>BSBK01002954.1:925000-2245000 GCA_027943335.1 Chamaecyparis obtusa | reverse complement strand
TTACCATTGAGATTCAACATTCATGACTTTGTGCTTGGATGATCCTTGATGCTTCTTTTATCTTCTTGTTCTTTTCTTGGAGACTTTCTCATGAGATGTATATCTTGTATTCAATTTTATGTATGGTTAGTGACACTAATTTTAGAAATGTGTATGTACTTGTATTGTATTATTGTTATCCCTATGACATGTGCAATGGAAGCTTTATTATTATGTATTCCATGATGCATCAGTTGTACTCTATAGATGGTATCTTTTATTGCATTGATGTAATGAATTTGTATCTTACTATTCAGTTCAAATGAATATGTTAGTGTACTTAATTATTTGAGTTATTTTCATTATGATGAAGTAAAGGATTGGGAATACTTCAATTTGGGTTTTAAAACAAACCTAAGATATATCATGTAATTATGTGTTGGATTGTACTTAGTAGATTAGTTAACTTATAAGTAATTCTACATCATGGAACCCTTGAGACTTGTAATCTGTAAAGGAGTTACATTTATGAGTATGTATTGTTTTATGATATGATGCTTCCACGTTGTTATTAATTATTGATTGTAAACTCTTAAGAGAAAAAATATTTGATAAACTTAGTATATGTTTTAGGTTAATTTCTCCCGGGTTCCCTGGTGGGGAATTACAATGCTAGTGGTTGGGATGTTTTCTTGATCAAGGTCTCTTTTAATGGTTGATTTGGAGTTTTGTTTTTAGTACTAGCCCTTTTTGGTTGTGTATTTTATGTTTAGTTATCCCTTTTTCTTGTTTTTGTACCCTTTTGCATGGTTGTCTAAGTTGAGATCCTTCATTTTGGAGCTTGCATCCTTAAACTTATTGATGTATTATCTCTTTGTAGTTTTACCAATGATCACTTCTCTCATTTTTTCTTCTTCTCTCTCATCTCCTTTACCATGAGCATGAGGTGGTCTCATACTCATGCTAAAGTGGGGGCTAAATAAACTATTATAAATTGTAAGTGCCTTATAAAGGAATATAATTTCATAATTATTTAACACTCACCTTAGTGCATTTTCACTTCAACGTGCATAAAAAAAACATCATATGGTACTTAATGAACACCTAATTTCAAATATGGATCCTATGTTATTTCAATTTCATCAAGAAATGTTGTGAGCCCTTATTTATAGGCATGCTCCTTTATTATTTATCTCCTTCAATCATTTATTAGTCCACATGGGGCATATGATACTATTTTGTGGCCTTTGTGTTTCTTCCTACCCTCAAGATTAGTTGTGCTTCATAATATGGAATCTCCTTTCTATTTGGGACTCATGGTTTCAATTTGAGTCTTGATTGGTGGGATAAAAATGCCTTGGGTGATATGTTTCTAGGTAAAAAAATGCCTTGGACAATTTGTACCCCAATATCTAGGCCCAAATTTAAATGGGTGGCTCATTGCAATGTTTTAATAGGATATAAGAACCTGTGTCATCCTCCTTTGATTTTTGAGTTGTAAAATAACATGAGAGGTATATAAGCACCCTAGCTATCTATATTTTGGTATACAAGGAATATACATCTACTCTCAATCATATGTAGTCAATATTTTGCATCCTAACATTCTCAAGAAATATTTCAAGCATTCAAGGTGTTTTCAAGAAAATATTCTCCATAGATCAAGGTTCTTTCCCTCATTGAAGGCTGAGAAAAGGAGTCCACCATCAAGGAATAAGATCTCCATGCATTCAAGTAGTCAAGTCTTCAAGTCTTTAAACCTTCAAGCATTTCTTCTTCTCAATCAAGTATTATGGTAAACTACAACATCCATTATAGAAGGTTTTGTCTTTTATGATTTCCTTTTCAATTTTTGTGTTAAGTCAAATCTATTGCATTAATATATTTGGTCACATTCAAAGAAGCATTTTTATTTCCATGGTATGATATATGTCATTTTTTAGATCTAGATTTTTCTATATTACAACACACTTTCATTTACTTTATTTCATTCCAAGGTCGATTCCAAATAGGGCTTTGATTGAGGAAAACCCATCTATACAACCTTCTTGTCTATTTGTGTGTGTGGGCCCGAATAGGTAGCAAATCTATTGGGACTTAATTTGAAAATTATAGGATCTGAAAGACTATTCATGAAAGTTTCAGAAAAAAGTATAGGGTACAAAATGATTTAGGTGATCTATTCTCAAGTACAGAACACCCTAGGTTGATCTATACCTTTCAAATCAGCTCCAAACTAAAACCGTAGGTCAATATTATCTTCTATTTACTATTTTAGGTACTTAAAAATTCCTATTTATTTTCTATTAGTTTGTGTTTTTTGTAACTTGTTATATTTTCTTATTTAGCCTTATATCTTGCATCATCCTATCACATCCTCTCAAATCCAACTCATCCTAATCATTATAGAAAAGGATCATTGCACTCATTTAGAGCTTAACTCGTACTTCATCCTATTGGGTCATCTTCCTTCTGATTAAGCAATAAGGAAATAGGATCTACCCATTTGATCTCTTTTTCTATTTTACAATTACATGAATTGCTATGATGATATATTCATTGATTGACTCTTATGCAATGTATACAAAAAGTGAGATAATTTTAGGAAAAGGTGTTATACACCTTGTATAATATTTACAATGTTATATTTTATTATTATTATTTGTGTTGCGTCGAGGAGCACTGAGATGGATCTTGTACTTTCCAAAAAGGTACAGATTCACTATGACACACTTACATAATTATTCTATCAATAATGATTTCCTTCAATATATAAATATGCATACTATGCAAAAGATAGAACAAGACATTAACATGGTCAAAAATTGCAGAAGATAATAATGCATTTTATATACCACCAATCATTCATCATTATAACCATACATATGGCCCATTTAATTAATTTCCTTGACCTCCTTAAAGTAAATGATACTAAATAACTAATTACACATTTATATGTAAATCCTAAGCAAAAAATTTAATTTAGGTACATGCATATTTATCCTAAATAATTTATTGCAATTATTCACTTTTCTTTCATGTAAAAACAAGTATTTTCACACACATGAAACAATACATATCACTTAAGATCCAAAAGCACCTTCAATCGAGTAATAATATAACATTAATATTCTTCTTTCACATATGATGCATACGAATTATCACTCACATAATACAAAAAAATCATAGCATTCGACCAAGAACTAAATTATTTACATGCCATTAAAAGCATGGGAATTCACAATCACACCATCCAATAAAGTGCACAAGAAATAAATAGGATCACTTAAGGGTCACTGCACGTATACTAGGCAAGAACCAAAGATTCAAGAAGTTCAAAAAATATGAAAATACTTCTTGACAACTCCAAGGTCTAACCAATCCTCACAGCCAAACATTTCAAACATGTCATGCAAGATCAAACAAGACAACCACATCATCCATAGTTATATGCAAAAAGAATCAAACAAAAACTCACACTCACACACGAGGAAAATGCACTTGAGAGAGATTTTTATTTTTCTTCTAAAGAATCTCAACCAAGGGGTATCTTCCATTTAATAATAGGTGTACAATAATCTAGGAGGCTCTCCTCACTACTTGGGTCAATTTAAAATGAGCCAATCTGCTAAGTCAAAATAAAAAGCACATATGTAACATGCACTAGACACTATTAAACTTAGAGAGGGTTATATGAACAAGAATCAAAACTTAGCATAGTGGGTTCAATGTCCTAGTGCTAAAAATTAAGCTCTAATACCATATGTAAGGACCTCCATATAATTAAAATAAAAAATTATGTGAAATTGAACAATAATTGGACCAAATTGCTTAGTAATATAAAAATAGAGACAAAATTATTTGATTTTAATAGAAATGTCTAAATATATAAGATCCAAAGGCTATCAATACATTAAGAAACCACTTCCTTGCAAGAAGACCAAATGGTCAAGTACACCAAATACATAATGTATATGAAAGAAAAAATCTTTCCAAGGGACCTCACAAGAGAACTCATCAGATGAGAACATTGTTGGAGCACTTTACCATTCAATTATGAAGCATACGCTTCCCCAAAATTATTCAAATAAAAAATGCCTGACCTTGCACAAGGATGCCTAACAATGTAAACATGACAGTTCAATGATGGATTAGTTAGTAGAATCGTATAGAAGATTACTAACATATACTATGTTTCATCATTGATTGCCATCATCTAGACACTTTGAATTATTTAGAACAAGAACATTTTAGTATAGAATAAATTATGATCTAAAGATTATAACTAGCTACTTGCACATATTGGTTTTGTTGAAAAGATAGTTGTAATCAATTGCATCTAAAAATATGCAATAATAAAAAAATATAATCCTTTCTAGGTACAACTTTCATAGTGATCTCCAATTTCTTCATCCCAACTTTTCAACTATATTTGGCATGGTAAGTCCTTTGAAGAGCTCTTCCATCATATTAATTTTCATTTGGGTTTCCCTTTGTAGCTCCTCTTTATTTCCTCGATTCCCACTTCTCCTCGTCTCTCTTTTCTAATTTTAGCCTTCATTAAGAAATTACTTTGCATTGTAAATTGTAATTCCCATCATTTACAAGATGTATCCCAAAATTAGTAGTGTGCCTTAATGACATCACTCACCCTTATCCTAGTGGGGCTATATTTACAAATGAGATAATGAAAGAAATTATGACATATTTAAGGAAATTTAAATTTAAAACAATACTTTACCATAAATCATATAATAACATAAATCATATAATAAATTGAAGTATTGAGATTATCAAAACAATGCAATGTCATACTGTCTATATTATCAATATGATACTCGAGATCACAAAATAATAATGAAATAAATTCTAAATTAGTATGATTAATAATAAAATAAATAAAAATTAATAATAAACTGATTTAAAATACCAATTGATATAATATCCAACTTAATGTACCTATTAAGTTTAATAATTAATAAAGAAGAGGGCCATGACATAATTCCTATACTAAAGAGGTTTATTGTAATAAAAAATTATATTTGTGGGCTTGTGACTCATTCTAAGAAATGATCCTTTAGCCAGTTTTTTGACTATGAGTGTCTTAGGTTGTTGTAGGGTATCAAACGATGAAGGTCAAGCTTGTAAGGGCTGATGTTATGTTTTGTAAATTAGGAGAACATGATTTAGGTAAGGATTTATTTGCAAGTGGAGGTCTGCATGGAAAGCTATAATATTTTCATTTGATTCCATTGGCCTAACTACCAATGCTTACTTACTACACTTGCTAATATAATTGCATAAGTGTGAGACTAATGTGTGACAATGTCCAAATGTATTAAAAAATTATTGGTAGTTATTTTTTCTTATTACATGTGGGAAATTACTCATTTGAGATGGATTATTAAAGTATATTCATTTGTATATTTCCTTAATATTTTAGTTTGTGTGATTTTACACATAGCTTAGTTTAATTTCCAATTTGCATGTATGTTCTGTTATTCCTTGTAAGATTTAACTTAATTGTTCGACAAGGTAGGAATAGTTAGATTGGTAAGAGGTTCGACACATAGATCATTATGATAAATTCTCTTATTAGTGTTGTATTAAAGATTAGGTTTGTCCATGCTATTGTGATTTAGTTCAATACAACACTTCTAATGTACCTTATGTTGTCCCAAGTTAACAAATGAATGGAGAATCATTTTAGTGTGTCTCACTCTCATAACTGTATGCATGAGTCACTTCATTAGTAGGGTTATATATAACTAAAATAACATATCATGCATATCATGTAGTAATGATTTCTATCTACTCATTGGAAATATTGTTGCAACCTTAGGGATTCATAGTCATTAAGACCTATCTAATTTTTATTTGTCTTGATTAGCCTATCATGAAGACCTCACTCCTTATTGGCTATGTAGATCTTTCATTACATAAATAAGATAATTACAATAAAAGACCTAAACTGTTGAATAACATAACAAATAAGAAAAAGGTACAATAAGTAGGCCAGCCATTATGTCAGTTGAACAAATCTAATCCCATTATGCAATACAAGTGAATAAATACATCAAATATGTTGACCAATATGTCATGCATCATACATCAAGAATACATGCAAAATACATCAAGTACATGACCCATAGGTCGATATGGAACAAGATATCAATTTATGTCATCAAATTGTCTATCATCCATCTGCATGCTTCAGTATCTTGAGCCATTGGACAAATTTCCATCTATAAATCTTGAGATAAAAATGTGGTCTAGGCGCTTTTTCCGCCCAACCACGGAGTGAATATCTCCCCCGGGGCTCATCCTAAAAATAGAGCACACCGACCCTACTCGAGAAGCCTAACAACTTAGCAATGATAGATCTAAAGATATTTGGTGCAAGCTATGAACTAACTACTTTCCTCATAAGTCTAAGTAGAACTAACACATATATGACAGAGAGAATGAAGAAAACAACCTGCACATTTACATAAACATATGCTACCAAGCTTTGGCCAAAGCAATTTAAGTGCAATATTTCTATTGGCAGGTAAAGGAACATGATTTTTACCCTTCTCTATTATACCGCATTCAACACCCTTCCATAAAATTTCCAATTCCCACATAAAGAAAATAAACATAGATCACAACAAAGAAAAGAATTCTAGAGTTTACCTTTAAAAGATCTAGTAACTGATATGTTATGTTATTTTGAAGAAAAGTAATATTAAAATAAAATAATTTACTCCTGATGATCATCATTCGGTCAAAATAAAGATAGAAACACCATTTAGATCTATTTGAAACTTACATTTGTACCTCTTTTCAAAATGCTAATCTAATTCATTTTTGTACTTGTTCAGAAGAAAACTAGAGTTGCAATTTTTTTTTAATTTCTCTATATTAAAATGTTATTTCACAATTATACTATATTAAAATGATCACAAAGCAAAGATTTTTTTGCCAAACATACCCTCTAGAATATAGATATTCTGAAGCAAAAAAAAAGGACATAAACTACTTATGAGATTTGTATTAATTTTGGCTATCAAGATGGCTCGAGCCCCTATTTTATACATATTCCTAATATCTCTGCTAAGGCACGCGTCCATAGTTGGAAAGTATTTGAAGCCTAAAAATTTTAAATAAAAAATGGTAGCTTTGCAACTAATGATTGAAGATAAAAATAAAATAAAATTAAGGACCAATTCCATTCTACAATTTGGCCTTCTATTGTGTTGGTGTAATCCGAGCCTAAGACTCGGCTGAGCTCAGGCCTGGCTTGCTGATTTGTTTTATGTCTGCGACCTTGCATATAAGAAGAGCCCAAAGTCTCATCCCACGATCAATGTGGGACTAAACCACATTAGGAAAAAAACAATACAGACCCCAGAAAAAACATCCAAGCTTGACGAGCTACACAATCTGGACACCATGCACCGATCCGAATCGGATCCTGAGTCGACACCAGAACAAGAAGCCCGAGCTTGATACCAAGGAAAAGAGCCTGAGTCTATTCCCATCCAAGCTAGAATCAAGGATTTGAGCATGAGCATGCACATTGAGCTTGCCACAAAGCTCTTTTATATTCTGACTATGGTGTGACCTATTTAAATAGTGAGAAAATCAGTTCCATTGCGCATGTGGGAGTAAAGTTTTACTCCCACCACCCAAGCACCTCTGCCCCAATGGAAGCTCCGCTTGACCACTACCTCCACCATGCTTAGTTTGACACCCACATGGCCGCCATGCAGAAAAATCAGAACATGCCACGTAGCCATACACAGCTCAGCCTCTGTACACGCTAGCAACAACACCTCAAGCTAATAAGTGATCACCATGTGGATGGAGGCCACATACACTTGTTACATCATCAAATGACATCATCAGCCACACCATCATCACCACATAATAGTCTATACATGCCATGTCATCAGTAGGGAATCACAGTTAATTGCCACATCAACACCAGATCAATTTTTTTGCTACGTCACCCTTTCCACCAACCTAAATTTGACGGTTGTCTAGATGTCAAAACTGGGCAAATTGTATTTTTTGGTGAGGTCCATACAACCATCAAATTTAACATAGTGAATTATTGATATCATCAAGGGTTTGAAAATCTCATCCTTCACCATTTGAGTTTTCTGATTTGTAGTCCAACTTCAAAGGGCCATATCTTGCTCAATTTTGCTCCTTTTTTCAAGCATTATTTATTTATTTGGGGTAGAATTTCCTAATGATTCTAGTGGTGGTATTTTTTTTTCAATTTGGTGGCTAGATTAATTAGAAATTATAGATTTTCATGACTGTTCTTGCTTGTTCCTAATTTCTGCAACTTCTAGGGCTTCGTTTGGGCACATACAGTAACATTTAGAGGTGAATTTTTTTTGAAAGTGCATAATTTTTTGTGTACTTTCCAGATCCGCAATCAATTTTTAGTGATTTGGGGTGGATATATCACTTTCAGAAATATGTCATTTTGGGGCTATATTTGCAGTTGGTTAATCCTTGGATTTTAGTTTTCTGTTTTGCATCAGTAATTTGAAGGAGTTATCAGTAATTATTAGTCATTATTTGGTTATATTATGGATAATTAAAAGGTCAAAATCCTCAGTCCATATAACTACCATGAATGGAAAGTATATTTAAGTGATCATTTGTTGAGTATTGGATTTCTTAGAATGACTCTTGGGCATGATCAAGACCTAGTTACAGGTGTTGCAGAAAGGAGAAAATTGTTTGATCGAAGGGATAAAGCACTTGGCTCTCTTACATCATCTATCTCTCACAATTTTCACTTCCATATTGCATCTTGCACACATCCTCATGATGCTTAGGTCATATTGGAAGGGCTCTTTGGTAAACCTGATAGAATGAGAAAATTTAGATTAGAGAATGAGCTCATAGGTATAAATCCTAGTGATTTTGACAATATTCAAGACTTTTTCTCTAAGTTCAATTCTATTAGATTGGAGCTTTCTACTTGTGGCATTATTAAAGGGGATGAACAAATGATTTTTTCAATTCTTTCTAAGCTAGGTCCTGAATATTCTATCTTTATTTCTACATTCTATGCTACTATGGATTCTCTTGGTAGTGCATACAAATTGCCTTCTCTTGATGAATTTGTATCTCAACTCACAAGGGAACAAGCAAAGTTTGTACACATGGGTCAATTGAAGCCTTCCACACATCATGCATTGATTGCAAATGAGTCTACATCAAAGGCTTCTAATGGAAAAGGAAAGAAGCAACATAAGGATCCTAAGCCTCATGACAAATCTAATGAATCTCCTTCACACAATACTTCTGAATACAAGTCCTCTTCAAGAGAGGAATCATCTAGAAGAAAGAGGAATAAATGTGCATATTGTGAAAATCTAGGACACGATGAGCATAAGTGTTTTCAAAAGAAGATTGATGAGCTAACTCACATTATTCAAAAGCACAATATTAATTTTCCCTTGAATCAGTGTCTGCTCTTTCTACACATTTGGAAGATTCTACATCTCCATCATCATCCAAAGATAAAGGTAAAGGACAAGAACTTTTATCTTTCACACAGCCTAAGCAAGGTAAATGGCTTCTTGATTCTAGTGCATCACATCATATGACATCTTCTATGGATATTTTTTCTTCTATTGAGCCTTGTGATTCTCTTAATATTTTTATGGGTAACAACACATACATGAGAGTTTGTGGGAAAGGTTCTATTCCTATGGGAGAGGGGACATTTAATGATGTTCTTTGTGTGCCATCCTTGACCACTAATCTCCTTTCTATTTACCAAATTACACATGGGGCACAAGGTAAAATTGTTGAGTTCACTCCTGATTATGTCTACATTAGGGACATGGAGACTAGAGAGGTCATTGCTATGGGAGTTGTTGATCATACATCGCGCTTGTATTCTTTTTCACATTTTGTTGATGATGATGATGATATTCATGATGTACACATCCCTTTATCAAGGGATAATTATGTATGTGAGGAGAAATTTGGACACTTGAATCATTATTGTGTTGAGACAAGTGTTGATCTTCCTATTCCTCCACCTCCTGCTTCTTCAGACATGGGCTCTACTATTCAGCAGGATGATCATAGTGCTTTAGATCTTGTAGAATGTGATGACTACTTGGATGCCTTTTTAGAATTTGTTGATTCTCATGATGCAAATTTGGGAGACATCCATGAGGGGGTTTCTCTTACCTTTGATGATTGTTATCTCTATTGAGCATTAAAGGTTGTCATTAGTATCAAAGGTTATCAAAGTATATCAGTCGGTTACTTAAATTGTGATAGTCAGTAACTAGAAGCAAAATAGACCAGTTGGTTAAGCATATACACCAAACATCACACAGTTTACCGAGCACCAACAGACACCAACACCGAGCAACAGTAAACACTGAGCACCAGTATATGCCGAGTAGTTTATACAGTGTTTACCGATGATCATAGGAAATAGCAAGTAATTAGGAATGACACATTCTTCTATGCAAATGGTTACAACAAATCAAAAAATGTTTTACCAAGATTGAGGAATATTTATTGTCAAGATATTCATTAAATGCAATGTATATCTTATGTAATAGTTCGATCTAGGTCATTTTTCTATACCATAGATCTTAGGGTTTTGTCTAAGATTTGTAACCTAATTTTGTTAAAGCGGCATAAAGTAGTATGATATATAAATGTATGTTTGCATCATTTGTGATGTGAACTAATGTATGAATTAAAGATCACTTGAAGCACTTGCCTAACTTCAAGACTATCAGTTGATAGAGCATAACGATACACAGAGGCTATAAGATTTAAGAAGAATCATAGTAGGCTAACTGAGCAGTTCAGAGTAGAGATTCATCATAGTAAAGGTGAAATATAGTCAGTACTTATTGATCTGTATCAGACAATTAAGTTGTCAATTAGTAGATAATTGCCTATTGCTTTCTAACAATTGTAATAGAGTTTTTGGCTAAATCTCTTAACAGAGTAGACTTGACAGTCTTATGTAAATCTCTTAACCGAGTGCACACTTCATTAGTGTTGTTAAAATCCTATAACTGGGTAGATCTAGCTGATCTAATATGTTACTCCTAATGGGCTAAGATCACCAGAAGTGATCAAAACTTGTAGCCTTAACAGGAAAACCTTTTCTATCTGTAGTAGTGAAGAATTTGTGGGTGTCATCCCCATCGCAGTTTTTACCTTCTAACAAGGGTTTCTGCATTACCAAAATACTTGTGTTATGTGATTAGCATATTTTTGATTGCATGTTATTTACTTTCAGAAGTTGAATGGATGAATAATACATGTATTAGATACAAGTTATTTTGGAAGGTTATCACTATTTTCTGTTGTAGATCTGAAAGGTTAATGAGTTAAAGTTTTTGTGGGCACTGATTCACCCCTCCCCTCTTAGTACCTATCTCTCCTTATTCCAACAATTGGTATCAGAGCACAATTCTCTTATTGGAAAGTTTAACCACTGAAGGGTAAAGATCTAAAGTCATGGAGAGGTATAAGTTAGAAAAGACTATTGAGAATTAGAAGATTCAGATGTAGATGTTTATTGAACATTACGAGCAAGCCAAGGAAGGACTGAAGAAATTAATGGTTGAAAGGAAGAACCTAGCTATTTTGCAAAATGAGATTGGTTACCATGAAGAAGCAATTGATGATATATTTGATCATGTTGGATCTAGTTCTGGAAGCATTTCTAATGGATCTGAAAGTATAATCATTGATTTGTCTAAAAAGAATCAACATTTAACCGAACAAGTGAAAGCACTAAAAATTGTTCAATAATCTTAGATGGTGAGAATGGTAGAGACAATGAACAATGCTAGACAAGCCGAGCAAGAAAGGAATCTGGCTATTGATGACCGAAGACAAATGACTAAATAACTTCAAGAAAAAGAAAGTTAAATACAAAGACTCACCGACCACCATTTTCAAGTATCTAATCAGATGATGACTATGAATCAAGAAGTTAATCGAGTAAATGGAGAATTTTCAAGAAATCTTGAAGAAGTTGCAAGACTCAGAGAGGAGAATGAGAAACTAAGAAATGAAGTGAAAACTCAACAGCAACACAATGAAATGAAGAAATTGGCTGAGGATACACTAATACATTTGGGGGCATTTTGCGACGGCTATGTGTCGCAATTGCGATGGCTATGTGTCGCAATAGCAACACCCATAGACGTCACTATTTTATAGTCACAAATTGCGACGTCTATGGGTAGCCATCGCCATTGCGACGCCCTCCCGTCGCAATGTCGCTAAGATTTGTTAGCGACATGGGCGTCGCCCCCCCATCGCATGGCTTCAGAGGGCCGTCGCAATTGCGACGGGCCTCCCAAGCAATTGCGACAGGCGCCTGCATCGCATTACGACGGGCGCCCGTCGCAATTGCGACGCCCGTGGGTGGATAAAAAAAATAAAATTATTTAATACATTGCTAATGAACCACATTAATGCTTTTTTCTTTCAACAAATGAGGACAGCCACTATAAAGACAACATGATAATGTACACTCACTATAAGGATAGTCACAAATGAGGACATCTCACAGTGACTGTCCCTTGTGTAATTGCCACTTGAATGTATTGCTATTCAGCCACATTAATGCTTTTCTTCTTCAACAAATGAGGATAGTCACTCTGAAGACAACATGATAATGTACACTCACAGTGAGTGTACATTATCATGTTGTCTTTAGAGTGACTATCCTCATTTGTTGAAGAAGAAAAGCATTAATGTGGCTGAATAGCAATACATTCAAGTGGCAATTACACTAGGGACAGTCACTATGAGATGTCCTCATTTGTGACTGTCCTTACAGTGAGTGTACATTATCATGTTGTCTTTACAGTGAGTGTACATTATCATGTTGTCTTTACAGTGTCAATATATGCATTATTACTTAAACTGAAGAGTACTCTAAATAATATGTCATTGTGGAGTTCTGATTGCTTCCAATTTGATATACGCTCGTTCTACTTATGTATCCAGCATCATGTAAGAAAAGTTGATGCTTTTAAAATAGATTCATTTAGCCATGAAATGCCTGTGCATGTTACATACAAGATTCCAAGGCCCAAAACTGATTACTCATTATAATTCATGTACAGAATGATAATCAACCACAACGAGGCATGCGTAGGCACTGCTTAGATTTTGAGGCATCAGAAGCTCATAGAAGAAACTTGACCAATGGCTCATGGAATGCAACAAACTTATTGCCTAAAACAGGAGCATTGGTAACCACAGATGATGGTTCTGAAAAGAAAACTTCACCATCAATGTCACGTGAGGGAACTGCAATTTCTGATGGCAAGCAACTTGTAGTATATAAGAGAGATGCAGGTACAGATGCTGGGAGAAGTTCCCAATCTTTATCTGTTGGACAATTTTCATCTGCAAAATAGATTATAAAAACATGAAAATATATCAGAGATGTTTGATATTGATACAAAACAACACAGATTCATTTCTTCGTATACCTGTATATCATAAAAATCCTTGCACACTTCGAAAAATTGTATTGCCTTTTACTTACTCAAAAGTAATTTACATAAAGCAGTCATTTGATTAACTTGGATCCTAATATTCACAAGTACATGGTCATGTGCTCCATCGTAGCATCTTATAGATTTAGATCTGTTCTCTGAAATAATTCAATGTTTTGTTTACAATCCACAAAAGAAATATTTTCCCTCGTCTACTTAATCCTAAACAAAAGGCCATATAGCAATATAGATAGAACTATATAATAGAAACCATAAACAATGGTAACCTTAGCAGCAGCAAGAAATTGTTGCAAAAACTTTACCTTATCATACCCAGATTGTTGCTTTGCCTGGCGGAGGGAAATTTGATCAGTAAAATTGACACAGAGTATGCTATCTCCATTGTCATGCTGGATAACAAAACACCAACTTTAATGGGCATGTACTGTCCCTTGTGTAATTGCCACTTGAATGCATTGCTATTGAACCACATTAATGCTTTTTTCCTTCAACAAATGAGGATAGTCACTGTAAAGACAACATGATAATGTACACTCACTGTAAGGATAGTCACAAATGAGGAAATCTCAGAGTGATTATCCCTTGTGTAATTGTCGCTTGAATACATTGTTATTGAACCACATTAATGCTTTTTTCCTTCAACAAATGAGGATATTCACTGTAAAGACAACATGATAATGTACACTCACTGTAAGGATAGTCACAAATGAGGAAATCTCAGAGTGACTATCCCTTGTGTAATTGCCACTTGAATACATTGCTAATGAACCACATTAATGCTTTTTTCCTTCAACAAATGAGGACAGTCACTATAAAGACAACATGATAATGTACACTCACTGTAAGGATAGTCACAAATGAGGACATCTCATAGTGACTGTCCCTTGTGTAATTGCCACTTGAATGTATTGCTATTCAGCCACATTAATGCTTTTCTTCTTCAACAAATGAGGATAGTCACTCTAAAGACAACATGATAATGTACACGGGCTGTAAGTGTACATTATCATGTTGTCTTTACAATGACTATCCTCCTTCAAGTGGCAATTACACAAGGGATAGTCACTATAAAGGCAACATGATAATGTAGAGAAATGTTGTCATTTGTATTTTCAACAGTACCGAGAGAGATTCCCTCCGCGAAATCACAGCTACAATTTCTGAGTACGTTGGGTTTATTTTTCTTTTGTCATTATTATGTAATCTGGTATTCAGCTGTTACAGAGCTAAAATACCCAGAAATGAGGACATATCTATCACTGTATCAATGCTGCCAGCTCCGTACCAGTATGCTGACTGCTCACTTTCATCCTGTGATAAAGGTAACTTCATTAATCATACTTGAAATGGCAGCATACGAACTAAAGCTGATGAACATTTATAAACTAAAAGTTTAAAACTACAGATTACAAATGTAGTAGTTTCATACGAAAAGAACTTGATGTCTGAAATTTACCATTAGAAGTATCCAAAGGAATACCACAGTACTGTTGAACTTGGAGAATCGGAGATGATCTACACAACAAGGTTCAACAGCTGTAAGGATTGTTACACCATCTTTATCATTTGAATACATTTTCTCCTTGGCTTCTGGTGGATCCTCAAAGACCCCCAATGACGTTTTCCCTACAATTATCAATTGTTTGTCAGTATGAGATATTAATAAATAAACATTAATCATAATATTAGGCAAACAATGTTCTTGATGTCTGAATCTAAATCACAGAAAGCTCTAATAAAGCAGTTCTCAGTTTCACATTAAACTAAGTTTCAATTTCAAATGGTTATAATAATTTTTGCAAGTTATAAGTAGCTGGTTACAGTATATGACATAAAAAGAAAAAAAATCATTTCTATTCTTTTCTTCTTTTTCTCTTTCAACGAAGCTTTTGCACCACACAAATGCATACCAAGAATTTCTCAGGAGGTTTCAAGACCATTGCATACCAAACTTCTTCTCTGTAGATGCTACTGTGTGTCGTGGTCCAAACGGGACCATAAATGTGGTTGAATAACAATACATTCAAGTGGAAATTACACAAGGGACAGTGACTGTGAGATGTCCTCATGTGTGACTGTCCTTGTCACAAATGAGGACATCTCACAGTGACTGTCCCTTGTGTAATTGCCACTTGAATGAGGACAGTCACTGTAAAGACAACATGATAATGTACACATACAATGAGTGTACATTATCATGTTGTCTTTACAGTGACTGCCCTCATGTTGTATATCCTTCTCTATAGATGCTACTGTGTGCTAGGGAACTTCTTAGAACTATTGGTATATTCTTAGAGCTTGTTACACCTGGGATATTCTTCTCTGTAGATGCTACTATGTGCCATGGTCCAAATGGGCCCATAAATGTGGTTGAATAGCAATACATTCAAGTGGCAATTACATATATTATAATGTATCTTTCTAGTCCTCATGACTGCTCATAACAGTACAAGTGATATTTTTTTGGGAGTGGGGAAAGGTTCGAGACTTTCACCTGTATGAAGAATCCTTTCTACCTAACACAAAAATGCACCCCATAAAACATCTGATTGGTTCGAGTATCTTTGAACTATTTGGGTTTATTGACAACACTAGACCAGTGTATACAGAATGACTAATTTCATGCAAGACAATGTGATGCAGAGTGGTCAACAAGAAACTTGGTCTTAAGCCCCAACCCACTTCAAGACACCAAAATGTTACACCTAAGAAATTTAGCCTCTGATTCTATCAGACCAGTTTAAAATCTCTGTACTAGAGGGACTTCAAAGGTTTCAAGATACTTCTAACACCTTATTGACTCAATCCCAACCAAGACCAAATTTCCTTTTAGGGACAAGTTCCCTGATTTTCTACCAAAAGAGACTTTATTGATCCTAGGCTTTTCCAACCCAATAAAACATTTGAAAACTCTTAAGATTCCCTAAAACATGCAGAATCATGCATTGGTTGTGTTCCAAACAACCCAAGACATCAAAATCACAAATAGACCTAGTGACTCTAGTAGGTCTCCAAAACCTGTTCTGCAGCAATAACTCTTCAATTTGACAAAGGACCTTATGAAATTATATGTTTTTTGAGTACCCTTTTTGATGTTCTAACAATCCTCCAACTCCCAGACCCTGACTCCACTCCAGCATATCAATGTCCTTATTGAGTCCGCAGACCTAATGCATGCCTTTGGGTGTGGGTTCCAAAACAAGGCATTGAAAATGGGTGCATGAAACCAAGATTAGAGTTTGAAGATGTCCACCATGCTCTAAAGATCTAGATTCAACAAGGTTTGAGGTCCTTTACTTGCCGCTACCCTCTGATCTTGCATAATCCATCAACTCCTAGTCAAGAACATTGAGATTTTTGACCTAGGGCTTGCTCTTGAAATTCTCTGGCTTAGTATCCTATTCCAAAGCTTTTAAAATATGAAAATAAACCCCCTTAACTTGCATTTTACAAAGAATAGAGGATATCCTATGGTTTATTTGCAAGTTAAGGCCATTTGAATGCAATAACCCAAAAAATGAGGGTTTGACAGAACAACAGATAAGAAAAAGGAATAACTTTGATATAAGGTGTCTTGAATCTACCAAATAAACTCTCAAAGCATAAGATATAAATACTCTAACTTCCACACTGGTCTTCCCTCCCTTTCACATCCGTACACTGTACAGTGCTTGAAGGAAATGCACAGAAAAGGCTCTGAAATAGTGGCTCTATCTGACAGAGAGTCCATGCTAGGCTTCATGACTAACCTAGAGCACATTCCTTGTTATGGAGGAAGTTTGAATGGTGAAGAACTTATGGAATGGATAGAGGACCTAGATAACCATTTTGACTACAAGTATCTTATTAATAACCATTTTGACTACAAGTATCTTATGGATAGAGGACCTTGATAACCATTTTGACTCATTTAGTATCTTATTGAGCTTCACTTTGTTTCGAGAATATAGTTTAATATTCTCTACTAAACAGGGCCAACCACATGAAGTTGGAAGCTCATTTGGCCCCACCCCCCTCCCCCTAACATCACTCTACATTCCCCGTTAACATCTAACATTCATTCATTCTTTCAATTATTAATAAAATGTAACATTCAATCAATATCACATGATAACATTCATTAACACATTAGATTTGTTAACACGCAACATTCATCAATATGAAAATAAACACATAATTCATGAACATTCATTAGCACATAATTAAATTCATTGAGACATAAAATTCAGTCATTATCAATTAAGGTATTTAGATACCTGGAACAATCATTGCCAACATAATGTGCTCCCTCTTTATTGACATCCACGGAGGAATGTTATTGTTGATAACAAAAATAGGCCACACCGAGCAAACAGATCTCATCTCTCCAAATGGATTGACACCATCCGCTGCCAATGAAAGCCTGAGATTACGAGGTTCTTCTTTGAAGTGTTGCCACTTTTCCTCTATGTGCATAAATGTCAAACCATCCGCAGGGATTCGAATAATGTCATCTCGACTTCTATTGCGTGCATGGTAATCCATAAATTGTGCCAAGCTAGTACACCTGAATAATTGTCGCATCCGTGGAATAATGGGGATGTAACGAAGAACCTTGTGAGGCACCTTTTTTGTTATTCGATCTGTTCGATATCTACTCGTATGACATACAGGGCATTGTGTTGCAAATTCATGTTCTTTATAATATATAATATGATCATTGGGACAAGCATGTATTGCTTGATACTCCATTCCAATATCTTTCATAATAGCAGATAATTCTTGATATGAGTGAGGTAGAATATTTGATGGTGGTAACAAAAACTCGCCTATCAATCTATAGCAAAAAATATAAGTTGTTAATATAAACAATATTAGTGGTACATTATTCACCCTTTGTTAACTATAAAGACATATATGACATACCTTAACATACGTGACATTGTTATGTTGGATAAACCATTCATAACCTTCAAGTTCAACAACAACAATACAGCAGAGAGAAGAGTTGTTTGGGAGTCTTTGTATAGGGGCTCGTATGCCTTCTCAAGTAGAGGTACATCGAGGCTATCATCATCATCATGATCAGATCCGCTTGGACTAAATATGTCATGGATCAATGTATTTATACCATCATCTTCAATTGTGTTTTCTGGCGCATGATCGTCATCTTCCATGGGATCATTATCTTCACCTTGGATATTCGCACCCCCATGTTCCTCCATATCATGTACTTCCCTGGGGAGATCAACCTATATAAAATTGATTAACATAAATAAACCATGATCTTCAACTCATCATCAAGTGATTTCATATGTATATAAATTGTTAAAATGATATAATGAACAACTTACCAGTGGATGATAGTCATACCCCCCTTCAATGTGACCATTCTCCCTACAATGTCTCTTAACTGTTTTGATTAGCAGTCTTCTACGGTTTAAGCCCTTACAAATTTTGCAGGGACAATAACATTTTCCATCACCTTTTCTTTTCAAGTTAGACCACAATCTAGCGATTGTCTCCCTATTTTGTTCTTCACTTATATTATCTGACATGATCGTTCTTCGCAGGAAGCAAAAATTGGGCCATGAAAACTTCGGTCTACAACTTTCAGTGACTAAGCAAAATTGTCAAAAGTACACAAATCTTCTTAGACCTAGTTAAATCCTTTAATATTTTAAAAGTCTAGTTAAAATATACATTAGATTAAAAAATATACAATTTTCATGCCTGAGCGCGTGGCTACGACTAGTGCAATGGTCTTCTTGCTTAGCTCTAGAAGCTCTCTAGCAATCAAAACATATAAGCTACAAGGCCTAACAATAATTTCAAAACATATAAGCTACAAGGCAAGACATATTACATGACATGGCAAAAGGATTAAAATATACATTAGATTAAAATATATACAATTTTCAAACCTGAGCGCGCGGCTATAACTAGTGCAATGGTCTTCTTGCTTAGCTCTAGAAGCTCTCCAGCAATCAAAACATATAAGCTATTAGAATTCATTAACTTTCTGTAATTGGAAAACTCTATTTGATATTAGACCGTAAACTACTACTATTCTCTCCATAAGAACTAAGTACAAAATTCTTTCAAGTTCACATCCATGATTCCCTTTAGGTTAAAATATACAGCAAAAATAAGCTAAAAGTCTAGTTAAAATATACATTAGATTAAAAAATATACAATTTTCAAACCTGAGCGTGCGGCTATAACTCGTGCAATGGTCTTCTTGCTTAGCTTTAAAAGCTCTCCAGTAATCAAAACATATAAGCTACAAGGCCTAATAGCAATTTCAAAACAAGGGTCATCAAAAGAACCAAAAACAATGTGTGCAAACAATACCTTGTGAAGTGGTATAGACAATTAGAAGATGCTACTATGTGCTAGGGAACTTCTTAGAACTGTTGGTATATTCTTACAACTTGTTACACCTGGGATATTCTTCTCTGTAGATGCTACTGTGTGCCGTGGTCCAAATGGGCCCATAAATGTGGTTGAATAGCAATACATTCAAGTGGCAATTACACAAGGGACAGTCACTGTGAGATATCCTCATGTGTGACTGTCCTTGTCACAAATGAGGACATCTCACAGTGACTGTCCCTTGTGTAATTGCCACTTGAATGAGGTCAGTCACTGTAAAGACAACATGATAATGTACACATACAATGAGTGTACATTATCATGTTGTCTTTATAGTGGCTGCCCTCATGTTGTATATTCTTCTCTGTAGATGCTACTACGTGCTAGGGAACTTCTTAGAACTGTTGGTATATTCTTACAACTTGTTACACCTGGGATATTCTTCTCTGCAGATGCTACTATGTGTCGCGGTCCAAATGGGCCCATAAATGTGGTTGAATAGCAATACATTCAAGTGGCAATTACACAAGGGACAGTCACTGTGAGATGTCCTCATGTGTGACTGTCCTTGTCACAAATGAGGACATCTCACAGTGACTGTCCCTTGTGTAATTTCCACTTGAATGAGGACAGTCACTGTAAAGACAACATGATAATGTACACATACAATGAGTGTACATTATCATGTTGTCTTTACAGTGGCTGCCCTCATGTTGTATATTCTTCTCTGTAGATGCTACTATGTGCTAGGGAACTTCTTAGAACTGTTGGTATATTCTTACAACTTGTTACGCCTGGGATATTCTTCTCTGTAGATGCTACTGTGTGCTGTGGTCCAAACGGGCCCATAAATGTGGTTGAATAGCAATACATTCAAGTGGCAATTACACAAGGGACAGTCACTGTGAGATGTCCTCATGTGTGACTGTCCTTGTCACAAATGAGGACATCTCACAGTGACTGTCCCTTGTGTAATTGCCACTTGAATGAGGACAGTCACTGTAAAGACAACATGATAATGTACACAAGTACCGTGAAGGTAGTTGCAAGTTAGGGCTGTTTCATTGCATACCCGAAACAATGAAGATGTTACGGTCCACAAAACGTTTGTGCTTGAAAGATGAACAAATAAAATTAAACTTCTAAATAACCAAAGCCGCTAACAATAAATTCAACACAGATATGTCCTCATTTCTGGGTATTTTAGCTCTGTAACAGCTGAATACCAGATTACATAATAATGACAAAAGAAAAATAAACCCAACGTACTCAGAAATTGTAGCTGTGATTTCACGGAGGGAATCTCTCTTGGCACTGTTGAAAATACAAATGACAATGTTTCTCTACATTATCATGTTGCCTTTACAGTGACTGTCCCTTGTGTAATTGCCACTTGAATACAAATGACAACCTTTTTTTTTTGCACTTATATCCCGACCAACATAAGGTCCATTTGTAATACAACATGATAATGTACACTTACAGTGAGTGTACATTATCATGTTGTCCTTAGAGTGACTATCCTCATTTGTTGAAGAAGAAAAGCATTAATGTGGCTGAATAGCAATACATTCAAGTGGCAATTACACAAGGGACAGTCACTATGAGATGTCCTCATTTGTGACTGTCCTTAGAGTGAGTGTACATTATCATGGTGTCTTTAGAGTGACTGTCCTCATTTGTTGAAGAAGAAAAGCATTAATGTGGTTCAATAGCAATACATTCAAGTGGCAATTACACAAGGGACAATCACTGTGAGATGTCCTCATGTGTGACTGTCCTTGTCACAAATGAGGACATCTCACAATGACTGTCCCTTGCGTAATTCAAGTGGCAATTACACAAGGGACAGTCACTGTGAGATGTCCTCATTTGTGACTGTCCTTACAATGAGTGTACATTATCATGTTGTCTTTAGAGTGACTGTCCTCATTTGTTGAAGAAGAAAAGCATTAGTGTGGTTCAATAGCAATACATTCAAGTGGCAATTACACAAGGGACAATGTCATGAGCCGTGACATATTGAACTTAGTATAATAATAAAATGATTAGATGATATATAATAATCTATTATTAACGGTATATAACAATAATATATAATTATTATCAAAAGATAATAATAATATATAGTTAGCATAATAAGTAATATGTTAATTAAATAATATTAAAATATTAATAAATAATATAATTATGATTATAATTATAATATAAATTAATAATAAATAATTATTAATAAATTATATATATTATATTATAATAATATATTAAGTAATAATATTAAATCAATTATTGATATAATAATTTTAATATATAAATAATATTAATAAAACTCTCAATATAAAACAATATGTTATCACTATAATAATATTTATTATAATATTATTAATATTACTAACATCATTAATTATAATATTTAATAATAACAATAACATTAATAATAATAATAATAATAATAACGTTTAAAGCAATATCGAATATCTATAATCGATATACATCTACATTAAACATCTGCATTATCTATCATGATGAGGAATGAAGAAGTGATACAACAATCACTAGTCATTACACATCGATACCATGAGAGGATGATTAATGAACCAAATACTATGAAGTCAAGATCAACATGATATGAATAAGGGATAGGTCGCTATGTGTTTCAGAAGATGTATTGATAAGCAAGAAGGATAACCATTCATATATTATAAATAATCATTAATTGCACAAGTTTAGACAATGACATATCCGATAAAGCAATATCAAACATGAAGACCCGCTAGCAAATATGCACCATCACTTCCTATGTTATCATGACAATAACATAAACTAGATTGAATTCTACTATCTATATCAATAGACACCACATAGGAGGATATCGACTAAAGGATTGAAAGATTATCGATTGTCTGAGATAAACCACATCTTGTAGAAACACAAAAGCATCAGTGATTATATCACAAGCTATTGATGAATGAGGCATCAGTCATGGATAATAAGTACAATGTATCCTTAAGTATTAACAGGAATGGAAGTCAATTTGAAGATCAAACTCCATTACTAGCAATCAACCAATAAATGGACAATTATCAGAAAATGATATCGACTTATATCAGAGTAGAAAGATTGGATATAATCATAACAATATGGGATAAGGCAAGAGTTAATATCGATTGACTAAATACTAATGATAGTTAGACCAAACTAATACAAACACAATGGATGTTAACTACTGGTTGCACTACCAATTAGGGAAGATTACCTTCATAAAAAGATTTGATATTGAGTCAATCTGGGACTTATCTATGATCAGAAAATAATGAAATAATATTATGTGAACTGTCAGATTATGGAAAGGTGTGATTAACAAAGGGACATGGAGGAAGAAACAAGACACGTCTCATTCATAGCATCTCTTCATTTGTTAAAGACAATATACGAATGCATTCTCGTCAGTCACTCAAGGCATCATTAGAACTTTATTTACTTATCCATATTTGGATATACTCAATAGAGCATCTGCCTTTGGCAGTTTGGTTTCAAGTTTATCATTGCAGATCAGAGACAACACCATGATTGCACAGATAGAAAGGATAGTCAGAAATAGCATCAATATTTGAAGTTGCAAGCATATAATTCAGAATCTGAAATAGCAACATATCAATCATAGCGATATTACACATTTGCATAATTACATCATCATATCAGACACAGCAAATACATTGCTGTAAGCGATACTTATTGATTGTATATCGATATTGTTTATATCAGACATAGCATCATTATACTATCACTATAAGTGATAGGAAACATCATATTCATAGCATATTTCATATCATTATATCCGACAGTGCTATTAAACATATTGGTATCAATATCATCTTGCACACATATTGTGATTGAATCTGAAATAGCGGTTGATATCTTAAGTAACCTCCATTACTTAGTTTAATTGTAAGTATCTGATAGAGTAAGTCTGAGAAGTGGAGTAATTGTTCCTGTTTTCCAAGTTAGCCAAAAAGGGGACATTACAGACAATCACTGTGAGATGTCCTCATGTGTGACTGTCCTTGTCACAAATGAGGACATCTCACAATGACTGTCCCTTGTGTAATTCAAGCGGCAATTACACAAGGGACAGTCACTGTGAGATGTCCTCATTTGTGACTGTCCTTACAGTGAGTGTACATTATCATGTTGTCTTTAGAGTGACTGTCCTCATTTGTTGAAGAAGAAAAGCATTAATGTGGTTCAATAGCAATACATTCAAGTGACAATTACACAAGGGACAATCACTATGAGATGTCCTCATGTGTGACTATCCTTGTCACAAATGAGGACATCTCACAATGACTGTCCCTTATGTAATTCAAGTGGAAATTACACAAGGGACAGTCACTATGAGATGTCCTCATTTGTGACTGTCCTTACAGTGAGTGTACATTATCATGTTGTCTTTAGAGTGACTGTCCTCATTTGTTGAAGAAGAAAAGCATTATTGTGGTTCAATAGCAATACATTCAAGTGGAAATTACACAAGGGACAATCACTGTGAGATGTCCTCATGTGTGACTGTCCTTGTCACAAATGAGGACATCTCACAATGACTGTCCCTTGTGTAATTCAAGCAGCAATTACACAAGGGACAGTCACTGTGAGATGTCCTCATTTGCGACTATCCTTACAGTGAGTGTACATTATCATGTTGTCTTTAGAGTGACTGTCCTCATTTGTTGAAGAAGAAAAGCATTAATGTGGTTCAATAGCAATACATTCAAGCAGCAATTACACAAGGGACAGTCACTGTGAGATGTCCTCATTTGTGACTGTCCTTACAGTGAGTGTACATTATCATGTTGTCTTTAGAGTGACTGTCCTCATTTGTTGAAGAAGAAAAGCATTAATGTGGTTCAATAGCAATACATTCAAGTGGCAATTACACAAGGGACAATCGATCACTGTGAGATGTCCTCATGTGTGACCTTTGTGAAGGCAAGTGCCAATTTGTACCCAAGTTACCAATATTGTGGCAAAAGTGGGAATGAAGCATTTAGGGGTCAAATTGGGAAAAGAAGTGTAGAAGTGGCCTATGTGAGGTCTAAATAGCCTAACTAAGTCATGGTTAGGGTCTTATGGTGTTTGAACAATAAGTTTTGAACCAAAATCCCAAAGGTTGTAACAAGTTGTCAATGTTGTCATTCACAACATTGACAACATTTGTGCAAGGGAGCATTTTCGAGTAAGATGGTTATGTAACTATATGAAACCATTGAATTAGGCATCAGATCAACTATAAGAGGCCTCCATCGATCTGTGCAAAAGGTTGGGGGGAAAAAAATTTGGAATTAAGAAGATTTGTAGAGTAACACGGTTTTAGTGAATTCTTGAGTTTTTTTGTTTCTTTGTTTTCAGTTGATTAATGGATTAGATAGCTCGCAGTGTCTATTGGAAAAGTTAGTACAAGTTGTTTTTTTATTCTGTGTTGTGTTTTTTTTGAGTTTTGAAGCATTCCAACTAGTTTGTTAATTCTTTTGTTAAGTACCCTATCATTGGTTTGAACCAGGCAGGTTGAACAAATGGAGTCTTAGCTCATCATTCCATTGTCAATTTTGTACAGGCTCTTGGAATGGGTGAGGAGACTCCATGTACTATATGTTTGGAAGGAGGGGCCCTGGGAAGCTCATTTTCTATGTTTGCAATGATGTCCTAGGTGAGTCAGTTGAGCACAGTTAGGGATGACAAATCATTACAAGAATATTACAACAAGTTGAATGCATTGGTTGCTTCAACTAAAATCTCATGGAGAGGTAGACACACATCTAAAGAAGCCCCAAGTCAAATTAGAAGATTGGGTGAGTTTCTTTGGCTGCTAAGAAAACAAACTCTTAGTCAGACTGTCCAAGTTGTGTCAAAATACTTGTTTTCAGGCATGGCTGTAGCAGTTGGTGTACAAAAAATCTAGGAGGAGAAGACCTTAGATATCTTGGAGTTCTCAATAAAGGGCATCTGAATCCTAAGCCCTTTAGGTGGCTTAATATAAACAAAAAGGCTTGACAAAGGCCTAATTGCTAGCAGCCTATTTTTGGGTGCAATTGGCATGGTTTGATGAACTGGATTGAAGTACTAATGAAAAGTATAGGTGAAGGAGTAATATTGAAACCAATAGAGGTCCTAGTGGCCAGCCTCTCCATGGAGTAAAGTTCTAGTTGAATGTGTTTCAATTTGTGAAGACAAGACTAGGAGTGTCCTAGTAGCTAGATTGGTATTGAGCAGAGTTCGTTGTATTTCTTGTTGATGTGCACTAGTTGAAGGAGTGGGATCTTGGGTAGAGATACCTAAAGAGTGTAGGGATAGTTAAGTACCCTATCAAGTCAAAACATTGGCCTAAAGAGACCCTAGTGAAGGATAGGGAGTGAGCAAGACAAAGTGTTACATCAATTAACAAGATCATTTTTTGGTAATTGTGTACATTATCATGTTGTCTTTACAGTGACTGTCCTCATTTGTTGAAGAAGAAAAGCATTAATGTGGTTCAATAGCAATACATTCAAGTGGAAATTACACAAGGTAATATCACTATGAGATGTCCTAAGTGTGACTGTCCTTGTCACAAATGAGGACATCTCACAGTGACTGTCCCTTGTGTAATTGCCACTTGAATGAGGACAGTCACTGTAAAGACAACATGATAATGTACACAAGTACCATGAAGGTAGTCGCAAGTTAGGGCTGTTTCATTGCATACTCTAAACAATGAAGACATTACAGTCCACAAAACGTTTGTGCTTGAAAGATGAACAAATAAAATTAAACTTCTAAATAACCAAAGCCGCTAACAATAAATTCATCACAGATATGTCCTCATTTCTGGGTATTTTAGCTCTCTAACAGCTGAATACTAGATTACATAATAATGACAAAAGAAAAATAAACCCAATGTACTCAGAAATTGTAGCTGTGATTTCGCGGAGGGAATCTCTCTCGGCGCTGTTGAAAACACAAATGACAATGTTCTTGTTTTTTTTGCCCTTATATCCCGATGTGATTTCACGGAGGGTTACGGTGCTGTTGAAAACACAAATGACAACGTTTCTTTTTTTTTTTGCCCTTATATCCCGACAACATCACAATTGCAAGTTAGGGCTGTTTCACTGCATACCCGAAACAATGAAGACGTTACGGTCCACAAAATGTTTGTGCTTGAAAGATGAACAAATAAAATTAAACTTCTAAATAACCAAAGCTACTAACAATAAATTCAACATAGATATGTCCTCATTTCTGGGTATTTTAGCTCTCTAACAGCTGAATACCAGATTACATAATAATGACAAAAGAAAAATAAACCCAACGTACTCAAAAATTGTAGCTGTGATTTCACGGAGGGTTACGGCGCTGTTGAAAACACAAATGACAACGTTCTTGTTTTTTTTGCCCTTATATCCCGATGTGATTTCGCGGAGGGTTACGGCGCTGTTGAAAACACAAATGACAACGTTCTTGTTTTTTTTGCCCTTATATCCTGATGTGATTTCGCAGAGGGTTACGGCGTTGTTGAAAACACAAATGACAACGTTCCTTTTTTTTTTCCCTTATATCCCGACAATGTCACAATTTGCGACGTTGCCAAATGTATTGTCATCGCAATTGCGACGGTGTCGGGCTATATTTGAAAAAAAAAAGCCAAAACTGCATGACATTTGCCTGTCGTCGCAAATTGCCGTCGCAATTTCACCCCAAATGTATTAGTGATAGTTCTAAGAAGATTGATGAATTTTTGATTAATCAAAGAAGATTTGGGAGTAGAGCTGGGATAGGCTATACCGGCAAAGGAGAATCATCACATCAAGCTAAACAAGTCAACAAGAATCAAAGTCAAAGACCTAAATTGTTGACATGTTATCACTATGGGAAACTAGGACATACATCTAATGTATGTAGAAGCAAAGCACAAGGTAAACCTCCTATCACTCCTAAGTTCAATGGATATTGTTATTATAGTGGTAAGTATGGTCACCAAGCTTATGAGTGTAGAGCTAAATAGAATGATATTGCTAACAATACTACTGTGGAGAAAATATGCTATACTTGTAATAAACATAGACACACTGCACGAGAGTGTAAGGCTAAGATGAAACAAGTATGGAATCCTAAGTAGAAAACATAGCGCAAGCCTTATCAACCGAAGAGACAAGGTAACTCTTATATTGGATTATAAATGGGCTAAGTGTGTTGCATGTGGTAGATATGGGCATATTGCAAAAAATTGTAACAGGAAAAGATGGGTTGGACAATCAAGAAGTTGGACAAGCACTGGAATGGCATGTATGCATTGTCATAAAGTCAGTCATTTAAGCGAAGACTGCAAAGACCAAGCACCAGAGGAAAATTATGTATTTGAGAGTGGAAACACTATTGCAAATATCATGAAGATAAGGAATGCTATGTGGAAGAAGACATCTAATGAGAATGCTGAATCAAGTAATGCTATCGGTGAAACCTCATCCACTAGATTGGGTGACATCAGTACCTCCAGTTAAGGTGATATAGGTATGTATGGGACTGATATTTCAAAATGATCACATTTTACATATAGTTCCTTATATATGATGAGAACATACCAAATTTGCATGAAAAAGAGATGCATTATGGTTTATATGTTAAGAGCTAGAAAAGTTACATAATCGGTAAAAGTTAGACCAAGAGTTGGTTACCCATTGGTAATCACTATTCAAGGTTAACCGAGCACATGTATCAACCAATGAAGAAATTGTGTGTTAACCGAGCTATTGACATCCTACAGTCTTTACCGAGCTGACAGCTATTATGAACCAAAAGGTAGGTCAAGCATTTATTGCATGAAAGTTTGAGTAGGAATATCGAAAAGTCTATAAATACATGAGAAATAGAGTTCATTTTTACATTGCAATCTCAAAGAGTGAAGATTACACAGAAAAGAGTTCGAGCTAAAAGGATTTTCAGAAGGATTAAAAGCTACTATAGATCAAACTGACATCACTCTTCGACGACTCTGAGTAAGTACATTTTCTACTGAACACTTTATTAACCTACTTCTTGCTGAAACCCTAAATTGATTTATGGCATCTACATCATCTGCAAGCAAATCACATAGTGTTGAGGAAGAAGTAAATCTAATTGTTAGAGTGAATTTTGATGAACCTAATTACAAATCACACCCCAAGATTGCATCACAAATGGATTTAATGGGCACTTTTTCAAGCATCCCGGATAGGGTTTTGTTAACAGAAGATGTACGGTCATTCATTCATTGAAAGATTGGAGAAGTAGGATATTTTGAGACTATTGTGGCATATCAACAATTGTGTGGCACTAATGGAAAACTAAAAATAGAATATGACCAGATTGAGAAATCAAGGTTATTATGTGCCATACACTTTCTGCAATCATTCAAAACAAACTAGATAAGGATTGTATTGAGTCAATATCATGATGGAAAATTTTGGTTAGATAAACCAGTAGAGGTCATAAAGAAAATGATCAATAGGGTTACTGGCTATCCTACAACTGACAAGGCATAGGCTTTTCGAAGCTCCTCACGACCTGATGTTGAGAACACTAGAGCTGCATGAGATGGTTGAGAATTGAAGATTTCATCAATTAAAGACCCATCAGTGAAATTTGTGTCACATGTGATCGGGTATAAAATCTTTCAATCGAGCAGATTAAATAGCGTACCCTATAGTGTAGTTGACATAGCACACAAAATTGTGAAGAAAGATCACCAGATTGATCTTGCAAAAATACTGCTGCACCAATTACATGAAAACATGAAGACTATAAGGTCAAAGAAGTCAAACACATGTAAGTTTGGTTCACTCCTTGTTTGTTTATTTTTCTATATACAAAAGTATCTCCCTAGCATCGGTAAAGTAAATTGGACAATAGATAAACTGATAACTGTACAGATTACCAAGATGATGAACAAGTTAGGAGATGATTTGAAGAAATTTTTTGATGAATACTTTAAAGAATTTAAGACCAAGATGAATCAAAGAAGTAGAATTCCATGAGAATTAGTTGAGAAATTTGAGACAAATGTTTGTTTTCTAGTAGACACAGATCATTCGATGATAAGAGCAGTTGAACCTGGAATAAAATGGCTAGCACCTATGGGCTATGAAATGAACTATGATTTTGGATTGAAATCTATTGAAGCACTCCTAGCACTAGCAAAAGACCCCAAGACACTAGATTTGGAACCTATGAAGAAGCTAAGTCTAGAATCACGACAGGTTTGGCCATTAATAAAATGTCTAGGAAGGCTAAGAAGATGAAAAAGTTTTTATCTGAGAAATTTGAGAAGGATGCAGACTCATCTGAGGAGTCACTAGTTGAATAGGAAACTGAAGGTCAATTAATGTTGGTTGACAAGGCGTATGACAGTGAGGAAACTGAATCTGATGAAGAACAAGAAGCTACACCGGTTCCTCCTATTAAAGCTCCAAAGAAGAGTTAGTTGCCAGTACAGAAAGGTGCACGCACAAGGTCATCAACTGCAACTTCACCACCATAGAAGAAGGAAGTAGAGAAGGTAATAAAATGAAAGGTTGCTACACTGACAAAGACATGTGCAAAGAAAGGACCCAAGGTTGTAGCTGAGGCACCGAAGAAAAGGAGAAGACTGATAAGAGGTAGAGAAGACCTTGAGGATATTGAAAATGAAGATGACATCAATCAATTCAAAGTGGTCAGCAACAAGGTAAGGTCAATAGATGAAATCATTGAAGATATAATTGAGAACGGCGACCTTGCTGATTGGAACTTAGTAGATTTGACAAAATGTCAAATGAGGATCAAACAAAGATTGAGGAGGAAGTCATCCAAATGATGATAAAGTTTAAAAGAGTTCCATTAGAATTTTCACTTACATTACCAAAGGAGTTGGATGACAGAATAAATAAAAAATGGGCTTATGCACTAGACACTGAGAAGAGAAAGAGAGAAAGATCTCTAGTTCAAGCAACCCCACATCTAAGCCTAGTAGAAATTAATGAACACATGGCTAATCATCAAGCAAGATTTTCTATAAAGAACTGAGCCATGATGATACTGGATGAGAACGTGGTAGATGTAGATGAGACTGGCGATTCCCTATGGAAATCAATTTTTAAAGCCAAAGAACAAGCTGAGCAAAATGCATTCCTAAATTTGTCTAAAAAGAGACAAAATTCCAAAGGTAAAGGTATCTACATTGATGACACTATAATAGATAAGTCTAAGGACTCTGGTATATCAATTACTGAGGTAATTGATATCACTAAACAAAAGGAAGACATAAATATTTCACAGGATACACCGAATCCAGTAGAGATCCAAATGAAGAAGAAAACTGATGATGATGTACTCATTGAGGACATCACAAATGGTGATCCTGATGACAAGGATGATGAGGATGTAAATATTGCACCAGCAAACACTCAAGATGAAGCTCAAGTCACTAATTGTGCATTTATATCATTACCAGGTGAGCTTCCTATACTGGCAAAAGCAGTAGAAATTATTTCATAGGAACAACCTGATGGCTCAGCCCTTAGCAACATAAAGATACCATAGGGGAACAAGACACTGAAACACCTACAGAGACACATAACTCTGAAGGAACAGAGGTAACTACTACAAAAACAAAGGCACAAGATGAGCCTAAGACAACCAAGATGACCCCACCTGACACCACATCTGAGGCTCCCACTCACTCAACTAACACATAGGTTACCAAGGAGCAGAGGAAGGAAGAGAGTGTGTCAACTGGGAAGGATACTCCAAAGGCAGAAGACAAGGTTCTTGTCACCATTATGAAGAAGTCACCCCTTGCACCAGAAAAGAAGAAGAAGAAGAAAGAAAAAGGGTCGGTCACTCTAGACAAAGTTATAATAATACCTGAGTGTGACCCGAGGATCCTTAGCCCCGAGGAATTAAGCAAATATGGGGAACTATGTACAAGAAAAGTAGCACAAGAAAAGTTGAAGCAAGAAACTAAACACAAAGAAATATTAATGGATGTCAGGGATATCTTACAATAGTTAGTACCTAAAGTGAACATTGATGAAGATACTCCTATTATAGATCAACTTGTTATCCTTATCGAGAAGATAAATGCCCCAGACATTGATGCTGACAAGCGAATTGAAGAAAGGGCAGAATCCAAGATTTGAGACAAACTGGTAGAAAGAATCAGCCAAGAAGTGGCAATAAACAAGGTCAAATTATTTGAGGTAATAACCAAAATAAAATCTATAACCTAGTTAATTTGTCAATTCTTACTGAAGCTATGCACTATGGAAACCTTCACTGTTGAGATCAGTGAAAAGATCAAAGGTCTGGAAGATGAAATCAAGACCAGTGCAAATGCAGCTATAACTGAGCCACAAGATTTTTCAAAGCACATTCACAAAGTTCAGGAACTCAGGTGGTTGATAGCAAATCTCAAGAAACAAGAAGAGAAGATCACAGATCAGGTCACAGAGTTACAGACAGAACTTCCATACCTGAAGATTTTTGAGAAACACATTGTCAAAGTAGAACAACTTGTTGCAACACTAGAAATTTATGTGTTGGATAACATCTTTGACATGCATGCATAAGTCATTCTTGAGCACATTGCTCTAAACAACTTGAAAGAGGAATGGGAAAACCTCTTGGAGTCTGTGAAGAAAACCCATAAGCACATTTTTGATAAGATGTGAGTATACAGTTTCAATTTTTGTATTTGGCATTACTATCAAAAAGGGGGAAATCAATGTATATATGCCAAATATGTACATAGATGCTATGTATACTACATATTACTGAGAGCATGCACCGAGGGGAAGTAAATAGAAATTTTGATAATTATATATGTATATGGCAGAGATATAGGCTATATATAGAAAATATTGTCTATATACATTCAAGTTTTGATACTAATGCTAAAGGGGGAGATTGTTATCTCTATTGATCATTAAAGGTTGTTATTAGTATCAAAGGTTATCAAAGTATATCAGTTGGTTACTTAAATTGAGCTAATCGGTAACTAGAAGCAAAATAGAGCAGCCGGTTAAGCATATACACCGAGCATCAGATAGTTTACCGAGCACCAGCAGACACTGACACCGAGTGACAGTAAACACCGAACACCAGTATACACCGAGCAATTTATACAGTGTTTACCGATGATCATAGGAAATGGCATAGTAATTAGGAATGGCACATTCTTCTATGCAAATAGTTATAATAGATCAAAAAACATTTTACCAAGATCAAGGAATATTTATAGTCAAGATATTCATTAAATGCAATGTATATCTTATGTAATAGTTCGATCTAGGTCATTTTTCTATACCGTAGATCTTAGGGTTTTGTCTAAGATTTGTAACCTAATTTTGTTAAAGCGGCATAAAGTAGTATGCTATATAAATGTATGTTTGCATCATTTTTTATGTGAACTAATGTATGAATTAAAGAGCACTTGAAGCACTTGTCTAACTTCAAGACTATCAGTTGACAGAGCAGAACAATATACAGAGGTTATAAGATTTAAGCAGAATCAGAGCAGGCTAACCGAGCAATTCAGAGTAGAGATTCATCACAATAAAGGTGAAATATAGTTAGTACTTATTGATCTATATCAGACAATTAAGTTTTCAATTAGTAGATAATTGCCTATTGCTTTCTAACAATTGTAATAGAGTTTTTGGCTAAATCTCTTAACAGAGTAGACTTGATAGTCTTATGTAAATCTCTTAACCAAGTGCACACTTCATTAGTGTTGTTAAAATCATATAACTGGGTAGATCTAGCTAATCTAATATGTTACTCCTAACAGGGTAAGATCACCAGAAGTGATCAAAACTTGTAGCCCTAATAGGCAAACCTTTTCTATCTGCAGTAGTAAAGAATTTATGGGTGTCATCCCCACCGCAATTTTTACCTTCTAACAAGAGTTTATACATTACCAAAATACTTGTGTTATGTGATTATCATATTTTTGATTTCATGTTATTTACTTTTAGAAGTTGATACATGTATTAGATACAAGTTATTTTGGAAGGTTATCACTATTTTTTGTTCTAGATCTAAAAGGTTAATGAGTTAAAGTTTTTGTGGGCACTGATTCACCCCTCCCCTCTCAGTACCTATCTCTCCTTATTCCAACAGGGGTTTCTCTTACCTTTGATGATAGTATCATAGTTGGGGATTGATGCAGGAGCATCAATGAAGACCCCTAAGTGCATGGAAAAGAAGAGCATGAAGGAACATCAAAATAATATCCCACATGTCAATTGGGATATATTGAAACCAATCATGAAGATTTGTAATGACCAATTTGGTCCAATTTGTAAATCTCCTAGAGGTCCTGGTAAGGACCTTAGGAGAAAAATCTTGTGAAATGAGCCATGATGAGCTCTAAGGGTCAAAAAGGGTGGATTACGATTTGAATAGGTTTATTTGATTCTTTGATATCAAATCCATCAAATTGGATTGGTTTGGATAAGTAGTTTTCATTATTTTTACAGTTAGAAATTTAAATTTTAAATCCCAATGACTAGTTGTGGATTTGGGGGGAAAACTTGTTTATAAGTTGTTTAGAGTGTTTTAAACCACCCAACCAATTGGGATTGGTTTGGGACATTGGGGGAAGGTTATTAAAACTTATTTTGATCCATTTTGTGGAGAGAGAACTATTGTGTACAGATTGGTGTGTGGAGAAATCAAGACTATACCCATTTTTGGCAATAAATAGTGAATTTTCTTGCATATTGTGATTTTTTTTGGATGATTATTTGTTTCTAAGGATTTTTTATACATTTTTGAATGATTTGAAACTTGTTTTTAATCCTCTACAAGCCATTTTGAATTGATTTAAAGCCCTCAAGGCTGACTGTACCGTGACAGTCCTTGTTTGGGCAAGGGTTTCAAGGATGAAATCTTGATTCATCCTCATTTCTATGGCTTCTCTAGTTGGGGATGAATTATATGGTTTTAATATAATGTATTAACACCTATTAATGCATGAGAAAGACTTATTTGTAGGGGAAGCATCAGATTGAATGTTGGTTGCATGAGATTTTGTGAAGAAAATGGTGCCATGACTATAGCAGCCATTAATCTACCTTAAGGAGAGGGTAATTTTATGGCTTGGATAGTTGTATATGGGTGATATAAAGGTGATCCATCCATTTTATTGATTGGGAATTCCTTGGATAGGTGAGAGAGAGCCTAGTTGGGAGTTGGATGCTTGGAGGAGTCTTGGAGTCAATCCAAGTGGACATTTATTAGTTTTTTACCATAATAAGTCACTATTGAGAGTTTGGAGTATTTTTGATAAGACAGGTTGACACTTTCTTTGGTAAATGACCATCTTTTTGGCCTAGAAAGGGGTCACTAGTGTGAGCAACAGGTATTTCTCCAAAAAAATCCCTACCCAATCTTCCAGTATGTTATGTAAACCTGAAAAGGGTATCCAAAAGTATAATTTTTTTGGTTAGTGCTTTGGAAAAAGTAAGAGAAAATGGGAAGAAATAGTCCTAGTAGGGCTAATTAAGGGGAAATTAGGCCTAGTAGGTAGTTTGAGCAATTTCACCATTGGGTATTGCATAAGAGCCTAAAATTGATTTAATCTTGTCAAATCCATCTTGTTTGTGTCATTTACATTCACTCTAGCCTTATGGAGGGTGTTGGAGTCATTTGGGGCATTAGTGCTATTTGAATGTCTTAAGGGATTAGTGGGGTTGCAGTGCCTAAACCTCTAAAATTTGATTATTTATTGTCATCTATCCACAACCTCTATTTCCCACTCTGCATCAAATTGGTATCAGAGCCTAGGAGTATCCTAGGTTGAAGGAGAAGAATCATTTGGTGTCTTTGGTGTACCGGTTCCATTGTTGAAGCCTTGGAGTGTATATCCCTCCTTGTGTGTCCCAGTGTTGAAGGTGTTCTTGAAGATTTTAGAAGGTGAAGGAGATGAGATCCATTAGAGGATCACCAATGTAGAACTTGTAAAGCTTGTAAGAGAACAAATGGTAGACAATAGAAGGTTGAGAGAAGAATTTGGAAGATTAACAAGTCTAGTGAATAGACAAGAGAAAAGAGAAGACCATGGTGGTGATGAAGAATTTTCTGCAAGGGAGGAACCATTAGATCCTAAAGATGCAAGGTTAGAGAGCATCTTGAAGGCTATGAGACTTGGTGACTCCAAGGTAAGAGTTGAACTTCCTATGTTTGATGGGAGGATGGATGATGAGTTTCTTCTTGATTGGTTTAGTGCCCTAGAAAATTATTTTGATTGTGATGATGTAGAAGATAGAATGAAAGTGAAGGTAGCAAAGTCCAGATTGAAAGGAAATGCTTCACTATAGTGGGATAACCTACAAGAAGATAGCTTGAGAAAGGGTTGATCAAATATTTCTTCTTGGCCAAGGATGATGGAGAAAATGAAGGACAAGTTCCTTCCTAAAGACTACAAGGTGCAACTTTACAAGAAGATGCAAGGGCTGAAGCAAAAGGATATGGATGTCACTAAGTGCACTGAGGAGTTTCGTAAGCTAGAAATCATGGAATCACATGATGAGGATGTAGAAGAAAAGGTTGCTAGATACCTTGGAGGACTAAGGTATAACATACAAGATGAAGTGAGCATGGCTACTCCTAGGACATTGGAGGAATGCTTCAAGTTGGCCATGAAGGCTAAGGGTAAATTGAAGAGGAAATAAGAAAGGCATGGTAATGGAAGAGGACAATCCATTAGAGGAAGAGGAGGCAGGTCCAATGAAGGACAATTGCATGATGCTAATGACAAAGGAAAGGAAGTTGTTGGTGAGTCTAAGCCTAGAGGAGGTAATAAGTATGGCAGGGGTAATGGTGTCTTCACAGGAACATGCTTCACATGTGGAGGAGTAGGGCATCAATCCTACAAGTTCCCTAATAAAGGAGTTGATTTCAAGAATGTGGAGAAGAGAGTCACCTTAACTCAAGGAGAAGAGGAGGAAAAACAATTTGGTAATGCGGATCCAATATTGGAGGGAGACTTCTTGATGGTGAGAAGAGGAATGCAGTAGAAAAAGGAGACAAGAGCATCCATCTTTAGGAAAAATTGCATGATCAATGGTAAGATTTGTAAGATGATAATAGACTCTAGTTACTTTGACAATTTAGTGTCATATGAAATGGTTAATAAACTAGGATTGAAGAAGTTTCCTATTTATAAGCCATATAAGGCATCTTGGGTAAGTGATACTCAAACCATTGTAGTGAGGGAGAAAGACATAGTTGAATTTTCTATAGGGGATATAAGGATCAAGTTTTATGTGATATCATCCCTATGACATGTTTCCATGTAATCCTTGGAAGGCCTTGGAAAGCCTCAAGGAACACAATTCATTATGGTGCATCTAATGTCTATGTGGTGTATAAGGATGGTGTGAAATTTTATTTGACTCCTTTATCGGGTCATGGCATGGAGAGGATTGTTTGTTTTGGAAAGAAGGAATATGTGAACTTGCATGAGCAGAGGAAGAGTCACCATGAAGGGACTGGTCTGCAATATAAACCATCTCTAATGGTTATGAAGAATGTGGTTACTCAAGGAAAAACTCAAAATTCTGATTGCAAGCAAATAGTGACTAAGAATGGAGTGTTAATAGGTACACTATGGTGTCCTATAGTGCCAATGATGAACATGGATGTGATCCTATCCATGAAGGATAAGGGAAAGGGTCTGTGTGTTCCTCTACAATAATTTATGAAGCCTTTTGCAAGGGTAAAAGATGATTATCCATAGTTAGCAAGGAACAAGGTTGCCATGGATGGTAACAAGTGCACAAATTTATTTTTTGATCCTAATAGTTTGATTACAAGTGAACTTCATAAGGAGAATGACAAGTTTCAAGTCCCAAGGACTAGGAAACCATCTAGGAGGATGGGAGGCTTAAGGACAAGGAGCATTGGCTCTTGGGACAAGAGCTCTTTTGAAGGTGGGGTGTATGCAGGAGCATCAATGAAGACCCCTAAGTGCATGGACAAGAAGAGAATGAAGGGATATCAGAAGAATATCCCACATGTCAATTGGGATATATTGAAACCAATCATGAAGGTTTGTAATGACCAATTTGGTCCAATTTGCAAATCTCCTAGAGGTCCTTGTAAGGACCTTAGGAGCAAAATATTGTAAAATGAGCCATGATGAGATCTAAGGGTAAAATAGTGGATTAGTATTTGAATAGGTATATTTGATCCTTTGATATCAAATCCATCAAATTGGATTGGTTTGGATAAGTAGTTTTCATTAGTTTTAAAGCTAGAAATTTAAATTTTAAATCCCAACGGCTAGTTTTGGATTTGGGGGGAAAACTTGTTTATAAGTTGTTTAGAGTGTTTTAAACCACCCAACCAATTGGGGTTGGTTTGGGACGTTGGGGGAAGGTTATTAAAAAATTATTTTGATCCATTTTGAGGAGAGAGAACCATTGTGTACGGACTGGTGTGTGGAGAAATCGGGACTGTACCCATTTTTGGCAATAAACAGTGAATTTTTCTTGCATGTTGTGATTGTTTTTGGATGATTATTTGTTTCTAAGGATTGGTTATACATTTTTTAATTATTTGACACTTATTTTGAATCCTCTACAAGCCATTTTGAACTGATTTAAAGCCCTCAAGGATGACTGTACCATGATAGTCCTTGTTTGGGCAAGGGTTTCAAGGATGAAATCTTGATTCATCTCCATAGCTATGACTTCTGTGGTTGGGGATGAATCCTATGGTTTTAATATAATGTATTAACACCTATTAATTTAGGAAAAAGACTTATTTTCAAGGGAAGCATCAGATTGAATGCTGGTTGCATGAGATTTTGTGAAGAAAATGGTGCCATGACTATAGCAGCCATTAATATACCTTAAGGAGAGGGGAATTTTATGTGTTAGATAGTTTTATATGGGTGATCTAAAGGTGATCCATCCATTTTATTGATTGGGAATTCCTTGGAGAGTTGTTTTTGGTCAAACCCTTGATTTGGAGGCCCTAGAGAGAGCCTAGTTGCAAGTTTGATTTTTGGAGGAGTCTTGGAATCAATCCAAGTGGATATTTGTCATTTTTTTATTTTGAGAGTTTGGAGTCTTTTTGATAAGACTGGTTAACACTTTCTTTTTTAAATGACCATCTTTTTGGCTTAAAAAGGGGTCACTAGTGTGAACAACAAATATTTCTCCAAAAAAACTCTACCCAATCTTCCAATATGTTGTGTAACCCAAAAAGGGTATCCAAAAATATAATTTTTTTGGTTAGTGCTTTGGAAAAAGTAAGAGAAAATGGGAAGAAATAGTCCCATCAGGGCTAGTTGAGGGGCAATTATGCCTAGTAGGCAATTTGACAAAGTTGGCCATTGTGTATTGCATAAGAGCCTAAAATTGATTGAATCTTTTCAAATCCATCTTGTTTGTGCCATTTACATTCACTCTAGCCTTACGGAGGGTGTTGGAGTCATTTGGGGCATTAGTGATATTTGAATGTCTTAGGGGTTAGTGGGGTTGTAGTGCCTAAACCTCTCAAATTTGATTAGTTGTTGTCATCTATCCATTGCCTCTATTTCCCACTTTTCATCAAGGATACTTCTTCACCTTCTTAGGAGATCAGAACTCTTGATTCTTCTCCTTCTTCACTTGATTTGTCACATGAGGTGATAGATTCTTTGAGCTTGGAGAGACCTATTTAGTCTTTAGAGATTCATACATGGAGACTTTCATCTTCTTCCTCCTTCCATTTGCACATGGATTGGCTTCTTCATCATTTGATGTATCTATTTCTTCCTAAGGGGAGACATGTTTCTTGTAAGCATTGACTTATCTTTTGTTTGCAGGTACTCTTCGTCAACATGGGAGCTTCTTCATTATGGGGGGGATATCATGTCTCCAACTATTCTTCTTATGGGAGGATAATTCTTTGTATATACATGATGTATGTAGTTCTTTGGGGGTCTTGAGTACTCTATCCATCCATGCATCTTGTTTTCTTCTCTCTTTTTGGGGGAGGGTTTTTCCCATGAGGTTTTCCCTCTTTCTCCACTTTATGAGAGTTGCATTGCATATTGTACATGGGTACCTAACATTGCCTAGTAGTCAAGACCCATCTTTCATTGTGAGTTTAAGTTCATTCTGCGCTAAGTTGCACTTAAGGGGGAGGGGGGGTGTTGGTGTAATGAAATATTCCTAATTACACTTTACTTAATCTTACTTAGGATAATTCATTACATAGTAGTTTGTCATTGAGACACCTAGGAGTTTGCACCTTAATTAATCACATGGTGTAGGAGAGATTCCACCTTTAGTGCTCATATCACATTATCATCCTCATCCTATTGCACATACTTCATTTCATAATGGAGGATGATCCACATTTGGTGGGCATGTGATTACACCTAGCATAGGTGATAGCTTATCAACTCCTTATCATTCTCTCTTACTGCCAAATTCCTATATAAGGAGACCTATTATGTAGATAAATTAATTTATTAGATCAATTCAATCATCAATCATTGCATTCATATCATCTCTCTTGTATTTGTTCTTTTCTTTAACTTCTAGATCTTTGGTTCAATCTTTTCTATTTGCAAATTCTTACATATTTAAACAAGGAACCAACGACAAAGATAAGGACAGTTAATATTAAACAAAGTTTGAACATAAAAAGAAAATAGAAGAAAATACAATTCAATCTTTACACCTTTTTAATCCCCTATTTTCTCTAACATAAGGTGACGATGGAAGAAAAATTTACACACCAAACATTCGAATCTTGGTTAACCATTCACATAAAGTATGGAGCACAACAATGGTTCTGGCTACAAGACTTTAAAATTGGTTTTCTCTTTCCTTTAACATACTTGGTTGCACATGCATCATGGAAAAGAATCCCATGAATCCCCACCATTTCCTACTAGCCATACTAGTGCAAATGAAATATCAATTTGATTGTGTGGCATGACATACAAATCCCATGCAGTTCTCATTATCTAAAGACATAACTCTTACTATTGTTAAAAAAAATAACACAAAAGAAAATTTCAATCCTAGAGGCATTTCAAAAAATATGACATCTGCATATGCCTTTAGCATTCAATGGGAACTATTTGAACATAGATTTGTTTTTAAACAAACATTCAATAAACATTCCTCTTAAGTCTATGATGCATAAATTAAAGGATTAATAAAGTATTTATAAAAGCATCTAATTCTAAATGAACCATAACCAAACATTTGATTAAGGTAGCAAACAAACAAGAATAAAACCTAGAAATTTTGATAGAAAAATCTAAAGTCAACTTAATTCCTTTAAGCCTTCAGTACGTGGGTTTCTTCTCCAACTTCATGCGTCCTTTTTTTCTCAATCTTTATGTATCCTCTGAACTATCTCTTTCTCTCCATTTGTCTCCCTCTATTCCCCAACCTTGCAAATTTATATGGTTGTTTACTTTTCCTAATCTCCCATGAATGGGTCATTCATGTTGACATTATAGCTCACAAGTGCCATTTTATTTATGGTTTTGTCTACCTTACCTTCTTAAACACTCTCAGTTCAACCTCTAATCTTTATCTTCAACCATAGAAATTAATCTCTCTTTAAAAGTAAAAAAAATATCTTCCTACTCATCGTAAGTGGTGACACATGCTTAATATAAAAATCTCATCAAACTTATAATCTTTCAAAACATCTTAATATATATTAGAATTATGATAAAAGGATTTACTTTAAAGTATCAATGCCAAGATTTATTCTAAAATTCAAATAATAAAACAATGTTTTTTTTTAGAGAAAATTCAAATCTTAACAAGGAATAAAAATACATTGTAATAAATAATAAAAATCACACACCCTTTTTAGTATTAGGATTACACACGCATGTAAATCATAATCAGGAAAATAATTTATTTTAGATATTAACTTTCATAGAAAATCAAGTTAGAGATAAAACATTTTAAAACTAGGTGGTGTGTGCATTAACCAGATTATCCGACCAACCACTACCAAGGAGCTAGCCTCCTCTACCTCAACCACATCCCTGCCTTCAATCCTGCCAAACCAACTAGACCACTAGATTGATCATCAATAGGTTAGTCCATAAATCATAATAAAAAATAAATTGCATCATATCCATTGTAATAATCATCATTTCATCATCCTAAAATCACGACAACATCATGGCACAAGATTATATATAAGTTGCATAATCCAACAGAAAGCAAGACTAACATGTCTAGATAAATCATCAAATCATAACAACTTATGTCAAGAAACATCCGACCAAGTCATCAAAAGTCCACAATGTCGTTAGCAAGTCCTAGAAATTAGGAGTCTAACTAGTTGGGTTATGATAGATAATTAAATTTATTATTCTGATAAATAATAATTAAATAAATTTGAATTGAATTACTCGGCATGTTCATATAGTTTTAAGACAAGTTTATCTCTAAACTTAGTACATTAGGAGGTAATGGCTTAAACGTACTGTTGCTGGGATGAAGAATGTGAAACAAGTTAGACTGTGTTTGAATGCCTCAATGGAATAATATACAATTTTCCAAATGATTTTGATACAATTCTAGATGCGAAATTATTCAAACAATCTATATTAGTTATTGGAAATAAAATTAGCTTAATCATATGAAGATTTAAAGAAAATGCTATCATACTCTTCCTCGTGCTAGACAAGAGAAAATTGTAGCCATAGAAATATATACTCATATTTAAAATATTTATTTCCTAAGGATAAAAGATCTTATTTGAATATTAAAGATTCATTGATTGATTTATAAAATTAACTTACAACAAAATTTGACTTATATTATTGATGAAGTTCTATAAAAATAAACATAGATTTTATAAATATTTTAAATTTTAAAATATTAAAAACAAATCACACATAAAACCAATACCCATCTCTATCAATCATATATTCTTTCATGACATAGATAATATTTTGCCACGATTCAAAATAGAAGAAATCATTTCATCACATAGATAATGATCTTGCCACAATCCAAAACAAAATAAATCCTAATAAACATTATAGAATTGTTCTAAGTAAGCAAGATCATCTCCATATGCAAATATGTATAGTCCATCCAAGGGTGTAAACATGTGATAAAAGGTCAAGAAACAAGAATAAAACTAAAAAGTAAATGAAAAAGACCCTATGAGTGATGTAAGTTTACAAGATATAATGTAAATTCAAAGAATTTGACAAAACTAAAAAGTAAATTAAAAAGACTCTATGATTGATGTAAGTTTACAAGATATGATGTAAATTCAAAGAATTTGACAAAACTAAAAAGTAAATGAAAAAGACCCTATGGTTGATGTAAGTTTACAAGATATAATTTAAATTCAAAGAATTTGACAAAACTAAAAAGTAAATGAAAAAGACCTTATAACTGATGTATGTTTACAAGATATAATGTAAATTCAAAGAATTTGACATTTATTGTTGCTATTATACACAAGGACAAGTAGATTTGTTTGATGATAGTGTTGACCTATGCCAATTTTATGCTCAAGTTTGTCATTTATATTTGTCGTGGTGCCTTAATGCTTGCTCATATGCCTTTCATAGATCATATCTTACAAATTGTCTAAGTCAAGATGCACCCTTGTTTATATTTCTTAATTAATTTAAAAATCATTTCTTTTTAATTAAAAGATATGATGAATGATGCATCGTGATCCACCATAGAAGTTGCCCATATTTTAGGGGGCATGTTTATCACAACTTGTATAAATGATTTATGCTTCACTTATGGTATTATGTTGTGAATTGCTTTACTGTCCTCCTTGCCCCTAGTGTCATGGTACCCTTTATTGTCTTGAAATGACTTCCTGTTACTTGTGGTAGTGTGCTCGTTAATCTTCTTCAGTTTGTACTTATGCACTCTAATGGTTTTGTGATGAATTCTGCCTATTCAATGGTGGTCTTTCCCTAGTTTACATTTGCAGCCACATGTTCTTCTATCATTGTCATGTGTGTTTTGTGGTGAGGATATTCTTCCTTGGATCCTTTTCTTCTACTGCATATGTTTGTCTCCCTGGTACAAAATTAGTGGTTGTGGGTCATGGGATGGTCAATTTTCTCTATTGGTCCTTCACACCATTATTGAGTGGTAGGGACAATTACAATTACATTCTATCTTATGTGGCAAATATGTCAATGGTGTGTTCATTTTCAAAATATGAAACTTAACACGGTAATGCCTTGCAAGTGAGATAGGGTAGCAGTTCTCTATTTAATGCATTAATGGTAGCAACCTTGAGGAGTACTTCAGTGCCCATGCTATGGTCTATGGACAATTCTAGTTGGTCCCTATTTTATGGTAATGTTGATGATAATAGATCTTGGCACATCTTATTTCTTAATTCTTCCAATCAAGTGGGTGACTTAGATTAGGATTTATATGTATATCACATCTTGTTATTTAAAGGTTATTGGGAAGGTGAGGAGTGTTATATGTGTTCAATAGTTTTTATCTTCTGTTCAATACAAGATTGAACCAAATTAGTCTCTCACCTCAAAAATAGATCCCTGAAACAATTTTTTTTAATGAATAGAACTACCAATATCAACATTTTACCTATGAAGAATAATAAGTACATGGATTGATATGCCTAGATGCTATAAATACTGCAGCATCTATGACACAACCAGAATGTACTACAGTAATGTCTAAATAGAATAGACTTAAAAAAATAACACTATGCATAGAGGCATTCTATTTCACCATAGTCAAATACGTCTGTAACACGTACTGAATTTAGTCAAATTTTAGTGAAGAGTTGCCTTGAACAAGCCGCACGGTCAAGGATAAGCTAGGATGAAATGGGGTTTCCGTTGACCGCCTATGTGAAGGTAGGGTCCATTGACTCTTCAATTTTAGGCTCCCATGTTTATTTATGTCATATCATTATAAACTAAAAGCTATGGTAAGTTTCTTTTTTTCTAATGGTTCGAAGAGAATCACCTAAATTTTTTAAAATTTTGAATATAAAATATAATTAATTCAATATAAGTATTTTGAAACATACCTTTTAAAAAATTGTGTTAGAGGTTTTATGTAAAATTTAGATTTTTTTTGTAAGACGGAGATTATGAGTCAAGATTATATCTTTTTGGTTGAGAGTAAAAGTCTAAGAGGTATTTAATTTATCATAGTTGAATGAGGCGTAATCACAACCTCATCTCTTATTATTACATTTCTAGAATATTTGAACCTTCATGGATGACATAACCAAGTAACATATCATTATCATCGTCAATTTTATTAGACCTATCAATAAAGTAAAATAGTAAAAATGACTTTCTGTGTTGGCATTGTTGGATCGTTTAATGTTTTAGGGTTCTTAAGGTTTTTCTACGACATCTTATGATAATATCATAAACCCTTTGAGTTTTGCATATCTATGTGTTGTTCCTATAGCTTTTATGATCTCACATAAGTGTTGCCCTTGAGGGTCATGATTTTATTGATCCATTGTCTTGATCATTGTTGTATGTCCATCTTAATTATATGTTTAAGTCTTTCATGTATGTCAACTCGTACAACATTCCTATTGATTAAACATGTTATATTTCTCCATGATGACATCTAATGTAAAGGTAAAAGCAAAATTTTGATGCCATATGAGCTATTTTTATGTCCACAACTATTTATGCATCTATTCAATTGCTACAACTACCAAGTTGCTAGTATGGCTTGATTTGAATTTTCATTTCAAATATGTATTTCTCAACGAAATAAAAGATATTTAATATCACAAAAGTTATTGTACATGTATTTTTTATTATTTTGTTGAAATATGATGTAGGTTACCATCAATGCAGTTGATTGATTTGAATTGTAGGACCCACTACAAATTTCCATGAGATTTTGAGTGATCATTTTTCCATATTTATTATGAACAAGTTCCCATTTCATCTATAGGGTTGGTTATTTCTATTTTCTATGATTTTTTTTTGTTAAGTATTTTTTAAGGTTCCAACAATTGAATATTAGGCTTCGAAGAATATAGTGGGTTTTGAAGTATTTGAAGGTTAGTGATTATTGTGGATTTTTGGGATAGAATGTCTACAATGTTGTATGCATGTCTTCAAGGCAATATTTAATATTTTGTACAATTTCTTTCTTGTCACATTTGCTAACTTGAATATAAATAATATTTGATAAATGTCATGAAATTTTCATAAACATTATAAGTCTTGCACTATGACCATTTATTTATTGCATATGGATTTGTATATCGAAATGTTGAATAATAAAGTATATTATATATCTGATGTTTTCTCTTTGATGCATTTATGTTTAGATCATACTTTTATGTTTTCATTTGATATTTCACACACTTGTAAACTATGACTATGTTACTCATTCGAATAGGCACAATCATAGGAAATGAATGGTTCAATGATTTCTATATAAAAAATCATTAATTAATAGTTAAAGATAATTTTCACATCTCTACAATCCATAATTCAATTATAAGAAAAAGAAAAAAGAAAAAAAGAAGAGAATATTGTCTATGAACATTATTAATATTAATACTTTATGGATCATGTCCTTCTATTGATCATCATCTTACATGTCTAAATGATTTTATTATCAAATCCATATGAGGCATATGTGGACTTAACTAGTCATTAACCTAATGATAGTTTTTGGAGTTAAAATTATCTGGATACAACTATACAACTATTTAATTATTTTAACTTTCTAACATTTTCAATCCCATTTAAGATCACCTCTATGAATATTCTCCCAAGGTTAAGTTGAGACCAAAGTGCATGATATATTATTCCTTTGATTCATTGGCCTTTGACCTTCCATAATCTATAATGATCCTTGGTTTTACTTTCATGATAACAATCCCTATATCCTTAAAAATGAAATCATGTTCTCTAGGATTTTTTGAGTTGTGGTTTTAGGACCCAATATAATTGCTTCATTGCCAAGAATAATTTAATTTATCATGCAATCAATTTTTTTATTTCTCATGGTTCATTCAGAATTACTTACATTGTCACTAATTTTGAACACCATTAATATAAAATATAATTAATTTAACATAATCTTTTAAATAAATAAAAAAATTATGTCATGGGATTTTATGTCAAATCTAGATTTTTTCATTACAAGATAGGGATTATGAATTTAATTTGATATCCTTTTGGTTGAGAGTAAAAGACAAAGAGGTATGCAATTCACTAGAGTTGCATGGGGCATGATTAGAGTCTAATCCCTTATTATTGTATTTATTGGTGGATGGCATAATCAAGTAAGAGAGCATTATGCTTATCGATTTGATTATACCTATCAATAAGTAAAATAGTAAAAATGGCTCCTTGTGTTGGTATTGGTGGATCATTTAATTTTTTAGGGAGGTTCTTAGGATTTTTCTACTATATCTTATGCTAAAATCATAAACCTTTTGATTTTTGTCCCTTTCTATGTTATTCATATATCTTTTATAATCTCACATAAGTATTTCTCTTGAGAGTCATGCTTTTATTGGCCCCTTGTCTTGATCATTGTTTTATGCACATCTTAATTGTTTATTTTATTAAGTCTTCCTTGCAAATATTTTATCAACTTTTGCGACATTCTTATTGATTAAATATGTTATATATCTTCACAACAGCATCTAATGTAAAGGTAGATACAATATTTTGATGCCATAAGAACTATTTTTATAGCCACAACTATATATGGATCCATTCAAAAACTACAACAACTACCAAGTCTAGTAGTATAGCTTGATTTGGATTTTCATTTCAAATATGTACTTCTCAACCAAATAAATCATACATAATGTCACAAAAGTTATTGTAGATGTATTTTTTATTATTTTGTTAATATATGATGCAGGTTACCATCAAAATAGTTGATTGATTTGAATTATAGGACTCACTGCAAGGTTTCATGGGTTTTCTAAGTGGTCATTTCTCCATTTTTATTATGAACAAGTTCTTGTTTCATCTAGATGTTTTGTTATTTATTTTTCAATAGACTTTTGTGTGTTAAGTCTTTTTCAAGGTTCCAATAATTGAATATCAATTTTTGAAGAGTATAATGGGTTTTGAAGTATTTGAAGGTTAGCAACTATTGTGGATGTTTGGGATAGAATGTCTTCGTCCATTTTCACCATCTCATCTATATACATCTCATAACAATCTTTAATATTACCAAAATTAGAAAAATAAAATATCACCTCCATGATTTATTACTCAAATATTAATGTTGTAGTATTTTAATGTTTCTCACAATCTAATCTAACATCCGTGTTTACATATTATTCTATCATTTTCTTTTCTTTTATCTCTTTTTCTACTTGCATAAATTTATAAAAAACAAATTTTACCTTGCCTCCTCTATGGCTGCAAGTCCATCCTCCATTTGTATACCTTAAAATAATATACTATTTCAATTTGCTTCATCTCCTCTTTTGCTTGGAGATCATCATAATTTTCATCGACTCCCTTATCAAATTTATGACTTTCTACCTGTCCATTTTCTGAACTTTTTCATCTTCATTTCTTGTACACAAAGCATCACTTACAACCATGTCATCATAAAAATAGCAATAGGACTCAACTTCACTTGTAATTTTATTTTTCTTCATCCTTAACCATTTTATATTCATCACTCTCCAAATCTACTCCATCACTCTTTTCATTGTCCAAATATGGTTTCCCCATCGCTTCATTACTCACCAATTTATTATTCTTTTCATATGTAAGTTTATTTTTGAACCCATTCTTAAGGGCATCCAATCTTGCTTCAATTTTCTTCAGTTCTTCATAGAGTCTTATTTTCCCCTCTTCTTACCAATATTATTACCAAAAAAAATTTCTCATGGGTCTCTTCATGAACTTTCTCATCATCTATTTTTAATACATATTTCTTTACTTTAATGATTCCTTCAAAGATTTCCTCTTCCCTCTACAATTAGAGGTCCTCCTTGCAATAGTTCAAAATTCTTAAATCACACTACCATCTACCCAAAACATATTCTAGAAGATGCACCTTGTAAAACCTCTTTTACCCAATCTCTCTTAGCAGAAGGATTTGAATACCTTCTACCCATATTTATGTCTACTGGAGGATAAAAGTTACAAAATGTTTGTACTCAACCTTGACCAACCCTAGTGGGGGCTTGCGTTCGAGGATGGCTTTTTATGTTGAGAACTTCTTACACATCTAGGATGGGATCATCATTCAACCCATATATTTATCATAGTGTTGGTGCCATGCTCGTTGGATCGCGCTGGGATCTTTCAGAGTCGGCTCTCACCGCCTGCGAGCACAAACTGATCATCACATTGATAGAGAGGATCGTATTTGCAATTTATGCACATTGTCTGAGATTGAGACCGAGGCACATTTCATTTTCCACTTCCCTATATACTATGAGATTAGAAGGAGATTCTATTGCTTATTCAGAGATTGTAGCTGCTTGACTTCCTTCTTTTGTTACTCTGACTAGAAATGTTTGGCACTCTATTTACATGAGATGGTACGGCTCCGGGACCATACCTTGTAGCTTCTATTTCCCCAGAAGTAGGTCACCGAGTAGCTCATTATGGATTTCTTCTCACCCTCACCCCCGGCTCGAGGTTTGAAGTGGCCCTCATGTCATCCAAAATGATTTACCTAAGTGTTTATGCCATAACAAACACATACGTCAAATCTGGCTTACTCAACATTTGATATTTCTGGCACTCGACACAGACTGTTCTCCTTTACTGGTGCTCGACACTGTCATATCTACACAACTTATCATAACCTGGCTCGGCTAATACTGAAGTACTCGGTGACCTATGAATTTCTCAACAGTAACTACTGCTCGGTAAATGTACAATATACATGACTCGGCCTATACATGATGGCTCGATCGCAGTGATGACCGACCAACATTGCCTAGAAAATGACTAAGTGTAAGACACTAATAGACAACAAAAGTTAGGGATCAACATCTTTAAGTGATCATTTGTTGAGTATTGGATTTTTTAGAGTGACTCTTGGGTAGGATCAAGAACAAGTTACAGGTGTTGCAGAAAGGAGAAAATGGTTTGATCGAAGGGATAAAGCACTTGGCTCTCTTAGATCATCCATCTCTCACAATTTTCACTTCCATATTGCATCTTACATACATCCTCATGATGCTTGGGTCATATTGGAAGGGTTCTTTGGTAATCCTGGTAGAATGAGAAAATTCAGATTAGAGAATGAGCTCATAGGTCTAAATCCTAGTGATTTTGACAATATTCAAGACTTTTTCTCTAAGTTCAATTCTATTAGATTGGAGCTTTCTACTTGTGACATTAATAAAGGGGACGAACAATTGATCTTTTCTCTTCTTTCCAAGCTAGGTCCTGAATATTCTATCTTTATTTCTACATTCTATGCTACTATGGATTCTCTTGGTAGTGCATACAAATTGCCTTCTCTCGATAAATTTGCAACTCAACTCACAAGGGAACAAGCAAAGTTGGCACATATGGGTCAATTGAAGTCTTCCACACATCATGCATTGATTGCAAATGAGTCTACATCAAAGGCTTCTAATGGAAAAAGAAAGAAGAAACATTTGGATCCGAGTCTACATAATACTTCTGAATCCAAGTCCTCTTCAAGAGAGGAATCATCTAGAAGAAAGAGGGATAAATGTGCATATTGCAAAAAGCTAGGACACGATGAGCATAAGTGTTTTCAAAAGAATATTGATGAGCTAACTCACATTATTCAAAAGCACGATATTAAGTTTCCCTCATCAATGTCTACTCCTTCTACACATTTGGAAGCTTCTACATCTCCATCATCATCCAAAGATAAAGGTAAAGGACAAGCACTTTTGGCTTCCACACGTCCTAAGCAAGGTAAATGGCTTCTTGATCCAGGTGCATCACATCATATGGCATCTTATATGGATATGTTTTCTTCTATTGAGCCTTTTAATTCTCCTAATTTTGATGGGTAACAACACATACATGAGAGTTTGTGGGAAAGGTTATATTCCTATGGGAGAGGGAACATTTAATGATGTTCTTTGTGTACCATCCTTGACCACTAATCTCCTTTCTATTTACCAAATTATACATGGGGCACAGGGTAAAATTGTTGAGTTCACTCCCAATTATGTCTACATTAGGGACATGGAGACCAGAGATGTCATTGCTATGGGAGTTGTTGATCATACATTACGCTTGTATTCTTTTTCACATTTTTTTGATGATGATGATTGTATTCATGATGAACACATCCCTTTGTCAATGGATAATTATATATGTGAGGAGAAATTTGGACACTTGAATATTTTTTTTGTTGAGACAAGTGTTGATCTTCCTATTCCTCCACCTCCTGCTTCTTCAAACTTGGGCTCTACTATTCAGCAGGATGATCATAGTGCTTTAGATCTTGCAAAATGTGATGACTACTTGGATGCCTTTTCAGCATTTGTTTATTCTCATGAGGCAAATTTGGGAGACATCCATGAGGGGGTTTCTCTTCCCTTTGATGATAGCATCATAGTTGGGGATACTTCTTCACCTTCTTTGGAGATTGGAACTCTTTATTCTTCTCCTTCTTCACTTGATTTGTCACATGAGGTGATAGATTCTTTGAGCTTGGAGATACCTATTCAGTCTTCAAAGATTCATACATGGAGACCTTCATCTTCTTCCTCCTTCCATTTGCACATGGATTGGCTTCTTCATCATTTGATGTATCTATTTCTTCCTAAGGGGAGACATGTTTCTTGTAAGAATTGACTTATCTTTTGTTTGCAGGTACTCTTCATCAACATGGGAGCTTCTTCATTATGGGGGGGATATCATGTCTCCAACTATCCTTCTTATGGGGGGATAATTCTTTGTGTATACATGATGTATGTAGTTCTTTGGGGGTCTTGAGTACTCCATCCATCCATGCATCTTATTTTCTTCTCTCTTTTGGGGGGAGGGTTTTTCCCATGAGGTTTTCCCTCTGTCTCCACTTTATGAGAGTTTTGCATTTCATGTATTACATTGCATATTGTACATAGGTACCTAACATGACCTAGTAGCCGAGACCCATCTTTCATTGTGAGTTTAAGTGCATTCCCCTAAGTTTCACTTCAGGGGGGGGGGAGGGTGTTGGTGTAATTAAATATTCCTAATTACACTTTACTTAATCTTACTTAGGATAATTCATTTCATAGTAGTTTTTATTGAGACATCTAAGAGTTTTCACCTCAATTAAGCACATGGTGTAGGAGAAATTCCACTTTTGGTGTGAGATCCACCTGGAGTGCTCATATCACATTATCATTATCATCATCCTATTGCACATACTTCATTGCATAATAGAGGATGATCTACATTTGGTGGACATGTGATTACACCTAGCATAGGTGATAGCTTATCAACTCCTTATCATTCTCTCTTATCGCATTTCCTATATAAGGAGACCTATTATGTAAATAAATTAATTCATTGGGTCAATTCAATCATCAATCATTACATTCATATCATCTCTCTTGTATCTGTGCTTTTCTTTAACCTCTAGATCCTTGATTCAATCTTTGCTATTTGCAAATTCTTACATGTTTAAACAAAGAACCAACAACAAAGATAAGGACAATTAATATTAAACAATGTTTGAACATAAAAAGAAAATAGAAGAAAATACAATTCAATCTTCAGACCTTTTTAATCCCCTATTTTCTCTAACATAAGGCGACGATGGAAGAAAAATTTACACACCAAACATTCGAATCTTGGTTAACCATTCACATAAAGTAGGGAGAACAACAATGGTTCTGGATACAAGACTTAAAAAGTGGTTTTCTCTTTCCTTTAACATACTCGGCTGGACATGCATCATGGAAAAGAAACCAATGAATCCCTACCATTTCCTACTCATTCATACTAGTGCAAATGAAATCTCAATCTAATTGTGTGGAAGGACATATAAATCCCACATGGTTCGCATTATCTAAAGACATAACTCTTACTATTGTAAGAAAAAATTAACACAAAAAAGAAAATTTCAGTCCTAGAGGCATTTGGAACAATATGACATCTACGTATGCCTTTAGCTTTCACTGGGAACTATATGAACATAGATTTATTTCTAAACAAATAATCAATAAACATTCCTCTTAAGTCTATGATGCATCAATTCAAGGATAAACAAAGTATTTATCAAAGCATCTGATTCTAAATGAACCATAGCCAAACATTTGATTAAGGTAGCAAACAAACAAGAATAAAACTTGGAAATTTCGATGGCAAAATCTGAAGTCAACTTAATTCCTTTAAGCCTTCAATACATGGGTTTCCTCTTTAGCTTCATGCATCCTTTTTTTTTTTCTCAATCTTTATGTATCCTTTGAACTATCTCTTTCTCTCCATTTGTCTCCCTCTATTCCCCAACCTTGCAGATTTATATGGTTGTTTACTTTTCCTATTCTCCTATGAATGGGTCTTTCATGCCGACATTATAGCTCACAAGTAACATTTTATTTATGGTTTTGTTTGCCTCTTTAAAAGTAAAAAAAAATATTTTCCTATTCATCTTAAGTGGTGACATACTATTGCAATGAGTTTTGGATTTATTGCGTGGACCAATCATAATTTAACATATTTTTTATTTTTTATAAATTTCATGTTTTCTATAGTAAACATGTAATATTTTTAAGTTTGTAAATTACAAACTTAAAAATATTGCATAATTATATCCAACATTGTAGGATTCACATGATTTTTTCATTAACAACAATTCATAAACTTATGAAGTTAAAAGTATTTTTTTAAAATAAATTATTGTAAATAATATCATATTAAAACTTATTATATATTAATTATATGTAATCATAATTTAGAATTTAATGCATGAATATATGCATTAAATATATAACATATTTAAAATAAAAATATTTTTATAATATAATAATATTTCTAAAATATAGACCAATTTATATTATATAAAATTAAAATAGAATTTGTTTAATAATAAAATAATATATTTAGTATAAATATATAATTTATAATATAAATTATTCATTTTTTACAATTTGATTTTTTTTTTTAATAAATTATTTTATATAATATTATATTAATTATAAATTTTATTCATATTTTATTATATACTATATAAATTTTTCAATTTAAATATTAGAAAAATAATAAATATGTATTCTAAATATTTAATATAATAAATTCTTTTATGATATTCTTTTCACTATTTCAATTATATAAATTTATTATATATTAGAATTATGAAAAATGATTTACTTTGAAGTAATAATGCCAATATTTATTATAAAATTCAAATAATAAAATAATATTTTTTTTGGAGAGCAAATTCAAATCCTAACAAGGAATACAAATACATCGTAATAAATAATAAAAACCACACACCTTGACAGAGGAGGTTATCTCTGCGGTGACGGGCATACCCATTATTGGGAAGAAATTCTACAGAGATAGACGAATTTCTAGGCAGACTGTGATCGAATTTGCCAAGGATGCGGAGGAAAAGAAGGCATTAGTGAAGAAAAGTACCTACTACCTGTCGAGCTCTATCAACCCGTTGTTGAGGTTTGTGTTGAGGGTTATTATCAAGTACATTTCCCTGGACACGAGATTTGACCGCCTCTGCACTCACCACTTCATGCTTCTAAACCATTTCAGGTATGGGGCGAAGATTTCAATCCCTTTCTTCCTATATTCGCCAATTAATGAAAATATCAATGACTATAGGGAGAAGCCCATTGGTAATCCAGCTTTCCATGAGAAACTTTTGTTGTTAATTTATGAATTTTTTAAAGCTAGGACTATTGGGAAAGAAATTAAGAATAGGAAGGTGGGTAAGGAGGGTAAAGGTGAGTTGGATGAGTCGAGAGAAGACTATATCTCGTCCGATACTGAGGACAGTCAAGAGATGCATTCAGAAATGGATGGGGATGCTACCCCATAGACCAAAAAGGTGAAAAAGAAAATTAAAATGGAGAAAAAGGAGACTCCTGACCCTAAACAGAGCATTGAGATCTTGTCTAACAGAGACTACAATGAGAGGGAAAAGTGCATAGAAAAAGAGGGAGACAACACTGATGGGGAGGAAGATACCAATTTTAGAGAAGAGGAATATATGGAGAGGACAAAAGGAAAGAGAACCTTTACTATTAAGATGCCTGTCAACAAAGAGGAGGATTCCTCTGACAAGACTTTCAGGAGGCTGAAAAGAGGGAAAGACATCAATAAGGAATCCAAGGAGGAGAGGCGGGAGGGGAGGAAGGATAGTGACGAGGAAGAGGAGAATCAGGGGATTGGGGAAGAGAATGAGCAGGGATTTGAAGAATATGGGTCTGGACATTACACTTGCAAGATTTCGGGCAAAGACAGGAATGTGGTTTGGAGGAATTTTGACACTGTTTCTGTGAAGATGGGTATCAAGAGAGAGTTGGTGAAAACTTTGGTTAAGGAGAATGAGGAGGGAAAAATTCAAATGGAGGAGCTTATTGATCCTGCCCTTGTAATTTTGAGTGACATCACTAAGGAGGACCCTCATATGGATGTGCTTAATAATGCAAAGAACAGTGCAATTAACAGCTATAGTACCACAAAATGGACTTTCCATGAACTCCAGGAGCTGAAATACAGAGTGGGCAGACTGGAGAGGGACGATTCCAACAATATGAACAAGAAAATTAAGGAGGAAAAGGAGATGGAAAATAGAGTGGAGGAAGTGAAGAGGAGAGTTCAGAGCATCGAGGGCACCCTATTGAAAATCACAGATCAAAGCTATAACATTCTTAAAGCTTCTAATGACAACATAAAGGTGATGATAACCAAAATTGAGGAACACAAGGGAAGTAAGGAGGAAGACCAATCTCCCAACAGTGGAAAAGATAAGTCTCCTGAGGAAGGATCAAGGAAGAGGACCAGATCCAGCACAAAGAAAAAGGACATCCAGGAACCTGATAAGGATCTTTCTGACCTTAAGGAGGCGGCTGGAAGAATGTCAGAGCTGGAGATTCGTGCTGCAGAAATTCTCAGTGAAATTGCCTAAGTAGTTCTCCTGGCTTTTGGCCTTTCCTGGTTTTATGTTCTGCTTCCCTATTTTCTTTTTCTGGTTTTATCTTGCTATCTTGTGGGGGGCTGTTGTTTAGCCTATGGCTTTTGTGTTGTTGACTCTTTAAATGCTTTATCTATGTTAATCTTATTGTTCTGTAGGGTTTCAGGGCCCCATCAAAACCTATTTTCCATAATCAAAAACATTAGTACAATCATGTAAATCATAATTAGCAAAAGAATTTATTTTAGATGTTAACTTTCATATAAAATTAAGTTAGAGATAAAATATTTTAAAACTAGGTGGTGTGTGCATTAACCAGATTATCTGACCAACCACTATCACGGAGCTAGCCTCCTCTACCTCAACTTCATCCCCGCCTTTGATCCTACCAAACCAACTAAACTACTAGATTTACAATCAGTAGGTTAGTCCATAAATCATAATCAAAAGTAAGTTGCATTATATCCATTGTAATAATCATCATTTCATGGCACGAGATTATATAAGTTGCATAATCCAACAGAAAGCAAGACTAATATGTCTACAAATCATCAAATCATAACGACTTATGTCAAGAAACATCCGACCAAGTCATCAAAAGTCCACAATGTTGTTAAAAAGTCCTAGAAATCGGGAGTCTAACTAGTCGGGTTATGACAGATAATTAAATTTATTATTTTGATAAATAATAATGAAATGAATTTGAATTGAATTGAGTTACTCAGCATGTTCATATAGTTTTAAGGCAAGTTTTCTCTAAACTTGGTACATTGGGAGGTAATGGCTTGAATGTACTGTTGTTATGATGAAGAATGTGAAACAAGTTAGACTGTGTTTGAATGCCTCAATGGAGTAATATACAATTTTCCAAATGATTTTGATACAATTTTAGATGCAAAATTATTCAAACAATCTATATTAATTATTGGAAAAAAAACTAGCTTAATCATATAAAGATTTGAAGAAAATGCTATCATACTCTTCCTCGTGCTAAACAAGAGACAATTGTAACCATAGAAATATATACTCATATTTAAAATATTTATTTCCTAAGGATAAAAGATCTTATTTGAATAAAAAAGATTCATTGATTAATTTATAAAATTAACTTACAACAAAATTTGACTTGTATTACTGATGAAGTTCTATAAGAATAGAAATAGATTTTATAAAGATTTTAAATTTTAAAATATTAAAAACAAGTCACACATAAAACCAATACCCATCTCTATCAATCATGTATTCTTTCATGGCATAGATAATATTTTACCACAATTCAAAATAAAAGAAATTCTTCCATGACATTGATAATGATCTTGCCACAATTCAAAACAAAATAAATCCTAATAAACATTATAGAATTGTTCTAAGTAACCAAGATGATCTCCATGTGCAAACATGTATAGTCTATCCAAGGGTGTAAACATGTGATAAAGGTCAAGAAATCAAGGATAAAGCTCAAAAGTAAATGAAAAAGACCCTATTACTGATGTTTACAAGATACCATGCAAATTCAAAGAATTTGACATTTATTGTTGTTATTGTACACAAGGACAAGTAGATTTGTTTGATGATAGTGTTGACCTATTCCCAATTTTATGCTTAAATCTGTCATTTATATTTGTCGTGGTGCCTTAATGCTTGCTCATATGCCTTTCATAGATCATATCTTACAAATTGTCTAAGTCAAGATGCACCCTTGTTTATATTTCTTAATTAATTTAAAAATCATTTCTTTTTAATTAAAATATATGATGAATGATGCATCGTGATCCCCCATAGAAGTTGCCCATATTTTAGGTCATGGTACCCTTTATTGTCTTGAAATGACTTCCTCTCACTTTTAACAGTGTGCTCGTTAATCTTCTTCAGTTTGTACTTATGCACTCTGATGGTTTTGTGATGAATCTACTGCAGTAATGTCTAAATAAAATAGACTTAAAAAATAACACTATGCATAGGGGTATTCTGTTTGCACCGTAGCCAGCAGTATAAATACTTACTACATTTTACTAACAAGTCAAAGATTTATGAAGAGTCAAATACGTTTGTAACACGTGCTGAACTTAGTCAAATTTTAGTGAAGCGCTGCCTTAAACAAGCCGCACGGTCAAGGATAAGTTAGGATGAAATGGGGTTTCCGTTGACCGCCTATGTGAAGGTAGGGTCCACTGACTCTTTAATTTTATTTTAGGTTCCCATGTTTATTTATGTCATATCATTATAATAGTAAAAGTTATGGTAAGTTATTATTTCTTATGGTTCGCTGATAATCACTTACATTTTTTAAAATTTTGAATATAAAATATAATTAATTCAACATAAGTATTTTGAAACATGTCTTTTAAAAAATTATGTTGGAGGTTTTATGTCAAATTTAGATTATTTTTTTTAAGATAGGGATTATGAGTCAAGATGATATCTTTTTGGTTGAGAGTAAAAGTCTAAGAGGTATTCAATTCACCACAGCTGAATGAGGCATAATCAGAGTGTCATCCCTTATTATTGCATTTGTAGAATATTTGAACCTTCATGGATGACATAACCAAGTAACATATCATTATCCTCATCAATTTGATTAGACCTATCAATAAAGTAAAATAGTAAAAACGACTCTCTATGTTGGCATTGTTGGATTGTTTAATGTTTTAGGTTTCTTAAGGTTTTTCTACGACATCTTATGCTAATATCATAAACCCTTTGAGTTTTGGCCCTTTCTATGTTGTTACTATGGCTTTTCTGATCTCACATAAGTGTTGCCCTTGAGGGTCATGCTTTTATTGACCCATTGTCTTGATCATTCTTGTATGCCCATCTTAATTATATGTTTAAGTCTCCCTTGTGTGCATTTTATCAACTCATACAACATTCCTATTGATTAAACATGTTATATTTCTCCATGATGACATCTAATGTAAAGGTAGAAGCAAGATTTTGATGCCATATGAGCTATTTTTACGTCCACAACTATTTATGCATCCATTCAATTGCTACAACTACCAAGTCTGCTAATATGACTTGATTTGAATTTTCATTTCAAATATGTACTTCTCAACCAAATAAAAGATATTTAATATCACAAAAGTTATTGTACATGTATTTTTTATTATTTTGTTGAAATATGATGTAGGTTACCATCAATGCACTTGATTGATTTGAATTGTAGGATCCACTACAAATTTCCATGAGATTTTGAGTGGTCATTTTTCCATATTTAATATGAACAAGTTCCCATTTCATCTATAGGGTTGGTTATTTCTATTTTCAATGATTTTTTTTGTTAAGTATTTTTTAAGGTTCCAACAATTGAATATTAGGTTTTGAAGAATATAGTGGGTTTTGAAGTATTTGAAGGTTAGTGATTATTGTGGATTTTTGGGATAGAATGTCTAAAATGTTGTATGCATGTCTTCAAGGCAATATTTAATATTTGGTACAATTTATTTCTTGTCACATTTGCTAACTTGAATATAAATAATATTTGATAAATGTGACGTCGACGTGACATTTTCAAAAACATTATAAGTCTTGCACTATGACCATTTATTTATTGCATATGGATTTGTATATCGAAATGTTAAATAATAAAGTATATTATGTATCTGATTTTTACTCTCTTATGCATTTATGTTTAGATCATACTTTTATGTTTTCATTCGATATTTCTACACACTTGTAAACTATGACTATGTTACTCATTTGGATAGGCACAATTGTAGGAAACAAATGGCACAATGATTTCTATATAAAAAATCATTAATTAATAGTTAAAGATAATTTTCACATCTCTACAATCCATAATTCAATTATAAGAAGAAAAAAAAAGAAGAGAATATTGTCTATGAACATTATTAATATTAATACTTGATGGATCATGTCCTTCTATTGATCATCATCTTACATGTCTCAATGATTTTATTATCAAATCCATATGAGGCATATGTGGACTTAACTAGTCATTAACCCAATGATAGTTTTTGGAGTTAAAATTATCTGGATACAACTATACAACTATTTAATTATTTTAACTTTCTAACATTTTCAATCCCATTTAAGATCACCTCTATGAATATTCTCCTAGGGTTAAGCTGAGACCAAAGTGCATGATATATTATTCCTTTGATTCATTGGCCTTTGGCCTTCCATAATCTATAATGATCCTTGGTTTTACTTTCATGATAACAATGCCTATATCCTTAAAAATGAAATCATGTTCTCTAGGATTTTTTGAGTTGTGGTTTTAGGACCCAATATAATTGCTTCATTGCCAAGAATAATTTAATTTATCATACAATCATTTTTTTTATTTCTTATGGTTCATTGAGAATTACTTACATTGTCACTTATTTTAAACACCATTAATATAAAATATAATTAATTTAACATAATCTTTAAAAAAAAATTTAAAAAAATTGTGTCATGGGATTTTATGTCAAATCTAGATTTTTTGATTACAAGATAGGGATTATGAATTTAATTTGATATCCTTTTGGTTGAGAGTAAAAGATAAAGAGGTATGTAATCACTAGAGTTGCATGGGGCATGATTAGAGTTTGATCCCTTATTATTGTATTTATTGGTGGATGGCATAATCAAGTAAGAGAGCATTACTCTTATCGATTTGATTATACCTATCAATAAGTAAAATAGTAAAAATGGCTCCTTGTGTTGGTATTGGTAGATAATTTAATTTTTTAGGGAGGTTCTTAGGATTTTTCTACTATATCTTATGCTAACATCATAAACCTTTTGAGTTTTGGCCCTTTCTATGTTGTTCATATATCTTTTATAATCTCACATAAGTATTTCTCTTGAGACTCATGCTTTTATTGGCCCCTTGTCTCGATCATTGTTTTATGCATGTCTTAATTGTTTATTTTATTAAGTCTTCCTTGTAAATATTTTATCAACTTTTGTGACATTCTTATTGATTAAATATATTATATATCTTCGCGATGACATCTAATGTAAAGGTAGAAGCAATATTTTGATGGCATAAGAACTATTTTTATAGCCACAACTATATATGGATCTATTCAAATACTACAATAACTACCAAGTCTAGTAGTATGGCTTGATTTGGATTTTCATTGCAAATATGTACTTCTCAACCAAATAAATCATACATAATGTCACAAAAGTTATTGTAGATTTATTTTTTATTATTTTGTTGATATATGATGTAGGTTACCATCAATATAGTTGATTGATTTGAATTATAGGACTCACTGCAAAGTTTCATGGGTTTTTAGAGTGGTCATTTCTCCATTTTTATTATGAACAAGTTCTTGTTTCATCTAGATGTTTTGTTATTTATTTTTCAATAGACTTTTGTGTGTTGAGTCTTTTTTAAGGTTCCATTAATTGAATATTAATTTTTGAAGAGTATAATGGGTTTTGAAGTATTTGAAGGTTAGCAACTATTGTGGATGTTTGGGATAGAATGTCTTCATCCATTTTCACCATCTCATCTATATACATCTCATAACAATCTTTAATATTACCAAAATTAGAAAAATAAAATATCACCTCCATGATTTATTTCTCAAATATTAATGTTGTAATATTTTAATGTTTCTCATAATCTAATTTAACATCTTTGTTTACATATTATTCTATCATTTTCTTTTCTTTTATCTCTTTTTCTACTTGCATAAATTTATAAAAATCAAATTTTACCTATGCCTCCTCTATGGCTGCAAGTCCATCCTCCATTTGTATACCTTAAAATAATATAATATTTCAATTTGCTTCATCTCCTCTTTTACCAGGAGATCATCCTAATTTTCATTGACTCCCTTATCAAATTTATGTCTTTCTAGGTCCATTTTTTGAACTTTTTCACCTTCATTTCTTGTACATAAAGCATCACTTACAACCATGTTATCATAAAAATAGCAATAGGACTCAACTTCACTTCTAATTTTATTTTTCTTCATCCTTAACCATTTTATATTCGTCACTCTCCAAATCTACTCCATCACTCTTTTCATTGTCCAAATATGGTTTCCCCATCGCTTCATTACTCACCAATTTATTATTCTTTTCATATGTAAAATTATTTTTGAACCCATTTTTAAGGGCATCCAATCCTGCTTCAATTTTCTTCAGTTCTTCATAGAGTCTTATTTTCCCCTCTTCTTACCAATATTGTTCCCAAAAAACAATTCTCATGGGTCTCTTCATGAACTATCTCATCATCTCTTTTTAATACATATTTCTTTACTTTAATGATTCCTTAAAAGATTTCCTCTTCCCTCTACAATTAGAGGTCCTCCTTGCAATAGTTCACAATTCTCAAATCACACTACCATCTACCCAACACATATTCTAGAAGATGCACCTTGTAAAACCTCTTTTACCTATTCTATATTAGCAGAAGGATTTGTATAGGCACTTTCATGGTTGTGCTCATCGTTTGAAATTCCTATGTATGCGCTTGAAATTCCTTATTAAATGCTTCCAAATATGGGACACGAGCTTGCTAAACCATATCCAACTGCTTTATATTGTAATTTCCTTCAAAAAAATTCCCTCCATTTTAGGCACCCAAAATGGGAGAATAAAACATGAATGGATTACCAAAGGTCACTTTCATCGTGAACACTTCTATAGACATCCAAATTTAGTAAATCAGTTCATTTAAACTTTATAATATGCTAATAAATCCCTTCAACATTCGAAAATTTGAAATTGTGCAATATAATACTTATAAAATCACATAAAACACCTTGTTTGCCTTTGATTTTTTATTTAACAAATAAAAGTATTAATAAAATAATGCTTTAACCTTCAACATTCCAAAATATGCTCTTCAAGCTCTCACCTACAATCTCTTGGTGATGTAGGATTGCTTGTGAACCTAGATGCTTTTGCATCATAAATAATGTCGACCATCAATAACATTTAAAAGAAAGGTCAAACAAAACAAAAAAAATTGGCACTATAGAAGAAAAATTTAAAACTATAGATATTGTGTATGTGCCTAGAAAACATGTAAGAAATCTGTGTAAGTTATATTCAAAGATATAAGTTATTACATTACCTTGGACCTTCTTATTGTATTTTTCTTAAGCCTTTTAACCCCAAGTGTGTATTACAAAGCAATGGATAGATATTGTTATAAAAATAAGTATTGGTTATTACATTCTACCTATAATGGTTTTTAATCAAGATTCATATATCTAGTTTTTTAGTCAAACTCATTGACCTATTCATGACTAGTGGTTCAAGGAAACCCATGTCTAAAGAGTATGAATGGTCCACCTACGACTAATTGGTTTAGCTAGACACAATGAATCCTATGTAGACGATTCATGATTATGCGAGATGGGTTTATATGTCAGTTATTTATATATTATATTTTGAGTTGATGATGTAAATGCATATGTCTAAACTACTCAAATTTGTAAGTGTACAACTATCGCTTGAAGACCTCTCTAAAGTGCTTAACTTCTATTGCTAACCAACAAAAATTCTACCATATAGTTGAGCAATTATAACCTTCTTATGCCCTCCAATTCACATAGGTATTTATGTATCACATGGTTATAATTTTGTGTTTACTAATTCTTAAGTCACTATACTATATTGATTTTATCTATTTTCTCATTCATGTGTGATCATGCCTTTAATGGGATGAGTAAAATAATTAATAGTTCATATAATATGTAATCCTTGAGGGACTATCAAATTATGCATAGGTAATCTTTAGGACAAATATTAAAGTGGATTCTAATGGTTAATTCAACATATTTATTTCGCCTTCCTCTCCTAAAGGGCATTATGTAATCTCAAATGTCAATTTTCTTGGAAAAATTCTAGTGTTTGTAGGTGATGAATTACTAGTGATGATGGTGAATTTTAACCAAAAATTTACACACCCAACTAGCCCAACCACAAGTTTGAGATCTAACAACTAAATACAACGCTTTATCAATGAAGCTCTTCTCCATGTTAGGAAAATGTCTCTAAACCTTGAATTTACATAAGATTACTATTTATAGTAAGTTTTCATTTGACCACAATTATTTTCCTAAAATTTCCTAAAATATTTGGATAGATAAGTGTGCTAGTAAGTTTTTGTTGCAATATCATGTCTAGTCTTGAAGATATTAAAGTTTCTATTTTTAGTTTCGAAGGCTTTAGAGGCTCTAAAAAAGCCTGAAAAATGTCTATAACCAACACAACAAGTTGCAACGTAATTGATCATGTTGTGAGCTTTTGGTTCAATTTTTTCATCAATCAAACACTTGGTTCAAAATTTATGGCATCCTAAAATTGGGTCTCCTGAAATAGGAAATGTAAAAATGTGTTTTACACATAAATGATTTGTAAAAGAGAGTTACACATGTTGTGTATTTTGACACATCATAGGGAATCTTTGATTAGAGATAAGATGGGTGTCCCTTTATAAGTGAATTTTAGCCCATGATTTTGTAACACCATTTAACATTTTTATGTATTGAATCTCCTATATATTAGGTGTGTGAAATGGAGGGTATATGTAAGAGTCTTATAGCTATTCGGTTACCTCTGAATCTCTGATTGGTGATAATCCTATGAAAATATTTCTCTGCAAGTATATTTTTATATGTTATTGATTTTTGAATAATATATTAGGAAGCTTTTGGTGTGTGGGTTTTTTTCTCTTGAAAGGGTTCTCCCCACATAAATGATTTTATTTTCGTATACATGTTATTTAGATTATGTTTTTGTAATTGTTGTAAAGATTTGAATTGTTTTTACATTACCCTATTAGGAATGAATGCTATATATATCCTATGAGGGAGTATTCGTAGTCATTCTTTAGCAGTTGTTGTTGCATTCATGACTGTGATTGTCATTGATGTCAACATAGTGATCTACTGAAGATTAGCAGAGAAGTAGACAGTGTTTGAGTTAGTGCACGTGGGATATTGAAGATCAAGCTATGCGGAGTTGAGGACTTGATTTATGATGTTTCATAAGATCATGGTTAAGAGCGCATATAGAAATTCATCTATTTATGACAGTTATGTGTAATTCAGTGGAAGCAATATTCAGGCAGTGTTCCTGAGTAGCGGTTTGTGGAAATTGAATGATATCTCCTAATCGGGATAGAATCTGAGCATGCAAAGTTGTAAAGATGACGAAGACATGATGATTGTGACATGGATGTGACAGCAAGGTCAGAGGTCACACGAGTGAAGATTTATCTTAATTGGAAGCTGACATTTTTATGTAATCGTGGAATTTTTATGTAACGTGTGGAAGATTTTATTTTGTAATTTGTATGCCAACTCATTTGTAATTATTTGAGGGTGGTATATAGGAAGGATTGATTTCCTTATTGTAATGTGTAATTTTAATGTAAGAAATAGAGAGTATGTGAAAGTGAATTGCGAAATTGTGCAATACTTGTTGTAAGAGGATATGCAAAGTATAGAGATCTGATGAAGCAGTTGGTGTAGTTTGGCACAGTCAGAAAAGCAGTGATAATTTATTGAGATCAGTAATCTTTTGGTATTATTCTATTGAGTAATATAGAGATCAGTTAGATAGTGTGTTCAGTGATCTTGCCCTTGAAGCTGTTTGGACAGTGGGTCCTTCTATCTTCCATAACTCCTAACAGGGTGAGAATATTTTAATAGGGATTCAAAGTCTCCTAGCAGGGACTGATATGTACTGAATGTATTTCATAAGACTCCTAACAAAGTCCATCCTCTCACAAGGAACTTTCATATTAGTGCATCTTTTGTGGGCATCATTCCCACCAGGGTTTACTCTTTGATCAAGAGGTTCCCTAGTCAACATATCTTGTGTTATTGTGTTGTTGTGTATGTAAATCTTTCTATGGTTAAAATTTGTTAAAGGTGATAAAAGTTATATTTATCTGATAACCGATTCACCCCCCCCTCCCCCTCTCAGTTTTCTTGGTGGACTTTACTTTCTAACAATTGGTATCAGAGCAGTAGGTCCTTGAAGGAAAATTTTAACAACTTGAGGAGATCCATGGCGAGTCATTTCAGGAAATAAAGCCCTAAGTTTGATGGAGTGAATTTTGACAGTTGGAAAGAAAAGATGAAGATGCATTTACTTTGTTTAGGACCAGGATATTGGTTAATCACAAAGAACAAGAAGACTATCATTGATGAAGACAAAATTGAAGAATGTACTAATGAGGAGAGAGATCTATTCATGTTTAACATACTTGCCAGAGAAGAACTTTTGTCAGCCCTTCTGGAAAATGAGTACAATCAGGTAAAATATATAAAAACATCTTATGAAATTTGGTTAGCTTTACAATCTACTTTTGAAGGTGATGAACATGCAAAGAAAATGAGATTACATAATTGGATATGTGCATTTGAAGATATAAGAATGATGGAAGATGAATCTGTTAGAAGCTATATTGGTAGAATGTCAAAAATGGTTGCAGGTATAAAATCCTGTGAAGGAATCAAGATAGAGAATGAAGTGATATGGAAAATTCTGAGGACATTGACTCCTGCATTTAAGCAGACAACGTAGATGATTGAGAAAGTTATACCTTGTACTAAGAATTTCACTAGAGAAACTCTTCTTGGAAGATTAGAAGCAACAGAGATGAACTTGAGACAATGAGGAGTTCTACCTAGAATGGAGACAACATTCAGTGCACTTAGTATTCACCCTACTTTGTCAAGAAGCATCAGTGTGAGTGGAGATTATGCTAGTAGCAGCAGATCCAGGAAGGAAGAAGATAGGAAGATTGAAGAAGGAATTGCCTTGCTTATGAAAAGAGAACCAGACGGTAAGAAAATTTTTTAATGTTGGACTTGTCAAGAATATGGTCATTTTGCATATAAATGTCCTAAGAGAGTAAAGAAGTATAGAAAGAACTTTAAACCTAGAAGATCTAAATAATTTTATTATGCTAATGATGAAGAATTTGAAGCTAGTATGGAGAAATCTCTAAGTGAAACTGATAATGAGAATGATGATATAGGGTTTGTAGCAATAAAAGAAGAAAATCTTGAAACAGAAGTTAAGGAAGAAAAAGCTTTAGTTTCTCAAGTAGAAAAGAAATCTAATTAGATTATAGACAGTGGTTGTTCACATCATATGACTAGAGACATGAAGAAATTCATAAAGTTTAACAATTATGATGGAGGAATTGTTAGAGTTGGAAACAATGCACCTTGTTTGATAAAAGGTATAGGATCTATTACTCTTGATGGAAAGACTAATACAGATGATGTTTACTTTGTGGATGGATTGAAACATAATCTTTTGAGTGTTGGACAGCTAGTTGATAAGGGATAAAAATTTTGGTTTACTGAGAAAACTTGTGTAATCAAAGACAAGGATGGTAATTTGATTGGTACTGGATCAAGAACCAGAGGTAATGTATTTCAGTTGAATCCTACTAAGATGACATGCTTGATTACTAAGATTGATGACAGTTGGTTATGGAAAAAAAGATTTTGTCATATAAACTTTGATAATATTGTGAAAGTAAGTACTACACTTGCAATAAGAGATTTGCCTAAGATTATGAAACCTACTAACATGATTTGCAAGGAATGTGTGATGGCTAAGCAGAAGAGAAGCTCAATTCTCAGCAAGAAGTTTACAACAACAAAGAAGTTGGAAATTGTTCATACAAACTTGAGCGGTCCCACAAGAACTAGAGGATTCTATGGAGAAAGGTATTTTATGATTCGTGATGATGATTTTACAAGAATGATGTGGATTGCATTTATTAAAGAAAAATCTGAAGCATTTGATAAGTTTAGAGTAATTAAGAACAAAGTTGAGAATGAATCTGGAATGAAGATTAAATGTTTGAGATCAAATAGAGGTGGAGAATTTACTTCAAAAAAATTTAACACTTTTTGTGAAGTGAATGGTATTAAGAGACAATTTTCAGCCCCTAGAACACCTGAACAAAATGGTATTGCAGAAAGAAGAAACGGGTCAATAACTTAAGTAGCAAGAGTCATGTTATTTGAAAATAATTTGGCGAAGATATTATGGAGAGAAGCAGTGAACACAACAGTACATACAATGAACAGAGTACAGATTAGAGCAGACACATACAGGACACTTTATGAACTGTGGTTTGGACATGCACCATCAGTTAAGTATTTTAGAATTTTTGGAAGTAAATGTTATATTAAAAGAGATGATGACATTGGAAATTTTGATCCTAGAAGTGATGAAGGTATATTTCTTGGTTATTCATTGAAGAGAAAAGCTTATAGATGTTATAATAAGAGAACTAAAACTATTGTTGAGAGCACAAATGTTAAAGTTGATAAAAAGTTCAAAATTCAGGAAAGAATGCTTGATTATGAATCAGATGAAGAAACTCATCCTAGAACTAATCCAAAGAATGTTGAATTATTCTATGAAACTGATAGTCAATTGCAAAATGAAAGCTACATTGAGGAAATCATAGAAAAACCTACAACTAAAGCAAGAACTGAGACAGTGACACCTAACAAGAATTTATCAAGAAATCATCATGTTGAGCAGATTATTGGAAGCATAGACAGAGGAGTTCTGACACAAAATAAGGTACAAGAACAATTGTGTTTAATTTCTCAAATTGAACTTAAATCTACTAGTGAAGCCTTTGAAGATGAACATTGGATTAAAGCTATGAAGGAAGAACTAGATCAAATTGAAAAGAACAAGACTTGGGAATTGGTCCCTAGACCTAAAAATAAGAATGCTATAGGAACTAAATGGGTATTTAGGAACAAGATGAATGAACAAGGATAAGTTGTAAGGAATAAAGCAAGATTGGTATGTAAAGGATACTCACAACAAGAAGGAATTGACTATGAAGAAAATTTTGCACCTGTAGCAAGAATTGAAGCTATAAGAATGTTTTTGGCTTATGCAGCCTATAAGAAATTTAAGTGTATCAGATGGATGTGAAGTCAGCATTTTTGAACGGAGAGTTAGAAGAAGAAGTTTACATTGAGTAGCCTGAAGGTTTTCCCTTAACTCATGAAGGAGATATAGTATGTAAACTAAAGAAAGCTTTATATGGACTTAAACAAGCACCTAGAACTTGGTATGCAAGACTGGATAAGTATTTGATAAAATTAGGATTTACTAAAGGCACATCAGACAACTTGTACACACAAAAAAATTGAAAATGGTTTGTTAGTTGTAGTTATTTTTGTTGATGATATTATCTTTGGAGGAGAAGATGAAGCTAGTGATAAATTTGCAGATGAAATGAAGACTGAATTTGAAATGAGTATGATTGGTGAGATGAAATATTTTTTAGGATTGCAGATAACACAAAACAGTGATGGTATCTTATTATGTCAAACAAAGTACTTGAATGACTTATTGAAGAGATTTGGAATGGAGAATTGTAAGTCAGTTGGAACACCTATGGTAACTGGACACAAGTTATCTAGCACAGAGGAGACTCATGCAGTTGAACAGAAGAAGTACAGATCTATGATTGGAGGATTGCAATATTTAAATCATATAGGACCAGACATATCACATGTGGTTGGAATTGTTGCAATATTTCAAGTTGATCCTAGAGAATTACATTATGTAGTAGTAAAAAGGATAAGGAGATATTTTCCACAATAAGTCAAATTGTGATATTGCTATCAGGATTCAACTGTGTAGTTTTTTGAGTCAAACTCATTGACCCATGTTTCATGAGTAGTGGTTCACATGAACCCATCTCTCGTGAGAATGAATGGAACACTTAGCACTCATTAGATCTAGGTGATGCTCATAGAGGTGAAGTATCGGGACTTCTCGGGAGGTCACCCATCCCAGTACTACTCCAGCTTGAGCACGCTTAACTACGAAGTTTCCTCCATGGTTAAACCCACTCTTCTTGCAACCCCATTTGCAAAACCTTCACCAAGTGTTGTGCCTTATGAACCACTCATTAGAAAGCCCCTTGAGGGGTTCATAAGGCACAACACTTGGTGAATTTTTTTCAAATGGGGTTTTAGGCAGAGTGGGTTTAACCATGGAGGAAAATTCATAGTTAAGCGCGCTCAAGTTGGAGTAGTACTGGGATGGGTGACCTCCCGAGAAGTCCTGGTGCTTCACCTCTGTGAGCATCACCTAGATCCAATGAGTGCTAAGTGTTCCATTCATTCTCATGAGAGATGGGTTCGTGTGAACCACTACTCATGAAACATGGTTCAATGAGTTTGACTCAAAAAACTACACAGTTGAATCTTGATAGCAATATCACTGTAAAAAGATACTAAGGTACTTAAGAGGTACAATTGAATATGGATTGTGGTATGAAAAATTTGATGACTTTACCCTATGTGCATATACAGATGCAGATTGGGGAGGTAGTGTTGATGACAAAAAGAGTACAAGTGGTGGACCTTTTTTCCTTGGAGGAAGATTGGTTTCTTGGCTAAGCAAGAAGCAAAATTATATTTCACAAAGTACAACAGAAGTAGAGTATGTAGCAGCAGCAAACAATTGTAATCAAATAATTTGGATGAAGCAAATGTTGAAGGATATCGGAATAAAATTTGATGGGCCTGTCGTTGTACACTGTGATAACACCAGTACAATTAGTATGTCTAAGAATCTGGTACTACATTCTAAGACAAAGCATATAGAAATAAAGTATCATGTAGTGAGAGAGAAAGTTGCAGAGAAAGAAGTCAGACTAGAGTATATAAGCACAAAAATGAATATTGCAGATATATTTACAAAGCCTTTGCCTAAGGATACATTTGAGTATCTGAGAGGTATCCTTAGGGTTATGCCCCAGCCTACTTTTGAGAAGGGATGCAGATTGTTGCATTAGTCCAATGGTATATGAGTCTTATCTTTCTTCTGGACTAGATGTCGGTACTTCCTCTATGGGGGAGTATGTGTTTCTGAGCTGATTCATGAGGACTCTAGTGAATGTATTTTCTGAAAAGTGTCTTTTGACATTGAAGTTGTTGTTGACATAGTGATGTAACATTTGTCATTGATGTCAATGGGGGAGAAGGATACATGAAAAACCATCTAGTTAAAGAGAACTTGAGGGAGAAGGATACAAGAAATATAAAATGGAAAACTAAAATATTTGAGTATGAATAGGAAAATGAAGCAATATTTGATTGATGAAGAGGATTTGAAATCATTTTAGAGCAGCAGTGTTGGTATTCATGGAAATCTATGTTGCCATCAATGTCAATGGGGGAAATTGTTAGGAATGAATGTTGAATATATCCTATGGGGGATTATAAATAGTCATTATGTAGCAGTTATTGTTGCATTCATGACTGTGATTTTCATTGATGTCAACACAGTGATCTACTAAAGATTAGCAAAGAAGCAGACAGTGTTTGAGTTAGTGCACGTGGGATATTGAAGATCAAGCTATGCGGAGTTGAGGACTTAAATTATGATGTTTCATAAGATCGTGGTTAAGAGCACATACAAAAATTCATCTATTTATGACAATTATGTGTAATTCAGTGGAAGCAGTATTCAGGCAGTGTTCCTGAGTAGCGGTTTGTGGAAATCAGATGATATCTCCTAATTGGGATAGAATCTAAGCATGTGAAGTTGTACAGATGATGAAGACATCATGATTGTGATGTCGAAATGATAGAAAGGTTAGAGGTTGCATGAGTGAAGATTTATCTTAATTGGAAGCCGACAGTTTTATGTAATTGTGGGATTTTTATGTAACGTGTGGAAGATTTTATTTTATAATTTGTATGCCGACTCATTTGTAATTAATTGAGTGTGGTATATAGGAATAATTAATTTCATTATTTTAATGTAAGAAATAGAGAGTATGTGAAAGTGAATTGCAGAATTGTGCAATACTTGTTGTAAGAGGATATGCGAAGTATAGAGATCTGGTATTGAGATCTGATGAAGCAGTTGGTGCAGTTTGGCACAATCAAAAAAGAAGTGATAAGTTGTTGAGAGATCAGTAATCTTTTGGTATTATTTTTTTGAGTAATACAGAGATCATTTGGACAGTGTGTTCAGTGATCTTTCCCTTGAAGCTATTTGGACAGTGGGTCCTTCTATCTTCCATAACTCCTAACAAGGTTAGAATCTTTTAGCAGGGATTCAAAGTCTCCTAGCAAGGACTAATATGTACTGAATATATTTCATAAGACTCGTAACAGAGTCGTTTCTCATAAGGAACTTTTATATTAGTGCATATTTTATGGGCATCATTCCCACCGGGGTTTACTCTTTGATCAAGAGGTTCCCTAGTCAACATATCTTGTGTTATTGTGTTGTTGTGTATGTATATCTTTCTATGGTTGTTAATCACATTGCTTACATGGTTAAAATCTATTAAAGGTGATAAAATTTGTATTTATCTGATAACTAATTCACCCCCCCCCCCCCCCCTCTCAGTTATCTTGGTGGACTTTACTTTCTAACATACCCTCCCCTCAAAGTTAGTGTAGGAAGTTGTCTTGCTACCTTAATATCCTTACAAGTGGTATCAAACCTTTATCATCTTTGGTTTCAGTTATGGGTTGTTGGGTTCTTTGAACTAATCCAGATTTGAGTGGGATCTTGTCTAGAAGATACTTTGTGAACTTGTTGTAGTAATTTTTAGATGGAAAGTTCATTAGGGAGAATTGAGGTAGAGAAAAATTTTGGAAATAATTTTGAAATATGGAAGCTAAAGATTGAGGATCTATTAATATATTGAAATCTCTGGGATTTTGTTGCTGAGAATGTCATGACACCTACAAATTTGGATGAGGCTTCTAAATATGTTGTTATAGACTATAAAGCCAAGGGTCTAATTAGGGTGTGCCTTAAAAACTCTATTTTAATCAATGTTCATGAAGAGTCCTCTACAAAGAAGTTATGGAAGAAGCTTGGTAAGATGTATCAAGAAAAATCTTTAGTAAATAAGATCTTTTTGAGGAAGAAACTACATTCCCTGAGAATAGAGGAGGGTGGAAAAATTATAAACCACGTGGAAGCACTCAATATAATGGTAGCTCAATTGGCATCAATTGGTGTCAAAATGGATGAGGAGGAGAAATGTCAAATCTTGCTTTGTTCTTTGCCCAATTCATGGGATTATCTTATTATGGCCAATAGTAGCACTTATATTATTTTGTTGACTAAAGATGTAGTAGATTCTTTCCTTTTTTAGAAGATGAGGAGGAAGATATCCATTAGTGCCAAGGAAGCCCTAGTTATTTATGGAAGACCTAAAGAAAAAAGAAAGAAGAATGAGAAGTGTTAAGTAATTTTAATTAATTATTGATTCTATATCTATAGTACATACTTGTAAGATAATATTTTACAACAATAAATTTCTATTATAGTACCATTTAAAAGAACATGGCCAACACAAGATGTATGGTTTGTTTTCCATACAAATAAGAACATATTAAAAAATATACAAAATTAAAATGGGGAATGATTTAATATCTAAATTAAAACAAAAAAAGTTGCATTAAAATGTTAAGCTCAACTTAATAACATTTTTAATAATTAAGATGATTGTGATCATTTTCATCAAAAGAAATATAAAAGGGTCATTCAAGATCCTACTAGAAATAAGTAATTGATCATGAGACCACAATCAACAAGTTGATGAAGAACTTGCACAAGGGTCAACATTACACACTTACAAAGAAAAATGTTATTATAGATATTAATTGATTTTTTTTTTTTTAAATACCAACCATCACAACTTTTCACATTCCTCTTCTATTCTAAATTTATTTTTCTATATTGATTATTTTTTGAATTTGTTACTTTATTAATTGATTGTGACATACAAAACTAACTCTAGATTTAATTTTAATCATATATTGCACTCCACAAATATACTTTACCTTCTTGAATTTGACTTTACCTAGTGAGTAATGAGGATGTTTTTTATATCCACATATTTTTTTCACATTACCAATCAGGTTTTTTTCTATTTCTACTAATACACCAATCATCTATAAGTAATGTAGTTGTCCATTATGTGGATTTCTCAAGTCTTCAAGCATCTTGAAAAAGATACACACTTTCCCTTATTTGCACCACAATCACTTATGTTGAATATGAATATGCATCTTCTTGATTAATTGTTGATAAAATATGCATTAAATATTGAATTGCACATACTATCATTATAAACTACCAACATATGCATTGAGTATTCTACAAGCATGAAGTCCTTATACTTTGTGTATTCCTAACATGATGAAGGTTACCCCCCTTACAAATCCAAACACACAACAACAATAGAAAAATAAATAGTAAATGCAACAATTAAACACTTTCTTTCTATTATTCCAACGAAATGAAACTACAACATTGAGAAAATAACATGCTAAAACCACATCGCCCTTCTCATTAATAATTTGCAAGCTAGAACCACAATCTACACTACTAGAACCATCCCTTGTAACCCCCATTCACCCTTTTTATTTGATATTTATAATCACCTTAGAATGTTTTGGAACTTGTGATAAATGGGTGTCAAAATTCTTGATGCAGGAGCATCTTGGGTGTAAGAGAAATCTCGCATCACCAAAGATATTTTTGGTTTCTTTCCAATAAGGGTTATCTTGTGTAAAGCTACTATTTATAGAAACTTACTATTTTTGGTAAGTTGGTCATACGAGCTCATAATGTTCTGATTTCACTTGTGGAGATTCATCTTAGCACTAATACATTTGGGGTCATTTTGCGACGGCTATGTGTCGCAATTGCGACAGCTATGTGTCGCAATAGCAACACCCATAGACGTCGCTATTTTTTAGTCACAAATTGCGACGTCTATGGGTAGCCGTCGCAATTGCGACACATATCCCGTCGCAATGTGACTAAGATTTGTTAGCGGCATGGCCGTCGCCCCCCCGTCGCATGGCTTCGGAGGGCCGTCGCAATCGCGACGGACCTCCCAAGCAATTGCGACGGGCGCCTGCATCGCATTGCGACGGGTTGCCGTCGCAATTGCGACGCCCGTGGGTGGATTAAAAAAAAAAAATTAATTTAATACATTGCTAATGAACCACATTAATGCTTTTTTCTTTCAACAAATGAGGACAGCCACTGTAAAGAAAACATGATAATGTACACTCACTGTAAGGACAGTCACAAATGAGGACATCTCACAGTGACTGTCCCTAGTGTAATTGCCACTTGAATGTATTGCTATTCAGCCACATTAATGCTTTTCTTCTTCAACAAATGAGGATAGTCACTCTAAAGACAACATGATAATGTACACGGGCTGTAAGTGTACATTATCATGTTGTCTTTACAGTGACTGTCCTCCTTCAAGTGGAAATTACACAAGGGACAGTCACTGTAAAGGCAACATGATAATGTAGAGAAACGTTGTCATTTGTATTTTCAACAGTGCCGAGAGAGATTCCCTCCGCGAAATCACAGCTACAATTTCTGAGTACGTTGGGTTTATTTTTCTTTTGTCATTATTATGTAATCTGGTATTCAGCTGTTACAGAGCTAAAATACCCAGAAATGAGGACATATCTGTGTTGAATTTATTGTTAGCGGCTCTGGTTATTTAGAAGTTTAATTTTATTTGTTCATCTTTCAAGCACAAACATTTTGTGGACCGTAACATCTTCATTGTTTCGAGTATGCAATGAAACAGCCGTAACTTGCAACTACCTTCACGGTACTTGTGTACATTATCATGTTGTCTTTACAGTGACTGTCCTCATTCAAGTGGCAATTACACAAGGGACAGTCACTGTGAGATGTCCTCATTTGTGACAAGGACAGTCACACATGAGGACATCTCACAGTGACTGTCCCTTGTGTAATTGCCACTTGAATGTATTGCTATTCAACCACATTTATGGGCCCGTTTGGACCCCAGCACACAGTAGCATCTACAGAGAAGAATATCCCAGGTGTAACAAGTTGTAAGAATATACCAACAGTTCTAAGAAGTTCCCTAGCACATAGTAGCATCTACAGAGAAGAATATACAACATGAGGGCAGCCACTGTAAAGACAACATGATAATGTACACTCATTGTATGTGTACATTATCATGTTGTCTTTACAGTGACTGTCCTCATTCAAGTGGCAATTACAGAAGGGACAGTCATTGTGAGATGTCCTCATTTGTGACAAGGATAGTCACACATGAGGACATCTCACAGTGATCGATTTTCCCTTGTGTAATTGCCACTTGAATGTATTGCTATTGAACCACATTAATGCTTTTCTTCTTCAACAAATGAGGACAGTCACTCTAAAGACAACATGATAATGTACACTCATTGTAAGGACAGTCACAAATGAGGACATCTCACAGTGACTGTCCCTTGTGTAATTGCCACTTGAATTACACAAGGGACAGTCATTGTGAGATGTCCTCATTTGTGACAAGGATAGTCACACATGAGGACATCTCACAGTGATCGATTGTCCCTTGTGTAATTGCCACTTGAATGTATTGCTATTGAACCACATTAATGCTTTTCTTCTTCAACAAATGAGGACAGTCACTCTAAAGACAACATGATAATGTACACTCACTGTAAGGACAGTCACAAATGAGGACATCTCACAGTGACTGTCCCTTGTGTGATTGCCACTTGAATGTATTTCTATTCAGCCACATTAATGCTTTTCTTCTTCAACAAATGAGGATAGTCACTCTAAAGACAACATGATAATGTACACGGGCTGTAAGTGTACATTATCATGTTGTCTTTACAGTGACTGTCCTCCTTCAAGTGGCAATTACACAAGGGACAGTCACTGTAAAGGCAACATGATAATGTAGAGAAACGTTGTCATTTGTATTTTCAACAGTGCCGAGAGAGATTCCCTCCGCGAAATCACAGCTACAATTTCTGAGTACATTGGATTTATTTTTCTTTTGTCATTATTATGTAATCTGGTATTCAGCTGTTACAGAGCTAAAATACCCAGAAATGAGGACATATCTGTGTTGAATTTATTGTTAGCGGCTTTGGTTATTTAGAAGTTTAATTTTATTTGTTCATCTTTCAAGCACAAACATTTTGTGGACCGTAACATCTTCATTGTTTCGGGTATGCAATGAAACAGCCATAACTTGCAACTACCTTCACGGTACTTGTGTACATTATCATGTTGTCTTTACAGTGACTGTCCTCATTCAAGTGGCAATTACACAAGGGACAGTCACTGTGAGATGTCCTCATTTGTGACAAGGACAGTCACACATGAGGGCATCTCATAGTGACTGTCCCTTGTGTGATTGCCACTTGAATGTATTGCTATTCAACCACATTTATGGGCCCGTTTGGACCCCAGCACACAGTAGCATCTACAGAGAAGAATATCCCAGGTGTAACAAGTTGTAAGAATATACCAACAGTTCTAAGAAGTTCCCTAGCACATAGTAGCATCTACAGAGAAGAATATACAACATGAGGGCAGCCACTGTAAAGACAACATGATAATGTACACTCATTGTATGTGTACATTATCATGTTGTCTTTACAGTGACTGTCCTCATTCAAGTGGAAATTACACAAGGGACAGTCACTGTGAGATGTCCTCATTTGTGACAAGGAGAGTCACACATGAGGACATCTCACAGTGACTGTCCCTTGTGTAATTGCCACTTGAATGTATTGCTATTCAACCACATTTATGGGCCCATTTGGACCGCGGCACATAGTAGCATCTACAGAGAAGAATATCCCAGGTGTAACAAGTTGTAAGAATATACCAACAGTTCTAAGAAGTTCCCTAGCACATAGTAGCATCTACAGAGAAGAATATACAACATGAGGGCAGCCACTGTAAAGACAACATGATAATGTACACTCATTGTATGTGTACATTATCATGTTGTCTTTACAGTGACTGTCCTCATTCAAGTGGAAATTACACAAGGGACAGTCACTGTGAGATGTCCTCATTTGTGACAAGGACAGTCACACATGAGGACATCTCACAGTGACTGTCCCTTGTGTAATTGCCACTTGAATGTATTGCTATTCAACCACATTTATGGGCCCGTTTGGACCGCGGCACATAGTAGCATCTACAGAGAAGAATATCCCAGGTGTAACAAGTTGTAAGAATATACCAACAGTTCTAAGAAGTTCCCTAGCACATAGTAGCATCTACAGAGAAGAATATGGGTCAACGAGGTTGACTTCAAAGCCATGCAATCTAATGGTAATAGTAATATCATAATTTGACATACTATCAGAAATACTTCCTAAATAGACTATTCAATCTTATAAGAGATGGATTCATGAGAACTATTATTTATGAAATATGAGTCAATGACTTTAATTAAAAAAATTACACAATCTAATTCTTGTAAAAATATCAAAATTTGACACATTGAAAATACCTTCCAAAAGTATCGTTAATTGATTAATATGAATCACTACTCATGAAATATAATTTTATAAACCTAATCTAAAAACTACACAATAAAAATCTTAATAGCAATATTGTAAGAAACTATTCCCAAAAGCAAGCCTAATAAAATTTGATGAAAATAATTTTTGTTTCACTCAACTTTGACATTCACAACTTCCTCTTTTATTATAATATGAAAAAAAATGTCTTTTTAGATATACCTCATGAACCATACTCGAATAATCTATCATTTTTCTTCTCAAAAACATATTTGCAGAGCCTGCTTCTTTTACTTGTTTGTACTTTTATCTCTCTGATGGAAAGGGTTCCTTCAGGACACATTTTTCCAAGTTCACTGCTTGAGATATTTGAGGAGGGTTCCCCTGCTTGAGTATCCATCCAACCCATATTCGAGTAGTTCTACAATTGCACAGTCTAAATTAATAATACTGACAATTGAATGACGAATGATGATACATAGAATTGATATAAACTAATCCTAAAAACACTAAAACATTATTAATATATTTATATTTCATAAATAAAATTGATATAAAAGATTTGGAAAGATACATTAAAAAATAGAAAAACAATAATTTATAATAGAAGGAAACTTAAATTGCCATTTAAAAAAAAAACAAGAGTCTTAAATCTTATCATTTTGTTTCATTATCATCCATAAGTACACACCTCTAGCATAATAATTATATTTTACCACCCATAAAATGAAAAAAAGATTTTCACAAGAGAAATTGAAGCTAGATTATAAAAATGAACCATCTTATTGGAAACTGGAACTATTATCATACCCAAAAGGACTACAAAATTTCACCTTATCATACCCAGATTGTTGCTTTGCCTGGCGGAGGGAAATTTGATCAGTAAAATTGACACAGAGTATGTTGTCTCCATTGTCATGCTGGATAACAAAACACCAACTTTAATGGGCATGTACTGTCCCTTGTGTAATTGCCACTTGAATGCATTGCTATTTGATGCAGGGGCATCCCTAATGCAAGCCAAAGACACCATGATTGAAGGAAGTTGCCATGAAGCCAAGGAGTCAAATCCTATCAATTGGAACATAAGATTTTCACCTTGGAGCTTTGAAGGATTGACTGGTGAAAGGTCCTTTTGATTGACAAATCAGAGTCTTTTTGAATGACAAATCAGAGTCTTTTTGAATGACAATAAATTAGAATAGGAGTTTTAGATGTTTTCTTGGTTTGTAATAAATATTAAGGATTGATTTTATCTCCTTATAAACATCCACTTGTTGGACACAAGACCCCTTGGTGACTTATAAACCTTGGGCATCTTTTGAGTCCTTGGATGAAATGAGCATAGTAAGTGTTTATTAGGTGTCTTTTAGATGTTGTTAAGAAGTTTGAAGGTCCAAAATAACTTTAATAAGGTTCCTAAAGTTTCACAACACATTTTTAACCTTCTCGGCAAAGTTGTTTGCAAAGTTGTAATGCAACTTTAAAAGTTGCTTAGCAAAGTTGACATTTGTTGGATAAACTGTTCTAACCACCTGGATGGTTGAACCAACGTTTGGAGAGCCTATTTTAGGCTTCAAATGGTCGAAGACAGACAGAGAACCAGTATTGTAATCATTTTTCTTTCATAAAAAATAAAAATAACCCTATTTTAGTGCATTTCTGGTGAAAAACGAACTCTGTACGGCTGTACGGATGGTGGTTGGATGATAAAATTTGCCTGGAAGTTGTAATAGTGACATCTGATGCTTTGGAAGTTGATTTGATTGATTCTCTTTGTTTTATATCTAAGTTATTTCAAATTTTTTGTGCATTGTTTACAAACCCTCATTTTCAGGGTTTGACTGATGTAAAGACCTTAACTCACGTTTCAACCATTGGAATTCCTTCTTCCTTGGTGGAATGAGAGTTAAGGATGTATATTTGTATATTCTAAAAGCCCTGACTACTCTGCATCACTATTGAACCACATTAATGCTTTTTTCCTTCAACAAATGAGGACAGTCACTGTAAAGACAACATGATAATGTACACTCACTGTAAGGATAGTCACAAATGAGGAAATCTCAGAGTGATTATCCCTTGTGTAATTGCCGCTTGAATACATTGCTATTGAACCACATTAATGGTTTTTTCCTTCAAGTGGCAATTACACAAGGGACAGTCACTATGAGATGTCCTCATTTGTGACAAGGACAGTCACACATGAGGACATCTCACAATGACTGTCCCTTGTGTAATTGCCACTTGAATGTATTGCTATTCAACCACATTTATGGGCCTGTTTGGACCACGGCACACAATAGCATCTACAGAGAAGAATATCCCAGGTGTAACAAGTTGTAAGAATATACCAACAGTTCTAAGAAGTTCCCTAGCACATAGTAGCATCTACAGAGAAGAATATACAACATGAGGGCAGCCACTGTAAAGACAACATGATAATGTACACTCATTGTATGTGTACATTATCATGTTGTCTTTACAAGGATAGTCATTTGTGACAAGGATAGTCACACATGAGGACATCTCACAGTGATCAATTGTCCCTTGTGTAATTGCCACTTGAATGTATTGCTATTGAACCACATTAATGCTTTTCTTCTTCAACAAATGAGGACAGTCACTCTAAAGACAACATGATAATGTACACTCACTGTAAGGACAGTCACAAATGAGGACATCTCACAGTGACTGTCCCTTGTGTGATTGCCACTTGAATGTATTGCTATTCAGCCACATTAATGCTTTTCTTCTTCAACAAATGAGGATAGTCACTCTAAAGACACAATGATAATGTACACGGGCTGTAAGTGTACATTATCATGTTGTCTTTACAGTGACTGTCCTCCTTCAAGTGGCAATTACACAAGGGATTTGTGTTTTCATTTGTGTTTTCAACAGCGTCGTAACCCTCCGCGAAATCACATCGGGATATAAGGGCAAAACAAACAAGAACATTGTCATTTGTATTTTCAACAGCGCCGAGAGAGATAAACAAACTTAAAACTCAGACTTAAGAAAGATGAAGGCAATGCTTCAAAAGGCCAATGCCCTAAATACGGGAAAACATAATACCACCATTAAACGATGCCCTAGTCACCGTATCAATGTTGCCAGCTCCGTACCAGTATGCTGACTGCTCACTTTCATCCTGTGATAAAGGTAACTTCATTAATCATACTTGAAATGGCAGCATATGAACTAAAGCTGATGAACATTTATAAACTAAAAGTTTAAAACTACAGATTACAAATGTAGTAGTTTCATACGAAAAGAACTTGATGTCTGAAATTTACCATTAGAAGTATCCAAAGGAATACCACAGTACTGTTGAACTTGGAGAATCGGAGATGATCTACACAGCATGGTTCAACAGCTGTAAGGACTATTACACCATCTTTAGCATTTGAATACATTTTCTCCTTGGCTTCTGGTGGATCCTCAAAGACCCCCAATGACGTTTTCCCTACAATTATCAATTGTTTGTCAGTATGAGATATTAATAAATAAACATTAATCACAATATTAGGCAAACAATGTTCTTGATGTCTGAATCTAAATCACAGAAAGCTCTAATAAAGCAGTTCTCAGTTTCACATTAAACTAAGTTTCAATTTCAAATGGTTATAATAATTTTTGCAAGTTATAAGTAGCTGGTTACAGTATATGACATAAAAAGAAAAAAAATCATTTCTATTCTTTTCTTCTTTTTCTCTTTCAACGAAGCTTTTGCACCACACAAATGCATACCAAGAATTTCTCAGGAGGTTTCAAGACCATTGTATACCAAACTTCTTCTCTGTAGATGCTACTGTGTGTCGTGGTCCAAACGGGTCCAAATAGACCTAGTGACTCTAGTAGGTCTCCAAAACCTGTTCTGCAGCAATAACTCTTCAATTTGACAAAGGACCTTATGAACTTATATGTTTTTTGAGTACCCTTTTTGATGTTCTAACAATCCTCCAACTCCCAGACCTTGACTCCACTCCAGCATATCAATGTCCTTATTGAGTCCGCAGACCTAATGCATGCCTTTGGGTGTGGGTTCCAAAACAAGGCATTGAAAATGGGTGCATGAAACCAAGATCAGAGTTTGAAGATGTCCACCATGCTCTAAAGATCTAGATTCAACAAGGTTTGAGGTCCTTTACTTGCCACTACCCTCTGATCTTGCATAATCCATCAACTCCTAGTCAAGAACATTGAGATTCTTGACCTAGGGCTTGCTCTTGAAATTCTCTGGCTTAGTATCCTGTTCCAAAGCTTTTAAAATATGAAAATAAACCCCCTTAACTTGCATTTTACAAAGAACAGAGGATATCCTATGGTTTATTTGCAAGTTAAGGCCATTTGAATGCAATAACCCAAAAAATGAGGGTTTGACAGAACAACAGATAAGAAAAAGGAATAACTTTGATATAAGGTGTCTTGAATCTACCAAATAAACTCTCAAAGCATAAGATATAAATACTCTAACTTCCACACTGGTCTGCCCTCCCTTTCACATCCGTACACTGTACAGTGCTTGAAGGAAATGCACAAAAAAGGCTCTGAAATAGTGGCTCTATCTGACAGAGAGTCCATGCTAGGCTTCATGACTAACCTAGAGCACATTCCTTGTTATGGAGGAAGTTTGAATGGTGAAGAACTTATGGAATGGATAGAGGACCTAGATAACCATTTTGACTACAAGTATCTTATTAATAACCATTTTGACTACAAGTATCTTATGGATAGAGGACCTTGATAACCATTTTGACTCATTTAGTATCTTATTGAGCTTCACTTTGTTTCGAGAATATAGTTTAATATTCTCTACTAAACAGGGCCAACCACGTGAAGGTGGAAGCTCATTTGGCCCCACCCCCCTCCCCCTAACATCACTCTACATTCCCCGTTAACATCTAACATTCATTCATTCTTTCAATTATTAATAAAGTGTAACATTCAATCAATATCACATGATAACATTCATTAACACATTAGATTCGTTAACACACAACATTCATCAATATGAAAATAAACACATAATTCATGAACATTCATTAGCACATAATTAAATTCATTGAGACATAAAATTCAGTCATTATCAATTAAGGTATTTAGATGACAATCGTTTCTTTTTTCTCTTTCTAAATTTTTTTTCTATGTAAGCTCTAAGAGGAGCATCAGTGTTATCATCAATACCCCCCTCATCAGTTGTTTTGTTCTTTGTTCTTGATGATCTCAAATTCCTATGTTGCTGCAAAGGGGGGTCCTCTACAATAACAAATAAAAGAGTTAAATTTAAAATATTTAATTATAATTGTTACAAGTATTTAATTATTTTAAAGAACATAACTGTGGCGCTCTTTAATTACCTGATCTGGCCACATCATTTTGTCTAGACTCAACCTCAACATGCTCATGAGCACCGACCCCTCGATCCTCTACAGTTGCTATACAAAATGTTACATTAATCCAAACACCAATTGTAATTACATATAAAAATTTTAATAGCAAATGTATACCTCCACCACTAGGATGCACATCATGCGAACCTTCATTATGCATAGATTGTGTAGAAGGATTGTCAGGCTGCATTCCAATATCCTACACATTGTTATCATTGCTTTCTTAAAACAGATATACTCACTTTATATTAGAACTTAACATCAAATAGACTAATTGGTAAAGTATTCAATTTGAAATAAATTTCATTTAGCTTATTTACCTGTGGCTCAGATGCATCATTATTTGAACCTTGCACACTGATTTCAGCTCGTAGCCGTTCAGCCACGGCTCTATAGCCTTGTTGGAAGCCAATTCTCTTGTCCTCTTCTGTGAGGCATCTATTGAACTCTGACCCCTACATTTTTTCTTGGTATGGTGAATTTTACTTGCATTGTTTGATCAAAAAAAATTTCCTTGCAATATATAAAAAAATTGATACAAGTTTTCATTTACTAATACTTACAACTCGTGCTTGAAGTTTGGAAAAACCACCAGAGCCGAGCTTATGTGTCCCGTGCTTTTCTAATCTTGCCTTTGTTGCCTTTGATGTGTCAGGCAATCTATGAAAAGTTTGAAATATGTTAGAGACCAGTATAGGAAAAATTTAGAGGTTAATTAGTACATAATTACATTCTCAAAAGTATCACATACCTTGCTCTACTCTCTACTGGCGTAATTCCTTTTTTCATGTCGGCTTTATACTTTCCATCCAAAATCAAACCCTGCCACTCAGCCTCAAGAACACAGGGCGGACGCTCGTGCCTTGGGTTAACCTCTAAATATTTCCTGTACTGGTCCCTAATATACTTCAAACATAAACCAGCTCTTTCAAGGAGCTTGTTTCTCTCGAATGCACGAGGTCCAAAAAGCTGGGTCATACTATGTACAAGATCATCCTTCAACTTTTTATCTTGGTTATTCCACCTTTTAAGTAAAAAAAAACATGTTAGACTCATAAATGAAGAGAAGCTACCTTTAATATAGTTCAAGAAATTGATGAAAAGGAAAACTATTCTAGCAATGATATGAAATCAAAATAGTGGTTTGGGGTTTTAGTTAGGATATGATGTTCCACCATGTACGTATGGTGGGCCCGAATATCCGCAAACACTCGTCACCAAGTTTTCGCCAAAAAATATCATTCCCTACAAAATAATCATGGGATCATTAGTCGATGAAGAGTGATCAAAAACTAAATTACTATTATATCACTATAGAATAATAATAACTTTAAAGTACCTGGAAGTTTGGATACTTTTAAGGGAACGCCTTCATCGTCGCTGATGATCAATACGCAATCCTTCACCGTTCCCGTACTAGGAACACGGGAACATCCAGGAAATGATGTTGCATCGGGACTTGTTGCATCTCCTATTGCAAAAAATGAAAACCATTATCAAATGCCTCCAAGAAATAATACTTCAAGGGAAATAAATTGGTGCAGAGCACCCATGGCACAAACACAATCAAGGGATCTACATCGTAAACACATAACACTTAAACACATAACAAAAGAGAGAAAAAGAGGGATTTGTGTACCAGTAGATGGTGCAACAGTTGGTGCATTTAGGCTATGTGTTGTTGACATGGCAGTCGGCAAGACATTTGTGGCTGTCCTGGATGGAGGCGGCGTTGTCATATCATCATGGAAAGGAGCTGAAGAATAAAATTGTTAGAGCATGCATAAATATAGAACGCGTGGACTAGCATGGACAAGATTGTTAGAGCATTAAAAAAAAAGATTGTTCGAGCATGTATTGTCAATGATTATGATCATTCCTATATATATTCAGTGGAAAACACAAGTGGGGAATGGAACATGTGATCTACCTGAACCACTTGCAATACCGGCCTCATCATGGGAATGGGGTTCAAAATTACGCAAATAACTCTGTAAAGACAATGCATCCATATTTTAATTAATGTCATAAAAGAGCATAACATAAAAACCATTATTGAACTCTTGTAATAATTAAAAATTTCATTAATACTTACTTTAAAGTTTTCAGAAGTGCGCAACAACTCAGCTGCCCTGTCTTTTATTTCCTGAGTCTGAGGATGTATGGATACCAAACGTAGAAGTTCTTTCCCAATTTTCTTTAGCAGCTTTTTAATGGAACCGATCGGGTCATTGGTCTCTTCTAAATCAATAAAAAAAGGGTCCACAAGGGGGGACTCCTGAGGGACTGTAGGTTGCTTTCCCTCTCTCCGACCACCGGCCCTCTGTGACAACAATAGTATTAGTATTATCAAAATTACTCCAAAACAATGAAGAAAATAACATTAAAAAAAATAACATTTTGCTTCTATCTAGTTTGCACAATTACAATGAGTTTTACCTGCTCATGTGTAGATGAGCTAGGAATATCATCACCATCACCTTCGGGCGGTTGCTCCATATTGTGCCCCTGTGTCAAAGATCAAGTATAAAAATGTTAGCCAAAAATTTAATAACTAAATGGTATGTTGGAGTCATTGATTAGAAGTTGGTTTAATAGTATGTACCACCCCCATGATAGTAGCCTCGTTTGTATCTATGCAGTTCAAATTGTAATCAATAAGCAGCTCTTCCCCTGCACGTATTGATTTTATCGCACAGATGAATACACGATTTCCCTCGCGCGCCTCAAATATGCAATTGGGTTGCTTTATAGTTGACCCAGGTCGTGTACTATTTATAAAACCTGCAATATTCCCTGTTGCTTTTGGCCTTCCATCAATGTATATAGCCACACTTTTACTTTGATTATTGTCTTGCTGTTGTATATAATTTGCCGAGAGTGCATACCTACGCATACTTTTTTTATATTGAACAATATGCATCCAACTTTTGTAATCGTAACATGGTCCAACATACTCCATCAATTCAGAAACTTTGTTGTAAGACACCTTTATGCCATCCATAGAAAATAGGCCCAAACCATGTAATGATGATGGTGCTATGCGATATATCCTCTCATTAACACAAAAATCAGTGTTTATTGGAGGAAGTTCCTTGGGTACCCAATGTTTCTGTAGATGTTGGTACCTCAAGGGCACCTCGATGTCGCCTTTCGTCTCATCATCATAAGAACATGACCCCCCTTGAGCAAGGAAAAATTTCATGTGTTTATTGAATTTCCTTCTAGTCCTTTGACCTCTAGTTAATCTCCCTATTCTAGATAAACTGCATGTCTCACTTTCCTCTTCTATTCCTATATTTCCCTCACTCGAAGAAGACACTTCTGACAAATACCTATTTGCTGGTACTTGCAAATGGGAGAGATCTTAGAAGACATCAATCTTACTATTGATAAGTGTATTAAATAGACTTTCTATAAGGTGTATTGACTTATACCTGTCGATCCATGAGACTGTGCGGGATGCTCTTGAAAGGGGTTCAATTTCCTGCAAATGTAATTCAATTATCGTGAGCATAATCACATCATAATCATAATCACATCCATCATAAGCATCACATAAAAATTAAAAACATTAAAACGTACACATTATAACACTTATAGCTTTTAAATAGATAATGAATAAACTATGTAACCATTTAAGACAAATATATTTCTATCAAGAAATGAATATTAAATACATTAAAGATTGATGGCATACCTTTAAATTTCATCATCATCATCCTCATCATCATCATCATCATCATCATCATCATCATCCTCATCATCGTCGTCATCATCATCGTCCTCGTCCTCGTCGTTGTCGTCGTTGTCGTCATCATCAACATCATCATCATCAACATCAACATCATCTTCATCATCATCATCAGTAGCAACATCATCTTCTTCTTCTTCTTCATGAAAATTTGTCTCAGGAACATCATCCAATAATTGTCGATCGTGATCATCATCTACATCATCTTCTACTTCTTCGGTATCTTCTTCTTCCATCGCATTATACTTTATCGGCCTTCCTCTCGGTTCATGTCTAACAACAAATGACCAACCCGGTTTATGTGAAACCTCTGAGTAAAATACCTGCTCACATTGGCTTGGAAGAACATAGGGCTCATCCCCAACTGGCTCAAACGACCTTGTATTAACCATTGTAAATCTATTATCATGTTCAATAACAGTTCTATTAGGATCATTTGGATTAAGTCGTAGCCTGTACCATTTGACAACGAAGAGTACTAATTTGAAGGAACTAAAGTCGCACTCAAGTATATCATCCAAAATGCCATAGTATTGATTTTTAGACTCTTGAGGATCTAAGTCATTTCTAGATGAAATATTAGTCACTTGAAAGACTGCAGTTATTCCAGAATCACAAGTTTTCTTCGTGTCATCCAACACTTTGACGCGAAATTTTTGACCATTACAGAACATACCCTTGTGGTGTTTAACCTACAATAATATGTGAAACATGTCAAAATTATTATATCGTGAGTTGATAAACATACGGGTGATTAATAATTTTGTACGTACCTGGAAATCTCTTAAACCATATGCTAAATCTATTTCCCTTTGCGTAACATTAGAATCTCCATTACGATGAGCTTCTTTAACCAATGAAGATACACCTTCCCATGTTAATGTGTGACCAGAATGTTGACATCGTTCAATCCATACCGTCATCCAATCAAGATTGTTTGCAATATACAAATGTAGTGCATCCCACTCTCGAGCAACTGTACAAAAAAAAAATAGACGACTTACAACCGATTTATTTTGAAGATTAAGAAATAATTTATTACAATAACATCTTATAATTTATTACCTGTCACTTTCCTCAATCTACCTTTCCCCATCAAGTACTCCCCTTTGAATTTTTTAAAAGGGTCGAGATCCCAAATGCGATCTACATGGATATTTGAAGCAAACTTAGGAAGATATTCAGTAATGTACACCATAGTCTGGTATACCATGTATCCCTCTACCATAGAACCCTCAGGATGTGCTCTTTGTCGAACCAAAGCCTTCAAAGATTTCAAGTGCCTCTCAACCATCCACATTGACCTAGTGTGTGCAGGTCCACACAATTCAATCTCCTCAACTTGGTGTATGAGGTAGTGTTCTTGTGCATTGAAAAAAGTTGGAGGTAGACACTTTTGCATTTCACACAATAAATGAGGAATTCTTCTCTTCCAATAGTTTATATCTTCTTTATGGATTTCTTTAGATGACAACCACCTACATTAAGAGATTCAAGTCACAAAAAATATATAAATACGAGACTTTACAAAATAATATACAATAGATTACATAGCAAGAAAAACAAATCGCGAATATAATAAATATATACAACAAATTGAACAGATATTACTGCTTACCTCATGTATTTTCCAAGATCATATATCACTTGTTTGATGTTATTGTTGAAGTGCTCTGGGAGAGATAGAGGTAGCACGTACTGCAGTAATTATAAACCAATCATTTCATTATTTTCTAACATAACATAATGAATAGTACACGTAGTTTATGAATATATTGTAAATACAGAAGAACATAACTTACCTTGATGAAAGTATGCCAATCATGCGTTTTGAGCCCTGGCCCAAATTCACTTTTCTTTGATATGAGATTGCTTATGTTCCTAGCAAATCCTGTGGGAAATCAAATTTTTCGTATGACTTCTTTTATGGCATCACTTTGCTGCTCCGTTAATAACCAAGGAAGGGCACTTATATTAATCTGATCTCTATTGCTATTTGAGTGAATGAAATTCTTCAGTGCATGATTGGATTCATGAATGTCATTACAAATTTTGATAATTTTTTCTTTGTCACGCCTTCCATCCAGTATTTTCCACAATGTCTCTGTTATATTCTTTCCAACATGCATAAGATCAAACAAATGCACAATTTGTAGGTCCTCGTAGTAGGGCAACCTACTAAATTGTCTGGGATAGCTTTTTAGTCCCTTTGGAAGGTTGTCAGTAGTGCCTTGACGACCTTCACGATCATCAATTACATAATTAGTAAACAAAAATCACAATAGAAATATATAAATTACAAACATAAACCATTAAGTGGAACGAGATTACCTCGACGATTAATTCTATTATATTCCAACTTCCATAGGCGAGGTGTCATTCTTCGTGGCTTTGATGTAGTCTCTTCTTTCCCATTGAAAAGATGTTTTTCCATACTTCGATACTTATGATTCCTGTGGAGGAAGTGTCTGTACTCATCAAACACATGCTTTCCTAAACTTTTTGAATGACGAGATTTCATCTTTGGACCACAAACTGGACATGCAAATTTTCCCTTTGTTTGAAGACCTACAAGATAATGATATAATTAGATTATTAAATATGTTGATTTTTATAATTAGAATTATCATGCGCAACTTGAATTCACTATAACATACCACAAAAATGTGTTAGCCCTGGGGCATCATGTATTGTCCATACAAGTATTGCATGGAATTGAAATTGTCTTTGTCTTATTGGTCTAGACACATCATACATAGTGACACCGTTCCATAACTCCACCAACTCGTCAATAAGAGGCTCAATATATACATTCATATCTTTAACTTGATATTTACCTACTTGAATGAACAGTAACATTACATAATTATTGTGACCATTTTACTGTAAGATTTGTAAGTACATGTAAATTAATAACTATCAAATGATAAAATACCTGGAACAATCATTGCCAACATAATGTGCTCCCTCTTTATTGACATCCACGGAGGAATGTTATTGTTGATAACAAAAATAGGCCACACCGAGCAAACAGATCTCATCTCTCCAAATGGATTGACACCATCCGATGCCAATGAAAGCCTGAGATTACGAGGTTCTTCTTTGAAGTGTTGCCACTTTTCCTCTATGTGCATAAATGCCGAACCATCCGCAGGGATTCGAATAATGTCATCTCGACTTCTATTGCGTGCATGGTAATCCATAAATTGTGCCAAGCTAGTACACCTGAATAATTGTCGCATCCGTGGAATAATGGGGATGTAACGAAGAACCTTGTGAGGCACCTTTTTTGTTATTCGATCTGTTCGATATCTACTCGTATGACATACATGGCATTGTGTTGCAAATTCATGTTCTTTATAATATATAATATGATCATTGGGATAAGCATGTATTGCTTGATACTCCATTCCAATATCTTTCATAATAGCAGATAATTCTCGATATGAGCGAGGTAGAATATTTGATGGTGGTAACAAAAACTCGCCTATCAATCTACAGCAAAAAATATAAGTTGTTAATATAAAAAATATTAGTGGTACATTATTCACCCTTTGTTAACTATAAAGACATATATGACATACCTTAACATACGTGACATTGTTATGTTGGATAAACCATTCATAACCTTCAAGTTCAACAACAACAATACAGCAGAGAGAAGAGTTGTTTGGGAGTCTTTGTATAGGGGCTCGTATGCCTTCTCAAGTAGAGGTACATCAAGGCTATCATCATCATCATGATCAGATCCGCTTGGACTAAATGTGTCATGGATCAATGTATTTATACCATCATCTTCAATTGTGTTTTCTGGCGCATGATCGTCATCTTCCATGGGATCATTATCTTCACCTTGGATATTTGCACCCCCATGTTCCTCCATATCATGTACTTCCCTGGGGAGATCAACCTATATAAAATTGATTAACATAAATAAACCATGATCTTCAACTCATCATCAAGTGATTTCATATGTATATAAATTGTTAAAATGATATAATGAACAACTTACCAGTGGATGATAGTCATGCCCCCCTTCAATGTGACCATTCTCCCTACAATGTCTCTTAACTGTTTTGATTAGCAATCTTCTACGGTTTAAGCCCTTACAAATTTTGTAGGGACAATAACATTTTCCATCACCTTTTCTTTTCAAGTTAGACCACAATCTAGCGATTGTCTCCCTATTTTGTTCTTCACTTATATTATCTGACATGATCGTTCTTCGCAGGAAGCAAAAATTGGGCTATGAAAACTTCGGTCTACAACTTTCAGTGACTAAGCAAAATTGTCAAAAGTACACAAATCTTCTTAGACCTATCCTTTAATATTTTAAAAGTCTAGTTAAAATATACATTAGATTAAAAAATATACAATTTTCATGCCTGAGCGCGCGGCTACGACTAGTGCAATGGTCTTCTTGCTTAGCTCTAGAAGCTCTCTAGCAATCAAAACATATAAGCTACAAGGCCTAACAGCAATTTCAAAACATATAAGCTACAAGGCAAGACATATTACATGACATGGAAAAAGGATTAAAATATACATTAGATTAAAAAATATACAATTTTCAAACCTGAGCGCGCGGCTATAACTCGTGCAATGGTCTTCTTGCTTAGCTTTAGAAGCTCTCCAGCAATCAAAACATATAAGCTACAAGGCCTAATAGCAATTTCAAAACAAGGGTCATCAAAAGAACCAAAAACAATGTGTGCAAACAATACCTTGTGAAGTGGTATAGACAATTAGAAGATGCTACTATGTGCTAGGGAACTTCTTAGAATTGTTGGTATATTCTTACAACTTGTTACACCTGGGATATTCTTCTTTGTAGATGCTACTGTGTGCCGTGGTCCAAACGGGCCCATAAATGTGGTTGAATAGCAATACATTCAAGTGGCTTACACAAGGGACAGTCACTATGAGATATCCTCATGTGTGACTGTCCTTGTCACAAATGAGGACATCTCACAGTGACTGTCCCTTGTGTAATTGCCACTTGAATGAGGTCAGTCACTGTAAAGACAACATGATAATGTACACATACAATGAGTGTACATTATCATGTTGTCTTTACAGTGGCTGCCCTCATGTTGTATATTCTTCTCTGTAGATGCTACTACATGCTAGGGAACTTCTTAGAACTGTTGGTATATTCTTACAACTTGTTACACCTGGGATATTCTTCTCTGTAGATGCTACTGTGTGTCGTGGTCCAAACGGGCCCATAAATGTGGTTGAATAGCAATACATTCAAGTGGCAATTACACAAGGGACAGTCACTGTGAGATGTCCTCATGTGTGACTGTCCTTGTCACAAATGAGGACATCTCACAGTGACTGTCCCTTGTGTAATTAAGTATTGTGGGGAAGCATTCTAAATAACCAAAGCCGCTAACAATAAATTCAACACAGATATGTCCTCATTTTTGGGTATTTTAGCTCTCTAACAGCTGAATACCAGATTAAATAATAATGACAAAAGAAAAATAAACCCAACGTACTCAGAAATTGTAGCTGTGATTTTGCGGAGGGAATCTCTCTCGGCACTGTTGAAAACACAAATGACAACCCGCTTGATTTCGCGGAGGGAATCTCTCTCGGTGCTGTTCAAAACACAAATGACAACCTGCTTTGTTCAAAACACAAATGATAACCCGCTTGATTTCGCGGAGGGAATCTCTCTCGGCGCTGTTGAAAACACAAATGACAACGTTCCTTTTTTTTTTTGCACTTATATCCCGACCAACATAAGGTCCATTTGTAATACAACATGATAATGTACACTTACAGTGAGTGTACATTATCATGTTGTCCTTAGAGTGACTATCCTCATTTGTTGAAGAAGAAAAGCATTAATGTGGCTGAATAGCAATACATTCAAGTGGCAATTACACAAGGGACAGTCACTATGAGATGTCCTCATTTGTGACTGTCCTTACAGTGAGTGTACATTATCATGGTGTCTTTAGAGTGACTGTCCTCATTTGTTGAAGAAGAAAAGCATTAATGTGGTTGAATAGCAATACATTCAAGTGGCAATTACACAAGGGACAATCACTGTGAGATGTCCTCATGTGTGACTGTCCTTGTCACAAATGAGGACATCTCACAATGACTATCCCTTGTGTAATTCAAGTGGCAATTACACAAGGGACAGTCACTGTGAGATGTCCTCATTTGTGACTGTCCTTACAATGAGTGTACATTATCATGTTGTCTTTAGAGTGACTGTCCTCATTTGTTGAAGAAGAAAAGCATTAATGTGGTTCAATAGCAATACATTCAAGTGGCAATTACACAAGGGACAATGTCATGAGCCGTGACATATTGAACTTAGTATAATAATAAAATGATTAGATGATATATAATAATCTATTATTAACGGTATATAACAATAATATATAATTATTATCAAAAGATAATAATAATATATAGTTAGCATAATAAGTAATATGTTAATTAAATAATATTAAAATATTAATAAATAATATAATTATGATTATAATTATAATATAAATTAATAATAAATAATTATTAATAAATTATATATATTATATTATAATAATATATCAAGTAATAATATTAAATCAATTATTGATATAATAATTTTAATATATAAATAATATTAATAAACCTCTCAATATAAAACAATATGTTATCACTATAATAATATTTATTATAATATTATTAATATTACTATCATTAATTATAATATTTAATAATAACAATAACATTAATAATAATAATAATAATAATAACGTTTAAAGCAATATTGAATATCTGTAATCGATATACATCTACATTAAACATCTGCATTATCTATCACGATGAGGAATGAAGAAGTGATACAACAATCACTAGTCATTACACATCGATACCATGAGAGGATGATTAATGAACCAAATACTATGAAGTCAAGATCAACATGATATGAATAAGGGATAGGTCGCTATGTGTTTCAGAAGATGTATTGATAAGCAAGAAGGATAACCATTCATATATTATAAATAATCATTAATTGCACAAGTTTAGACAATGACATATCCGATAAAGCAATATCAAACATGAAGACCCGCTAGCAAATATGCACCATCACTTCCTATGTTATCATGACAATAACATAAACTAGATTGAATTCTACTATCTATATCAATAGACACCACATAGGAGGATATCGACTAAAGGATTGAAAGATTATCGATTGTCTGAGATAAACCACATCTTGTAGAAACACAAAAGCATCAGTGATTATATCACAAGCTATTGATGAATGAGGCATCAGTCATGGATAATAAGTACAATGTATCCTTAAGTATTAATAGGAATGGAAGTCAATTTGAAGATCAAACTCCATTACCAGAAATCAACCAATAAATGGACAATTATCAGAAAATGATATCGACTTATATCAGAGTAGAAAGATTGGATATCATCATAACAATATGGGATAAGGCAAGAGTTAATATCGATTGACTAAATACTAATGATAGTTAGACCAAACTAATACAAACACAATGGATGTTAACTACTGGTTGCACTACCAATTAGGGAAGATTACCTTCATAAAAAGATTTGATATTGAGTCAATCTGGGAGTTATCTATGATCAGAAAATAATGAAATAATATTATGTGAACTGTCGGATTATGGAAAGGTGTGATTAACAAAGGGACATGGAGGAAGAAACAAGACACGTCTCATTCATAGCATCTCTTCATTTGTTAAAGACAATATAAGAATGCATTCTCGTCAGTCACTCAAGGCATCATTAGAACTTTATTTACTTATCCATATTTGGATATACTCAATAGAGCATCTGCCTTTGGCAGTTTGGTTTCAAGTTTATCATTGCAGATCAGAGACAACACCATGATTGCACAGATAGAAAGGATAGTCAGAAACAGCATCAATATTTGAAGTTGCAAGCATATAATTCAGAATCTGAAATAGCAACATATCACTCATAGCGATATTACACATTTGCATAATTACATCATCATATCAGACACAGCAAATACATTGCTGTAAGCAATACTTATCGATTGTATATCGATATTGTTTATATCAGACATACCATCATTATACTATCACTATAAGTGATAGGAAACATCATATTCATAGCATATTTCATATCATTATATCCGACAGTGCTATTAAACATATTGGTATCAATATCATCTTGCACACATATTGTGATTGAATCTGAAATAGCGGTTGATATCTTAAGTAACCTCCATTACTTAGTTTAATTGTAAGTATCTGATAGAGTAAGTCTGAGAAGTGGAGTAATTGTTCCTGTTTTCCAAGTTAGACAAAAAGGGGACATTACAGACAATCACTGTGAGATGTCCTCAAGTGTGACTGTCCTTGTCACAAATGAGGACATCTCACAATGACTGTCCCTTGTGTAATTCAAGCGGCAATTACACAAGGGACAGTCACTGTGACATGTCCTCATTTGTGACTGTCCTTACAGTGAGTGTACATTATCATGTTGTCTTTAGAGTGACTATCCTCATTTGTTGAAGAAGAAAAGCATTAATGTGGTTCAATAGCAATACATTCAAGTGACAATTACACAAGGGACAATCACTGTGAGATGTCCTCATGTGTGACTATCCTTGTCACAAATGAGGACATCTCACAATGACTATCCCTTATGTAATTCAAGCGAAAATTACACAAGGGACAGTCACTGTGAGATGTCCTCATTTGTGACTGTCCTTATAGTGAGTGTACATTATCATGTTGTCTTTAGAGTGACTGTCCTCATTTGTTGAAGAAGAAAAGCATTAATGTGGTTCAATAGCAATACATTCAAGTGGCAATTACACAAGGGACAATCACTGTGAGATGTCCTCATGTGTGACTGTCCTTGTCACAAATGAGGACATCTCACAATGACTGTCCCTTGTGTAATTCAAGCAGCAATTACACAAGGGACAGTCACTGTGAGATGTCCTCATTTGTGACTATCCTTACAGTGAGTGTACATTATCATGTTGTCTTTAGAGTGACTGTCCTCATTTGTTGAAGAAGAAAAGCATTAATGTGGTTCAATAGCAATACATTCAAGCGGCAATTACACAAGGGACAGTCACTGTGAGATGTCCTCATTTGTGACTGTCCTTACAGTGAGTGTACATTATCATGTTGTCTTTAGAGTGACTGTCCTCATTTGTTGAAGAAGAAAAGCATTAATGTGGTTCAATAGCAATACATTCAAGTGGCAATTACACAAGGGACAATCGATCACTGTGAGATGTCCTCATGTGTGACCTTTGTGAAGGCAAGTGCCAATTTGTACCCAAGTTACCAATATTGTGGCAAAAGTGGGAATGAAGCATTTAGGGGTCAAATTGGGCAAAGAAGTGTAGAAGTGGCCTATGTGAGGTCTAAATAGCCTAACTAAGTCATGGTTAGGGTCTTATGGTGTTTGAACAATAAGTTTTGAACCAAAATCCCAAAGGTTGTAACAAGTTGTCAATGTTGTCATTCACAACATTGACAACATTTGTGCAAGGGAGCATTTTCGAGTAAGATGGTTATGTAACTATATGAAACCATTGAATTAGGCATCAGATCAACTATAAGAGGCCTCCATCGATCTGTGCAAAAGGTTGGGGGGAAAAACATTTGGAATTAAGAAGATTTTTAGAGTAACACGGTTTTAGTGAATTCTTGAGTTTTTTTGTTTCTTTGTTTTCAGTTGATTAATGGATTAGATAGCTCGCAGTGTCTATTGGAAAAGTTAGTACAAGTTGGTTTTTTATTCTGTGTTGTGTTTTTTTTGAGTTTTGAAGCATTCCAACTAGTTTGTTAATTCTTTTGTTAAGTACCCTATCATTGGTTTGAACCAGGCAGGTTGAACAAATGGAGTCTTAGCTCATCATTCCATTGTCAATTTTGTACGGGCTCTTGGAATGGGTGAGGAGACTCCATGTACTATATGTTTGGAAGGAGGGGCCCTGGGAAGCTCATTTTCTATGTTTGCAATGATGTCCTAGGTGAGTCAGTTGAGCACAGTTAGGGATGACAAATCATTACAAGAAGATTACAACAAGTTGAATGCATTGGTTGCTTCAACTAAAATCTCATGGAGAGGTAGACACACATCTAAAGAAGCCCCAAGTCAAATTAGAAGATTGGGTGAGTTTCTTTGGCTGCTAAGAAAACAAACTCTTAGTCAGACTGTCCAAGTTGTGTCAAAATACTTGTTTTCAGGCATGGCTGTAGCAGTTGGTGTACAAAAAATCTAGGAGGAGAAGACCTTAGATATCTTGGAGTTCTCAATAAAGGGCATCTGAATCCTAAGCCCTTTAGGTGGCTTAATATAAACAAAAAGGCTTGACAAAGGCCTAATTGCTAGCAGCCTATTTTTGGGTGCAATTGGCATGGTTTGATGAACCGGATTGAAGTACTGATGAAAAGTATAGGTGAAGGAGTAATATTGAAACCAATAGAGGTCCTAGTGGCCAGCCTCTCCATGGAGTAAAGTTCTAGTTGAATGTGTTTCAATTTGTGAAGACAAGACTAGGAGTGTCCTAGTAGCTAGATTGGTATTGAGCAGAGTTCGTTGTATTTCTTGTTGGTGTGCACTAGTTGAAGGAGTGGGATCTTGGGTAGAGATACCTAAAGAGTGTAGGGATAGTTAAGTACCCTATCAAGTCAAAACATTGGCCTAAAGAGACCCTAGTGAAGGATAGGGAGTGAGCAAGACAAAGTGTTACATCAATTAACAAGATCATTTTTTGGTAATTGTGTACATTATCATGTTGTCTTTACAGTGACTGTCCTCATTTGTTGAAGAAGAAAAGAATTAATGTGGTTCAATAGCAATACATTCAAGTGGAAATTACACAAGGGAATATCACTATGAGATGTCCTAAGTGTGACTGTCCTTGTCACAAATGAGGACATCTCACAGTGACTGTCCCTTGTGTAATTGCCACTTGAATGAGGACAGTCACTGTAAAGACAACATGATAATGTACACAAGTACCGTGAAGGTAGTCGCAAGTTAGGGCTGTTTCATTGCATACCCGAAACAATGAAGACATTACAGTCCACAAAACGTTTGTGCTTGAAAGATGAACAAATAAAATTAAACTTCTAAATAACCAAAGCCGCTAACAATAAATTCAACACAGATATGTCCTCATTTCTGGGTATTTTAGCTCTCTAACAGTTGAATACCAGATTACATAATAATGACAAAAGAAAAATAAACCCAACGTACTCAGAAATTGTAGCTGTGATTTCGCGGAGGGAATCTCTCTCGGCGCTGTTGAAAACACAAATGACAACGTTCTTGTTTTTTTTGCCCTTATATCCCGATGTGACTTCGCGGAGGGTTACGGTGCTGTTGAAAACACAAATGACAACGTTCCTTTTTTTTTTTGCCCTTATATCCCAACAACATCGCAATTGCAAGTTAGGGCTGTTTCACTGCATACCCGAAACAATGAAGACGTTACGGTCCACAAAACGTTTGTGCTTGAAAGATGAACAAATAAAATTAAACTTCTAAATAACCAAAGCCGCTAACAATAAATTCAACATAGATATGTCCTCATTTCTGGGTATTTTAGCTCTCTAACAGCTGAATACCAGATTACATAATAATGACAAAAGAAAAATAAACCCAACGTACTCAGAAATTGTAGCTGTGATTTTGCGGAGGGTTACGGCGCTGTTGAAAACACAAATGACAACGTTCTTGTTTTTTTTGCCCTTATATCCCGATGTGATTTCGCGGAGGGTTACGGCGCTGTTGAAAACACAAATGACAACGTTCTTATTTTGTTTGCCCTTATATCCTGATGTGATTTCGCGGAGGGTTACGGCGCTGTTGAAAACACACATGACAACGTTCCTTTTTAATTTTGCGCTTATATCCCGACAACGTCGCAATTGCGACAGTGACAAATGTATTGTCGTCACAAATTGCGACGGTGTCGGGCTATATTTGAAAAAAAAAGGGCAAAACCGCATGACATTTGCCTGCCATCGCAAATGGCCGTCGCAATTTCACCCCAAATGTATTAGTGTAGTCATATAAGTCTACCAATCGAGTTCCATTGCCATATCATCTATATTAGTGAAGTTATTTTAGTTTTTGGGTACAAATCTTTGAGCTCAAATTTGAAGGCCTTAGAGGCTTCAGAACGAGATCAGACATTGGCTGACTGGAGCTTGCATGAGTTAGGCATTGTAGATTAGGTCCTACCAACATAATATTTTTAGTAAGTTGGTCATACGAGCTCAAAATGTTATGATTTCACAGGTGGAGGTTCATCTTAGTCATATAAGTTTGCCAATTGAGTTTCATTGCCATATCATCTGTATTAGTGAAGTTATTTCAGTTTTTGGGTACAAATATTTGAGCTCAAATTTGAAGGCCTTAGAGGCTTTGGAACGAGATCGGACCCAGGTGACTGGAGCTTGCGCGAGTTAGGCGATGTAGATCAGGTCCTACCATTTCTGAAACGTGGTTATAATAGCCAAACAAAGCTATGGTTAAAAATTTATGGCCTCTGAAAGTTGGGATACCTAAAAATATAATTTGTAATTATTTTGAGCCGACCCTAATGTAAAAAAAAAATTCTAAGGGCAGTTAGTCTTAATGGCTAAAATTCTGGAACCTTCTCGGACAGTGGAAAATTGCCTATATAAGGAAGGACCATAGTGTTTTCTAGGGCAGTTCTAGGTAGTTATTTGAGGCTTTGCCTTATTGAATATTGTAAGGAAAACACTCATGTGGCTTTTCATATTGTAATTCTAAACATTTTAATTCCACACTTGTGGAGATAATAATAAGTTCATTTTTTGTTCTTGCAAATTGTTGTTATGTCTCTATTTTTGTTATGTGTTTGTGGTATTAAGGGGAGAACCCTTCATCAAGTGGTATCAGAGCCAGGTTTTCTTGAGTGTGTAGATAGATCACCAACTATGAGGAAGTTTTCACAAGGACCGTGGTTTAGGGTTTCAACGATAAGCATGAAAATGCCTCCACGAAGGGAATGTAGCAGAAGAGCCGGAGGTGTGTCACCTGAGGTTAGAGCCCTCCAGAGACAAGTGCAAGCATTACAAGAAGAGATTCATAGAGGCATGAATCTTTTCGTAAGAGAGGAAAGTGACGATGAAGCCGAAGAAGAAGGAAATTTTGATTAGGAAGGAGAAGGCAAAATTCTGAACCGAGAGGAAGAAAGGATTTTTCAGGCTATTTCCAAGATTAGAAAGAGACCTAAGATTGAAGTTCCTACATTTTTAGGAAATCTTAACCCATAGGAGTTGATCGACTAGATCAATGAATTAGAAGAATATTTTGAGTATGAAGATATTGAGGATCCTAATAGGGTCAAGTTTGCGAAGGCTAGACTGAAGGGTCATGCGAAGATCTAGTGGCAGGAGATTCAATTGGAGTGAAATAGAAGAGGAAAGGAGAAAATCACAAGATGGGATCAGATGGTAGATAAGTTGAAGTGAAAATTCATTCATGTTGATTATGTGCTTGATCTACTGAAGAAAATACAAAGTTTGAAGCAATCAGGGAGATCTATTTAGAAGAACACAGAGGAGTTCTATTGAATCCTCATTAGAATAGGCCATGCAGAAGATGATAAGGATAAAGTTTCTCATTACCTTACTGGGTTCAGCCTGAGCATTTTGGAGGAGTTGAATTTGGTCCGAATGAATGGTATTGAAGAGGCATACCAGTTTTCTCTAAAATTAGAGGAAAAGATGAACAAGAAGTTTGAGAGCAAGAAAAATGGAAGAGGTCGAGGTGGAAGATCCAACAAACGGTCTTATGGAGGCCGAAATGAAGATCAGAAAAAGAAGGATGAGGCCAGTAGCAATCAAAATCAAAAGAAATAATTTCAATTGCTTCCATGATTAGAATAATAGAGATTAGAGAGGAAGAGGAAGAGGACAAGGATCATGAAGATGAGGCTTCCGTGGAACATGTTTTCACTATGGAGAAGAAGTTCATAGGGCATATGAATGTCATAATGCCAAGGAAGGACAAACAAGAGAACTGAAGGCCAGGCTAGAGTTGCACATGTGGATGAAGATGTCAAATCATCACATTCTGAAGATGCTGAAAGAGGAGAAGCCATAATTAACATAAGAGTCCCGATGAGTGATGAAAATGAACCTGAGCAAAGGAGGAGCTTGTTTTGCACTAGGTGCAAGTATGAGGATAAGTGTTGTGATGTGATTATTGATAGTCAAAGCATTGACAATTTGGTGTTAGAAGAGATGGTCACAAAGTTAAAGCTCAAGAGGTAGAAAAACCCACATCCATACTGGATTTCCCAGGTGCAAGATGACCACAAGGTCATGGTCAATGAATAGTGCCTAGTGAAGTTCAATATTGGGGGATACCATGATGAGGTATTATGTGATATCATACCTGTGGATGCATGTCATATGTTGTTGGGTAGGCTCTAGCGGTTTGACATGATGGTCATGTGAATACCTATTTGACAAAGGATGAGTGTGACATAATCTAAAACCATTGAAGGACATGGAAGAAAAGGTATGTAGTAATGCAAGAATAAGTTTTGTTGATGGAAAAAATTCCTAGAGGGTATGAGGCATGAGAATATATGTTTTGCTTTAATTCCAAAGGTTGGTAAAGAGGAAGTAGAATATGTACCTGCAAAAGTTGCAGATTTGTTGCATGAGTTTCATGAGATTGTATCTAATAACGTGCCTGATGGATTACCACCTGTAAGGAAGATTAGTCATCAGATGGACTTGATTCTAGGAGCCAATTTTCCAAATAAGGAAGCACACCGAATGACACCAATAGAAAGTGAAGAGTTGAACAAACAAGTACAAGATTTTTTACAGAAGGGGTTGATTTGAGAAAGTCTGAGTCCATGTGTTGACCAGAAGTATTAGCACCAAAGAAGAATGGAGAATGGAGGATGTGTACAGATTTCAGGGCTATAAACAAGATTAAAATAAAGTATAGGTTTTCATTGCCGCAAATGAATGATATTATGGACTATTTGAGCAGAGTTGTATATTTCACAAAGATAGATCTGAAGAGTGGATACCATCATATTCTGATCAGAGAAGGAGATGAATGGAAGACTGACTTCAAGACAAAGGAAGGGTTGTATGAATGGTTAGTCATGCCTTTTGGGCTAACCAATGCATCGAGCACTTTCATGTAGCTCATGAATGAGGTTTTGAAAGAATTTCTGGGTAAGTTTGTCATTGTTTACCTAGATGATATTTTGATCTTTTGTAAGACATTGGAGGAGCATATCATGCATATTCGTAGGGTGTTTGAGAAGTTAAGGGAAGAGAAATTGTTAGTTAATTTAAAGAAGTGCAGTTTTGTGGAGTTAGTGTATCTAGGATTTGTAGTTTCAACAGAAGATCTAAAAATGGATCTAGAGAAAGTGAAGGCTATCCTCGAATGGCCTACTCCAAGGAGTGCTACTGAGGTAATATCTTTTCATGGTTTGGCTATCTTTTGTGAAAATTTTATCAAGAGTTTTAACAGTGTTTGTGGGCCCTTGAATGAAACAATGAGAGGGGATAGGAAAGAATTTAAGTGGACTACAGGGGCAGATAACAATTTTAAATTGTTGAAACAAAAAGTTATAGAGAAACCTATTTTAGCACTTCCAAAATTTAATAAGGTGTTTCAAGTAGACTGTGATGCTAGTGGTACTACAATAAGAGTTTTTTTGAGGCAAGAAGGTAAACCTATAACTTATTTCAGTGAGAAGTTAAATGATGTCAAGAGAAAATATTATGTTCATGATCAGAAATTTTATGTTATAGTTCAGGCATTGAAAAAGTGGAGACACTATCTTCTTCCTAAGGAGTTTGTTTTATATACTGATCATCAAGCTTTGCAATATTTGAATAGTCAAGGAAAGTTGAATCAGAGGCATTTGAAATGGGTTGATTTTTGTAGAATTACACATTTATTTTGAAACATAGGAGTGGAAAGTCTAACAGTGTTACAAATGCTCTTAGCAAAAGATAACTTTTGCTGATAGAGATGAAGATTGAGGTGGTTGGGTTCAAGGAACTCAATAGTTTGTACCCAGAGGATCCTAATTTTGGTGAAGCTTGGAAAGCTTGTACAGAACCTGTTACTCTAGATAGAATGAAGTGGTTGGATTTCATCATCCAGGATGGTATGCTATTTAGAGGGAGTCATTTGTGCATTCCACGAAGTTCTATGAGGGAGAATCTCATCAAGGAGAAACATGGTGGAGGATTGGTTGGACACTTTGGTCGAAATAAAATACTTGCTTTGGTTAGTGAGAATTATTACTGGCCACATTTGTAGCAAGATGTCAAGAAGTTTGTAAGAGGTGCAGAGTATGTCAAATGACAAAAGGAGCAAAGACGAATATAGGTTTGTATCATCCATTACATGTACTAGAAAATCCATGGGAGGATATTAGTATGGACTTTATTTTTGGTTTACCATGGACTCAGTGGGGACATGATTCAATTATTGTACTGGTTGACATGTTTTCAAAAATGACACATTTCATTCCCTGCAAGAAGACTAATGATGTTGTTCATGTGGTAGAATTAATTTTCAAAGAAGTGGTGAGGCTACATGGTTTGCTAAAGAGTATAGTTTCAAATTGAGACACTAAGTTTGTTGGATATTTCTGGTGCATATTGTGGAAGAAGTTGAAGACAGATTTGAAGTTTAGCTCATCACATCATCCATAGACTGATGGACAGAAAGAAGTGGTGAATAAGAGTTTGGAAAATTTGTTGAGATGTTTAGTTAGAGATAAGCTAACGGGATGAGATTTGATTTTACCACAGGCAGAATTTGCATATAATAATTCTATCAATAGGAGCACTAGTAAATCACCATTCTAGATTGTATATGGAAGTAGTCCTAGAAATGCTTCCAAGTTGAGGAAGATAGACAAAGGAGAGATAAGTAGTGTTGAAGCTGAGGATTTTGCAGAATATTTGAAGAACATCCATGAGGAGGTAAGGAAGCACATTACCAAGATGAATACACAATATAAGGCTAAGGAATATGAGAAAATGAGGCATAAGGAATTTCAAGTTCGGGATGAAGTCATGGTTCATTTGCAGAAGGAGCGATTTTCAGTAGGTACATATAACAAGTTGAAAATGAAGAAGTTTGGGCCATGTAAGCTACTGAAGAAGCGTGATTTAAGAAATGCCTATGAGGTAGAATTGCCTACTGAGCTGAATATTTCACTAGTATTTAACATTTTAGATCTAACTGAGTATCATGAAAGGGGTGTTGAAGATGGGGTTACAAAAGCACAATGGAGTATTCTAGCAATTACTTCAACTACCAAGGAGATTGAGGATATATTGGATAGTCATGTTGGTAGAAGCACAAAGAACAAGACATATGAAGAATATTTGGTCAAATGGAAAGGACGATCTGTAGAAGATTCATCATGGCTGACAAGGGAGGAAGTTAAACGTCTTGGTTTTCCTCTGCACACCTGAGACGTGACAGGGTCACTTCTCAAATTACCCTAGGTGTCCAATGTAGGAGCATCCTAGGTGTAAGGGAAATCTTGCATCACCCAAAAATATTTCTGGTTTCCTTTCAATAAGGGCTATCTTGTGCAAAGCTACTATTTATGAAAACTTACTATTTTTAGTAAGTTGGCCATACGAGCTCAGAATGTTCTGATTTCATAGGTGGAGGTTCATCTTAGTCATATCAGTCTGCCAGTTGAGTTTCATTGTCATATCATCTGTATTGGTGAAGTTATTGAAATTTTTGGGTACAAAATTTTTGAGCTCAAATTTGAAGGCCTTAGAGGCTTTGGAATGAGATTAAATCCCGACAGATTGGAGCTTGATCAAGTTAGATGTTTTAGTTTAGATCTCTCCATTTACGAAAAGTGGTTATAATAGCCAAATGGGGCTACAGTTAAAAAGTTATGGCCTCCGAAAGTTGGGTTACCTAAAAATATAATTTGTAATTATTTTGAGCCGACCCTAATGTAAAAAGAAAATGAAAAATAAAATAGTTCTAAGGGCGGTCGGCCTTAATGGCTAAAATTATGGAACCTTCTCGGGTAGTGGAAAATTTCCTATATAAGGAAGGCCTGTAGTGTTTTCTATGGCAGTTATGGGTACTTATTCGAGGCTTTGTCTTACTGAATATTGTAGAAATATGCCCATGTGGCTTTGCATATTGTAATTCTAAAATTTGTAATTCCACACTTGTGGAGATAATAAGAAGCTCAGTTTTTGTTCTTCCAAATTGTTGTTGTGTCTCTATTTCTGTTATATGTTCGTGGTATTAAGGGGAGCACCCTTCATCAATTCTAACCATCCATTTTCCTACTCAAGAAGTTATTTTATTGGAAATTAGAAATTTGGAATTCTAGTAGTTCAACTTCTAGTAGTCGTAACTTTCATTTAGTCATCAATTTTTTAATCATTTTATATTCTTACAAATATTGTGAAGAGACCTACAAGAACAAGTTGGGGCAATACAATCTTGTTTAACTTTCAAGCCCATCCAAGGCTTCTAAGTCCCTCAAAAATGCATTTAAAGTTGTTTTGTACAAATTCATAAGAATAAAAACCTAAACATTTCTAAAATTTGATAGGGTATTGGGATGATTCTTTCAACATTTACCTTATGTTCAATCGTGCTTCATATAATAAGTTTTGAGGTTCATACATATGCGAATGCAAACTTAAAACAAATAGCAACCTTGTCATTTTTAGCCCTTATTGACAATTATTTATCAAACTCAACATAAATCAAAATACACAATATTTGGTGATGTGAGAATTTTCATATGCCTTGAATGCTCCTACATCATAAAAATAATCCTTTTTCTTTGAAGGTAAGTGAGATTTTTATTGTTGTTTGCTAATACTTTCTCTATATTTTTATAACTATCAATTGTTTACACACACTATCATTAAAAAGTTCTTCACCATCTCATGGTGTCTTCATGTTTGTGAGTAATGGACAAATTTGTGATGGATTTAGATTATTATGCTTAAATCCAAAAGGTAAAGTGATACATTGATTGTAAATTAAGAGCACAATAGATGGTCATATTATTAATGGATTTTACACATGTTCTTAGCGACTAAAGGGCTTCAATGGCACTTCCCTTTATTCTCCCGAAACGAGTATTTGTTGCTGATGTCCAATTTGTTTGTACATTTTCATGTGATGCTTATTGTCCATATATATATTAATGTTAATATTTTAATAATATTTATTTTTAACTATGTTATGAAATTAAAATTTTCATTTGCTACAACATTTTCTCTTAATTGATCAGTATAGTAATGGAGGGCTCGTTTGTAGGTGTGTGCTCATTCGCGGTGGGTAGGGCTTCCGCTGCCACTGGTGGCCTCCATTCTGCTGCGGGATTATCTTCTGCTCCCTTTGCTTTTGGCGATGGTGTCCCCTATTATGATCCCCCTTGTGTTCCTCCTTCTGCGCCAAGGTTGTCCATTCCTAGCGAGATGTGTTTTGGAGCTGTGGAGGTGGGGCCTTCCCTTGGGCCTCCTGCCCTTGTGTCCCCCGTTTCTCTTGCTGCAATGGCTGCCTTGACTGGTGGCTCGGTTCTGTCTCCGTCCATGGGATTGGGTGTGGGTGAGTAGGGGTTTCATGTTTCCCGCCCAGGAAAATTTAAAAAGCTTACAAGGGGGAGTGTTGGCTCAGCGCCTATTATGGCTGCTAGGGGGCTTGCTCATGAGGGTGTTTCTTCTAATTCGTGTCCTCATTCTTCTACTATTATTCCAAATGCTTCCTTTGCAACTGGTGATCATGTTGGAGTGGGTTCCTACGCTAAAGCTGCTTCTAAGGCTTTGCACGGGTCTGGGGGCTCTTCTCGTGGTGTGCCTACTACTATCCTAATTTCTGCCAGCAACCCTCTCTCTATTAAGCTCTCTGTTGTTGCCGAAGGGGAGCTGGAAACTTTCTCTAAGACCCTTAGATCTCAAACTTTGATTTGTCACTTTCGAGGGTTCAGGTCGACTCTACCCCAACTTCATGATTGGATTTCCCAAAAATGGGAACCAATAATCTCAGATAATGTCCATATCTTTCCCTTAGCAAAAGGTTTCTTTGTTGCTAAATTTGATAGATATAAAGATAGAACTAAGATCTTGTGTGAAAACTTCTTCAACTAGGAGGAGGATAAATTTTTTCTTATGGTAAAACCCTAGCACTTAAATTTTAATCCTTCCACTAAAGTTTTCGATAATATTCCTATTTGGGTTAGACTCCCAAATCTCCCTCTCCATCTCTAGCAAGGTGTTGTTCTGGACGAGGTGGGTGAGGCTTTGGGGGAATTTTTACTTATTGATGACAATTCTTCTAATATGTTCCATTCTACCTTTTTCTGTATTCTGGTAGATATTGACATTTCGCAGGGCCTTCCTTCCGAAATCAAAATTGATTCATCTAAAGGCTGTTGGACGCAACAACTGGACTATGAGGGTCTCCCCTTTAGATGTAGAAAATGTTTTAAAATAGGTCATCATGCTTCTCTCTGTAGCACTGATTTCATTAAGAAGAAAATTTCTCATACTTGGTGGAAGGATGCCTCTACCAAGCACTATACAGTTCTTAAAATCTCTTCTCAAAATTTGAAGGTTTCTGCTCCCATCTTGGGCTCTTAGAAGTCTTCTTCTGATAATGTTTCAAATCCTATTTTGCCTCATGTAGTTCCTATAAGGACTAATGTTGAGGCTGATCTTAATTGCTCTTCTGTGCAAGTACCCCCTCTCTCTTTGTTGGCAGACCCTAGGCTTTCTACTGGTGGTTCTACGGTTGCTTCTCCTGACAGCCCTGCTGGTGTGATTTATGTTGTGGAACCTGTTGTTCCTGCTTCTCTTGTTGGAAGTGGTTCTGGTTTTGTTTCTGAACCGTTGTTGGGGGCTTCTGTCCCTCTTGTTGGGAGCTTTGATAGCCATGTTTCTGTGGTTGCTATTCCTGCCAGCTCTGCTGGTATGATGACTGTTGAGGTCCTTGGTGCCCTTGTCCCTATTGTTGGGAGCTTTTCTGATTTGATGCTGGGGGTTGTTTCTCTAGATTCGGTGTGTTGGCAGAAGAATGCAGAAAAGGTCGAAGATGGTTGGATTACTGTTAAAAGGAAACATTTTAAGAAATCCTCCTCATTGTTTGGCATGACCCTTCATTCTCATAAGAAGGGGTTTTCTGGATAGTCTTGCAGCAATCCTTTGTGGACTGCGGTTTTTATTGCTTATTTTGAGGCAGTGTTCTGGTATTGTTGTTTGTGTGTCCTACATTTTCTTGGTAGGACTAAATCATTTTCTAAGCTTGTAACGATCTATCTTAAGTTTGTTATTGTTAAAGGATTTCAAGGTCCCTTCAAAACCTGTTGTTACCATTAATCAAAAACATTTTCTCTTAATTGTAATAGAAATTAAAAATTTTATATGGTATATGTAGAAGTTTTTGTTAAGGTTATTAGGATCATTGCAAATGTAATAGCACTCATTATTGTATGTGTTTAAATGCATCGATCCCTTTGTATTTATACATGACAAGGACAAGAAGGGACATGTCTATTCATTAATTTATTTTATCATTTTAACTATTTAGTTATTATGAGAATAAGTATAATCTAACTTTATATATATATATATATATATATATATATATATATATATATATATATATATATGATAAATTATTTCTCATAATAATCATATAGTCAACATTATTTATTTGACCGATGCTACAAACATCAACAGTTTTATTTAATACAATAGTTTTTCTTAATAGTACTATTTTATGTATATGATAATTTAGAAAGTTTAGGTTTTACAATTTATTTCTAATATTGAATCTTAACTTTTGTCTTTTATATTCTATTTTCTCTCTTACAATTGATGAGATCATATTGGGATTTATGATTAATGATATATCTAAGATATTCTTAAAATGTAAAATCAAAGAAAAGGAAGGTAGGAGCATAGTTAAAGGAAAAACCAATTCATGTTTTAAAGAAATAGTACTTTAGTTTATGGCCCCAATGATAATATAGATGATATTGGTGTAATGAGGGGAATTTTTTTAATGCAAGTGTTCTACATTTATATAGACATGAATCAAGTAGATGAAGAATTCAATTTTGAAGAGATCAAAAATTTGAACAAGTTTTTTTTGTAAAAACTTAACACACAAGAGGTAGACTCATACATAGACAAAATTAAAATGAAATTAATTACAACACTCCTCCAGAAGGTTGCAATGCTACACTCCACAATCAAGAGAAAACAATTAAAAAACTATCTTAAGACATGGTGTTATTCAAGATGGAAAGTTGTAACTAGAGAAACATATTCTCTCATAAGTAATGTCAATGCAGACTCCAAGTCTATGTGAGATTGTCAAATACATAATTGAATATTTTCAAGTGAAATATAATGCAATGATGTGGCTATATAAAAAGAAGACTGAATTCAGTATAGAAAGATGAATGGTGAAATCCAAAAATGGAATTCAAATTACACTCATTAAATTTGACTCTTTCTATACTACACTATTTACTGTGATTTAAATTATGCCTTAAACATTTGACTCTTTAGTTTATTGAAATCAATACCATATCAATTCGACTATTTTGATGTTAGAATCAATGCTTACTGTTCACATACGCTTATTATTTTCTCTAAAATGTGAGTCCCACTTTTATGATATTTTTATGGATCAATTTACACTATACTCGCTACATTTAAACTGTCTAAGAATCAGACTTGTAAAGATCATAATCAAGATATAACAATCACTAATCATCTTCATGTTTTTAATTATCATGTTCTTGATCATTATCACTATGATAAAGAAGCATATTCAGCAGTTGGTTATCTGAATGACGTTGTTACAGAGTTTGTGTGAAGTCTGATATTTCATTCAATCAATTGATTACCATTTCTTACATCATGCTTTACTGACTTTAGGAATCTTGAGCTAAGCTATCATGTCATTAATAATAATTGGTTGTCTAATATTATCTTGAAGATGCAATGGACAAGGTAAGATAGCGATGTTCTTGGTGCAAGACATAATATAATCTGGATTTAAATTGTCATTATCAAGATTCAACTTGGCCTTATCTTCATATTTGAAGATGAAAAAGGTATTACAATTTATCAAGTCTCTCTCACCAATGCTCTTGACATTGTAATAGTCGATATTTTGTTGAGGTGGTAGAGAAACCTAAAGTTTTATAATTCAGAGGAGTGCCTCATTCGGAAGTTAGTTGAGTTTGTTGGCCAATTTCATCAATCTTCATCTTGGAACATTTTGGTTATCTAAATCAATAATTGAAATTTATAATAGTATTTTAAAATCAATGAATTAAGTTGAATAATTTTTTCTAAATTGTGCATCTTTAAATAATATATTTTTTTAATATAATTAATTTTTATTTTTGAGCTATAATAAAAAAATTAAGTAAATAAAATGATTCATGTTCAAATATACAAAAACTATTAGCATTTTGATTTCATATTGGAAAGAATGATGAAATAGTCTTATTGTATCTCATACATATCAGTCAAGTTTATGAAATGACTCGTATTATCTTGAGGTAGTCAATTTGGTCACAAACCTTTAATGTGTACAAACTAGATTGCAAACAAGGTATCAAACATGTATATCCATCCATATCTTTTGTATGTTTCAAACAAAACACTCACAAGAACTTATAGCTTATAATATTTTTACTACTTCTTTGCATCTTGTCATATCAAAACGAAGAAAGAAATTGTTCTCCAAAGTAACATCTAATCTAGCTATTGAATTGAATAGAAATAAAATGTTTAGGCCCTTTAGAATGATGAAATATGAAATAAAAATGAGGATTAAAACCATATAATTAAAACTCTATTTCACATCTACCTACACGTTAGTTTAACAAAGAAACCTTAAAATGTGAATTAAAAACAATTAAGAAACTCTCATCCATATGTTGCAATTGTGCTCGAACGATTTGTCATTTATAAATGATGGAATGTGATCACAATGACAACATGATACATTATATTTCAAAATGAGGATCCCTCCAAATGGCTCGTGGAAGGGTACAATTATAGGTTTTAATTGATGGATCAATTGCCAAAATAAGTTGAAAGGAGTAAGGGTACAATAAAGTTGGTTATTTGGTTATGATATGGAGGGTAGTGAGAAAAAAGGAAGATTTTAATTATTTTATTATTATTATTAGAAAAAAAAGATGAAATTTAAACCACGAAAGTTTGATGGGAAAACTAATAATAAATGTGACATGTTTATTTACTATTTCAAGAAAATAAGTAAAATAACTAAATAAATTATTTTAATTATTTAAATAATGAAAAAAGAATGCGGTGTGTGACGCTGGGACATTGGTGTTTCCCAAGTATCTAGATGTTTCTCCTCTTTTAAATGGCATTGTATAACATTGAACAACAAATAAATAGATTATATAACACTTTTAGGATAGAAAAGGATGGAAAGGATCAATTTATGAGAAATTGTGGTAAGAATAATGGGATTATGCCTCCTATAGATGATGGATGGATTAAAGAAGTCAAGTTGACTCTCCAAAAAAATGATTATGGAGGCTATTGACATAAGGGAGACTATTGATAGAGTGAAGGCTAGTCATGCTAGTCGGTATGAGAAACTTAAGGTTTGATGTAGCACTCAAAACTATGCACCAAGGTATAAGGACCAAGGAGATGATGTGTCATGTGCATAAAGGATCGAACCAAAAAAAGGTTGCATGCAACTATACATTGTATGAAACCATGATATAGCATACCATTATATTGTTTTTGTGAGATGATATAAGAGGCGTGATAGAAACAAGTTAATGATAATACACAAAAGCATACATGCAAGAATGCACAAATGATGCAATGGAAAACAAACATGTTTTTATATTAAAAGAAACAATATTAGGGTGTTGACAGTTTCATGCAAAAAAAAATTCAAAGGCACCTGGACAAGTCAAAGGACCATTAACAACACATATAAGTCTTAAATAGTTTTAGAGTATAACAAACAACAAAAAACAAGAGACTTAAATTGAAACATCAAATAAAGAAAGCAGGGAACTAGCCAAAAAGTTAGCCCCAACCTTCAAGGAAACACTTGTAAATTTCCTTATGGTTCCCTTTTGTCGTCATCTTTTTCCAACTTCTTTTCATGTACCATATAGATCATGGTGTCTAATCTATTCATAACTTTGGATTTGAGTTTTGATATGCTCATCATCTCCTTATCCAATTCCACAACTTTATCCTTAACTTGCTCATCATTTCCTTATACAATGGGAGTGGTGTATGATGGGGGTTGGGGCCATGATAACCCTTTGGGACATTTTGTAATAAGTGAAAACTAATGAAAACATTGGCAATAAATTTAACTAAACTAAGTAGATGCCCCTCTCATGGCTTGAGGACTCGTAAAGACTAAGGATGACTAGGAAAGACATGTCTACTTGTGGAGGGCCAAACTGGGTAACATCAAGTCTCCTCATCTATTTAAGAGGACTACTCTATTATGTGTGATCTATCCCTTCAAGCTATATAATGACCCTCCCCTCTCTTGTTCTTTGGTACTTAGCCCTTAAGTTGAGGAGCACTTAAAAGATTATTATGCCTTTCATATTAGTGTTGATTTATGGATGCCTATGTGATTGCCATGTATGATCGGTCTATGGTGTTGTGTTATACCTCATGATTGGATATGGTGTATTTCTATACTTGGATGTTACATACTTTGCATGTTTAGATGAGTGTTTGTATCCCTCCTCGTTTGTGTGTGTGCGCATACACGTGTGTTTGTCCATGTGCACGCGCACGCGCACACAACATGCTCGTGTGTGTGCGCGCACACGCGTGTGCATGTGTGTGAGCGTGTGCGTGTGTGTGCATGTGCATATGCGTGTGTGTGTGTGTGTGCATGTGTGTGTGTGTGTGTTTGTATGTGTGTGTGTGTCTATGTGTGCGTGTGTGTGTGCATGCATGCATGTGTGTGGGTGCGTGTTTGTGCGTGTGGAAGTGTGTGTGTGTGTTTGTGTGTGTGTGCATGTATGTGTGTGCGTGCATATGTGTGTGCGCACGTGCATGTGTGTGCATATGATTTTTACTTATTGTCATCAATTAATCATTGCATATGTGTGTGCACGCACGTGCATGTGTGTGTGTGTGCATGCGTGTGATTTTTACTTATCATCATCAATTAATCATTGTATATTTAATTTAAATTATCATCATTTGTATCACATCCTCCCATGCTAATTGGATAGATTGCACCTTCCATGGTTGATGCTTACTAACGTATTTACTTCATGTGTGGGGTGGTTCGTAATAATCTGATGATCATTTTCCATTAAAAATAGGTAATGTCTCTGCAGACCATGGTCAAGATGATTGTCAAGGGCACAAACAAGCACCTTAACCTTATGTTTGAAAAAGGCCAAGCATATTTCAATGTTTGCTTGCTTATTTATATGATTGGAACATCACTGGGAACTTTGTATTCATCCTTTGTCTTTGTTGATGATTGTTGATACCCTTAAATAGATTGTACATAATTCTTGTTATCTTCAACCATAAGAAATTTGCTAGTTAGACACATAATTGACTTCTTCAGGTTCTTCTAATTCATTATTACAATCTCATCTCTCTAGAGACTTAACAAAAATTGGAGTAGAAGGATGGGAAAATGACACGAGATGAGAAAATTCTTAGTACACCATGAACCCCCATTATTCACGAAACCAAGCCTTCATAGTTGTCTTTGAATTTCCACTCCTAAGTGGAGAAAAAATAAATTCCATTAAAATTCATGAAAAATAATACAATTTAAAAATCATGAATGATGATTTAATTTAAAATTCATGAAAGGGCAATTCAATTTGAAATTTCATAAAGGTTGAAATGAATGGAGGAAAAGACATGAAATAATGATGCAAGTCGGCCATGGAGGGCAATCAAATTCTAAAGTATCAAGGGCGATTACCACCTAAATTTAAAAATCTCACCCAACAAGTGGAAACAAAACAAGGCAAGTTATAAGTTGTGTGAAAGTTCATGAAAAAAGGGTCGGTCGGGGAGTAAAATCAAGTTGCAATTCAAAAACTTAACAGGTTGGCCTTCTTATGGAATAACGCCACCTTTCAAACATGCCTCATTATTTCAACCACAATTCAAAACAAATCAATCACCAGAGTAGAGCAGAAATAAATTAGTGAGCTGGTGTGGAATGTGTTTGAAAATAAAGAAATTAACTTATATCAGTCAAGCAATGAGAAAATTGATGATTAAACCTAGCCAACCTGAATAAAGATAAGGGAAATTATCCAAGCATGTGCTGGTTGACCTTGATTTTGTTGAGCATTTAAAACAATTAAAATTCGTGGAAGGGAAATATTAGCTAAATGAACAAGGCCGACCCCTTGAAAGATCACTTGAAGATCATATAAACATAAGACAAGAAGCCTTCCTTTTCAACATTCTAATTCAATTCAAAGTCAAGGAAGAAGTGCAAACCTAGAGAAGAACATCAACCTCCAATTCCACACCAATCAGAAGTAATTTAACAACAGCATGTACGAATTCAGACAGAGATAAAATCAATTTTGTGAACAAGATCAAATTCAAAACAAATAGAGAGAGCAAGGAATCATTTTCATGCTAATGTCATTCACTTCCAGGTGAATTCGATTTAAATCATAACAAAGGAAGTGAATTTACATCCATAATTCCATTCAATTCCAACTAGATTAGAGCAGAAAGTAAATAATTTGTGAGCACAAACAAGTTGTTCACATTCAAATGTGGGTGTTTTCCTCACCAATTTTTGTGTAGGTCCAGATCCAATACATCATTTGCAGGTCCAAAATTGTTATTTCCAGAGAATTCAAAATCCTATCAGACCCTGAAAAATGAAATTAAGGTTCATTTTTTAATGTAACTCTTGGTGAAGAAGTGAAGATTATAAGATTTAGAAGCATTTTTTAAGCAAATTTCATGGATCGCTGATGAAAATTGTTTCACAATCTTTGAATAGTTCTTACCATAACAAGTCTTTTAGGATCTTCAACATGAATTGATAGTACAAGGGTTTTTGTTTATACTTTATTATTATAATTTCTTGCATTGCACTTGACCTAGGGTTTTATTCATAATTGCAATTCAAGGAATCCTCTTTGTTTTGTAGGAAGGATTGCAAGGAATGATGCATAGGATCAAAATGCAACATCATCATGACTACAAAGATGCAATTTGGGGTAGACTTTATTGGCAAGTGAATAGTGTATGAAGGTGTATATCTTGTCATTGTTGGCAACACATACTTCTATGATGGTCGCTTGAAGTGGAAATAAGTTTTTTTGGGTAATCAGTGAAGTGAAAAATGTCTAAGTACAAAGATAGTTTCCAAAATAAAGTCATACTATTTTTCTTAGAAAGCATGTGATACTTATTTTTATGGTCCGCAACCATAAAGATATGTTCTAAGAGATATAATAAAGCTTCTATTGTGATCGCTTAAGTTTTGGCTTCGTTTGGATAGAGTTACATGCTTCTAAAGTTATGTGAGCACAATATGTAGTGAAAACAAGGCACCTAAGTAGACACGACAATAACATAAGTTATTTTTGTGATGTGATTTATGATTTATGATAGGTCCTCACCTATCTTAGCGTGTGTATGGTCGCATGATATCCTTTTTTTGTAAATGAAGTGTAAAGACATGTTTTGTGAAGAATTAGTGATCCGATAAGGAAATCAAGTTGGTCGGGTATATATATATATATATGAAGGTTTTGAGTTGTGAAGGGGATGGACAACATAGAGATTACATGTGATGACTGATTAAGTTGAGATTCTGTGAATATTGTTGCAAGCTTCAACTAGAACTACTTTAGCATAGCAGATGATGTTATAGTTCACTTTTGTTGTTGTAAAATCATTTTGTAATACTGGAAAGTGAGTCCTTTGTATGAGCAGTGAGCTCCATTTTGTATTCACCCTTAACAGGGTCGTATACTCCTAACAGGGTCTGTCCTCTAACAAGGACATGTGCCAATGCAATAACAGGGACATTATCCTCTTAGTGCATAAGTTGTGGGTACCATCCCCACCGAGGTTTTCCCTTGGTCAGTGTTTCATCGAGAACAAATCATGGTGTTACGAGTTATTTACTTTATGTGTATGTTCTTCTTATTTCAGTTATTGCATGGTTAAGTTTGAATTGGTTTAAAAGGAATATAAGTGTTTCAATGTTGATTCACCCCCCCACCCGCCCCCCCCCCCCCCCCCCCTCAGTATTGCTTGTTCCTAATAATTGGTAACAAAGTTTAAGGCCCTTGGAAAGAAAGTTTAATTGCTTAAGGGTGATCTTGATGGATTCAAGCAGCTTAAAAGAAAACTTTGAGGCAGCACTTGAGGACTTGGACAAGGCTAATGCACAAAATGCAGAATTGAGATTCAAATTGAAAAGAGCAAAGGATTATATCAAGAAACTTAAGGATCAACTTGAACTCTCAACGAACCAAAGGCAAGAACTTATGAATAAGCTACAGGAGAAACCTGAAATTGATTCATTAGATATGATTGATTAGCTTAAGCATGAGAAGGAATCATTAAAGCATGAATGTGAAATTTCTACTTTGTAGATGACTAAGGATATTCAAAAAGAAAAATACCAAAAGAGCAAACTTGAAGAATCTTTGAAAAATGCAAATGTCTAGATGAGTAAAATGCAGCTAGAAATCAATGATGTCAAGACCATGTATGAAGAATTGGGGAAGTACAATATCATCATTAAAGGAGAACTTGTGGAGACAAAGAACCATATTGAGAAACTTCATGCAAGTAGTCACAAGATTGATGAACAGCTGGAAAAACAAAAACCTATAGGTGACAAGATAGGAGTTGACTTCAATGAAGTTAAATGTTCCAAATCTCAGGAGGAGAAATCTGGAGACAAAAAGGAGCAAGCACCAAATCAGAATGAAGAACCTAAAGAACAAATCAAACCCTTCAAAGACAGATGTTTTGAATGCAACAAATATGATCACATGAAGAAGGATTGCAAAGGTAAGAGTGTTTCTAAACCTTTTTTTGGTTATTTCTTTAATTGTTGGGCATATCGACATAGAAGAAATGAATGTAGAAAACCAGATGAAAGATGGAAGAGTCAGGATTATGTTAGGCAACCTACTACATCCAATAAAGTCATTTGTCACAAATGTAACAATTTTGGACACATTGCAAGGATTTGTAAGTTGCAGTACAAATCAAAACAAGTCTCAACTTGTAAGACCACCTATTACTTGTTTTAGGTGAAATAATGAATGACACATAGCCAAGTACTGCAGATATAATGGACCAATTGGTAACAGAAGACCACCTATAGCAATAAACAAAAATATTGGTGACACTGGAAAGAGCTTAGCAGAGTATGTGAATGAGTTTAATCACCTCTCTGCAAAAGAAGGAAGCAAGGACAATGAAAAAGTGTGGAAGGAGAATAATCAGAGTGAATCTAAGGGTTAGGAAGAATCAGTAGATGATACTAGATCTTCACCTGATGTCAACATTCCACATCAGCATAAATGGTCAAGTATGGCCTTAGGGGGAGCTTTGGAGGAACTTACCAGTCAATTATTTAGCCCCTGATATGAATATTAAGAGTATGTGAGGTTTATGTAGTTGAATGAATGTGTTCTAATGTCAAATTTATTTTTGCAAGGTCTGGAATGTGACTAAGATTGATTGCCAGTAGTTTCATGGATGGTTGGCCTTGTAACAGCTTTTTGGAGTGCATTTAATGTGTCAGAAACGTCTTACGAACTATATATGAGCATGCTTGATCATTATTATCACCATTCGAGAAAGGTTGAAGAAGCAAAAAGAGATCTTGGAGCAGTTGGATCAGTTTTAATGTTCACGTGTTCCGCAACCCTAGTTTGGCGAAGAAGGTATTTAGATCTATTTGCAAGCTTGATTTACAATTTTAGCAGTTTGAAAACATGGATATACCTCAGATCTTTGATATAAAGGAGGGGAATAGGTATAGGTTTAAGAAATATCCCTTCAAATCTATGGAAGACCCTGAGGGTGCGTTCTCACAAACATTGCACAGAGTATTGCACGTAGAGGATATTAAGGCATATATTCATTGTAAGTTGGAGTCCATAGGAGACATTGAGATACACAATGAGCTAGATGAAATGGTAAATGATGATGAAACACTAAAATCCAACTTCGCAAAGCTGCAAAACTTAAATATACTACAGATGAAAGAGTTTTATACGTTTGATGAACATGGATGGATTAACATAGTACTGAGAAAAATCTATGATCAATTCTTTTGGATTGGAAACCAACCAGTTAAGATTACCAAGGAAATCATTCATTTGGTAATTGGACTTGACAATGTGGGTATAATACCTACTGTGGAAAAGAATACCAAGAAAGAAGTTGAAACCCTAACTAGATCCAAGTGGAACAAGCGTGTGATGATAGTCACAAACATTAAGCAGAAGGATGTGAGACTTGTTTCCATGATTCTTGGCTACAAGATGCATTATAGCAGGAAGATAAACTCTGTGTCAGTAGGTATTATCCACATGGCTACAAGATGATCACAAACAATGAGCACTATGATCTATGTGAAGTACTTAGACTACAGTTGCTGGAGAATCTAAGGAGAATTAAGCATAACAAAACAAATACATTCAGATTTAGGTCCTTGGTACTACTTTTCTTCCACATCGTACATAAGTTTCATGGGCATGCATCCTCATGCATGGAAAGAAGATGAACCTACAGCTGCTCAGATTAGTAGGTATTATAGAATGTGGGATAAGAATTGGGTTGATAGTGAAATATTTGGTATGTTCAAATTTTTTCAAAGAGAAATGAAGGAAAGGGAGAGAATACCCAAGGAGATAGTAGAAAAATACAAGGAGACCATCAGATTTATGGTGGAAACTGATTGCACATGCATTGAGGCAGTTGAACCAAGAGTGTGATGGTGTCCTCCAATGGGATATGAGGTGAGTTCTCAGATTCTTATCCCTCACATTGAACACATCCTTGCATTTGAGAAAGATCCCACGGAGGAAAGATGGGGAACATATGAGGAAAGGTCTCGAAAGGTTATAAAGGAATTGACTAGGGGAGAAAGGAAGAGGACCGTAGTATTAAAAACTAATAAGGAAGAAGAAACTCCTACGAGGACAACAAGGTCCTCTAGACCTAAGATGATGAGCTTTGGACCTGGTTCTAAAAGAAAGACCTTGGTTAGTCCACCCAAGGAAGAATCCCCAACAAAGAAGAAGTTAGAAGAGGAAGAAGAAGAGAATAAAATAGAGAAGGCCACTAAACCTGCTCACAAGGAAACAACACAAGAGAAGCCAGTGGAGAGACAGTTGTGGAAACCTGATCTAAAAAATCTAGCAAAGAGGATAGTGGAGCAGGGAAAGCTGAGACAACTGCCAAAATATTATGAAAGGTACGATGAGAAGGATAAAATTGAAATAGAAGACATTGTGATAAGTCATATGTTGAATTTTAAGAAGAATTTGATTGAGCTTGAAGGCAGTATTCCAAAGGATTTGTTTGACATATTAGAAGTTAGAAAGTAGAGAGCCTTAGAAGAAGATAATAAGATCCATGTAAAAGTAATAGAGGATATGCATTCAATTATTTCCCACAAAGAGCTTGAAAGAATTTTGAAGAAGGTAAAACCTTTATTGAGGACAAAGACAAGATTGATCAAGATAATGGAAAGGAAATATGAAGAAGTAGAAGAAGATACGCAAAAGGCCATTGATAAGTTGCTACTTGAAGGACCTGAAAAACCTAATCCCTCTAAGGGGACCAAACCAAAAGCAATAATGATTGGAGAATCTTCTAAGTCTGCACAAGCACAAGCTAAACCCTCTAAGGATGAAAATGATATTAACCAATTCTACAGTATAGTGAAGCAACCAGATTTCTTTGTGGCAGGTATACTTGTGTCTTTAGACACTTCGCAGGATGTTGGTGAGCCTTTTCAAGAGAATGTTGACACTGTTCCTGAGATAGATGATAGTAATGTACAAAGTACAATAAAAGTGATAGAACTCGGCACACTGGCTGAAGATGAAATGAAAGAAGTTATGGCTGAAGGAAAGAAGGATAATGAAATAGAAGTTGTAGTTGAGAAAGAAACAAAAGTACCCATCTCTATTCATGTTTCTACTCCTATTAAGGAGGAATCTATTTCTACAACTCAATTGTTGGCAAGTGACAGTAAGCCTCTAATCACTAATGTTGATGAAATGGATGAGGATGAGCTAATGAAGCTATCTCTTATGGCCTTTTCTAAGGCTAAGGAAAGATCTTAGCAAAAAACTGAGAGGAAAGTCAGGGTAATGGATGGGGCAGTCAATAGAATTAATAAAATTTTACCCATACCTCTTACCTTCCAAGGTAATGATGCAGCAAACAACTTGGGAAAATTCCTTGATGACCTTGATATGCGCTCACTTCACTTCTTTGGAGAAGGATGCAACTGTGAAGGTTGAAAAGGAATTCATGGCAAAGAAGTTTGAAGAGGTGTGCAAGTCAATAAAGTGGGACTTAGGCATATTAGATACCACTATCTCTGGAATTAGGACCTGCATTGAGCATGGGAAGAAGATATATAGCTATTGCATAAATCTCTCTAGGTATGTGCAAAATGTGGTGGACATAATGCACAATAATGAGAAGACATTGGATAACTTGGCAAAGAATTGTAGGTCCTCCTCGTAATCAGTTATTGATTTGGATAAGGAAGTGTCTAAATTATTGGATAAAATCAGCATGCTACAAACTGAGAAGTCAAGAGTGTTGGGAAGATTTCATGAGTTGAGGAGTTTGATTACTCCTAAATTATCATTTTTGGAGAAGCACCTTGAGGACATGGAGACAACGAAGAAATCTACAAATGGATCTATGCCTACAATACTGAAGGATGCTGGCATCTCATCCTTTGCTTTGAATGGTTTAATCCAAATTAGTCAGACCTTGAAAACAACATGGGAAGAAGATGCAAAGGTCTTGAAAACCTCCTTCCAAGACATACTTCGTATGGTGTAAGTTTTGATGTGAAGCCCAAAATTTTAGCCTTGAATATAGATATATTTTTGTATATACCTTTGCCATTCATGTCAAAGGGGGAGAAGTAGCTATGAAAAATGTATAAGAGGTATAGATAGTAGTTTGGCATTATGCACTTAGTCATTTTTCATTAAGTATTGTCATCAATGCCAAAGGGGGAGATTGATGCAGTCAAGGATGGAGGATCCAATTAAGGATTGTCCAAACTTGCAGCCAAACCACCACACAGTAGAATTCAACAACAATAGCACCAGATCTAATAATAAACAGGTATCTTTATTCATAAATTCACTGATTACATGCAATGTGTCAGGTTGTAAGGCCTTCCCGGTTACGGCCAACTACAAAGCAAGTAACAGTCTTCACGATCTCGCAAGATCCAAATATTTTCCACAACTTCACCACTCAACTAGCCCAGGTTTGCAACACGACAAGACACTGGTAGGGAATCCAGGAAAGATCTAAACTTGTACTCACAACTTCCAAGCAATCTTCATGTGCCTAAGCTTGCAAGCTATTAACTCCCCCTTTTCTCCCCTCATGATGCCTAAACAACTACCCAAACATCCTATAAATACTCATCCTCAGCCACAAGTCGGCTAGATGAAACAATTAACTCCTACGAACAATTATTAAATGCCAAAACATCATTCGGCTTACAAACAGCCTTACAATAAATAAATTCTCCAAGATGGCCCCAAATGGTCATCAAATTTGCATAGAAGAATGCAACATGCCAGATCTAGGTCCCCACACGTTCAATGTTCAATCCATAACTCGAGGAATGCGACCCAAATTAAATGCATCAGTCGGCCAAGCTGATTCATCCAATCAACCAAGTCGGTCAGCAAGAACACCGAGCACCATCGAGCAATAGAGAAATAACCGAGCGCCAGTGAACCGATCATGCCAAGCATGACCGAGAAACGCAGTTAGCACCGAGCACCAGAAGCAACTGACACCTTCAATTACTAAGTGTTCTTCAAAGACCGAGCACCTCGGTAACCACAGAAACTAAGCAACCAAACTCCAAAACTGAGCAAAATACTTCACCAACAAAGATCAAAACTACTAATCTGCCTTTCAAAACAAACATATTTTTGGTTGATACAGGATTGCCAAGAATCCTAGGATGCTCCTGCATCAGACACCCTAGGTAAAGAAGACCTTCTCATTAGGAAATCAAGAACGCCTTAAGGGAATCAAAATAGGTATGCCATATCTTTTCTTAACCCATATCTCCTCTTGTCCTTCATTCCAAGTTGTCTTCACTTCATCCATTGTCCCCTACAAAGAGTTTTCATGCTTCCCACTTCTCTTGTGGTCCTGTCTACAATTGATAATAACCGACTCTAACCATTCCTTCCACTACCGACCACATTAGTACCTCGATAAACCCCATCCTCTCCGGACTCCTCAATCAACTCAGTATCACCTGCATCTCTCTATGTCACAAATGTCATCATCTGTTGTACTATCTCTGTCAGAAAGACCATCTACCTTTTAATCTCACCAAACTCTTCAGATATATCATTCTCCTTCTCTTTCAAACTAGGCTTTGTAGGAATAGGTTCATCAATCCTCTGCTCCTAATATTTTTCATAAGGACAACACCTAATAACTCCACATCCCTTAGCCCATGTCTCTTGTAAAGGTAACAGATTATGTCTAGATCCTTCATGCCTAACCACGTAGGTGTTTGCACGACCATCAAACAAAACATTTCTATCAAATTGCCAAGATCTCCTGAGCAATAGGTGACAAGCATCCATAGGCAATATATCACACAATATTTCATCATGATAAGATCCAATCTGAAAATTAACCAAGCATTGTTCCTCAATCGTAACCTTACACACATCTTGTATCCAACTAATCTGATAAGGATTAGGATGCTTCTTTCTTTCCAAATTCAACTTGCTAACCATCTCTTTTGAAACAAAGTTTTCAGAACTGCCACCATCAACTATGACATTACATACCTTATCCTTGCACTTACATCTAGTTCTGAACAAATTTCTTCTTTGCACTGGTTCCTGGACACATGTAGCCAATCTCTTAGTGATTAGAAATTCAACCTTCTCTACAACATTCACAATGTCTTCTTCAACAGTCAGTGCAACTCTTTTCTTAGGACATTGAAAACTTCTATGACCTGCCTCACCACATTGATAACAAGTATCGATGAACTCATTTTTCCACCTTCCTCTCTGTCCAGTATTGAAATTCTTAGTGACTTGACCACTGCCAGATCCTACATCAGTATTCTTAGGATTGTCTACCACATTACTTTCGACAACTGTTTCACCAGTCGTACGACCTCGGTTCCTATTGTTTTGTCTTCCTTCAAACTTCTTATTTAGCTTCTCTTCAATATTTAATGCCATTTGATAAGCATCTCCTATTGTTGTCATCCGAACAGTAAGTAACTCTTCTTGAATACTAGGTCTCAAACCATAAACATACCTAGCAACCTTCTCTTTATCAGCTTCAGAATCAACAGTCCTAATCAGGATTCTGTAAAACTCCTCAGTATACTCCTGCACCGATTTGTTAGTATGCTTCAAGGCTTGCTTCTTCTTAAACATGTCCAACTCATAATCCACCGGAATGAATTGCTTCTTAAGCTTGTCAACCATTCGGTTCCACTTAGTGATCTTTTCCTTTCCTCTCCTACTTCTTTCCATCTAAACTTCCCTCCACCAAATATTTGCATGACCCTTCAACTTAGTCTTTGCAAATCTAACCCTATCAAGATCTTCTATTTCTTCATACTCAAAGTACTCATCTATCTCATTAATCCAATCAATCAACTCTTCTGGCCTAAGGCTTCCAACAAACACAGAAACTTCAATCTTAGGTCTTTTCCCAATTTTTGACATAGCTTTTAGGATTTTATTTTCTTCTGGATCTCTAGCTTCTTCTACAGCTTCTTCAAAATGATCTTCTTCCTTAGATTTATCATCACTATCTTCTTTCAGTGTAGTCTTCTTCTTTCTCAATTCCTCTTGTAGATCTTGCACTTGTTTCTGCAAAGCTCTAAAATCATCAAGACTGAATTCTCCAGTAGCTTCCTTATCTGAGATCTCATGAGCTCTCCTCAGAGGCATCTTCAATCCAAGATCATGGTGTAAACTACCTCTCCTTCGGTGATTTGTCCACACATTCAAGATCAACTCGCTCTGATACCACCTGATGCAGTCAACAATGGAGGATCCAATTAAGGACTGTCCAAACCTGCAGCCAAACCACCACACAGCGGAATTCAACAACAATAACACTAGATCTGATAATAAACTGGTATCTTTATTCATAAATTCATTGATTACATGCAATGTGTCGGGCTATAAGGCCTTCCCGGTTACGGCCAATTACAAAGAAAGTAATAGTCTTTACGATCTCGTAGGATCCAAATCTTTTCCACAACTTCACCACTCAGCTAGCCCAGGTCTGCAACACGACAAGACACTAGTAGGGAATCCATGAAAGATCTAAACTTGTACTCACAACTTCCAAGTAATCTTCCTGTGCCTAATCTCGCAAGCTATTAAATCCCCCTTTTCTCCCCTCATGATACCTAAACAACTACCCAAACATCCTATAAATACTCATCCTCAGCCACAAGTTGGCTAGATGAAACAATTAACTCCTACGAACAATTATTAAATGCCAAAACATCAGTCGACTTACAAACAACCATACAATAAATAAATTCTCCAAGATGGCCCCAAACGGTCATTAGATTCGCATAGAAGAATGCAACATGCTAGATCTAGGTCCCCACACATCCAACAGTCAATCCATAACTCGAGGAACAAGACCCAAATTAAATGCATCAGTCGGCCAAGCTGATTCATCCAATCAACCAAGTCAATTGTCAAGAACATCGAGCGCCACTGAGCAACAGAGAAATAACCGAGCGCCAGTGAACCGATCATGCCAAGCATGACTGAGCAACGCAGTTAGCGTCGAGCGCCAGAAGCAACCGACACCTTCAATTACCGAGCGTTCTTCAGAGATCGAGCACCCCGGTAACCACAGAAATCAAGCAACCAAACTCCAAAACCAAGCAAAATACTTCACCAACAAAGATCAAAACTACTAATCTGTCTTTCAAAACAAACATATTTTTGGTTGATACAGGATTGCCAAGAATCCTAAGATGCTCTTGCATCAAAGATTGTTGGCAAGTGACCAGTGTATGAAGGTGTATATGTTGTCATTTTTGGCAACACATACTTCTGTGATGGTCGCTTGAACTGGAAATAAGTTTTTTTTGTAATCAGTCAAGTGAAAAATGCCTAAGTACAAAGATAATTTCTAGAATACAGTCATACTATTTTGGTTAGTGATCATGCGATACTTATATTTATGGTCTATGAGCATAAAGATATGTTCTAAGGGACATAATAAAGCTTTTTTTGTGATCGTTTGAGTTTTAGCTTTGTCTGGATAGAGTTACATTCTTTTGAAGTTGTGTGAGCACAGTATGCAGTGAAAAAAGGGCACCTGAGTACACGCGATAATTGAGATAATAACATAAGTTATTTTTGTGATGTGATTTATGATTTATGATAGGTCCTCACCTATCTTAGCATGTGTAAGGTTGCATGATATCCTTTTGCTGTAAATAAAGTGTAAAGACACATTTTGTGAAGAATTGATGAGCTAACAAGGAAATATATATATTTGATCAGGTATATATTGTGAGGTGATTTATGATTTATGATTTAAGTTGATCGGGTATATATATATATATATATATATATATATATATATGAAGGTTTTGATTTGCGAAGGGGATGGACTGATGCAAGAGCATCCTAGGTGTAAGGGCAATCTTGCATCACCCAAAAATATTTCTAATTTCTTTTCAATAAGGGTTATCTTGTGTAGAGCTGTTATTTATGGAAACTTACTATTTCTAGTAAGTTGGTCATACGACCTCAAAATGTTCTGATTTCATAGGTGGAGATTCATCTTAGTCGTATCAGCCTACCAGTTGAGTTTTATTGCTATATAATTTGTATTAGTGAAGTTATTGAGGTTTTTGGGTACAAAATCTTTGAGCTCAATTTTGAAGGCCTTAGAGGCTCCAGATCGCGATCGACCCTCGACTGACTGGAGCTTGCGCGAGTCAAGCACTATAGATCAAGTCCTCTCATTTCTGAAAAATGATTATAATAGCCAAACGGAGCTACAGTTAAAACTTTATGGCCTCTGGAAGTTGGGGTACCTAAGAACATAATTTGTAATTCTTCTGAGTAAACCCTAATGTAATAATTATGAAAAATAAAATAATTCTAGGGGTAGTCAACTTTAAGGGCTAAATTTTTGGAATGTTCCTGAGTGGTGGAAAATTGCCTATATAAGGAAGGCCCGTAGTGTTTTCTAGGGAAAATTGGGGTAGTAGTTCTGGGTAATAATTCGAGGCTTAGTCCTATAGAATATTGTAAGGAAAATGCCCATGTGGCTTTGCATATTGTAATTCTGAAATTTGTAATTCCACACTTGTGGAGATAATAAGAAGCCCATTTTTTGTTTGTGGTATTAAGGGGAGCATCGTTCATCAAGTGCTATCAGAGTAGGAGTTCTTGAGTACGTAGATAGATCACCGACTGTGAGGCAGTTTTCACCAGGACCATGGTTTAGGGTTTCAACGATAAGCATGAAAATGCCTCCATGAAGGGAATGTGGTGGAAGAGCTGGAGGTGTATCACCTGAAGTTAGAGCCCTCCAGAGACAAGTGCGAGCATTGCAGAAAGAGATTTGTAGAGGCATGAATCTTATCGTAAGAGAGGAAAGTGAGGATGAAGCTGAAGAAAAAGGAAATTTTGATTAGGAAGGAGAAGATGAAATTCTGAACCAAGAGGAAGAAAGGCTTTTTCGGGCCATTTCCAAGATTGGGAAAAGACCTAAGATTGAGGTTCCTACATTTTCAGGAAATCTTAACCTAGAAGAGTTGATCGACTGGATCAGTGAATTAGAAGAATATTTTGAGTATGAAGATATTGAGGATCCTGATAAGATCAAGTTTGTGAAGGATAGACTGAAGGGCCACGCAAAGATCTGGTGGTAGGAGATTCAGTTGGAGCGAAATAGAAGAGGAAAGGACAAAATCACAAGATCAGATCGGATGGTGGATAAATTGAAGTGGCAATTCATTCCTATGTATTATGAGCTTGATCTATTGAAGAAAATGCAAGGTTTGAAGCAAGCAGGGAGATCTGTTCAGGAATATATGAAGGAGTTATATCGAATCCTCATCAGAACAGACCATGCAGAAGCTGATAAGGAGAAAGTTGTCTGATACCTTAATGGGATGAGGCCAAGCATTCAGGAGGAGTTGAATTTGGTTTGAATGAACAGTATTGAAGAGGCATACCAGTTTTTCCTAAAGGTAGAGGAAAAGCTGAACAAGAAGTTTGAGAGCAGGAAAAGCAGAAGAGGTCATGGTGGAAGATCCAGTGGACGGTCTTATGTAAGCTGAAATGAAGATCAAAAAAAGGACGAGGCCAGTAGCAATCAAAATCAGAGAGGAAACAATTTTAATCGTTTCCATGATCATAATAATAGAGATCAGAGAGGAAGGGAGAGAGGACAAACTAGGAAGAGGAGGCTTTCGTGGAACATATTTTCATTGTGGAGAAGAAGGTCATAGGCCATATGAATGTCCACAACGCCAAAGAAGGATAGATAGGAGAACTGAAGGCTAGGCTAGAGTTGCACATGTGGATGAAGATGCCAAATCATCACATTCTGAAAAAGATGAAAGAGGAGAAACACTAATCAACAGAAGAGTCATGTTGAGTGGTGAGAATGAACCTGAGCAAAGGAGGAGTTTGTTTCGCACCAGGTGCAAGTGTGAAGAAAAGTGTTGTGATGTGATTATCGATAGTGGAAGCACTGACAATTTGGTGACAGAGAAGATGGTCAAAAATTTAAAGCTCAAGAGGCAAAAACACCCACATCCATACCAGATCGCCTGGGTGCAGAATGACCACAAGGTCATGGTCAATGAACAGTGCCTAGTAAAGTTCAAGATTGGGAGATACCATGATGAGGTACTATGTGATATCATATCTATGGATGCATGTCATATGTTGTTGAGTAGGTCGTGGCATCTTAATAGGCATGTTGTATATGATGGTCATGTGAATACCTATCCCCTAACAAAGGATGGAGTATGACATAAGCTAAATCCATTAAAGGACATAGAAGAAAAGGTATGTAACAATGCAAGAATAAGTTTTGTTGATGGAATAAAATTCCTAGAGGATATGAGGCATGTGTTGGTTCCTAAAACCACATATTAGAAATTCAAGAGCTTGTCAATTCTCCAATAGGATTCCAAATTAGTTATGGCCAACGAATGGGAATAATCAAAATTCCCCTGCACTTTAGGCTTCACTACACCTAGGCAGGTAAACCTTCACCTCGAACCTGATCACTTTATTCAAGGCTTTTCTATAGAGAATTTAAGCTTATGAGTTCTCTGACTGGCAAAATCCTCAAACTCGATCAATATAAAGTTATGTGATTACTTGAAATGATTTGAATGTTTGTGTAAGGTTTATCAATAATTGATTAGATGCTTGCAAGAAGGAATCATATAGATTTATGACTTTAATTAATAACTCCAATGATTTTAAATGACCAGTGCATTTGTTTATCTGGGCAATAGAGTCAACTATAACAAGGATTATTACGTACATTTTTATGAGACAATATTTATCAAAAATATCATCAATTACTCTTAAGCTCTGCAAAAGACAGATCTTATATGCAATTCTCTATTAGTCCAAAAGGAATTTAACTTCTCTGGCTGGAAGTCCGATTAGACAAAGATAAGGAAATATATTTATATTTCACACTATTCTGATTGTCGAACAAAGAATGTAGGAAAATATCCAATGCAAAAATAAAACTCTGTCAGAATAATTCAATAATCTATTTATTGATCACAAAGGACGAATTCACATTTTAATTGCAATCTCTTTGCCTTGAAAATAAACAAAAGAGTCTTTTATTTATTATTAAAATATAGTATTGAAATTTATATTAAAGTCATGCTTTAATATTTACATCTTCCCTTACAAATATTCTTCTTCTAATTGCTTATTTGAATCTGTCCCTCTCTCTACATTTTACATTATGTATATATATGTGTTTGAGTGGCTTTCACACCTCTTTAGGGTGAAAAGACACAACCCTTATTACAAATTATTTTGAAAAACAATAAACTAGCTAAAAAATAACAACCTAACTTTCGGATTTGGGTCTGGTCGAAAAACCAAACCACCTCGTGGAAAGCTAAGATTTTGATTGGGGATAGGAAATTTGATTTCCCAAACTGGGTCATTTTTAGATTTTTAAAATGCAACCATCTTCAGGCTCTGTCAGCATCATCTTTGCAGCAGGTCAAAATTCCAGCATTTTCTAAAGGCTTCGATTAGTTAATTCTATTTATTTGTGTCATAAAGCTTCCTTCCTTTGATTTTTTTAGTATGGAGAAACTTTCTTATTGATAATAGATTTGGACTCTCAAAATTTAGGGTACCACTAGTGGCTCTTTCTGGGGATGTATTCTCTCTATGAGCATAGCGAGATTCCAGCCATCTCTGGAGAAGCAGACCAAGTATCCATACTTAATCTGATGCAAAGTAAAATTGGGTGGCCCCAAGTCCCCCAAAAGTGAACATTGATCCTTTCCTCTATCAAACACTTGATTTTGATCATGTAACAACGCATTCCTTCTGATCATGGTATGCTTTCCCTTTGTCACTTGCTTAGGATCAGAATTGGTCCTTTCCTTATCAGTAAGAGTATTTGAAAAGAAATAAATTCCATAATTTTTTAGCCCCAACATCTTATCCTTTTTTGTATTAGATGCATCATCCCTATGGACAATATTTATTGCTTCATCACTGTGGTCTTTGTTGAATAGATAATCCCTATGTATTTGATCAGTTATGTCTTCTTGCACATAATTTGCTCCATACTCAATATGTTTTTCCTCACGAGAATTTTTTGAAGATAGCTCATATTCAGGAAATGTTACTTCACTTTTATCAAGAATCTGATCAGATATAACACTTGGAAAATTTTCAAAACTATTCTTTAACATATTCTTCTCATTATGCATGTTTGATTCCATCTCATCCTCACATGTTTGATACAACTTCTGGTCATATGATGAACTAATGCATGTTTCACCTTCTGAATACCCTCTCCACACATATCTTGAGTTTCATTATCTTCAAAAGTATCATTAGGTTTTCTATCTTCATCGTGATGTTGATGGACTTGATCACATAGAAAATTATCTTCAAATAATAGATTCAAGAACATAGAGAACTCAAACATATCTTCTTCTTCTTCCTCTTCAAACAATGGATTCAGGAACATAGAGAATTTAGATATATCTTCTTCTTCTTCCTCTCTACTAAATCCATCATTTTTAGAATCATATACTTCATCAACAAGACGTATCCCACTCATTAGATTTATCTTCTGGTGTTTCATCAATTTGCTTATCTTGTGAATTGGAAAATATTTTGAGTCATTTTTGTGTGTATGCCTTTGATATTCCTTATCCAACAAATATGAAATTTGTTATGCACTGAGAAAATCTTCTCCCTAATTCATTTTATTTATATTATCTACTTCTATTTCACAGGTCTTGCTATCAAAAGACTCAGCCACACATGAATCAATAACTAGATTTATTTCTTTCATGTTCTTTTCTCTGATGTTATCCTTTATTACATTATGAAATACATGTTTGATTATTTGACATGCAAGTGCATGGTTGGATTTATTATTTTCTTCATCTAGTACACCTTGAATATGCGATGATCCATTAACTTGTTTATTGTGGTGGATTGAGAAATAATTTGGACCGTTTTTATCAACATATTTGTGATATTCTATATCTAACAAATTTGAAATTTCCTCTGAACTAAGAACATTTTCTTCTTCATTATTACATTCAAGGAAATCTGTTTCAATACAAATCTCATCAACAATGGATTTTTCTTCCATCTGATCCAAAATTTCTTCTTCGTCTAAATCTAGAACTTCATTAGAGCTTTGTACTCTTGTAGATTTCACATTGCATCCATCACCTTCTTGTCTTTCAATATTTAAAAATTCATCCAAGGGAGACATACAAGGCTCTGCTTCCCAGATGTATTATTGATCCTCTTCTTGTTCATAACACATGGTATTTCCTTCCTCCTCAAATTGTCCAAAAGAATTTTCTTCACTTAAATTTGAAACATCATCAGGTTTTTGTTTATCTTTTGTCTATTCTTGTAATCTTTGAAAAAGAATCCTCAAATCAGGGTCATCTAGTGAGGTTCCCAACTCATGAAGTTTTTTCAAAAATTTCTTGTGTGAAGGCATGATATCTGATGGTATCTCCTGATAAATACTTACCATCCTTACGAATAAATGGGTTGTAGACTCACCTTCATATCTTTCCAAATTAAAAAATTTGTCTAAGGGATATATATAAGGTTCTTCTTCCATAATACAATTCTTATTTTCATCTTGTTCACAATACATGTTATCTCCTTCACTTGCATCATGAAATTCATATAAGAGTCATTTCTCAAACTCCTTCCACGATGAGATGCTCTGTGTAGGTAGTGATTCATATGCCTCTCTTTCATTATCTTTTAATGTCCTACCAAATAGTTTCATTGCTCGATCTTCTGCACAAATCTCATTGTTCTCTATAAATGCATAAAATGCATCCAAATGTTCAACTGATGATTCATCCCATTCTCCATGGAACTTTGGCACAAGTTGTTGAAACTTAGGGAGCAACTTAAAGGAATACAATGGAATCCCCTGAGAACTAATGGCTTGATACCATCTGGAATAAATGGTTTTCTCTAAAATAGTTGTTTATTCTGATACATTCTAAATATCTGAATTGGTAGTAACTTATTTCTTTATACATTAGGTTCTTGTCAACGGAGTCACCACCTCTTTTAAAGAGGAAAACTTTACTAATCTCCTTCTGGGTCTTCTTCCTCAGTAGAGTCACTAACTGAAATGCTTTATTGAATAGAGTCACCACCTCGCTTCGAGGAAAATATTATTTGCTGGTCTTCTGGGTTCTTCCTTCCAACAGAATAAACTTTTGTTACCAAAGATTCTGGAAAACTTATTAACAACTCCCTAGTAGAGTTGTCAATCTGTTGGTTCCCAAAACCACACATTAGAAATCCAAGAGCTTGCCAATTCTCCAATAGGATTCCAAATTAGTTCTGGCCAACGAACGGGAATAATCCAAACTCCCCTACACTTTAGGCTTCATTACACCTAGGCGGGTAAACCTTCACCTCGAACCTGATCACTTTATTTAAGGCTTTTCTATAGCAAATTTAAGCTTATGAGTTCTCTGACTGGCAAAATCATCAAACTCGATCAATATAAAGTTATGCAATTACCTGAAATTATTTGAATGTTTGTGTAAAGTTTATCAATAATTGATTAGATGCTTGCAAGAAGGAAGTATATAGATTTATGACTTCAATTAATAACTCCAATAATTATATTTCAATGATTTTAAATGACCAGTGCCTTTGTTTATCCGGGTGATAGAGTCAAAAATAACAAGGATTATTACATATAACTTTATGAGACAATATTTATCAAAAATATCATCAATTACTCTTAAGCTCTACAAAAGACAGATCTTATATGCAATTATTTGTTAGTCCAAAAGGAATTTAACTTCTCTGGCTAGAAGTCCGATTAGACTAAGATAAGGAAATATATTTATATTTCACACTATTTTGATTGTCGAACAAAGAATGCAAGAAAATATCCAATGCAAAAATAAAACATTGTCGGAATAATTCAATAATCTATTTATTGATCACAAAGGATGAATCCACATTTTAATTGCAATCTCTTTGCCTTGAAAATAAACAAAAGAGTCTTTTATTTATTATTAAAATATAATATTGAAATTTATATTAAAGTTGTGCTTTAATATTTATATCTTCCCTTACAAATATTCTCCTTCTAATTTCTTATTTGAATTTGTCCCTCTCTACATTTTACATTAGGTATATATATTTGTTTGAGTGGCTTTCACACCTCTTTAGGGTGAAAAGACACAACCCTTATTACAAATTATTTTGAAAACTAATAAACTAACTAAAAAATAACTACCTAACTTTTAGATTTGGGTTTGATCGAAAAATCAAAACACCTTGTGGAAAGCTAAGATTTTTACTGGAGATAGAAAATTTGATTTCCCAAACTGAGTTGTTTTTAGATTTTTAAAATGCAACCATCTTCAAGCTCTGTCAACATCATCTTTGCAGCAGGTCGAAATTCCAACATTTTTTGAAGGCTTCGATTAGTTAGTTCTATTTATTTGTGTCATAAAGTTTCCTTCCTTTGATTTTTTTAGTATGGAGAAACTTGCTTATTGATAATGGATTTGGACTCTCAAAATTTAGGGTACCACTAGCATGAGCATGTATTTTGCTTTAATTCCAAAAGCTAGTAAAGAGGAAGTAAAAGATGTACCTGTAGAAGTTGCAGATTTGGTAAATGAGTTTTAGGATATTGAATCCGATAATGTGCCTGATGGATTACCACCAGTAAGGAAGATCAGTCATCAGATGGACTTGATTCCAGGAGCCAGTTTGCCAAATAAGGAAACACACATAATGATACCAGCAGAAAGTGAAGAGTTGAACAGACAAGTACATGAATTGTTGCAGAAGGGGTTGATTCGAGAGAGTCTGAGTCCATGTGTTATATCAACAGTATTAGCACCAAAGAAGAATGGAGAATGGAGGATGTGTATAGATTCTAGGGCTATAAACAAGATCACAATCAAGTACAGGTTTCCATTACCGCGGAAGGTTGATATTATGGACTGTTTGAGTGGAGCTGTATGTTTCTCAAAGATAGATATGAATAGTGGATATCATCAGATTCGGATCAGAGAAGGAGATGAATGGAAGACTGCCTTCAAGACAAAGGAAGGATTGTATGAGTGGTTAGTCATGCCTTTTGGGCTAACCAATGCACCGAGCACTTTCATGCGGCTCATGAACGAGGTTCTGAAAGAATTTTTGGGTAAGTTTGTCATTGTTTACCTAGATAATATTCTGATATTTAGTAAGACATTGGAGCATATGATGCATATTCGTATGGTGTTTGAGAAGTTAAGGGAAGAGAAATTGTTGATCAATTTGAAGTGCAGTTTTATGGAGTTAGTGTATTTGGGATTTGTAGTTTCAGTAGAAGGTCTAAAAATGGACCTACAGAAAGTGAAGGCTATCATCGAATGGCCTACTCCAAGGAGTGCTATTGAGGTAAGATCTTTTCATGGATTGGCTAGTTTTTACAGAAAGTTTATCAGAAGTTTTAACAGTATTTGTGGACCCTTGATTAAAACAATGACGGGGGATAGGAAAGAGTTTAAGTAGACTACAGGGGTAGATAAGAGTTTTAAACTGTTGAAACAAAAAGTTACAAAACAACCTATTTTACCACTTCTAGATTTTAATAAGGTGTTTCAAGTAGACTCTGATGCTAGTGGTACTGCAATAGGAGCTATTTTGAGCCAAAAAGGTAAACCTATTGCTTATTTCAGTGAGAAGTTAAATGATCCCAAGAAAAAATATTTTGTTTATGATCAGGAATTTTATGCTATAGTTCAGGCATTGAAAAAGTAGAAACACTATCTTCTTCCTAAGGAGTTTGTTTTGTATACCGATCATCAAGCTTTGCAATATTTGAATAGTCAAAGAAAGTTAAATCAGACGCATTTGAAATGGGTTGAGTTTTTGCAGAGTTACACATTTGTTTAGAAACACAAGAGCGGAAAGTCTAACAGGGTTGCAGATGCTCTTAGAAGAAGACAATTTTCCCTGACAAAGATGTAGATTGAGGTGATTGGGTTCAAGGAACTCAAAAGTGTGTATCTAGAGGATCCTGATTTGAGTGAAGTTTGGAAAGCTTATATAGAACCTATTACTTTAGAAAGGACGAAATGGTTGGATTTCATCATCCAGAATGGTATGCTATTCAGAGGGAGTCAGTTGTGCATTCCACAAAGATCTATGAGGGAGAATCTCACCAAGGAGAAACATAGTGAAGGATTGGCTGGATATTTTGGTCGAGATAAAACCCTTGCTTTGGTTAGTGAGAATTATTACTGACCATAGTTGCAGCAAGATGTCAAAAAGTTTGTACAGAGTTGCAAAGTATGTCAAATGGAAAAAGAAGCAAAGCAGAATACAGGGTTGTATCAGCCATTACTTGTACCAGAGAAGCCATGGGAGGATATTAGTATGGACTTTGTTCTTAGTTTGCCAACGACTCAACAAGGACATGATTCAATTTTTGTGGTGGTTGACAGATTTTCAAAGATGACACATTTCATTACCTGCAAGAAGACTAATGATGCAGTTCATGTGGCGGAACTATTTTTGAAAGAAGTGGTGAGACTACATGGTTTGCCAAAGAGCATAGTTTCAAATTGAGACACTAAGTTTGTTGGATATTTCTGGTAAAAATTGTGGAAGAAGTTAAAGATAGATTTGAAGTTCAGTTCATGACATCATCCACAAACTGATGGACAAACAGAGGTGGTGAATAGGAGTTTTGGAAATTTGCTGAGATGTTTGGTTGGAGATAAGCCAACAGGATGAGATTTGATTTTACCGCAGGCAGAATTTGCATACAATAATTCTATCAACAGGAGCACTGGTAAATCACCATTCTAGATTGTATATAAAAGTAGTCCCAGAAATGCTTCTGAGTTGAGGAAAATAGACAAAGGTGAGATAAGTAGTGTTGAAGCTGAAGATTTTGCAGAACGTTTGAAGAACATCCATGAAGAGGTGAGGAAGCACATTACCAAGATAAATGCGCAGTATAAGGCTAAGGCAGATGAGAAAAGGAGGCATAAGGAATTTCAGGTTGGGGATGATGTCATGGTTCATTTGCGGAATGAGCAATTTCCAATAGGTACATATAACAAGCTGAAAATGAAGAAGTTTTGGCCATGTAAGATACTGAAGAAACATGATTCAGGAAATGCCTATGAGGTAGAATTGCCTACTGAGCTGAATATTTCACTAGTATTTAACATTTCAGAGATCACAGAAGTACAGTGGAGTATTCCAGCAACTACTTCAGCTATCAAGGAGATTGAGAATATACTGGATAGCCGTGTTGGCAAAAGCACAAGGAATATGACATATGAAGAATATCTGGTCAAATGGAAAGGACGACATGTTGAATATTCATCATAGCTGACAAGAGAGGAGGTTAACCGTCGTGGTTTTCCTCTGCACACCTAAGACATAACAGGGTCACTTCTCAAATTACCCCTAGTGTCTAATGCAGGAGCATCTTGGGTGTAAGGGCAATCTTACATCACCTAAAAATATTTTTGGTTTCTTTTCAATAAGGGCTATCTTGTGCAGAGGTGGTATTTATGGAAACTTACTATTTTTAGTAAGTTGGTCATACGAGCTCGGAATGATCTGATTTCATATGTGGAGGTTCATCTTAGTCATATCAGCCTACCAATTGAGTTTCATTACCATATCATTTGTATCAGTGAAGTTATTGAGGTTTTTGGGTACGAAATCTTTGAGCTCAATTTTGAAGGCCTTCAAGGCTCCGAATCGCGATCGACCCCTAGCTAACTAGAGCTTGCGTGAGTTAGACACTATAGATTAGGTCCTCCCATTTCCGAAAAGTGGTTATTATAGCCAAATGGAGCTATGGTTAAAAAGTTATGGCCTCCGAAAGTTGGGGTACCTAAAAACATGATTTGTAATTCTTTTGAGTCGACCCTAATGTAATAATTATAAAAAATAAAATAATTCTAGGGGTAGTTGGCCTTAAGAGCTAAATTTTTGGAAAATTCCCGGGCGGTGGAAAATTGCCTATATAAGGAAGGCCCGTAGTGTTTTCTAGGGTAGTTCAGGGTAATAATTTGAAACTTTGTTGTACAGAACATTGTAAGGAAAATGCCCATGTGTCTTTGCATATTGTAATTCTGAAATTTGTAATTCCACACTTGTGGAGATAATAAGAAGCCTATTTTTTGTTCTTGCAAATTATTGTTGTTTCTCTGTTTCTATTATGTCTTCATGGTATTAAGGGGAGCACCCTTCATTATGGACGACATAGCGATGACATGTGATAACTGATTAGGTGGAGATTTTGTGATTATGGTTGCAAGCTTCAACTGGAACTACTTTAGCATAGAAGATGTTATAGTTCACTTTCGCTATTGTAAAATCATTTTGTAATACTAGACAATGAGCTCCATTTTGTATTCACCCCTAACAGGGTTGTAGACTCCCAACAGGGTCTGTCCTTTAACAAGGACATGTGCTAATGTAATATTCTGCTCCTAACAAGGCAAGGTCTCCTAACATGGACTTTATACTCTTAGTGCATAAGTTGTGGGTACCATCCCCACCAGGGTTTTCCCTTGGCTAGGGTTTCCTCGAAAACAAATCATGGTGTTACGAGTTATTTACTTTGTTGTGTTCTTATTTTAGTTATTGCATGGTTAAGTATGAATTAGTTTAAAAGGAATATAAGTGCTACAATATTGATTCACCACCCCCCCCCCCCCCGGCCCCCTCCAGTATTGCTTGATCCTAACAGACTTCACTCGGATTGCTCTACAAGTATGGAAAGGATTACAGGGGATCAAGGCAACATTGCTCTACATGAGGACAATCACAACCTCAATCACATGGAGGAAGACTTCACAACCTTGGTGATGCAATCACTACATGGAAGGAGCCAACAACATGAAGGTTGACAAGTTCAAGACATTAAGATGAATCAAGATCAAGATACCAAAACAAGAGAAATTTCCAAAACAATTTGAGGAGAGGATTTTGAAAAATTTATGACGATGGAGAAATTTAGGAATATGAGCAAACACAATCAATTGAAGGCCAAATAATTTTGAGTACAAAAGATATTGCTAGAGATGTAGAGACTTCTTTCTGATGATGAAAAAGTGGAGTTGGAACAAAGATAACAAAACATGCATATTGAGGTGGCGCCCAATCATTTTCAACCAATCAAGTTATTCCAAGTCAACATATCCAATTAAGTTTATCCAATCAAATTCATTCACAAGTGGAAATGTGGGAAGCATTTAATGTATTGCCACAATAAATTTTCTTATTGGCTCATCCTCAAAAGGATATGTAAGTGGTGGTTTTCACAACCCTAACTAGGGTTTTCTTGAGATTATCTTGGTTGTTGATTCAAAACAATCTGGGCCGTTCATTGTAGTTGGGAGGTCTATAAAAGGCCTAACTTTCTCATTTGTAAGAGATTAGATCATTAGAAGATTAGATAGTTGAGTATAGTAGGAGGAGACAAGAAGTTGTCAAGACTATGTTGAAGTTAATATACAATTTTCATTGAAGATATGATGGATTTTTGTGTGTTGCTTCTACATTTGCATGTTTCTATTTCTCTAAGTTCAATTAAAGTACATTGATTGAAATGGAGAAATGTGAAGATGTATGATGAATTCCATGTTCATACCTTTTGTTACTAGTTGAATTCAAGTCACAATGTAAGGTTAGTCTAAATATGATTAAGCCCTAAGTTTGATTGTGACTCTTCATTCGGATTGCACCAGTATTGGGTATTTGGATGAATGTTGGCAATGTGAAAATCCTTTGTTACCATTGGAGATTGTCACATCTTTGTATAGTTGTTTCATTTGGCGAAGGAAAGCTTGGTTATAGGAATTCACTCATCTAAGCATCGTCCATTGATATCATTGTCCTTAGGAATAGAGCAGAAATCTCTAAACCCCTTATCCCTTATTGCCATTTATTTGAAGTCAAGTTAGTGCTCCAAGTTCCAGCCATTTTGAGGAGAAGTGATAAAGTCCACGATGAATAGCATATGTCCCTACATGATTTTGATTACCAGCACATCACATCATTAAACTAAGTTATATCCAACATAAAGTTGCATGTTCCCATTGTAAACCTTGGGGTTCCTTCATTTGATCACACATTAGTTACAATGTTTAGCATTTGAGGTTTCCTTGTTCAAGACAAGATAGAATACTTGGTATTTTATTCTACATATTGGAGAGGTCACAAAGCTCACATCGACAGGCTGTAACATAGGTTGTTGGGCTGATAGTTTTTCATAGGATTTCATTTTTAGTAGATAAGTTTGATAAGCAAAATAACTTGAATAGTGGACTAAAAATAAAGGTTTGTTATATGAGAAACCAACCATAATGTGTATAAATATCTACATTTTGAATCAATACAATCTCTTATACATGTATTTGTATCTTATATATGTATTATTGATGTGATTTATTAGTAATTTGAGATCATGGTCACTACTGAGTCGGATTCCATTTGTGACAAGTTCGGGGCTAAAACCACCGTATAAAGATGTATTATGAGACAATAATAAACTCCAAGTCCCACCAATTTTGGGTTGAAGGGGATGATTTGCCTCCAACTAGTCATTCTTCACTCCTGATAAAAGGGGATAATACATCTTCAACTACTACTAACTTGACAACAGAGATCTACTCTAAGTTCACATGATGGATCATCTTTTCCTCCTATAGAACTTCCTAAACATTTTTTAGATACTAAGATTGCTTCACAACAACATCCTAAAGAGGCTTCCAGTACATTGGATTTTGATAACACAAACCATTATCCAAAATAGACACAACAGACTTGCAAATTAAAAAAATGAGGAAATTTGAACACCAAAACCAAAAAGACACACAAATAGGTGGATAATGCCCTTATGGAATCTCTTGGAAATCAAATACTTTTGATGAGGCCTTTTATGAGCAACCTTGGGTGGTTGTGATACAACCAAAGAATGATACTATCATGAAGAAAAATACATGCATTCTTATAGATTATACTCTTGGAGTGAAACCCATAGGATCAAAATTGGTCTATCAGATCAAGTACAAATCCAACTGATCAATTGATAAGGCATTTGTTCCAAAAGGCTTTGCACAACAAAAATGGATTGACTATGAAAAAACTTATGCTCTTGCCGAGTGGAATACAATTAGACATGTTCTTTATCTTGTTGTTCAGAACGGATAGAAGGTGCATCAAATGGATGTCAAAAGTGTCTTTTGAATGTGAACTTTTAAGAAGACTTCTCTGACTCAACTGTAAAGTTTTGAGGTTGATAGTTCTATTCCAAGGTGTGTAAGTCAGTAAAAGTTGTACATGGACTCAAGCAAATACCAAGAGCATGGTATTCCAAGACTCATATCCCCCTTAAGTAGATTGGTTTTCCCATAAGTGATTCAAACGACAATCTTTATATTCAAGTTCAAGTTGTTATTCTAATTTCATATGTTAATGACCTCCTTACATGTAGTGATGACAAATGAAAGAGGAGGTAAAGAATGAATTAAAAGGTTTGACAGGACAAATCATGGTTTTATCCACTATTACTTAGGTATTGAAGTGGATCTGTGAAAGCATAGTATCTTCATTTCTCAATCTAAGTAAACCTCAAGCATACTAGATAGGTTTCACATGACAGGTGTTAGGCTCACTCTTACTCTCATGGAAGGCAAATATGAATTGTCTAAACTTTAAGTAGGTGACAGTACCTTTGTTGATGGTAGTATGACAATATTAGATGGTTGGAAGTTCAATCTACTGGATTTATTTATTTTTCTTAAAAGAGGGATTAAACGCTTTGACCCGGAGCTACGAACCAGTGAGGCCACAAATGGGGACCTCATCCCCTATGGGATTTGAACCTTGACGGCAAGAACAACACAACAACTTAACCATCACAACATGCCAATGTCGGCAGTTCAATGTACTTGATGACTCCTGAGCCTACTATTTATTTTGTTGTTAGTTGGGATGCTTCTCATGACAATGGCTTCTTATGATGCGCACCTAATGATCTTTGTTTTTCACTATTTGCTCCTACTACTCTTTGCATTGATAGTCAAAGTGCCAATAAGATGAACAAGAATCTTTTTTTCATGCTCATTAAATACATTGTAGTGACGTATCAGTATTAATAGAGGTTATTTTCCAAAAAGACTCTAGATCCTCTTTGTTCTCATGTCAATCAAACAAGTGATTATCTTCGCCAAGCCACTTGATCATCTCAAGTGTGAGAAGTTGCACTGTCAGCTTTGGTGTTTGTCCAAAGAGCTCTCTTTGATCATTAGAGGATTTTGTAGTCATTGTACGATATCTGTTGTTATGTTCGATAATATTTGTTATTTAACATATGTAAAATATTTCGTATTAAGTTGTTTTTCACTCTTGGGTAGTTATAAGCATCCGTTGATTGACAACTCTATTCCTCTTGGCAACTGTTGGGTCCTTAAATGTATCATCAAAGAAAAGAGTATGACGTAGTGGGATCAACTAGAATCCTTGGTCGGCCACCTCTGATCTTCTTCTCTTTAATAATTTCATGAGTGAATAAAGACATATTTTACTCCTGTATCTGGTATGCACTTTCATCTTCATTATTACTTCATGTATTTAATTTATCAAGTATAGCAGTAAACAGGTTCTTTACAGAGTTTTTGATCAGATGTTTCCTTTGGATTACAAGGAAGTTTTGGGGTACTTCCAATGTTTTAGGATGTATTCAGATTTTTATTTTAACAATCACTCAAAATAAAAGCCTACAACAGGACTTGCATTAAGTGTTCAACTTGCTGCAGTCAGCTAACTTCATAAGCTAAGTCATGAGACCAAGTCTGCAATTATTAAGTTGTATAATGGACTTCATGATGAAATTGTCTCTCCCTGTCAACAAAAACTTCTATATACGCATATATTAATTTATTTGATGACTTTGAGACAACATAATGAGATGCTATTAACAAAATCATGCAGTTATAAATTTATTTGAGTGACTCTGAAGAAAGGCAAAATAATGACATGTTATTAATAAAGGAATTGCATTGACCAACTTAGCATGTACTGGAAAAAGATGCATAATCTTGAAATGGTTTCTACTAATTACAAATTGCAAAAGTATACTGGGAAACAAATTCAGGACAAGAAACTCCATTAGGGGAATGAATGTGGTAATATTCGCCTCTGATAATTATGTGAGGAAGGGAATCCCTGTCAAGAGCAGCAAACCTTGGTAGATGATTCTCTGAAGTATTTTGCAAGCTGTTGGATGCTTATTATTATCTACTACTTTTTATACCAAAATTTCCAGTTCTGGTTTGCTGCTTTAACATCTTCTAAGCTTCACTAATAAACATCTTGTTTTGATTTGAAACAACTCATAGCATTGATGGACAGGGGTGTCAATAGTCATTAAGTTATATGGCTTGTGAAACTTCTAGCATAGCCTGCACGTCAACAGGGCCTCTTCTCAAAATCACCCAGTTCTATCCTTGGTCCAGCCTTTGCATATCATCACAATATTTTTACTTGCCTTCAAATGAGTTTTCTATATGAAGCACTAGAGGGATCCGTGTACAGTGTCATATAAGTCTAGATTCTCAAGATGCTAACTTGGCCACTGCATGAACTATTAATATTCAGCTCCAACATGTCGACTTCGTCAAAATCTACTTCAAAGCTGATGTAGTTGATGCCATTTCCAACCTGGTCATACTCATGCTTTAAGTTTGCAACCTGATAGGATTGGATCTGACAAAACAGACATGTATGAACCATAGTAACTATATAAGGAAACTGAAAACAAAAAAGGAATTTCCTTTAAAAACTCTGCGAAAAAATGTATGATTAAACAGCATATGGTTTTTCATGTGATATAATGATATATTCTACTGTAATACAATAGAGTTTCTGTGGTGGCTCTAGTAGGCATTCCAAGTATAGCTTTATTTCATCTAGTAGATTGCTTCTGTGTTGTAAAGAAGAGAGCCTGCTTTCAGTTAAATTTAAAAGCAAAATAAGAAAGCATAAGAGAAGAAGAGAAAACATAATGGTGAATGATCTAGTGGATTGTAGAGCATGATGGTAAACATCAAGATTAACAAACACAGTCAGGATAGTAATGTTTAATGTTGGCACCATGGTGGCAAGGCCTACAATAATCTGCATAATCATTGTGGTTGGCAAAAGAGCCTTGTACACTATGGCGAAGAGAGAAAGTCACCCACATTTCACTAAAAACTTATAATTAGAGACTACAAGCCTGCCAATAGGGTCAGGTTAAGATGGAACCACAATAGCAAATGTGGGAATTATACATGATTCATTCCATGTAATTGTTGACTGGCCCAAATACCATGCCAAGTCAGAACAGAAAAGCTATGTTTTTTAATAATCCAAACAATGTTTGGTCAGACCCAAGAGAAACAAGGTTTCAGAGTTAGGTTTAGGGTTTATTTCATTTTAACTAGACAATGTTGATTTTATACTAGACCTAATCCTAACCGTAAACTGATGTGTTTAGTTTATAATCAAGGTTAGGTTTTTTTTTAATGTTTAGTAATGAGTACCTTTTTACCTAATGCTACAGCTACTAACATAAACCTAACCCTAACAGTCTTAAACTTATTTTTTTAGTTTATGGTTAGGCTTGAAGTTTACTAGTTTTTACCAAATACAAAAGAACCGTTTTTTTCAACTAAACCTAAAAGCTTCTATGCATATTTTTATCAACTCTAATAGGTATGCATATGTTTTTAACTTCATCTTGAAATTATGTAGTATTGATGGGAGTTTTGTGACCACTTCAACATGCAGAATAAAATACCAAGTATTCTATCCTCTCTTGAACAAGGAAACTTCAAATGCTAAACAATGTAACAAATGTGTAATCAAATGAAGCAACCCCAAGGTTTACAATGCGTACATGCAACTTGATATTGGATATAACTCAATTCAATGATGTGATATGCAGGTAATCATGTGAGGACTTACACTATTCTTCCCAGAATTTATCAATTCTTCTCCTCAAAGTTACTAGAACTTGGAATACTAACTTGACTTCAAATAAATGACAAAAGGGATGAAGGGTTTAGAGATATCTAAGCTATTCCTAAGGACAATGATATCAATGGATGATGCTTAAATGAGTGAGTTCATATATTCAAGCTTTGCTTCCCCAAATGAAACAACTACACAAAGATGATGCAATCTCCAAAGGGAACACAAGATTTTTGTATTGTAATCATTCATCCGAATACCCAATAATGATGCAATCAAAATGAACATCCACGATCGTACTTAGTATTTAATCAAGTCCAAACTAACCTTACATTGCGACTTGCAATCAACAAGCAACAAAAGGTATGGACATGGAATTCACATACATCTTCAGATTTCTCCACTTCAATCTATGAACTTTAACTAAACTTAGAGAGGTAGAAACCATGCAAAATGTAGAAGCAACACACAAGATTCATGTAATGTCCTTCCCTGATTCATGAGGCTGGTATTATAGTTTTTAATTAAATGCTAAGATGTCCCCTTATTAGCATTTAATTAAATTTAAATATTTCTCTTGCACTTGTATAATTTTTGAAAAGGAGTGAAATATTTTCTTTTGTCTCATGTTGGCTGAGGGGGGAAATTAAAGAATTCCTAGCAGTTACATTTGGAAGTCAGGTTAAAGGTGGTGGGAAGTTTCAATCAGGGGGCAGACTGAGAATTCTGATTTAGTACAGGAATATTGCAGGCCTTTGCAGTGGTTTCAGCTTCTGGGGAACAAAAACTCTTCAAGAGGACATTATCTTCAGAGTTGAAAGATATTCTCAGGATAATTTAATGTTTTGGCTATTCGTTTTTTGGGAGATTGGCACACAAATTTTAATATTATAATCTTGGCACTTTTTCTAAATTAAGTAATAGATGCTTTCATTAAACATGAGTAATAAACTGTTGTGAAGTTTCTGGCACTGTTTCTGAATTAAGTTGGAGATGTTTCATTAGTGATTAAGAATTTTGTTGTGAAGTTTCCAGTAAACAGAATTCATCATGTTGCAAAGATTCAACAATTATTTAGGCATTACACTTTGAACTTCTAACAAATTTGAATTCCTTCTTCCAGATTCATGAGTAGGAACATAACTGAAACAGCTGCCTGAGTGTGCAAGGAAGTCGCATTAAACCATTCTTATCTCTATCCTACACACAGCTGTTTTCCATGTCTTATTGGCCGACTGGAAGCGAAAGAGGAATATCTCAATACAGGCATATGAAAAGAGAAGTCTTTGGGTGAATATTTCTTGCTACGTTGAAGCAGGGCGTCAGCTTGTATTGTGATCTCTGGGTGTCAAGGTTATGTGTTTCCTTTTCATGGTTTGAGTTGTCTATGCCAGCACTTGCGTGAGTGTGTGAATAAAACAAATAGGCTATCACATGGAGGTCGGAGTTGAGACATTATATACACCATGAAAAAAGGTTATCATGTTTTTTTCCTGCTGGGCTCGTTTGTCATTGGGTTTAGCAGGAGGACTGAACAGATACGTAAATACTTCCTAAGTGACACAAAGCCACATTGAGACATCATGTTGGTTTCCTGATTACCTTTTCACATGAATATTGTGGATATGACTTGAACCCACAGTGCTGTCAAGCACTTGAATTCAGACAAAGTCCATTCATTATTCACCATGGAGCTGTGATAAACAACCAATAGAATGTCTAGATAGTTAGTGCTGATGTGTCGAGAACACAAGAGCCGTTTTCCTCTTCCTAGAAGTGACATTATTAAAAATGGAAGTTTCATAAATAAGTTAGGGAGCAGGAGAAGGTAGTTGGTTATCGCAGTAAAGAGCATAAATCTTGAATGTTTCATGACTTTCTTGTCTCAGTCTTGTTCAAATTTGAGGAGTTTGGCAACAGGGGCATTTGCAAATATTTGAAACTGAAGGAACCAAAACTTGAAGACTATTGTTGTGAACATAGTGAATAGACTGGTAAAACATTCTTCACTACAAGGCACCTCAAGGGTGAGCTAGGAGATGGTCTCTAATGGTGGGCTTCAATACAATTTCCTGAGAGATTTTAAGGTTAGTGTTTGGTTACATTATTTATTATTTGAACTTACAGAACATGATCCTGTCTTTAGTATTGTAAACAACATTGTTTATAGAATTAATGGTCATAATTTGAAAATAAAGAAATCTGAGACACCTGGAACAGAACATTGGGTCAGTGTAGTCTGACATTCAATAGAAATATGAACAACATTGCTTGGTTGCACATCACTGCTATTTACTCTGCTTAGTTGTGAGCATGTTTGCACTAAGAGTTATTGAAATTTAACTCAGTAAATCAGAAGTTAGTGAGGAAAGCTAAATGATTGACAAAATGTCCTTACAATGAGGATTTGAAGAAAACAATACATTGAAGATTGGGAAGGAAAAATATTAAGAAAAAAAACAAAGAAAAGGGGTAGTTCTTTACAGTGGTATCAGAGCTCGGAAAGTGAACCTTGCAGCCTGTTGAGAATAAGGTGATGTGTCCTAGTACCCATAATTATTATCTGAGGGGAAACAGATCAAATCCAAACATAGAATACCAACTAGTGATTGAGGAAATAGGAACAATGGGAGATCCTTCTGGAGATGGTGAAAGAAGAAAAATGACTAGCGGAATTGAAAACATGTGAGACAAATTGGCTAGAGCTCAAAGAGAGATAATGAACATGATGACTCAGTCCCACCAGAAAATGACATAAAGTTTTACTCAATTGATACAAAACAATGGCAACAATGGGAATACGGGACAAAATGGAAACAATGGAAATAATGTGAATAATGGATAGGGTTCAACAAATAATGGGAGTGGACGGCCAAGATCTTTTGGTTCTACAGTCAACTCAAGACCTCTTACGCCAACTTTTAACCAAGTGAACAATCCTCCCGCTGAAAATGAACCAACTGAACAAGAGTTTCATGGACAAGTTTGGATAGATTGACAAGGTTTGAGTGCTAACTTTCAGCTTGAAATGCCTTTTCAGGAGTATATAGCATTTAGAGAAAAGAGTAGTGTTGGCAAGAGACACTGCTATGGATGGTTTGTATGTTGTCATTGATGGCAACTACACATGTTTCTTATGATCACTTGTCAGATTTTGGCATTACCGAAGGTCAGATTGGTAATTTGGCTAAGTATGTGTAATGTCCCCTAATTGGGTTTAGTCTCATTTATTACCAAATTAACACAGATTTGATATTTATGTACCAAGCTAAGGGATATAAGGCATTTGAAGTTAAAAGAACTATTCATTTATTTAATCATATTAAGTTATTTGTATATTCGTTAACACTCATATCCAACCTCATTACTATTCTAGCTCAAAGACAGAAGGAGTAGGTGTTATCCAAGTTGCCCAGATACAAACTACAATGGGCTCCCTCAAAGTTTACAGATCCAAGCCATTTAGCCTTTCTTGGGACTATGCCCGCAAGGCGCTCGGGGTCACTGATCCCTACCCTATCTTGGGACAGATAGCCATTGCTTGGATTTATAGAAGCCCCTCCTTGGTAACATCTATGTCTTCCCTTCTCAGTTTAAAATAGTAATAGACTGAATATCAATATATATTTATATAAATAATTCTAGTTTTGTTGTTATATATATAAATGTTGTGTATATTAGTTCATATATATAATTTTGATTCATTATTATATATATTTCTAATTTCACTATTACCAATATATGTAAATACTATATATATATGGATCCCTTATCTCTAGTCTTATTCTGTGGATCAGTATTGTTTCATAGATAAGTTACAGCATGCTAATTTGCTGTCTCATGATGTTTTCCAGCAATAAATATAATTTATTTCCTTTCTGTTCTATTCCTTACAATGAACACCAATATATTCTGTAACCTCCATTCCCTTTCCCCCCCCCCTCCGTTGATGATCTGGGAATGTCCTTATATAATGTAATGAGAGTGATAAGTCACAGGCAAGAGACATACCCCGCACCTGTCCATAATAGCTTCTTTTACTAATCACACCACTTCATGGCATATTAGTTAATTTTCATATATAGTGTTGACTCACTATTTCTTAGTTTATCTGACTAACCGCCATTCCTTATCGATCCTCCATACATCAACAATATGCTTAGTGACGTGTCTCATTTGTTGTTTCTCTATCGGTCCAAACTATCCCTATTTCCAATTGATTACTATTCTTTATACAGGCAGCGTTGGTTTTGGTCAAGTCTTTATTCTCTGAGACTAATATCGATGCAGACTCTTGAGGTCTTCCTAGGAATCGATGTGATCCTACTTACCTTCTGACTGATATCTAGCCTTTGATTAATACCACTGTTGATTAATTCTGAGCATAGATTGTGATAATGCAGTTGCTACTCTTCATCGGTTATGATATAGACAATTTTCTGTCACCTCCTCATGATTAGTGATATGGACGTAATTGATTATAATGTCCATATATTATTTAGTTATCGACTCACTTATCGTCCATATAGAATCGATTATTATGGAAGTCGATCAAATATGGTTTAAGATTATTGATGTGGATAATATTAATAATATAGATAATATTAAATAGTTAATTTATAATGATATTAATTACAGATATATTGATATTGATTATTATGTTCTTTCTTTTGATCAAAATAAGGAATACAAATAAATAGTTAGATATATATTTATATTTAAACAATTGTATATGTATATATATGTGTACATTTATATTGTTCATATGCTAATATCAGGTCATGACAGTATGGAAGAACAGGGACAATGTACAAGCATCGGTAAATGGATCAGTACCGACAAGTGCAGATGAACTATGAGTTGTGAAGCTAGAAGAAGATTCTATAGGGTACATACTATGTTATCCTATGATCGCACCTATTTATGTTATTATTTGTTCAAGTTATAAAGTTCTGAGTATCGGGTTTACAGTGAAGTATGAAGAACAGTAACAGTCAGCGGTTGGATCAATCAACTATCCTAATAGATCGATGATCTAATCAGTTTACTAGTTTAATTTGATGAAGCTGACATGGTAGAAGGTATTCATGACATTGTTCGAGGTTAGCATGAAGATTTGTGAATGGATTAGGCTGACACTTCACACATTATACTTTATGTTCTTGAGGTCGACCAGTTAAGTTATTGCTTTCGCAATTGAGTATGTAAGCTCAAGTTTTTGTGGTAATTTGGTGATGCAATTGCAAAGCGATATAGAGCGAAGTACAGATATGATATGTTGACATGTTGTATTTGCGAAGAACCTAAATACAAAGGTTAGGTTGATGATTATATACTGTACCTACATGGAACTGTATAAGCATAGTTGATGTTATTTCTCAGTTCACCCTTTTGGATTGTAGTCCAATCATTTTGTATGGCAGTGAGCCTTTATATGTTGTAATCTGAGTAGGAGATCTAGGCAGTGTGCATGAATGCATGTGCATTCCCCTTATGTACTATTGCCCTTAATCAGGTTGTTATTTCTATAGAAGTAATTACTTGTGGGTTCCATCCCCACTATGGTTTTTCCCCTAACAGGGTTACCACGCAAAAATCATGGTGTCATAATGTTGTGGTTGTTTTGTTTATGCTTCTATTGTTTACTTTCAATTATATTTGGTTTATGGTTGTGTTATCAGCTAAACAAAGTTAAAAAGTTTAGAACATTGATTCACCCCCCCTCTCAGAGTTCCTTAATCATAACAATTGGTATCAAAGCATGTGCGTTCCCCTTACGTACTACTAGCCTTAACCGGGTTGTTATTTTTGCAGAAGTAATTACTTGTAGGTTCCGTCCCCACTATGGTTTTTCCCCCCAACAGGATTTCCACACAAAAATCATGGTGTCATAATGTTGTGGATGTTTTGTTTATGCTTCTATTGTTTACTTTCAGTTATATTTGGTTTATGGTTGTGCAATCAGCTTAACAAGGTTAAAAAGTTTAGAACACTGATTCACCCCCCCCCCCTCCTCTCAGTGTTACTCAATTTTCTTTTAATTTATGAACTTCTTTCTCAGAATTGGCAACATCACATGGAAGAAGGATATGCCATGCCTGTGGCAACTCAAATTAGAGAATTATCTTATGCAAGATAGGCAATCGATAACAAACACCATGTGGGGGTACTTTAAAGCCTTTCAAAAGGAAATGCAAAACAGATACAAAATCCCTAAGGAGATTGTAGAGAAATATGAAGACACTGTTTGTTTCATGGTAGAGATTGATGAATGCTTTGTTAGGAATGGGAACACTGAGAGGGGGGGGTTGAATCATTGTTCACTGTATTTTATCTTTTTACTTATTCTTTAAACTGAACTTAAATGCTTAAGTACTGAAATGAACATCCACATAAACATGAAACATGAAATCAACACATAACACCAATATGGTTACGGGGAAACCCAAATAGGTAAAAACCCCGGTGAGAATTGACACCCACTAATATTCTGTACTAGTGTTTTATGATCCTTGTTAGAAGATCCTTAACCCTGTTAGGAGTTGCTTTACAATGCATTAAGTACAGTAGACCTTGTCAAGGGTCGGACCCTATTAGGAGTCTTTTACAATAATCCCTGTTAGGGGAGTGGATACACTGTCCTAAAGCTCACTGCTCAAGTGGTGAAGGCTACAACCTTCTGATCTCAGATACACACTATATCTGTTGGATGAACTGTCACTGTGACACTGCTTGTCAGATCAGTTCCTTTGATGCGCTGATGCTTTGACCTCTTGCAAAGCTCTAATAAATCTTATAGTCTTTTCGCACACTTCTACTTTGCTTATTACAACTCTCTATCAACTTTTATTTCAATTACAATGGGCGCATCTCATATTTATATGCGCATACAAAATAAACAACTAGGTCGGCCCTTAAACCTATTACATACAACACTTTCAATTGAATTGGCTCAAGCATGTTTACAAACAAACATATATATATGTCAGCAACCTAATTACAATAGGCACATAGCCTTTACATCATTAGAATATAACCACAACTCAAAATGCAAACAGTCGGTTGCTTACTCTATTCTTCTCTGGCACACACTGGCTGTGTAACTTCAACTGTCGATATTTTTCTCATACTTGCATATCTGACCATGCGCTCATAGACTAAGCATGAATATAGTCTAACCAATTTATCTTCTAGGGCGCATACCATAACTCGATCGTACGCATGTGCCCTGATGCTCTAAGCTTCAGGAACTTTGTACACTGTCCAGTCTTCAATACTTAGCTGATTTCTGATCTTCCCATCAAGTGTGCTGACTCCAAACTGCTATATGACTTTGTTGCCATAATGACAACACTATACTAAGTCATATACATCAGTATAGCCAACTTGCCAACAATCTCCCCCTTTGTCATTGATGGCAACAAAGGAATATGGCCAAGTTGCTAACTGTCCTTAATACAAAAAACTTTTGTCTTATATCTCCCTATACATATCTTTCTATCTTATATCTCCTTATACATATCTATAATCCATATTCTACACATACTCCCCCTTTGACATTAATGACAAAAGTGTGTCAGAACTGAATCTACAAAGACTTACTGTGATAGAACATCCGGATATGCTATCTGCAGATTTTGGATCTCCTTCCAAAATGTGATTAGTGAATTTACAATCTGTAGATGGGCGCATAAAGCATACTGTAGCTTCTCCATCTTCTCCAGATCAGTGCTAGGACCTTGATCATATGTCACCATGGTGGCATCGATCTCCTTGATATTTTAATTTGGTATGTCTAATGAGGGCGCAAGAGCATTCCTTAGCTGAGTTTGCCTAGCCCTTATCTTGATCATCTCTTTTTCTGCCTTCTCAATCTTGTCTAACTGTCTTTGGTAGACATTGTTGCACATGTTCACATCAACAAATGGGTCTTCTACTAATTTCCTTATGCTTTCTATCATGACTTCTGCCTCTTGTACCTTTTTGTACAGATCACCAGTTAACTTGTCTTGGTTCATACATTCAGCAATGATCTTTCTTCCCTTTGCTGCAAACTCCTTCAGGGATGTTTGACCAGCCTTTACTAAGCTTAGGTCAAGTGTATAGTTGCTAACCAATTCACTTAATCTCTTCTTCAAGTACTTCTCTTCTGCAACTAAGGATGCAAATTACTTGCATATCTGATCATGCGCTCATAGACTAAGCATGAATATAGTCTAACCAACTTATCTTCTAGGGCGCATACCATAACTCGGTCGTACGCACATGCGCTGATGCTCTAAGCTTCAGGAACTTTGTACACTATCCAGTCTTCAACACTTAGCTGATTTATGATCTTCCCATCAAGTGCGCTGACTCCAAACTGCTATATGACTTTGTTGCCATGATGACAACACTATACTAAGTCATATACATTAGTATAGCCAACTTGCCACAATCTCCCTCTTTGTCATTGATGGCAACAAAGGAATATGGCCAAGTTGCTAACTATCCTTAATAAAAAAAACTTTTGTCTTATATCTCCCTATACATATCTTTCTATCTTATATCTCCTTATACATATCTATAATCCATATTTTACACATACTCCCCCTTTGACATTAATGACAAAGGTGTGTCAAAACTGAATCTACAAAGACTTACTATGATAGAACATCCGAATATGCTATCTGTAGATTTTGGATCTCCTTCCAAAATGTGATTAGTGAATTTACAATCTGTAGATGGGCGCATAAAGCATACTGTAGCTTCTCCATCTTCTCCAAATCAGTGCTAGGACCTTGATCATATGTCACCATGGTGGCATCGATCTCCTTGATATTCTGATTTGCTATGTCTAATGAGGGCGCAAGAACATTCCTTAGTTGAGTTTGCCTAGCCCTTATCTTGATCATCTCTTTTTCTGCCTTCTCAATCTTGTCTAACTGTCCTTGGTAGACATTGTTGCACATGTTCATATCAACAAATGGATCTTCTACTGATTTCCTTATGTTGTCTATCATGACTTCTACCTCTTGTACCTTTTTGTACAGATCACCAGTTAACTTGTCTTGGTTCATACACTCAGCAATGATCTTTCTTCCCTTTGCTACAAACTCCTTCAGGGATGCTTGACCAGCCTTTAGTAAGCTCAAGTCAAGTGTATAGTTGCTAACCAATTCACTTAATCTCTTCTTCAAGTACTTCTCTTCTGCAACTAAGGATGCAGATTCTTCCAGGATAGAGAAATTGTTTTTGAATTGTGAAATGACTGCACTTACATCATCAACAAAGTGTACCTTGGACACTTTCTTGTCTGTAGGTAACAAACTATTCAGTATGTTTACTGACTCTACAAGGAGAGGATTCCTCATTACTTGTTTCTCCTTGGCCTTCTCCATAGCTAAGACGTTGAACTTAATCAGGTCTTCTTCTCCCCATGAGTCCAAACTGGTTGTGTCGGGTGTCAAATTTGACAACAATGTTGCTGAGGGAGTGATGGGAGTGCTATCCATCACTTCTTGTTTTACCTTGATTGGTTCAACTGATGTTTCATTCTTTTGTTCACTTCCTTTTACCCCTTCTTTTTGTTTTTCAGCTTCTTTTTGTTTTTCTCCTTCTTTCTTTTCTTCCACCTTTTCTTCTTCTTTCTCATTTGTTATATCCTCAATCAATATTTCTTCTTGATGAGGAGTGTTACTGCATAAGATTTCAGCTTCTTGTGTGCTTACAAAAGCTTCTTCAAACTTGTCCAACTCAATGTCTGTGGCCGCCATGGCTATCTCTACATTATCAATGATAATGGTGCTATCTTTTAGTGACTCTGTCATGGGCACAGACTTATCTACCTCTGTTTGTGTTTCAACTGCAGGCGCTGAGTCCTGAGAACCTGTCACTGATGCATTAGTGAGCTCTGCCACCTTGACTTCCTTTAAGGGTACTTGAGCTGTGGGCGCAATAGCTGGATACATATGCCTCTTCGTGAATACTTTCTCGAATGCCTTCTCTGTTTCCTTAGCAACAAGATCATAGTTCTTGTCCATAATGTGCAAAGTCCTTAACTTGGTTCTGAGATGTGGCTTTACTAAGTCTAACAACAAAGACTTTTCCTCTAAAGAACATACAGGAAGGGTATCATCTAGAATCTTTTCCCTTATCCGTAGATCTTCTTCAATAGCCTATCTCTTTTGGAATTCTAGGATGTTCCACACATTATCAAGGATCATAGTCTTAAGTTCCAAGACTGTCTTCTTGAACTTCAACATGTGTTTGACTATCATAACATATATCTCAGATTTGTCTATTTCACTATATTTTTCATAAAACTTTCCTACTTGATCAATTCTTCCCTCATCAATTATTCTTGCACTTAGCACACTAAGACTAGGTTTGAAGCTTGTGAGTTCTTTCTGTTCCTTGTTACTCTTGAGGATGGATGACCAATGTTGATCTCCTTCCTCTTCGGCATTGCCTTATACTCAGGAGGAGTAGTAAGGTCAATGGTTTCTTTGGGCGCAGAAGGGGTAACATCAGTTTTACCCTTTTGTTCATCAGATTTTTCAATCTTCACTTTCTTCAGCTTAGGATCATCTGATTCTGCCTTTGCTGCATCTGCGCTCTCTAATTCCAAAGCAATCTTTTGTTCCTTTGCTTTGTCTAGGTCTGCTTGAGATACTCCATGTATTCTTAAGATCTTAGAGGTAACCTTGGCAACCTTCCTCTTTGTTGCTGCGTTGTTCAGTTTAGCATCTACCTCTCTTGTCTTCTCCTCATAGGTTCCCCATCTTGGCTCATTGGGGTCTTTAAGTGCTGACAACAGAAGTTGAGCATAGGCCTCGAGAATAGGCTCTTCCACTTCATATCCTAGTGGATGAATCCACTTTGTTCTTGGTTCAACTACCTCCATGCATGTTGTGTCTGTTTCAACCATAAAAAAAATAGTATCCTTGTATTTCTCAACAATGTTCTCTGGTATCCTATACCTCATCTGCATTTTGACCCTGAATGTCTTCAACTCTAGTGTCATGTAGTCTCTTAGAGTGCTCTCTATAGATGCCTTGAAAGATATCTGAGGCATGGTAGGAATAGTCTTGTCTAGATATGAATCTGACACCTTTCCAACAATATGGAAGTACATATAGATAATTAGGGACCCAAACCTAAATATCTTGGTTTTATCATGCTTGATTGCCTTGATGTTGTCAATTTGTTGTGCGCACAAGATTCTCACACAGGTTGAACTCTCCATTTTTATTAACAATTCTTATGGCTACAAGAATTGTGGCTGCAGACACACTGTTTACCCTGCTGGTGTGTAGAAACCTGTATCCAAATATCATAGACATCAATTTGATGTCATCTTGCTCAATAGGCTCTATGGTCATTCCGCGCCTATCACTCCTTGACTTGCAAGTCTGTTCACCAATCTTCCTCGCATCTTTACCCACTGGAAGGACGGCACCTGTCCTTGAGAGGCCTGTCATCTCATGAATTAGGTCACTGGTAATTCTGACCGGCACTTCACCTATCCAAAATAGGTCATCATGAATCCTGCTCAAAAGAATCTTGATCCATTCTGATTCATAGAACTCATATGCCGTAGCATACTCCACTATAGGGTGATTATCCCACCCCGCATACTCATCCATGAAGGTTTTGTCTGGTTTTAACATAGTTTCCATGTGTGCCCTTAATCTGTCCAATCCTACTGGTTCTTTCTTACAGTAGATGTATGCCCTAATGTCCTTGACATGCATAACACCCATAGGCATGCGGGAAAATGCCCCTTCTAGGTCATCTAGTGTAGATTTAAATGGATGCCTCTTAAACACATCTTTTCTTCTCTGCAACATCAAATACTATAGGAGTAGCCATCACTTACTTGTATATCGCTTTCACAAAGGTTTCCAAGAGATTTTGAATCGGCGCGATGAACTAGGGTTTCTGCAACCGATCAAATACACAGCAAATCACTTGATGAATCAAATTGCAATCCTTCTCAATCAACTGCTAAGGCTTTTCTGCTCTTCAATCACTCTTAATTCGAATGCAATGAGAGATCTTCTAAATTTTGTGTACTTTAAAGTAGAATTTCTGTCATTAATGCTTGTCGTGTAAACCAGGTTGTCACTTGGAAATTTTTATCTTTCATTCTGCAAACAATTAGCTAGTGCGCTCTTGCACAAAGGTTCCCTTAGTCTCCAAAAGCTTAAGTCCAAAGGCGCATACTCTGAGAGTGAGTATACCAGCCACGCAGGGGTCTAGAGCTAAATTAGCTCCCCCTATGACCCTGAGGGTCATTCATCCAGATGTAGAGGGTGCGTCCACTGCAGATGCATCCAATACATACTCATCAACCTTATCCTTCTTTGCTTCTAACCAAATCATGCTCGCATTCTCTGAGGCTTTCACAAACTTGACTTCTTCAAGATCCAATACTGGTTCTTCGATCTTTTTAGGGCTTTCCTGACCTTGCGTCCTTGATCTACAAAACTTTGAGATGTGTCTAGCTTTGTTACAAGAGTGACAAATGACTAGAGGCCTTATATTCCTCGGCGCATTGACATGGGTCGCCAATTTACATTGTCTAGCTGAGTGACCATTATAGTTACATATCTGACATGTAACATTCTAAGAACTTCTTACATTTGATTGATTCTAATTTCTTTGATCATGCTGAGTCCTATTCTTTTTACTTGTCTTGCAATTCATAGCTCTATGACCAAATTTATTGCATGAATAACAGTAACCATTAAAAGGTCTTACCTCTGTACAGTTTCTCGCTATGTGTCCATGCTTGTTACATGCATAACAAGTGCGGTCTACTAGCTTGCGCTCATTCTTAGGTGGTCCACCATTATTTTTAGTTTGATCTTCAGTCTTCTTAGTATCAATAGAGTCTTTTTGTACATTCATTCTTGCTTGCATGTTGTCAATCTGATTTTGTGCTTCATTGTATCCAATGCAGCTAGTATCTCCTTTAGCTCTTCTTGCATACAATTGAGATTCTATCAAATCAGAACTGGTGTGTAATTTATCAAAGTGATTCTTAGCATCTTTCAATTCAGATTCCAAGCTTTCTTTGTTGTTTCTTAGCTCTAAGATTTCCATGTTTGCTTGCCTCAATTCTTCATTCAATTGAAGGTTCTCTTTGACCTATTCATCATAGACTTCCTGATTGTTAGTCAGCTTATCATCAAATTCTTCAAGTTGTTCTTTTAAGGATGTATTTTCTTCATTCAGCTTCTTGACCATTGTCCCTAGATCACTGGTAGAGCATTCTTTCAAATCTTTCCTTAGCCTTTTTATGACTAATTGAGCATCACTAAGTTTTTCCCTTAGGTTCTGATGGAGCCCTGATTTTATAAATCAGGGCCTCCATTTAAAGATCATTCTATTCACCATCTAAATCAAAGCTTATTCTTCAAATTCATAACAGGACAACAATATAATTGCTATTGGCATAGGAGACTCCTTGATTCAATGTTTGCATGGATGAAGTGAAGTACAAACTGAAGGGACATCAAAAGAGAGAAACAGGTCTTGCCTTTTCTAAAATGCAAAAAATGCTTGTATCATTTGGTGCAGATGCTCAGCTTTGTGTTCGGGGAACCAAAACTTGTGAAAGAATATTACAGAGTAATCATAAATAGTGACAGACAAACATCTCCAACACGTACAGAACCAAGACCAAGCAATGTCTATAATAGCCGCTCATGCAGGGAGACATACTGTATGATTATGATAGTTTGACATATATGCAGAAATATTAATATCTAAATAAGTAGCGACTATCTACAAGAAATGCATTCAAGAGTCCTTGTGAAAATTGCTGGAGGTTACTAGAAGGCCTGAAATATACGATTGGTGGTGAAGATTCTAGAGAAGGTTATTTTGATCAGAAGAAGACGGTAACGTTCAGCATCTAAAGACTTGACACTGATCATTCAGGATGATTGACGATATCTTTATCCATAGAAGCCCTGTGTGGGTCGGATATAATCTTATAAAAATATGACCCAATCCATACCATCATAAGTCTGACAGTGCGAAGACCATGAAACATCAAAAGCAAATGAAGTGACGTGGATTCAGATATGCCGTGTGTGTGTTCGAATATCAAACCAGACAAATATGTATCAAAATCATGTATGCACGGGTTACACAAAGTCGCGTTAGAGGACAAAAGTTGAAAGTCTTAGAACGCATACAGAGCGAGTCAAGGTGTTTGGAGTGTTATACAGAGAAAGCGATAAGTTCAAATATATTTATCGAGATATGATAAATGGCATTTGTGTCCATAAAAATGAAGATGTACAGATGCCGCGATAAACATAGGTATTGTGACAACGTTGATATAAAAGACAATCGAATTATCATTGGATTGAATAAGTAATTTGCCAAATCACCATATGACTCAGCACAAAGTCGATTCAAATGATATACGACAATCTTTGGAGACTACGATTATTGAAATATATTACAATAAGCATTTCAGATATCGCATGCTATGAGTATTATTAAAAGAAAGTTAATTTAAGGATAATTTGTTAAAAGACATGAAGCGGTATGATTGAGAATTATGACTTAAATTTTGAAACGTCATATGCTCATATATGTATAATATAAATAGTGGAAGTCTTATTTTCAAAAGGGGACAGAGATTCGAATAAGAAGCATTTTTATATATTTTGTATGGAGGGATAAGGGAAATAATATGATTTTATAAATATAAATTTATTTTATTAATAAAATAAAACATCCTTTGTTATTTATTAAAGGCACAGAAAATTAAACTATTGATGAACCGTCCTTTATAATTATTATTTTTGAATATTATGTGCAATTTAAATATCGGATAAGTGGATACAGTCAGATAGCATCCTAAACTCATGCTGAAATAATTTAGGATTGCATAAATATTTGATTTGTCGCATCTTGATTATTTAATTGATTAGCAGTATAAATGCGTTGAACATTATAAAGTTGTACGTAAACCTTCATTAAAGTTGACTCTATTGCCCGAATAAGCAGAGGCACTGGTCTTATTATTGTTGAAATATTGGGTTTATATATGAAGTCAAAAAATCTATCAAATCCTTCCTACAAACCTTATTAATCATTACACAACATTTTAATTCAAACATTCAGCATTCAACTTTATTTTGATCGAGTTCAAGGATTTTGCCAACCGCGGAACTTACAAGCTTAAATTCGCTATAGAAGAGCTTCGAACCAGGTGATCAAGTTTGAAGTAAAGGTTTACCCGCCTAGGTGTAGCGAAGCCTAATGTGCAGGGGAGTTTGAAATATTCCCGTTCGTTGGCCAAAATTGATTTGGAATTCTATTGGAGAGTTGGCAGGCTCTAGGATTTCCAATCTGCGGTTTTGGGAACCAACAGGTTCTTCAGTTTCTCTTTCAAATTTGTCCAGGTCTTCAAGAGCAGCTTCCAGATTTCTTTTTAGATGTTTCATTTCTGCTTTGTCCATGATCTCCTCAAGTGGTTAAACTTCTTTGCTGAGGACCAGAGCTCTAATACCAATTGTTAGGAATGGGAACATTGAGAGGTGGGGGTGAATTAGTGTTCACTGTATATTATCTTTTTACTTATTCTTTAAACTGAAGTTAAACGCTTAAGTACTGAAATGAACATCCACATAAACATGAAAAATGAAATCAACACATAACACCAATATGGTTACGGGGAAACCCAAATAGGTAAAAACCCCGGTGGGAATTGACACCCACTAATATTCTGTACTAGTGTTTTATGATCCTTGTTAGAAGATCCTTAACCCTGTTAGGAGTTGCTTTACAATGCATTAAGTACAGTAGACCTTGTCAAGGGTTGGACCCTGTTAGGAGTCTTTTACAATAATCCCTCTTAGGGGAGTGGACGCACTGTCCTAAAGCTCACTGCTCAAGTGGTGAAGGCTACAACCTTTGATCTCATATACACACTATATTTGCTGGATGAACTGTCACTGTGACACTGCTTGTCAGATCAATTCCTTTGATGCGTTGATGCTTTGACCTCTTGCAAAGCTCTAATACATCTTATAGTCTCTTCGCACACTTTTGCTCTGCTTATTACAACTCTCTATCAACTTCTATTTCAATTACAATGGGCGCATCTCATATTTATATGCGCATACAAAATAAACAACTAGGTCGGCCCTTAAACCTATTACATACAACGCTTCCAATTGAATTGGCTCAAGCATGTTTACAAACAAACATATATATATGTCGGCAACCTAATTACAATAGGCGCATAGCCCTTACATCATTAGAATATAACCGCAACTCAAAATGCTAACAGTCGACTGCTTACTCTGTTCTTCTCTGGCACACACTGGCTGTGTAACTTCAACTGTCGGTATCTTTCTCATACTTGCATATCTGATCATGCGCTCATAGACTAAGCATGAATATAGTCTAACCAACTTATCTTCTAGGGCACATACCATAACTCAATTGTACGCACGTGCGCTAATGCTATAAACTTCAAGAACTCTGTACACTGTCCAGTCTTCAACACTTAGCTGTTTTTTATCTTCCCATCAAGTGCGCTGACTCCAAACTGCTATATGACTTTGTTGCCATAATGACAACACTATACTAAGTCATATACATCAGTATAGCCAACTTGCCAACATGCTTGGTGGAGGCAATTGAGCCAAGGACATCTTGGGCCATGCCTATGGGATATGAAGTAGATCCTATTCTACTTGAAGCATATGTGCAAGATATGTTAAATAAAGTGATTTATCCTAATGAGGAGAGCTTCGGTACCTATAAGGAGAAGAGCCTAAAAATCCATCTAGAGGTTAACCAACTTGCAAGAGATCAGAGAGTGAGAAGAGAGGTGAAAATAGTGGATGAAAGGATGGGTTTTACCAAAGAGAAAATGGAAGAAGCAAGAAGGAAATATGAAGAGGAAGAAAGGAAGAAGGCGGATGTAATGTCCCCTTCCGAGAACAAAATTTAATAATAAGAATTAAAATACAAGATTAAATAATTAAATAATTATAATTTGTAATTATAATTATAACTATAATTATGATTATATTGATTAAATTATTAATAAATAATAAATAAAATAAATAAATAATATAAATGAGCAATTATAATCAATATAATAATACATTATTAATATAATATATATTTAATTAAATTATTACAATAATAACAAAAGAATATGTTATTAATAATATTATATATAATATTATTAATAAATAAATACAATATAATAAATAAATATGTTAATTAATGTATTAATGAATATATTAATCAATACAAGATCAAAATAATAATTAAATATAAAATACTATTAATATAGATAAATAAATTAATATAGTATAATATTCCATCTTATAATATTATACAATAAACATCATTAACATTCCTATTAAATACATGATATAATATTAACATTTATAATATAATATTAACATTTAATGAATAATATTTTGTGCCATATAAACTTAACATATAAAACTAAGCCAACTGCTTTTCTACAGTCAGCAACCAAAGCTGGTGACTATTCAAATCGCTAGTTACCTTATTAATCTCAGTCGACCACAGACCGTTGGGGGGGAAGGAAGAAAAAAAGTATCGATAAGGAGGAATAGAAAACATACTTGTCTTTTACATATGAATACTCCACGTGAGTAAAGGGAGAGATACAATTTAAACAACATATTCATCACGTATGAGGAAAATACAAATGATCGTGAGATGAATAAATACGTCCATGAATTACTTATGAACATGCACTCAATTCAAGTGAGCAGCCAATCATAGTGTAAGCAACCTGTGTAGAGGTCTCAGCGATAACACACTAAATATATTCAAATTTAGTTCGACAGTAAATCATCGAAAGAACCAAGAATCCAGTAAGCATTAAGAACCGGTCGAATAAGCACAGTTAGCAAACAGGGGTACAGTCAGAGTTTTAGTAGAGGATACAGTCAGCCAATAAACATCGTTGAAAGATCAAATCCATTAACAGCAGCAGACAGAGATAAAGTCAACCTGTAAACATTCAGTATTTTTTCTTATATATTTCTAGTCAATAAAATCTGAGACTTACAGCCAATATATTACCCATAATAAAACATCAAGACAACATATAAAAACCAATAATACCTAAAGGTTTCTGTATACCAAATAATATCTCTTCAAACACTATCAGTACCTCTGCATACTATCCTTTCCAACAGAAGAACAATAGCAAAATACCAGGGAGGGTCCCTTGATTAGAATATTAAAAATCAATAAGGGAGAGAACAGAAAATAATTACATACCCCTGATGGAAAGAGGAATTATATAAAAATTATTTTTCGGTTTGAGGAGAAGTAGATAAGGATTTGATTATTAAAGTGATTCATGTGAAGAATGCATAATCAAATTATAGGAGTTTTCCATTCAGAAGATATCCAAAGTGACTCATACATAAGCAACTAGTCCCATAAACTTAGGAGACTACAACGGGACATTACAGCGGAAGCAGAAAATCGTATTAATATTGATGATGATGCACCTCCAGCTTACATACCTATCATATCACCATCTGGGAGCAGATCAACCAGAAGTTCAGTGAAAACATTAGTTAGTCCATCAGAGAAGAAGCCAGCAGTTGCAAATAAATCAGAGACCCCTAAGTCTCCTACACCGAAGGTTACTAAACCTAAAACAATAAAACCGGAGGTTGTTTCTGAGTCTACAAGCAAAAGGGTCAAAACAAAAAGCAAAAGAACATACGAAGGAACCAAGGATGATGACAAAGATGAAGCTACTGATTTAGATGATTCAGTGAAGAAATTGATGACCGCAAGAGCCAAGGCAGCCAGAGTAATAAGTGGTAAAGCACCTAAGGATGATCCTGCAGCTAAGAAGCCTGATGTTGTTACTGGTAAGTCACATTTCACAGTAAATGATGTGTTGAAGAATATGACAATACATGGTATTTTAGTTCAATTGAATAGATACTACATAATATGATGAGCAAGAGAAGAGAAAATTAGAAGATGGAGTTATAGTCTATTTGAATAAGTACAATAGAGCTTTAGTTGAGATCAAAGGGGACATCGTTGATGATCTATTTGACATTCTTGAAGCAGGAAGACTGATAGCATTAGAAGAGGATAACAGGTTTAGAGAAATAAATTTGGTCAGATTATCTATAGTAATTGCAAGAGAAGAAATGAATATTATTCTTGAAGAAGCTAAGCAAGAATTGATGAGCAAAACAAGGGTAAACATGCTCATGTTTGGGAAAACAGATGAAGTCATGGAGGAGACCGAAGAAGTAATGGAAAGAATCTTGTGGCATAATCAATATGATGTTCCATCTAAGGATAATAGGGAAGAGATACATGTTGATGACAATGAGCCACTTGATACTATGAACACCTCATTTGAAATGACTAATGAAGAACCAAATGTCTTTATCTCTGGTGTACCAATTACACTTTCAGCGATGAACGATGATGAGGAAGATATACTTGGAGTCCCAAACATCAAGATGACAATAACAAAAGATGAATATGTTCTTGGTGAGAAGGAGAAAGAAGAGGCAGCAAAAGACAATGCAGATGATCAGACAAATGACAGGTCAAAGGCAACAGATGTAGATGCAGACATAGGTGAAGTTGAAGCAGAGAGGACAATTAATCAGATGGAAAATGAAGTGAGAGAAGAAAGAGACACAAAGGGAGAGAAGACTCTTGAGTGAATTGAGGAGATAGCTCTGAAGGTAAATGTTGAGCAAGATGAGGAGGCAAGAGACACTGCGGAGGCGATGGCTAAATTCTTGGAAGAAGATATCACTAAAATGGAGGATATGCAGATTACACAAGGTCCAATTCAGTAGGACACTCTCAGTCCAGTTCAGCTGATGGAACTTGCTTTGGTTGCTGATGCCAAAGCAAATGAAAAAAATCTTGAGGACCCATGAGAAGGATAACAGACTGTTAGCTAAGACATCAAAAGTTTTAACTAAGATCATGTCGACCCACAAATCAAATCAAAATGAGTCTTCATCAAATTACCTTGAAGGTTTGTTGGATGCAGTTAATATTCATTTTGAATCTTTAGAGAAGTCTGCAATGGTGAAAGTTCAGAATGAATTCAATGCAAGAAGATTCAATCAGTTGAACATAATGATTGCTAAGGATAAAATCTCATTGGGAGTTGCTATTCAGCAGTTGAAGAATGCTTTATCAGAAGGAAGTAAAATCTATTAAACTTGTATTGAATATCCTAAGTGTGTTTCTGATGTTGATAAAATCATAAAGGACACTGAAGTGAAGCTATCAGAAATATCACAAGCATTTGATCCGTTGAAGGAATTGGCCTAAGTCCATGCAGCTCAAGTGACATCTCTAAATGATAAAATCAAAACACTTGTCATTGAGAGAGATAGAGTAAAGGGAAGGATCGGTGAATTGATGAACTTAATTGTCCCCAAGCTTGATATTTTGTTGAGAGGTTTGAAGGAAGTAGTTGTAACCCATGAATTTATGAGTATTGGGTTTACAGTTAAGTATGAAGAACATTGATAGTCAGCGGTTGGATCGATCAGTGATCCTAACAGATCGATGATCCGATCGGTTTACTAGTTTAATTTGATGAATCCGACATGGTAGAAGGTATTCATGACATTGTTCGAGGTTAGCATGAAAATTTGTGAATGGATTAGGCCGCCACTTCACACGTTATACTTATGTTCTTGAGGCCAACCAATGAAGTTATTGCTTATGCAATTGAGTATATAAGCTCGAGTTTTTGTGGTAATTTGGTGATGTGATTGGGAAGGGATATAGAGAGAAATACAGAGATGATATGTTGACATGTTGAATGTGCGAAGAACCAAAATACAGAGGTTAGGTTGATGATTATATATTGTACCTACATGAAACTGTATAAGCATAGTTGACGCTATTTCTCAGTTCACCCTTTTGGATTGTAGTCCAATCATTTTGTATGGCAGTGAGCCTTTATATGTTGTAATCTGAGCAGTGAGCTCTAGGTAATGTGCCTGAATGCATGTGCATTCCCCTTATGTACTATTGCCCTTAAACGAGTTGTTATTTCTGTAGAAGTAATTACTTGTGGGTTCCATCCCCACCGTGGTTTTTGCCCTAACAGGGTTTCTATGCAAAAATCATGGTGTCATAATGTTGTGGATTTTTTTTATGCTTTTGTTGTTTACTTTCAATTATATTTGGTTTATGGTTGTGCAATGAGCTTAACAAGGTTAAAAAGTTTAGAACGTTGATTCACCCCCCCCCCCTCTCAATGTTCCTCAATCCTAACAAGTAGGCTTCAAAATCAAGAGTTGCAAAAGAAGGTTGGCAAGCTAACCATTCCTTATTTTGATAGTTCAAGAAAAATCACTGCTAGATCATGGGTTCAGAAATTAGATACTTATTTTCACACGAGGTTGTCGAAGGAAGCAATGAAGTTGGTGGAAAAATACGGCTCCCGGTCCATCCAATTCCCAACATTCTCTCATATCCGACTTTAAGGATTCTCTTCTCATTCATACAAGCATCCAAGATATCCGACTAATAAGATGGTGTTGTTGGAGGTGACGAGGCAATTGACAGCATATGACAAAATTCAAAAGACGAGGAAAGGTGGAATTGAATTTCCAATCATCATGGGAGCTTCTAATGAAGTATGTCCATCACTACCAACAACAAAGAAATCAGTAGAGGAATTGCAATTCTATCATCTCCAATTTCATACAACAAGGACAGATTTTGATCCTTATAATAAGGGTGGTGGATGGCAAAAAATACAAGTATAAAATGCATTTGGAAGACTATTCAACCAATGTCAATGATGAATATGAAGTCAGGAAAAGAATGTATTCTAGGTTACCACTCCGAATGATTAGAACATGTAGGATTTATTCAGTACTAGATCAGGTGGAGGAAGATTCGAATGTGATTCAGCCTGAGTTCGTAAAAGAAAGAAACAAGACTATCCAGGCGCCTGATTGGACTGGGCCTGGAGAAATAAATCTTGATATGTTATCCAAGCCAATCACAAAATTCACAAGGTGGTAGATTAAACGTTAACTCAATAGATTGAAGACTAAGAATGTTCTCTTAACTTACAACCTGATGGGAGATCCAGAGCCATAAGATAGTAAAGTCGGGCAATTATCAGAAGTTGGTGCAGAAGATCCACCAAAAAAGGAAGAACGTGGGAAAGGGAAAAGCATCATTTATAAGGAGTGGCCAAAGAAAAGGTCAGATGATCCAAGTGAAAGGCCTCCACAAAAAAGACAAAGTCCAGAGATGAAACTATCATCACCAACCAATTCTTCAAGTGTACATGAATTTGACATTTTCACTAGAGAAAGGATTGGAACCAGCAAAAGAAGATCGTCAAAAGACCAACTAACTCTACCAATGCATGATAGGCAAGTATCAATGGTTACCAGAAAGTTAGCTAGCAGAGGAATGAAGAACAAGGAACTCCTGCAAAAATAGATCTCCAATTTCAAGAATCTCTCAAGGCAATGTTAGTTAACGAGTTAGTAGAGCCAGAGATTCTCATCCCAAAGGAGTGTCATGACAAGACAATGCTAGAGCAGGACCAGTTACAAGCATATGATCAACATTTAATATTCTGAGGAAGAGATCAACCCTACACTTGAACTATAGGAATTTTTGAGCCAAATCAACAAACCAACAAAGAAAGGAATGGCAAAGAAATTCTCCAAAGTCACTAAGAATGAGTCAGGATCCAGAACTCTGCATGTAGCAGTGCCAAAGGTTGACAAGGCCAAAGATAAGATTACTCCAAAAGAGTATGATGTGACAAAAATTAACTTAGGGCATGTTAGCAAGGCTAGGTGATGGAGGAATTTGATGATTCCACCCAGGTACTAAAAGAGTGGATGAAGATGCAGGAGAAAATACAAGAAATTGAAAAGTGAGAACAAGGCTTTGTATGGATATCTGCAATGTCTAAATGTACTCTCATAAATTGTAAGCACCTAATTGGTGTACAATTTCAGATTATTTAGCACCCACCTTAGTGTTTTCCATACTAGGACTTCATATGGCACTTAATGAACACCTAAATTCAAATATGGGTCTTTTGTTATTCCAATTTCTTCAAAACTCGAGGTAAGCCTTTATTTCAAAGTATGCTCCTCTATTTTTCCTCCAATCCCATTATTTATTTCATCAACTAGGCCTGATGGTACCATCTGTGGCCTTCGTGTTCTATCCAAACCTTGAAATCAGTTGTCCTTAGTAATTTGGCATCCCCTAATTATCCGGGACCTGTGGTCCTAATTTTGACTCCAACTGGGTGGAACAAAACACCTAGGACGTTATGTTCCTAGGAACAAAAAGCCCTAGATAATTAGGGGATGTCAAATTACTAAGTATTGACTGGGTGGAATAAAACACATAGGCTTTTTCTTCCCCAAAGATCGGGCCCAAACTTGACATGGGGTCTCATCTCAATGATTTAGCGAGATATTTTGATTTATAGTTAGCCTGCTTGAAGTTTAACCTCCAAGATGTCGTTAGAGGTATATAAACACCCTATCTCTCCTCATTTTGGTAACAATTATCAAGTATTCACATTCATGATCAAGCAATCAAGTCCAAGCAATCAAGACCTAGCAAAGAAATTGTCCATCAAGGAAGGAGATACATCTACATTCATCCAAGTCTTCTTTCTTCTTCTCAATCAAGCATTATGGAAAACTATAACATCAACCACGTAAGGTTTTGTCTTTCATGATTTCCTTTTTTGTTTTTGTGTTAAGTCAAAGCTATTGCATCAACATGTTTGATCACATTCAAAGAAGCATTTGCATTATCAAGGTATGATACATTCTATTTTTCAGATCTAGCCTCTTCTATATGACAACACGCTTTTGTTTCTTTTATTTTATTTCAAAGTTGATTCCACACGGGGGTTTGACTGAGGCAAACCCCTCTATCCAACCTTCTTTCTTTTTTTTTGTGTGTAGGAATGGGCGGTGCAGCTGTCAGAGCAAATCCGAAAAGATTAGGACCTGTGGAACTGTCAGTCAAAGTTTCGGGCAAAACTCAAGGGAACAAAATGCCCCGGGCTTCTTGTTTCTCCCAGATCAGGCTTAGATTCAGCCTGCAGACAGGTGCCAACTCAAAGATTTCAGATTTGCAGTTACAGGTGTCTATGGGATCCTGACAATCGGAAATTCAGATCTGTATCAGCATTCTTCCCATTTTGATTCCAAGTGCACACAAGTCTACCATAGATCCCTTTTGTGCCTCATTTTCAGTTTTGCAAGTTCATTATATATATATATATATATATATATATATATATATATATATATATATATATATATATATATATATATCATTTAGTCATTAGCATAAGTACATTATCTATCTCTTTCCCAAATCTAAGCAACAAAGGAATAGAAACCCCGAAAGCATAGATATTGCATTGGGATCCTTTCAATCAAGGGGTGTCAATCATATTTGCCTTGAGGCCGTTTTGCATTCTAAATGTGTCTTAAGATTAGGGGATTAGACTCTATACTTGATCCCCATTTCCTATTGTACATTTTGGTGAGCCCAACACATGACATTTCCATTTTGATTTGGTGCTTAGATTTCATTTTTTGCATTCATTGACTAAATAAAGCATAAAAAATTGCATATTGGTTTCATAGAGCTAGTTCATTGTTGCATTTCTTCTTTTTTTTTTTATCGGTAAAAGGCCGTAGCCCTAGAAAGTTTTTTTTATTAATATAAATAATCAATTTACAATGTGACCCCGCTCACTGCAGGCGCTGGTAGGAAAGAGCGGGGTTGAGAAAACCTCCAGCCTTGCCCGGGACCATAGGTCTTGTCCTTATACAAAATTAACATGGACATACCCACAACTCGACGATTGTCGAGATTTGTAAAAATACATGTTTCCGTAGGCATACCCACGGCTCGATACCTATCGAGATTTGTACATATTTTCGTGGGCATACCCACGTCCCGAAAAAACTCAAGATTGTTTTTCTTTTTTAAAATCATGATCTGATTGATATACATTGACTGGTGATTACACAAGGGTTAAGTCATTTATACAAATTATATACAATATCTGATCCTCTTACTTTGTCAAGAATAAGTATTGATTGTCCGAATGATAATCCTGCCTGAACAAACAAGACAAAAATCCTCCAAAAACCAAGGTTAATCGACATCAAGATTAGAAGGTCCTACATCTTAGCTCCATCACCTATCTATGAATATTGTGAATATTGACTTAAAAACCACTCTATAGATTATATGAAATATTAGGAAAATAGACATACTAAGAGTTATATTAAAGAAAAAACATAAGCTTAATTTTTACCATTTCTAAGCCACTACTCCTTAAGTGCTACTAACATCTACTTACCTTTACTTGAACACATTCTTTTCTGTCATGATAATATTAGAGACAAAATATATCTGTGTGGTTAATAATCCTTACCGATTAAGATTGTTGTTTCCTTCAACAAGTTAGCAATCTTTAATCTGAACATTTTAGGAATATTTGTAACAGAACTAAGCTGTCTCCTTTATGCTATACTTATGATCTGACTAATTCCGTGTATAGCCTGGCTGTCTATCATAATGAGGAGTTATGCAGAGGTTCCTTGTAAGCCTCTTAATTTTAGTTCAACAGAAATTACTCTTGTGATTATCCAGACTCCTCAGGCAAATTAATCAATAAAGTTGGTTTTCTTTAGTCCCTAATAGGTAGAAATTAGCTAAAGTTAAATTCTTTATTATTGTTTTAGCCTACCAAACATACAAAGAGGATACTATATTAATATTATTAGGGAGGATAAATATCAATACAATCTAATAATAGTCATCATCAGTAAGGGATTAGTCTAAAGAACCGTTGTAAAAGAATACTACTTGGCTTTGGGGTTATACTTATAATGAGTACCTTGTGCGCAATAAAAGGAAAACTTATAGTTTCTATTCATCATGCTCTTATTAAATTGAGCAATAACTATAATTAGTAGTCTAGCTGTAATGTTTACTTATCCTTGTCATCATTGCCCTTTTTGCTGTGCTGATGATGGTTGCTACAACAAGCTTTAAAAAATGATAACAAAGACTATGTGAAAGGACCATGAAGCGTATAATAGGTTTACCCATTGTCAGAGGAAACTTGATGACCTTGCTCTGTTTCCCATGCTCTTTCATTGTTGCATTTCATTTGCATGTTAAAAATAATAAAAATCCAAAAATATTTATTTTCACGCATTGTAATGTGTTAAGATTAGTTCCTTCTTTACGCTTTGTTTCATTGCATTAGCTTGTTTCATTACAAAATGTCTGATTTCCTTTTACAAAACTTTACTATCTTTGATGATACATTTAGTAGTGAAGAATTTGATATGATGGATGAAGTCCTTGATGACTTCATCTCTACCAAGCCTTCCTCTCAAACCCCTAAACTATATTTTTGCCAAAAGTTGATTAATGTGATAGAAGGATTTAGGGTATACAACAATCCCCTTTATGAACCTTTTAATGATTCCTCTCCCAAATCTTCTCTCCCTCATGAGGACATATTAATGCAAGAACATACTGTTAACACGTTTCTCAATGATCTCCCTCTTTGGGATGAACAATTGGAGATGATGTTGATTATTCTCTTGATATGTAACCATGAGACTCCTTCGATGCAAGAGGGTGATATTGTGGAGGAAGAGGGTGATATATTTCCTAATTTCCTAAATGATACTTCCCCTTCTATTCATTTCAGTAATCTTCCCTCTAGAGATAAAGCATTAATGAATTGTGTTTGTCATTGATGTCAAAAAGAAGATTTGTAGGCTTGTAATGGCCGGAAGTTCTATATTCTTCTATTGGAGAGTTTGTCATTGCTATATCAAATTAAAATATTCAGATTCATTGTTGTGGTTGGTCTTTCTCTAAGCAGAGTCAAATGTTTCCAGACCCATATAAAAATGAATTGGCAAGAGGTTAATATTGGTATTACAAGCATATATGTGTGGGGTGATTTGGTTCCTTGATTGTAAATGACAAGTGGCATCATATGCATTACTAAAGAAATTGAGTTCGATCTTTCTTCAACCATGTCTACGTATTCAATCAGAAAGACAACACCTTCAGATTTTTGGGTTGACTGGAACAGCGAATTTAGAGGCATCACTGAAGATAGCAGGCAGCAATCATAACATAAGGAATGATAAGAGTTTGCAAAAGGCAACTAAAGCTATAACATATTGGGGTCAGTTTGACTACGAACCACTCCCAAAGAATAATCTTCTTCTGTCTAATAGCTGGAAAGCTTCTTGTCAAAAGTCATTTGCCAAAGTTGTAATGAATAAACAGAATATCATATAGATGGAGATACCTTTCTAAAGAAGTTTGTTTGGGTTAAAATGATATCGGTGAAGGTAAAATGACTTGGATTATTTTCGGAAAATCAAATATAGTTGACATACAATTCAGAATATAATGAAGTTGCTCCCAGTTTATCCTATTTAGTATAGTCTTGTTTCAAAGTGGTTGAAAATAACGGTGATATATCGCCAAACTCACGATATATCGCACACCGAGTTTTACTAAAATATCGCTGTGATTTGTTGGAAAAAATCGCCATGTCGCACGATACATTCAACCAAAAAATCGTTGAAAAAGTCTAACCAATTTGTCATTTGCGGACGCAGTTAGGGTTTCGGTTTAATAAATATTAAAAATTGTCTTTTGCGTAAGTGCATTCACAATAAGACAGTGGCGCAGAAGTTCTAAGTCGCATTAACAGCAGCAGAAGTCTGACAATTACGAGAGGCGGGAAAGTAGGATCATGACATTTTTTATTTACATTCTCAAATATATTATAATCATTGAGACACGGCATTATTTATTTTTTAATACTGATTACATTAAATTTATGAAATATGTATTATGTATTGAGACACGACATTTTTTATTTTTAGATTAAGTATAAAATATCACAGTAAATACATTATACATAATAGTACATATTACAGATTCATTTAGATTAACGAAATCAATTATATATAAATCTATTTACTAATTTAGAATTTTATAGATTACTAAATTTTATTTAATACAGAATAAATTAATTTTCTTTACCATTCATGAAATAAATTTTATGTAAATGTATTTAATAAATAAATTAATTATTAATACTATTTAATAGTTATATGTACATTGTAAATAAAATATAGAATATAGATTCATTTATGATGAAATAAACTTCGATTAATTATATATTAAAAAATAATATATTTTCAAATATTCGATAAAAGTGTCGATTTATTGCCTATTTTTTGGCCGAGTTTTTGGCGATTCCGAGTTTTTCAAAAAAAACTGGCCGGCCGAGTTATTGCCAAGTCCGAGTTTTTCAACTATGTTTCAAACTGTATGTCTATAAATTATCGTTCTAAGGTTGAAGAAGAATCTATGGCTGAAGGTGTGATGCTTTTATAAGGAAAATAAATTGCTTAGAAACAACTACAAGCCATGACAAGGAAGGAGTTGGGACAGTTGGCAACGGTTAAATGATCAGTTGTAACTATAGTAACCATATCCTCGGTTAAAGATTTTTATTCAAGGACTTGCACTAGAATGATTTTTGTGTGTGCAATATGTGCGTGTCATTTGAAATATATAACACATTGGTGACAGAGTAGTATATGTAGCATTTTAAAAAAATATTTTTGGGGAAAGCATTAAGGTTATCATAGCTGAGCAGTATGCAGAGAGTTGAAACATGCATGGAAAAGAGAAGGTATCACTTGAAGGAATGAATGTCAGGTATAACTATTCCATCTAGATTTGATTCATTGCTCTAAATTTTTGGATAAGATTATTTCAGATTAAATTTGCAGTGTTATTTGATCACTACAGAAAGATACCTTTATTATTCAAGTTGAAACTCAATTTGCAAAAGGATTTGTTTAAATTCAATTGGCAGAGGAAAGGTTATTAGAATTTCAGACTGAAACCAATGTGCAGAGAAATTAGTGGGATGAGTTGTTGAATCATAAATTTGTGATCATTTTCAGATTAAATTAAGTTGTAGTAATTATAATCCTATTTATTTTTGTTTGGTTCAGTCTACAAAGAGGTGATATACATTTCAAATTGAAGTCATTGTGCAAAGGAGTAATCAGAATTATTTTGATATATCAGAATCTCAGTTCATCCATATTTGAATAAGGAAAATCAATGAATGGTAATTGGATTAATATGTTTCAAATCTGGACTGAGATATAGCTTGATTTTGAAATTATTTGTAATTTGTAACTGAGTGTGTTCTCAAACTAGTTGAGTGGGTGCTCAAGTTGTGAAAGAATTGATGCTCTTAGGACAAGGGGGTTTGGTGACACCTTAGGGTTGGTGCCCTTAAATATTGTAATTGGATTTAACTATCAAACTGGATTAGGAAAGTAGATCCTAGCAGCATTTTTCACCGTGGTTTTTCACATCTTGGGTTTCCACGTCAAATCTTATGCCTTATCTTATTGTGAGGTGTTTCATTTCAGTTATTTTGTTTGGTGCTTTCATTTCAGTATTCAGACAAAGGCAAATTATTAGAGAATTAATTGGATAAAGTCTTAAGATTTATTTACTTCTGATTCACCCCCCGCCCTCTCAGTAGTAAATCTGTGTTCTACAATTGGTATCAGAGACAATGCTTGTTAAAAAGATTTAATCAATCTAAGCAAATCATGTCATTAGAACACATGACTAGTTTAGAAGGATCCTCCTCAAATAAAACACCTTTGTTTGACGGCACCAATTATGCTTTCTAGAGCATTAGGATGGAAATCTATATTACTTCAATAGGCCATGATGTTTGGTTCATTGTTGAAAATGGTTATGCTATGCCTAAGTCTCCTTTTACTGATCCTATCGATAGAAAAGATTATGAAAACAATGCTGAAGCCAAAAATGCTTTATTGTGTGGTTTATCTAACACAAAGTTTGTCAAAGTTGTGAATTGTAAAATAGCCAATTAGATTTGGGATAAGTTGAAGAGCGTCTATGAAGGAGATGACAAGGTGAAACAGGCAAAATTGCAAACTTACGAAGCCTGGTTTGGAGAGTTGAAAATGAAAGAAGAAGAACGTATTACAGATTATCTCATTAGAGTCGATGAGATTGTAAATACTATCAAGGGTTTAGGCGAGAAGATGAAAGAATTAGTCATTGTACAAAAGGTTTTGCATTCTCTACCATCTAGATATAATGCAAAAATTTCTACCATAGAGGCAAGAAATCTGACTAAAATTACGATAGATGATTTACATGGTATTCTAACAGCCTATGAAAAGAGAATGACAGGTGATGAAGAGACAAGAAAAGATGTTTCTTTTAGAGCAACTACGAAGGTGAAGGATGAAAGTACAAAATCAAAAAAAGATTTAGAAGAAGAATTGACAAACTTGGTAAAGAAATTTAAAAGGTTGGCAAATTCAAAGGAAAATTACCTCTCAAATGTTTCAATTGTGGGAAAAGTGGACATTTTGCAGCTAAATGTCTTTATGTTAAAAAAAAATGATGAGGAAGAAGGTTTTAAAAAGAAACACAACAAACAATTTACTTATAAACAAAAAAGGATTCCAAAGAAAAAGAAAAGTTTATACATTAAAGAAGATGGTACTAATTTTGATATTAGTAAAGATTTTGATTCTGACAATTGTGAAACTTTGTTTACAGCAATAGGACCATGTTGTACAGATTAGAGTGATGGTGATCCAAGCAATGATGCAGAAGATGAAGTGGATCTAGAAGGAGAGTTGGTATGTGCTCTAGAGGAGATCAGCAAATTGAAGAAGGAATTGTCACAACAATTAGCATCAGTCTTAAAAGATAATGAAGATCTTTTGAAATATGTTGAAGCCAAAAATCAGATTATCATAAATCTGAAAGTTGGACTTGAAGAGAGAAAAAGACAAGTAGAAGTGGTAAATTCTGAACTTATTCTAAAATCTGAGAATTGTTCAAAATTAGAAGGTGAAATAGTTGCTTTAAGGAGTGAAATCAAGAAATTAAGCATGATTTCAAAAAAGCAAGTAAAATTTGAAAAAAGTTCAGAATTGCTAGGAGAGATGTTGGTTAAACAGCAAGAGGTTAATATCAAATCAGACTTAGGGTTTGAAAAGGGAGAAAATTCCAATAGCGCAAAAGTTAACAAAGATTTTGTTGAAATAAAAAGAAGTGGTCTCCTAGAAGATTTTACTCATTTTATGGTTACTGTGATTTTTGCAACTACTTTTGTCACAACGCAATTAATTCCAAGGTTATGCCAAGGAGAAGAATTAGTTGTGTTAGTCAAAACTCATTTGATAATTTAAGAAATTTTAATTTAATATGTTTTAAATGTCACAATGTTGGACATACTGCAACAAATTGTCACATGAGTTTTGCAGATACATGAAGCAGGTCTTTTGATAAGAAGGAAACAAAACTTTGGAAAAAGAAAGACAAGAAATCTCTAATTGTTGAAACAGCTTTACATGCAACAAAAGAAAATCTTTGGATAGTGGATAGTGGTTGTTCAAAGTTCAAACCACATGATAGGTGATAGAAGCAAGTTTTCCACATTTACAGATTGGAATGGTGGTCCAGTGAGGTTTGAGGACAGATCTTCAATGGAGATCGTGATAAAGGCTCCTTGAGTATTAATGGTATTTTAGATGCAAATAATGTATGGTACAATTATACAAAAGAAAAATTACTCCACGCCACAACAATTAAATTGTTATCACACAAATTGCTCTATTGTACATACAATTGCTTCTATTGTCTTTTCGATTGTTGTTGAATGATTGATTGGTTGCATGAATTCCTTTGATTTGATTATTTGAAGTATTGGTGAGTTATGATTAAGTAATTGTGATCAAATGATTGAAGAGTGACAATATAATGAATGCTAAGTTTGATGGATTGATGGATTGATGGATGATGATCAAATGAATGTTGATTTGATAGAGTGATGCTTGATCGCTGAATTGTATGTTTTCTTGATCTCAAGTTGAAGTGATGATTGATATGAATTTGATGATTGTTTGCTTGATCTTGCTAATTGATTGTTTGCTTGATTTCTAATGATTGATGGAAGAAGGATGATGATTGATAAATCCTCCTTCAATGCTTGGAATGAAATCTCCTTTATACTTAATTGGTGAAATGGTTGCCACTTTTCATAAGAACTAAGTCATCACTTTCCGTTGTTTCTTTTGAAAATAATATATTATTCCCCACATTGATCTTCCTTGAATGTCCTCTTCAAATGAAACCTTCTCCCCTTAATATCTTCCAATGTGGGGGAGAGTCACACCTCTTCATCATGTTTTCCCTTTGCAATGGTCACAATCTTTCACAATTACCACCCTTCGAAAGAGTCACAACCCTTCACCATTTCTGCCCTTTGTGAGAGTCACAACCTTTCATAATTACCACCTTTTGAGAGAGCCACAACCCTTCACCATTGCTTCCCTTTGAAAGAGTCACAACCTTTCATAATTACAACCCTTTTGAAAGAGTTGCAACCCTTCATCAATGCAGCCCTTTGAAAGAGTCACAACCTTTCATAATTTTACCTTTTGAAGGAGTCACTTATTTTCTTCTTATTCCTTTTTTTCTCTTCTATTAATTCTTTCTTGAATCATGCCTTCCCTTTTCTCTTCCTTCCTCTCACGCCTTTCAAATGAAGTTCTCTTCTCCCTTTTTATATCTCATGTTTGAGGGAGACACAACTTTTCATTTCATGCATTGTGACCCTTCATTAACTTAACTAAATTTTAATTATGTTATATTTTAATTTTCTTCTTTTGTATTTTTTTTTATTTTTTTTTATTTTTTTTTGTATTCTCTTGTATTTTATTATTATTGTTTATTATTAAATCCAATTTCAAATAGGGGACATTACAGAAATATCCTTGCAAACATGATGACATGGTATCTATCTAAAAGAAAATGCAAATAATCTGATTTTATTATTTTGAGTGCACATTTGATTGTTTGCAAACTTGATGTTGCGACTCCTTTGGACCCTTTTGTACCTCTTCAAAATGAACTATCCAGATGAGGTATTCAATGAATTTGTATAGGCAATCAAAATGAGCTAATGTTTGTGCAACTTCTTCACTTGCTGAATACTCATTCTTAAGTGCTGATCCAAGAGGTGTATCATGCTGAAAGTTACATGCATTCCTTGTCATAACCTTGGGAGGCTGCAAGTTGTAACTTACTGTGAACATTTCTCCCCCAATCTCAAGAGTTCGTGCTCTTGAAGTACTTCCCAGTCATTATCAACATATTGAATCATCTTTGTATGGTGAATGGTAGAATCTTCATGCAATACCTCATCCTTATGGAGTTCATATATTCCTTCAGTCATTTGTTTGGTCTCCATAATCCATATATTAGATTGTTGATCTTTGGATGTGGCTGCCATAGAAGACTGGATTTCTGATTTGAGTGATAAAAAATGTACAGAACACAGCTCTAAACAAAGATCAACCTGATTTTCTGCTTCTAGAAGGGCCACTTGAGTAGTCTCTAAGCAATCCTTGGCATTCTTTAGCTCAAAGGTAAGATTGTCAACTTCTTTCCCTCTCATGCATCCAAATAAATTTCAGCAAGATTGAAAAGATGGTCTCAATCTGAGAGTGTATGTAAATAATCTGATTTCATGGTCACCAAAGCTTCTTTGATTATCTATAAAATAGTGTGAGAAGATTCTACTTCAAAACCTTTTTTCTTCTCTCAAGTTGAACCTTCCAAAGGTGATCATCAACTTGTGAAAGTTATCAAAATGTGTTAATGCTGAAACAATCATATCTTTGTTGTTCTTAAATTGGTTCTCCAAATTATGTGACTTATTAGGCTTCTAAACATCTGCTTCATATGACGAATTATCTGATTGGCCTTGAAGAACTTGACTCTCATAGTGAACTTCCTCTATGGCATCTTCCTTGCACACTTTCTCATTCAAAACTAGGGCAGTATTTGGCCCAAACACAAAATCATCATCACTTGGTGACAGAACATAAGTAGGATCAATTTTACCCTTGTACTCAATATCAAACTCAATTGCCCACTAGATGATGTCATGCACTTTTCATGTAGAAGTTGTGGGACAGCATTCGAATCACACATAGAATCATCAAGAGAATTCATCTCTTCACAAGGTCTATCAATGATAATCTCTACATTACCCACCATGAGACTCATGCAACCTTTACCTGTGGAAACAATTGATTCTTCCTCCATAGTATCACTATACTGTAAAATTGTGTTGGTTTTATCCTCCTTGATGTTTGTTCGAACACATGAATCAACTTCATCCTCAAGATCAGCTTTCTTATTCAAATGATGATTCTTCTAAAATAAACCTATATTGGATTCCTCTCATATAAAAGAAGGTATTTGACCTATGTAGAAAAGTGGCTCTTCCTTCAAGTGACTCTCTTTAGACTCATCATAATCATCAAGGACAAATATATTTTCCTATATTTTCTAACAAACTTCCTAAAATGATGGTTGTACTATTGTACCCCATGTAATTATTCATTGCATAATGCCTCCACCTTAGCCAAAAATCAAAATTCCAACTAAGCCTCCATCTCATCCTGCTTGCCTTTTCATCTTCATTGTTTGGATTCTTGACCACATGGCATGTTTGGTTCAAGATGCGTGCGTGCCACGGAGACATCCGCACAATGCACATTCATTCCGTGAATCTACAAACTAAAGGTGGTCATTGGGACGCTACACCTGTTGTTTTTGGTAGTGTAACGCCTCCCTAGACAGTCCACCAATTTGGGGAATCCATTGGAATGTTTAAACTCCATCGTTTGCTTCTTTTTCACTCGCAAACACTCTCTTGGCACATTTTTCAGTCATTTGAATCACACTTAGCATTTTAAGTCACTCTCTTGAGATCTCTTTCCACATTGTTGACAGCTTCTAGCTTGTTGGTCTCATCGTATCGTTGCCCCAGCACCCTCCTTCACACACACAACCTTCTCTCACCTTCAACCCATCAAGCTTCAGCTTCTTGGCTTCAAAGGGGAGTGATCTGACATCCATTTACTTTGTTCAATTTGCCATATCATAGTTATTATCAATTTCTATCTTTAATATTCTTGTTTTATCATTTATCGGTTTATCCATTATCAAACCTATCATATCTTGGCTGTCCATGGAGGTAGAAACACCAAAACAGGGGTCTGATTGCAGCAAGCCTCTAAAACAAAGAGCCCAACACTTTTTCTTGTCGCCTTATGTGCAAGATTGAAGGAGGAGATAGCTTAGCATCTTGGAATTCTTCTGCCATCGTTTGTAAGATTTCAGGGTCACAGATTAGAGTTGCCTTGCACTTTATCTTCAGAAAGCCATTAGGCTCCAAGACCACTCGCTACAGCATCAGCACCATGCTACTTCGCAGTCTTATTAGATTATCACTTCCTTCTTCTCAGGGCTTCACTTAGCGCGTGGCACCAAGCGTCAACTTGGTCCCCCCTCTAGCCATTCCAAATCCATGAAGCCTCAGAGTTTTTATGTTCAACAACAGCTTCCCTCTCCCTCCAGGAAGTGTTAGAAGCAGTCCGGGCCTCCTGTTTGCTCTATGGCCTATCCTTTTGTCTTAGGTTTTTCCAAGGCTGCTCCAGTTTCGTAGTAGGGTTTTGGGGTCTCCCTGTTGGGCCCCCTTCCCTCGTTCCTCTTCGCCTTCTCTTGCTGTTGTTGTTTGTTTGTTTCTGTTGTTTTTCTTCAAGCACTGTTTGGTGTCTTTGTTGTGAGCTGGCCCCTTGTTCTGTGTTTGACAATTCCTTTGACCCTCTTTGTGGTCACTTGTGGGACATTAATAAATTTATCTTATCTTCCTCGTTTAGAGTAGTTCCTTTAACTTCATAGTTATCTTCTATTACTTACCTTCGTATCAGTCTCATCCATTCACCGAAGTTCTCCAAGAGAATCATCTATTTAGGGGGATCTTTTCATTGTATCATGATTTTGACTTGGATAACCTTTTCCATTGATGTCAACGGGGGAGTAGAGAAAGGGGAAGCATTTCTTTCATGGGGAGATGTACGGTCCCATTGCAATTAACAGATTGCAATCAATGACAAAGGGGGAGACTGTTGGAACTTGTTGTCATCAATGTCCAAGGCAATTGAAGACAAAGATTGGAGGATAGATTGTGCCAAATTTATGGCACTATTTTCGAGACTTTATTTGGCAAGGAGATATAATTTATAGGGGCCAACCTCTGTTGCAATGACCAAGGGTTAAGTGAAGAGATGCATTTAAAAACAAAGGTTGCATCCTTTGTCAACTGAGATGTCCTTTCATGAAGTTGTGCCATTTTGTGGAGATTTAAAGTGGAGTTGCAAATTGTTTTAAAGGCAAGCATTCATCCAATATCTTATATATGAAAGAGCAGATATAAAAGTCATCTATAGCAGACTTATGAAAGACATTGTTGCAGATTTATGAAGAGATATTATAGCAAATTTATAAAAGACATTATTGCAGATTTATGAGAAATATTATAGCAGATCTATGAGCAGAAATTGATGTATATTATGAGCAGATATGGAGAAGAATTTTCAGCAGACCTATGAGATATATTGAGCATATGTTAAGGAAGATTTTGGTGAAAATTTCCAACCAATTTTTAAGGAGAATTAGATCTGATTCAAGGAGAAGATCAAGTACTCATCACATTATTCTTTTGGAGGTTCATACCTCATATTCAAGGAGATTGGTGTCTCTTGCTGGAAGGGTGTCATAATAGTAATAATCAGAAGAATTGGAATTTTGGCTCCATATACATTATTTTAATTTAAATAAGGTGTGGTTTCTGATATCATTCTATTAATTTATCTTAGATGCAACACATTTAAATTGCAAGTATCAGATTACAAATAATAAGCATTTCACAGAGAATTGTGTTTGGTATAACAGATAATATAATTATATTAAAGTATAAAATGGTTGTCATGTTTCTCAATTATTTAGCACAAAAGGGCTGTATTAAACAAAGTATAAAATATAACATCAGTCCTTCAATTGATCTTGTGCTTCTTAGAAAACTCACCAGAGAATAGATGTTGCCTAAAAAGTCAAAAGGCACTTCCAGAGTCACTGCAACCTACACAGTTAACAGATAAACCAGTTCATACAAACTATTAAACTAAAGTATCATATAACATAACTCCATACTATAGCAGGAGACTTGTTACCTAAAAAGGCCCCAATATGACATAATATTCTCTTCTCTTTTGTTTACTTAAACATATAAACAAGAGATCATTGAAACAATGAAATATAATGGCATGATCAGATTTTCTCAAGAAGAGTTTGATATACAAACATAACCCAAGTTTAATTTGACAGACAGATTGCAACCATTAAAATTGAGTCTATAGCATTTCAGATTAAAAAAACACTGCTTTATATCTTAAACATATTTCATTCTCCAGTCACCAAATGAACCAACCATTTTTCAGCAAAATTTTTAAAATACAGGACCGTTGACAATATGAACATATTGGAAAGTACCAGCAGGAACTCCATAACAAAATGAAATTCAAAAGGAGTTATCCAGGAGAAGCCACAAAGCTGGAAGTCCATGACCTTAGATTTGACCACACAACTTGGTGCTTCTCTTAAGCAATCCGAAGCGACCCCTCCATATGCCCTTACCAACCCTCCAGCTCCTAATTTTATCCCTCCAAAGTACCTGCAATAAGATATACATAAATATTGTCAAAAGGAATATAAGCATGTGCAAAGAATAATGCAAAAGCACCTCAACAATTATGTCAACTTCTTTCTTCAATTCAAATGTGATGGACGATATTAATCATTTACCTGGTTACCACCACCATTATTCTATCTAGTCCTGAACCAACAATTGCAGAATGGATTGGTCTGCCAGCTGTACCCGCAGGCTCCCCATCATCATTGAACCGATACAGCTCCCCAATCTGTATTTATTTAAAGAAAAGGAAAAAAGAAGAGAGAGAGAGAGAGAGAGAGAGTAATTTTAGTTCTCTTAGATTTATGTGACCTCAAGAACCTCATAATGTCAGCAGAAGTTGAGAAATCACTTTGATCTTACTAATAACACCTACCTTGTAAGCCCAACAATTATGTGTCGCACGTGGGTCTCGGACCTAAAACAAAAACACATGAATTCTAATTATTCTAAAGTCAATCCTTTGACAAAGACAGAAGAAAAGATTTTCACTGGCTGCAAATTTTAAATTTTTATATAAATAAAAAGAATTCATCTAGGATTTCTTTTAAAATGCACAACCAATACAATATTTTATAGACCTAAAGACTGGCATTGGCACACTTTTAATATAACAAATACACCTTAACGAGGACCTATTAATTCGAGACAACCTTTATTTATGTTCATGGAAACAATAATCATAAAACACTTCCATAGATTTCCTTTTTTTATCAAAATAAGACTTATGCGCCAAACTGGAAATATAGTAAGTGGGGATAGTTAATTAAAATGATTGCTGATAGAAAATTGCCAATTTTTTCATACCATGTGTATGGCCAATGGGCATTTGTGCCTCTCTCTTAAACTTGTAGTTGCATATCAATGATATGTAATATGTTATATTGTTTTGTATTAATTGATTATCACATGTGGATAGTGATTTTGGATACATAAATACATACATACATATTATATATAGACACACAAACACACACACACATATGGACACACAAATGTATTTTCTTATGATAAATTATGTATATATGATGTATTCAACTTAACTATTTTCATACAAATGATATGCTAGATGATTTAATTCTGTAATATTGTAGATCGAAGGTTAAAATCTGGATTGTAGGCAGGCATCAAATATTTCTGCTCCTGACATTAGAGAATACAAAGTCGAAGGGAAAAGATTATTTAGACAGTTGAAAGAAAAATTGCTGAATAAGGATGCAAGTCATCTTTCCACCACTGGTCTCTGGGGAATCAAAGAAGCAATTCTTCTCAGTTCATGAGGAAAGAATTAGTGGAGCTGTATCCTTGTTTGGCGTGGAATGCATACTTCCAGAGCATCGCTTTAGAAGACTCATCATTGTTTGAGATATCTCTGTGCTGTGTATAACTTATGTTAACCCTACCATTATGTTAACTCAACGTAATGTCGTCATAGAGTCTCTCAACATGACGTCCACCATGACTACTCTCAAAGAAATATACATTAAAGAGCAACATCTCTCAAGGGCTTTCACCTCGTATTTCTCCATCTCAGAGAAATATGCATTAAAGAGCAACATCTCTTCAAGGGCTTTCACCTCATATTTCTCTGTCTCAAAGAAATATGCATCAAAGAGCAACATCTCTTCAAGGGCTTTCACCTCATATTTCTCCGTCTCAGAGAAATATGCATTAAAGAGCAACATCTCTTCAAGGGCTTTCACCTCATATTTCTCCGTCTCAGAGAAATATGCATTAAAGAGCAACATCTCTTCAAAGGATTTCACCTCATATTTCTCCGTCTCAGAGAAACATGCATTTAAGCACATAATAAGAGCAACTGATGCTGAGACTCCCTCTCAACAAGGGCAACATTCTTTACAACATCAAGCAAAATCTCTAGATACATCAACCGGATCAATAGACGCGAATGGTACATCATACCCCCTCTGAATGTTAGAGGTCTCGTCAGGAGATATGTCCATATCTTGAGGAGCCTCCTATTCCTAAAGGTTGTTCCCATGGGGCTTCTGCAGCAGGATACCACTGTTACCCACCACTGCACGTACCCCCGTCATTCTCCCACCCAAGAACAGTATGATTCACAGGTCAGCTGAAGTACATGATAAGCACTATATTCCCATAAAACTTCCTCCACTTGATCAGATTTCCGATCTCAAAATTCACTGCACCTGCTTCCTCAACACCAAGATGCACTGATGGAAGCTTTAGAGGCACACCCTCCTTGTGATCTCCATGGAACACTATAGCACTTTGCCTATCTAGCTCTAATGACAACAATCTCGGTTGAAGGTAACCCACAACCAGTAGATCCTAAAGCCAGGTAGCAGTGAACATTACATCTTGTGAAGTCTAAAACCCCTCAACCATGGAATGACCAAATGCAAAATCTTCTCAAACAAGGTGGGTTTGGTAGACCTCCAGGATATAAATAACTTAATCAAACAACCTACATTAACATGGAGGTCCTTCTCCTCTGAAAAAAAATATGACAGAGTTCGATCAATTCTGTGAGCAGTAGGAACATATGTTAAGGAAGGTGGGATCTAAAATAGAGAACAATTATATATTTATTCTGACCTTGACTGTGGTGTATTTTATTCTTGCCAGAAATACGCAAAGTTTGGATGAGTAAGTATCGAATGTAGAAGTGGAATTGCCGTTGTAATTGATTCCATTCTCCATCGATACTTCTGCGATATATATCATATTGAATAGTCATGTCTACGTAAGGACATGACCCTTACGTGGTATGACTCACGAAGGGTCGTGGCCATGATTTTAACTAATCATATGTTAGTGGCTTAATATAATTCACGATATTCTGAAGAACACCGATCAAGTATTATACAACGCGGATCATACACGGCAGTTTTGACTTCGACATCATGCATAATATAATATGCAATTTCCGACATAAACTGCTGATAGAAGGAGTGTACAATGGTCATTGAGACCGAGCATGATTTGGCAACACCGATACTCATGTAGTGAATCGCATATATACCAACATTAACATGCAGTTCTCAAACCCAATCACTGGGTGAGAGTACGATGGCAGATAAGGATATTACTCACAGATTGATTATGTATGAAGCCCGATCTGGGCAGGATCATAAGTAATTAAGTAGCTTCAGATATTAGTATATGGGGGAAATCAATCACACATATATATATGTATGTATCTGTATATATATACATATACATACATATATGTATGTGTAGATTTGTTCTACATACTGATATCAGATCCAACCGAAGCTATTACTTCAACAACATAGTCACCAATCTCACACAAAATCTTCATTTATTATCAAATGTTGAATAAGCCACCACTTTGCCATTTCACAGCTTTTTCAAGTCTACTGTGATTAGCAAAACAATTCAGGAAAACATTTTCAGAAATGTACAATCATTTATCTGCTCAAGATGGTGACTCTCTTGATTCTGCCAAGGTTTCCTTAATAATGCTGGCTCAATAAGTCTGGAATTATACGACTGTAGTGTCTCCACACGCAAATAATTTCCAACTGTCAACATTAGAAAGTTTGGGCGATAAATATTAAAACATTAAACCTAATAATAGCATACAACTTCCATTAGAATAAAACATCAAATACTATGACAAATAACAATTGCAAATCATCTCATTACTTCACAATGATAATTATTGACCTACGATAGCTGTAATCTTTTAGACTTCTTTCAATTATCCTGAGGGTAATAATAAACTAACAGATCTATTCATGGACATATAATATTCAAATAAAATATCCCAATTTAAAATATAAACTCTCCAAGCAGTCACAATATTAGATTTGATAATAGGACTTATCTGCAAATTTGTCCAACTTCTAGTTGCATTGCATCACATCTGCAAAACGAGGGAAATCAATGGTGCTGCCAATCTGATCACACTTAATTATATCCTGAAGATTCACCTATGTTGGATATTCGCCTAGGAAGCGCATCACGGTGCCCAACTTGGCTACAGTGATGCAGCCATCCTGATTGGTGTCAAACAGGCTGAATGACTCATGCATTGAAGAGACAAGCTCTCCAAGATTATTGTTTGAATTCACACATAAAATATTATTATCACCGCCCAATATACTCCCTATCTTCAGTTATATCTAGAGTTCAGACACTTCAAGAGCCGCTTCATACAAAAACCAGACCAAACACAAATACAGAGCCCATTATTAATCTCCATCTTCAATGGAACTGACCAGAATGATTGGCTTACAAATATCTGATGAAGTCTTTCATTCCATTCCCACAGTTTTTATGGTGTCTACGATAGAAAATATCAGATTCTTGGAAGATGGCTTGGAGAATAGTATTTTCCCGACTCGCAAAATGTTTTGAAGATGCCACAAACTCTTGAATATTGTAGAATAAGAAGATGTTGCAATTCTTGATATTCCCGACTTAGCATATGCAGTTCGAGGAAGTCACGAGTGTGTTGGTAATTTGATTCGATTCACCTCTTGATCTCACACCTTGACAAATTACCAAATTTTGTCTAATCTGAAGATTTGTAGAAGGAAGGACAAAACAGGGAATTCCATGAGCTTGAAAAAAGATAACAGCTCACACTAGAGAGACACTACAGAAAGAAAATGTGATATCCATAGTTCCTATATGCAGTGGCTGCTATTGTGACCATTTCCTGTAAATAATTAATAAGTCGCAGTGTAGTCAAAAACTGTGAATACTATCAGGACTGTTTCTCATGATTCATTACAGAAAACGTCTCCTAGTTGCTGCATGAATGTCTTCCCTTTAGAATGGATGCTATCCCAATTTCAATATTGTGCCCAAAATCATAGAGATCAGCTTATATGGAAACCACCAACAAATGTTTTCACAACACCAGGAACTCACAAAATCCTTAACTCACAATATTCTTCACAAGAAGGTTAGCGTTACTAAACTGATGTTATGCGACTACAAGTGTTCCATTCTACAGCGACTTCTGACAACACCTAGATGCTAGATGTAACCCCTGGAGAGATTTTCTTAAAAAAAAATGATACCTTGAAATCCCTTAAGCTTTATCATTACCTTAAAGGCATCGACATTCAATTCAGAAATTTTGATTTAAATATTTCTCTTACATATGTATAGCTTTATGAAAATCACCTTTCCTAAGTGTTGGGTCCCACTCCTTTTAAATTTTATGCTAGATAATACAGATATTTATTAAATATTCAGACTACTATCACATAGTTTCAAATTGAAGAAAATAATCCAACCTCTCCAAATTCTCGATATGCAGAATATAATTTCTTTATCTTTCAGATAACAAACAGAGGTAAGTATTGTTATTCTTGCCCAGAACTGATGCAAGATGAATATTCAAAGCCTCAGCCATAGCTGCTGTTGATAAAATCTGGCTTCCATCTCCAGCAGCTGATACACCAATTCCCTTGAAGGAGTAATCACTAGTGCAAACACATCATACGGATTCTCCACCAGCTTGTTCAGAATGGGCAATGCAAATGCCACTGTCTTGCCGCTGTTGAGGTGAAAGCCCTTGAGAGATGTTGCTCTTTAATGTATATTTCTTTGAGAGTAGTCATGGTGGACGTCATGTTGAGAGACTCCATGACAACATTACGTTGAGTGATTCCATGATGGGCACTTGTGTATATGCTTCTTTCCACACGTGGGAGTAGCCATGGTGACGTCATGTTGAATGACTCCATGACGTTATCACATTGAGAGATTCTGTGATAAAGCTCTTTTCTACAAATGGGTGTAGCCATTGTGGGTGTTATCATGTTGAGAGATTCTATGATAAACTCTTTTCCACAAATGGGTGTAGCCATTTTGGGTGTCATGTTGAGAGATTCCATGACATAGATATTTGGAAAGATACCTCCCTAGCTAAGAGGGAGTGTTGATGTTATGTAGCTTCGGGAGATATCTTTCTCCCATATCTAAGATTGTCTTCTTCATGTCATGTTGTTCCTCCTATTTTGTTGATGTCGCTTCAATTCAGACTGCTAGTCATCTCATTTTAATGGTAGCGGTTATTCTTGATATCGATAGGCATTCCAAGTGTTATGGCAGACATTTGAAGACACTAAAGAGTCAACTTTATTATGTGTCATCTTCTTGATATCGGCAAGCATTCCAAGTGTTCGACGGACTCTTCGTCAAAAATTGAAGAGTCCAACTCTTCTTTGCCTAGTCTAATTTATACATAAAAGAGGAAACGATATTGGGTTGGATGTTCCATGCTAGTTAAATTTTCTTTGTTGGTTCGATATTCTATGATGTTAGCATATGAGTATAATCTTTGTCTATAGATACATTTTTTAGAGGAACATTTTATCATTGTTTCAGTTTGATATAGTTTTAGACATTTGTTTAGCAGATTTAAGACAATTCATTATTAATAAAGTGACATTTCATGGCTGGGTTTTTCACCCTCAGGTTGGAGGGTTTTCCCAGGGTATTTATGTGTCTTTGTGTTCATTGTTTATTTAGGTTGTTGCATATCTTAATTCTGGTGTAAAAAATCAACATTTGTGTCATGCATAACTTCTTTTAAACCTGCCAGGCATAATTTTATTAATGTTAATGTCATGTGGGGCATGAAGGGACAACAGTCAGTTCTCAGCAGATATTAGTCTCCAAACTCCCTCCAATTGACGGTCTCGTGCAATCAATACAGAGTTGTGAGCCTTTGACAGGTTCTTTTTAAGTTTAAATGTTGATAGTTATAAATCCACTATATACTAGAATAAGTTATATGCTCAAGAGTCAGTATTGTTCTTATTTCAAGATCAAGCTTTTAAATTGAATGCAATTCTGAATATGAAATGATTTGTATCTTTGTTGATAGTTTAAGAAGGCATATTTTCTAGTTTAGTTGAAACCTGAGTGGGTATGTTGGTATTAAGGAACACTAAGAGGGGGGGGGTGAATCAGTGTGCTGCGATTGTTAACGTTATTAATCTAATTCTTTAACCATATAGCACATACAATGAAAATGGCTAAAGCAAAGTGCAAATATCCACAACACCATAACACCAAGATTTTTATTGTGGAAACCCTATTAGGGGGAAAACCACAATTGGGGTGGAGCCCACAAATGAAAATACTCTACAGAAGTATTATACCCTGTTAATGGTTTACAAAAGGAATGCACATGCATTTAGGCACACCACCTAGAGCTCACTTCTCAAATACAAAAGAGGCTTACTACCTATATGATTAATACAATGTCACTAAGAAAATTGAATCGATACACTACATCTACAAATGCCAAATTACAGTTCCAATTAGGCACAATATATTGAATTCATGCACTTCATAACTCATTGTTCTATAGCTTTGATTCGGACCTCAAATCATATCTTTGTGCACGTGCAACTGTGCACAATTGTTATAATCGCCACACACATACAATCTATATCCTCAAAATGATTGAATATATCAATCTTATATATCCGCTTCTAAAGATTATATCACCTATAGGTCGGCCTCAAGAACACTTCTCAAAGTGATGAAACGTGTATGAACTGTCGGCTACATCTATATGAAAAGCTCAATGTGGACCAAAACAATTAAGCATGTGCTATCCTATACGTCGGCTGAACATCCTCAAATACAAAAATTAATCACCAAAATCAATTTGATAGATCCGCAAAAGGATCTACTTCAAACTGCTGTTGTTCTCCACCATATATATATGCCGCATATGTACAAAAAGACTTACATCCTCTTGAAGATATCTGCAAATATATTTTTCAATGACCTCAATTCACTGTCCCAACCCTGTTTGAGACTCTCCAAAAAAGAAATATCCCCACAGAAGAGGTAGGCTTGCATTTTCGTTGTCTGAAGATCAGATGGGTCACTTGTGACCATGGCTGCCTCTGCTTCCTTCGTCGCATTAAACAAGGTTCCCAATTTAGGAGCAATCAGACTCCTAACCTCATCAAATCTACTCACAAGTCTATCCTTTTCATTCATCAAGCTCTTGATTTTGTCAAGCAAGGCTATCACTTGACTCTCTTGACTAGAAACGGGAATGCTTAAAGGATCAAAATTCTGAGACAGATCAAATAACTGCTTTTCATTTTCTCTGATCTCCTTCTCAATGTTATCAACACACTTAGAAAATGATACACATGCCTTATATACATTACCTCCCTCTGATAGAGCATCTTGAATACTCTTGACACTACTACTCAATAGTATTCTATCATTCCCAATCATCTTCTTCAACTCACCAAATCTATTTACATCAAATTCCATCTTAACTTTAATCTGAGCTAACTTTTCAAGTGATTCAAAACGGGTACTTACAGAATTAATGAGACCCTTCAACTGGCCGGATGGAGTAGCGGATGGATCCTTGACATAAGTAGGCATAATCTTCTCAAGTACACCAGATGCAGGACCAAGCAGCTCACTGTCTTCTATATGAGATCTCAAGATCTCCTCTCTTGCTTTAGCTTGTGCAAATGAAGCAAGTTTCATTTTTTGAATGGGAGAGAGAACATCCAAATTGATAGGCCCTTTGATGAGTTCCAAATCATCCAATTCCAAATTATCTTCTAGGAACTCCTTCACTGCCTCTGCAGTGTCTCTTGCCTCAATTTTTATTTCTGCCATCTTCTCCACAGTCACTTCTTCTATAACTACCTTCATTTCACCCTTAGGTTCCTCAAGTGCATCTTTCTCTCCTTAATCCATTTCTCCTTCATCTTTACTCAACTCTTCTGTAACTGTCTTCATTCTTTTCTTTCTCACCTTTACTTTCTGGAGGAGTGGAAACATTCATCCCAAACTGTTCAACTTCAGGAGAAGATGCATCAACATCATCACCGACAATATCAAAACTGTTCTTTAGTAGGATATCTTTCAAAATCTTTTTTATCTCCTTTACAACTTCATCAGTTTGTCCAATCTTTAACTTGTTAATTCTTGTTTTGCTTCTGAATTCATTCTAAGCCTCTCTAGGAACATGGTTCATTTCATCCACAGCTATAACAGGACAAAGATTGATCAATACCTGCTCTCTAATTTACTCATCCTCAGCTTTAGCATTCATCCTTCTCATTTCCAAAAGATCATATAATTATTTAGGAATATAAGACATTATTTCAACAACTATTATATTTGTTTAGATACTTTATAGTGGCCTCTTCAAGTACTCTCTTACCATCATTATCAAAATTGTCAAAGAATTTATAAAGTGGCCCCAAATTACCCTGCACAGTTAAATTCTTTGCAACATTATTGACTAACATTCCAGGCTTATCAGATTCAAGTTTCACCTTCTTACTTACTTATTCTTCATCAGATGGCTTAGCCTTGGAGACCCTTAATGCCTTTGTTCCCTTAGACTTTATCTCTTTCACTGCAGCATCTAACTCTAACTTTGTCATCATCCTTAGCTGTTGCATACTCCCTTGAACTTTTTACCTTCATTCTTTTTCCCTCCTTCCCGGATGGTTTTGCTTGTTTTTGCTTGCGACTCACAGTCTTAGATGGACTTGCAGGGTGCAGCACTTCTCGTTTTTCTTGATCTAGAAGAAGAAACACTAGGATTGGCTGCCAAAGATTCAATTGGCTTCTCTTTTGATTTCATCTGCCTCTTTCTTGCTTCCCTTACTGCTTGCACTGGTATTCCCATGCTCTTTGCTAGGTTCTCCACCTCTTTCTGGACCTTCCTTTCTCTATGTGGTATTCTCAAATCTAGGTGCACCTTCAAACCTTTCTCTCTAAAAGTACCAAACCTTTCCTCTAATTTATCCACAAGCTTGCTAAGTGGATGTTCAGCATATATTCCAATAATGTACTCCTCAACCTCATACCCCATGGGCATGATCCAAGATGTTCTTGGCTCTACTGCTTCCATTAAGCATTGATCTGTTTCAACCATGAAGCATATAGTATCTTCATACTTCTCAACAATGGATCTAGGGGTCCTCTCCCTTGAATGCATTTTACTCTGAAAATCTTTAGAGAAACCCCAAAGGGTGTTCTTCTGAGACTTACTATCAAGCATGTACAGAAATTCTATAATCTGTACTGCAACTTGTCTATCCTTGGACCATTGAATTCTGCCAACACTAGGCAGCTCAATCATGAAATAGAAAAACAAACTCAAGATAAGATCGCCATACTTGAAGATTTGCTTCTTGTCCTTCTTTATCTTTGAAAGATTGTCCAATAATTGGATCCGCAACAATTCACATAAGTCATATTCAACATTTTCTTTCACCATCTAATAAGCAGCATAGATGGTTGTACTAGAGACTAAATTATCTCTGCTAGAGTTGTAAATTTTATACCCTATGACCATAGATGCGAACTTCACATTCGGTTGTATGATGTCGTTTATAGTCATTGCCCTCTTATCAAACTTTGCTCCAGTAGCATCTATGACTACTTGATTTTTGACAGATTTCAAAACAGACACCTCACCAAATGACCATAAACCAGTTACTTCAATTACTTCCTTAGTGATCTTATACGACTTGTCCAACCACATGAATTAAGCATGAATCCGACTCAATACATACCGAATCCATTCATTCTCATCAAAAGATGCAAATTTGGTAACCTGTGCAAATTTCTTCTCTTCCAACACTTTAAATTCATCTTTCAGCTTAGAATCAACTGTTAGGTTATCCACATAATGTTTTATTATCTAATAGCTCCCTAAATCTTCAATATTTGCATGAATATAAGCTATAATATCTTCCACATGAAGAACACTGTACGAAACGGTCAAAAATGCCCCTTGTGGATTATCATCCATGGATTTATATAGATGTTTCTTAAACTTGGGTCTAGGGCGTTCAATAATATCCACAATCTTAGGTGTATCCATGAGTGAAAGTGAAAGATTTCAAGATTCTCAATAAAATACCTCTTTACAAAGAACTAGGGTTTGCGCAATGAATCTTCTTCTTCGCCCTCGAACGCATTGAATTCGCCTTCCAAAGCTCTCAATTTGGTTCTCCTCAATATGCAAAGTGACAAATGAGAGAATAAAATACCTGTTTAACCTTCGCACATCTACTTTTCAATGCAATAAATGCTTCGTACCCCAACTCACATGAACATCTGATTTTACCACCTGTGATGCACAAATCTTTTTGTGGACCTCCAAATCTATTTAGACTCCTTTGGAATTGCTTCAGAAACATCTGCAACATCTTGATACAACTGAATCATACATTCTCATCCAAGCATCAAGTCATATCAGGGGATTTTTATGAATTTTCATGAAAGCTCCCCCTAGGCCAAAGGCCTTAGTTTAATTTCCTAAAGAAATTTCCACACCAGATTCAGATGCAAACTCATGTTTTGCATTGATATAACCTTTCCTTACCCGTGTCTTGTTCTTCAGTTGTCTAACTTCATGCACATCAACCTTTTGTTTTCCCTTTGTCATTATTCTACTATGTTACCACAAGTTTCCGGAACGGGGGGACGGGGAAACGGGTTTCCGGGACGGAATTTTTTTCCCGGAGCAAAGGACGGCAGTGGGGACAGCTATATAAAAAATTAGAGAAATTTAAAATATATAGGGAAATTTTAAAAATTCATATGAAAACATGGATAAAGCATGCTTATATACATTATTGAAACTTAACATATAACGTTTGTAATAAATAATTTAAATTGAAAGTTCACATGAGAGTGGAAGTCAAACACATTATCAAAATTCAAGCATTAATTGTATGGGCAACCAGGGGATGGGTTTCCGGAAGTTTCCAAGTTTTTGGGACAGGTCAAATTATACCGAAAATGCATCCTCGGGTAACACTGTTATTCTGCATGTTGTTCCTATCCACCAAACCCTTCATGTTCATGTCCACATTTCTGCTTCTACAAAATTTTGCAATGTGACCAAGATTGTTGCATTTGTAGCACACAACATTTGATTGACCAAACCTATAATTTATTTGATTCCCTCTTGATCTGCATTACTTAGCTATGTGTCCAAAATTGTTGCAAGTAAAGCATCTAACATTCCCCTTATTGAAGGTATTGTTCACAACAATTTTGCACTCACTTAACTTATGATGATAGTTGTTGCATTTAAAGCATAAACCAAAAAAAGATATAGCATTCATTCTATGTCTACATAGTGCAGCCCTATGACCAAATTTATTGCACACAAAGCATCTACCATTGAAATTTTGAGCATTAGGTTGTCCTACCAAAGACCTTTTAGATTTGCCATTCTGATTGTCTGATGAGGGATTGCTTTGACCTGATCCTGAGCTTTCACCTTTATCAAATCCAAGACCTTGTGTGTTTCCTTTCATCCTTTGACTTTCAAGTACCACATCAAGCTTGGCTAAGCTGAACATGAATTTATCCTTGTATTTGTTTGCAGTAGCAAGTTCACTCCTAAGAATGTTATTTACCCTTTCAAGTTCTTCCTCATTGTGCTTGATTCTTGCAAGTCAAGTTGTAGCTATCCAAGCTCACAATTCAATCTGTGACATTCATCAGATCTTTCCTCCAAGGACTGATCAAGATTCTCTTCATTTTTTTTCCTTGCTTCACTCTCCTTAGTTAGCTTCATCACCACAGATTCCATCTCATCCTTTAGGACTTCTTTATCTTTTGCAAGCTACTTACATTCATCTATCTTCTCCTTCAAGGCTTGACTATCATCACTTGTGCTTTCTTTCTACTTTAGTTGCTCAACAAGTTCCTTCCTCTTATCCATGGATTTATTCAACTGCCCTTTCAATGTCTCAATGAAACTTTCAGCTTCTGTAAGACTCTTCATCAGTTCCAGAACTTCAGCTTTGGATTGATCAAGATCTTCAAGTGCGCAACCAGGAGATGTTTTTTAACACTATCTGAATTCATTGAATCACATATTAGGATCTTCCTCAAGTTGTTGGACTTCCTCTGAGGAACTAAGCTCTAATACCAATTATTAGTATTAAGGAACACTGAGAGGGGGAGTTGAATCAGTGTTTTGCAATTTTTAACCTTATTAATTTGATTCTTTAACCATATAGTGCATACAATGAAAATGAAGATGCTAAAGCAAAGTGCAAACACCCACAACGCCATAACACCAAGATTTTTATCGTGGAAACCCTATTAGTGGAAAAACCACAGTGGGGATGGAACCCACAAATGAAAATACTCCATAGAAGTATTATACCTTGTTAAAGGTTTACAAAAAGAATGCACATGTATTCAGGCACACTGCCTAGAGCTCACTGCTCAAATACAAAAGAGGTTTACTGCCTATATGACTAATACAATGTCACTAAGAAAATTGAACTGATACACAACATCTGCAAATGCCAAATTACAATTCCAATTAGGCACAATATATTGAATTCATGCACTTCATAACTCACTATTTTGTAGCTTTGATTCGGACCTCAAATCATATCTTTGCACAAGTGCAACTGTGCAGAATCGCTATAATCGCCACACACGTACAATTTATATCCTCAAAATGATTGAATATATCAATCTTATATATCTGCTTCAAAAAATTATATCACGGTATCACCTATAAGTTGGCCTCAAGAACACTTCTCAAAATGATGAAATGTGTGTGAACTGTTGGCTATATCTATATCAAAATCTCAATGTGGACCAAAACAATTAAGCATATGCTATCCCATATGTCGATTGAACATCCTCGAACACAAAAATTAATCACCAAAATCGATCTGATAGATCCACATAAGGATCTACTTCACACTGTTGTTCTCCACTACTTACCCAAAAACTAATACATAGATCATCATATCTCGCACACCATTACCCTCAAACCTTGCGAATCTGGAATATGGTACAATAGACATTCAAGAAGCTTCCCTTAGTTTCGCACCACAAAATATTGATCTGGGAATCCATACCGAACCACATACTGAAGACTGTCACATACTTTGTTCTTCACCAAACTTAACCAAATCACCAAAATAACTTTCAGTTTGATCTCATAGAGTCATGCGGATGGGTGAACTGATATTAGTTGCCAATGACAACAACTAAGCATCTATGCAGTGTCTCTTGCCAATAGGGTATACTATTGTTGGTATTCAATATGCAATTGTCTTCTAAATATTTTGTCATCTAACAAAGCTCTATTTATGCAAAGCACTTGAAGAGCAGTTCCAGCTTAGACAAAACTGAGAAATATAGTTAAGTGCATGACTATGCTAGAGACAAACTAAAGAAGGGTCTTTACAATTAAACTCTAGACAATCTCTTTAGTCTCCATCTTTTATTTGGTCCAAGTGTTTCCAAACAGTTTGGAAAGCGATAGTGCATCTCAAGATTGTGCATTTTTCCTAGTGTTTGCTTTACCAAGGTCTTCCAACAAGCAATTGATTAACATGTCTTGGTATTTTAACCCCAGATACCCTTTTTGTCGGCAACCTAAAACACTTTTGCATTTTTTTTGGTTATGCACTCAAGCGCAAAAGGCCTAGCAATGGCTTCATGATTCCTTTCACTCTCTTAGGCCAAATTTGTTTACCTCGCATAACGTTTCCTAGACGTGGGGCCAAATGCCTACCTAAATTTTCCCACCTATGACATGTTTTTCGACTGAAGATTCTTTTATGTATCTCAAAAGATGAGAATGTTACTATATGTGCTAATAATAAAGTTGTTATCGATTTCAATTATACTCCTCACTCCAAGTCACTAGTGGTTTCTAATATGCTCACGAAAATTCATGGTTGAGCTAATAAAGTGACCTTACAGATTTAGCATCTGAACTTTTGTGGATCACCAAGACGAATACACCCTACACTATTCTCAAGGTCTCACCCTCTTCATCTCCTTGTGACAATTCCTTTTCCAAGGGAGCTAGCATGGCAAGTCAAAGTGCTCTTGGCACTGCTCACAAAGCCGCCAAAGAGGTTTTTCTCTGCCCCCGATCAAACAGCCTTCTACTAGTCTCTGCCTACTAGCCCTTAAAGGTCCTTAAAGGGGATGGTCATTGTTTGCGTAGCACTCTCTTATATCCTCTCAATGGCATGGGCAAGTCCCCAATACAATAAGGACAGGTCCCCTACAATGACAAAAGAAAGTCTTCTCACCTAGCTCTCACAATTTCACCACCAAAGGTTATCAATTTCTTTCACCTGCCATTCAAGGTTAGCAACCACAAGAATACCACGAGGAGGTAGAAGCCACCACTCTCATCAATTGGGAGCCAATGGATAATGAAAAGGACCTGCTTGATGGAGGTAGGGATAACCCTAATAATCAGGACCGCCTTCTACTGCCAGTTTTATGGGTTTAGCTAGTTAATTTTTTACATGTTTTTTATATACTTTGGATTTCTGATGCAGTAGACAGTTGTTCACATTTCTAAGGGCATTTTCTATGTTGTGATTGTTTCCTTTTTGGGACCACTTTGATGTTGACTTGGTGGTCAGCACCTCCTTGGGGACTCGTAACATGGCTTAACCACCTCTTGTGGGCCAGGTTAAATCTGGCGTTTGTATCAGGTCTTGATAGTTTGAGGTTTTGGCACAATGGCAAATGATTCCAACAATTGGTATCAGAGCCTTGGGTCACAGGTTCGAGTCTTCATTCAGTGGGTGCTGAAGGCTTAGTCGGTGTTGAGGGGGAGATTGTTGACTTGGTGGTCAACAACTCCTTGGGGACTCATGACATGGCTTATCCGCCTCCCGTGGATAGTGTTAAATCTGGCGTTTGTATCGGGCGTTGACAGTTCGAGCTTTTAAAGCAATGGCAAATGATTCCAACATTTGATACTTTGCTAACCAATTTGACCAATCTGTTCCACTTTTCAGTGGAATGCTAAATTTTTTTAAATGATAAGGCTAAGGGCAGGTCCTTATGCTGCTTAGCTTATTTTAGCGAACAATCACTACTCAACTTTTTGAGCAGCAATTTGTGGAGCTGGTGGCCCTATGAATATAACATTTAGCTGATTATTTTTAAACAGTCCTCTTAAATGGTATTCCTAAATGAACTTTTTAATAATCATTGTTGCAAATAAAATTTAGAGAAGAAATTGGAGGCAAATAAAAAGGAGAGAGAAATTTGAAGCCATGTACCATTTATCTGCAACTGCTCATTTCCCAGTCCCCTTTCCTCAAAGCTTATTTTCAATGTTTAAACAATAGCCATCGAGAAAGATTCTTATTTATCTTTTTTCCTGAATAAAAATGTGCATGGCAACACTCCAGCTGCCTAAATTTAAGAAAAAATTGTACATAAGCAATTACATAAAGACATGGGGTTGCCTGTACTTATTTACTTCGATTTGCTTATCTATATGGTATTATTTCATCGAAACAAAATAAATCTAAAAGCTTGGAGTTCCTAATTTCTAGTTTACCAAGTATTTGATAAGCGCGCTAATTAACACCTAAATAATGGAATGGAATAGCAGTTTTTTTCTGAATTGAGATCCCTGGAAATACGAAAGGGGAAAAAACACCTGGTTTAAGAAACTAAATGCAGCTTCTTCGTCAGAAACAGGTGCTGCCAAAGCCATGAATTTACTGCGTTTAATTTCCTGCTCTGCGCTGGCTTTTTTTTGCAGAGTGGTATAAATTTCGCCCTTCTGGCACTTTGGACAGGTTGAAGGTTCAACTCTTTTAGAGGATCGTGAGGCCCCGTTGCGAGCCGATAAAAGTAGAATGGGAAGTTTGAAAGAAATCTGCTTGATATTAATATTAATTCCCCCAATCGATTTGTTCAGACGGACGAGCATGGTTGAACATAACTGCAAAGCGTAGCTCTCAATGATTTTCAAGTTTGTTTGTTGCAGAGGATCTCGATGAAATTGAACTCAACGATCTGCTACTTGCCTGCTTGTGAAAGCGGACGCACTTCTCCATTGCCCCTAAATTTCAATCTTCAATTCTAATTGGTATTCTGGGTTTTTTTTTTTTAAGATCGTGATTTTTCTATTCCACGTATCTCGCACAACACATTATTCTTAGATTCTCTTGAATAAATCTAATGTGTGATACGGAAGTTGATTTAAAATATTAGTTTACAATAATTAATTTTTCAATATTATTATCATGAAATTTGTTAAAAACAAATGTTTAATTAAAAAATTAGAATTATATTGTATTAATTAAAGAGAGGCGTGATAAATGAGAATTAAATTTCTAAATATATGTAATGTTCTTTTTATTTTATCTTAAAATATGTTTGTGATTAAGCTCTCAAAAATAAGTAAATATTGTGATGACTATTTTTTATTATTTAAAATGGTTATAAAACTAATAAATAAATTAAATATTGATTTATAGATTATTGGTATTTAATTAATTTAATATTGAATAATGATTATTTAAGAAATGATTCATTTTATGTCAACGAAAAATTATATGAGGGTACTTTATTATTTCACTTGAGTTAAAGTTAAATATTAAAAAGAGCATCAAATTTGAAATTTGTTCTGGAAGCTTCCCAAAATATTATATAAAAAACAATGAAAGGTTCATTAAAAATATACTTGGATTATTTTCTCTTGTTGATTTTAGGAAGCTTCTTGAAGCTTGAAAGCCGAGGTGCTAGTTTCGATTGTGCAAGATTCTACCCTAGCTAGTTGTTTGAAACAGCACACATGTTTCAATTTGTGAATTCTTCCTTGAAGACAAATTTCATTGCAAAGCCCACGCAACTTGGGTTGGCTTTCTATTGATTTGAATTTGATTAGGGTGTTTAAGAATGAAGGAAATTTGTTGCTATTATATTTATACTGTGAATGCCAAAGTTGAAGGAAATAATATATATACTATGATGAGTGTTTGGAAGTTGTGGGACTACCTTGCTAGTCATGTGAATGAACTTAGTTAGTGGTGTAAAAGAATAACATGTTATGTTGGCTAACTTATTATTGTTGCAAATCATGGAGATATTAGCTAATTAAATTGGGATGTCATTCTAGGGGTTCTTTGTGTGGGTGATTGGATACTCATAAGTGTTTGTATGATGCATGTTTCCATATGCTCCATTACCTTGGTGTGAGATCTCTTGGAGTTTGCTAGTTGTGAGCACAAGCTAGTGGATTGATCTAAGGTTTAAGCTTATGATCATGGCATGAATAGTAGCAAGGCCATGGAAAGTTGATTTCCCATTGCTACATGTTCTAGCTTCTTAATCATGTGGGAAAAATATATTTGTGGCATGATCAAACTTCATACCATTCAGGGCTTTGAGCTTGTTGAATATCTTTTTTGAAGGACACAAGAGTTCACTAGTACATTTGACCTTGTTTTTCCACCAAAATTATCGACCAACAAATAAAAAGGTTTAGGGTGGTCGGATTATAGAAGGAAAAAATTGAATTTTTTTTAATCCATGCCCGTGTTGGTCAATATTTCAACCAATACTTAGGTGGTCGAAAGTTCAACCACCATGGGCATAACTTAAACAAAAAGTATCATTTATCACTTCATTATTCCCCATGGTGAAGAAGGGCAACGCGAGAAGAGGATTATCTGTGATTTCATTTGGACTGCCTGTAAGGATTTTGATTTGGGTTTTCCTGCATTTGTATTTGCATCTTCTTGTTTATCATTTGGACCGATTGAACTCATGCGCCCTTTGGGATTTATTTACTCTATTTGTTGCATACTTTGGTGTATATTCTTATTTCTATAACTGGTTATAGTATAGTGATATGCATTGTTATTGAATAGTTTTAGTGCATTTTTATCTATGATTCCTGTCATAGTAATTAAATAAATAGATGAATGGTGGAAGTGATAAAAAACTCTCATTTCTTTGGCTCTCTCAATCTGTATGAGCCCATACAAATTCATCCTGCAAGTCTGACGTTAAATGGTTGAGTATTGATTGAGAGAAGCTATCACAATCCTTTTGTGGTCGGGTTTATACCTTAACCTAGGGTTTTTGGAGTTTTTTTATTCTTCCTCTCAATGCCACCGTGGAAAAATTCTCATTCTTGGTGGGCTTGAATGTTTCTAAATGCTCTTTCATTTGAATATGGTCTTGAGCTGGGAGATTGCAGATGGAGAGAAATTCAAGTTGATAGTGCCAGACATCTCAACGTGGCTGGCACTATCAACTTGAATTTCTCTCCATCTGCAATCTCTCACAATCCACACTTTGCTTTGGTACACAAAACACATAATATCTTACCTCTCAAATAAACTTCACTATTTATTGTCCACTATAACAGTCACTAACCCTCTCTCCTAGTCATGATCCTATCATATGAAATAAGGAAGTAGGTAGATTCAAATCCTATCCTAATTTGTTATTTTGTTTTTATATGAGAAAAGGAATGTGCAATTACATAATTAATTAGATAAGCATTCCTTGAATTAATTAGTGATGGTTGAAGGTTACAATAAGAAATTGAATATGATTTAAATAATTCATGAATGGGAAGTATAAATAATTAAATAAGTATAATTATTTTGATTAACCATTAGAGTAAATTTGACCCAATTTACTCAATAAGGGGAAGATGCATCAAATTGTTGTTAGTCAATTAAAGCATAATGGAACACAAGGACTCATAAAGTGATGTGAATTTGTGATTCTTAAATGGCTTAGAATAAAATTGAAGTAAATTAGGGGGTTTTGTGGATTGTATCTTGCAAATAGAAGAACAATGTTAGTGAATTGTATCTTGCAAATAGAAGAACACGTTGAGAGATAGTCTAGGTTGTCCAAGTGTAGTATAGTTGTACAGTTTAAGAGGGAACCATTGTAGAAGGAGATGAAGATTTTGTATGGCATCAAGAAAAAGAAAAAGAGATTGTAGATCTTAAAGGTTTGTCATAGCTCAAGTCCATGTCATATGATTTGAATCTACCTACTTTCTAGTCCTTATTTCCACACACTCTCTTAGCCTTGATCCTATCTAACCAGTCCACTAAACCTTCATATCTTCCTCGCAACATCCCTTCCTCTCAACTAGACACCACACATTCTGTCCTCTATGACAGTCCTTACAACTCTCTCCAAAATATACTTACATAACCCTTGTATTGTTCTTTCTAGCTTAAACCACCATTAGCTACCTTCACACCTTTTCTCTAGGCCATGTCCCCTTGCTAGACCCTCATATGGTCTACCAAAGCTTTCACATAAATATAAACATAAAATAACTATTTACTATCCTAACTGGACAGTCACTATCCTCACTCAAATATACATCCTACAAACCATCATCTTAGATCTACTAGCCTCCACCTTCACCATGGAACATAAGGACACCCTTTGCAACACCCCTACACAAACAAACACACCCTTCAAAGGGATTATATATTTGATAAGATGAGGAGAAGAAGAGGAATCACATGGATTAAAAAAATTCAAATTTAAATGCGGTTGGTAAAGGTAAGGTTAATCTCTACGATTAGGTGATGGTAAGGAAAGCTAAGAAGTCAAGATCAAATCTGCATTCAACTACTTAGGAGAAGAATTAATTTTTGAGCAATCTCACAAGTAGTGACACTGAAATTTCATTGAAATGCAAACTAAAACTACTCTAGTGATTCACCAAAATTTTGTTCGGATTCAAGGTGCCATTTTGACACAAATATTTCAATAACTCAAATTTTTGTTCACACAAGATATACATTCTATACATCAATACACGAATCTTTTGTAATCTGAAGACTGAATTCTCATAGTCCTGAACAAGAAAATAGATAGCTCTCACAACTAAGGCATAACGGTACTCACTTCATAGTTCACAACTAGCATAAATATGTGCTTTGTCTATTTTCAAGTGTTAGAATGAAGCTAATATCTAAGGATCTCACAAATAAAGTCATAGATATAATATCAATCATAATATTTACACACAAGATAACAAAATTTGAAAAGGTAAAATATAAACCTTATTGATTAAAAGGTTTTGTAGCACTGATACATGTTTGAAGTTCTGTATAAAGTGAAAAAATAATTTCTATTCAGTCACAAAGTGACTACTTATTGAGTTACAAAACAATATTTACTATTTTAGTCACAAATTAACTATTTATTTAGTTACAACCCAATATTTCTGCTAAAAGTTCTTGAGACATCTATGATACTTAGCATAAAGAAAGAAATAATTGCTTGTGAACTGATCCTATATCCTCTTTTCCCTATCCAACAATGGAGAAAAGTAGGACTGGGATAAGTTTATTAAATTACCTAGGCTTGTTTGACTAGGGAGCTAGTCTCTACTTGGCATTGGAAAAAGTCCTTTGATTTGATTACTCAAAATGCTTATAGTTGGTGTTGCACAAGACAAACTTGACTTTTTGACCTTTTTCAAGTTGGTAAATCCACTCCTAGATACCTGCCAATGATTGGAGCTACTCATAACTATCTTATTATTATTATCCAGCACATCAAACTGTCTTAGATACTTGCTTGACTATTCTATCTCATAACCTCTCTTGCAAGAAGATAAGACATGTAATTTTGAGAAATTGGAAGAATTTAAACTCCTTGGTTGGGTGAAGGATACCTCCCACTACTAAGAAATAACACGTTATCCTTGTTAAGACTACTCTCATTTAGTATTCACATCTTTTCTTTACTCAATCATTGTCTCACAGTATTAATCTTACAATGTTCAGTACAAACTATAGCTTTATTCACCAAGGTAGTTGTGCCTAAGATTATGCAGGACTATTATACATATTTTCTTTGTTGTGGCTAGCTTAGAGCATCATAACATGTCCTCCATAGAGTGTTTGTTCTCTCGTACTCTTTATCGCACAACTATGTTAAGGCCTTTTAGACTTAATGACTATGAACTAGTCTTTCATGCTCTTTCTATTCTTGTCATGTATCATCCTATAACATTGTTCTTTGCTATTATCTTTGCCTTTTACCCTTTTCTCTATCAGTAATCCTTGATTTCTACATTGTAACCACAAGGCTCGCAGTCTTCCAATTATTTGTATTGGGTTTAATATTTCATTCAACACCACATCTTTTTTTTATATTTTTGTCCTTAAACCCTTATTGGTTGCTTTTCATTGTTATCATTGTGCTCTGCCTCTATATCTTTCATGGACATTTCTCTACAATATTATACCTAAATCACCATATACATTCTCTTTAGAACAACTATCTCCATCATATTATATTTGTCATATGTTACTTTGTAATGACGAGGATAGTTATGAGTTGTACTTAAATAACTATGACTTCTCTTATCCTTTTAACTGCCCCTATGATAGTCTCTTTGTACATTCACTTGGGCTATCTTCTTTTAGTTTTTAAGGCATTGTCATATTACTCACAGTCCTAAAAATGATTGTCTTTCATAGGTTATCCATAAATTGCATGCTTTTACTTCATAAGAACAAGAGTTGCCCCATTTATAGCTATGAATATATGATTTTTTTTAAGCTATGCAGTCAAAACACAACTTTTGAACTGCCACCATTTGTAATGTTAATTACATTGTCATGTATACACTTGTAAAGCCTTGTCCTTCTCTAGTTGTTTCTAAAGAGGGTTTTAAAAATCTTCTTTCCATGCCTTGTTGGTTATGACCATCACTTTATCTTTATCCATGGAGCTATCCTCCATTCTACTCGGTATTATCTCAAATTGTTTTTAAACATCATTGCCCCCTTCCACTGTGCATAAACCTTAAACTTACTTTTTTCTTACTTTCTTCTTTAGATTTTTATATCATGGTTACTTGAATGAAGATTGACACATGCATTTTTTAGTAGAGTGATTTTTTTCACTGATCATTTCACCTAATGATATTCATTAGACCACCACTTGATACCACCATCCACTCATCCTCATGGACCGGTATTCTAGCCTAAAACAACTTCAAATCTTTGGCCATCTAGAGGCTTTCACATATGGGTATACTTTGTGCCTAACTGGACAGTCACTATCCTCACTCACAAATACATCCTACAAACCATCATCTTAGATCTACTAGCCTCCACCTTCACCATGGAACATAAGGACACCATTTGCAACACCCTTACACAAACAAACACACCCTCCATAGTTTGTCACATGTGCATATTGTATGCACCTAAAATGGTCGCCTAGACTTTGGGCCCCCATTTAGCAATTTATCAAATCCCTGAATCAGTATTTTCAAAAATCAACATTTTTCAATTATATCAATTTTCTTGATCAAATCCTATTTTATCATTTATTCGATTATTTTCCACGGGCTAACCATTTTATTCTAAATTCTTTATTTAATTAAAAGGAATTTCCTCCCCTTTTATTAAATAAAAAGCCCCCACTATTCCTCTTATCCTAAGTTGCACAAATAAAGCATTATTCTTATTTTATAAAAAGAAGAAAAACACTTTTTGTCTCATATGGACACAAAAGTCAACTCTTATTTTCTCATTGGAGGATATTTGTGCACATGGATTGCTCCTCTTTCAAGCTCCACCCTTGATTAAATCTTTTGCCTCTTAATCTCCATGGTCCACTCCTTTTCACTTCCTTTAAAAGGAGAGCTCTTTTCTCATTTTAGGATCCCAACTTTGAATACTAATCTTATGCTGCAGGATTTCTTGGAGACTTTGGAGATTTGGAGATCTTTATGCATTTAACTTCCATTCTTGCATTCTTAGCTTAAGCTTTCATGGCATCTAGCTTAGTTTCCTTTATGCTTTAGATTAGCTCACATAGATTAATTAGCAAGGCTTGTAATACTTTCATTTTCATAGCTTAGCTTGCATCTTCATTCTTAGCATAGTTGCATTGCATCTTCATTGTTGATTCTTGAGGATATTGGCATTCTTGCCCTTGTCTCTTTGAATCTCCCATTGTGTGGTTTACTAGCAAGGTTGCATGCTTCAATAGCTCTAGCTGAGAGCAACACCAACATCCTTGTGACTCCATGCCTAGGGAGCTCTAGGTCACTTTCTCAAGGTTTCCCATTCATGGATTCCCTTGGAAGTAATGACTTAGAGAAGTGCACTATTTAGTGTGTACATTTTTGGCGCCCACCATGGGGCAGAACGCTCTTGTTTTGTCCTTCCTTTTATGCATTTTCGTCATTTTTTTGGTCAATATTTGCTTGTTGTTTTGGCTCTCTGGTTTTTTCTGAAAAAATTATCGTGTGACAGTTTTCCAATATCGTACAATAGTTTCTTATATACTAGTGTGATACTTTACTAGTTAAAGTATCACGTGCCTTTGCAGACTCTGTCACACTGTTGTTTTGTTCTCTGTCGCACGCAGGTATCAAGAACTATCACATAGGGATAAAGTATCACAACAATATACAACGAAGTGTCGCATGACTCTTTCTCTGACAAAAATATCACCCAGGCCTGGCAGTGGGTAATCTTTGACATTTCTTTGCAAGATTTGATTTATTTGCTTTGGATTTTTGGTTTTATGTGGTAGAACAGAGGTTTATTTGCAGATTATTCTTGATTTTGATGTGCTAACAATTATAGGGCTAACAAGTTGTTCTTGTAGGTGCCTTCATTGCTTGAAATATTTGCTTAAAAGAATGCATGTCAAAGCTCCAAATGCACAAGGGCTACTAATGATTTTTGCAGGGCTGCCCAACGCATAAAAACCAATCAAGTGCTTGTTTAATTGCTTTCATTTTAAGTGCGACATATACTAGTTGTTTCTTTTCATAGACACTTAATATCTTGTTGTAGGAATCTTTTGGTGGTAGGAGAGTATGCTCTTCACCCTTGTGGTGAAACATAAATCTTGACCCATCTTTGGATTTTGAAAGCAAGAGGGTAATTGAACCTTTGCTTGGTGTATTTGGGAGAAATTTTTGAGCTAGGAGAGTATGCTCTTCACCTTTGAGGTGAAATAGAAATCTTGAAACTCAAAGGTTGATCCACTCTTTTTTTAGTTTTAGAATCCTTTAGTGGGCCTGCTCTTGAGTAATCAAGAGGAACGATCCAAGTGGGGACAAGCTTTTCGCCGGCTATTTCGACCCACTATAAACTCAAGGCTATCAAGGACACAAAACCTTGGTAGATGTAGTACTTGTATTCGCTTGATGTAAATACTTGTGGGATTGTGACCATGAGGAAAATGTTGAGCAAGAATGCTTAAGGTACTCTTGTGGCCACGAGGTCTGTTACTTGCTGCAAGGTAAGGAGTCCCTTTGGGGAGCAAGAGGGGTATTACAAATGGAAGCCCTTACTAAGAACCATAGATATAAGCCACCCTATTTTTCCGCTTAGCTTCTTGGTGCAAGGATTGATCCTAGTGGACTAACCCGGATCACCCCAAGACTACTCACCATCTGTGTTCCTTTGGTTGTGTCATTGGCACTTCCATGACAAAGCCAACATCTATTGTGGGCAACCACTTTGTGTGAGGTGATGGGACATCAAGTGTGGGTCAAGTTGTTAAGTATTGAGCCTTTGTCCTTCTAGGTAGTAAGTGCTTGAAATGTTCTCGCTGTGATCTACCCATGCAAATATTCTCAAACATTAAACATCACGGTAGTGCTCATAGAATTTTTCATTTTGATATCACAATTGCTTGTCTTGGCAAGGTTGCTTTTTCTCTTGCATAAGTGTTTTATGACATGTTTGATCACCTACTATTTGCAAACTTGTCTATTTCCTAATATTAATGTGCTTGAAACCAAGAAATTGCATACAACATTGACCAAATTGCTTTCAAAATTGAGTTTTTCACGTTTACTGGTCAAGAGTCTTACAATACTGAAACATCATCGCACACCCTCTTGAGAATTGTTGTGCGATACATCGTTCTTCATTCTTTATCACCTGCATACTATAAACTTTGTCGCATTACCTGCCTGGATTCTGTCGTACTGTCTCGCGCGAAATATTGTCCTGCCAAATTGTATCGTCCTGTTGTTCTGAGAACTATCACACAGAGTTATTTTGATGTCTCATTGTTTCTTGTTGTCTTACTAATTTGTGTCACTTCCGGTTTTCCTTGGTCACTCTAGGTTGGATCTTAGGTACTATGACATGTTGCTCAATATCCAAATGAGCTCAAATGGTATCAATTTGCACAAAATGACTGTTGGTCTTCTTTCTTCCACATCTCCCATGTCTTCCTAGTCTCTCATTTTCATCATTTCTCTTCTTCCTTCATGTTTCTTCCTCTTCTTCCTAGACTCTTCATGTCTTCTTGATTCTTTTCCTCTTATTATCTACTCTACTTTCTTCTATTCATCTCTTCTATCATTTCCATGCTTGATTCCTCCTCTTCTAGAACCATGAATTTCAACTATCTTGCTATGGAACCTCTCTTGAAAATAGATGATCTCAAACTCATTTCTCAATTCGAAGAGTTTTATTCCTCCAATAGTCCTTCTAGATATTGCACAAGTGATAAACTTAAGACAAAAATAAAAGAAAAGTTGAATGAATCAGATGCCTTTGCTAGGATCATAGACATGATCATGTCACGACCTCCTTCTTCCAAATATTTTCATCTTCTAATTCTTCTCATCCTTCCTCATCTTCCAAGTCTTATCATGACTCTTCTAGACATTATGCGCATTCCTCATTATCCAAGTCTTCTTCCTCCACTAGGTCTTCATTTTCCTCTTCTTCACGATCTCATTCCTCTTCTACTTCTCCCAAGAGTCTTACTCCTCAATATGAGAAATATAATAATCCTTATGATACCTCTCCCATGAAGAGTGACACACCCACCTTTGATGACTATGATGACTATTATGATGGCTATGATGATGAACCATATAGTCATACCTATGAAACCTCTATTCCTAAGAGTCCTCCTAGTCGTGTGCTCGTGCTTACTGGAAATGGGTCGTCACATTTGATAGATCATGATGGTGATCCATATGATTATGATTTTGAACAAGACTTTGATGATTTATGTCAACAATACCTAGATGATACATCCACTTCTATTGAGGAATATAAAATGTACCACATAGATATGAAGCATAAATACTATAAAAATCCTTCCTCTAAGGACTCTCCTTCTATAAATAAAGATTACACTCTTAAGCAAGATTGTTTTAGTGATGTACCTTTGTCTTGTGATGGTTCCCTTCCATCTCCTACTTCCTCCAACACCCATACATTTCCTAAAGCTTCTGAGTCTTCCAAATCTTTCACAAATCCTTCATCCAACAAAGTTCCTAATACTTTTCATGTGGTTTCCTATAGTTATCCTCAAGGGCTACCTCTTAAAGAAACTCAAGCTAACCTTCACTTGGCTGCAAATACTTTCAATAATGCCACACCTAAAGAGCCTAAGCCTTTATACACTATAATGCCTACTTCAGCTAGTCCTTCACCATCTTTTCCAAAGTCTTCCATACAATTCCAACATGCTTCGTTGTCCTTAGAAGTGGCTCCATGTCAAGAGGACTCTAAAAATGATAAAGAAAAGAACATAAAGAAAGATCAAGATCAAGAACCCTCTATGTCATCCAATCTTTTTCATGATGTCTCTCATCTATTTCATGGTTCTTTTGATCTTGCATGCCCTTTCTCATTCATTCCACCATGTCTTAAGTCTCCTCCTAAGCAAGATCAAGATACTACTTACGCTGTTGAGCTTATTGATAATCAAAATAACCTTACTACACTTGCGCTTTCCAAAGATGATACTTCCATTAAGGTTATTAAAAATAGTGTTGTTACTTCCAATGTTAAGCCTATCGAAGATCAAGAAGCTCCTTGTCAAGATCAAAGCCTTCCATCTTCTTGTTCTACCACCCCATGTTCGCTTCCACTTTCTACTCTTCCTAATTCTTTGCAAGCTTTGGACAATCCTATCGAAGAAGTTTCTCCTATTCAAGATGTTCATGATCCTATTGTAAATCCTAATGCTCACTCTAAAGATGTTGATGTCCTTGGTTGTCATATAGATGTTGATGAAATTATTGATTATCTTTTTGCATCTTCCACTTCCATCCTTGGACCTCTTCCACCACTGCTAAGGGCTTCACGTCTTCCTTCCATCTTGGGCCCTTATGTCCCTTCACTTTCCTCTCCTAACTCTCCTAATTCGCTATTCATCTTGGATCCTTATGTCCCTCCATCTCCTATCTTTCCTCAAGATCAACATAGATGCATACCCTTGAATCATTTTCATCTACCCACCCATCTAAAACAACATTGGTCCTCCATTTACTTCCCACAAGGAAATGGACAAGCAGAGGCTTCGAATAAAACCATTCTCAAAATTCGCCATAGAACAGTTCACAAGAATGGTAGAGATTGGCATCTATAGATAAATCTGGCCTTGTGGGCCTAGAGAATGAGTATTCGTACTCCAACTGGGGCTACTCTTTTTGCCCTTACTTATGGTGTTGAAGTAGTGTTACCTTTAGAGGTGGAGATTCCTTCACTTAGAGTCTCTCTCAAAGCTCTAGTTACCGATGAAGACTACCGTGCCATGAGACTCCAAGAACTAGAACTTCTAGATGAAAAATGTAAAGCATCATTTGATCACATGAGGGTCTACCAAAAGCGTATGTCCAAAGCATTCAACAAGAAGGTTCACCCTAGAGAATTTCAACTGGGAGATCTTGTCTTACGAGAAAACCCTAAGAACCAACAACATAGAGAGCAAAAGAGGAAATTTGAACCTAATTGGCTTGGACCATACATCATTACTATTGCTTTTGGGATAGGTGCTTATTTACTATCTGATCTAGTGGGAGAGCAGCTCCTTGATCCTATCAATGTTTTGCACCTAAAGAAGTTCTATCCATGATGCCTATTCTGTCTAGGGGCATCCTTTGTATATATTTATTGATCTTGGAAAAATTCATATATGATGCTGAAAAAAATCCTAAAAAGCATATAAAGTCCTGAAAAAATACAAAAAAAATCAAAAAATGCAAAATAATAGAAAAAGTGCCTTGGTGAAAACCTGGAAACAGGCGCCTTGGTAGCAAAAATACAAAAAATTGAAAAAATTGAAAAAATCTCCAAGTGGTGAAAACCTGGAAACAAGCACTACTTGAGGCCTTTGCACCCTTGTTTCTTGGCATGCATCCTCGACACTTAGCCTTTCTCCATCATGCCTTGACCTTGTTGCCTTGGTTTGGAATTGGTCTTTGTCTTTGTCTAGGGGGCATAACTGTGTCATCTTTGGTCTCTAGGATGCATTGGTCTTTAGGACATTCTTGCAAATGGTGTTTTTCAACACCAACCCAATTTTGTTTTTCAACACTACCCTAGCGTCAAGTGTTTCTCAACACTTATCAGATATTTTACCCACAATCTAGCATGATATGATATCTCTCACTAGCAGATGTGATACTCAAATTTTGACTCTATGACCTACACACACACACTTAAACACTCGACTTGCTGAGACCTATTTGACTTTATTTCTTTGCATGTTGTCTATGATGATTTCTTTGATGAGTGTTCTTTCCCTAATAGTTTTCGATGATGTTGAGCTAGAAGACTGGGGGCATGAGGACATGTTTTATTGCTTTTTCTGCTTGTGGGTATATTTTTTTGGTCCTAATTGTCATTATCATTTATGCTTGTTCCACTTGACAATGGGATCTACAAGGTATTATCCTTGACTATTTGCGCAAGTGCATACTTATAGTCATCTTGACTTTCCTTGTGTCTTGATGCGAGTATAATCTTGCCATATTAAACTTAGGCAATCTCACTACACTAGTCATCTTGACCTATATGTCTTCAATGCCTAGGTGGGATTCCCACATATCTATCTGATATAGATCATATTCAAATTCACATAGTTATACTAGTGTGTATTGTATGGTCTTGCGACGCTACCAATAACGCTCGATGATGAATATTAGAGTCTAATGGCTTTGTAACCTTGCAAGTAAACTACTTTTCATAGTAGCATGCATTCTTAGGTTCATGTTAGTTATTTTTGCATCTTGCATATGGAGAGAGCTCTCCTTTCATCTTTCACGAACTTGTCGGTCAATTGCACTCACCTTTCGCTTTTTCTCAATCATGTCTTTCGCTCCTTATCTTTCACATCACATCCTTTTTCTGTCATCATAAGGGGTTAATCTTATCATCATATCTATATCAAAAAGAGATCATTTTCAGAAACATGAGTCTATAATTTTGAAAATGACCCTTTTTTTACCCCCTTTTATAGCATTTTGACTTTTTGACCAATTTTCAAAACATCTTAGAATTTCACAAAAATTGCACCCTTGACTAATTCTGATGTCCTAGATCCATTTTCAGGATTGAAATCAAAATCTGAGTTCATCTTGATAGTCAAAATCGCATTTCAAATTTTCTCCTTCTTCTGCTCAATTGGCTAACCATTTGAGGCCTGATCCTTCGATCTTTGTTGGGGCATCTTCATTTCTTCATCCCCATCTCTTTCAACCTCCTAGTCTTTCATTCATTTTCATTCACTTCATCTCTCTGAGGTTTGACTTCATTTTTATCCTATATTTTTTCTCAGTCAAACCTAGTCAACCTAGGGCATATCTTCACTACTTGATGGTTATCCTATCATCTTTCATCTTCAATTATGATTTCTAGTGACTTGATCAAGTTTATCAATTTGTTGTTCTCCTCTACCTGATTTCAATTTTGATTCCAAGGGGGTAGTACCTATTAGATTCAATCCTTGATTCAACTTATCAATTGAACCTTGAGATTCTTATCTCTTATCTCAAACTTGACAATCTCCTATTCACAGGTGTTGGCCTTGTCTTTTTCAATCAACTTATCCTTGTCTTGATGTGTTCCCATCCGTCGAACACACATCTGGATTGTTTTGTGATCCCAAATTGATCTCACATTAGTCAAAAAAGGGCAAATGTATGCACCCTAAAATGGTCACCTAGACTTTGGGCCCCCATTCAGCAATTTATCAAATCCTTGAATCAGTATTTTTAAAAATCAACATTTTTCAATTATATCAATTTCCTTGATCAAATCCTATTTTATCATTTATTCGATTATTTTCCATGGGCTAACCATTTTATCCTAAAGTCTTTATTTAATTAAAAGGAATTTCCTCCCCTTTTATTAAATAAAAAGCCCCCACTATTCCTCTTATCCTAAGTTGCACAAATAAAGCATTATTCTTATTTTATAAAAAGAAGAAAAACACTTTTTGTCTCATATGGACACAAAAGTCAACTCTTATTTTCTCATTGGAGGATATTTGTGCACATGTATTTCTCCTCTTTCAAGCTCCACCCTTGATTAAATCTTTTGCCTCTTAATCTCCATGGTCCACTCCTTTTCACTTCCTTTAAAAGGAGAGCTCTTTTCTCATTCTAGGATCCCAACTTTGAATACTAATCTTATGCTGGAGGATTTCTTGGAGACTTTGGAGCTTTGGAGATCTTCATGCATTTAGCTTCCATTCTTGCATTCTTAGCTTAAGCTTTCATGGCATCTAGCTTAGTTTCCTTTATGCTTTAGATTAGCTCACATAGATTAATTAGCAAGGCTTTTAATACTTTCATTTTCATAGCTTAGCTTGCATCTTCATTCTTAGCATAGTTGCATTGCATCTTCATTGTTGATTCTTGAGGATATTGGCATTCTTGCCCTTGTCTCTTTGAATCTCCCATTATGTGGTTTACTAGCAAGGTTGCATGCTTCAATAGCTCTAGCTGAGAGCACCATCAACATCCTTGTGACTCCATGCCTAGGGAGCTCTAGGTTGCTTTCTCAAGTTTTCCCATTCATGGATTCCCTTGGAAGTAATGACTTAGAGAAGTGCACTATTTAGTGTGTACACATATACCTTCTCTGGGAAACTCTTATACACACAGGTGATGAACATGCATATTTGTCTAAGCACTACTGGGAGCTTACCCAACAACACATGTACTATTGTGAAAATTATCACAAGTCCATTTGTTGCTGGGTCAAGCTCCCAGTAATGCTTGGTCAAATCTGCATGTTTGTCACCTGTGCATATACCTTCTCTGGTCAACTCTTATATGCACAGGTGATGAACATGCAGATTTTCCTAAGAACTACTGGGAGCTTACCCAACAACACATGTACTATTTTGAAAATTATCAAAAGTCCATTTGCTGTTGGGTCAAGTTCCTAATAATGTTTGGTCAATTCTGCATGTTTGTCACCTGTGCATATACCTTCTCTAGTCAACTCTTATATGCACAGGTGAAGGTTGATCAACTCCAATCTCCTATTTGTATCTATATGTTATCAAAGAAGCTCCATTGAGAATCTTGTGTACTTGAGACAGTTCCATTGAGAAATTGTGTGATTAGAGAAGGTATATGCATAGGTGATGAACATTTAGATTTCATAATAATACTTTGAATATTATTTTGACCTCTTCTCATAACAATAATAATATTAGTTTTTGTTTTACATGATTGCATTCCACAAATCATCATTGAAAATTTTTTGAACATATCTAAATGGAATACTTTGTGCCTGGCATACTTAAATAGAATACACCAAGAAGTACCAAATGATGAATGCTCAATTGTTGTAATGGTAAAGCATCAAAACCATCCATTTCTAGAACTTAATTTTCTATAGTCTTAATGATTTTTCTATAGTCCTAATGATTTTTCTTATTTCTTGTCTTTTGTCCCTTTTTTATTTCTTATGTCTATGCTTGGTGACAAGATTTTGAACATTGTTGACAAAGTGTGTTTCTTTTTTTGATTATTTGATTGATCCTCTCACATTTCCTTACTTTGTAAATTCCATTGTCCCAATCAAGTTTTGCAGTGTTTTTTTATTAGGTTTCATGTTTTCGATTGTGGGGTTCTGCATTGTTTGTTGCTCTTGATAAATTAGGCCTTGAATTTGACTTTGCCCATGTCTGATTTTGTGCCAATTGTGGAGTTCACCTTCTTTTGATGGTATATTTCATTCACTCTATGTGGAATACTATTTTGTTCACTATTTTATTTTAGCTTGATATTTCATTCATTTTTCATATACACGAAGACTACACATGCTGATAAAAAAATAAGCTATTTGATTTAGGTTTACTGCTCATGATTGTAAATGGTTAATATTTCTGATGGTACTCCCTTGTGTATTCCATTTAAAAATAATCTGGTTTCTATGGCTATGATAAATGTCCCTTTGTGTTGAGAAAATTAGAGCCGAGAAAATGGTTGTTCAATGTTTGTATTTGCAGGTTGCAAACAAATCATCCTTCTTCCACCAACATTCTAGTCAATGTACAAGTAATGAGTCATTCCATTCAAGAAAGACCATGTCTGACAATATTAACCCAGAAAAAAATAAGAAGACAATTGCTAGATTATGGTCTAACTTTAAAAGAAAAGGTGATGGAAAATGTTATTGTCCCTGCAAAATTTGCAAGGGCTTAAAGACTCGAAGATACCTAATCAAAACAACTGAAGAACATTGTAGGCAACATGGTCACATTGAAGGGGGAAACAAATTTCATCCATTGGTATGTATTTCAATATATTATTTTAATAATTTATATACATAAGACATGAATTGATGATGACATCATGGTCATGGTTAATTTAAGGTCATCATTTTGATATAGGTCAACCACCCTGGGTTTCATGTTATGGACCATGACAATTTGAAGAATGTGGCTTTCCAAATGAGGGATCATGGAGGTGTGAATATCGAAGTAGAAGATAATGATCCCATGGAAGAAGATCACGATGATCAAGATGATCATGATGATCACGACAATGACAACAATGATGATGATGATGATGATGTACTTGGTCGACCCCACAATAGTGGGTTACACTTTTTTAGACATGCTGATTTTTGCTGAAATAACACATTTTTAATAAAATTTGATGATTTAATCCTTGAGAGGTCCATTTGATGGAATTAATTACAAATGGTTACCTCAAAGTAGCTTAGATAAAAAAAGCATGGATATAACTTCTATACTCCTCATTCATACCTATAATGGAGTCTCCTTCACACCTATTAAAATACTGACAAAAAATCACTTTGACTTTATCTTTTGGCAGATCAAATAAATCTATTTGAAAAACCTATCTATGTAGTAAGGTACTATTGAGAAAAGTATTTCCAATGATTATAATGTTAATATATATTAAGTTTATTCTGACTTTGTATTTTTAGTTTTACTAAATATAGATATTTCACCATATGTATACCTCTATGTTTGACGCTTATGAAAAAATAGTAAATGAGAGAAAAAAATTCTTAAAAATATCTATGCCCTAGGTATTGAAGTTCTCTTTCTATCAAAAAAAATAAAAATGAAATTAGACAAATACACGATAAGTTATAAGCTATGTAGTCAAGGTATGTCAAAATTACGGTTTAGTCAACTTCAAACATTAATAAAATATGCAGTAAGAATGATAATGTTGTCAAACCAATTGCATGCCCTTTGTATGGATGTTATAAAACTAAATTCAAAATAAGCACATTGATATCTATTTTAGAAAAAAAATTTATGCTCTATGAAAACAATGTAACTCTTTGAAAATGACATTTTTAGCAACATACCAATTTTCGTGGGAGAAAGGAAAAACCATTCAAATCAATTCAAAAATAAAAATAAAAATAAAAAATATATTTAGAATCTAGACAAAAAATCCTAAAAGACTCTAATTTACTTCATCTTCTGATTTCAAATGGTTTAATGACAATATGCATATGAATCTGAAAGTTTTTTTAAAAATGTAGAGTTTAGTGTCCGTTCAGGCAAAAAAGTTTAACCCACTATTGTGGGTTCACCCACTTATAATTGAGAATGGGAGTTATGTAGACGTCATTGTTGATGGATGATGAAGAATTGATGCCTTTAAAATGTCTTATGCTTCCAAGTACTTTAAAATTATTATTATTTATATTGTAATTGTAATCTACTTATTCGTAACAGGTTTTGAATTGATGATCCCATGACATTTTTGTAGGAAACGATTGTTTTTATAAGATGCTTTATGAGTTGACATTGAAGATATTCAGGCCCACCATACGTACAAGGTGGAACATCATAAGTGAACTAACCCTATCCCACTATTTTTATTTCATATCATTAATTGGTACAATATTTTTCCTTTCATTCAGGCCTTTTCTTTTACTATATTCAAGGTACACAACTTTAGTTAATTTTTCTATCAAATAATTTTGTGTTTTTTTCTTAAAAGGTGGAACTTACAAGAAAAAAAATTTAAAAGATCAGCTCATAAAAGATTTAGAGCATGATTTTGGCAATAACATTTTTGAGGAGAAGAATTTTTTTAAAAAAGTTGCCAAACATCTTAAGACAGTGAGGGACTCATATAGAAGGAGTCCCGTCCAGAATCCAAAGTACGAGCATCCTCCCTTTATTTCAATGAGGCATTGGAATGAATTCATTTTGGATGCAAAGGAGAAAGGGGATACTCGAAAAGGAATTATACCAACAAATGAGAGAAGAAGGTATGCGATAGTATTAACTACTAGTAGAATGTAATTATGCACTAATTAGTGATCTTTATATCTATATCATCTAACATATTTCAAACTTTTCATAGGTTGTAGGACACATCAAAGGCAACAAAGGTCAGACTGCAAAAGATTGGGCAGCACAAACTTAGCTCTGGTGGTTATTTGAAAATTCAAGCACGAATTGTAAGTAGCAGTAAATGAATTCTGGATCAAAATTTTTATAAATTGTAAATAATTTTGTTTAATCAAAAAATGCAAGGCTCAAAATTTAATTTAGAGGCCATGACCGAATACAAAAAAAATTCCTTCAAGGAAGGCTATCAAATTGTGGTTGAACGCCTACGCCAAGCTTTCACTGGTCCAACCGAAGAGTCTCCTGCATCGGTTGAACATGTAAATATGCCAAATTAAAAATATTTGAAATTGAATACTTGAGCAACAATCTTTTTTATGTTAATTTCTAACATAAATTGACTATTTTTGTTTTTAAAAAGCAAACAATGATAACAATGCACATGACATTGCAATGCAGCCTCATAATCCTAACACAACCTACGCCACATGACAAATGCCCTGATGTGCATCGTAGTGTCAATGGAGGTGTTCATTTGCTATTGAAAATTAATTATGTAATTATTAATACAATTTAACATCTTAAATTGAAATTGGTGTAACCTTTTTTGTGTATATTTTAGAGCATATAGAACGTCATGTTGAATGAGTGGAGGATGTTCGGAGTGATCACCATGTAGATGATGTGGCACATTTAGTAAAGAAAATCTATGTTTTGTTCTTTTAAATTTCTTTTTTGATTTATAGTTCTTTTAATTAATGAAATACTTGTAACACTAATATAAAATGGTGTCAATTTAACCCATGTAGTTGATATTGCAGGGGACCCCCCTTTGGCGCAGTAGCCTCCTGTTCCTGAACACATGAGGAGGAGACATGTGTTGAGATCAGAAGTAGTAGAGGGGGGGAATGCCGAGGATATTGATGCTCCTCTTAGCCATTATCTTAAAAAAATGAGCAAGAAACAAAAAAAGAAATGATTGTAATTAACATTTTTTGCTAATGAAAGAGCGTTGTCTTAATGGATGTAATTTTGTACTAGTAAATGTTGATGAATGATGTGTTAATGAATTATTCATGAATGTTGTGTGTTAATGAATTTTATGTGTTAATGAATGTTATGTGATTATAATGATTGAATGTTATATTTCAAAAATGGATGAATAAATGTTATTAGATGTTAATGGGGAATTTAGAGTGATTTTAGGGGGGGGAGGGGCCAAATGAGCTTCCACCTTCATGTGGATAGCCTTGTTAAGTACATAATATTAAACTATTCTCGAAACCAAGTGAAGCTCAAACTAAACCAATGGTGTAGATTCGATGGTCAAAAACACCTACTAGTCCTATTCCACATGGTTCAGTACCCCTTTTGATGTAGAGGCATCCCTCAACCTCACTCTAATAAGTCAATATGTTGGTGTACTAGTTCTTTTCCCAAGGTCTTCACTAAATTTCATTACCTTCAATGCAAATCCAATGGCCAAACACTCTCATAAGTCCTATTCCCCTAGGTACACTCAAGTCCTATTCTCTTTGCATACAATTCTTATAATTCCTTCAATAGGATAGTATCATTTTGATTCTTGACTTGTCATCATTAACTAATGGGTTATTTTCGATTGCTCGTTGCTATCATTCTAGATCACTATTTTTTGATCTCATAGTTTATCTTTGATTTTTCTTACTTCCCAAATAGTGGATAGCTTTAATCTTACCTTCACTATCCAAAATTTTCAACCTTGATTGTTTTCATTGCTCACAACAATTTCTCTTCACTTCCCCCTTATTGTCCACTTCCCCCATATTGTACCAAGTACTCCTCCTTTCACCATATATTTTCCTTTACAAAATCCCAACATTTGTTTATTGCTAATTCTTTATAGGAGAATCTTATTTTATGCAACATTTTTATTGATTAGTAGCATTTATGGATTATTAGGGGACCTTAACATGAATAAACCATGATTTCATTTCTTGTAGGTTTCTTGTGCCCTATTAATGCTAGAGGAAAATCTTGATAACTTCTTAGATGCTAAGAACATTTTAATACAAATGGGAACCTATTTTCAAGTACATGTGAGTAATTATGAGTCTAGACTATTATTTGTTCTTTTTATTCTTGTAAAATCCTCCATTGCCCCATTCTTTATTCTTATTATTCTTCACTGTAACAAATACTTTTTTGTGTTCTTCGTAGGATGATTATCTTGATTGCTTTGGTGATCCAAAGACTATTGGAAAGGTGAGGCCATTCTCTAATCTAGATTCTAAATCTATCTCAAATATGGTTGCTTAAGTTGCTAATGACACATTTTTATATCAATGTAAGTTATTATATCAATAAGTTGGAGTTGCAGTAGATTTCTCATGAAGGTTATTATATCAATAAGTTGGAGTTGCAACAGATTTCTAAGCAAACCCTGTGGTACTTTATCATCCAAGGTTGTAAGTTCTTGTATAAGTGGTACATCTAATCAATATGAAGCCTCTACAACAACATCTTTTCAAAGGTCATTCTTGAAGGATAATGGCTACCCCATGCAAAAACTATGCATGCACAAGATAAGGTTTGCATCATTGATCTCATTGTTTTTCATGGAAATAAGTCGATTCAAAGTCTTGGGTGTCTCTCATGGATTCATAGATTCATGAAATTTTATTTTTCCCATTATGATTCAAATATATTCGTGTGTATGAATAAGAGAAATATACATAATTGTAAAACTAAGTCATTTCATAGTATGAATCTATGATGTTTGATCATTGATCAATGTCAAATGTCAAAGATAAACATTATAATTCAAAAGAAAATCATCACATTGAATCAGATTTTATGTTGTTACATGCCATAAATTATTCAAAGATATTGTTAATATTTACTTAGTAACCATTGTTAAACAAAATTATTCTATTTCAAATAAAACCTTTTACAATAAAATCATTGCAAATAAATTTTTTTGTTGGTGATCCCTTTACAAAAAAGGCTCCATAGCCCTACCCATAAACCCATCTACAAAACAAGAGTCACATGATCAATCTACAGTAGAATTTGAAGAAAGGCCAAGGATTTTGAGCTTGTAGGCACTTCTTGTGTGCTTCTAGCCTTCACCATTGGGGAAGCTCTGCATTTGGGTTTAGTTGAGTGCTCCATTATTGCAAACTTTATGCTCCTTGAAGATGGTATGTTTACTCTGAACCGTATTCCTATCTCTTGGATTACCATCTTATTATAGTTTTCATTTCCATCACATAGGATTGGATATGTGATGTGGAGAAAGTAGTGGTTTCCCACAAAAAATCTCCTATGGCTTTCTCTTTTCTTTTATATGTTGTGACCTTATTTTCTCCATACTTGGCACTTCTCACACAACATTTTATCTTCTTATCTTTGATGAGGGTTTTTTAAAAAATACATGCCATAGATGCTCTATTTAGGGCAATAGTCCTCCTTCATATTTATGCATTTATAAATTTAGTGGTAAAATATTTATGTCTTACTTGATGTGATGCTTCTATGTTAATTGTGTTCTAGAACTCCTTTGAGAAAATGGAAAACCTTTCATACAATATTCAGTTATAACAATAATAGCTTGCATACTTGCTGGAATCAATCTTCATTATTAAGAACTCTCGTATGTTATCACAAGTCTGCATCTAGGTATGTCGATATTTATTGGAAGATATGAAATTTGTGTTGATATTTTTCATTTTGATATGCCAAACCTACTCATAGTTGTCATACATCTTGGTGACAAAATTTTGCAAGCTTCATGTATCTACACTTATATATAAGACTCAGAAACCCTTGTTGTACTCATCATGTCTGGTGGCTTCCATTTCTTTTGTATCTTTTACCATTTTGTGCTTTTCCAAACTTTGTATGATGTACTCTCCTTTACATGGCTATATTTCTTATGAGAATATACCATCTTAATTCTATTCATTACTCTTCTATTGCAGTATCTATAATACTCATGGAATTACCTTTTTCCTAAGTCATACCTGATACTTTCTCTTGTTTATAACAATGACTATTTTGAGATCATGTCACTGCTTTTATATCCCTACATCATATATATGTTGATTTTTCTTTTTTCAGCAAGGCATATCATTATTATAGAACTAAAAAAATCATTACCTTTTATGTAAACATGACTACTTGGTTCTTGATAACCTTCAAATATCTTTTGTCACATTTCTTATATATATATTTTGTTGTAGCAACACATATGTATAATGTTGAAATGCTGATTTTCCCTTTGTATCACTTCTCATTCCTGATTATTTCCTTTAACTGCATCTTGACAATGAACATTGTATCTTTTTTATCTTTAATCATTAAATTTTGAAAGTACAACACTAGGCATAGAATATATATTTTTTACTGCTTTCCCTCCATTGTATTAATTACTGATATTTTGCATATTCTTTCATTGCATCTATGTGTATCTTTTACTTTCTTGAAATGAATACATATGTTATTTTGATATCTTGGAATTGGTGTTACTATGAAGTTCAAAAATTAGACTACCAACTACTCCTTAATCATCTGTTTGTATCAAAATTATTTCCTCCATATATCCAGTTTGTATAGACGTTCTATCAATGATGGTGGTGGTAATACAACACTTGTAAGGCTATATGAAGTAACACCTTATGATATTCATCTTACTTTCTATGAAATCTATGATACTTATTCATGCAATGTTTGTACCTTTATTTATGCATGTGTATCATTACATGTTACTGCAATTGTTCCTTGATTTCCAAGTGTTGTTCTGATTTATGATAATCATGTTACATCATCATGATTGTATGTTTCATTGACATAAACTTGAGATAATCATGATATATTTATATAAATTATGTCATATTTCATCTTCCATATGAGGATTTTTGTCTTTTCTATTGTTCAACTCTTTGGTTGTTGTTTCTATTGTGCCCTCAATGCCCTGGAATAGTCAAATACCAGTCAATTGTTTAGCTTCAATAACAATCAAAACACTAAAGTGAATGCATGAATATGTAAAATAAACTCAAGGTAATGTTATTACACCATTTTACCGATCAAAGTCACATTTATTCAATCATTAGAATTCACTGGTGTTGTAACTGTACCCTACGGAATAGTGTAGTAATTTAGAGGGAAATATTATTTTATTGATTGATTCTCTCACCTAAATGGTGACTTACACATATAGCGTACTTGCAAGAAGATATGAAGGAAATTGGGGGGATATAATAAGAAAATAAAACCCCACTTCAAATGGAGGTAAGTACTTTTTCATGTTAAGTTTGGTTTATATAACATGTTCACCTATAAATTATTCATTAAGGTTTACTAAAATTAGTGAGTATATGAACAACAAAATAGCTACGACCTTCATTTTACTATAAAGGTAAAAGTTTAGTAATAATAAGTACTTGCAACTTGTTTGAGCTACATAATAGATACCTCTTCTTATTCATCTACATAATATTTCTAATAAGAAGATGTTTTTTATCAGATTTAGTACAATTTGAAATATCCTTGGAGATGTAGGGTTCCAAGATGGGATACTTGGAATTTTATTCAAATATTCAAACAACAAAACTGCTGGCTTGTCAATGACATTTACAAGTAAGAATTAAAGTTTATGTATCATCATTCATATTTCATTATTTCCTTCCATATAAAATATCAATGCAAATTTAACATTTTCATTTTTTATATATTTTCTAATTGAATAGAAGAAAATAAGTTAATTTTGAAAATCCATATTTATGATTTCTTTCAGGATCCCAAATATTTATAGAGAGAAGTCATTCGAAAGTAATTCATCTTGATTTCTTTCATCATCAACATGTGGAATTTTATTTTTGGTGGGCTTGCTCATTATTTGAGCCCGAATTCAGTGTATGCAGAATTAGTTTTGCAAAATTGGCATGTTGATGATGATTATGAAGAAGATTTAAAAATATTACACCAATCTGAATTGGATCAATCATCATTTTCAAATCTTCTTCATCAATCACCATCAACCATTTTCCAAGAGATGAAAAATATATGGTGAGTGAGAGGAAGAAAATTACCAATCATTTTCTTTGTCAGCAATAATCTGAATAATAGGTTTTGGATATCCAGGCCTGGGATGAGCATCTTAAGAAGGGTTATGAGAAGAGGGCAATGATTCGAGTACAAAACTTTGACCATCCTACACATCGGCAGAAATAGATGTAAGTATTTTCTAACAATATATTGTATGTGGTGTTATTTATGTTATTCAAAATTGAATCTATCAGTGGTCTTGTTTACAAGTATTGTGCTACAAAGATTGTTTCTTCATAATAGTATGGTCTTGATTAGATTGATCATCTTTTGATGATTAGTACAAGAGAGCTAGTGATTGCATGTTGACATTTGGAACTACGTATGGCATGATAGTTTGAATAGTTGACCACATAGTCTGTACAAATATAAATCTGAATAGTACTCTCTTGCTGCTCTCATGCCTCTCAAGGCTTACATAGACTCAAACTAACTCCCCTAACTGATCCAAAGTGGTTGGATCCTCTAACTATGTAACTAATCCTTGTTTTTGTAATTTTCCTCCAAGTACACTTGACCGTTGCTATTCAAATATTTAAATTTTAAAACTTATTTAATTAAACTCCCCATACTTTAGGACTTCAAGCCATGTTACATTAATAGATTGACCCCTCATCCTTCATCCTTCGTAGGCCATCCATGTGACCCATTTCATGTCATCCTATTGATTCATATTGGTAATAATATCATGGTCATATCATTAATAATATATTAATAGATTCATAATATATATATATATATATATATATATATATATATATATATATATATATATATATATATATATATATATATATATATATATATATATATATATATATATATATATATATATATATATATATATAAACTGAACATGTTGTCAATTTTTTGACCAACAAAGACTGTATAGTTTGACAATAATGCTATACTCTTGACGTAATTAACCATCGATTTTTTGACAAAATGACCTTCAATTTTGATGCCAATGCTATACTGTTGACGTATTCATCGATCAATATTTCAACCATATGTGCTAAAAAATGAAGAAAGATATGTCGGCTATTTACACCAACCATATGATTATTTTGACCAACATTGGTCAAAATTGATGAAAGATATGTCAGACATTCTTCATGATTGAAGTGATTATTTTGATGTCGGATTAGTTGATAGTTCGACAACTATAAGTGTCAGATATTCGACAATAATTTAAGGTGTCGAATAAATGACGAAGAAAGTTTGACAACAATAATGGTTGTTTGGTCGACCAATGTGCATCGAAAAATCGACTAATTCACGTAAAAAATCAGGCTAAAATTTACTAGTGGTTTGGGGTTGTATACACCTTTGGACTTTAATGTGAACATCATTTCTTAGTGTTGGGTGTTTTGAGTCTATTGACATCTTTAGACAAGGTCGTCATACTTAACATTGTCAAGCTTCCTTGGATATTATCGTTGTTGATTGATATTTTTGAACACCATAATGTCATTTTTTTTATTCATATGTATGGAGTATGTTTTTTGTTGGATATTTCTAAGCATTGTATATTCATCAATAGTTAGGTATATGCAACAAAAAGGTAAGGAAATTGTATTGCAAAATCTATATTGTGAACTCAATCTATTTTACAATAAAAAAGATTATGTTATTCCATTTTAATGTCTATACAAATGTTTAATCAATATGTATTGTTTATTAATTTGAACAAGAGGTTACTTAAACTTATCTTAAACTCACACCACTACCATTGCAAAACTAAAATAATATAATCCCACCTTCAAGAAAATTGTTTGATGAAATAGAGTTCAAAAATTTGGACAAAATTCAGTAGATGTTTTTACATTAGTATCAGATTTATGCATCCTATCATCCTAAGGGGTTATCATTGAAGGATCATTTTTTAAATTTACTTTTGGTAAGTGACCAACACTTATCCTTAACAATCTCAGCAAAGTGTTGGTTATTTCCATGAGAAAGATACAGTCCATTGACTCTGTAGCCCCTTTAGAATGCTTGACAAAATAGTCACAAAGTTATGAAGATTATGACAATAATTTTAAAAAATTTGTTAGAGCATCATGAGTTGTTGGATCTTCACTTATCAATTGAAGAGAGGGAAAAAGAAAACAAAAAGAAGTCTTCCAATGCAAAAAATCATAAAGGTGGCAAGAATGAACTAAGAAGACATAACCTTTATTTTTTCATGTAAAAGGACTTGGGAGCCTAATCATCAATGCATGGGTAAAAATGTGATGGTGTTAAAGGAGGAACAAAATTCATAGAAGAAGATACTAAGAAAGAAAAACAAAAATATTATCCAATTACCTATCTAGACATTTTACTAAAAGAGTGAGTTAATGTTAAGTCTACTAAAAAAATTAGTATATGCTTGCTATCATTTAAAGATGCGTGCAAGGAAACATAGGAAGAGAGAATTGTTCTTGATGGTCCCGATGCTTCTAAAAATGAAGATAAAACTAATTCTTCATGTACTTCTACTAATGCAAGAAAGCAAATTGATCTTCAAAATAGTGTTGAGATTGAAGAATCCGATGACTTAGAGTTTGCTAAATCGATAACTAAGGAAGTATGAACAAACAACAAAGAAGATGAAACCAACACAATTTTATTCTAGTAGAGTGATACAATGGAATTTAATGGAATAGAATCATTTTTTGCATCTACAAGTGAGGTGTATGTGGGTCTCTATGTTGGTAACTCAGATATTATTATTAATAAGCCCTCTAAAGGAATGAATTTCCTTGATGAAATTGTGTTTTATCATAATGGTGTTCCATCATTCTTACTTTTGAAGAATTGGTCAATTTTGATGGTGATAGTGTTTCTACAAGTGAAAGAAAATTAGAAAATTTATTGTGTGGCAGCCCAAGTCACTTTGATGAATTTAATCGAATACATTTAATGTTGTGAGATTTGAAGGACCAATTTTTGGTCACAGAAGAGAAAATTATGCATGTTAACTTGGGCCGATAATATTCATAAATACATTGAAGATCCCATTTGGAAAGCTTAACTTAAAAAAAGGAAAAAATGAGTTGCGAGTGGAGTCACTATTACACATTTGCACATAGTCAAAGAATCATTAGAAAAGATGAAATGTATTTACTTGTAATTGAAGACAAAGACAAAAAGGCAAATGAACTTCACTTTCAGCTAAGTATGGAATGTTTTCATTATACAAAGAAAAAAACTAATCATCTATTGCAGCCACACCCAAGGAACAAGAAGTTAATAGAAGGATTTTGGAGATCAAGAAAATGGTTGAAGAGATTGATATATACCATACGTAATAAATTATGCACAATTATTCTATCATTTTGTATAGTAAGGAGATTTAGTATATTGATAGTAATTGAAAACTACATCAATAAATTACATTCTTGAATTTTGATTATCAATCTTCACATGATAGTGCAATTTGCAGTCATGAGATAGCTTCTAAAAATAATTTTTGCAAGAATTTTTCATAGAAAACACTTGACAGATCAACAAATAATGACGATCAACCAAAATTAGTAAAAGAGGTACATTAGATCAATGAAGACACCAACAAAAGATATGAATAAAATTTACATTTTATGATTATGAAAAACTTTTCATGTTATCTTCATAACAATTTGTTCATCATAAGATAAGATAAGATCTATACAACTGATATTGGTAAGGGACATTGTTTTTTTAATGTTCAAAATTTTATGGCTAAGTAGGAGGTTGTATTTGAGGGTCCAAGATACACACAAAGTATGACATTCCACAAATGGATTTACTATTCCTTGCTTCATGAAGATTAACACAATGAAAGGACATATGGTATGTAAATATTTTGTCATCATGGGTCTATGTCACAACCCTCAACCATCATCATTATTAAATAATTTATTTATTAAGTTGTTTTTTTTCAAACTAATTTATTATTTGATCTTCTATTAATCATATTTTAGTGTATGGGTGTTATTGATTAATTCTTTAAAATATTCATAAAATTATTATATATGAGAATCTTTGTGCATGCAATATAAATTAATATTTGTGGCAGATTGATAGCTTAAAATGGCTCTCTACTCGGGCATGCAAGAAAGGAGGCTTAGAGAAATGGTGGAAGAAACATATCAGTGTATGCTCTATACATAAAATCAACAGGGATTTAAAGGTCATTCTTGTGAGAAGGGAGGGGAATTGAATCTAGAAGGGACTTCGATGTAGAAAGTGGGAGGATATTCATTATGATTGAAACCCTTAACTAAATAGTGATGAAAGTTACTTCTTAATAAAAAAATAAGGCTCATATGAACTTGGGCATATAATATCCCCATATTGAATGCTCATATTAGGTTTTCAGAAGAGAGGGGATGATGAAAAAGACCAAGAAAGTAGGGATAATAGTTCAAATGCATGTATGCCTTGCTCATAACAACACACAATATTTGTAGTAAAATTTAACTCACTAACAAGGTGCACACAAACAAAATATCATGAAATGTGTTGTCACTACTTTCATCTCCATATTTTCTCAATAGATTTATATTCCCCTTTAGTAAATATGATATTCCTTTTAATTTGTAAGCATTTTTAATCTTTTGTGATAGGAGGGAAATTGATCCACCACCTAGATATTTCTTTTCTCTTTTGAAGAATCTATATTATACCTTTTATTCATCTTTCAACCTTTCATGATGCATAACAAATGTCAAATTTGTGAGAGGTATTTTTATATATTCAATCATAATCTACATGTTAAGTTCTAAGGATCAAAACTAATTGGTGCATACCCTATAAACATTTCATTCTTTAGTCAAATAAGATTGCATGTCATGGGTATGTTTTTTTTTTTTGGCAAAAGTGGACAAGCCACTGAATATATATATGTCATGGGTGTGTTAATTCAATGTGCATGCATGTCTATTAGGGAAAATTTGAACCCCCAATCTATGTTAAACCCTCTATAATGTGAATTTTTTTATTTATGTTCTTACCTTGTCTTGAAGCACTTTTCTTTGTCGCATGTAAAAGACCACTAGTTAAGTCAAGGAATCTTAATATTGGAAACTAATTGTGATTATCTAAACCTACCTTAGAGTGCATGAAGTTTATCTATTTCCATTGTGCCCCTCTCCATGCTTTAAATTATTTATTTCACCTACACAATATATTGTTAGGCTTTTGCATGTCCTCTCATGCCTTTAGTGTTATAAAACATCTAAATTGCCTCTCCTATAGTCCCTTTTTTTCTTTCTTTATTTATTTTAGTGAAATCACTTATCTTTCTTTATTTATGATAACTAGATAACATCTAACATATGCCTATATTGTTTGTGGATTGCCACTAAGAAAGACTTTTATAATTTGTCATCACTATATTGTTGCTTGGTCTATTTGAGGACTATTTCCTCACCTTTGATTCATATAATTAATTTCATTATAGGGTCAATATAAGAAGGCATTAATAGGTTAACTAAATCCCTTAGATAATAGATGCACATAGCTAGGAAAATCTTATTTCTATTATTCTAAACATTCATACATGTGTATATATTTAGTAATCTTAGTGTTTAATATGACCATAACCTATCAAGATAATCTAGCATGTGGCCTATTTCATTGTTATGGTTATAAGTATTAAAATCATTTATATATTTTTATCCTTAATTATTAATAATTAGTCATGATGCAATGCTCAAGATAAATAGGTTTATACAATAATTAAATGATACTACTTCATAAATATGGAAAGGAATTAATATAGTTTTTAAGTTGGGAATGAAACCTTCAGTTATGGATAAGTTTGTCTAAATTAGAAGATACAATTAGTTTTTTCTTAATTAGAAGATATCAATTTCAAAGCTTAATCATTATGATAAATAGGGATTGCTACACACATATCATGTCAATTGAATGTACATATGTTCATTTATTCTAAATTATCTATTAAATTATCATGTTCCTCTAATAAGTAAATTTTATCAACAAACTATTAAAATTTGTTCATCGATATTATTATCATATCCTTAAAATACCTTTTGAAAATCAAGTGCATATTATGCAAATGGGAACTCCCTTGACATTGTTATATTTTTTAAGTCATAACTTATAGGTTTATTTAGCCCTAGGTATCTCTATGATCATATAGGTATTCTATTGAACAAAAGCCTTTAGGGAAATACCATTGAATCATTTTTTAAGCAATTTAATTGCTTACAAATCTTTTTTTAATTATGCTTTATATGTGTATCGTTGAAAAATGGAACCACTTCCATTTAGGATCAGTTTAGCCCTCCGAGTAAGTCATCTGGGGTCATGTCAAATGCCTTGAATGGGTCTTTGACTTGAATCTGGCTTTTTCCCCCTATTCTGCTTCTCTTTCCACCTGTTTCTAGCCTGTGTATGGCACTTGATCCTGAGAAATTGAGATTCTTGACCTCAGGGTCAAGGTAAAACTTCTAGGTCAAGGTCAACCTCGACCCTAACCTAGGTTAGAGTCAACCTCGACCTTGACCCTGGGTCTAGATTTCAAGTTCTGGAAGTTTTCATATGTCGGGCTTCGGAAAGTTTATTTTCCCACTTCTGGATCGGCTGTTTCGGACTTCAGAATGGTAAAATCTTAAATTATATTTAATCTAGGTCCATTTCTAGGGGTTAAGGTTTAAATGGGAATTTAATTCTCCTATGTAGGCCTCTCTAAAAGTTTTTTCCCTAGACTTGTATAAAAAGAAGCCTTCTCCTCTCATTTTCTCCATCAAGTATCAAGTTTACAATCTGACGTCCATCATCTATTGAATTGAAGCATAAATTGAAATCAAGTGATCAAAAAATTATCAAGCAAGCAAGAAGGAGAAATAAAGAAATCATTCATCTTCAAGCATTCAAGCATTCAAGATCCAATTCATCAAGGAGATCCATTGGTAGCCGTTGAAGGATTCAATCTCTATGGAGCCCCTTTGTTGAAGATTTCTCAATCTATTTCCATTCAAGCTTCTTCCCATTCCAAGATCCATTCAAGATTGGTGTTGAATATCTAATGCAATTGATTTGAGATATCCTACATATAATTCTACATTCATTTGGAGTATCCATACTTGTGGATTCAAGGATTTAAATCCTCCACAAGGGTTTCAACATAAGCAAGGTGAATTGTTCCATTTACTTTATTTATTGTTGCAATTTCAATTACATTTCAAGGTTAATTCCAAAACTGGGGTTTGACCAAGGAAAACCCCTCATCCAACAAACAAAACCCTTTTTCTTGCAGGTACAGGTGCAGGACAATGAATCACAGATCAGATCTGAGTACCCTTTTCAGTGAACTTTCAGGATCCGCGAATAGAATTTCCATCAGAATAGTGCAGGTCAAGGTCGACATAAAGGGGTAAGATTGTGCCCTGGGGTAAGATCTTACCCTTGTTTTGGGTCAAGGTCGACCTTTCTCAAAAAAGCAGAAGGTTTCTGGGTTTTCTCTGTTTCTGTGTTTCCAGGCCATATTTGGTTTCAGAATTTCCTGAAACTAAGTACAAACACCAAAAAATAGTATTTTCCAGATCTGTCATATTTTGAGGTTAGTATTTGTCTTCAAATTCAATTAAGATTTATGTATTTCCTTTTCATAACAGAATATAAGGTTTTCTCCTTTCTTCATATACTCCATCGATTGATTCATTTATGTATTGACCATCTTGTGGTTAATCAATTTGGATCTTTCCTTTGGGAATTTGGGGTTAAGAAGAAGATCTTACCTTTCCCAATCCTATACATCTCATTACATCCACACATTCTCCTCCTCCACTATTTTATCTATTACATTTTATATCTTACATTTTGGTGAACTCGACGTGAAACAAATCTTTCTTTTATGGTGTTAGATCTTGCATTTACATTTCATATAAAGTAAAAATACAAAAACATTTATTTGTTCATGCTTTGTGTTTTCCTAGTTTAGTTCGTTTTTGCATTGCATTGGTATATGAGCTTTACTACCTCTAGTCCTACTTATAATATTCCGGTTAGACAAAGTCATATACTTATGGGTGCCTTTGATCCTGAGTCTTCCTCTCCTTTTCTTAGGATCCCGAATGACAATTTGATTGTTCATGATTCAAATCCTACTATAGAGCATAACTCTTCTCACTCATATCATGATGAGGATGATGCTTTAAAATTTCCTCCTGAACAAGTCCAAAAACTTTCAAATGAACTTGATAAAATGAGAAATTGGCTTACTCAAGAGAACCATAATCAAGATTTTATTCAAGCTATAGATGCTCTTAAGAAAGTCCTTCGTGATAGTGATCAAGGTGTTAATCTCTTGTGTGATATTACTCATCTTGTGCATTCAAATGTTAAACCTTTAGCTCAAGAAGCTCAAGATTTAGGATTCACTCCTCCTATCACTAGTGTGAAACCTTCTTCCATTCCTTTACCTAGAATTCCTACTTATACTCATCCTTTAATGACTATGTCAGTTCCCTCTTTTCCTATGAGTGTTCCTCATGTGTCTCTACCTACTTCAAAACCTTCTTATCATAATGTTCCTTTTACTTATTCCAATCCTATTCCAACTATGGTTCCAAGTGTTCCCCCAGTTGTATCTTCTATTCCTGCCACTTCATACACTTTACCTAGTGTTTCTAGTGTGTCTATGCCTCCTATCTCAGCAAATGATTCAACAATTATCAGTTTGGCTCAAACTGTGTCCTCTTTACAATAACAACTTGCATCTTTAACTCAATCCAAGTTTACCATTCCTACATGTGACATGGGAAGTCCTCTATCCCTAGACATTATTCGTGCTCCTGTTCCTCAACAAGCCGATATGCCTCATCTTGAGAATTACAATGGTAAGGGAGACCCTGTTACTCATGTTAAAATATTCCAAATCCTTTATATTGATTATGCTCATGACCATAGGATTTTAGCCAAGTTATTTGCTAGAACTTTTCATGATAAGGCCTTGTAATGGTATTGTTCCTTACCTCCTTATTCTATTGATTCTTTTGCAAAAATTGCTAATGCCTTTATTCAATAATTTCAAAATAACATTGGTCTGCAAGTGTCCTTAACTGATTTGATGCATTGTAAACAAAATACTAAAGGAAAATTGACTGAATTTATTGGTAGATTAAGCATTTGCATGCTCATATTTCCTATCCCATTCTTGGTATTGATATTCAACGTATGTTTATTTCAAATTTACAAAAGGATATTAGAGATAAGATTCTGCTTACTGAATTTACCTCTTTTCAACAACTTTATGCAGCACTTCATCATTATCAATTACAAGTGAGTCAATTTGAGAGCAACAATCCAATGGCTCTTGTCCTAGTTGATAAGAGTGATGTTGCTCCTAATCCAAACAAGTTTCAAAAACCTAACAAATATGTCAAGATAAATAAACAAGTGAACATAGTTGCTAATCAAGTTGTTGTTACATCCAGCAATGCTACTTTGGCATCCACTACTTTTCATCTGAATTGTACATTTACTCCTCTTTCTAAATCTTTGCATTCTATTATGAATAAATTATTGACTGCTAATATGATTACTTTACCTCCTATTTGACCTCTTTACCTGCTACAGTGGCATCCAAATCCTTTGATTCCAAAGATTTTTTTCAATACCATCATCAAAATGGCCATGATACTAAGAAGTGTTATTCTTTAAAATATAAGGTTCAAGACTTAATTGATTCTAATGCTCTTTCTATTGATAATTTTGATGGTAGTGGGAACAAGTCTATCTATCCTCCTAATCAAAACCTCCAAATCTATATGAATCCTTTGCCTACACATGATACTAATACCATTGTTCAACCATCTTTTGTGGATATTATTTATGATTCAAAGATGGATGATCTTAATCACATTGTTAATCATGTGGAGAATATTGTTTTGTCTCAATCTATATCTCCACCCCAAACTCAATCTCAATCTCAACTTCAAGTTCCACCGCAACCTTGGCCTAAACCTAAACCTCAACCTAAACCTCAAATTAACCTAAGAATAAAAGACCTCGGGAACTCTTGATTACCTTTGATAATTCTAAGATTATTAAAGCTCATGATGGTCCCCTTTATATATATGCTAGGATTTATAAGATACCTATGCATGATTGTCTGTTGATCCTACATCCTTAGTCAATGTTTTGATTACGTAAAAATAGGTTTTGAAAGGACCCAAAACCTTTTACAAAGAGATAAAAGATAAAACATTTAAGTTCCAACAATTCAAGTGCATCAGCACCAAAAAAAGCAACACAAACAAGTCCCCAAACATAAAGACTAGCCAAAAGACAAAGGACAACAAAAAGGGAAAGAAAGACAGCAAGCTACTGTCTAAACACATTTCATTAGTTCTGTAGCTTGGTCCATAAGAATCTGCATGTTTGTAGCAGACAGCTTTAGTTCTTCCATGTCGTTCTTGTTGCCATCTTCCACCATCCTGGACTTGGATCTCATTCGCTAGCTAGGTCCCTGTTCCTCTTTAGTCTCTATGATCTCTTGGTTCCCTTTCCCATTATCAAACTTGTCAACCAGGATCTTCACATGCTCATTTGAAGCCTTGAGGACAACAAAACTCTATTCTGCAATATTCCCCGCGGTCTTCTCCAGCTTGTCTATTCTCTGTTCCATAGTCTCAACTTTCCTGGTTAAAACATCACTGCATTGGACTTTCTCCTCCATGGCATTAAGTCTGTCAAAAGTAGCAAAACCCTTAGCTTTGGCAATAATGTCTGTTAGCTCATTAATAGTCTGGCCCAAGGTTTTCTCCCCCAGGTTCATTCTTTTAAGAATCCCCATATCTTTTTGTAGCTGGTGGATGCTGGACTTCATCACAGCGATGTCATTCTTCATTATGCTAAGGGTAGACAAGAAGGCCAGACACCCCAAATTCTCAAAATCCTTGTTCCTCTCCTCATTGATCTCAGGACCCCTGTTCTCTTCCTCCCTGTTCTCCTTAGGAATCTCCACCTTCTCCTTCTCTAGGTTGGCCTTTTCCTTCTCAAACCCATCTTTCTCAATATTAGTCACATCCTGTGCAACATCTTGCAGGATTTCTTCCTCAACCCAAACATCTTTACCAGTACTCCCACCACTCTCCTCCATAGTAGGGTTGTTTTCCACATAGATTTCTTGATCATTCTTTCCCTGGGAAGAGGAGCCCTCATCAGAAGATATGAAGACCCTCTTCGCAACTTTCTTCTTCCTAGTTTTAGTTCTAGTATAATTGCCAGTGGGTTTCGATCTCTTCTTCCCATGCTTCTTGGACCTCTCCTCCCTACTCTCTTCTTCCTCTAATTCCATGTTAGTGGTAGAATCCTCCATCTTCCTTTTCTTTTTTATTTCCTTAGGGCTATCCTCCTGGTAGTCCTTAGAATCCCCCTCTTCATCTTCCGTTTCCTCCATAAAAGGCTCCTCAGACTCCTTCCCATCAGTATCATAGTCCTCCAAGGCTTTTCTATTGAGCCGAGAGCTTTCCATCTTCTTCGACTTCAACACCTCATATATGAGAACCATTAGCCCTTCATGGCAGGCATGGTCGCCCTCCGGATCCCTTTGCTAGAGAAGGAGGGAAGCATTCAAAGAGCTCAGTAAATAGAAAGGAAAATTAATCTTAACCCCATGCCTAAAATGGTTTAGAAGAGTAAGATGGTGGTTGTAGATTTTAGTATACCAACCATCGAGGGTAATGTAGCCTATGATAAAAAATAAAACATGGTGCCAGGGCCTAGAAATGAACTTAGGGTTAAAGTAAGACTTGTCCACCTTAACCATACGGTCTCTCTCTTGCTTTATGGGTGCAAAAGCCTCCAAGGCTTTGTCCGATATCTTTCTGTCCCTGTAGAAGTTGATGCCCTTAGTCATCAAGCCAATCGCTTTAGCAACCACTTCCTCCATTACCTCCATGTTTTGCGTGCCCACCAGAACGCTTCCCTTGTTCCAAATTTTGATGAAGTTTCTAGTCACCGCCACTTTCCCTGCATGTAATCTCTCCAAAAATTTTGCCAAATCCCCATCTTTGATAATTTTCCAAATTTCCTTATTCTGTTTCCAGTTACTACAGTCCGCCGACTCACATCTCCTCTTTTGGCCTCCCATGACTTTGTGAAAAAATAGAAAGCTGAAGTTCAGAAGAATTTCCTTTCTCTGCAACTTTGCCTTCAAACTGTAATAAACATTATTAATGTTATTTGCAACCCACAATTCATGCCAAAGGACACCAATTATTGTCTCGAAATTAGGCCATTGTCCTTCATGATAGTTGCACATATTTTTGCACTCAATACTCATTAATGATCTCTTCATTCAAAACATGTTGCTTACTCCTTGTCCTCTCCTTAATAATTAATGATGATCCATCACAAGGGATATCCGAACCATCATTCCATTCGATTTCCACCTAGCTTTTACAAGCCACATTCACAGCCCAGTCAGCCACTAAATTTGCCTCCCTGAAAACATGGGATATCATGCAATTTTCAAAGGAATTAATAATTTTTTTCACTTTACTTAAAACATTGGCTATGGACCACGAAGGGGTCAAAGTGTTCTTTAAACAATTTACAATACTTAGGGAATCCCCTTCAATCCATATTTTGTTATAATTCTTCCTTTTGGCAAGTAACAACCCATAAAGAGCAGCATTACCCTCTGCCACCTGATTAGTGTTGAAGCCTATAGGAATAGCCATAGCCCCTTTGTAGTTCCCAAATTCATCTCTGATAACCACTCCACAACCAACAATTCTGGGGTTGCCTTTAGAGGCACCGTCAAAATTGATTTTGACCCATCCATTAGGAGGACAATCCCACCTAGCCTCTTCCCTTAGATTTCTTTGGATTAGAACTTTCCTTCCTTCAAGCTTCCATTTCTTATAAAATTTGGCCTCCCACTCATTCTTCGGATCATGATAGTTCTTTATCAAACCCAAGTTCTCCAACAAAGCAGTTTTAATCTTGTGAAAAATACTCTCCCAATTGGACTCCTTATCCCTAAAAATTCTTTCATTCCTTTCTTTCCATACCCCCCAACACAAAAAGGGTAGGAAGAAATTCCAAAAGGAGATTAAAAACTTGTTGTTAGTCGGTGGTTTCCAGCACATAAACAACTCCTGAATGTTCAGAGGGAACACCCACTCCATGTTCATAAGATCAAAGAATTTTCCCCATATTTGACTAGTGAAAGGACAATGAATTGTCATATGGTTGATATTGTCCTCATCATTTTTGCAGAGACAACATCTATTAGTTATAACTAGGCCTCTTTTTCTGAGATTATCAATTGTGAGAACTTTATCCTGCAATAAGATCCAAAAGAAAACATTAATTTTAGGAGTTAGTCCCTTGAGTCAGGCTTTGGCCCAACAAGGTTCAGGGCTGTCTTCAAAGTTCTACATATATAGGCAAGAAACCGAAAATAGGCCATTAGTAATAAATCTCCAAATGAGGGTATCCTCATCATCAATAAGAACCACAACATTTAGAAGGTTATTCAAGCCCCTGAGGGAAGGATCAAACCTAGTCAAGTTAGTCCATTTACCCTCCTCCCAATAGTTCTCCACTTGATTCCCTAGGAACTGTTTACAAAGAGTAGACAAGTCATTCCAGCTAGGAACCTCTTTTAGGGGTTTATCAAGTAGCTATATGTCATCCCAAAAGAGAATTTTCTTGCCATTACCAACCTTCCATTTCACCCCCTTATTAATCATCCCCTTTCTTCTAAGAGTATTGCCCCAAATACAAGATCCACCTTGGGAAGAATCAGAGTTCAAGAACTTAAAGAAGTCATAGTTGTCCCTATTATATTTGTTGTGCCATAGAGTGCTCCATTCTCCCATGTTCTTAAACATTCTCCAAAGGATTTTAGCCATGAGATACTCATTTATACTTCTTATAGTGCGTAGACCAAGACCCCCTTTCCTAGTCGGTTTACAAACCTTCTCCCACGCAATAAGGGCCATCCTTTTCTTTTTCTCAACTCCGGACCAGAGGAAGTTCTTTTGGATTTTCTCTATACTTTCAGAAAACTTCTTTGGTATTTTGAAAAGGCTTAAAGCATAGAGAGGGATACTTTGAAGGGTAGCTTTGAGAACAATAATCTTACCAGCCTGGCTAAGAAGAGCACCCTTCCAACCAGCAAGACTATTGTGAAATTTGTCAATCATAACCCTCCAAAAAGAATCTGGAGGATTGAGGTAGAGAGGTAAACCAAGATAGGACCCTGGGAGATAGTCCACCTCACAACCAAGAATTCTTTTTAGCCTTTCTTGTCTTTTATCAGGAACATTGACGAAGAATATAGAGCTCTTATTCCAATTGATACTCTGGCCTGTAGCACCAACATAGTTGTCAAGGGCTTTTTTAATGATTTTGCCATTTTTAATAGAAGCTTCACCCATAATTATGGAATCATCCACGAACTATTGGTGTGAGCACATCAAATCCTTAGAGGAAGGTTGTAGAGCCCTAAATTCACCTCTGTTAACCAGCCTGCCAATGTGTCTACCCAAACATTCTGCCAAAATAACAAAGAGAATAGGAGATAGGGGGTCCTCCTGATGAAGACCTCTAAAGGATTTGAAGAAAGGGGTAGGAGAACCATTCACAAGAATAGAGAAAGTGGTAGAGGAAACCAAGCAGTGGATAAGGTCTCTACTCCTTTTATTAAAACCAAAAGCCTCAAGAGTAGCCATCAAGAAATCCTAGTCAACCCTATCATAAGCTTTGGACAAATCAAGTTTCAGTAGAAAACCTTCCTTCTTTGACATTGTTAAAGAATGAATATTTTCATGGACCGAAATGATTGAGTCTAGAATCTACCTCCCGGGGACAAACCCATTATGCTGTCCTGAAACAATAGAGGGAAGAAAGGTGAGGATTCTAGAAGTAAGGATTTTAGAGATAATCTTATACACCGAGTTACATAAGCTGATGGGTTTGAATTGGTCCATACTATCAGCCCCACTTTTCTTTGGAATCAGAGCAATAAAGGTACCATTCAGTTCCTTGAGGATCCTTCTAGTCCCAAAAAATTCCTTGACTGCATTAGAAACATCATCTTTCAGAATCCTCCAATACTTTTGAAAGAAAAAATGAGGATACCCATCGGGACCAGGGGCTTTATCTCCATCAAAGGAGAACACAACCTTTTGAATCTCATCCAAAGAAGGTATAGTGGTAATAGATCTGTTATGAGCATCATTCAGGATAAGGGGAATACCATCCAAGAACTCTCTTTGGCCCTCCAAATCCAAGTTCTCAGCTTTCTTTAAAAGCTCTCTAAAGAAGTTATTGGCCTCACTTCTGAAGTCTTCCTCTTTCTCACTAATGGTTCCATTTACCTTCATTCTAGAGATTTTGTTGCACATTCTATGTTTCAAAGTGGTCATAAAGAAATATTTAGAATTCCTGTCCCCTTCTTTTAGGAAAATATTTCTCGATCTTTGCCTCCAAAAGCATTCTTCTTTTGAGATAATTTCATGATATTCCATTAATTTCTTATCTTCCTCCTTTTTGGTGTGCCAACTGTAGCCATGTTTTTGAATCCTATCCTGGATCTCTTTTAGTTCTTCAACAATTTTCCTTTTATTAGTAAAGATATTTCCAAAAGTTTCTTTAATCCATTTTTTAATGTTGTCCTTCACATTTTTCATTTTCTTAACAACTCTGAACATTTCCATTCCTTCAATCCTAATACTCCACCAAACCTCAATCAGCCTTTCAAAGTTAGGGTGGATAGTCCACATTTTCTCAAATCGAAAAGGGAAGTTCCTTTTAAAGCCATTGAAATAAGCTCTTATGGTTATCGGATAATGGTCAGAACCAGCTCTGACATACGCAGATAAGGCACAAGAATAATGGTTTAACCAAATGCTACTAACAAGAGCTCTATCAAGCCTGACCTAAATGAGCTCATTACCCTCTCTCCTATTTGTCCAAGTATAGTTGATACCTTGCAGATCCATGTCATGCAACTCTTGACTATCAATGAATTCCATAAGATCAGTTCTGCTTTCCAGATTGGGTTGACCACCTCCATATTTTTCATTTTCCTTCAATGGAGTATTAAAATCCCCCATTATGACCCAACCATCAATAGAAAAATCTCTCCTAAAACTAGAGACTTCCCTCCAGAAAGATTTCCTACCCCACCTGGTGTTCAGAGCATAAATGTTAGTCAAAACCCAAGAAGTGCCATCCTTGATATGCCAAAATCTAATATTAGTTACATTGTTACCACTGGATAAAACTTCCCCTTTGATAATATTACAATTCTAGCTAGTCACAATCCCTTTAGAGGCACCATCTGCATCACTACCATGGGACAGGCCATTACAAAAAAACTGGATTTTCTCCACTTTATCCTTAGACATCTTAGTCTCCTATAGAAGAACAATATCAGGCTTGTTATCTTTGATCATGTTTTTTACCATAGCTTGCTTGTGAGGATTATTTAATCCTCTTACATGCCAGGATATAAACTTCATTGCTTAAGGAATGGGCCAGACTCTAGGATGGTCTTTTGACTACCATCCGCTAAACACTTACTGGTCTCCAGTGCACGCCTCTTTTGATTCGAGGGTCTTCCCTGGGAAACATGGGGAGCCCCCACATCTCCAATCTTATTGCTTCTAGTGCTTCTGAGGATTGAGGAGACATTCCTCATCTGTCCTCCATCTTTATGGGTAGGTTTTTTAACATTTTTTGTTGTCTTTTTCTTCTCCACCTTGGACCATCCTTCTTCATTCAGATCTTTTGATCCCATAAGGACCCTCACTGAATCTGCCACATCACTCCACATAACTTTAGAAGGGAATGGTGCTACCTTATCAGACCCCCCTGGAGTACCAAAGGCCTTCTGAGACCCCTCCTTAGAAAAGTCCAGAATCAGACAGACCTGGGCATCTTGCCATATAACCAAACTTTGAGAGGGGGGTAAAAGGCCATAACCTCCCGACATCTCTTTCTCAAACAGGCCAGCATCAAAGTTAATATTACCCTCTTTTATCCCTAGGGGCCTACTTAGAGAATGTCCCACTACAAAATCATTAGAGTTTTTGGTTATGGATTCCTTTAAGACTTCAGTGCTACTAGCTAATTTCTGTTCAGAATCAGAGTGAGATGTGTCACAACCTTCAATAGGCATACCCTTCCCATTCTCCTTTCCTTCTTTCTTCTCATTACTACTACTCCCCATCAAGTTCAATTCATCCACAACCTTCTTTACCCAAATCTTTTTCATTTTTTTCTTTTGGGGTACCATCTTTGGGCATTGTTTCGCCCAGTGGCCTGTTTTCTTGCAATGAAAACAAGAAAAGGGTGTAGATTCAAACTCTAACTTCTGGACCCAGGATCCCAGCTTGGACTGAAGAGTAATTGATTCTAGCATATCCACTCCTTGTTTCACTCCAACACAGATCCTAGCATACATAAGGTGTCTTCTAGAGACCATGACCGGATCCATAGACAAGAGCTCCCCAAAGACATTAGCAATGCCCTTAAAGATGTCGTCCATCCAAAAATCAAGAGGCAAGCCTAGAAGAGTTACCCAGACCAGCACCTACACATTAAGATCCTTTTGCATATCCAGGTTAGGACACCACTTATGCATGATCATAGAATGCTTTCCTATCATCCAAAGTCCTTCACAAAGAATAAACCTTAAATCCTCCTCACATGAGAAAGAAAAAGGTAGACATCCTTTGGGAAGAGTAACCACCTCCACTTGACCTTTCGAACTCCATTTCTTTTTAACAAATGCCCTAACCACTGATGTTAATGCAAGATCCCATGAATCTCCCCACAAGAGAGTTAGCCATTCGAGATACATTAACATCTATAATTTGATCTGGAATGGATAAAGCAAAATTTCCCTCCTTGGTGTTGGATAAGATTTCAACAGGTGGAAGAGAGGACTTACCCATTGGTTTCACACCAAAAAGGCCTGTCTAGCTTTTGATAGACCCAGCAGGAATTGTCCTATTCTGATCACATGCCCCCTTCATGGGTCCCCCTCTTGGGTCCCCAGTCCCAAGTTTGACATCAGGAATCTTACCTTGGGTCCCGTTTGCATTTGTTTCCTCTAGTTTCTTTCCACACTCTGAAGGACCAGTGTTAGATCTGCCATTCCCCTTTCTCAGCATGCTTGAAATTTGAATTCCTCCTTTCCCGCTTGAAAGTTGCCCACCCGCCCGTTCCATGTTTTTACCAAGCTTGATTATAGTACTGAAGAAAATATTTTTATGAAGAACTTACAACATTATTCTTATGATACATCAAATGTGTGGATTCAAACTTGTAATGGTTTTCTTTATCCATCATTTGGTTCTATTAACTTACCTGTTGAACTTTGTGGTAAAGTTTTGGACACTACTTTTATTGTTGTTCCTACTTCTGATCAGTTTCACGTTAAGTTTAGTTTGCCTTGGTTGAATGGCATGCATGTCATTGCTTCTCCTATCCATAAGTGTCTTAAATTAATTCATGATGAAGAAGTGAAGATGGTTAATCATAGTTTATATCAACCTTCTAGGCCGAGGGATTGTGCTACACTTGACTTCTTTTGGCCTTCAATACCTAATTCATGTCCTTCTCGACTTGATAATCTTTTTTGATCATATCAAGCCTATAAGGATCACAAGATTATTGAGTTAAGCATGCCTCAGATGGATCTTAACCATGGTCTTTTGCCTATGCCTTCCATACATCCTTTATCCATGGCTTCTAGTTCTATTAATCAAGCTCCTAGTGTTACTTTTTAGCCTACTGAGAATCCTACCGATCCTCCTATAGAACCTGTGAAGGAACTGGTGGTTGTCCCTCCTAGTTCTCAACATATTTTGAACAAGACAAAATGTAACTGATCTACTAATGAACGTCATAAGAAGTGTCAGGCTCAAGCTAAAGCCCATGCCTCTATTCTTCCAAGTTCTTTACCTTCTTTTGACCAGCCTATGCATGATGTAGAAGAAGTTAATACTAATAATGATGTTAAGATGAATGATTATTATGATTCTATCCATATCTTAGATTCTATTTTGATTAATCTAGATTAAGAAGAAACTCTTGATAATACTAATGATGTTAATGATGAATATGAGACTATTGACATTGACATTGATTTACCTAATATGCTTTCATCACAATTGATAATTACACCTAGTATCGAACATTATGATTCTCAAGAGGATCCTTGTTTGGAACTGGCTATCATTCCTATTGTGTTGGATATAGTCCCTCTTGTGAGTTTCCCACCTTCCCAAAATGATATAGAACAAGATGGGGAGAGTAGGCGATGCGCTTGATTAGATTGTCCTTTGTGGTAGCTTTTTGTGTGTTTGCCTGTTGTATCATGCTTCTCCCACAATATGTTTGCTAAATGTTTGTTAGATTCTTTTATATGACCCTTGTTACTTTGTTGGTGCAAGGTGATAAAGGAATCAAACCTATTATACAATTACTCTATATGTATCTCTATTCTTCTATATGTTGTTTTCATATTATGTTGTACCTGTGCTATTGTTCGTAAATGTTTCCTTGTGTATTCCGCTGGGTTTGTGACTTGGTAGCATTGATTATTTTTGGTCTCCATGTTGTGGTCCGAAAAGACTCTTCTTCTTAACTCTTATGTTTTCTTTCCTCCATTGTGATTGTAGTTCTACTTTCTTTGGGAATTATGTCAATTCATTTGCAATAATATCATATATATATATATATATATATATATATATATATATATATATATATATATATATATATATATATATATATATATATATATATATATATATATATATATATGATCACACTAACCCCACGATAGGTAGATCCCTTCTATGTTCTTTGTATGTTTATGTGGTATTTCCCTTGATTTGTCTTCACTTGGGGGCATTTTGTAGTGGAAACGTAATCAGTGGAGTTGTTTATGTTTCTATTCAAGCCATTGCTCTTGTTAAAGTGTTAGCAATGACTTTAACATGGGGGCATATGCTCTGCTCACTTTTTGCACACACACACTTTCAATATATGTATTTTTCTCCCTTTATGGATTAGTGACTAATCCTTAAAGTATGGATTTTTATCTTATAAGATCTCTTGATCCCTCCAGTTTCAAATTTTGATCCCTTAAGGTCGGAAGTGTCCTTAAGACTAGATCTCTTTTGTTTTTGGATTTTCTCTTTTGGAATAGAATATTCCTAAGGGTGAATCCTTGATGGGTTGACTAGTGAGTAGCCACATTCACTAGGCAGTTCAATTCCATCTTTCCAGTTGCATTGTTTCCTTGTGTGGTTCATAATGGGACATAAGTTCTCATTGGGTGAGGCAATCACACTCTCTTCTCTCTCTTTTCTAGAGATGTATCTCTTATTTTAATCTTGGAGTTGACAAAGACTTGAGTCCCTAGGGGCTTGAGGATTCCTTTGTCCCTTTGATTTCAATAAGATTATCTTTCTCATTGTGATCTACTTTACCAAGAGTTTGCATCGAGTCCATACTCTTGCTAAAGTGGGGGCTAAATGTATCATCATAAAATGGAAGCACTTCCATTTAGGACTAGTTTAGCCCTCTTATTAAGTGGTTTGGGGTCATGTCAAATGCCTTCAATGGGTCTTTGACTTGGATTTGGCTTTTTCCCCCTGTTCCGCTTCTCTTTCCACCTATTTCCAGTCTGTTTCTGGCACCTGATCCTAAGAAATTGAGATTCTTGACCTCAGGGTCAAGGTCAACCTTTTGGGTCAAGGTCAACCTTGACCCTGACCTAGGTTAGATTTGACCTCGACCTTGACCCTGGGTCCAGATTTCAAGTTTTGGAAGTTTTCGGATGTCAAGCTTCGTAAAGTTTATTTTCCCACTTCCAGGTCGGCTATTTCAAACTTTGGAATGGTAAAATCTTAAATTATATTTAATCTAGGTCCATTTCTAGGGGTTAAGGTTTAAATAGGAATTTAATTCTCCTATGTAGGCCTCTCTAGAAGTTTGTGCCCTAGACTTGTATAAAAGGAAGCCTTCTCTCATTTTCTCCATCTAGTATCAAGTTTACAATTTGACATCCATCATCTATTGAATTCAAGCATAAATTGAAATCAAGTGATCAAGCAATTATCAAGCAAGAAAGAAGGAGAAAGAAAGAATTCATTCATCTTAAAGCATTCAAGATCCAATTCATCAAGGAGATCCATTGGCAGCCATTGAAGGATTCAATCTCTATGGAGCCCCTTTGTTGAAGATTTCTCCATCCATTTCCATTCAAGCTTCTTCCCATTCCAAGATCCATTCATGATTGGTGTTGAAGATCTAATGCAATTGATTTGAGACATCCTACATATAATTCTACATTCATTTGGAGCATCCATACTTATGGATTCAAGGATTTAAATCCTCCACAAGGGTTTCAACATAAGCAAGGCGAATTGTTCCATTTACTTTATTTATTCTTGCAATTTCAATTACATTTCAAGGTTAATTCCAAAATTGGGGTTTGACCAAGGCAAACCCCTCATCCAACAAACAAAACCCTTTTTCTTATAGGTACAGGTCTAGGACAACGAATCGCAGATCAGATCTAAGTACCCTTTTTGGCAAACTTTCAGGATCCACGAATAGAATTTCTGTCAGAATATTGTAGGTCAAGGTCAAAATAAAGGGGTAAGATTGTGCCCTAGGGTAAGATCTTACCCCTGTTTTGGGTCAAGGTCGACCTTTCTTAGAAAAATAGAAGGTTTCTAAGTTTTCTCTATTTCTGTGTTTCCAAGCCAGATCCGGTTGCAGAATTTTCCGAAACTGAGTACAGACACTAGATCTGGCCCAATAGAAATAGTGCATCAGCACAATAGAGAAACACCAAAAACTAACAAGTCCTCCAAAAAATAGAGAGAAGAGGACAACAAAAAGGCAATAGGACAAAAAAAAGATAGCTAGATAGTCTTCATAAGTTCAACTGCCTGATTAGCCAACATGTGCATATTTGCTGAGGACACCTTATGCTCCTCCAAATCTTTGTTCTTATGAATCTCCAACTTTTTGAAGCTTGATCTGGTCCTCTTGCTGGGCCCTTGACCCTCCTTGACCTCCTTAGGTGTCTAATCCCCTTTACCCTGTTCCATCTTGTCCATAAGGATTCTGACATGCTCATCCAAGGCCTTAAGGATGGAGAAACTCTACTCAACAATATTGCCAATGGTCTTCTCTAGTCGCACAATACTGCTCTCCATTTTATCCATCCTCTTAAGAAAATTCCCTCCTTTCACAATATTATCCACCTCTTTCATCTTCTTCTCCATAATATGGACTTTCTTTGTCAGAATCGTTATCCCCTCGGTGCTGCCAATAACCTCCTTCAACTCATCAATACTCTATCCCATAGTCTTATCATCCAAATTCATCTTTCCAAGAGCCCCAACCTCCCGCTGAAAATATAGAATTTGGTTTTTCATAGTATTGATGTCATTTTTCATAGTGCTTAGGTTATTGAAAAAAGTAGTACAACCTAGATTATCATAGGCCTTATTCACATAGGCAATATCCTCCTTAGAGCTCCCTGCCCTTCCCCTGGCATCGTCCACTCTATCCTTCTCAATATTGGCCACATCCTGGGCTATGTCCTGCATGATATTCTCCTCCACCAACACATTTTGGTCTAAGTTATCATAATCCCCCATATTGGGTTCATTCTTCGACAACTTATCCTATTTTTCCTTAACATTCTCATGTGAGGAAGAATCATCATCGGTGGAAATAACAACCCTCTTACCCACCTTCTTTTTCTTGTTCTTGACTCTGGTATGGTTCCCAATAGTCTCCATTTATTTTTTAACTTTCCCCTTCACACTGTCATCCCTACTTTCCTCTTCCTCTGTCTCCATTTCTGTAACAGAATCTTCAATCTTTGCCTTCCTTTTTTTATTCTTGGACAAAGAGCCACAACATTTGGAGGGATTTCTAGGTTGAACAGATTCAACCTCCTCATCTTTAGTATCCTCCACATAGGCCTCCTTTGAGTCCTTACCATCAGTGTCATAATCTTCAAGAGCCTCCCTATTAAAACGGGACCCCTCAACCTTTTTGGATTTTAACACATCATAGATCAAAACCATCAAACCTTCATGATAGACATGGTCACCCTCAAGACCCTTCTACAAACTATTAATGGTAGTATCCAAGGAAATCAAAAGATAAAAGGGGAAATTAACTTTAATCCCATGTTTGAAGTGATTCAACAAAATAAGATGATGATTATAGATTTTAGTGTACCTCCCATCCAGCGTGATGTAGCTAATAAGAATAAAAAGAACCAACCTCCATGGCCTAGAGATGCACTTAGGACTAAAATAGGAGTTGTCAATCTTCACCATTCTTTTCATTTCCTACTTTGTCTACATAAAAACCTCGAGGGCTTTGTCCGAGATCTTCCTATCTCTGTAGAAATTGATACCTTCAATTTTTAGGCCCGTGGCCTCATCAATGATCTCCTATGTTATCTCCATATACTGTGTCCCAACCATAATTTTTCCCTTATTCCAAGTTTTAACGAATTTGCTGGTAATAGAAGGTTTACTACCATGCAACCTCTCTAAGTAATCTGCCACACCCCCATTCTTCACAATATTCCAGACCTCTAGATTTTGATTCCACTCCTTGCAATTTCCTGGCTCACACCTCTTCTTGCATCCTCCCATGGCTCTGCATCTGCAAATTTTCCTTATCTCGAAGTTTCTCACAAAACCCTATTTCTTCAACTTGAAATCACAATCGTGCCCTCTTTCACCTAAAAAGACCCATAAAACATGTGAATTAAAGGCAAGAGTCACATCGTAATCACAACTAGGCCATACAACTCCTTCACACGGATCCATGCAATTATTAAACATTAATGTAATCTTCATTGACATTTTTTTTCCTACTTTGAAATTGATCCCTATCGATTAATGACGACCCTTCAGATTGAAGGACAGTCTAGTCATCCCATTCAATATCTGACTGACTTCTACATGCCACATTAGCTGCCCAATCAGCCGCTGAGTTGGTCTCCCTATAGTTGTGGGTAATGACACAAACATAAAATGTCTTTCTTAAAAAAAATTCTTTATTAATGATATTAAATATTTTCTATGAGGGGATCGTATCATTATTAAGGCATTTAATTATATTAAGGGAGTCCCCTTCAACCCATAGTTTCCTATAGTTTTTCATCTTAGCCAACATAAGACCATAAAGAGCAGCATTGGCCTCAACAACATGATTATAGTTGAAACCAATAGGAATTTCCTTAGCACCTTTGCAAATCCCATTTTCATCTCTGATAACAATACCACAACCAGCTATCCCCGGGTTTCCCTTGGAGGCACCATGGAAATTGATTTTCATCTAGCCATTAGGAGGACAATCCCATTGGGCCTCATTTCTCAAATTCCTCTTGATTTTATGATCCTTCATACCATCTAACTTCCAATTCTTGAAGACTTTCACCTCCCAATCATCTTTCAGTTCCTAAAATTTGTTAGTCAGCTTTATTTTTCCCATCAATGCTCTCTTGATTTTATAGAAGATAAATATACAGCTAGACTCCTTATTTCTAAAAATCCTATCATTCCTTTCTTTCCAAACACCCCAACAGATGTAGGGTAAAATAAAGTTCCAAATAGATATCATAATGCTATTATTAGTAGGAGACCTCCATGAAGTGAATAACTCCTATATGCCCTCTGGAAAGACCCATTCCATATTCATCAGATTCAAAAAAATCTCCTAGATTCTTTGAACATAGGCAAAATGAATAGTCATATGATTGATAGTCTCCTCATCATTCTTGCATAGACAACACCTATAGTTAAGCATAAACCCCTTTTCCACAAATTATCAATAGTCAAAATCTTATCCTGCAATAAGATCCAGAAAAAAACATTAATTTTAGAAGTCAGTCCTTTAAACCAAGCTTTCGTCCAACAAGGTTCCAGGAAGTTCTCATAATTCTAGTTATACAAAGAGGAAACTGAGAATAACCCATTAGATTTATATCTCCAGATCAAAGTATCTTCTTCATTAATTAGAAAGACAACATTCAAAATTTTGTTCAGACTTCTAAGAGAGGGATCCACCCTAGACAAGTCAATCCAGCTATCCCCTTACCAATAATCAGCCACATGAGTTCCAAAGCTCTTCTTAATTACATTATAACATCGTATCCTTCTAATTAGAATCAGAACTAAGAGAATGATCCAAAAGCCATTCATCATCCCAAAAGAGAATAGTCTTGCCATTTCCAACCTTCCATTTCACACCCTTCTTAATCAACTCCTTATTTTTCAAAGCATTGTTCCAAATGATAGAGCTACCTTGCAAAGTATCCTGATTCAAAATTTTTTGGAAGTTATTGCTATCCTTGTTATATTTGTTGTGCCAGATAGTACTCCATTCTCCTGGGGTATTGAAGAATCTCCAAAGAAGCTTAGCTAGAAGAAAATAATTCATACTTCTTAATCTTCATAAACCTAAACCCCCCTTATTAACCAGTTTACAAACCTTAGCCCAAGCAATGAGAGCCATTCTCTTCTTTTGAATTTTCCCAATAGCATCTAAAAACTTCCTAGAGATTTTAAAAATACTTAGAGCATAGAGAGGGATGCTTTGGAGAGTAGCTTTTAGCACAAGAATTTTACCAGCCTGGCTAAGAAGAGCACCCTTCCAACTAGCCAAACTCTTATGGAATTTATCAATCATCGAGCTCTAAAAAGAATCAGGTGGATCAAGACAAAGAGGTAACCCTAAGTAAGATCTTGGAAGACAACCCACCTCACAACCCATCACCCTTTTAATCTTTTCTTGCCTTCATTTAGGGACATTAATAAAAAAAATAGAGCTCTTGTTCCAATTTATAATCTATGCAATAGTAGAACCATAATTATCTAAAGCCTTTTTTATGTTTTTACCATTTTTTATTGAGGCTTCCCCCATGACTATAAAATCATCCATGAACTACTAGTGAGAGAAGATTTACTCTTTTGAAGAAGGTTGAAGGCCGATGAAATCACCTTTTTTGACCAAACAACCAATATATCTACCCAAACATTCAACCATAATAATAAACAAGATAGGAGACAACGGATCACCTTGTCTAAGACCTCTCGAAGATTTGAAGAAGGGGGTAGAAGATATGTTCACAAGCACCAAGAAAGTGGTCGAAGGGACAAGACAATAAATGAGCTCTATGATTCTCTTATTGAAACCAAAAGCCTCCAAACCAGCCTTCAAAAAATCCCAATCTACCCTGTCATATGCTTTTGACAAATCCAGCTTCAGCAAAAAACCTTCCTTTTTAGACATAGTCAGGGAGTGGATGTTTTCATGAAAAAAATGTTCGAGTCTAGAATTTGCCTTCCTAGGACAAAATCATTATGTTGTCCACAAATCAGGGAAGGAAGAAATAAAAGAATCCTCGTGGTAAGAAATTTTGATATAATCTTGTAAATAGAGTTACATAAAATGATGGGTCTAAACTAGTCCAAACTATCAACACCCAATTTTTAAGGAATTAAAGCTATAAAGGTACCATTTAATTCTTTAAGAAGCCTTCTTGATCCAAAAAACTCTTTGACGACATTAACAACATCCTACTCAATGATGTACCAATACTTATGAAAAAAGAAAAGAGGATAACCGTCCGGGCCAGGGGCTTTGTCTCCTTCAAAGGAAAAGATGACATTATGAATCTCATCCTTTGAAGCAATAGTAGTGATAACTCTATTCTTCTCTTCATTTAGAATGTGGGGGATACAATCAATCAACTCTCTTTGGTGATCCATGTCCAGATAATCAACTTTCTTCAGGAGATCAAAGAAAAACTTGCTAGCCTCTCCTTTGAACTCATCCTCCTTTTCACTAATGACACCATTAATCTTCAATCTAGAAATTTTATTACCCATTCTGTGCTTGATTGTGGTCATGAAACAATACTTCAAATTTATGTCCCCTTCCTTCAAAAATATTTTCCTAGACCTTTGTCTCCAAAAGGATTCTTCTTTAGAGATGATATCATGATATTCCATAAGTTTCACATCTTCCTCTTCTTTAGAAAAGATGATATACCCATCCTTTTGAATCCTGTCATGTATTTCCTTCGGTACCTCAGTAATTTTCCTTTTATTAGTAAAGATATTCCCAAAGGTCTTCGTGTTCCATTTTCTAATATTGTCTTTAACAATTTTTAGTTTCTTGGCAATTTTGAACATAGCCATTCCTTCAATCCTAATTTTCCACCACTCCTCAATGAGATTTTCAAGATTAGGATGAATAGTCCACATTTTCTCAAAATGAAAAGTGTAGTTCCTTTTCAAACCAACATGCTTAGCTATAAGGGTAATCAAATAGTGATCCGAACCAGCTCTAACATAAGCCAATAAAGAGCAAGAGTAACTATGAAACCACTCATTACTAGCCAAAGCCCCATCTAACCTTACTTGGATGATATCTTTGCGTGATCTCCTATTGGTCTAGGTATAATTAATCCCCTACAAATCAATGTAATGTAAAGCATGTCCATCAATGAAATTCATTAGATCAGTTCTGCTGTCCAGATTTGGTTGGCTCCCACCTAGTTTCTCATTTTCCTTTAAAGGAGTGTTGAAATCTCCCTTTATAATCCACCCTTCAGTAGTAAATTCACTCCTTTTTCTATAAATTTCTGTCTAGAAAGATTTTCTCCCCCATTTAGTATTGGGGGCATAGATGTTAGTCAGGACCCAAGAGGTACCAACCTTAATATGCCAAAATCTAACATTAGCCATATTGTTACCTTGAGAAATAACCTCCCCCCTAATGATGTTACAATTCCACATAATCACAATGCCCCCAGAGGCCCCATCAACATCACCACCTAAGGTCTTTCCATTACTAAAAAAACAAAGATTCTCAATTTTTCCTTAGATGTTTTGGTTTCTTGAAGTAACACAATGTCCAGTTTATTATCTCTAATCATGTTTATGACCATATCCTATTTATGAGGGTTGTTTAACCCTCTTAGATTCCATGAAATAATCTTCATTGCTTCTGGAAAGGTCTCGACTCTAGGATGGTTTTTTGACTTCCATTTGCTATGTTCTTGCTAGCCTCTAACACTCTTCTTTTTTCATTTGAGGGCCTTCTTGGGGAGACATGAATGGCTCCCACATATCCAATTTTTCTACTTCTAGTGCTCCTAGCTGATATCGTAGCATCCTTATTCACCTTCAGATATCCTTCTTTTCTTATTTTTAGTTTTCTTTTTGTTTTCCACATTTGTCCATCCATCTTTAGTCACATCATCACACCCTAGTAAAGCAGCATCTATGTCCACCTCATCACCCCATTTTTCTATCTTAGCTTCAAGGGATAAGTTTTTACCTGCTCCAGTGGGGATAAAAATAGGTTTCTGAGAAGAATCTTCAGAAAAACCAAGAATAGCACAATTCTGGGCATCCTAGAAAATCTCATCATTCCTTTGCAATGATAAAAATTTGCTAATGTGACCTCCTGACATTTCTCTCTCAATAAGATTCGCATCAAAAACCTCCTTATCTTTCATGTTACCCAATGACCTTCTCTGCACTTCTTCAATAAAGGAATCCTCAAATCTCCTTTGAGGAACTTCAACAATAATTTTCGTGCTTATCTCCTTACTCTGCTATGTTCCAGAGGGAGAAGTCCCACTTCCCTCTCCAAGAATGCCCTTCTCCTCCATCTTTTCTTTTGTCTTACCATTGACACTCTTCCCAATGGAGTTGGACTCAGAACTTGATTTTCTCACCCACACCTTTTTTTGTTTCTTTGGTTGAGGAATTTTTTTGGGGCATTGCTTGGCCCAGTGTCCAATTTTTTTGCAATGGAAACATGCAAATGGTGTAGACTCATACTCAATCTTCTGGACCCAGGAACCCAGTTTGGACAGACTCATACTCAACCTTGCTATTCACTTATGTACTCTAACTTTATGTCAAAATGAAATTTAATGTCTCTTATCTTGTGTATTTGAGCATGTAACAATGATTTATGCTTGATTATGTATATTTTGTGAATTAAATGTTAATTTGATATATGGAGGTCCTTACAATAAGCAATAAGTTTGAGTTTGCATTGGAGACATTTTATTCAAGGATTGATTATGGAAACCAAGGGGTTACCTTTAAGTATGATACTCCATATCTCCAATATGTGGTTTGACATAGACATCACTCTTTTAAGATGGTTATCAAATCAAATATTGATGATTCCCAATTTTGAACATGTTGTTCAACATTCACTATTAACTAATGATAAAGTATTTCAAATCCCTAGATTGGTGAGTTGACATAATTCCATCAATATGTATAGAATTAGAGATTTTTCAAACTTGGTTCAAATATTTTTAGCATGCACATTGATGATTAGTGGATATTCTATAATAATGATGTTGATGATAAATTTTTAAACCTTGAATTGAATTTTGTGCATGGGTTTGTATGTATGGGATTGTCACTTCAACACTTGGAGTGTGATTGTTGATGTTATTTATTTGAGGAGTTATGTGCATCCTTTCACTTTGAGGATAAATGATGATTATAAGACTTTGAATCTAGTTGTGGTGTGTGGTAATGAAGTCAATCCAGCTGAATTGTCTATTGGGCCATCATGGATTTTTGTTCATTTACTTCATGCACTACATTATTTTGGATTAGATCATCATGAGGTTAACAACGACTTTGTGGGTTTACCAAAAGGAAGGGAGTAAAATTGTTGACTTCAATTCCATGTGCCTTTTATCCAAAAAAGGTGGGATTAAATTTAATGGGGTGGATACCATTGATGTTGATTCTACTAGTGTCATCAAATGCACTCTTTGTGGGGCCCACATATAAATTAGATTAGTGTGGTGGAGTTATTCTTTATATTGGTATTTGTGCATAAGTTAATTTTCAAGGGTTACTAGTGACTAATGATGATGGAAGGAGCATACCATGAGAACTTATAGACTTTAAAAATGATATTATTATTGCTATTACCTCTCATATGAGTCCATTTGAGTTACTACAGTGGACAAGAGAGATATGAGTATAACTTGGTTTCTAAAAAGTTGGCGGCTTTGGGGAAGACATTTCTAGTGAAGGGCATGATAAAAAATCTCAAATTGGTCATAATTATTCAATGTTATTGGGATTGTTTTTCTTTGCAAATTTTGTACTTTGGAAATTTAGACTTACAGAATATCAATTTTGAGCAATTTCAGTCCAATCAACTCATTGTTAGAATTAGTTTGGCTAATCACTTTTGGCATTGGTTGGATCATTGAGCGCCAATTAGTGTTACTCTGTATAGATAGATTACACTTATGTTTGGGCACCAAATTAGATTCATTGACATTAATTAGGTGGGAGAGAAAGATGTTCAAAATGAGAGAGCTAATGTTTATTTTATTGATATTACTCCCTTAGAGCCTTGGCTTGGTTTCTTTGCAGATAATTTTTTTGAGGAGTTGACCATTTTTTTCTAGTATTTGATTGCTCTTCTTATTGGTGGTTTTTAGAAGGTCTCTTATGAAGGTGGCCAACAAGATAGTGCTATGAGTACTTGGAACTATAGATCTCATAGGTTATCATGGGACTCTGGGGTCATATTTGATTTTAGTTTGGATCACCATGGTGAATTTTGATTTGAATCAACATTTATTGAGGGAAAAAAATCTATGGGAATGGAAGACTATAATTTCCCTTTTACTTGGCCTTACAATATGACTGAATGATTAAAATCAAGTTGTCAACAAATAAGTAAATTTAATGATGACTAGTTTTAATTATTTGAAAAGGTTATAAAGATAAATAATTAATTAAATATTGAATAATCTCAAGCTTTTTTTGAGATTATTCATATTTAATTAATTTAGTTTTGAACTATGGTTATTTAATAAGTGACTTATTTTATGTCAATGGAAAATTATAAAAGGGTTACTTTATTGTTTACCTTGGGCTAAAGTTAAATATTAAAAATTGTGGAAAATTTAAAATATGTTCTAGAAGATTATCCAAAATTTTATAACAAGAATAATGAGATACTCATTTGAGATATTCTTAGATTATTTCCTCTTGTTGATTTTGGTAAAGCATTTTAAAGCTTGAAACCTTAGGATGATAACTTTAAGGCTGTTAGGTTTAGTTTTGAAAAATTCTACCCCTATGTGGCTATTTGAGGGATCACTTGAGTTTATTAATTTTGTATCAAAAATGTTAGAATGTCTTAGAATAACTGAGGGGGGGGGGGGGGGGGGGGTGGGGGGGTGAAGAAGTTATCCTCATGTCCAGATGTACCAATTGAACTTTATAGCACTTCAATAATCTCAGATCTAATCAGCTATTCAACTCGGTCTCTATATATATCATAAACATATAACATGCAGTCCATTGTCCAAAAGTAATTAACTTGAAAAATATAACAACATTCACATCAAAATATTCACACAAGTATAACACCAAGATTTATAGTGGAAACCCAACTTGGGAAAAACCACTTTGTAACATGCTACTGATTTTCACTCTTCTTAAGTGAGCTCTGTGAAAAGCCAACATGTTAAAGGTTTACAAACACACTATTAGGTGTGACCCTGTTAAAGGATTTAAAACACTCTATCAAAAGTGGTCTAGTTAGAGGACTTAAGAACATTCCATTAGAATGTCACATTGATTAAAGGATTTATACAATGACTGTTAGGTCAGCCTTGATTAAAGGATTTAGATTGATACAATGGTTAGAAAGTAATAGTAGTTTCTGATTTGAAAAATATACAACTCACTTTGCAAATACAGATCCACTTTGCACATATATGTTGATTTATTGACTGATCTCCATTTCCATCTCCATCTCTGATCTACTCAAAATTCACCTCAAGCAATCACAACTTTGTTAAGCTCCTTCACAATTTCACCTTCAGCCTTCTGATTAGACTTATTAGTCAATAACATTAACCTCTTCTTCATCCTCCATAACCTCACAATTAGGTTTTCCTTTATACCTCTTCTATTAGGTAGATCCATCTTTTACCACTGAATCTCCTTCACAGATCTTAGGTTTAGGTCAGATTCATCAAATCCTTCCACCATTATGTTCTTCATCCTTCCTTTTAGATACATCTCCAAACTTCTCTTTGAATCCATAATAAAATGATTTACCATGCATTAAATACTCCATACAATTCATTAATAATGTCAACACATTTTACATATCCCAAGAATTTAACAATGTCTATTGGGAATCTTAATTCTTTCTCCAAATGTAATTTAGTAACACTCGGTCAATATTGTGTTCTTCTCCTCGGTCATCACTGTGTATCTCGGTCACCACTACAAACTATCTTCCTTGGCAAACACTATCTTTGCTCGGTAATTTCCTATCACTCGATAATTACTGATGTTCGGTCAACACTAGATTTACTCGGCATATACTAAGACTTGGTCAACACTAACATCACTCGGCTTAAACTAGATTTCTTCAGTTTTGCTCAATTAAGCCTACCTCTATAGTCTTTCTTCTTACTTAGATAAACAATACATTATCTTTTCAATGTGCCAAATAATCAAGTACACATTGAAGTATCAAATAACTCAACTTTTCCTTAGGTTCTCTTGTTATCTCCTCTCTCAAATCCTCTTCATCAATCAATAGATATGGTACTCTCCTAGATAGAAACTGTCTTACCAGTTAAGCTTTGACATCAATGACAATATAAAAATTGTTTCAATTATAGTTTCCAACAATCTCCATCTTTGGCATTGATGACAACACCACATGAATAAAACATGATTTACTAAACAATCCAAAAAAAACTCTATGCATCAAATTTTTATAATATCCTTAGCTTCATTCTGATTCACAACTTTCTTTTGCTTGACTGTATACACAATTACTCCATTTGAATCTTTTCTGTATCTCTCTTAGGTTTCATTGAATCTTCTCCCTCTGTGTTTTCATCTAAATCTCTCCCTCTTTGACAACAATGCCAAAGTTGTATCTTATCACTTCCACCTTCTATATGTAGATGTCTTCATGTCAGTTTTGTATGCTGTATTCTCCCTCTGTCATCTTGCTTATGATTGATTATCATCTCTGCTTCACTTCTCACAACTCTGGGAAACTCCTAAAGTGTGACCTTTTCTGCATCAATTTGTCAAATATTCTATTTGGCACATTTGATGCAGTGCTCCTAGTTGACTAGGAAGCCTCAGTTAGGGGAATCAACCCTAGTTTACCTCTAAGATATTCATGAGCATCCTTAGGTAACGCTTTTGTGAATATATCTGATAATTGTTCCTTTGTATTCACATATTCCATTCCCACTTCTTTGTCTTGAACCAACTCTCTCAAGTAATGATACTTGATAGCAATATGCTTAGTCTTTGTGTGCATTACCAGATTCTTTGATATATTAATAGCACTAGTGTTATCACAGAAAATAACAACTGGCTTAGTGATTTCCTTTTTCATTCCTTTTAACAATTTCTTAATCCACACTAAATTTGAATAATTCACTGCTGCTGCAAAATACTTAGCTTTTGCTGTAGATTGGGAAATGCAGTTCTATTTCTTGCTTGTCCAGGAGACTAATCTCTTTCCTAGAAAGAATGCTCCACCACTTGTACTTTTTCTATCATCAACATTCCAGCTCAATCTACATCAGTGTAAACTCTTAGTTTAAACTTTTCATTCTTTTTGTAGTATAATCCATAATCCTCAGTTCCTTTCAAATATCTCAAGATTCTTTTCACCACAATCATATGATTCTCCTTAGGATTGGTAGAAAATCTTGCCACAATCCCAATTGCTGGGGAAATATCCAGTCTTTTGTGAACAACATATTGTAGCTTTCCAATCATAGATCTATACAAGGTTTGATTCACTTCAATAGTATCATCAGTTTTAGATAGTTTCTGTCTAGTAGCCATAGGAGTACTCACTGGTCTGGAATTCTCCATACCAAAGGTTTTTAGTACCTCTTTAACATATTTAGATTGAGTAATCTAGATACCTTTCTCCATCTAATAAACTTTCAAACCAACAAAGAATTTGATCTCTCCAAACATAGAAATTTCAAACTCAGTTTGCATCTCATTTGAAAAATTCTAACATAGAGCATCTTGTCCTCCAAATATGATATCATCCACAAAAATTTCAGCTAACAAAATCCCTTTACCTTTCTCTGTCTTCATATATAGATTGTTGTTGTCATTTTTTCTTGCAAATCCAATCTTTATCAAATAATTATGTAGTCTCTCATACCATGCTTTGGGGGCTTGCTTCAATCCATACATCACCTTGTTCAACTTGCAAACCATATTTTTCTTGCTTGTGTCAACAAATCCTTCAGCTTGTTCAATGTATGTACCTCTTCTTCTAATATACCATTCAAAAATGCATATTTGACATCCATCTGATATACTTTGAAGCCTTTATATGCATCATATGCAAGTAGAGTCCTTACTCCCTCTAATCTTGCAACATGGGCAAACGTCTCTCCATAGTCAATTCATTCTTCTTGTGCATACCCCTTGCATACCAGTCTTGCCTTATTTCTTGTGACCTCTCCATGTTCATTTAGCTTGTTTCTGAATACTCATTTTTTTCCAATAACATTCTTGTCTTCTGGTATCGACACCAGAGTCCAGGTATCATTCTTTTCTATCTGATCAATCTCTTCATTCATGGCTTGTATCCAATCATCATTCTCTAAAGCATCTTTTACAGTTTTAGGCTCAAACTCACATAGTAAACATGTAGGGTCTTTCAACTTACTTCTTGTAAAGACTCTAGATTTTTTTATCTCCAATGATTTTCTTAGGCTTATGATGTATTCTTACATACTGTGCCAATGTAGGTTTAGATTTATTTTCTGCTTGTTCTTGAATTTCAGATTCATCTTGTAAGTTATCTACTTCTTCTTCTAATTGCTTGGCAACATCCTCCTGATGCTCGACATTATTTATCTGTGACTCTGCATCTGGTTCAAGCATATTATTTGTGTCTCCTTCTTCCATGTAAACAAAAGATCTATAATCTTCAGGTTCTTGTTTTCCATCCAATTCATTCTTTTCTGCCTATTCATCAACTCTAACATTTGCACTTTCCACAACTTTGTTAGTGTTATAATTCAAACACTTATAAGATTTTCTCTTAGTGGAATAACCTATGAATATTCCTTCATCTCTTTTTGTATCAATTTTTCCATTCCTATTATCTTTCAATATATAGAATTTACTCCCAAAGACTCTAAAATACTTCACATTAGGTGCATAACCATACCATAACTCAAAAGGTGTAGAATTTGGACCTTTCTTGATTTGTACTTGGTTTAAGGTATAAAAAATTGTACTTACATAGTCTCTCTAGTATTTTTGTGCAAGATTCTTTTTAATCATCAGTGTTCTTGCACAATCCATAATTGACTTATTTCTTCTCTCTGCTATGCCATTCTGTGGAGGTGTTCTTGGTGCAGACATATGTCTCTTTATTCCTCTATCATTGTAGAATAGATTGAACTCATTTGATATAAACTCTCCACCTCAGTCAGATCTCAAACATTTCAAGCTTCTACCTATTTCTTTTTCAACTTTTTCCAAATACCACTTAAACAACTAAAATGCATCATATTTCTCTTTTAAAAACATTACAATCATCATCCCAGTGTAGTCATCAACACACATAATAAAATAATTATCACCATAATAACTTTTTACACCCATAGGTCCACAAAGGTTAGTTTGAACCAATTCCAAAATATTTTTAGAAGTATATGTCTTTCTCTTAAAACTAGACTTTGTCATTTTTCCCAATTCACACTATTTACACATCACATTATTAGGTTTCTTCAATCTCGACAAACCTCTAAATTTCTTCTTTTTGCTAATAGTTACCAAATTGTCAAAATTCACATGACACAACCTCTTATTCCATAACCATACATCATCAAATTGTGCAAACAAACATGTTTCTTCAGATTGGTCTAGATAGAACAAGTTACCTCTTGTCTATTCTCCACTTCCAATTAGTTCACTGGTGGTATCAAATATTTTAGCCTTTCTATGATAAAATTCCACTCGATAACCAATAATTTTCAACTGTGCAACACTCAAAAAATTATAGTTAAGGCCTTCAACCCAATAAGCATTTTCACATGTGATCTTATCAGTCAAATTAATTGATCCTTTACCTCTCACATGACATGGTGCATCATTACCAAACTTAACATTTCTACCTTTGTAATGATCTAGGGTTTCAAATTTACTTTTATCACCTATCATGTGATGTGAGAAACCACTATCAATAATCTATTTATCACCTTCACTCACATAAGAAATAAGTGCAATTTTCTCATCTTCATCAGAATCATCTTTCATAGCAACACAAACAACTTCAATATCACATTCATCAGATTCACTAGTGTCACTGTCAGTTTCCTCTTAAATAATATAGCATGATTTGTTACTTTTGTCTTTGTAGTCTCTGTACCTTCGGTGATCTCTGTCATTTCTCTTGTCTTTGTACTTGCTTTCCCTTATCTCATCCTTGTCAGTCTTGTTAGGGCATCTTGCTGCAATATGGACAACTTTGTTACATGAAAAATAGATTATAGGAAGTTTACCTTTATATTTCCCTTTTCCTCTTTGTAGTCTTCTAGCCATGAGTGTCTCAAGATCATCTAGTTCCTCATCAAAAGTGTCACTATCACTGTCATTGTCATTGTCACTATCACTTTTCACACATTTTTATTTTTCCTTCTTATACTTATGCAGTACCATTTGTGAATTGCATGCAGATTCAACATTAGGAATAGTGTAGTTATCATATTTAGATAGCTCAGAAGTAGTAAGATTTCCAACAAGACTTTCCAAAGTTAGAACATTACCAGGGTTACATCTTGATTCTTGAATTGTAGAAATTCTGATAGCATAAATAGGAAGCAAAGTTCTCAATACCTTACCAATAAGTCTCATCATCAATATTTCCATTAGATCCTCTTATAGCATTCACTACCTTCTTAATTCTACCATAGTACTGAGCAATATTTTCACCTTCTTGCATTTTCATTTCATCAAACTTACCTCTCAAACTTTTAGATTTTGCTCTCAGTACATTTGTATCTCCACCATAGATAGTTGTAAGAGTATCCCACAGTAGTGCAGTCTTTGATATCTTCAAATTCAGGATAGCTTAGAGTAGATGCAATCTCCAACATTGCTTGATTGTGTTCTTATTTTTATTTCATCTCCTCAGTAGTCAAAGGTCCAACAAGTATAACATAGTCATGTTCCACATAGTACTTTGCCGAATCACCAATACCAGCTAGATGCAATTTCATCAGACTTTTCCATGTAGGGAAGTTATCTTTGTTCAACTTTGGTACCTCCTTTTTATACATCTTGATCATTAAATTCAAGTACCTTTAAACTTTTCTTTGTAAGCACCAATAGCTTTGATACCAATTATTAGAATGTATTAGAATAACTGAGAGGGGGGGGGGGGGGGGGGGTGAATCAGTTATTCTTAGGTCCAGATGCACCAATTGAACTTTCTAGCACTTTAACAATCTCAGATCTAATCAGCTATTCAACTCGGTCTCTATATATATCATAAACATATAACATGCAGTCCACTGTCCAAAAGTAATTAACTTGTAGAATATAAAAACATTCACATCAAAACATTCACACAAGTATAACACCAAGATTTATAGTGGAAACCCAACTTGGGAAAAACATCTTTGTAACATGCTACTAATTTTCACTCTTCTGAAGTGAGCTCTATGAAAAGCCAACCCTATTAAAGGTTTACAAACACATTGTTAGGTGTGACCCTGTTAAAGGATTTAAAACACTCAGTCAAAAGTGGCTTGGTTAAAGGACTTAATAAAATTCCATTAGAATGTCACCTTGATTAAATGATTTATACAATGACTGTTAGGTCAACCTTGATTAAAGGATTTAGACTGATACAATGGTTAGAAAGTAACAATAGTTTCTGATCTAAAAAACATACAACTCACTTTGTAAATATAGATCCACTTTGCACATATATGTTGATTTATTGACTAATCTCCATTTCCATCTCCATCTCTGATCTGCTTAGAATTTGCCTCAAGTAATCACAACTCTATTCAACTCCTTCACAGTTTCACCTTTAGCCTTCTACTTAGACTTATCAATCAATAACATCAACCTCTTCTTCATCCTCCATAACCTCACAATTAGGTTTTCCTTTATACCTCTTCGATTAGTTAGATCCATCTTTTGTTGCTTAATCTCCTCTGTAGATCTTAGGTTTAGGTCAGATTCATCGAATCCTTCCATCATTATGTTCTTCATCCTTCCTTTTAGATACATCTCCAAACTTATCTTTGAATCCATAAGAAAATGATTTACCATGCATTAAATGCTCCATAAAATTCATTAATAATGTCGGCATGTTTTACATATCCCAAGAATTCAACTATGTCGGTTGGGAATCTTAATTCTTTCTCCAAATGTAATTTACTAACACTCGGTAAATTATGTGTTCTTCTCCTAGGTCATCACTGTGTATCTCAGTCACCACTACAAACTGTCTTCCTTGGCAAACACTATCTTTTCTCAGTAATTTCCTGTCGCTCGACAATTATTGATGTTCGGTCAACACTAGATTTACTCGGCATATACTAGCACTCGGTCGACACTAACATCACTCAGCTTAAACTAGATTTCTTCATTTTTTCTCAGTTAAGCCTACCTCTCTATTCCTTCTTCTTACTTAGATAAACAATACATTATCTTATCAATGTGCCAAATAATCAAGTACCCCTTGAAGTATCAAATAACTCAACCTTTCCTTAGGTTCTCTTGTTATCTCCTTTCCCAAATCCTCTTCATCAATCAATAGATATGGTACTCTCCTAGATAGCAACTATCTTACCAGTTAAGGTTTGACATCAATGACAATATAACAATTGTTTCAATTTTAGTTTCCAACAAACAATTGATTCCAAAATTTGTGAAGTCTTTCTGGAAGATAAATTCATTGCAAATCTAGACAATTCGGGTGGGAGTTCTCTTATTTTTATTTGATTTCCAAATCTTCATAGATGTTGGGCATTTAAGGAAAAGGGAAATTCATTTCAATTATTTTTATACCATGGATGCCAAAGTTTAAGGATATACTTTATTATATTTATTATGATGAGCATTCAAAAGCTCTGGGGCTGTCTTTGTTAGTCATGTGAAGGAAATTGGCTAGTGACATGAATGAATGAAGGAATTTGAATGACATCCATGAAACCAATAGTCTAAGGGACCAAGAATTAGATACTAAGCCATCTTCATGTTCTTCTCAATGTTATCTCTCCAATTATAGATCTTTATTAAGAAATCAACAATTTTTTGAAGGTATAAAATATTATGTTGGTCAACTTATTATTGTTAAGAATTATGGGAATAACAACTAATATTTGGTGCACATTTCTAGAAGTTCCTTATTTGGGTGATTGTTTACATTTGGGTGATTGGACACCAATAAGTTTTGGTATATTTTTTTAAATTTTTGGATGCTTCATTACCTTGGCATGAGATCTCTTGGAGTCTATAAGGGGCGAGCACAAGCTAGTGGGTCAATTTGAGGTTTGATCATATAATCATGGCACAAATAGTAGCAAGTTCATGAAAGTTGATTTCATATTTTTATGCATTTTTTTTCTTGATCATGTGGGAACAATATTATTGTCCAACATGATCAAACTTCATGCTATAATCATCTAAAATTGGGCTAATAGAACCTAAGGCCCTATTTACCCTTAATTCGACATATAACCTTAATTGTGTTAATTTGATCTTTGATTATTAGTATGAACTCTCAAAAATTCAATAAACCCCATCAAATCCTAAATCAAGCATTAATTACTAAAGGTCCAAGCAAAAATCAAAGCTATTAACTCTAGGCCTATTTAATTAATCAAATCCCATCAAATGCAAAGGCTAGAGTTATTAATTAAAACAAATGCATAAATACCTCCTAAATCAAACAAACACAACAAACACACTTTATGATTAGGAGGCTTGCACATGGATCAAGGATCAAGCCAAGGTGCATCTCAACCACTCCTCATGGATGCATCTCAACCGTCGATTCTCTTCCAAATCCTATAAAATAGAATTTTCAAAAGGCTTTTCTTCTTCTTCACACATTGCTAATTGCTTCTAATTTTAATGCTTAGACTCCTATTTTGGTCATGAATTTGAGGCTTCATGATCCATGATTATGAACTCTCATGCTTTGGAGAATTTGATGGCTAATGCTTAGATTGATAGTTGTTTTCCATGCTTTCAAGCTTTTATTAAGTAGAAAACACTTCAATTTGGGTTTTAATGGAAGGAATTAGGATTTCATGCTTCATTTTTAGTTGTTTACATGCACTTTTGAATATCTCATTTTAGTGTAGATTGTCATTATTTTAAGGGTCAAATCTGAGAGCAACTAACCCCTATTTCATACTCACACTAATTAGAGAGCAATAGGATGCTTTTGCTTGTTAGTTTTTACAATTAAATCTTTATTTTCCACTAACAAGTGATGTTCTTATCCTATTGAAGTGTTGTGTTCTAGGTCACAAACTCACACACACATTTTTGGTGCCCACTATGGGGCTAAACCCCTGATTTTTCAAATTTCTGGCATTTTCAACTAACTATCGTCGTACAAAAATTTGCCAGAGGATCACATACGAGAAGAACATCCACATCTGGTAATCCTAGGTCGCATCCCAGATTCGTGAATCGCATCCAGTTACAAGGTCACACCTGTTTGAAATACATGATCACATCTTGTAGATTTGGATTGCATTTGGGAAATGGGGTCGCATTAGGGAAATATGGTCGTTTCTAGGAATTTGGGGGGAAAAATCTAGGATCGCATCTGGTGATTTTTATTAATTTCTTAGGTTTTCTGGTTGCTAACGAATTGTGTGATTGATCTCTCTGGTTTTTGACAGTCTAACTGTGGTTTGCAGGTTTGAAAAAATAGAAAATTCAAATGCTAACTTGTGATTTTGATTTACTTTAAGGATAAAATGAACCTTTATGCATTTTGTTTTGAGCACCTAATGGCAGTTTGATTTCACCACATAAATTAGTTAGAGGATTATGCTCTTTTCTCCTTGAGAGAAAATCAGAAACTCAAAAATTGACTTATGTTTTTGAAATTAGATTGAAGAATGAATGCTAAAAATTTGCTTATGTAATTTTCCTTAAAGTTTTATCTTTAGATTTTGGATTTTCTAACCCACTAACAAGCTAATGGGTGAACTTGGTGTTTGTGATTGATTTTGAAAGCCTAACGATTGTTTGCAGGACGTTTTCCAAAGACCCAAAAAGAAACAAAAGACTACTAATGCTCGTTATGTAGGTTGCCTCTAAAGAAAAATCAACAAAAGAATTTCATGCTTGTCTTGTAGGAATTTAAAACAATTTGAGATCAAGTTGCAAACCAACTAGAGGATTATGCTCTTTTCCCCTTGAGGGAAAAACTGAAACTCAAACATTGGTTTACTATTTGGCATCAAATTGGAGTAATTGAACTCTTACTATGCATGATGTGTTTGAGACTTGTGATATAAGTTAGGAGATTATGCTCTTCCCCTTCTTGGAGAATCAGAAATCTAGAGCTTACTATCCCTTGTCTATTTGCTTTATTGTACACCTTTAGAGGGCCTGCCAGTTGAGGAAAAAATCTCCTGGGAATGACCCAAGTGGGGACAAGTCTTTTGCCAACTCTTCCACCCCACTATAAAATTTGACGCTCCTTTGAGGCTAAAGCCTTGGGAGACATGATTTATCTTGTCTTGGGAGATTGATGATCAATCCCAGTGACTGACTTGGATTTCATGTAGAGCGGAGCCGCTTTAATCTCACTTCTCGAGACTACACACTTTCAGGTTCCTATAGGGTTAACAACCTCAATCCTGCTTGTGGGACTATGGGAGATAATTGTGAACAGATGCCTTCATTAAAAGCTCTATGTTAAATTCCACCCGGATCACCCCCAAAAGGTTGTTATCACTTGTGTGAGACAAATAGTAATTGCCCCAAGAAATTCACCATATCGAGCCCCCATTGATGTTAACACTTGGCAAATATGGCCTCCAATATCCATTGTGTGTTATTGGACTATGATATTCTGAGGAGTCTTTGGGTGTGTTCCTAAGTGGTTTCAATCTCTACCTAGTATAAGGAAGGTTAGGTGTGTTTGATCTAAAAATGATTGCTTGGTGTGTCTTAAATACAAACTCAGTTAAATTCCCCCAAATGAACAAGCACACTACATTTTCAAGCATTTACAAACACCTGACAGTCACTGGAATCTGACAAACATGGCACATTTTCTAAGAAAAAACTAAAATTGCAAATTCCTGGTCATCATAAGATCACATCCAGTTTTCTAGATTCACACCCCGTATCTCGGATCGCATATGTTCAAACTTGGATCGCATTTTGTAGTCACACCATTTCCTGAGTCACATTCGGTGCACATTCCATTTCCTGGGTCACATATCATATTTCTTGGGTCGTATTCGAGGTTCCAATTTGTCCACCAGTCACTTTTTATGATTGCATCTGGGATAGAGAGCACTTCTGTACATCCCAGAAGAAATTTTTTCACATTTCCAGATACCCATTTGGCCAATTAGTAGGTTCCTATTGCTAAAACATAGTCATCTGATACCCAAAAAGAGTCATTGTTGAGAACGTCTTGTCATCTTGCATGGTCCAAAACTGCATTGTCCAATTGTGGAGTCAGTTTACCCAATCAATTACAAACAAGTTCTTAGCTCATAAATAGGGCACTTTGACACCCTTTGATGCTGTAACTTTCACTTTCAAACCCACTTGCACTTTGGTTCCCAACTCATAAGTAGGGCATTCTAATCCCATTTGATGTTGGATCCATAAAGACATTTCAAACCCACTCTTGCATCCTTGGATTCACAATCAGACATTGAAAACTATCAGACCCACTCTTAAACACAAGACACTCATTGGTTACTCAATCCGGATTTCATGGTTGTTACAAGGAACAAAACTTACAATTTTGAAACCAACCCATTCTTGGACGGAACACCCATATTCACATTGGAAACAAGAGAAACTTCAAGACTCAATCCCTTGTATGGTGCTACACCTAGTACTACTTATACAGTGACACCTGAACAAATAAACATGAATGATCAAGATGAATACCGATGGGATGAAAGATTCCATGCACAAAATGAAGAAGCAGAACGTGAGAGACAAAAACAAAAAGCCCACTATGATGATGATGAGGATGATGATGATGTAGACCCTATTGAAAAAGAATACAATAGAGCTGTAAGAAGCAAAAAATTTCACAAAATTCTTGAAAGAGCCTTGGAAGAAAACAAAGAAAAGTACTTCTTAGAACTTGCTTCCCAAGGTGTGAAATTACCTAAGGAATATGATGTGGAGCAACTCAAACAAAAGGTGGATATTAGTCCCATGTCAATTTTGAATAGACAATTCCTTCTCATGAAAGCAGAAATTCAAGAACTCAAGGAATCAAAGGACAAACCAAAACAACAATATTCTCTAGAATACATATGTCCTTTCCTTTTGATAAGGGGCTCACAATGGTTCCATTTCCTAAAAATGTTGCAATACCAAAGTATGACAAATACATGGGAGATTCTAACCCTCAGGATCATGTTAGGGAGTTTTGTACAACTAGTATGGAATTCATGCATGAGCAAACATACCTCATGAGGCTATTTCCATGAAGCCTAGGTGGACAATCTATAGAGTGGTTTTCCAAAATACCTATTGGAATCAAAACATTTGATGAATGAGTGCTAAAATTCATACAACACTACTCCTACAACATCCAACACATAGTCACAATGTTGGATTTATGCAATACCAAATAGAAAATGGGATAATCATTCTTGAGTTTCCTACAAAGGTGGAGAAAAATATTTGCACGATATGCTAGAGAAATTCTTGAAAATGAAAAGATGGATATTTTCATTAACAACTTAGTTCCAGAAATGAATTTCTCAATTCAATTACAAGGACCGCCTAGCTTTGACAAAATGATCAATAATGCTCTCAAGATAGAGGTGAATAGGGTTAAAATGGATTCAACTCTATTCAGATGTAAAGGGAAGGGGGAAGATATGAGATTTATCCTCAAACCCAAATTCCCAAAGAAGAGATCCAATTTGATCAACCAAGAGGTTAATACATAATCGAATCAATTTATGGAGAATATGGAAGAGAGAGAGAGTAAATCCAATATTTCCCTATGAATGAAATTTATGCTTAGAATATTAAATAATTGAAATACAAATACTAACCTCAACTTAGGGCAGATCTAGAAAATGTTAAATTCTTATGTCTGTGTGTACTTTCAGGCAATTCTAAAACCTGTTCTGGACTGGAAATGTTGAGATAGAGAAAACCCATAAATCTTTCTCCAAGATGAGCTCAGGTCAGGTTTGACCCTCATAAAAGGTCAAATACTACATTCTTTATTTGAAGTCCGATTCGAATTCTGTTCACAGATCTCAGAAGTTTTCTGAAAAGGGTATCCAAATTCACTCTTAGATATGAAATTCCACACCTGTACCTGCAAGAAAATGGGGGTTTTTGTTGTATGGGGGGTTTGCCTTGGTCAAACCCCAATTTAGGAATTAACCTTGAAATTGAATTGAAATATAGTGTGCATAAACAAAGTAATTGAAACAAATCACCTTGCTTATGTTGAAGTCCTTGTAGAGGATTCGAATCCTCAAATCCACAAGTAGGAATGCTTCAATGGATGTAGGATGAATGTAGGATGTCTCCAATCAATGGCATTTGATCTTCAACACCAATCTTGACTTGATCTTTTCATATGAGAGGGCTTGAATGAATGTGGAAGGATGAATCATCAAAGGGGGCTCCAAAGAGATTGAATCCTTCAATAGCTAACAATGGATCTCCTTGATGGATGAATTCTTGAACACTTGAAATACTTGAAGACTGCTTGAATGCTTGATTGAATTCACTTGCTTGCACTTGAGATCTTGCTCATGAAATTTCTTGAGATGTGATGTGAATAATGGATGTGAAAATGAGAGAGGAAGGCCTCCTTTTATAGTGAACTAGGGCACAATCCTCTAGAGGGGCCACCTTGGAGAATTAAATCCCAATTAGGTCCTAAACTTTAGAAAATATACCTAGATTAAATGCAATTAAAGGATTTACCATCCTGAAACCCGAAATGGTTAACCTGGAGGCGGGAAAGTAAATATCCCGAAAGCCCGAATCCCGGAAATCCAGAATTCTAGAAATTTGAATGAGGGGGGAAAAATCGAGGTTGGACATGACCTAGTCAGGTTCAAGCTTGATCCTAACCTAGTTAGGTTTGAGCTCGATCTTGACCTAGTCAGGATCAACCTCGAATTTGACCCTGGGCCCAAATTCAGTCAAAGCCAGGTTAGCAGGTCCTGGGGATGCCCAGAAACCTAGAAATGAAATCAGATCAGGATAGAATGCCAGGGATAGACATAAAATCCTATGATGGCTATGATGAAAGCTAGGAGGACCTATTTTTGAATCCTACCTAGAAAACAGAGCCATGGAAGAGGGAAATTAAGGAGAATCCTCAAGATCCTAACCCTAATTTCACCTAGAATGAAGAAATCAAGTGCCTGGAAGAAGTGGAAAGCGGGGAAAAAGCCAAATACATGCAAAGACCTGATCAAGGCACTTAACATGACCCCAAACCACTTAATCGGAGGGCTAAATGCTCTTATCATGAAAGTTCTTCCATTTTAAGATGATACAAGAGGAAGTTCTAATCAAGAAAGGTGACATTACCATTCACAAGGAACATAAAGACAAGTCCTATCCCGCTAAGGACAAGTACAAATATGAAAACAAGAACAAACATGTGGTTGATGATGGAGTGGTTGATACTCCTAATCCAAAACCCAATCCAGATGTTTTCAATTTGACAACAAGTCTTCAAACGAACAAGAGTTCAAATCCTACGGAGACTCCAAAGATGAACAATAATTTCAACAAACCTCAAAGAGAACCTTGGGCACCTTGGCCTAAGAGAGAATTTACACCATTGGGAGACACCTTGGAAGTGGTTTGAAAATCACTTATGGAAAACAATGTTATTACAATGCATGAACCCGACAAGCCTTGGGATCCTGAAGACAAACCCAAGTGGTGGAATGATAATCAATATTGTGATTACCATCATAATAAAGGACACACCACTAATAATTGCTTGAAATTGAGACATGTTATTCAGGACCTTATTGAACAAGGTAAAGTCAAGGTAGATGGACACCACATGAACAATGATCACAAAGCATTTCAAACTCCACTACCTAACTATGAAAAAGGAGAAGCCTCTAAAAGAAATAAGATTAATTACACCTACACTGATGGTGACAATGTAATCAACATGATGGAACCATGTAAATATTCCATCAACATGATCACTCTCAAAGGAGTGAAAAAAAAATCTGAATCTTGAAATGTTGTAACATGAAGCCAAGCAAAGCTTACTCTTAAAGGAGTCTCAGCATCTAACACACTACCTACAACAACAACGTCTAAACAAGTGGTTCCATCTCCAAAGTTCAATCTTGTGGAACAATTGCAAAAGAGACCCGCACAGATATTTATTCTAGAGTTGTTGAAAATCTCCCCTAGTCATAGGGAGGTTCTTGATCATGCCCTATTGAGCACCAATGTACCAAAAGACTTAGATGTGGATAGATTCCAGGCCATGGTTGGTCACATGGGTTCCCCACATTACCTATCTTTTTCAGAAGAGGATGATAAATCATCAAACCAAACACATAATCAGCCCCTTCATTTAGAGGTTCTTATTCATAAACACTGAGTCAAGTGTGTCTTGATAGATGGAGGCACTGGTTTGAATATTTGTACTTATAATTTGATAAAACAATTGGGTTTCTCAGAACATGCAATTGATCCTAGGAGAAAAATAACAATCAAGGCATATGATGAGAAAGAGAGATCCTCTAAAGGATTGGTTGTCTTACCCATCAGAGTAGGGCCTATAGAGCAAGATGTTCTTTGTCAAATTCTTGATTTACCCCTTTCTTACAACATTCTTCTTGGGAGACCATGGATACATTCAATGCAAGCAGTGCCTTCCACATATCATCAATGCCTCAAGTTTCCTCATAATGGAGTGGAGGTGACTATTCCAGTGGATACCACATATACTTGTAATAACCTCAAACAAAATGAAAGCATGGTTCCTCATAACAAGGAAGGGTCCACCAAAGCAGAGACATCTAAAGAAATGATCTTGAGGAGCTTTGCTAAGAAGATCAATATCCAAGAAACAAACATGGGAGAGTACAAAATAGATCTTGCAACATCTTTGACAGATCTTCCTATATCTCCTAGGACACAAGGAATGCCCTCATCTACATTTACACCTTCTAATGGAAGTGCTTTGACTATACATGAAGGAAATAGAATGGTGAAAGCAAAGGTATCCCTAGAAGAAGAAAATAAAGAAAAGGCTATTTTGCAATGGCTTTATAAAGAACTTGCAGAAGATGGGAATGTTAAACATGTTGAAATTTCCTCAAGAAAGTATGGGAAAGGATATGATCTTATGAAATGAATGGGATACAAAGGCAAAGGACCATTGGGACAAAACAACAAAGGACTAGTGGAACCCTTACACATGGATTTCAGAAATCCTAAGGATAAGACTGGACTAGGCTTCAGAGAAGCTAGATTTCATCCTACAACAGAAAGGGGTCCTATATTTGATAGATCAAAAGATTCTAATGAAGAAGAAGAAGTGGAAGCACAATCCATTCCTTATGAAAGGTTGCTACTCTTACAAGGGGACCCAGATATGACTTTCCTTGACAGAAGTATTAAACAAGAATCGGAAGGCGAACAAGCAGATGAACTTGATGAAGAACAAGAACAAGAACCTCTTATCTTTGATACACCACATTTTGATGAAGAACCTGAAGTAATGAATCCACAAGAACCATTGCAAGAAGAAGAGAATCATGCTAATGAAGAAAATGAGGTGCCTATGACTATTGCTCACTTTTTGGGAGTCTCATATTAGAGTCAGGTGGATTCACATGAGTATGAATGGGATATCCTTTCTAATGCAACCATGGACATAGAAATAGATGTGATACACAAGTTTTCTCGTAGAGTCTTGATTGAAGAAGGAGAAAGTTCTAATGTTAGATCACTAGAGTTAGATCCGTATAACATTAACATGAACTCTAATAATAATGAATCTGACTCTAATAATCCTAACAATTATCTAGAAGCAAACGTAATAGATGATATCTTGCAAGTTATGAACGTTGACAACAATGTGGTGCTGTCTCTTGAATCTATTGAATCTTTGTCCTTGAAATGCCCTGACTTGATAGACTGGGATGAACCTACAAACACAAACTTTCTATCCTTTGACAATGACTATTCCATAGCCTATTATCTTAATGCTTGTGAACCATTCCATTCTTCCACCAGCGCATCGAGCGAAATCATGGCTGAAGAGGATATCAAGTTTCTCAGTCTTAAAAAGAAAAACAAAAAGAACATGAGGTCTGATGGTGAAAACCACTTAGTGGTAGTATTAGACCGTAAAAGAGAAAAATAAAAAGATGTACCTAATGGTGAAAACCTCCTTGAGGCACCAAAGGATGGGATGCTTGATATCCTCCCAGATCATTTTCAAGAAAGGTCCTCAGTTTTGATATAACCAACACAACCCATTAATTTGGGAACATCAAAAGCTCCTCAGTTAGTCCACATAGCTCAATCATTGATAGAAGATGAAAAAATCCAATTCACTGATTTCTTCAAAGCAAAGAAGATCAACTTCCCTTGGTCTTACTCAGATATGCCCAGATTGGATACATATTTGATTATGCACCATTTGTCTATTTCACCAGATGTAAAACCTGTCAAGCAAAAACTTAGAAAAATGAATCCACATGTGGCATTGCTAGTGAAAGTAGAACTGGAAAAACTATTGAAAGTAGGATTCATTAGAGCAATTGATTATGTAGAGTGGATCTCCAATATAGTTCCTATTTCTAAGGTAGAAAAATCCATAAGAGTGTGAACAAATTTTAGGGATCTCAACAAGGCTTGTCCAAAAGATGATTTCCCACTCCCAAACATAGACATGATTGTGGATTTAATAGCAGGTTATGAGATGTATTCCCTAATGGATGGATTTTTAGGATATAACCAGATCAAAATTGCTCCTGAAGACCAAGAGAAAACATCATTCACCTGTGCATGGGGAACCTACTGTTGGAATGTGATGCCATTTGGTCTCAAAAATGTAGGTGCCACATATCAAAGGGCAATGACCACAATCTTCCACATGTATGTACCTTAAAATGGTCGCCTAGACTTTGGGCCCCATTTATTCAATTTGTCAAATATCAATTTTCTGAATCAATGCTTTACAATATATTCAAATCAATTTCCTTGATCAAATCATAACTATTTCAATCATTTCAATAATCTCCTAAGGTTTAATCATGTCATCAATGATTTTATTTAATTAAAAGAAATAATCCCTTTTAAATAAATAAAATAACTTTATTTAATTGAAAGTAATATCTCTTAAGTAAAATAAATTTATTTAATTAAAACCCTTTTTAATTAAATGATTTAATTTAATTTAATTAATATTCATCTTTTAATTAAATAACCTTATTTTATTTAATTAAAAGAGAATTATTCTTTTAAAATAAATAAAATCCTCTCAAAAGATCTTTTGTGATGAAAAAAGGAAATAAGTGAAATAAAAATAAATAAAATAAAGAGATTTCCTTTTCTCTCCATACTTTCTAAAAATCAGATTTCTTTCATCTTTTTACATTAATCCCACATTGATCTTGGAGATGCAATATCTTCCACAATTTCTTATATAAGGAGCCCTCTCCTTCTCAATTAAAAATCTAGAATTTTCATATTATCATTATGCTGAAGATTTTCTTGACAACATTAGAGCTTTAGAAATCATCATTTTAGATTGCACATTTAGTTTAATTTGCATATAGATTAATTTCAATAAAATAGTTTATTTCTTGCAATCATATAGTTTAATCTTCATTTCAATAAATTAGTTTATTTTCTTGCATTTGCAATCATATAAATTAGTTTCATTTGTATGCAAGAAATCGATTCAATGGAGATTAACATTCTTGCTTCTCCTCCTTGAATCTTGGAAACTCTATAATATAGTAATGGATGGATAGAATGATGAATTATCTTTCTCATGATTTTAGTTTGGTTCATTTTTATAAAGAAATGAATAAGTTATGATCATTTTGGTGAAAGTGGGTATTTGCAGATTTGAGATTCTATGAATATAGTCAGATTGAAACATCTGGTATGGACAAATTGTGAAGAATCAGGACCTATAATAATATTCATTGGAAAGATACATGAATTAGCTTTCATTTCTTTTTGATTTGAGTCATTTTTATGCAGATTTGTGAAAGTTACGGGCATTTGAGTGAAAACTAGTTTTTAACAATTTGCATTGGAGTTGCAGGCAATGATTTGCTCTTAGAAAATAATTTGTGAATGGGAAAAATAAATGTCTTATATATTTGGAAACTAGATTCATTAATAATTTCTATGAAATTAGTTTGGTTTCATTTGGATTCTTTTTGAGAAAGATATGTGATTCCCTAGGCAGGGTTTGGTGTTTTAAATCTGATTTATGACAGAAAAATTATAGTCTGAAAAGGTTATTGGTTGAGGAACCAAATAGAATCATAAGACCTTGTAATTTTGGAAAATGGTAGTTCTTGATGTTGGCTAAAAACTTTATTCTTTCCATAAATTTTAATATTGTGATTTTATGGGTCAAATAAATCAATCTTTAAAGACTATCTTGAAGACAACAATGTTAAATCAAACTCCTAACAATTGATTTTCATATCTAACCATCTTAGGGTTTTTTTTCGGATGTGTGCTAAATGCTGGATTGTAGATCTTTGGACCTAAGGTGAGTTCTTAAAATCTCTATAACATTTGGTTTGGGCATAAAATTAATCTCTCATGTGTTTGGCTTGAGTGTTACACGCTTTCATAGAACACATTTTTGATGCTCTTAATGGGAAATGAATGAACGTAGATTTGCTTTTATACAAGTTTGTGTTTAAGTGAATGCTTGTGTTTAAACATTAAGTAATTCTTGGTTCCAATATCAAAAAAATCTCATTAAGTAATCTAGGGCATGGATTCATTCCTTGTTTACATGAAGAGTTAAATGCACCACTTTGTGGACTCACTTCATGATTACTTGGAAAGTTAAATATTCCATGATTCAAACCCTCTTGCACTTATGAGTAGTATTGATTAGCAGTCTTAGATTATTTGTGATTGATCTAGATTTCTATCTTGGGTTATTGGACTCGCTCATCTGTTGGCCCCTCGTTCCACCCCGTGGTTGCAAGGTCAGTGCCACATTAAAGGGGAGGGGTCTACATAGAAAGAAGCGTTAATTGTTCCACCAGGCAACCCTTTTGTGCTTTTTAGAACTCACTAGTTTTCTAGGGTGTGGACTCACTTTGAGTTTGTGTGAGGAGTTAAATGCACCACTTTGTGGACTCACCTCACATTTACTTGAAGGGTTAAATGTACCACCTTTAGTGCTTTCCAATACTTTTTGATAGTGAATTACTTACCTTTTCATTTTTTAGAAGGCCTGCTTGGGGATTTCATCACCTCAAGGGATGACCTTAACTCCCGTGTTTCAGCGGAGTAGAAATATCGGGAGGTGAATCGAAAGACACCTCTCTTGGGAATTGAGTTTGATATCACTCTTGGCTAAGCCTCAAAGAACTTCATACCTTTGAGAAGTGAAGGAGGAGATTTGGGTTACCGTCTCCCCCCGGCTGTGTGATTTCTGATTCTTCTCATCTATGGATTTGTGCCTCACGTACCTTGCGTATATCGAGGATGTCCTTTAGAAAAGCCATATATATCCTTGTAGATAGCTTGCTAAGATGTTGTTGTGTTCTACGTGCCTGCTAAAATATTTTCAAGAACATGCACAAGTAGAATCTTTAAGGAGTAGCATACTAAGTCACTTGATTGTTCATGTGCAAGGTTGCTTTGCCCCTTGTTCATTGTTTGAAGACAATTGCTTGCTTGAACTCCTTGATTGCTGTCTTATGTGCTTGATCAATGATAAAAATCTGTTGATGTACTTGATCTTTTAAAACGAACACAAAAACTAAGTTCCTAAGTTGAAGCACCAACCTTTTTACAGCTTGCTTGATTTTCTATCCTGTCATTAGAGACCTGTCTTTGTCCTCTAGGGATAGCATCATTTGGTTTACAAAGTCACCTTGGAAATAATTGTCAAGTTGAAAGACTATTCTTGGTGAGAGTTTATCTCTAGAATTGTTAGCCACATTCTTGGAGGATTTTAGTACTCTTTTTGTCCAAACCATTTCCATCAAATTCAATTTCAATTATATTTTGGCCTAGTCCAACCTCTTGATTCAAAAGTGCAAGGGTAGTCACCCTTTGATTTGAGGCACCTCTTTGATAGTGTTGGTAACGCCTTTTGCAATTTCTATCTTACCATCTCCCTTTGGACATTAGAGAACTTTGATTATCCTAGTTTGGTGTTGACATTTTGTGAGACCATCTTATCACCAAGCGTCTTCAATTCTCAGTCTTCCTTGGTCAGTCTAGGTTAGATCCTAGGTGCTGTCATGTTGCTCAACATCCAAACAAACGTTAATCATATCAATTACACAAGATGACTCTTGATCTTCTTCTTTCTTCTTCCCTTCCCATGTTTTTCTTCTAAAGTCTTCTCTTCACATGGGATATTCTTTTTGTCTTCCTAATTCTTTTCCTCTTACTATCTAGTCTATTTTATTCTATTTCATCTCTTTTGTCGCTTCCATGCTTGATTCTTCTTCTTCCAGAACCATGAATTACAAATATCTTTCTATGGAACCTCTTTTAAAAATGGATGATCTTGAACTCATTGCTGAATTCAAAGAGTTTTGTTCCTCTAACAGTCCTTCTAGATATGGCAAAGGTGATAAACTTAAGATAAAAATAGAAAAAATATTGAAGGAATCAAACGCCTTTGCTAGAATTATCAACATGATCCTGTCATGACCTCCTTCTTCCAAAAGTCTTTCATCTTCTAAATCTTCCAAGTCATACCATGATTCTTCTAAACATTTTTCATATTCTAAGTCTTCTCATCATTCTTCATCTCCCAAATCTTATCACGAATATTCTAAACATTATTCAAATTTCTCATTATCTAAGTCTTCTTCTTCCACTAGGTCTTCACCTTCCTCTTCTTCATGATCTCGTTCCTCTTCTACTTCTCCCAAGAGTCTTACTTCTCTTCACGAGACATACCATAATGAGCAATGGGATAATACTTGTGATACCTCTTCCATGAAGAGTGCCACACCCACATATGATGACTATGATGACTATTATGATGGCTATGATGATGAACCCTATAGTCATACCTATGATGCTTCTATTCATAAGAGTCCTCCTAGCCGTGTGCTTGTGCTTACTGGAAATGGGTCATCCCATTGGATAGATTGGGATGGTGATCCATATGACTCTGATTTTGAGAGAAATTATGACATTTGTTGTGATCAATACGATACATCTACTTCTATTGAGGAAGAGAAATTTTTCCATGCTGATTATAAACGTAGATACTATGAGCATGTCTCTAAAAATTCTCCTGCTGAAAATAAAGATTTTACTCTCAAGAAAGATCATGTTAATGCTAGACCTTTGTCTTGTGATGGTTCCATTCCATCCCCTACTTCTTCCAATACTCCTACATCTCCTAAAGTCGCCAAGTCTTCCAAATCTTTCACAAATCCTGCATCCAACATAAATTCTAATGCTTTCCATGCAGTTCCCTATAGTTATCCTCAAGGGCCATCTCTTAAAGATACTCAAGCTAACCTTCACTTGGCTGAAAATACTTCCGATAATGCTAAATCTAAAGAGCCTAAGCCTTTATGCACTATAATGCCTACTTCAGCTATTCCTTCACCATCTCTGCCAAAGTCTTCCATACAACTCCAACCTACTTCCTTGTCCTTAGAAGTGGCTTCATGTCAAGAGGACTCTAAAATTGATACAGAGAAGAATATAAATAAAGATCAAGATCAAGAACCCTCCATGTCATCCACTCCTTTTCATGACGTTCTCTATCCACGTCATGGTTCTTTTGATCCTTTACGCCCTTCCTCATTTATTCCACCATGTCTTAAGTCTTCTCCGAAGTAAGATCAAGCTACTACCCACATCGTTGAGCTTATTGATAATGAAAATAACCTTACCACGCTTGCACTTTCCAAAGATGATACTTCCATTAAGGTTATTAAAAATGGTGTTGTTACTTTTGATGTTAAGCCTATTCAAGAGACAAATTCTGCACTTGTGCTATCCAAAGATCCTTGTCAAGATCAAAGTCTTCCATCTTCTTGTTCTACCATTCCATGTTCACTTCCGCTTTCTACTCTTCCTAAGTCTTCGCAACCTTTGAATGATCCTATCAAAGAAAATGCTCTTATTCAAGATGTCCAGGATCCTATTAAAAATTCTAATGCTCACTCTGAAGATGCTGATATCCTTGGTTGTCATATAGATGCTGATGAACTTATTGATTATCCTTTTGCATCTTCCACTTCCATCCTTGGACCTCTTCCACCACTACTAAGGACTTCACGTCTTCCTTCCATATTGGGTCCTTATGTCCCTTCATTTTCCCCTCCTAACTCTCCTAATTTGTCATCTATCTTGGGTCCTTATGTCCCTCCATCTCCTATCTTTCCTCAAGATCAACATAGATGCATACCTTTGAATCCTTGTCATCCATCCACCCATCTACACCAATCATATTATCCTTCTTCTTCCACATGTCCCAAGTCTTTTGGAAGTAACTTGAATGTTCAATATAAGAAAAAGAAACAATACAAGAATCCATCAAAGAAAGAAGATCACCATGTCTCCTCCAATCAACATGGGGGCATAAAGTCAAAAGAGATATCTAAGAAGAAAACTACAAGACAAGTATGGGTTCCAAAATCCATCATTCAAGATATTCTCTCTAAGTCATCAAAAGGAAATAAAAATCCTAAGGCTATATGGATTCCAAAGTCTCTCGTAAGAGAGTCTCATGTTGGACAAAAAGTGAAGTTGACATTCAAGCTTTCCAAGACTTCCACCTCATATTCTTCCAAAAACATTCTTCCATTCCATGCACCTAAACCGCAACCTCTACTAAACATTCACCATATTCCTTCACGTATTCCTTCATTCAAGTTTCCTCCATCCTCTCGCCACCCTCCAAGGTGTGCATCGATGTTGATCTTGCCTTCCTTTCCATCTACTCTTTCACAATCCTTCCATTCATTATTCTCTTGCCTTCTATCATTTTTTCTCATTTGCATATTCCTCCTATCTTCCAACTCCACTCACTTAACATAAAATCGTATCCTCCATTTTTCTCTTCCATCTTCCTTTCCCTATCAGCATCTTTGAACATATAATTTTGAATCCTTGGTATATCATGGTTTATCCTTTCAAGGAGCATTATCTAAAAGCTTGCCTTCTTCCAAAAATTATAAAAAAAAAAAATAATTAAAAAAAATAAAAAAAAAAGAAAAAATTGAAAATGTGCCTTGGTGAAAACCTGGAAATAGGTGCCTTGGTAGAAAAAGTAAAGAGAAATAAATTTGTCCTATGGTGAAAACCACTCCCTTGTGACACCTTGGATAAGTACCATGATGAAAACCTGGCAATCGGACATCATGCGTAGTTCTTCTACATATCTCATCTATTCCATCTTCTCTCTTTGATCTTGACAATGTTGAGCTATACATGAACATTTGGCTATCTTGTGAGCTATCTTATGATGATCTTGCTTTCATTCCATTCATGTTTAGCCTTCATTTTCCTCCATTCATTCTAGCCTTTCGTTATCCTTTTCCCATTTGGTCTTGATCTAATAAAAAAGAGTAAACACGATGCTATGAAGCCTCTTGACATGTCTACTCCTTTGGACTGCATCCTTTCCTTCTTTTGCATGATGCTTTTGTGACTTATCCTATGCTGGCCTTTCATTGCTTGTCTAAATGTGCTTTACATGATAGTTTTTCCCTAGCTTGGATACTCTTGAGGAGTTTTCCTTTGAGGATTTCTTTCCTTCATTCTCTTGTCTTCCATCTCTTCCACCAGCTTGCTATTCCCTCTTGTCCTCCACCTTCCTAGACATTGGGACTACATGATGTGATCTTGCTTGGTAGTTTGATGCCCATTTTGTCTGGGGGCATCCTTTGTACATATCTTATTGATCTTGAAAAAATCTCCAAAAAATGATATATTGTTAAAAATCCTAAAAATCAGAAAATGTCCTGAAAAAATGATCATCTTAGTGAAAATCTAGTAATAGATGCTTTGATGTATCTCAAAAAAAATTATATATTCTAAAAATACAAAAAAATCAAAAAATTCAAAATATCAAAAAATAAAATAAAATCCAAGTGGTGAAAACCTAGAAACGGGTGCTACTTGAGGCCTTTGCACCCCTATTTCTTAGCATGCGTCCTCGACACTTAGCCTTTCTCCATCATGCCTTGTCCTTGTTGCCTTGGTTTGGAATTGGTCTTTGTCTTTGTCTAGGGGGCATCACTGTGTTAGCTTTGGTCTCTTGGATATGCTTGTCTTTAGGACACCTCACAAACGGTGTTTTTCAACACCAACCCAGCTGTGTTTTTCAACACAACCCCCAACATCAAGTGTTTTTCAACACTTATCAGTTTGGTCTTATCCAGTTTGGTCATGTGATCTTACCTACTAGCAAGCATTCGATCCTTATCCTCGGAACTCAGTATTAGTTTACACACTTAAAATTTTTAAACGCAACACTTAATGCTTGAGATATGTCATGATCTTTTCTTTGTGTGCTGATTGATATTGATTTTCGTTGAGTGTCCTTGTCTAACAAGTCTCTCCATGATGCATAGATAGAGGACTTGGGGCATGGGGCATGTTTTTATTTGTTTTCTACTTGTGGGTCTTGTCTTGAACCTCTTCAATGTCTCTTGTTGTCTCCTTGACACACTTAGGAGATTTGAGGCATCATCCTTGACTGTTTTTGCACAACCATTTTCATGGTCATCCTGGCATTTATGCCTTGATGCGAGAGTGGTTTTGCTACATTAAATTGGGTAAGCTAACATTGCAGTTATCTTGACCTTTATGTCTTTGATGCTCATGTTAGAATCTTTCCACATTCCAATCCGATATAAATCACATTCATATCTTCATAGTTGCATTTGTGACTAGTGTTGGTTGTGTGATAGTCCGATGTTCGGTAATAATGGCCCTATGATGAAAATAAGTTCTCTTACATTCTCTAATGAATGATGAACACAAAAAACCTATGTTACCCTATTGCAAGTACACCTTTGCATTTTCATGTAGCTTGCATTATTTAGACTTCATATTAAATTTGCACTTTTAGGCTGCATTATGAGTTTGAGAGGGTTTCCTTCATCTTTCTTGTGGACTTTTCATCAACTATGACCACATTCTTCATTTCCTTATCTTCTTTCGTGATCTCAATCAAAATTCCCTATCTTAAACAGTTGATTGATTTGATGCATTCTCTCTCTAAAAGAAAATTCTCTTTCTTCTCTCCATTTCTTTCCATTTCTTCCAAACTTCTATCTTCCATTCACTTTCACCCCACTTCTTTTCTTCTAAATCAACCTTGGGGCAAAATCTTTCTTGCTGATCTACCTTGGTTCTGTATTGTTATATATCTTTCATCTTACATCAAGAACCTTATGTTTAGTTCGATTTGATCAAATTCATCAATTTATTGTTTCTCCTCTATCTCATTTCAATTTCGATCACGAGGGGGAAGTACCTACCAAACTTCAATTCTTGATTCAGCTTTATCAAATTTATCAATTGCTTCTCTTAAGGCAACCTTGCTTGAGATTCTTATCTCTTATTTGAGACTTGACAATTACCTATTCATAGGTGTTGGCCTTGTTTTTTTCAGTCTGCTTATCTATGTCCTGATGTGTTCCCATTCGTCGAACACACATCTAGGTTGTTTTGTGATCCCAAATCGATCTCACACTTCAATTCCATTCTTTGACTGCATGTGACCCCGAGTCGACCTCACATTAGTCAAAGAGGGGCAAATGTATGCACCCTGAAATGGTCGCCTAGACTTTGGGCCCCATTTATTCAATTTGTCAAATATCAATTTTTTGAATCAATGCTTTACAATATATTCAAATCAATTTCCTTGATCAAATCATAACTATTTCAGTCATTTCAATAATCTCCTAAGGTTTAATCATGTCATCAATAATTTTATTTAATTAAAATAAATAATCCCTTTTAAATAAATAAAATAACTTTATTTAATTGAAAGTAATATCTCTTAAGTAAAATAAATTTATTTAATTAAAACCCTTTTTAATTAAATGATTTTATTTTATTTAATTAATATTCATCTTTTAATTAAATAACCTTATTTTATTTAATATAAAGAGAATTATTCTTTTAAAATAAATAAAATCCTCTCAAAAGATCTTTTGTGATGAAAAAAGGAAATAAGTGAAATAAAAATAAATAAAATAAAGAGATTTCCTTTTCTCTCCATACTTTCTAAAAATCAGATTTCTTTCCTCTTTTTACATTAATCCACATTGATCTTGGAGATGCAATATCTTCCACAATTTCTTATATAAGGAGCCCTCTCCTTCTCAATTAAAAATCTAGAATTTTCATATTATCATTATGCTGAAGATTTTCTTGACAACATTAGAGCTTTAGAAATCATCATTTTAGATTGCACATTTAGTTTAATTTGCATATAAATTAATTTCAATAAAATAGTTTATTTCTTGCAATCTTATAGTTTAATCTTCATTTCAATAAATTAGTTTATTTTCTTGCATTTGCAATCATATAGATTAGTTTCATTTGCATGCAAGAACTCGATTCAATGGAGATTAGCATTCTTGCTTCTCCTCCTTGAATCTCTCATTCTGTGGTGTACTTGCATGGGTTCAATCTGAGGGCCTCATAATAATTCATGCACTCCACAAATAGAGAGCTATGAATCGATATTCGAGAGCTCATTATTGGGTATTCTTGAATGCAAGGATTCACAGAAGTGTGACCATTTTCTATCACACACCACAATATGATGCACAAGAATATGGAAGACTATGTTGATGACACTTTGGCGAAATCAAGGATAAGGACTACACACATTTCTTGGTCTTATCCTCTTGTGCAAGCAATAATCCTAGTGATGTATCTGTCACTGATGTGTAGAGAAACAAGGGTTTTCCATAAATTGGCGCCATTAGGATTGGAGGATTCATCAGATAATTCTTGACTTGGGTAAAATTCTCCTCACACTACGCATTCCAAGTGAATGTGGTTCCCTTCCTCATCAACTTTGTGAAAGGTTGTGCCTTATCAACCAACTAAGATATAAACCTTCTTATGGATTGTAGCTTTCCTTGTAAGATTCTCATTTGACTAATGTTCTTTAGTGGTTTCATTTCTAGAATTTCTTTCACTTTTGCCGAATCCACTTCAATTCCCTTAGCTGAAACTATGAATCCTAAGAGTTTTCCAGATGACACGCCAAATGCGCACTTCTTAGGATTAAGCCTCAATTGGAATTGTTCCATTCTATCAAAGATCCTCTTCAGATCCTCTATGTGTGTCACCATCATCTCACCGGTCGGTAGATGGAAGGTGTTATGCTCAGAGTGCCATCTCTCAGCTAGTGCTGTCAGCAATCCGCAGTTTACCGAAATATGTGGTAACCGCACAAGACTCCATAATCCACATCGACGAACCACCTACTGATCCTCTGGACTCAGCTAGTCAAATAATGCTAATACTTGGGTAGGTCTGGGTGACCTAAACGACACGATAGGAAAATCAGTCTGCACAATAGAAAATAGGGGCACTATGTCAGAGTTAGACAAAGGAAATTGATGAATAATTGCTCAAAAAGATTAGAAAGACAAGTTAACTTGGCTCAGAAATTAAAAAAAACCAGATGCGATTCAGAATCCCAAATGCGGATCAGGAAATCTGGGATGCGACCCTAAAACACTATGCGATCCTAGAAATCCCGGATGCAGACCTATTTTCAAAATGGACTTAGAAAGCTAAAGAAAATTCAAAATTGACTAGATGTGACCCGAAGGGGTGCGATCCCTGAAATCTCAGATGTGACACGGGATGGACACGGTGCGATCCCGTATATGGGATGTGACACAAAATTAAATTGGCTAAAACTTGCATAGAAATGCATGAAATTTCAAATTTTTAAATTGAGAAGGTTCGTTTATCGAATACTTATAGGTGCGTCATAATGTCGCGGTCTCCCATGTCACCTAGCCATCTCAAATTTGTGCTTCTCCACTGGGAACACCATGGTTGCTCAGAGCTTAGTGAATTTCTAAGGGGTAAAAGTGAAAATGAATAGTTAAAATTCACTTTTTGACCTATTTAAGCCTCCCGGGGGCCTCGAAACCCTAAGGGACATTTATCTGTAAGACATCACAGAGGCTTAATATCGGGACTAAAATTGAAATAGGTAATTTAGATCATCCCAATACAGTAAAAATAGAGTTACACAACAAAGTCAACACCCAAAAAGCAAAAAGTCAAAATGGTCAAATTACGGTCAAACAGGGGCAAATGGTGCATAAATGATGCAATGAGCAAGGAAAATTAGATTTATATGCTGGGATATCATTTCAACACAAGTCAAACTTGGTCAACTCTCTCAAATTCTTGGTCAAACTTGGTCAAACAGTGCTTCTGGGGCACTTAAATTGATCTAACTAGCTTGAAAATTCTTTCCAAATCGATCTATACTTGATCTGACACTAATTCAATCACTACAAATCCTTCTAAATGCTTGAAACTGATAAGTTCATTTGAATTTGTTCCAATTTCGGTCCTGAGGGGGCATAATCATACCAAATCTAGTGCTTTGAATCAAATTCTTTCACACCAGGGGCATGATAGTTCTCTTCAATCAAGCCGAGACTATTAATTTCAACTGAAAATTCTTTTCAAAAACCTCATATTGACTTTCGTTCAATCAAGCTCAGAGTCAATATCATCAATTCCTGTCCAATCAAGTTCAGAATTGAGAGTTTCTAAATCAAGCAGAATTTCATTCGATCAAGCTCGAGATTCTTTTATCAGTCTTCATTCAATTAAGCTTCGAATCGGTAATCTCAATTTGAGTTCAATCAAGTTCAGAGTTGACAACTTTTCAAACCAAATAGGATTTCGTTCAATCAAGCTCAGAGTTCTCCACTTTAGAGTAGTTCTCGCTGCTCTATAAATCTCCTGAATAACATCTTGAATCAGATTTTCTTTGAATCCTTGTGTTGTTTGCAAAGCAATTCAAAGAGGGGCAAATGTAATCATCTAAAATTGGGCTAATAGAACCTAAGGCCCTATTTGCCCTTAATTCGGCATATAACCTTAATTGTGTTAATTCGTTCTTTGATTATTAGTATGAACTCTCAAAAATTCAATAAACCCCATCAAATCCTAAATCAAGCATTAATTACTAAAGGTCCAAGCAAAAATCAAAGCTATTAACTCTAGGCCTATTTAATTAATCAAATCCCATCAAATGCAAAGGCTAGAGTTATTAATTAAAACAAATGCATAAATACCTCCTAAATCAAACAAACACAACAAACACACTTTATGATTAGGAGGCTTGCACATGGATCAAGGATCAAGCCAAGGTGCATCTCAACCACTCCTCATGGATGCATCTCAACCGTCGATTCTCTTCCAAATCCTATAAAATAGAATTTTCAAAAGGCTTTTCTTCTTCTTCACACATTGCTAATTGCTTCTAATTTTAATGCTTAGACTCCTATTTTGGTCATGAATTTGAGGCTTCATGATCCATGATTATGAACTCTCATGCTTTGGAGAATTTGATGGCTAATGCTTAGATTGATAGTTGTTTACCATGCTTTCAAGCTTTTATTAAGTAGAAAACACTTCAATTTGGGTTTTAATGGAAGGAATTAGGATTTCATGCTTCATTTTTAGTTGTTTACATGCACTTTTGAATCTCTCATTTTAGTGTAGATTGTCACTGTTTTAAGGGTCAAATCTAAGAGCAACTAACCCCTATTTCATACTCACACTAATTCGAGAGCAATAGGATGCTTTTTCTTGTCAGTTTTTGCAATTAAATCTTTATTTTCCACTAAAAAGTGATGTTATTATCCTATTGAAGTGTTGTGTTCCAGGTCACAAACTCACACACACACATGCTACTCAAGGGCTCAAGCATGTGTTGAATATATTTTTGAAAGAGGATACACAAGTTTGGGGTTTTTTTACACCTCTAGACTATAATGTGGGTATATTTTCTTGGCATTAGGAGTTTGGGGTTAACCACTCTAGTAATCACCATCATTCTTAGTATTTACATGCTAGTTTGGATATCATAATTGTTGATTGATATTTTTTGAACACTATAATATCATTTTCTGATTCATATATATGGAGTATGTTTGTTGTTAGATATTTTTTTAGCATTGTATATTCATTAACAATTGGGTATATACAATAAAAAAGATTAGGAGATTATATTTCCAATTTTGCAATGTGAATTCAATCTATTTTACACTAAAAATGGATCATGTTATTCTATTTTAATACATATATAGATGTTAAGTCAATGTGTATTGTTTATTTATTTGAACAAGAAGTTACTTAAACTTATTGCTAATTATTTCTAGCGACAATGAAGAAGAAGAACATAAAGATATCAGTAAATTGAATGGAATTACAAGTGATGAAGTAAAGAGTGTTTCTAGTGAGGAGCATACTGCTTCTCCAACCTCATTAGATAAAGATAATCTATCAATTGAAAAGGTCTTTACAATGCTAAGTAAGTCTGGAGGACTAGAGAGTGTTGGAGACATGTTTCTTAATGTTTCTCTTGATGATCAAGATGTTATTGTAGAAGGGTTGGAAAAAAATGAAAAACATAACAAATTAGTGTTAAATAATCTTTCTTATGTGTGTTTGGAGAAACTTATTAAGGATGTGAGAGAAAAGATGACTTCAGATGTTTCTAGCATCGAAGATGATGAAATTCCAGAAGAAAAATTGTTTGATAAATTGATTGGAAAGTGTAGAGAGAGCCAACTAGAATTGATATAGGAAATAAAGTAGTTTAAATGACATATCAAAATTGCAGATGCTTTGTAGAATTTTAGTGTGGATTGGCCAAAGGCTAAAAAATACTCAAAAAGGAAATTGACTCCACTGAGTATAAGTTAATCGACGATGTGAAAACATACAATATCTTTAGAGATGCCATCATAAAAGAAAGAAATAAAATAATTGAGTTACAAATTCTATTGGATACAACAAGAGGAAAAGAGATGAATATATTCAAAAAAATTATGATTTCAGAGAAGTGGTTGAAACAAAACTTAATTTTATGAAGATACATTAGAGTGCAAGACATTTTGAAAGAGGTATAGGAAATTTAACATCTTTTGATGATACTATGAACTTGGTGATTGAAATTGAATGTCATAATAGGCTATTAGTATCTGCTATGGATGGTTGGAAGTTGAATGTGGAGAACCTGAAGAGGAGGTTTAGATAAATCTAGCCTAAGATTATTTAATTTCTCAATTATATGCTTTTAGGTTTTTAGTAGGAGAAAACTAATAATATAAGTTTTGAATTTTTCCTTTTTGGCCTTTGTCCTTATGGTAAAAGGGCAGAAAGATAAGAAAATGTTTATACCTAGGATTTTCTTGGTTAATTATTTTTTGGTTAGTAAAATTAGGGGGAGCTGACATTAAATGAAACTTTTTTTGGTGGTTGTTTTCCATTAATGACAAAGGGGGAGATTGTTTCAAAATAATGTTTATCACCTTATTGTCTTGTTGCCATTGATGTCAAACATTATGGGCCATAGGTGTTGGAAATATTGTGGTTAAAAGGTTTTTGTTGTAGATAGGTTTCGGTATTAAAAAAGTCTAGAGGTAGTAGTTGAAGATAGGTTTAAGTATATCTGTGTTCCTAAGAAAGAGGTAATTATCAGTGCATTAGTATTGTATTCCTAGGTCCAAAATTACTTGTGGTCTAGATGTCTATGTTTCATTGGTAGTCATACATAGTTTTAGATAATAGTCTTACAGTTATTAATGACAATGATTCATTTGAGCTTTCTGAAAGGATTCATCTTTGAAAATAATGGTTGGAGATATGTAGATATATTTTGTATTATATCTAGGTCTTGGTCTTGGTTTTGGTATTTCTTGGTGATCTAAAAATAATTCCTAGTGATCCAGAAATAATATTACCAAGTGTTGCAATTCTGTTAAGTTGTTGCTCTAGTTTGGAAATGCATTATGATGGCTTCTAATGTGGATTTTTGGCAAATGATATGGATTATGACATGGCATATGGAACTCACCATAGCTTGTGGAGGTTCAGATTTAGTTGACAAGTTAAGTGGTTCTTTAGGAAGCATGACTACATGTTTGAGATGGTTTTGAAAGTTGTTCCAGTAATTGTGGATTTGACATTGGGATATATGTAGCATGTTGATCCCTCTCTCTACTAGAGTGGATCATTCTTCTTGATTTAGGTATAGGTTATACATTTAATGATTATCTCTTATCCAGATGGGTTCACATTATATGTGACCTATGCATTTAATGTTGTTCTCTTATCCAGTTGGGTCCATTCTATGTTTTGGTCTAGATGCTTCTGACATGGGCCTTTATTACATTTTGTGTTGTCTTTTCTAACTTGTAAATCAAATTGTAATATCCCTTTGGATTGGCCAACCTTTTTGTAATCTCCAATGACCTATCTTGTATATAAGTATAGTTTGTGCCTTGGAAAAAAGTTTGAATGCAAGCAAGAACGTGTTGTGGTTAGCAAGCAAGTGAAGATTTACAAGAAAAGTTTTGGAAGAGAAGAAGTTAGAGAAGTGAAGGCAGAGACAATGTGATAGAGCTGTGCAAATCAAATTTATTATTAGGATAATTTATCTTTATATACTATGTAGATTTCATTGTACCTTAGACAATGAGTCTTTGGCACACAAGTTCATTTCGTATCTTGCTACTTTGGCAGTGAGCCTTTGTATGCAAGTTCAAAGTAGTGAGCTCCTATCTAATATTCTATAGGTAGTGATCCCTTTCAAAGAAGTGAGCTCCTGCAATCATTGTAATCAATCTCTACATAATTGAATTACTCTTTGTGGGAAAGTATTCACCGTTCTTTTTCCAGTTTGGGTTTTCCACATATTAAATTTGGGTGTTCATGTGTTTTTGTTTTTGTTCATTACTTTCTTATTGTTTCATGTGGTGACTATTGAAACTAGTTAGTGTGATTTTGGTTTATGCTGATCCACCCCTCCTCTCCCCCCCTTCAACATTCAAAGTATGTTCAACACATCTACTATTGGAGATTTTGCATCTATTGTGCTAATATATTTGTAGGTGTAAGTGGGACATGTGTATGTACTCCAAGGTTGGGGTCTATGAAAAGATTCATACCTTGATGTGTAGTTACCTAGTTGTATGTAAATGTTGATTGATACACTAGATTCACATTGGATGTGGACCCATATTGAGGTGTTGGAACACTACTAGGTATAAAATAGGTAAACATTGGATTTGCTGATGCAAAATGCTTAGCAATTGTAGGTATTTCCCTAACATTGAATCCATTAGGGTTTAATGATCCACTTTGATAACTAGGATTTTTATTGGAAGGAGCCCCTTGAGTTATGATGGGTGGATTTGTGGCATTTTGATTAGAGGATATTCCTTGTGAGGTAGTGTTATGATACAATGGGACACCTTGGGAAATCGTGTTGGTTTGATTGTTTGAACTTATGGATCTGAAGGAAGTTGATGCAATTATATGTTTCGGTGATGTAGTGGTAGTAGTAGTACTTGTCATTATGTTCAAAGGATTTCCATACATGTTTGATTATGATGTTGTTGAAGGTACATTAGAATTTAGCTTGGTATTTGTTGTCATTGGGTTGCTAGCTTCAAGTGGATTAGTGTATTGTGTCCCAAAGCATGCTGTGGAAGTTGTGAAATGAGTAAAATTATGGTACATACTACTAGATGACATGCTTGTGAGATTTGGGATGATGAAAATGTTTGATTAAGCCTAATAGTTTGTGTCCCAATATCCACAATGGTAGAAGTGTCAAATCTTGGTGCTAATTTAGCCCCATTTTGGGTAAGTAAGAAGAAAATATAAGTTAAGATTGATGAATAATAAGGCATACATGATAGCCATGATCCTAGGGCCTTATGATGTACTTTAAATCTCTTCTCGGGTACATTAAGCTCAGATATTTTTACAGAAAATTCACCACGGGGAGGTGGTAAAGTGGCTCCTCCTCTTGGTGGATGTCTTGAACTTCTTAGTGTGTTAAACCCCATGGTGCTTGTTGGATTAAAACTAGGGCCATGGATATCATCCATTAAAATTTTGTCTTCTGTGATTGTGCAGTTGGCATATGCAATAATGACTCTAGCTTGGGCTAAAATGATGTCTAATAATGAAACTATGTTTTTTGTATTTTTGGAAAATTTTAGAAAATGACTAAGGTACATGAAATAAATTAATGATGATAATGACAACTATGGTTTGACAAGATGCAAGGAATAAAATGACTACAATGACAACTAGGGATAATTCTATTTTTTTAAAAAAAAATTTCAAAATTTTTGGAAAAAATGACTAAGGCAAATGCAAGGAATAAAATGACTATAATGACAACTAGGAGTGGTTCTATTTTTCTTTTTTCTTTTTCAAAATTTTTGGAAAATGACTAAGTCAAATGCAAGGAATAAAATGATTATAATGACAACTAGGGATGATTTTATTTTTTGAAACTTTTAGATCAACATCCAAAGGAAATCTTAGCTCCCGTAAGCATTACAAATAAAAAGGGAATATTTTTAGCTCATGGAATATAATAAGGATCATTAGATTATATTTTAAATCAACAATGACAACTAAATATCGGTGACATAGCCCTACAATAGCTAATAATTATAATATATTATTGGAAAATTAATTTAGATTTTTACAATAACTTATTAAATTTAGGAAAATCAAATCTAGTTATGTATCGAATATTGTGGTGAATCTATGAGTTCAAAATTTTAATAAAATAAATTATTTGGCGATTTTTAAATATTTCTAAGACAAAATCTTGTAAAATTGTGGTGATTTAGGTTGCCTCAAGTCTTGAATTATTAGTTAAATTTGGATTCTCAAATTTTAAAAATTAGCTAATTGGCGAATATTAGCCACTAAAAAAATCACTACATAGAACATATAGCATATTGGGTTTATATATTTGAAAAGAGAAGTAAGAAAGGAACATATGTCCAAAATTTGCGTTGAAATTAGGAGGTCAATGGTGCTTGGGGTGTCCTTGACCCATGATTGTTAGATGCAAATGAAAGTTGTGTTTCTGAGATCAGAATGCTGCTCAAAACCTTCTCTAAAATATTTTTTTAAAAGGTGTCAATCAATGGTGCTTAGGGCGCCCTTGACCCTAATTTTTCAAATATGTGAAGTCTTAGTCTATAAGTCTCTATCTATTTTATTTGATTCAAAATCCATGCCTTGAAATCCTATTGCCTACACATGAAAAGAAGAGAAAATGTTGGGTTGATGGGGGTTTTCCCAAGTCAAATTGTAGTTTTGGAATTAAGATTGAAATTGAATTGAAATGGAAGCTCTGGGGTAGAAATGTCAATATTATACCTCAGATTTTTTGATGCAATGTTGTTTGAATGTGATCACATGTGTGGATGCAATAACATGACATGACATAAAGGAGACGGATCATAAAGAAATGCTTTCATGAATATTATTGTAACTTGTCACTATGCTTATACCTGAAGAATGTTTGAAGAATGTGGTGGGATGAAATGTCACCTTGAATGCTTGTTCTTGATATGGAATAATGAGATGAGATGTGAAAATGAATTGAAAGAATTCTCTTATATAGGGTTCTCAAGATATTTCATGAACTAAGCCTTCTTGCAATGGTCATATTGAGACACTAGGATCAAGGAACAACTTGCAAGAACCCTACATTGACATTTGAAATTGAGCTCAAATTGGTAGTTCAATTGAATCCTAGGCACCATTGACCTTCCAAAATAGGAAAATCAAATGAGAAATTAAGTGCACTAAGTCCGAGGTAGAAGTTCTAATCACCACATGAGGATATAGCATCAAATTTTTAGTATTACGACCAAAAATAGTGTTGGATAAGAGCCAGGACACCACACACTAAGGAAAGATTAAAATTTATGACGTTACAATGAGGAAGGGGAGTCCTATAAGTGCTAATATTTTTTCTAAATGAGGTGGTAGTTGTACCAACTTGATTGTTCACTTCATAAGGAAGAAGTGTTTGATGTAGATGATTGCTTTGAGGCATGGAGTTATGGTTGAAATGTCTAGGTTTTATCTAAAAACCTTTGAAGATGTGTTTTTATGATGATTATTATGTGATCAAGTGCATCATTAGTACACAATAATTTTAGCTCTTGATGAATGTTAACAAGAAAGTTTCTAAGATGATAGTTTTTATCTCAGTCAATTCTTGAAGAAGGGGTAGTTCTTTTTTCCATTTCTTATTATTTTCTTCTTAGCTATGTTGCAAGATAATAGCTTACTCTTTAAAATTTTCAAGTTCCAAGGCTTCTTGTTTTGATTGAATGGTTTCAAGGTTTGTACTTATTTAAAATGGATCATACCCCTTGACTCTAGGACATGACCCTAATGGTAGGAGAGAGAAGCATGAGGTATATGTTTTCTTTAGATGTTTGGTGCATGTTACTCTTTAATTTTTTTTGACGATTCACTTATTTTCTTAATAAATTCATTGTCAATTGTCTAATTTGACCATTTTGTTGACTATCTTCTCTAATTATTTTATTGATTATCATGGACTTGTTCACAAGGGCTTTGATTGCTTGATATTTTCTAGAACGATAATGAACCGATTGAATTCTTTAACATAAATGTTAAAAAAAAACTACTCTATATTTTTGTATTTTTGAGAAAGCACGAGGATATACACAAAAGGTAAAAAGTCATGGAGGCCGAGACAGAGAGTGTTGAGGAATGATGTCTCAAACTTACTGTCCAAATCGTTCAAGGTTTATTTATCGATGAGACTTTTTAGTTGTGTAGTTATGAGCAGAGTCAAGTCTTGGATGGGTTTTTCGTTGGAATGTTTTATCCATCTTGGTGATACAAAGCTTTCGGTGTAACTTAGGCGGTTGATGAAATATCTTAGAGTCTTATCAAAGTGTATATCTTCTTCGATGAAGTGGAATCGATGTAACAATTGGTTGGTTTTACCAATGAGATGTCATCAATATTACTTCAAAGATCAATGGAGAAAGGTGAGGACTTATCAAAGTATTTTGTTTTCTATGATAAAGAGATGTCAATAAGTCTCTTGTATTTTATTGGTGAAAAAGTTGTTTCGATGGAACTTCGGTGATCGTAGAGTGTTTTGAGGGCTTCATTCAAGACCTTAATTTCTTCGATGAAGATGGTATCGATGAAATGTAGGATGATAAGGGCTTGTTTGGTGTCTGGAATTAATCTGGAATATGAATTATTTAATGCGAGAATAAAATAATTCGCTGTTTGTGGTATTTTTTGAATTCTTGAATTAGAAAACTAATTCCCATTTCCGGCCCAATGCTTGCATTAATTAATTCCAAAAAGAACCTCGAATTCGTTTCTTATTCTATAATAAGCTTTCCATGGATTCGAAATTACAACAAAATGTATAAGTTTTTCGGGTTCGTGTGTGAACAGTTAAGGGATTATAATCTTATTTTTTTAATAATTTTTTTTAATAATTTTTTTTGTTTTATAATTTATTTTTTAATAATTTTTTTTATAAATAATTTTTTTAATAATCTTATTTTTTTCAAAGTTAATAATATATATTTTAATTTAAAAATATATAAGTTAAAAATACATATATATTTTAATTAAAAAACAAGCAACAAAAATGATAAGTTCAAAAATTAAAATTTGTAAGAATTTTTTTATTTTATAATTATAATATTTTAATAAGTTAAAAATAAATGTTGTTCAAATTAATTAAAAAAATAAAAAATAATCCTTATTCCAATTTCACATTATGGGATCCAAATGCAGAATAGATAATTCCAGCTTTTGTTTTCAGGATTAATTAATCCGAGAATAGGTCCTTATTCTAGAATAGGCCTATTCTGGATAAATTAATTCAATGCACCAAACGAGCCCTTATTAGAGACATGATTTCTTTTTGATGTAGCTTTTATATTCTAATAAGGTCTGAGAGGTCTTATCGAAACAATAAGTTTCTTTGATGGGTAGTTGAGACAGAAAGGTGGGAACCATAGGTTGACGATTGTTGAATCTGCTGAGGTGTATTTCGATGATTGGTTGAACTATGAGTTTTGTGCTGAGATGGGAACTGTTCAACATGTCAATGGAACTAAATCACTTTGTTCAATGATATTGTTCACTTGATAGTTGATCTATTGGGAACTAAAATGAACCGCCACACAAAGATGGATATATTTATGATGGAAGATTTTCTATGGTTTTGGTTGAATGATCGATGAATGTTGTGAGAAACTCAGAGAAGTTATAGAGTGTTTTTTGTTGGGGCTTTTCATTGAGTTGATTGTGTTGAGTTGATCTATTGGGAACTAAAATGATCCACTTTGATAACTAGGTTTTTTATTGGAAGGATCCCCTTGAGTTATGATGGGTGGATTTGTGGCATTTTGATTAGAGAATAATCCTTGTGGGGTAGTGTTATGATACAATAGGACACCTTGGGAAATCGTGTTGGTTTGATTATTTGAACTTATGGATCCGAAGGAAATTGATACAATTATATGTCTTGATGATGTAGTGGTAGCAGTAGTACTTGTCATTGTGTTGAAAGGATTGCCATACGTGTTTGATTATGATGTTGTTGAAGATACATTAGAACTTAGATTGGTACTTGTTGTCATTGGGTTGCTAGCTTCAAGTGGATTGGTGTATTGTGTCCCAAAACATGTTGTGGAAGTTGTGAAATGAGTAAAATTATGGGACATACTACTAGATGATATGCTTAATGAGATTTGGGATGATGAAAATGTTTGATTAACCCTAATAGTTTGTGTCCCAATATCCACAATGGAGGAAGTGTCAAATCCTAGTGCTAATTTAGCCCCATTTTGGGAAAGTAAGAAGAAATATAAGTTAAGATTGATGAATAATAAGGCATACATGATAGCCATGATCCTAGGGCATTATGATGTATTTTCAATCTTTTCTCGAGTACATTAAGCTCAGATATTTTTCAAGAAAATTCACCACGCCGAGGTGGTAAAGTGGCTCCTCCTCTTGGTGAATGTCTTGAACTTATTAGTGTGTTAAACCCCATGGTGCTTGTTGGATTAAAACTAGGGTCATGGATATCATCCATTAAAATTTTGTCTTTATGTGATTGTGCAATTGGCATATGCAATAATGACTCTAGCTTGGGCTAAAATGACATCTAATAATAAAACTATGTTTTTTGTATTTTTGGAAATTTTTAGAAAATGATTAAGGTACATGTGCAAGAAATTAATGATGATAATGACAACTATGGTTTGACAAGATGAAAGGAATAAAATGACTACAATGCCAACTAGGGATGATTCTATTTTTTTAAATTTTTTTTTAATTTTTTGGAGAAAATGACTAAGGCAAATGCAAGGAATAAAATGACTATAATGACAACTAGAAGTGGTTCTATTTTCTTTTTTCTTTTTCAGAAATTTTGGAAAATGACTAAGTCAAATGCAAGGAATAAAATGATTATAATGACAACTAGGGATGATTTTTTTTTTGCAACTTTTGGATCAACAATCCAAAGGAAATCTTAGCCCCAGTAAGCATTACAAATAAAAAGGGAATATTTTTTGCTCATGGGATATAATAAGGATCATTATATTATATTTTAAATCAACAATGACAACTAAATATTGGTGACATAACCCTACAATACCTAATAATTATAATATACTATTGGAAAATTAATTTAGATTTTTACAATAACTTATTAAATTTAAGAAAATAAAATCTAATTATGTATCAAATATTGTGGTGAATCTATGAGTTCAAATTTTTAATAAAATAAATTATTTGGCGATTTAAATATTTCTAAGACAAAATCTTGTAAAATTATGGCAATTTAGGTTGCCTTAAGTCTTGAATTATTAGTCAAATTTGGATTCTCAAATTTTAAAAACTAGCTAATTGGCGAATATTAGCCACTAAAAAAATCACTACATAGAAAATATAGCATATTGGGTTTATATATTTGGAAAGAGAAGTAAGAAGGAACATACGTCCAATATTTGGGTTGAAATTAGGAGGTCAATGGTGCTTGGGGTGTCCTTGACCCAGGATTGTTAGATGCAGATGAAAGTTGTGTTTCTGAGACCAGAATGCTGCTCAAAACCTTCTCTAAAAGATTTTTTTAAAAGGTGTCAATCAATGGTGCTTAGGGCACCCTTGACCCTAATTTTTCAAATTTGTAAAGTCTTAGTCTATAAGTCTCTATCTACTTTATTTGATTCCAAATCCATATCTTGAAATCCTATTGCCTACACATGCAAAAAAGAGAAAATGTTGGGTTGATAGGGGTTTGCCCAAGTCAAATTGTAGTTTTGGAATTAAGATTGAAATTGAATTGAAATGGAATCTCTAGAGTAGAAATGTCAATCTTATACCTCATATTTGTTGATACAATTTTGTTTGAATGTGATCACGTGTGTGGATGCAATAACATGACATGACATAAAGGAGATGGATCATGAAGAAATGCTTTCATGAATATTGTTGTAACTTACCACTATGCTTATACCTGAAGAATGCTTGAAGGATGTGGTGGGATGAAATGTCACCTTGAATACTTGAACTTGAATGCTTGTGCTTGATATGGAATAATGAGATGAGATGTGAAAATGAATTGAAAGAATTCTCTTATATAGGGTTCTCAAGGTATTTCATGAATTAAGCCTTCTTGCAATGGTCATAATGAGACATTGGGATCAGGGAACAACTTGCAAGAACCCTACACTAATATTTGAAATTAAGCTCAAATTGGTAGTTCAAGGGAATCATAGGCACCATTGACCTTCAAAAATAGGGAAATCGAGTGAGAAATTAGGTGCACTGAGTTCGAGGTAGATGTTCTAATCACCACACGAGGATATGGCATCAAAGTTTTAGTATTTTGGCCAAAAATAGTGTTGGATAAGAGCTAGGACACCACACACTAAGGCAAGATTAAAATTTATGACATTACAATGAGGAAGGGGAGTCCTATAAGTGCTAATATTTTTTCTACATGAGGTGGTAGTTGTACCAACTTGATTGTTGACTTCATAAGGAAGATGTGTTTGATGTAGATGATTATTTTGAGGCGTGGAGTTATGGTTGAAATGTATAGGTTTTATGTAAAAAACTTTGAAGATGTATTTTTATGATGATTATTATGTGATCAAGTGCACCATTAGTGCAAAATAATTTTAGCTCTTGATGAATGTTAACAAGAAAGTTTTTAAGATGACAGTTTTTATCTCAGTGAATTCTTGAAGAAGGGGTAGTTCTTTTTTCCATTTCTTATTATTTTCTTCTTAGATATGTTGCAAGATAATAGCTTACTCTTTAAAATTTTCAAGTTCTAAGACTTCTTGTTTTGGTTGAATGGTTTCAAGGTTCACGCTTATTTAAAATGGATCATACCCTTGACTCTAGTACATGACCCTAATGATAGGAGAGAGAATCATGAGGTATATGTTTTCTTTAGATGTTTGTTGCATGTTATTCTTGATTTTTTGATGATTCACTTATTTTCTTAATAAGTTCATTGTTGATTGTCTAATTTGACCATTTTTTTTACTATCTTATTTAATTATTTAATTGATTATCATGGATTTGTTCACAAGGGCTTTGATTGCTTGATATTTTCTAGAGCAAAAATGAACCGATTGAATTCTTTAAACAAAAGGTGAAAAGTCATGGAGGCCAAGACAAAGAGTGTTGAGGAATGATGTCTCAAACTTACTGTCCAAATCCTTGACGGTTTATTTTATTGACGAGACTTTTTAGTTGTATAGTTGATTAGCAGAGTCAAGCCTTGGATGGGTTTTTCGTTGGAATGTTTTATCCATCTTGGTGATACAAAGCTTTCGGTGTAACTTAGGCGGTTGATGAAATATATTAGAGTCTTATCAAAGTGTATATCTTCTTCGATGAAGTGGAATCGATGTAACAATTGGTTGGTTTTACCAATGAGATGTCATCAATATTACTTCGAAGATCAATGGAGAAAGGCGAGGACTTATCAAAGTATTTTGTTTTCTATGATAAAGAGATGTCAATAAGTCTCTTGTATTTTATTGGTGAAAAAGTTGTTTCGATGGAACTTTGGTGATCGTAGAGTGTTTTGAGGGCTTCATTGAAGACCCTAATTTCTTCGATGAAGATGGTATCGATGAAATGCAAGATGATAAGGGTCTGTTTGGTGTTTGGAATTAACCTGGAATATGAATTATTTAATGCGAGAATAAAATAATTCGCTGTTTGTGGCATTTTTTGAATTCTTGAATTAGAAAACTAATTCCCATTTCTGGCCCAATGCTTGCATTAATTAATTCCAAAAAGAACCTGGAATTCATTTCTTATTCCAAAATAAACTTTTCATGGTTTTGAAATTACAACAAAATATATAAGTTTTTTGGATCCGTTCGTGAACAGTTAAGGAATTATAATCTTCTTTTTTATATAATCTTCTTTTTTTAATAATTTTTTTTGTTTTATAATTTTTTTTTATAATTTTGTTTTTAATAATTTTTTTTATAAATATTTTTTTTAATAATCTTATTTTTTTCAAAGTTAATAATATATATTTTAATTTAAAAATATATAAGTTAAAAATACATATATATTTTAATTAAAAAACAAGCAACAAAAATGATAAGTTCAAAAATTAAAATTTGAAAGAATTTTTTTATTTTATAATTATAATATTTTAATAAGTTAAAAATAAATGTTGTTCAAATTAATTAAAAAAATAAAAAATAATCCTTATTCCAATTTCACATTATGGGATCCAAATGCAGAATAGATAATTCCAGCTTTTGTTTGCAGGATTAATTAATCTGAGAATAGGTCCTTATTCTAGAATAAGCCTATTCTGGATAAATTAATTCCATGCACCAAACGGGCCCTTAGAGACATGATTTCTTTTTGATGTAGCTTGTATATTCTAATAAGGTCTGAGAGGTCTCATCGAAACAATAAGTTTCTTTGATGGGTAGTTGAGATAGAAAGGTGGGAACCATAGGTTGATGATTGTTGAATCTGCTGAGGTGTATTTCGATGATTGGTTGAACTATGAGTTTTGTGCTGAGATGGGAACTGTTCAACATGTCAATGGAACTAAATCACTTTGTTCAATGATGTTGTTCACTTGATAGTTGATTTATTGGGAACTAAAATGAACCGCCACACAAAGATGGATATATTTATGATGGAAGATTTTCTATGGTTTTGGTTGAATGATCGATGAATGTTGTGAGAAACTCAGAGAAGTTTCAGAGTGTATTCTGTTGGGGCTTTTCATTGAGTTGATTCGTATTGCAAATAAATAGAGACTATAAAACATCAGAGGAGTCTAAACACTTGTATGTGAATTTAATTTATTGTAATACAAGAGATCTCTACTTTGGTATGTAGTTTTTTTTAATCCTGTAAGGGTTTTCCCATGTAAATTCTCTATGTCTATTTTGTGTTTGTTTACTCTATTTTGTTAAGTGCATCTTTATGATTGTAATTGGAATTGAAAGTCACCCCTACCTCTCTCCCCAAAGAATTTGACATTTAGGAAGACATTTCCGAACCTTGATTTATTAACAAGTGGTATCAGAGTTTGGCCAGTTGTGTTATCCTTGTGGGTAGGATGGGTTTTTTATGTCATTTTTGTAGTGGGAGTCTTGCATTAGGATTGGTGATTAATATTGCAGGTTGATATGATAAGCACATTTAGACGAGTAGATGTTGTGAAGTTTGATGGTAGGAGTTATGAGTTGTGGAAGGTTAAGATAGAGGATCTGTTGGTGGATATAGATCTTTGGTTTGCAGTGTTTGGATCAAAACCAACAAGCATGAGACAAGAGGATTGTGATCTCATAGATAGAAAAGATAAAGGGATGATTAGTCTCTGTCTAGTTGATTCTATTCTATTAAATGTTCATGAAGAGTAAACAACAACTTTTTTGTGGAAGAAACTTGGTGATATTTAATAAGGAAAATATCTAGTAAATAAGCTATTCCTTAGGAAGAAGATGTAATCTTTGAAGATGAAAAAAGTTACACGTTTTGCAAATCATCTTAATACTCTCAATATGGTTGTTGTACAATTATCTTCTATAGGAGTAAAAATGGATACCAAGGATCGTTGTATGCTTTTGTTATGTTCCTTGCTTGATATGTGGGATTATCTAGTGATGGATATTCGAAGTACAACAACCACTTTCAAAATGGAAGATGTGGTTTCTTCACTGCTAGTAGAAGAAGCATGAAGGAAATGTTTTGAGATGGCCAAGGAGGCTCTTGTTGTTCAGGGAAAATCAAAGGGAAAAGGCAAAAAGGGCAAGAAGTCCAAATCCATGTCTTAGGAGAAATCAAAGTCTCATGGTAAGAAGTCCAAGGTGAAATGGTGGAATTGTGGGCAATAAATCCATATCCTAAAGGATTGCAAAGAGGAGGAAAAGAAGAAGAAGAAGAAGAAGAAGAAGAGTACTTCTAATATCGAGTCTTCTAAAATTGATGTAGATGCCTCCATTTCTGCCTTAGCAATTTACTCATGAAACAATGTTTGGTTAATTGATTCAGGTGCATCTTTCCACATGACTTTGCACAAAGAGTGGTTCACGAAGTATGAAGAATATGATAGTGGGAAGTTGTATCTAGAGAGTGATTCAAATCATGAAATCGTAGGTCATGGAAGAATCAGAATTTAGTTTCGTGATGCGATAATTAAGGGGATTGATGGTGTAATGCATATACTAGGTCTAGCTCAAATTTTTTTATTTATTAGTAAGCTGAATGATGTTGGTGTGCAAGTTAATTTCTCACAAGGTGGCTATAAAATTACTAGAGTCTTAATAGTGCTGGAAAAGGGTGTACAAAATGACACTTTGTACAAGATGGATGCACGAGATATTGAATGTAACAATGTCTTTGCAAAGACAGAGAATTTTTTTGATAAGGAGAATGTTGCAAACTCTTTGGAGGTAAAACTTCCTACTGAGAAAACTATGTTGTGGAATCATAAGATCGATCATATAGGAGAAAAGGGCTTAAAATCTCCGAAAAATAAAATTTTGGTTGAGGGGCTTGATGATTGTAATTTTGAGTTTGTTTTCTGTGAAAATTACATATATGGAAAACATCACCATGTTTCTTTTTACTCTAGTCCTCATAAGTCTTTTGGTTTGCTAGATTATATTCACTAGATGATGTTTTTGGTCTAGTGGGTGTTCCTTCATTATCAAAGTCTAGATATTATGTATCTTTTGTTGATGATTATTCAAGAAGGTCTTTTGTGTACTTCCTAAAAAGAAAATCAAAAGTGTTCAGTTGGTTTAAAGAATTTAAAAACCTAGTAGAAAATTAGCCTGGTAGGAAAATTAAATGTTTAAGGACTGATAATGGGTGAGTTTTTCTCATCATGTATTTTGAACAATATTGCAAAGATCATAGAATTAAGAGGCATAAAGCTACACCTTACACTCCACAACAAAATGGAGTTGCTGAAAGGTTGAATAGGACGTTGATGGAAAATGCAAGAAGTATGTTGAGTGGTGCTAGTCTGGAGCAGAAGTTTTGGGTTGATGTTGTAGCTACAACATATTATCTATTAAACATATCTCCTACTTCAACACTGGTAGACAAAATGCCTATGGAAGCATGCTCTGGTAAGAAGCTCTATCTGAGACATATTCGTGCCTTTGGTTGTGAGTCATATTCTTATGTGCTTGATGCAAATAAATCTAAATTAAAGAAAAAAGTTTTTAAGTGTGTCTTCATTGGTTATGGAATTGGTGTGAAATGATACAAGCTTTGGAATTATGTCACTGAGAAGGTAATGTACAAAAGAAGTGTAACCTTTTATGAATTGAAACCATTCTTTGTAGATTTGCAGTCAAACAAGAATAAGAAAGAGGAGATGTAGTTGAAATTCCTCTAACTCTAGAAAAGGGGGAACTACGAATTCCATGTGACCTTGAAAATGAGGAGAGCTCAAGCAACTCTGAAAGTTTTGAAAATCTAGTTGAAGAAGAAAAAAAAAACCTCCACCTCAGTTATTGAGGAGGTCCACATGGGAAAGGCATCAACTTGATAGGTATAGATTCTCTATGTTGGATTTGAATTGTGCCTATGCTTTGATTACTCATACTGATGAGCCTAGGACTCTAAAAGAGGCAATTCAAATGTTTGATTCAAATTAGTGGTTGGAAGCCATCAATGAAGAAATGACATCATTAAAGAAAATGAAACCTGGGATTTGGTGCCCTTGCCTAATGGTCAAAAAATTGTTGATTGTATATGGCTATTCAAAAGAAAGATTGGTCTGGATGACAATGTGGAAAAGTATAAAGAAAGGCTGGATTTCTTTTGTCACTTATAATAGCATATGATTTTGAGATCGAGCAGATGGATGTGAAGAAAACATTCCTACATGGTGATTTGGAAGAAGAAATTTATATGTCTCAGTCTGAGCACTTTGTTAAAAAAGGTAAAGAATCCTTGGTTTGCAAGTTAAAGAAATCTCTCTATGGTTTGAAATAGTCACCTAGAATGTGGTACCAAAAGTTTGACACTTTTATGTTGTCATTGGGATTTGTAAGATCAAAATCATATCATTGTGTGTACTTCAAAGCTGAAAATGGTCATTTACTTATCACTGCTTTCTATGTGAATGACATGTTTATTAGAAATGATAAGAGTATGATTTATAATTTGAAATGTCAATTGCCAACACGTTTTGAAATGAAAGATTTAGGTGCAACTAGGTATATTTTGGGGATGGAAATCAGAAGGGATAGGAAGAGTAGAAATCTTTGGCTTAGTCAGAGTAAGTATATAAATACTATCATCGAGATATTAAATATGATAGAATGAAAGCAATTGGTTGTTCCAGTGTTGTAGAGAATGAAGCTTTTTGCTAAAGATTGTCCAAAATATCCTACTAAGATAGAGGACATGACCAAGGTACCTTATGCAAGTGTAGTTGGTAGTTTAATGTATGCAATGGTCTGTACTAGGCCAAACATTTCCTAAGCAATGGGAGTACTAAGTCGATTTATGGCTAATCTGGGTAGGCCACTTTGGGATACAGTAAAGAGAGTTTTTAGAAATATGAAGGGTACTTCTCAGTATGCTTTGTGTTATCATGATAACTCAGCCAAATCAAAGAGATCTATCAGTATTCAAGGTTATGTGGACTTTGATTGGGCAGGGTACATTGATAGAAGAAGATCCACTAGTGGATATGTATGCATGTTGAATGGTGGCATTGTTAGTTGGATGAGAAAGAAACAATCTATAGTCACTTTATCTACTATTGTGGAAGAGTATATGGCTACAAATCATGCTTGTCAAAAGGTTGTTTGGCTTAAACGTTTGTGTTCTGATGTTAGTTTTGATGCAAGGTAGATCTATATCTGTTGTGAAAATCATAGTGCCATTTGTTTGGAAAAAAATCCTACTTTTCATGCTAGGGTGAAACATATTGATGTGCAATATCATTTTGTTCGTGACATGGTGGAAGATGGAAAGATAAATCTAGAAAAGGTAGAAACTCTAAAAAAATGTTGCAGATGCATTGACAAAGCCTGGGAGCACAACTAAGTTCAAATGGTGTACCAACTCTATGGGCCTTGATGCCCATGATTCTGAGTAGTCTTTGAATGTTCTGAAGGTGCCAGTAAGTTCTTCGTCAATTGGGAGATTGTTGAGGAATGATGCCTCAAACGTATTAGCCAAATTATTCAAGGTTGATTTTATCGATGAGACTTTTCAGTTGTGCAATAGATGAGAAGAGTCAAGCCTTGGATGGGTTTTTTGTTGGAACATTTTAGTGTAACTTAGGTGGTCAGTGAACTATCTTAGTATTATTGAAGTGTATATCTTCTTCGATGAAGTGGAATCAATGTAACAATTGGCTAGTTTTACTGATGAGATGTTATCGATATTACTTCAGAGATCAATAGAGAAACTTGAGGACTTATCAAAGTATCTATTTTCTATGATAATGAGACGTCGATAAGAATCTTGTATTGTCTTGGAGAAAAAGTTGTTTCGATGGAACTTCGGTGATCGTAGAGTGTTTTGAGGGCTTCATCGAAGACCCTACTTCTTTGATGAAGACAATACTAATGAAACATAGGATGGTCTTGGCAACGTGATTCCTTTTCAATGTAGCTTGTGGATTCTAATAAGGTTTGAGAGGTTTTATTGAAATAGTAAGTTTCTTCAATAAGCAATTGAGACATATAGGTGGGGACCACAGGTTGACGATTGTTGACTTTGGTGAGGTGTATTTTGATGATTGGTTGAACTATGAGTTTTGTGCTGAGATGGAAACTGTTCAACATATTGATGGAAGTATATCACGTTTGTTTGAAGTGTTAGGATTAGGTAATACTGAGAGGGGGGGTGAATCTGTATTACAAAACTTTGATTTCAACTTTAAACAATTACAAACAATCCAAAGTAATGCAGAAATGAAAAAAACATACAAGCATAACACATTACTCATGACACCATGATTTGTTCTTGAGGAAACCCTAGCCAAAGGGAAAACCCCAGTGGGGATGGTACCCACAAATATATGTACTAAAATATAATATCCCTGTTAGGAGATCTAGCCCTGTTAGGAGCTGATTGTTATATAGTACATTTCCTTGTTAGAGGAATACAAAACCCTATTAGGGGTATACAAAACACCTGGTTAAAGGTGGTGAGCACACTGCTCTTACAACCAATACTGTCCCAAAAATAGTTCTCAAAAGGGGAACAATACAAGCACTTATCTTGCTTAGATAGTTCCAATTGCAGCTCGGCCTCTTACTGATCTTGCATCTAATCTCTGCTATTCTATTCACAATCTTCCTCTGTCATCATCACCATACCATACTTTGCTTTTACAAAAATACTCCATACTTATACAAAATCAGCCTTCCAGTCGGCTTCACAATTATCATGCAAAACATAATAATAAATCATGCAAATGTTATCTATGGAGTCGGTGCTCTTACAATACTAAAGAGTCAGCAATATACTTTATTCGCCTGTCTTAGCACGTTACCATATTCACTTTTCCTTCCTTAATCTTCGCAACTGATAATATACCCTGTTACACTATTTTACTGCCTTCGTATATCTTCCAAACACTGTATCTCATAGATTTGGTAACCAAAACTTATGCGATCTTAACTGAAGCATGTGAATATCCCAAAATACCTCCAGTTAACTTCGCAAGCTATAATACCTTCTTTATCTTCATCGCTGACCAAAATTGTGCCACTGTACCCTGTCATCCTGATTCTGTACTTAGTCATTTTCATGACTGAGACTCTAGTGGCAATCTCCACAACATGTGATCACTCTAACATAAGTGTTGCCATAAATGACAACCCTTAAGTGATTCTCAGTACTCCAAAACATCACATGCCAACATGAAGTTGTTGTTCACTTGAGAATTGATGTACTAGGAACTTAAACGAATGACCACATAGAGATGGATACATTTCTGATGGTGAGTTCGTTATGGTTTTGGTTGAATGATCGAATGCTGTGAGAAACTCAGAGAAGTTGCAAAGTGTATTCTGTTAGAGCTTTTCATTGAGTTAATTGTATTGCAAATAAACAAAGAATGTAAAAACATCAGAGGAATTTGAACACTCGTATGTAAATTTGATTTATTGTAACACACAAGATCTCTACTTTGGTGTGTGGGTTTTTCACTCGTAAGGGTTTTCCCATGTAAATTCTCTATGTGTATTTTGTGTTTGTTTACTTTGTTTCCGTTAAGTGCATCTTTATGGTTGTAATTAAAATTGAAAGTTACCCCTACCTCTCTCCCCTAAAGATTTGACATTTAGAAACATGTTTATCTATCTTTGAATGCTCCACTTCAAGCCACAAAATTCATCTATTAAGGTCCTCATCAAGGAGAACATAACCCTCATAATCAAGTAAATTCCCCATAAGTATTTGAAAACACCATTTGTTCTTACGTCAATAGACATCATAAATTGAAGGAATCATGGAAGGCCACATTTTTTGTAGATGATATCTAAAAACATTAGTTTAAATTAACTTGTAAGTTGAAATCTACACACATAAATGAACTTGAAGGAGGAACAATCAATTAGAAAATAAAATATCTCAGTCAACCATAAATATCTAGAGTCCTTGGTGAATTGTTGCCTGACATTCAGTGGATCACTTTTCTATCCACGAAGAGTTGACAGCTTCCTGCTCGTGAGAGTTCAAGTGTAATTTCACACAAGGAATCGATATGTCCACCAGAAACTTCCCCAATAGATTTCTCCTTTTCGGAGCTCGCTCTGTTTCTATCAAACTTATAAGAGTATTAGAGGCTTTCTTTATTCAAACTGATCATCTTGCTTGCCAAGTCCTCTCAATTATACCCAATAATGTCTCGACATATAGAAAATGTTTAATCATTACCCTCCTCTTTAAAAAAAACCAAAAGGGTGTCAATATAATACGACTGTTAAGGACGTTGATAGCAGAAATGGTGCCACAATATCATTGCTTAAAATTTCAAGAATAAAGTTTCAGTCTTTGTGATTATTAGTTTGGCCTTTACATGAAAAGATGTTCAGTGACAGTAACAGGCAGATGGGAAGGGCCCATCTATATACGTTGTAGCATCTCCTGCAATCTTCCACTTTTTTTCTAATTAAAGTCACAATTTCAAGATCTATGAAAGTCACTTTGTAACTATCCTAACCTAATAGGTGTCAATAGGAGGTGAAAAGTAATGTCAACTCCTATTCCCAGACAAGACTGTAAATGTTACAGTATCTTTCATGGTTGTCAGAAATATTGAATAATACAAAGCTCTATTAACTTTCTCCAGACACTTCTTCCACCTGTCTCTCTTTTTGTTTGTCAAGTGTCAAGGTTTAAACAACACAATTTAAATATTGATTTGTTTCAATTCGTCTGAAATTAAAATGGGTTCTATTTAAAAAAGGTGTGTGATTTTAAATGAATCATGAAGCGCACTAATAGTTCTTATAATTAACTTAGTGCAATCACAAATTCTAAACTATACATCAGATTCTGACAAGTTTTTTTGATTATCTCTATATGCAACTTAATTGCTTATAACTTCTAAGTAGTAACAACATGCTGTGGAATCTGTTAAGTGGACTTAATTGCTTCTAGTTATTATTCTGACTTCTGAGTAATAGGTCATTTCAAAGTGTTGCCGAAAATATGACACCTTTTGCCTCATTACTGGTTTGCTCGGACAACCAAAAAGCTTGTGCACAATTGATCCAATACTTTTGCACAAATACCCCAATAATCATAAAACTTTGTCCAATAATCATGCACTAGTACCAATAAACTTGTACAATTAATCTAATTACTAACTTTTTTCAGACTATTGACTCATAAATAATTTTCTAATAGACTTTTAATTTAGAAAATCTAATATAGAATAATTATCCCCATTTACACCCTTTATTCACACTTACCAACATATTAAAAAAACCCTATATAAAGGAGCTTGGGAAACCCTGTATAAAGGATCTTGGGTTTTCAAGAGAGGCAGGAGATTGAAGAAGAACCCCTGCAAAAATATCATACAAAAGTACATGAAAAACAGTTGAGAATGGGAGGCCAAAGGAAGACTGTAGTGGTGGGCGTGGATGGATCTGAACAAAGCATGAGGGCTTTATTATGGGCTTGCAAATATCTTTTACCAGGACTTGAGCAGCCCTATCACTGCATAATTCTTCACGTCCAACCAGATGATTTCTTTGCTGCAGGCCCTGGTAGTATACACAAGTTTTTTTTAAACTAGTATATGGATGCTATGTTATGTTCAGCACAATAAGCCTTCTGTTTAGGTTTTCTGTCAATATGAATCTATAACTGTACTTGTTGGTTGCATGGTGTAACATTGCAGCCTATATGCTCAGCTCAGATGTTGTGAATCTTGTGGAGATGGACGCTCGTAGGACCACACAAAAGATTTTCAGGCGGGCTCTTGGTATTTGCAGGGACAACAGTGTGGGTATTATGTTTTGTTCAGTTTCTTGTATAAAATCTCTTATGGGAAAGATTTTATATTATTTATGAGTCTGTTTGTTGTCTTTTTTCTTTTTTCCTGGGGTTAAAAATCTATTTTTGGGAAAGATTTTAAATTATTTATGAATTGGTTTTGTAATTTAATATGAGAAAATGAATTATAAGATATATCTTTGACCCAAACTTATACTGCTATTTCTTTTATTTCTTGTTAAAAATCTTTTTCAAAAAGATTTTATAACACGAATAAGTCAATTTTGTTATTCAATATGAAAGAATGAATCTACACTGATATATGTTTCTGTTAAAAAAATAATTTTGGTAAGATTTTATATTGTTTATGAGTCTGTTTTGTCATTCAATATGAAATTATGAATCTATATTGATATCTCTCTTTGACTGAGCTTATACTGACATCTCTTCCATTTCTTGTTAAATTTTTTTTTAAAGATTTTATATCATTTATGAATCTGTTTTGCTATTCTACAATGAATCTATACTGGTATTTTTCGACTGAAGTTACTAATATCATAATATGTCTTCCATTTCTTGTTAAAGATCTTTTCTTTCTGAAAGATTTTATATTATGTACAAATCTGTTTGTTATTCAATATGACAAAAATGGATCTTTAATGATATCTGTTTTTTTTAAAAATATTTTCCTTTGCAAGATTTTTAATCATTTACAAGTCCATTTTATTATTCAAGATGGGAGAATGAATCTATACTGATATCTCTTCGGTTGAACTTATATTAGTAACTTTTCTATTTCATGTTAAAATCTTTTCTTTCGTATCATTTATAAGCCTGTTTTGTTATTGAGCATGAAAGTAGAATCTATACTGATATCTTTCAGTTGGACTTATACTGATATCTCTTCGACTGAAAATCTGCTGATACCTCTAGCATTTGCTATGTTCTAAAATAATGGGAATCTCTGGGCTTTGAAGTTCAGGTGGAAGCAGATACAGAGGTAATTGCTGGTGAGGCGAAGGAGAGGTTGTGTCAAGCTGCAGATAAGCTTGGAGCTGATTTTCTGGTTTTGGGTAGTCATGGTCATGGGTTTTTCAAGAGGTAAACAATTGTTTTCAAGCTGGAACGTTTGCACTATGCATGGTGCATTCAAGTATGAATTGTGTTTTTTTTTCAAAATAATCAATTGAGCAAGAGAAATCAGAAAAGCTTGTGATTGATTGCACCATAAGTGAAGTGCAGGGTGATTCTGGGAAGCGTGACTGACTACTGTATTCAGAATGCAGACTGCCCTGTTATTGTGGTGAACAAGAAGGTCTGCAATGACATTTTGTGAAAGGAAAATGGCATGAAAACAGAGGGTTCCGTGTTCAGAGAACATTTGTGGGAAGCTAATGAAATGCACACTTACAACTGCAGAGGAGGAAAGCTTATTTTCATGTCAATTGGTGCAGTCTCTGTATTTTCATACTATGTGGTGGGATGGCTTATAGAGACTTTGCATACACTCCCCTGTTTTCTTGCAAGTACCCACATGGTGTTACATATTATAGTTTGTTAAAATTAAAACAGAGAGTTATATAATTATAGTTTGTAAAAATTAAAATATCATTAATGTATAAGTCTTTTGTCTGTTTGAAAAATTGAAGTGTGGGGAATGATGGGTCGAAGGAAGTGGCCTTGTAGGACGAGGTCCTCCCTAAGTGGTTTCAGGTAACAATTGAGGGACATTCATCATGTTAAAGTGGGGAATGATGGCTTCCGAAAAGCGGCCTTCTCCGAAGAGATCCTCCCTAATCCTGTTCCATCTCTTATGATGTTGAGATTCCTAAACTAAACAAGACTTGATTTTTCATAAGATTATTGAGAACCGCTCAACTATACCAATGGTCCAAAATTTTTATGAGATATCTAATATTTTTAAATTTAACTCCTCTAAAAAATCATAAGATAATATTATATTTTATAGCTTATACTTCATATTATAAACTATTGTAAGAATGGATTTATATATTTATAATTTAATTAAATAAAATAAACTATATTATTATTGTATGCTCTTAATATTTTATAAAATAATTAGAATTTTATATTATTATGAGTATAATCATACAAACATAATACATGTTTTGTATAATATGATAAAAAAAATACAAAATAAGATCAATATTGAAATAAATCTAATGTACTTTGCAACTATAATTCTAATTGTTCAATTCGTAGGTAACAATTAATTTATACACAAGTTATAAAATATTAGAATAAAATTTATTTATTTATCGTTTAAAAGTGTTTTTATATTTATTTGTTGACTAGATGCCAAAAAAGGAAAAGTGAGTTGGTCAGATGTATGATCTTGAAAGATACAATCACTAGAAACCTTATATTAATTGACGTTGACACTAAAAATTAAGATTTTGGAGCTTGCACACAACTTTTAAAAAGGAACCCCTAAGCTGGACGAGGCTATTATGAGAGGGCTTAGGCAAGGTTTCTATCCTCCAAATCATCCTCAATTGTGTTTTGGTGCCTCAAACACTTGAGGTGGGGAGCTCAATGGGTCTTCTCATTTATAAAGAACACAAAAGCATGACAAACCTTTTCCATGTTTGTGGCAATTTTTGTAGAAGACAAATTTTTAAGGTCATCCTAAATCTTTCCCTTTTACCAATGGCTATAAGTTTGGTTGTAGCTATTAGAACATATTCATTGAGAGTTGAGGAGGAATCTATTGCAAACCCTACTCCTTTTGTCTTGTCCTTGCCCTACCAAGAGTCTGTTCTCCTTGGGCAACACACCTATGATTTTAGTAGCCAAGCTTGTCAATTTTCATGTTCCTAATTATTATGTTAAGGCAATGTTAGAAAACATCAGAAGTTGTTTGTAAAGATTTTGTGGCATGGACGAAAAGTACTTGGACTAATATTGCAATCCCTTCAGTGAAGATATCATAATATGGCCTTTTCTTCTTTAGTTAGTTCTATTGAATACTTTAATTTTGTACAACAACATGGCTTATGGTTTTTGGATGGATCTATAGTAACCCTTTTTAATCTTGCAGTGTTCACTAATACCAAAGTTTTGATTAGGTTACACTTGTACAACCTACCTCTAATTACAAGAGATGCTAAACTAATTAAATCAAGAGGATGATTTCATTAAATTGGGCCTTAAGCAAGAAAATTCAAGGCACAAGATTGTTAGGGTTTGCACTGTGATAAATATTTCCAAGCCTATAATTTACACCATCAATTTATTTTTTCTTCATAAGGTACTTGGATCTAATTTTAAATTCTCAAGGTTATCTCTAAAGTGCTTTCAATATAATATGATCGGTCAAAAAATCTTGAGGTGTTGTTCAAAAAATTCTTTGGGACTACAATCTACTAGTCTTTAAGAAATGGATGAGGAAATCGGCCTCACATGATAAGATTTCACCAAGCACAACTACAATATTTTTTTTATTAGACTCAATTGCCATTCTCTTAGCCTCAAGGTACAAATAGAGGGATTAATGATAAACATTGCTTCTTTTCCTTGTTCCTTCTACAACCATTCTTTTGGTGTCTTCTCCTAATTTCATAGCCCTTTTCATGAAAAGTAAGATGACATCCTTTGTTGCACTTCTAACTAACACTGAGCAGATTATGTTTCAATCCTTGACATAAAGAAAATCACTTTTTTTGTGCTTTCCATCAATTGTGATAATGCCCTTTCCACATATTTGAGATGCTTCTTCGCCATCAAACTTAACTGATCCACCATTTCACTTTTCAAGGATAATGAACTTTCTCCTATCACCGGTCATGTGATGGAAACGACCATTGTCAATTATCCAAGTGTTGGAAGGTAGTCCATACAATCACTTATTTCTCATTACTGTTCTTAGTTTTCATAATTCAAGACTTCTTTTATTTAGTTTCATTTCCATCAATATCCAAAGCCATAAAGAGTACTTCATCATGGTCAGGTTCCTCATCATCCAAGGAATAGCTATCCTCCTCGGAATAGAGATTCGTTTTCTCTTTATTATTTCTATGTTCTACTTTCCTATCAATATCTTCTTTAAAGGGACATTTAGAGGCATAATGAACAACTCTTCCACAAATAAAACATTTGAAAGGTAACTTACCTTTGTTTTGGTTGGTTCCCTTTTTTAGCCTTCTTACAAAGTTTGCTTCAATTTCATCATCAAACTGATCAAAATCTCCTTCTATATTTTTGTTGGCTTTGAATGCAACTTTCTTCTTAGGATTATCTAAGTCAAATTGTCTCATCTCAAAGGTAGTGAAGAACCATATAAACGATTCATTGTATATTTATCCAAATTTTTTCTCTCCTCAATAGCATAAAATTTATAACTATAAGATTTGGGAAGAGATCAAAGCATCTTCTTTACTACTTCATCTTCATCTAACTTTTTGCCAATACCTCTAATTCTATTTACAATTTCAATTACTTGAAGTATGTAGCTAGAAATGTCTTCCTTTTCTAACATCCTCAAGTTCTCAAATTTGAATTTGAGGTTTTTCATCTTGATTTGCCTTATCTTCTCATCCCCTTCACAGATGTTGGTAATCTTCTCCTAGACATCTTTAGCTATTTTTTAGTTCATCACCTTCACAAGCTCTAAGTATACTAATCCACTAATGATTTCATTTCTTTCTTTTCCATTGTTCTCAAACAACTATATTTCATTTGTAGTAGTTGGAGGAATGGAGGAAGAGTATAACCATCTTTGACTGAATTCCAAATTCTAAGCCCCAAAGAGTTCAAATGTGATTCCATCTTTAGCTTCCAATAGGTGTAATTTGTGGCATCAAACTTGGGTATATTGTGTATCCCTAAGTGTATTATCCCAATGTTTAAATGAAGAGGAGAGAATTGGGCTTTCCCTAAGAGGTTGTTGGTGGACAAGTCTCACTTCCTCACTAAGAGAAGTGTGCACAAGATCTTATGACTCAATTTGTATGTTCATCTTCTTTCTAGTCATTTCTTCATTCTTCTCGGGTTTCCCTCTAAGCCTATGGCTCCTCCTTTGAGGTGCCTTGTTGGCTGTTTTTGTTGATTATGATTTCTTTGTAGGATTTTTTCTCTGCTTGGCAGCTGTAGGGTGCTCATCATCCCTAGTTTTTCTCTTCCTAGGGCTAGGGTTTTCCTTCTCACTAGGGTTCTTTTTCTCATATTTTTTCTTCTTTGTTTTTCCCCTATTGATTTATGTCTTTTACATTTTTTCCTTTTCTTTTCTAGCAGCTTCCCTAATTTGAATTTTTGTTGTGGCCTCAGTATTCAAATTAGGGTTTGTAGAAGAACTATTTGCATCCTCATGCATGGATGAAGAAGAACTTGTTTTGGCTGTAGTAAGGTTTTCTCTAGGAAATTCCCTAGAGGAGGAAGCATCAAGGGTAAATTTTATGGCCCCTACTTCCCTACTAACTCTACGAGTCAATGGTTTCCCTCTAGGTCCTACAATTGTTACCCTAAACTTCTTAATTAGAAATTCATCCCATGCCATGTGAGCAGTTACATCTTGCAAATATATTTCAACTAGAAATTTTATCAAACAATGATGGGAAACATATTTTTTCCTACATTTTTGGGTCTCCATGATCACTATCTTCAACAATTTGAATATAATGTTAGGCATGTTTACCCTTATCCCATGTATCACGTGGCTTAATAATTTGAAATGGACATAATGCAAACAAGACTATTTTCCTTCACAAGTAAGGTATTTAATGGTGTATACAATGACACATCCATTTCTTTGGAAAGGAAGTTCTCATTGTCATATACTTTTCCACTTGTAGTGGATGGTCTACAGGCCTTGTAAATTCAAATCTTTTTGTTCTAGCATCCTTTGTTTCAGAGTAAGGTTCTCCATTTGTAGGTAATCCTAAAACCTTTACAATTCTAGCCTCAGTAGCTATAAATTTTAGTCCTTTAACTGTAGCCTCCCCATCTAAGAATGTTCTAGAAAACTCTAAGGCAATCTCATTACTAAAGCTTGTAAATTTCAAGAAATAATCCATCCAACCATAGTTTCTAAACTTTGGCTCACATACTACATACTACAAAAGAACCCTAGGTATGGTCTCTTGGTTCATTCCTAGTATGGGGCCCTCCGATTTTATCATCTACACCCTTCAATTGCTTCCTCAACTTAATTCAAAATTCTGCCTACGATTTCAAAATTATGTCTACAAGCTCTTTTCTTCTTCCTAATGCCAATGTCGTATATTTTAAATTTTGTTTCTCCTTAATTAGCATTACAACAATGATTATGCATTAAAGAAGGACATTCATAAAACAATATGGTGTTAGTTTCAGAACAAGTAAAAAGATACAATCAAGTACATTTGTCATATCACACATGCAAGTTGTCACTTCACTCAAAATTGGCTATATTTTGAAATCACGACATGCTAGTGTTAAAAGAAGGTATAAGTAAATGTCATTTACTAACATGTGGGCTTACACAAGAACTCCTTCTCCCCAACTTAAATGAAATCATGTGTCTGCACATGATAGTATGAAAGGGATGATGTGTCAAAGATTTGGGAAAATTTTGGTATGCAAAGTATAAATGTTAAAGTACAATAATTCAATAAATACATATGAAGTAATAAATATACACAAATTTATGCACTTGCCTATAGATCTTGATGTGACATTAAATATCCATCCTACAAATGATGAAAAGAAAGCTCTAAGCTAGCATGAGGTGCAGAAAAGAACTGAAGTGAGGTGGAGGTGGAGTGACGTGGAAGGTGAGGTAATGTAAAATGAATGAGAAATTAGAATTATTAATGGAGAAGTTCATTCCCACGAAATGTAGAAATATTTATTATGATTAAATGTATACCTAACTTAGTTAGAGGGTGATACACTAGGTCCACCTTCTTTGGCTATAGGAATATCAAAGTTTTAGTAATCAACAAATTGTTACAAAAATTATCTCTTTGAAGTTGGCTTATGATATAGTTTGAGATGATGACCATTAACCAGGAGTTTAAGTCTTGTAGGATCAACTATTTTGAGGTGAAAAACACCATTTGGGATTACCTGAGTAACTTCATATGGTCCAAGACATCTAGTCTATAATATTCTTAGATTGTCTTTATTCTTGGAATCATAGAGGAGAGCCCATTTGCCCTGTTAAAATTTCAAAGCCTTAATATATTTATCATACCACTTGATTCTTTGATTTTGTACCATCTCAGTATGCTGTAATGTAGATTTTCTCAGTTTATCCAGTGAATTGAGTTGCATCACCCTATCTTTTTATGCTACTAATAAGTCCATTCCAAGATCCATTGTTTTCCTAAGAATCTTATGCTCAAAGTCTATGGGCTTCATGGTTGTTTTCCCATACAAGAGCTTGAGTGGAGTGAATTTAGTAGTGGTTTTCTATGTGGTCCAGTACACCCATACTACTTCAGGAAACCTTCTTGCCCAATCTTGTTTGTGTATAGCTACTATAATTCATGAGAATGACTTCTATCTCCCTATTTGTGATTTCAAATTGGCCATTAGCTTGATGGTAATATGGTGTATATTTTTTTTTTTCTAACATCATACTACTTAAACACAGTTGTTACTAGAGTTGAAGTGAATTGACCCCCTTGGTGTGTTACAATTTCTCTAAGAACCCCATAACATGTAAATATTTCCTCATAGAGAAACTCAACAACTTTATTATCTCTGGCATGCTTCATGGCCTTGACCTCAACCCATTTGGTTACATAGTTAGTGCAAACCAAAATGTAAGAGTTTCCCTTTGATGGGGGATCAATTGGACTCAAAAACTCAAGTCCCTATTTTTTGAAAGGGGTGAAAAAACGTTGAGGATGTAGAGGAATTTCATCTAATCTAGTTGGTCTTCCCATCTTCTAACACCTATCACATTTCTTGGTGTACTTACTCAAATCCTTATGAAGTGTAGGCGAGTAATATCATATATTGAAGATTTTGATTATTTTTCTTTTCTGCAAAGTTTCCCCCATAGGATTCATCATGGAAAGCATGCACGCTATCATAAGTTTCATCATCTCTCACACATCTTCTCATGACATTATCTAGAACAGTATAAAATAAACAACCTTCTATCCATGATACTTGAAAAGTATTTTCAATGAGTAACCTTCTCTCTTTTGGAGAGAAATGTGGTACACTGACAAGCTATGTCCACATACCATGATGTGTGTACACTGATAGAGAAATGTGGTATACTGACAAGCTATGTCCACATACCATGATGTGTGTACACTGATAGAGAACAAATATTCATTAGGAAATGAGCCATCAATGAATTGCTTGTCTTCTAATGTAGTTAATCTAGACAAAAAATTGCTACAACATTTTCCTTTCCGGGTTTACCCACTATGGTGATGTTAAATTCTTACACTAGGAGTAACCATTGTGCTATCATTCATGTAATCGATGGTTTTTTCATGTGTTATGTAATTGTTGCATGATCTATAAGAACAAAAATATGGTACCTTGTGATATAATGCTTGAATTTATTGAGAGCATAAATTAATGCCAGAATTTTATTTTCTATTATAGTGTAGTTGAACTTTGCTCCTCATAAATTCTTATGAATGAAGTAGATTTATCATAAAAATCACATTGCGATTTTCTATTGAAAGTATTCTCTTTAGTTTATCACATTCACCATTCAATTAGGCTCAATAAGAACACCACGAGAATGAAGGCCATTAACCTTTGCAATAATGTAAAGATGACCATTAAGTGTTTTAATCTATTAGAACTACAACTGATAGACAACTTGGAGAACAAAATGGGAGAATGTGATCATGATCACCAAGTTGCTAAGGTACATGTGAGACATTAGATCAGTTGTTATATTGTCATTGATGTCAACTAGTTTTGACTTTACTTATCATGATAGTTGCAAACATCTGAAGGAGGTGATGTTGGTGGAGGAAAGGAGATATTATCATGAAGATTAGATGTATGGGTAAGTTATGAATAAGGTATTCATTGGGAAAATTATTGATGAGTCTATGATAGTACGATAGTGATTTGATTGACTTACATGATTTTGCTAAGTGTTGCAGATCAAGAATGTACAAGTTACTTTGGTCGGTATATGAAGAACTTAGTGTACACCAAGAAGATGTAGTGTACACCAAGTGCAATATTAACCGAGTACGAAGAAACTAGCATATCACAATATTAACTGAGCAGGAAGAAACTGACATATCATGGTATTGACCTAGCAGGAGAAATAAGGAGGAACATGTGATTGTCGACATGTGATGATGAGATGGACGAATCTAAAAGATTCCAAGGATAAAGAAAAAGTTTGTTATGAAGATCTATGACTAGAAAAATTCAAGGATGATCGGATGATGAAGATAGAAAACATTTTAAGGCACAAGTTTTGAGGAAGGTTAAAGAGGCAAAACCAATGATGGAGATTAAGAGGCAAAATCTATGGCTGAAATGAAAATGATTTATCATGTATATATAAGGAGACAAGAAATGCAAAAAGGAAAAGAGAGAGAATCGCATGAAAGATGAAAATTGATGGTGCATACATGTGAAGATGGTTAGATAGGTTGAAGTGAGAACCAAGTGATTCTACAGACCTAACTGAGTGACAGAAGGAGATAACCGAGCAAAAGAAAGTAAGAGGAAGAAGGTGAATGAAGAGAATATGATGACCAGAGTTATATTGAGCTTAGCATAGATCTAAATATGAGAAAATGAAGTTGTATTTGAATCAGGTCATATATTGTTGCTTTCTAACCATTTTTATAGTCAAAATCTCTTAACCGAGTGAGACTTAACCATCTTTTTCTATTGGCATTCTATGAATGTTACTTGTTTTCTTGTTGACTGAAGTGAATGTATGGTCACAAAGAACTGATAGTGATAAATCCTCTAACAAGGTCACACCTTACAGTGTGTTTGTAACCTTTAATAGGGTAGGCTCTTAACTGAGCTCACTTCAAAAGAGTGAAAATATTTTGGGTTATCGGTCCCAGGTGGTTTTTCCCTTAATAGGGTTTCCACATTAAAAATCAAGTGTTAAATGTGTATGCATGTGATGTTTTGATATTTACTTTATACATTACAGTAATTGGTTAAATTGGTATATGTTAACTACTAGTTGGTTTACATTATCTGATAGTTGGTTAATTAATCAGTAAGGCACAGTCAAGTTATTACCGACCTATTTAGTTTATTTGTTCAAGTTGATATTATACATCTGAGATGAATTTAGGACTGTAGGATAACTAAAAATAATTGATTCACCCCCCCTCTCAGTTATCTAACAATTGGTATTAGAGCACATAGTACTTGAAGGAAGAAGTTTGAAGGACTTAAGTTGAAGATCTAAAATATGTATAAGAGAGAGTTACCAAAGTTGAACAAGGATAATTTCTCAACATGGAAAAGCATGATGAAGTTGTATCTATCAGGCATTAGGGATTCTACACTATACTATTTGGAAAATCAATTCATAGCACCTATTGGTCCTTTAACTGCCACATAGATGAAAGAAAGACAAGAGCATAACACAATGATGATTGAGATTTCTTATTCTCTATCAGATGTTGAATTTAAAAATATTAAGAATTGTACAACTAAAAAAGAAATGTGGGATAAATTGACACTAGTTCATAGTGGACATAAAAAATTCTTAGGGAAAAGGCAGAATCTTAAGAGGAAAATTTGATGATATGAAGATGAAAGAAGGCAAAAATATAACTCAGTACAACAACCGAGTCAAGGAAGTGATGAATGCTATTCGAGGAGCAGGTGGAACTATTAATGAAGAAACTGTGGAAAGAAAAATTATCTGAACACTATTGCCTGCCTATGCTATTAGAGTCTCTGCAATACATGAAATGAGAGCAGTACCTGGTAATGATGTTTCCCTTGATAGTCTAATCGGTAGATTGACTGCATTTGATCTTAACAACTTTGATAATAGTGTTGTACCTAAGGTAGACTACATTTGTGACATCTTTAAATATTGGAAGATCAAGTAATAGACATTAGATAAGAAATGGAAGTGATTATAAAGCTGAAGAAGATGATCTTGAAGAACTTGAAGCATTAATGGCTAAAAGACTACCAAAAGGCAAAGGAAAATACAGAGGTAAACTACCCTTAATATGTTACAAATGTAAAGAGATTAGTCATATTGTTGCAAGATGTCCTAATAGGAATGATAATGAGAAGACAAGTGAAAGATCAAATGGAAGAAAGAATGATAGAAGAGATTACTGAGATCAAAGAGGTAACCGACAATGAGGAAATAGAGAAAATTGAGACTACAAAGATAAAGGGAAAAAGACATGATACCTAATTGAAGAATATGATGATATAGAGACTAAAATAGATGAATAAGAAGCAGTGTATGTTGCAATGAAGGAAGATTATGAAGAAGAAGAAAGGTATGTAGAAAAGGCACTTATTTTTAAAGTAAGAAAAAATGATACTTGGATTATTGATAGTGGTTGTACATATCATATGACTAGTGATGATGATAAGTTTGAACATTATAATGGAGGATTTGTAAAAATGGGAAATGATACACCTTGTCAAGTGAAAGGTAAAGGATCAATACTGCTAAACAAAAAGATCAGATGTGAAAATGCTTATTGGGTGAAAGGACTTAACTATAATCTATTGAGTGTAGCATAGTTGAATAATACAGGTTATCGAGTTGCATTTGAGAATAGAAGAGTAAAGATCTATGACGATGCTGGAACACTGATCGGTACTGGTGAACAATCAAAAGGTAACCTATTTTATCTAGACAATGCTAAAACTTCATGTTTGATGGCTAAAAATGACGATGTTTGGTTATGGAACAAGAGGTTATGTCATGTGAATTTTGAGAACATGGTAAAGATCAGTAAGAAAAAAAAAGTTAGAGGTTTAACAAGTATATCTAAGCCTGACCATGTGATGTGCAAACAATGTCAAATGGGTAAAATGACAAAGTCTAGTTTCAAGAGAAAACATTATTCATCTTTAATGCAATTCTGGATTTAGTTCATACCAACTTATGTGGTCCAATGAAAATTCAGAGCTATTATGGAGATAGATATTTTATCTTATTTATTGATGACTTCTCTAGAATGATGTTAGTTATGTTTCTAAAAGAAAAATAAGAATATTTTCAAATGTTTAAATGGTACAACGAAAAAGTAGAGAAAGAAACTGGTAAGTAATTGGAATGCTTGAGATCTGACAAAGGAGGTGAATTTAGTTTTGATGAATCTACTAACTTTTGTAATGAACATGGAATCAAGAGGTATGTATCTACACTGTGGACACTAGAACAGAATGGAATTGCTAAAAGAAGGAACAAGTCAATTGTTGATTGTGCTAGAACATTACTAATTGAAAAAGAGGTTGCACAAATTTACTAGAGAGAAGCTATCAGTACTGCTATCCATACACTAAACCGAGTACAACTGAAGAAAGAGTCAAACAAGACACCTTATGAGCTATGATATGGTTATACACCTAATTTGAGTTATTTCAAGATATTTGGAAGTAGATGTTACATTCTGAAAGATGATTGAAATGACAAGTTTGATTCTAAAGGAGATGAAGGCATATATCTAGGATGCTCTACTAGGAGTAAGGCATACAAATGTTTAAACAAGACTAATAACAAGATGATTGAAAGTGCAAATGTGAGAGTTGATGAGTTTTCAGAGAAAAATGATAAAGAAATCAAGAAGGAACCAAAAGACTATGGAAGATTTGTTTACATACAAAATGAAGATCCTGACACTTTACCTAAGCAACAGTCTGGTGTCACCGAGCAACAGAATACTAAAACTGAGCAAAAACCCTTATAGATCGAGCAATAATAAATAGTTACCAAGGAAAATGATGGTCATGCACCGAGTGGAGAAAACATTGAAGAACAAATAACTAAGCCTGTACTATCAAAATATGTGAGAAGGCACCATCCACATGATTAGATAATTGGTAACAAAGGAGAAGGAGTGATTAAAAGAAGTAAGTTAAGGAATAATACATTTTTGATTTGCGAATTTGAACCTAGAACTGTTAAGGATGCATTGGAAAATGATGATTTGATTAAATCAATGAATGAAGAGATTTAGCAAATACAAAAAAACAAGACATGAACATTAGTACCAAGGCATAAAGATAAAAATGTGATTGAAACCAAATGGATTTTCAAAAACAAATTGAATGAGAATGGAGATGTTACAAGAAACAAGGAAAGATTAGTCTGCAAAGGTTATGCACAAGAAGAAGGAATTGACTATGGAGAAACTTTTGCACCTGTTGCTAGACTAGGAGTAATAATTCTACTTGCATATGCTGCTTATAAAGGATTCAAGGTATATCAGATGGATATTAAGTCTGCATTTCTAAATAGGATACTTGAAGAAGAGGTATACATTAAACAACCTGAAGGTTTTATAGATCCAACTCAAAAGAACATGGTTTTTAAGCTACACAAGGCACTTTATGGACTGAAACAAGCACCGAGAGCATGGTATGAATGATTGCACTCTTATTTGATAAAAATTAGATTTGTTAGAACAAGTGATAACAATAATCTATATTTGAAAGGTGAATCTAATGATAAAATCTTTATTGCTGAAATATTTGTTGATGATATCATATTTGGAGGTCATGATACTTTATGTAAATATTTTGCTGATGAAATGAGAAAGGAGTTTGAAATGTAAAGTTTGGGGAAATCAAATTCTTTATTGGTTTACAAATTCAACAACTGAAGGAAGGTATATACATCACACAATCAAAATACATTAAAGAGATCTTGAAGACATTCGGTATGGAAGACTCAAAGCCAGTCGGTACACCTATGACAAGATGCAAGATAACCAAGGATGACAGGTCAAAAAAGGTAAATCAAACCTTATACAAATATATGATTTGAAAACTAATGTATGTTATCCACAGTATACCAGATATTCCACATGCTATTGGAATTGTAGCTAGATTTTCTACAAATCCTAAGTAGACACATATGACTGCTGTAAAAAGAATCTTGAGATATCTGAAGAACATCGAGGACTATGGACTGTGGTATAAGAAAGAAGGCAATTTTGAACTTAAAGTCTATATAGATGTTGACTAGGTAGGGAATATTGATGATAGAAAAAGCACTACTGGAGGAGCTTTCTTTTTAGGTGAAAGACTAGTAACATAGATAAGCAAGAAACAAGGTTGCATCTTTCAGTCCACTGTTGAAGCTAAATATGTAGTTGCTGCTATCAACTATTCAAATATTGCATGGATAAAAAAATTATTAGAAGGTATGAATGAAGAAATAATAGATCTAGTGATAATCTATTGTGACAACACAAGTGCTATCGACATTTCAAAGAATCTAGTGATGCATGCAAAGAAAAAGTACATATCCATCAAATATCATTACTTAAGGAAGTAATTTTAGGAGAAACATGTCCAATTGGAATATGTGAAGTCATAAGAACAAATTGTAGATATATTCACAAAACCCTTACTGAAGGATACATTTGAGTACTTGAGAAGTATACTTGGAGTCCTTCCCCTATCTAACAGTCACTAATGTGATATGGGGCTGCATCAACCTATTCTTTATCAAAAGATCTAATTATATTGATGCAAGACATTCACACTTTGGGATTCCTAAGGTTGTGAAGAAAGTGGAAGACAAGATGAAACCAAGAATATATATACATGTAAGGTACAAGAATCTATAAAGGAACAACAAAGATACTTATTTGGCTACTGAAGAAATTATTTTTGGCATTGCTATCAAAGGGAGAGAATATGACATGAAATATTCAGTTAGGAAAGAGCTAACCAAAGGGAGAGTATGCATAGTGATTAAACATATTAAAAAAATAAGTTAAGGGAGAGGTAACCAAGTCACAACATAAAGACCAAGTTGTAAACACTTAGATTTGATTGGTATTAAATGGTATATTTTATATTATGTTTCCATTAATGCCAAAGGGAGAAATTGTTAGAACTACAACTGATAGACAACTTGGAGAACAAAATAGGAGAATGTGATGAGGATCACTAAGTTGTTGAGGTCTATGTGAGACATTAGATCAATTGTTATATTGTCATTGATGTCAAATAGTTTTGACTTTACTTATCATGATAGTTGCAAACATCTAAAGGAGGTGATGTTTATGTAGGAAAGGAGATATTAACATGAAGATGAGATGTATGAGTAAGTTATGAATAAGGTATTCATTGGGAAACTTATTGATGAGTGTATGATAGTGTGATAGTGATTTGATTGACTTACATGATTCTACTAAGTGTTGAATATCAAGAATGTACAAGTTACTTTGGTCTTTATATGAAGAACTTAGTGTACACCAAGCAAATGTAGTGTATATCGAGTACAATATTAACCAAGTAGGAAGAAACTAACATATCATGGTATTAATCGAGCAAGAAGAAATTGACATATCATGGTATTGACCAAACTGGAGAAATAAGGAGGAACATGTGATTGTCGACATGTGATGATGAGCTGGACAAATCTAAATGATTCCAAGGATAGAGATAAAGTTTTTTATGAAGATCTACGGGTGGAAAAATTCAAGGATGATCAGATGGTGAAGATTGAAAATGTTTAAGGCACAAGTTTCGATGAAGGTTAAAGAGGAAAAACCAATGATGGAGATTAAGAGGCAAAATCTATGGCTAAAATGAAAATGATTTAACATGTCTATATAAGGAGAGAAGAAATTCAAGAAGAAAAAGAGAGAAAAGTCACATGATGGATGAAAATTACTAGTGCATACATGTGAATATGGTCAGATAGGTTGAAGTGAGAACCAAGTGATTTTGCAGACCTAACCAAGTGGTAGAAGGAGATAACTGAGCAGAACAAAGTAAGAGGAAGAAGGTGAATGAAGAGATTATGATGACCAGAGTTATATTGAGCTTAGAATATATTTGAATATGAGAAAAAGAAGTTGCATTTGAATCAGGTCATATACTGTGGCTTTCTAACCATTTCTACAGTCAAAATATCTTAACCGAGTGAGACTTAACCGTCTTTTTCTATTGGTATTGTATGAATGTTACTTATTTTCTTGTTGACCCAAGTGAATGTATGGTCACAAAGAACTGTTAGTGATAAATCCTCTAACAAGGTCACACCTTACAACATGTTTGTAACCTTTAACAGGGTAGGAACTTAATCGATCTCAGTTCAAAAGTGTAAAAATATTTTGGGTTACCAGTCCTAGGTGGGTTTTCCCTTAATAGGGTTTCCATGTTAAAAAATCAACTGTTAAATGTGTATGCATGTGATGTTTTGATATTTACTTTATATTATAGTAACAGGTTAAATCGGTATATGTTAACTACTAGTTGGTTTGTACATTATTTGATAGTCAGTTAATTAATCAGTTAGGCATAGTCAAGTTATTACCGAGCTATTTAATTTATTTGTTCAAGTTGATATTATACATCAGAGATGAATTTAGGATTGTAGGATAACTAAACATAACTGATTCACCCCCCCTCTTAATTATCTAACATTAATAATCTCACTAGGGTTAAAGGTAATGAAAAGCTTAGGTTTAGGTTGAGTTTTTAGTTTTGATGAGGAATGATCAATGAGGTTGACAATGTTATCAGCTTCAACACACTTATCATCATAGTCAACAACATGAGTGGAAAAAGGCAAAGGTTGTGTGGACTCAATGATATTGGTTGAATGAGATGGCAAAGGATTGGTGTATAATTAAAAGTTTTTGTTGAGAGGTTCTATGGATTTATTTCATTGATCATTAACACCCTCAACAGATATAGTATTAGAATCAACGAGGTCTTAAATAATAGATTTCGAATGGAAAAAAAATTTAGAATCATGACCAGGTTGATGATGGTATTGACAAGAATATTTATGATCTAAGTGTTTGGGTAAAGTTTTTAAATGTGTCAATTGGATTAATAGGAGGAAGGGTTAACACTTTAGCATTAATCAACTTTAACATCGCATTATGAAAAGATTTAGAAAGCTGAGTAAAATTACGAGGTCTAAAAATAGATGACAAAGGAGCCACACCTTTGGATGTTACTACCACTTGCTCATCAACATTATTGGATGAAATAATGATCTTAATGAAGTCATTTGGTTTCTAAAACTTGTTAAAGTTGATGTGGCATCACTCTTATCAACCATAGCCATTGAAGTAGTGCTCTCAAATTGACTCACTTAAAGTTGGTAATTATGAAACACTACACATAATTAAGTGAAAGAAGAGAATTCAAAAAGTAGAGTCTTATCTCTAAGGTTTATTTGTAAATTAGCAATGAAAATACATTTCACATCAATATTAGGAATTGGATAAGAAATATGAGCATGGAAATGCTTAAATCTACCAATAAAATCAATCACTTTTTTCTCTAACACCTTGTTTACAATGCATTAAATCAGTCAAATAAATCTTAGGAAAAAATATTGTTTTGAAACTTTTGGATGAAAGAATTAGCAGTATTTTAGAAATAATTGATAGAATAAGGAGGCAAAGAACAATACCATTGCAAAGATTTTTCTAAAAAATTTCTAGTAAACAATTTAGCCATAAACCTATGATCATGAGGGAAATCACTACACAATGTTTGGAAGGTTTTGACATGGGTCAAAGGATAGCCTTTACGATTATAAGTCTCAAGATGAGTAATCTCCATGTATTGTAGAATAATGACATGAATGATATCCAAAGAAAAAGGAATAGAAATATAAGAAGTAGGCATGTTCAAATTGGATTGAGTTATTGAAGCACTTTTTTGTTTCAAGGAAGACACAATTTAAACCAAGCTATTAATAGAGGAATCAGTTGAAAGAATGGTAGGAGAATATATGTTTGAAATTCTTGGAGCATTGCGGAAAATGGAAGGAATGGTTGAATACAAAAAGGGTACACTATGGTAAGTTGGCATTGATGAAGGTAAAGTAACACATGGAACACTTGAAGGAATAGTAGGAACAATAGGATTAGGCATGCTAACATGTATAGGACTGATAAATTTGAATGGATTTTTTTATGATAGGTGGAGCATAAGTGGACACTAGGAATGGAGGTAGAAATAGGCATGGAGGTCTCAATACTAGTAATAGGTCGAATAAGACCTAGATCTTGAGCATGATCTATAATAGGCTTGACATTTTTATCAATGAGATGAGAGATACTACATAAGATGTCAAGACCATGTTCATCATTATGAATTAACTTCCTTAATCCTTATACAATGGGAATGACCTCTGGATTAGAGTTTTCTTGTCCTAATCATTGCTAAAGTTTTTCAAAGTCATTGGAATTTTTTTGAACTTTCACAAGAGGGAATATTAAAGCTGTCGTGCCCAAAAATTTACATGCAAAAATACACCAACCTTTTTTTTTTTAAGAGTTATAAGTTTATGTTTAAGGTTAATAGTTGACTTAAGTTGAATGGTCGATACTGAGAGGGTGTTGGAAATCTTTGATTGAAGGGTTATCGTTAACGGTCACCCCTCACATATAGAAATGCCCAACAAGTTCTAAGGTTAACTAGCAAGTCTTCATTTCGTTCCAATTTAATATTCATAAATTAATGGTTAAAAAATTAAGCTCTATTGGCCACTTAAGTGTTGCATAACAATAGTTCATGAATGAGATTGATTGTACGGATCTAAATTTACATTCAGTGATGTTTACTAGGTTACAAAGAGGGTTCAATATAACATCAGGACACTATAAGTCCTAGTATGATTATCTTCTATAAAAGGATCGATTTAATATACAGGTTGAATAACTCTACTGATCAAGTAAAAAGGATTCCCAATCATTTAAATTATGTATTTGAGGTAAACTAATCTTACTAATGAAAGTAACATGATGGTCAAATTAATGACCAAAATTAAACCTAACTATGTGCAATTCATTGCAATATAATAACCAAATCATAAATAAATTTTAGCTTTACTAATATCATTTTGTATTGTCTTAAAATGGAAGCACTTCCATGGTAAGAGTGTTTAGCCCTCCGAGTAAGTGGTTTGGGGTCATGTCGAATGCCTTGAATGGATATTCAGCTTGGATTTGGCTTTTCTCTTGTTCTACCCTATTTTCCACTTCTTCCTAGCATTTTCCTAGCATTCTGGACTATGAACCTGAGGTTTTTGACCATAAGGTCAAAGTTGACCTTGATCCTGACTAGGTCAGGATTGAGCTCGACCTTGACCCTAGGGTCTAGGATCTTCGGTGTTAGCTTCCGGTTTCAGGATTTCATCAAAATATTGCATTTTCCCTCTTCGGGGCCACTATTTCTCGGATTAAGTGTCAAATTCTCAAATTAATATTTGAGGTGGACCTTTCTCAATATTTGTATAGGATTCCTAATTTATTATTAGAGATTAGCCTTTCTTGATTTTTGTGCCTAATGCTCAAATTAACTTTGGGGTTGGCCTTACCTCGAATTTTGTGACAAGACTCTTAAATAATTATTTTATTTCTATATTAAGGGTGGTCCCCTCCTAGAGTTTTGTGTCAAGACTTTAATTTAATCTCCTCTCCATGCACACCTCTCTAGAGTTTTGTGCCATGAACCCTTAATTATTGTTTTCTACGAGGCCCCTCTTATGCCCTAGATCACTATAAAAGGGAGCCTTCCTCTCTCATTTTCTCCATCTCATATCTCATCTCACAATATCTCAAGCATTCAAGCCTTCAAGCATTCAAGCATTCAAGCATCCAATTCATCAAGGAGATCCATTAGAAGCCATTGAAGGATTCAAACTCTATGGAGCCCTCTTGTTGAAGATCCATTCATTCAAGCCTCTTCCTATTCCAAGATCCATTCAAGATTGGTGTTGAAGATCTAAAGACAATTGATTGGAGACATCCTACATTCGATTCTACATTCATCCATTCTTGTGGATTCAAGGATTCGAATCCTCCACAAGGGTTTCAACTCAAGCAAGGTGAATTGTTCCATTTACTTTGTTTATTCTAGCAATTTCAATTCAATTTCAAGGTTAATTCCTAAATTGGGTTTGACTGAGGCAAACCCCTCCCCCCCAACAAACAAAACCATTTTTCTTGTAGGTACAGGTGCAGGACGGTGAATTAAAGTATAGATCTAGATACCCTTTTCGCTGAACTTCCAAGATCCGCGAACAAAGTCAAAATCAACCTTAAAAACTCTAGGTCATCATTTACCTTTTATGAGGGTCAAAGTCGACCTGATCTTATCTCAGAAAAATATTTCTGGGTTTTGTAGATCTCGCAGTTTTAGTTTACAATTAAGAGAATCAACAGTTTTTGAGATCGTTTGATAGGGTTTTCAACCGATTCTTTTTTAGAGGTAAGTCCCTTTATCTCTTCATTTCAATATTAATCACCTATATTTACTTTTTATATCAATACAATTTCATATAAGTGTAAAATATTGGTCTTGGGGTCTCTTTTATGTGCAAACTATTGTTCTAGGACCTCATCCATATTTTACCCTATACACATTTATTTTAGCCTAATGTCCACATTACTAATATATTAAGTCACTAAATAAAATCATATAATAAAATGAATTTAATTAACTAACTAATAGTTAGACGAATTTATTAACATAATGTTAAATTACCTTTAATTAAAAATAATTTAAATAAAATTCACTAACAATATAAATTAATCAAATTATACTATCTGCTTTTTAAAACATACTGACAACACCTAAAAGAAAAAATTTAATTAATTGATTCATCTATCATACTCTAACTAATTAACAAATGACTAATTAATTAATTAAATTAACCATTAACTGATATTGATTAATTTAATTAAACCAATAAAAATACTAGATACCATATATAACAAATAATAAAAGTACACATTAATTAATGAATGTGTTAATTAATTAATAAATAAAATATTGATTAAATTCATATATATTAAATTATTAAATATATTAATTAATTAATAGGTAAAATATATTAATTAAATAATATATTTAATAATATCTAAATTTAATAATAAATAAATATAATAATAAAAAAAATAAAAAAAGAACTTAAATGTGGTGGCATTGCTTTAAGTCCCAATGGGACTATGCGAGGGCCCGTACTTGTCAGCACAATACCTTGCACTTGGCAGGGCCCATCTTGCCAAAGCAAACGGGTACCTGCAGCAGTAGGACCACGGCTCATGTGATGGGAGAGGGGTGTGCCCCCCCCCGCCCCCCCCCCCCCCCCCCCCCCCCCTTAATATATAGTATTTTCTTTTAAATTTTATTATATATTTTTTGTTTGTTTTCTTAAAAAAAAAAATATAAATATGCCTTTTACAAGGCAACCTGCATTTTTTGACAAGTGGGTCCCCCTTATATTTTCTTTTATATATATATATTTTAAAGTCATTTGAGAGCCTTTTTGGGGAGACATCCAAGTGGGTCCCCCAAATTGACTTGGCATCCACTAGGCCAAGGAAATGAATAAGTTATTCACTATGGTATTGGAAAATGTATGGAAAATTTTCCCATACATTTTCCAGAGACTTGTAGGTCTCTATTTTTTATTTTTGTTTTTGTTTTGCACTAGTTTTCTTTTGCTCTTTGTACATAGTTTATGTTTTTGGTTTATGGTCTCTTGTATTGTTTTTTTCTTTTGCCTTTATTCAAAGCTTATGATTGTTCTATAACATTGCCACTAAATTAATTCATTGTTAGCTATTAAGAGTTAAGTCCATTTTTTTTGTTTGCCTTTGAAACAAATAAGATTGCAATAATTTGGCTACCAAAACTTAATCTACTTGCTACTTAGCTTCTTACTTCTTTCGTGTCCAAAAGAATTTTCATTCACTCTTAACTCTCACCAAATTTATAAAGGACATGGTCCAAAGAGTATAGAATAACATATAATGCAAATGACAAAATAAGATTGTATCAACTCTTTATTTTCAGTAGGAATATCAACAAGAGACTATACATTTTATGAACTAAAATACATTTTACATTTTCTCATATAACAGGAATACACTTGCATTTGTCTTTGAGCAATATACAATATTTAAAAAAAAAACATGAATCTACCCAAAGGAAGATCAAGACATTACATCAATACTTAGAAACTTCAAATACAATTTTACAAATACATGACTTGGAGTATTAAATCCATCACATAATAACAATGAGCTCAAGGGATCCTTAAGATCCCCTTACAATAACAACTATCAAAAAACAAAAGTGATCCATATCAAAAAAATTGAATACATTCTCAACTTTCTTCTTCAAGCTTCATGGCTTCAAATCCTGCAACAAAAATATAGAGGCCATGGAGTGCTCACCTCCCAACCTAGGCTTCTATGAAGCCACCCCTGAGCTTGGGGAACTATCACATAGACAAGGATACACATTCATGCAAACCAACATCAACAATAACACAACAAACACATGAAAAATTCCCAACCAAGGCTTTGAACATTGAGTCTCATAATGACCCAAAATTTGGGGTGAAGGTGGAACTAAATCCCAAGGGGAGAAAGCACATTTCATAAAAAGAGACAAGCCTACACTTGGCTTTCTCATCACACATCTTCCAAAATATCACAACCCAACAAAACTCCTTATGACCCCCAAGACTACAAGTCATACAAATCCCTTATGACCCCCAATATACAAAAATAAATGACTACATGGAGCCCATACATCCATGTTTTCTTCATTCTCCTTTCCAAGGAGAGACTCTACACCCACGATTGTCCCAATTAATCCCTTCACCCCCAAGACTACTCTTCCCTCTCAAGGGTGAGTGTGGCCTTGAGAACTCCCTTAAAAACAACATAAACAAGAAAACTCAAGAACTCAAAAATTTCACATTTACAACACAAAGAAAACATGCACTACAACAAGCTCAAGATATCTCATACACAACTACAAATCAAGCAACACAACATACTCTCATCAACAAAAATACGGAGAGCACAAAATTACCATACTACATACAAAGAAATTATCATCTACAAGAGCTTTCATGAGGAGCCACCAACCTAAGTCCAAGAAATAATGGTGAGAGAGTTGAAGATGAGATCCTGTTGTCCAAGCCTTTTTCCTCTATCCAAGTTCCTCCAAAATTAACTAGTCTCTAAGTTAGAGAGTGGGTGTTCAAACTCTTCCAAAAGAAGAGTCCCCTATAAAAATACCTCCACACAAGCTCCTAGGGATAAGATTACATTCCTATTGGGTGGTCTTCCTTAAGTCTCTTACAAAGTTTCTAAATATGGGCTCCTAAAAAGGTTGGCCAAAAAGGTGGGCAAAGGACTTACATCCTAATGGATGGAGCTCTAACCAAGACCTTGTTTCAAAAGTTGATTTTCGGCCATTTTAAAAATCCAAATTTTGGAGGGGTCTTTTGGTCAACTATGGGTTGTCCTATGGCTAAAAATGCCCCTTACCCATAGGTATATCAAGTGGGCTTACTAAAAATAGCCTAAACACACCCCTGGGCACCTTTTAAGCCCCCCCAAAACCCATGTAAAGTTTAATTTCGAAATTCATTGATAGGACACTACCTCAAGCTCCCTATCCAAGGGATTTCTCATGAGGATCCTCATGGTACTTTCCTAGGTTGATGGGCATCCAATCCCCAAGTGGACATGTCATGGCCACAAGTACACACACAAGTGTCAAGTGACACAACAAGAATGACACATCACAAGCCATGTGGCATATCCACTTGGGCATACTAAAAAATAAATAACATTAACAATTTAACATACAATTTAAATACACTCATGCACATTACTTTCACAAATAAAATATGATACAATGAGGTTTTTGCCTCTCACTAGAAGTAACCTTGGTTCGAACTGATTTTCACATAGGTCTATGCTTTGGTTCTCCGAAAATACCATGGTCTAATTTCCTGCACACTAAATCCAACATTAGTAGTCCAAGAAATATAAATCCACAACATATTTGAATCAATACATTCAACTTAACAAATCATTTGTGTTGCCACATACTCAATTAAAATTCACTTTGCATATTCAATGCAACCTTCTTCTCTCATGTCATCATGTGCACTCATAAACTTCACATAAGTAATTAACTTTCAATTCACAATAGAAGTCTCATCGTATCATAATTCGAATCAAATCTCCATTTCCTAGTTACTTACGTAAGCATATAAAATCCATCATCACAACATTCATAAATCAAAATAACCATAACTTAGAATTCATATTTATATCATAAAATGGTCAGCAATAATTCATCACCTAACATTTAACCCTAAATGAAATTCACATCTCAACCTAATTCATTTCTTGATTTTCATTTTCCTAACAACTCATATCAACATAAATTCCCTAATTGCACATCTCAGTATTCATCTAAATCAATCATCATAATGCCAATCACAATGTATCATAAGGTCAACATTGTGAGTACAAAAGGCATCATAAAATGTAATGTATTCTCATCTGCTGTAATCAAATCTTTGTCTAAAAGAGTAAAATCTACTAAGCTAATCAAAACATTAAGCCAATTACTAGGTCTACCATAACGATAATGGAAAAGCCATGACGGGTCTAGGGTGAGGCCTCACAAAAGCCTCATCTTCATCATGAGAATAATGGGAAGATTTGTTCTCTATATTATATGATTGATGTCATTATTATTCATGTTGGTATCATCAAGATTCTTATGAATGGTAGAAGGCTCAAGATCAAAAGAACTCATAAGCCTACAACTTCTCCTAACTGTAATTCTATAAGTAGTGATCAAAGTGGTAAGAATCATGCACAAGGGAATGAAATAAATGTGATATATATATGTGTGTGTGTGTATAGCTAATGTAATTTTAGTATTCCAAAGTGATACATAATAACAATATTTTTATGGAAAGAACATCTAACTAACAAATTTAAAGATTTATTGTAAAGCATGCAAAGTAGATCTAGATCTAATTATGAAAATGAGGAATATGTAATGCATACAATGTAGATCTAAACACCAAATAAGATTTGAAAATATATAGAAAAGATCACATGGATCATTATCTAGAAGTCTAAAATTTTTCCTAGTCTCAAATAGGGGCCAACAAATGGCTCTGATTGGGGACTACTTTTTCTTAGAAAAAGTAGAGAAGTCTAGAATATTTGGTAGTAGATCAAAGCTAAAATAGTTTTGGCTATAGGTTCAAAAGGTGTTAGAGGATAGGGTGTTTCTTATAGAAAAGTGGAGGAGAAATGGCCACAAACCAAAAACTAACAAGCCAAAATTGGGACAAGGTGGAGAGGAAACAAACAAGACTCACACTAAAAATCCCTAAATATATACATGGTAATAAGACCCTAACTTAGAGCATATCAAAGTTTGATCATGTGAAGACATTGATGAATTGTGAGAAATAAAAGCAACTATTGAAAATGGATGTATGCTTATGAAGCACTAGAAACCTCAGAAACACCATGTGGGCCCAATAGAGATTCAACTCATGTAAGAAACCCTTGTATATCAACATGCAACCAAAGAGCCATTTTTCATTGTCATATGGGGGAGTATTCTAGCATTTATGGAGTAGTCTCATGCATGAGCACTGACACTATGGTTTGTGTATCAATAGTATTCATGTCCTTTCCCTCTTCTAGACATGTTGGTGTTAGAGGGTTTCTCTTGGTGATTGGTCAATTGTCGAGAGGTTCCTAGTTGGTCTCCAAAAAGTGGGTTGTCTTCAAATGAAAAGGGTCTCTCTCCCTCTCTTGGATAAGGTCTAGAAGAAATCCTAGTCTATATAGGCATAACTTGGTTGTCAGAAAGGTGTTGGAGTAAGAAAAATCAAGATTGAACAAGTCCTTGGTAGATGTGGATGGAAATAGGATAGCGTCTTCTCAAGATGGAGATGCAAAGGACTTAGATCTAAGTCAAGGTTAACAAACCTAGGTGGTGTTGCACTCACAACTCAAAAAGAGATAGTTGAAAAGATGATGATGGAACTGATTTTAGGACAAGGTTAACAAGATTTGAACTCACTATAATGTAACTTTGAATGACCAAGAATGGTGATTGATTAAGAATAGTTCTCAATATCCAAGGTGTAGCTATAGAATGTGAGATGATTTCTGAAGGAAAAGTAACAAAGTCTCAGGTTGTTTTGCAAAATGTTTTTGATAGGATTGTTTTGTCTTATTTTTGGTGATTTTTTTTGTGAAAAGTTTCAATGTAAAAGTTTTCAATGTCTTACAAACACATCAAACACATTGGGGAAAAAGAAGCAATTCCTACGCCCTATAGTCAAAATGGATGAGTGAGAAAACCCTTTCTCATAAACTTAAGTACACACCCACTAGCTAATCAAAATAAAACCATCACCAAGCATGCAATGGATCCAGTCATGATGCCATATTATCCGACTCCAAATGCTAATGGGGGAATGATATGACGAGTATCTTGGGGAAATTACTATTTTCCTTCCACTTGGATTATCCCACTTTCAGGGTGAACCGAGTGGCTGCTAATCTATAGTTCTTAGTAAGGGTATTTTGTTCAAAATCACCCTTTGTGTCCATGCAAGCACAATTAAGGCATATAGCCCCACAAAGAGCCTTCACACCAATAGTCACATAATCATGATTTAGACTCGAGGGCCCTATTATGTGGTCAAGCAAGAGCCATGTATAAGCTCAAATAAAATATAGCTTTCGAGGATTTGGCCTCAAAGAAGCAATTTGTTTAACGTGAGTTGGACTGGTGTGGCTTACACCTCATGCTCACATGGGTCATTCTTCAAGGGTGAGTACTTTTTCCCAATTGGATAGGCCCATCTAAATGATTGCAATAAAATAAAAGAATGATTACGAGAGTTTGGATTTATGATTTTACCTTAAAGGGAAAAGATCATAATCTCCTATCCCTTTCACCACTCACAAGAAAATCAAATAGTTGTCATTTTGAAAGTCTAGCATGCAAGGTTCTTGAAAATATTAAGAAAAAAAATATTTGGTAGATTTTATCATTGGCAACCTGCATCAACTCATTAGTAGTTTAATTATTTTGTTCTTCGACATGCGTCCTGCAAAAAGGTCTAGATCAATATCTTCACTTAAAAATCCTACAAGAACTAGTTAAGCTACTAGAAAATATAGAACATAACAATATGTGTGACCAGCGAAAACATCAAATGCACTAATCTAGAAATCAAGGAAAAACTCTTGATATCTCTCAGAAAACAATGAAACAGACTCCTACGAGTATGTACTAAAATGAATATGAGTATCGTGTGGTCTGGTACGAGTATCAATTATGACTTATATATGTCTATGTAAATGCTCATATGAGAAACATAACTATAATAGAGTCAAAACACCAGAAATCAATAATAAAAATGCACAGGGCTGGACAAGATTCTCATACAAGAATATAGAGAGTCCAATACAAGTATATACTGCTTTTAGTATGAGATTTAGAACATACTCTTACTAACCTATGTGAATGGCCATATGAGCACACATGATCATAGTATGAATTGAACCTTGATATTTTCAATAGAAATGAAAAATAAAGGTGGAGATAGAAAATCGATTTCTCTGCCCCATGGTGAGTGCCATAAATGTGTGCATGAAAATGAGCTCTAAACTACAACACACTTCAATGAGTCATTATTTGGCTAATATAAATAAACAAAAACTAATTAATCTAATCTAAGAAAGACTAAGGTGACTCATTTCCTTCTAATAGACTTGAGTGTAGACTTTCTCTCAGATCATTGCAAACCCAGTGAAAACAACAAGACCTAAATGAAGGATTTGAACATGCAATTTGTATGAGAATGCAAGTTTATTTGATTAAGCTAAGGTTAATCCAATTAATATAAAAAATGATTTGTTCCTATGTGATGTTTGATGCAACAATGATAAGAAAAATAGATTATACTATGCTACCAATAATGATCAAAGCTAATTTAATCCATATTAAACCAAATTGAAATGTTCCTCTGATTGATTGCATTAAAACTAATTTAAATCAACTAACGCAATGAAAAAATTAATAAAATATGGCAGCGTGGATGCTCCACAGTCCTTGGCTCTTAGCTGAAGAGGTTTCAGGCATGAGTGGGCCTGTATCGGGTTCCTAAATCATCTTCGTGGTGGCCTTTGCTGGTTGGTAGCTCATAGCCTTCATGCCTCACTGGGCTGCCTCGTAGGTCTGAACCCTCCATTAAAAATAAAAGAAAATAATAGCATTACTTTAGCAAAAATTAGGATCCTTTGTGAAGAAATGAAGCTTGCATATATAGAATCTATTCGGGAATGAATGGTTGAGATTGATTGGAGATGAACGGTTGAGATTGCTTTGAAGAATCAGTCATGGTGGAAACTTTCCAAATCAACTGGTAAGTTCATTACACTGTTTGTGGGAAATTCCAAAATGACTAATGAGTCAATTGGACTGATTTTCTAGCTAACTAGCTTGTTTCCAAAATGATATTTTATTAACTGGTTTGTTGGCAAAAATATATTCAGTTAACTGAGAATGATGCCATAAATGCATTTTTAGGATTTATTAATATATTTAATGCATTTTTATCAAAAGGTGATGAAATAATTAATTTAAATTCATTTTATGATTAATTGATAATTTTCTTATTTATTTAATCAACATTTAGAATGTTAATTAAATAAATGATATATGATTGATTTAATTTGCCAATAATGTTTGAGGTTAAGGAATTAATTAATTATTATTGATCAAGTGCATTAATCGAATAGGGTATTGATTATATCAATTTGATGAATTAGATTGCCTTAGGTTAGGACTTAGGGAATTCAATCAAAAATAGGGTTTTTATGATAAACAATTGAGATTAGGGGCTTATGGTTTAGGTGACCATTTTTAGGTGATTATAGTAGCCAAGGATTTATGTGATCGATTAGATAAGAGGGATGAAAGGATAGGGTATGGATATATAGTAGGTAAGTGTTGGATAGTGGATAGGGTACTAAAAAGTTTTCATAGGGATAACTAGGTAGGATGACAAGATCAACATTGACACACACCTTGAAGGGTGGTGGTATAATGGAGAACAAGTGGTTGGAATAACTTGAGACTTTGATGTAGGAGATTATGGAAGGTTTTTGGAAGGAGAAAAATCCTTTAGAATCTTGGATGCAAATTCTAATTTTTATTTTGTATCCAAGTCCTTTAAAATGACCCGAGAATCCACATATCTTTTGATTTTTCTTTTCTTTTGGATTTTTTAGCATATACTTCTTCAATGATGGATTTAGGAACCCACATTTCTTTCTTTTCTTTTTGGACCTTTGTGATCTTTTTAATAACTCTTTCTACTTTGTATTCACATGTCGATTAGACTAGACATGGTGATGTTCATATATAAGTGGATTATTAGATCTCTGATTTCTTTGTTTGACATCCGAATTGCTTCCAAAAGACTTGGGAATTTTTGATGAATAGGGTTGATATGGAGGGTTCAATAATGAATGTCTTTGTTGATCTTGAGAAGAGATAGGCTAAGTGGAGGACAAGCTAGGAGTGATAGGCATAGTGGATGAAGGGATGTATAGACCCAATATAGATGGAAGATTTGAAGGTATCAAATTTGGGATATAAGGACCAATGATAGATTTGGAAGATAGTGAAGGCTGATGCTTATTTGTGAATGGAGGGAGATGAAGTGTGAAAGGGATATCAACATCTTTCAAGTGAGCTACATGGCCAAGGCTACCACCTTTAAGATTTATCTTTATACCAATCGATGCATGAGTAGTTTTGATAGGAACCACTTTGTTAGGAGAAGTTGAATCTCCAAGGTATTTATTCTTATGCAAGAGATTATGAGGAATTATTGTTTGATGTGGATGCTGAGATCTATGACAAGAGGGTGATGGGATACTCTGATCTTAACAAGGATCTTTGGATGGTGTACAAAGGGTACTTTTCTCTTGATTTTCAACAAGCTCATTAGAGATGGTGGAAATGATATCTTGATCTTGCTTGGGAGATGGAGAGATACATAGTTCTTGATATGGAGGGGTATCTTCTTGAAAGAAGGGAAAGGGAATGATGGGATCATCATGATACTTTTGGGATATGGAGCTTAGATCAACTGTTGGATGAGATTGGATAGTATCTTGATCTTGATCTTTAGTAAGACTTGTTTCTTCATTCTTTAGGTTATCCTCTTGACATGGAGCCACTTATAAGGATGATGTAGGAGTTTTAATCTACATGAGGGTTTCTTTAAGGGTTGATGGAGGAACATTTGGATCAGTTATAATATACATTGAACAATATGGAGACTTTGAATATATGATTTTTGAAGCATGAAAAATATTTGCAGAAAGATGCAGGTTACCTTGGATTTCCTTTAAAGAAAGCCATTGAGGGTAGACATAGTCAACATGAAAATCATTAGGTTATTTGTTTGATGGAGGAGCTTTAGATGGCTTTGTTTCTTTAGGAGATGCAGGAATGTTGGAAAATGTAGAAGCTACAAGAGAACCATTACTAGGAATAGGTTCACGAGTTATTTTTTTCTTGAGAGTAGTGTCTTCATTAGATGAATCATTACGATTTTCAATTTTGATTATGTCATCATCACTAAGATCTTGGATCTTATGTTTCAACGCCATGCAATCTGAAGTTTCATGTTCATTATTTTGATGATATGTACAATAGGCAGTCACAAATGAGATTCCACATGATGTGACTTAAGGCAATATGATGAGATCATTTTCAAGTAATTTTTCCAAAGATGACTTGTAAGATTTTCCAAAAGGAGTGAATGATCTATCCATTGGACATTTAGATTCACTTGTGTTTGACAAAGAAATTTGAGATTCAATATTATGATGATTTTATTGGTTGTTGTTAGAGGATTGATATAAAAGCTTCTTAGCTGAATTTGATGTAACATCTTCATTGTCTTGATCAAAGATTGGATCATCTTGAATTTAATCCTTTGAGTCAAAGATTGGATTGTCATTTTTATATATCTCTTTGGTTGAAGAAGATAAGGACATGTGAATATCATTATCAAAGAGAAAAGGATAAATTAATCTTAATAAGTACTCTTTATATTTTTTTTCCTTTTCTTCCTTCAAGTCTTGAATTTTTGATTGCGAGGATTGAATCTTCTTTGTGAGGATTGTGATAGAATTCACTTCTTCATTTTAATCATAATCCTAGTATCTAGACCACTTGTTTTCAACCATGGTATGATTACTTTGAGTCACTTTATGAGAAAGTATAGTCTTTGTTGATGATGTTTGTCTCTTGAGATCTTTGATTTGATGTGCCTAGAATTTCATGAGAATTTATGATCATTTTGAGAAAAAAAAATGCAATTTTTTTCATATTTTTCTAGGTTTTACTAATTTTCATTTTTGGAGGTCTTCTACTCAATTTTTAGAGTTGAGACTATCATCAGTTCGAAGAATTGGGTTGTCGAAGGCACCCATTTTTTAGACTAAAATTATATTTCTTGATTATCCTTCCAATGGTGAAAATGGTTCACAATTTCGAGGATTAAGTAAAAAATTATGGCTTCTCAAAGTTGGGGTAAATTCTTTTTGGAAAATTTTGAAAATTTTTAGAATTTTTTATGTTTCTTAAATTTGATTGGTACTGAAAATGATGAAATCTGGTCTAGATCACGAGGATTTGATAATCTAAGGATTGATATGATATGAACAAGATCATAAACACCAAGAGGTTTGATAAGACACTGATCAAATAAGCCAAGGATTATGACAACAAAGGGATAACACCCAATTACACCAACTGTGATTATATAGGTTAATAGAGGTTCCAAATGGGTATCAAAATCAATGATCAAATTTTAAAAACACTGTATAGAAGACTTCACTATCCCATATGCAATTCATAATAGGAAACTTTTTGATATCACCAAATGTGACTCAGGATGAACTTTATATGACTAAAAACCCAAATGCGACTCTGAATTGACAAGATGTGACTCACTTTCTTGAATGTGACTCCATATAAATAGGAGGTGACTCTATTACTAGATGAAATTTTTTGTTGATAATATGTGACTCAAAAATCAGGATACAAATCTCTATCTCATCTAGGGTTCTACCACTATTAAAATTTTAAATTCTTTTATGTTTTCCAAGTATTTCTATATTGTTTTGAAGTGTTTCAAGGTGTTTTCTAGTGAATTATTAATGAGAAAGAACATCAAGAACATGTGATTAAGGAAATCCAAGCACATACTAATTTGATAGGAATTGAAAATAGTTTGAAAACCTTTTCTCATAGACTTAAATACACTCTCGAGAGCTAATTAGAATAGAGTCGTTGAAGACTACAAAATGGCTTAAGAAATGATGTATTATCAAAATCCAAATTCTCAAGGGAGATATGATATAGTGAGTGTCTTGGGGACATTACTATCTTCCTTGCACAAGGATTATTGAACTTTCGAGAGTAATTTGAGTGGTTTCTAGAAAAGAGTTTCTTTCAGGCATCTATTCATAATCATCTCCCATAGTCTTTCACAAGTAAATATTGAGGCCTATAGCCCTATGAGTACTTGAACGTTTGTAGACTCACAAATTATAAGATTCAAGTGGCTCCACCATACACAAAATCCAAGCATGTATAAGGAATGATCAAATCATTGTTCTAAGGACAAAACCAAGTCTTTCGAGATTTTTATCTCAAGGAAGCTTCTTTATTATAGTGAGGTGGAAGGGTTGGATTCTACCTTTCCTAACTTGGGTTGTTCCTAGGAGAATTATACCTCAACCGATAGGCCCTATAAAGAATTAACTTGAAAATGATATTAGACTGGAAACTTAGGAGTTTGTATTTCTAATTTTCCACTAAAGAAAAGAGCATAATATCTTGTCCATGTTATTTTCTCCCAAACACATCAAGCAAGTTTCTCAATTACCAAGACTCCCCTAAGTGAAAGTTTAGGTGCTTCTAAGTTTTTGATTTTCCAAAAGGGAAAAGAGCATAATCCCTCCACACTCCAATAGCCACTATAAGTGAATCCACTAATTATCTATGTTCCTAAGAAAAAAAGCTTAAGAATATAATTTGTTTTCTTAATTCTCTTCTTAGGAAACTTTCATGAACCTCATTAGTAATTTTGAGAGTTTATCTTCAACAATCATCCTGCAAACAAATGTGACCCAATTTCCTAAATAGAATCTTATTTTCCCAAGTGCAACTCAATTTTATCAGATGCAATTAAATTTACTAAATGTGACTCATGATCAACTAAATGCAACTTAGTCATCAAATGCGACTCACTCTTAATATAATGCAACCCAATTTTCCCAAATGCGACTCAATGGATAGTCAGAGCATGAAAACATGAAGTTTAATGAGAAAATAAGGTAGAAATCTGGGGCTAGGCCCCACGATGGGCACAAAAAGTGTGTGTAAAGTTGTGAAATTGCAAACCTATACACAACACTCAATAAACCATTTAACTCATTAGTTCATAATCAAATAATCTAATTAAACATATAAAAATAATTAAAAATGGCTTCTTTCTTCCTAGTCATAGAGTGTATGATCTAAATGTTAGTATTGCTCTCAGAATTGTGCATAGATCAGTGACTTGGAACTATGAAATGTAAGATTCAAACTAGAATGCATCTAAATTTATTCCATTGAGAATGATTGATAAGCTAGATGAAGAAATTATGTAAGAAATGGAAGAATTGATTTAGATACAAAATAACAACATATAGTTATGTAAGGAGTTAGATGTGAGAAATCAAATTAGCATAATTTCCTTATGAAAATGATCAAGATGATAAATGACTTGATTAAGATTGATTTAATAGCTTCCCTCTTGGAGGGAAGTTGATTTGAATTTAAATTTGATGGTTGAGATTGATTCATAATGACTGGTTGATATTGATTCTCACTTAATCCATGTGAGTGATCATTGTGATTGAAGCTCATTGGATAGATTCGACTAATTTGTCATTTTATGAATTAAGTGGATAATAGGACAATTTATTAATTCACTTTAATTAATATCATTAAGCATGTGTATTTTTTAGTTTGATTTGATTAAATTACTAGGATAATTATTTAAGAAGTTCTTGATCATTGATAATTGATAATTGATGAATTATGAATTATGTAATTAAATTGATCTAATTCAATTACATAGATAAGCTTGATATTGAGATTTAGGGAAATTTTGATTGATTTGATGATTTAGGCCTCTTAGTTAGTTTAGCCCATTTTTAGGTGATTACCTATTAAAATAGCTTGTTATCAAATTTGATCATCAAATTAATTTAAATATTGTAACATTATCAAATGAATCTAATCAAGATCTTGTTCAACACTCAAGATGAAAATCATATCAAATAAAATCATCAAATTAAATAGAACCACATCTATAGGGGCATCTCAACTTCATCAAAATTTATATCAAGTTAAGTATCTCCAATCTATATTTCTAAATGAGTAATTTCATTAGGTCCCATATCAAATTTCTCAGTCTTATTGATCAACTAGGGCATGCCAACTTCATCACACCACATCAAATTGACATTGTCTGTATCAGGTAATTGGCTTCATCAAACCTCATATAAAGTTAATTATCTATATCTTTTGATCAACCTTAGGGTGTCCAAAATTTTTGATCATGTTCAGTTTTATCACTTCACATCAAACTTAGAAGAATTTTGGTATCTCTATTAGTCTTCATTCGATCAAGTTCAGAACTAGTATCATCAATTTTTTGATCAAATTTTAGGAATAGTTTCATTAATTCACATCAATCTATTCTATGATCCTCTCTGTTCCAATAGCAATTTATTCTTTGAATCAACATTCTACTCACACATCGATTCAAAGAGGGGAAAATTTAATCACCTAAAAATGGGCTAGTCTAACTGAGAGGCCTAGATCATCAAATCAATCAAAATTTCCCTAGATCTCAATCAAGTGATCAAACAATATAATCTAAAGAATAATTGTGTAATTAAATTAGATCAGTTTAATTACATAATTCATAAATAATCAATCATCAATGATCATTTATCAAGGATTATTCATTAATTAACCATCTTAGTCATTTTATCAAATCAAATTAAAAAATACACGTGGCTAGTGATATTAATTAAAGTGAATAATTTAATTATCTTATTATCTACTCAACTCACAAAAGGACAAACAAGTTGAATCCTTCCAATGAGCTTCAATCACATGGATCATTCAAGGTCCTAATCTCAACCACTCATTATGGATCAATCTCAACCATCAAATTCAAATTCAAACCTTTCCCTCCAAGATGAAATCTATATAATCAATAATCACTCAAGTAATTTTATATCTAAAACATTGGAGTAACATCATGCTACTAGTTTTGTATCTAGATTAATTATGCTATTTCTTGCATTAATTCTTCATTTCTTCATCTAGATTATCAATTATTCTAGTTTGTGTTCATGTAAGATACAATTTTATTTGAATCTTCCATTTCATAGTTGCAAGTCATTGATCTATGTACAATTATGAGAGCAATACTAACATTTAGATCATACTCTCTATGACTAGGAAGCAATAAGCCTCTTTTGATTAGTTATATATGTTTAATTGAATTATTTGATCATGAATTAATAAATTAAATGGTTTATTGAGTGTTTGAATGCATATTTTCATAGGCACACAAGAAAACACACACCTAATACAATAACTTATCCATCAATAACTATGATTGTCAATTGTTTTGGCATCAATACTGTATATGATGAAAATCCACCTGTTAAGAACAAGTTCAAACATGCAAATGTTAATGATAAAGAGCATATTCAAATCTATTTTAACATGTTCATAAACTTGTAGAAAACATTAATTTTCACCATAACCTGGGATGGGAATGAAGCAAGTGCACCCAAGACTTGCTTGATTTAAGCTCTTAGAGAGGTTGTGGGTGTGGTCTCCCAACACAAGTATAGATACCACTATGAATGAAAAGTATAATGAAGATTGAAATGCTCAAGAAGAAGCTATAGAATCAACTCTCAAGCACTCAATGCAAGAGGCCAAAAGAAGCTCAAGGAGGAGCTATGAAAGAAATCCTCAAGCTCTATGGCATGCAAGTATGCAAATGAAATATGAAGCTAAATCACTAAGTTCTAAAACTTGAAAGAAATCTAGCAACTGCTAGATTGTTAGTAAAAACTCTAAGAAAAATTCTAAGCATATACTAGCATAATAACTCTTATGCAAAAAGGAATGAATTTTGCTTGAGACAAGGGGCCTATTTATAGGATTTTGGAGGGCTGGGGTGAGGTGGCATCTATGTGGAATCCACATAGGTGCCACCAAGGAGACACATAAGCCATGCAAAGTCCAAGAATTTCTCACACATGTGTGAGCAACTTGGGATGTGAGAGGTCAATGTGTACTTCAAGTACATGTGTAAGTGTGTGTAAGAGATGTGTAAGTGAAAAAGTCCATTTTCACCATTTTAGGTGTAAGAAGTGTCATAAAAAATGTAAGAGACCTTGTTTATGCAAATTTAGTAATTTTTGAAAAGGCCATTTTTGGAAATTTGCTCACACGTGTGAGAAAATAATTAGGACTAATGGGTGTAGGAATCCAAAAATTAGCCTAATTAACCTTAGTTAATTAGTGAATAGGTTTATTAGATAGAAAGTGATGTGTGTAGGATAGCATCTAGGTTGTATTTAGGATTAAATTAAATTAAATTAAATTTAATCATGGCTTAGTAGAAATAAAGCATGTGAGAGAATTAAATAAATTAAAAAATTATTTAAAAGGGGACTATGGAGGAACATGTATTAAATTAAATTTAATACATTATGAAAAGTAGTATTTAAATATAATTCAAATACTATAATTAGTGAATTTATTTAATTAAATAAATAGATGAATTTAACAAATATAATTAATTAAAAATTAACTATAATGTTATTTGGAGTCATTAATTAAATTAAATTAAATTAATGTTAAAAAGATGAATTTAGGTGTCTACATTTTGCCCCTCTTTGAGGCGATGTCAGAAATGACATCGTGTCAAAGAAAAAAAAATATAGATGCCAGAGAGGAAAAAAGATACCTAAGAGGTGCATAGAGGAAAAGTTAGTAGGAGGGTGTGCCCCCTTGGGAAAATAGGCCAAGAAATAAAAACTTTGGTCAATTTTCACGAAAGGAGGGAAAAGGACTTTCCATGACTTTGACAGAAAGGAAGGGTTGACCGACAGGCAACAAACATGAGTGATCCAGTGAGCTCAAAAAATCCATCGTCATTGTGGCTCCAGTTTGTTGTGTTGGGGGGTGAGGGCAAGAGAAAAAGGGAGAAGGGGGCATATGACAGAATGGGCATTGCCACTTGGTGAAGGGAAACATCCAATGGTGGAGGAGCTATTGATGATAGACAAGAATGGAGGCACAATCAAGAAAGGGAGAGCCACCCATTTAGAGATGGGGTCCCCACTCAAGGCAGAGCCACCAGATAGGCATCTTTTCTTGGGGTGGAGCTGCCCATCTATCGACGGGCATCTCCGCCTATGGATAAGTGTATCAGATAGAAAATTCATTACTACACTCACCAAACTTGTCAAATCAGATTCTAATCACTACCATTACAATCCTAGTGTTTTGGCACTTTTGAAAACATATTATATGCCCATATTAGGGAAAAAATGAAGCACTAGGCATCATTTTTCACCGACGGGCATCTCTGCCCTAGCGGAGCCACCCATCCCCTGATGGGCATCTCCACCAAGGTGGAGCCGCCCATCCCCAAATGGGAATCTCTACCAAAGTGGAGCCACCCATCCCCAGATGGGCGTCTCTACCAAGGCGGAGCCGCCCATCCCCAGATAGGCGTCTCCACCTGGGGAGAGGGAGGGAGGGGGAGAGAAAGAAAGAGAGGGAGGGAGGAGGAGAGAGAGAAAGAGGAAGCTCCCGGTGGAGCCTTGGATTACCAAACAAGCATCTCCATCTGCTAGAAGAATGAGGGTGAGGAGAAGTTTCCCATTCATTGAGGGGGAGTTTTCTAGGAACAGGATTAGCAGGGATGAAGGAAAGGAGGAAAATGGGAGGTTTGCATTGGATGAAAAAAGGGGGAGGGAAGGGTGAATAAGCAGAACCCTTGGTTCAAACAAAAATATAGAAAAATGAACTAACTAAAATGCAACCTGGCTACATGATTTAGTGGGATCACTTGTGTTCATGTTGGAGAGAACACCTGAGTTTGATATTGCAATAGGAGGTATGCATCATGTGTTATAAAAACACAGATGACATTGTTCCATTGCGTGGACTAGACTCTCAGATAGTTGTAGAAACAAAGATGCAGATTTCTGGACTATGATGGAACCTATGACATATAATTATTGGAGAGGTCTGGGCACACTTAGGTCTTGTAAGGGACATAAGTATGCTAACCCATTTCCCCCATTAAGATACACATAATCATAATAGGGAAACCAACAAAAATGTTCCTGAAGTATCCACAAATAGATCATACCGTAATCGACACTTGCATCAGATTTCACCAGTCACAATATCCCAAGATATGGAAGATCAAGGTAATCATGAGTAGGATCTACTAATACAAAAAGATAAAATCAAAAAAGAAGGCCTCTTAACCAAGTGGTCATTCAATCCACAGTTCTTGCCTTGAACGAGATAGGATTGATGAGATTGATTTGAGCCGATTGAGGAAGGACACATCCTGTAGGGCAAAGATTGATTTTTTAAAATGGATATTCTCTGGCAATAGATGTGAAAGGAACAATAACTCTGAGATTTGATTTTGATGTTGATTTTGATAAGCACTTTTGTGATCACTATGTCTAGGAAAAGCTCCGTGTGATGGGGTTAAGCTCAACTTGTTGGGAATTGTGAGTGGATCCTTATGGCTATGCAGAAAGTGATGACTAAAAACTAGGACTAGGATGAGGATGAATATGTACAGTGAACAAGGAGACAATGGATCCAAATCTACTATCATGGTGCCTGAGATAGGTTTTTACCATAATACTTTCCCAGAGTGCTTGTTTGCCAAGTTTTCACTTTTGGACGAATGCTTTTTTTTTTTTTTTTTGTGTAAGGTGCCTGTTTACCAGGTGTGTACCAAACAATCATTTTTTCAAGAACATTATCTTCTTTTTAGGATTTTATGCTTTTCTCATGTTTAGGATTACTTCAGGATCTCTTTTTGATTTTTAGGATTTTTTCAGGATCTCTTTCTGATTTTTAGGATTTTTTCAAGATCTCTTTCTGATTTTTAGAATTTTTTGTAGAATAACACTATATAGGAACTGAATGCTGAGTTATGCATAAAAGTACTTCAAATGTAGGATATTTACAAGATCAGGGAGTAGATCTCCCTCAGGTGTTGCAATCTAATATGCCCTAGAATCAAATTTAGCAGTAATAACAAATGGGCCCAACCAATTCAGTTCAAACTTCCCTTTCTTTTCTTAGTTTTGGAGATTCTTCATGTTATGCTGTAGGACCAAATCACCTACATCAAACTCACGAGGTTTGATCCTCTTCTTGAAATGTAAGTGCATACAATTTTGATACACACGGAGGTGGTTAAAGACATTTAGGTGTCTCTCATCAAGGAGTTGCAGCTCTTGCAAGCGGGCAACCCTATATTCTTCTTCAGACATCAGGTTCTTGAGAGAAATCCTGAGGGAAGGGATCTCAATTTCAATGGGCAAGAGAGCTTCAAAACCATAGACAAGGGTGAATGGAGTGGCACCAGTGGGAGTATGGATGGAGGTGCGGTAGGTCCAAAGGGTGGGATTGAGTTGCAGGTGCCAATCATGGCCAGCGTCATCGACAATCTTTTTGAGGATCTTTAATATGGTTTTATTTGTAGCCTCAACTTGACCGTTGCCCTGTGGGAAGTACTTGGAGGAACAATGCTAGGTAATGCCAAATTTCTTGCAAAGGTCAGAGACATCCTGATTCTTGAAGGGTGTTCCATTATTAGGATGGATATCTTTGGGGATGCCATAGCGACAAATGATATAATTCAGGATAAACTTGGAAATTTTCTTATTGGTTGTATAGGTGAGGGGGATTTCTTCGACCCATTTGGTAAAGTATTCGATGGTGGCTAGGATATACTTGTGACCACCAAAAAAGTTTGGGAATATTTGTCCTACAAGGTCAAAACCCCAGTGGGAGAAAGGCCAAGGTGTGATGGTGGGTTGGAGGGATTGAGCAGGAGCGTGTATCAAATCACCATGCTACTGGCAAGGAACAAATTTCTTCACATAATGATAGGCATCCTGCTCCATTTTCGGCCAATAGTATCCAATGCGGAGAAAATTCTTTGCTAAAGTGAGACCACTAGAATGGGCTCCATAGATTCCTTGATGCACCTCATCCAATGTTGTGTGTGCTTCCTTTGAATTTAGACATTGAAGAAGAGTTCCATCAAAGTGTTTACGAAAAAGAGTGTCTCCAAGGATTGTGTAACAAGAAGTGTGGTGAACGAAGGTTTTTTGTTGGTTAGGCGTAAGCATGAGGCGAATGGTTTTATCATGAAGATAGGCAAGGATTTCCTAATACCAAGGTGATTCAGGACCAACAATTTCACATACCATCTCAGAATTCAGTTGGTCATAGGCAGGGACCATAAGATTCTCGACAAGAAATTCACATCATGTGCTTGTTTCTGGCATAGATATTAGTGAAGCAATGGTAGCCATGGCATCTTCTGCTTTATTGTTTGCTCTTGGGATTTGTTGGAAAATGAGGCTTACAAAATGTTGTTTGAGATATTTGACCATGCATCAGTAAGGAAGCAACTTATCATCCTTTGAGTAAAATTCATCATTGACTTGTTTGATAACTAATTGGGAGTCACCAAAAATAAGCAAACTTGTGATCTTCCATCTGATAGCTTGGTGAAGCCTTGTGACCAAGGCCTCATATTCTGCTATGTTGTTCATGCAAGAAAATGTAAGTTTATAGGATTTAGGGATAAGATCCCCTTGAGGTGTCACAAATAGAATTCCTTCCCTCGATCCTTTTTGGGTAAAAGATCCATCAAAATAAAGCTTCCATTGAATGCTGGGAGTGATAGTTATGATAGTTTCATCAAGAAAGTCTGCGACAATAGGATGATCTCCAAGAATGGGAGATGTTGCAAGTTGATCTGCTATTGCTTATCCTTTGATGGCTGTGCATTTTGTGTACACAATATCAAATTCACTAAGGATCATGACCCATTTTGCCATGCAACCCATCAAGGCAGCTTTAGATAACAAGTACTTAAGTGGGTCAATCTTTACTATCAATAGTACTTTGTGATTAAGCATATAATGGCATAGTTTCTATGTATAAATGACCACAGGTAGACAAGCTCTCTCAATAGATGTATAGTTGAGCTCATAACCCACTAAAGTCCCACTAAGATAATATATGGCACATTCATTTCCATTGTCATCTAATTGTGCTAGGAGAGCACCTAGTGCTACTGTAGTTGCAGAGATGTAGATAATTAAAGGTCTTCTTGACATAGATGGGACCAACATTGGTGGATTAGCTAGATATACCTTGAGTTGTTCAAAATCCTTTTGACACAAGTAGTCCCAAATGAATTTAATATCCTTTCTTAGTAGGTGAGAGAAAGGATGCACCTTGTTTGCTAGTTGTGACACAAATCTTCGGATGGATTAAAGTCTTCCTTGCAAGCTCCTTAATTGTTTCAAAGTTTTAGGAGGTGGCGTCTCCAAAATGGCTTTCACCTTCTTAGGATCCACTTCTATTCCTCTGCGAGACACAATGTAGCCTAAGAGCTTACCTGATTGCACACCAAAGACACATTTTTTGGGATTAAATCAAACCTTATACTTTTCTAGTCTGTCAAAGATTGTAGTGAGAATATCAATGTGTAATTCTCGTGTCTTGGATTTTCCTAAGATATCATCCACATAATCTTCCATGATCACATGAAGGAGGTCATGAAATATGGTCGTCATGGCTCTCTGGTATGTGGCGCATGCATTCTTGAGACCAAAGGGCATGACCTAATAACAAAATGTACCCCACGAGTTAGTGAATGCAATTTTATGTTGGTCTTCCACTACTATGCGAATTTGATTATATCTAGAAAAGCCATCCATGAGGGACAACATCTCATGCCTAGCAGTCAAATCCACTATGATGTCAATGTTTGGAAGTGGAAAATCATCCTTAGGGTAGGCAAGATTAAGATATCTAAAATTAGTACAAATTCAGATGCCCCCAAAGGGTTTACCTATTGGTACAATGTTTGAGACCCATTTTTGATAGTCTATTGGTCTGATGAATTCTGCATCTAGCATCTTTTGCAATTCAGCTTTAACTAGGAGTGCTAATTGTGGATGCATCTTGTGTAATTTTTTCTTGTCAGGTTTGATTTTAGGATCCACAACAAGATGATGTACAACCAAGTCAGTGTCAAGTCCAGGCATATCCTTATATGTCCATGCAAAGTTAATGTAGGCTTTCTTAAGGAATGGAGTCATCGACTCTTGTTCTATCTCATCTAGAGAGGCTGCAATGTAGGTGATCTTAGGATCTGCTTCTGTGCCCATATTAACTGTAATTGTTTCTTCTATGAGGATAGAAGATTTCTTTGATGGTAATCACATGAAGGGAAAGTCAACTTCAACCTCCTCTAGCACCTTAGAGAGGTTTTCACTAGAGGATGCATCTTTTATTTTGTCTTTTTCTCCATCTAAAGGTGCCTCATAAAGGTTTTCAACCAAGGATGTTTTATCATTTTTTTGATGTTCTTTTTCTTCATTTTTGTGACTAAGGGATTGACTTGGCTATCAAAGTAGGCTTGCTCACTATAGTGAATTTGATGTTCATTGTCTTGGAGATTTCTTAGTCCAAAAAGTGCTAGAACTGCCTCATCCGAATCACATATGTCTAAGGCAGGTGGTGAATCTTGTTGGTCCCAATCGATCAGTTCAAGATTGGTAAGGAAAGTTTAGGTGAGGAAAGGTTAGATTGGTCAATATGGAGGAAATAGGTATCAAGATCATTTTCAATATATTAGAAAGGGACTTCAAAGAACTCTTCCTCGATGTCTGAATCAGATTCAATCACACAATAGTCATTGGAAAAGGTTTTATTAGTTTCTATGGAACCTGGTCCTCATCCTTGGGGGTATCCAGTTGCTTTTATTAGATTTTTTCTTCCTGTTTCATTTGCTCCAAGGCCAGTGGCATGATATCCCATACTTTCAACAATGGGTGTGGCCTTTATATACTTCCCTTTAGGAATGTTTGTAGGTTTGTCTTCTTCTTCATCAAAAAGCCAGTAAAGAACATTATGTTCCATATGCTCATCTGAGAGAGACCCCCAATGTTCAAATGTAGTCTATTTACTTTTCATAGTTTCTTTATTTTCCTTAGAAAAAAGTTGTGAAGGTTTTCCATAAGACCTGGGAGAGAGAGGGAGCTAACCAATGCATAGGGCATTTTCAAACTTGTATTCCCTCGGGCCTTGATTGGTGAACCTAACTTTCTTTTCAGACTCAATACTCTTTTCTTGGGTAACCTTTTCTTTTCCCTTGGCTTGCTTAGACAACTGTTCTTTAGAGGAAGTGTGTTGAACAAGAATCTCTTGTGAAAGTAGTTTTATTGTTTTCCTTCCAACCTTTTGCAATATTGTAAGGGTTCTTGATTGCCAGGAATGGTTATTTCAGCTCCGTGATGTGGAAATTTCAAACATTGGTGAAATGTGGATGGGACACTTGAGATAGCATGTATCCACAGCCTACCCAAAAGGATATTGTAGGGTAGATCCAAGTGAAGCACTTGACAAGTAGTTTCAATAAGGGTTGGGCCCACTTGTAAGGGGAGTGCAATGAGACCTTTACTCACCCTTTCTCTATCATCACATGCTTTTATTTTTATTCTCTTATTTACATTAATGAGGTCCTCAGAAAGACCAATATTGTGAATCATGCTTAAAGTACAAAGATTCAGACCAAATCCATTGTCTATAAGGAATCTTTTGATTCGGGTGTTATGGATGATGAATTGGATATGCAAGGGTTTATTATGATGAGGGTCAAGACCTCAGAAATCTTTGTCAATGAATGCCAGGTGTTGTTGGGCAGCTAAATTTCCAATCATTGCTTGGAATTGAGAGGCATTGATATTTTTTGGGATGCGAGACTTAGTTAGGGCATTCTCAAGAACCTCTTTGTGAATGGGGGATGTATGCAAAAGCTCTAGTATGGATATCTGTGTAGGGGTCTTCTTTAGTTGGGAAAGCAAGTCATAATGTGACATAGGTCATGTCGAGCTATATGGCGCAGTAGGTGGATCCACAACAGGTGGATTGATAGTAGCTTGTATAGTTACGTGAGGGCGGTAGGTCATAACATTGCAATTTGCACTCTTTAAAGTCAACATGTTTACATGAGTGTTAGATTGTTCAATATGGCCACACAGTGAGTCAAAACCAAAAACATCATTTTCGGCTAATTTTCCACAAGTGCGTTCATCCCCTAAGATTTTGTTTGTTGAATAACTGTAAGAAAATCCCTTGGATGTGGATGCATTGTTTTGATTATGTTCTGGAAAAGGTTTAGAATACATTTTTAACTGGGCATTAGAAGTAGAGGCATTTTATCCTTCTACTTCAATTTTACCATCATCAATCAAATCTTGCACAAAAGGATGAAACTTCATGCATTTTTTGATCTCATGCCCTTTTATGTGATGACAATCATAGTATTCATTATCCTTATACCAGTTGGGTTTGGGTTGATTTTCGTCAAAAGGCCCGGTGTTAGGGTAAACCATCATCCCTTGATCGACTAGACATCGAAAGATCACATCAAAGGAATCTGCCAGCTGTGTAAATTGTTGTCATTGTTGTTTTTGTTATTGCCATTATATCATGAGAATAGAGAGCCATGATAATCGGATCCTTGATTTTGATTTTGGTTATTCAAATTGTTCTGATTGTTTTGATTATTTGAATTGGTTTGATTATTGTTGCGATTGTTCTAATCATTGTTGTTGCAATTTCCTTGGTTACTATTATTGGATGCTTGAACATTTTGGATGTGTTTAGCATCTATCACTCCATCATTAACAACACCTTTGTTCTTAGACCAGAACTTGGGTTTATCACTAGTATTGTTCGATGAATTAGGGGTGTAATGTATAATTTCTCCTTTCATCAAAAGTCCATCTTCAATAGACTTCCCCTTTTTAATGAGTGCCTCAAAGGAATCTGGGGCAACCATCTTGATCTGAAATGACATTTTTGTAACCAGATTCTTAGTAAATATATCAACTAGATGTGATTTTGGGATTTTCTAAAGCATGCGATTGGCGAGGTGTCGCCATCTTTGGAGAAAATTGGCAAAGGTTTCTCCATTTGTTTGTTTCATGTTACACAAATCGTTGAGGAATTCTTGATGTTCCATGTTATAAGAATATTGTGTAACAAATTTTTTCACAAGATCATGGAAAGTGGAGATGGAACCCAGAGGGAGGTTCAATTAGCACTCTAAGGCTGGTCCTCTAAGACTCCTAGTGAAGAGTCTTATGAGAAGATGATCATTGTGAGAAAATTCTTGTGCCACTACATAAAATTCCTTGATATGTTGCGCATGGCATGAGTCTCCCTTGTATTTATCAAATTTTGGCATTTCAAAATTGGTGGGGAATGGTTGGAGAGTGATTGATTTGTCAAAAGGATAAGGACATATTTATGCAAAAGAAAATTCTTGCTTCCTGCCTTTCTGCATAGGCAATATCATGCCTTTGAGGTCATCAATTTGTTGGACTAATTCAGGAGAATTAGTGGTGATCTTATGGGCTTGAAGGGTTCCTCCTCCTAATGATGCATTATGTCCCCCTGGAGGGGGAAGATTGGTGTTATGTCTCTGATTGGTGTTATTTGTTTGTGCAGAATTTTGATTTTTTAGGACTCCAATGGGCTTTGAGAAAATAGAATTAGAGCATTGTCCTGAGGAACCTGGTTGTGGTTCGGGTACATGACCCACATTTGAACCATCATTACTCACCCCATTGTTTGAGTTAGGCTTGTTTAGGAGTTGTCGAATTAACTCAAGCATATTAGGGGGAGGTTGAGTTATGTTATCAAATGTTGATGGTGCTACTTTGATTTTGTTGGTTTGAATCAAGTTGTTCTCAAGCAAAGTTTCATTGAAATTATCAGGGAGGCTAACACCTCTTTGGAAAAGATTCATCAAGATATTGGCATTGTTGGCTTGGATTAGGTCTTCCACTAAGCTTAAGTTGTTAGGATCCTCAAAAAATTCTTTAGCTCATGGATTAGCACTGAAACTTTTAGGTATTATTGTGTTAGATTCCATGTGAGGTTCTTCTTCGTCATTAAAGTCTTCTTGATAGACTATTTTTTGATCGTTATCCATGATGAGAGATTCTTGTCTTAGATTTTCTTATGATCGGGTAAGTACCATGCATGAGTGACCTTAGGATGGTTGAATTGAAGAAGGGGGAATAGTTGATGAGGTATGGAAAGAAAAGGATTTGGTGAACTAGGAGCAACTTGGACTAATGATTAAGTCTTGATGATTGATTGAATTAGATTGATTGATTTGATTTAGGATTTAATTGATTGATGAGATTGGATTAAAGAGGAACTAAGCCTCAAGGATTGATTGGATTTAAAGGTTTGGAACAAACCTAGGTGAAACAAGACCTTATGATTATGCAAACATAGGATTGGTTTTGATTTAAAGTCTTCTTGTGTTTGGGTTATAAACTGATGATCCCCAAACAAAATATGACTGGATTAGGACTACTAGAGAAAGACTCAGTTCTCAAAGTAGTAAGGGATTAATGTTTGCTTTGGAATTAAGGTTTATGAGACACTATTGGAATGATTCTTTCACCCTATGGATTGATGAAGGTGTGAAAGATGGATTGATCTGATTTTGATTTAAAGTCCAAGATTCTGATTAATGCTCCTAATGTTTTGGGATGTGGATGACGAAGGGGATGTTAAAAGATGAGAAGGGGATGAATGACTTGAAGAAGATGAGGAATGAAGGTCAAAGGTACTTAGTCATAGGATTCCCAAGTGACAAAGGCCATGTTCACTTTGTTCTTGGAAACAAAATTAGCAACCTGATTGTTGTAAATGATTTTATTTGATTTCTCAACAGCTTCTAGAAATTCTCAAATGGGTTTCAAATAAGATTGGTTGGCTTTAATCCTTTGATCGGTGATTTTCTTCTCTCTATGGACTCATGCAACTGGGAGTTTTTCTTTCTTATGTTTAACACTATCTGTCATGACTTGAGGATAATATCTTGATAGATCAAAGGATGTTCTTGGTAAGAACTGATTTCATACATACATCAAACATTTGGGTTACAAGAACATTTGTCAAAAATAGTCCTGCAAAGGACAAAGCAACCTTGCAGAGGATTTGTTTTTGCAATGAAAGTAACAAGCACACTCTTTATCCCTAAAAGGAAGTTGGCTGAGATTGAAAACCTTTTCTCACTGACTTAGGAACACACCCAACAACTCCTTAGAATATGACCATCACCAAGCACGCAATGGCTCCATGATGCCGTATTATTAGAGTGTTAATGTTGAAGGGGGCTCAATATGGTGAGTGTCTTAGGGAGATTACTATTCTCCTCACACACAGATTATTAAACTTTTGGAGGTGAACTAGGTGGCTTCTAACTAATGGATTTTAGTAAGGGTCTCCATTCGAACACACTCTTTGTGTCTGCGCAAGCGCGACTAGGACATATAGCCCCACAAAGCACCTTGACACAAGTAGTCATGTAAACATGATTTAGATCATGAGGCCCTACTAAATGTTAGGTGAGAGCCATGTATAAGCTCAAATGTTGTCCAGCTTCCAAGTCTTTTCTTCAAGACAACAATTCATAAGGTTTTGGGTTTCTGATTTTCTCACTTGGAGAAAAGAGCATAATCCACTAGCTAATGAATCATTATCTATAGAAAAAGACTTCCTATTTAATGCTAGGTGCCTAAGGAATCATTAAGAAAACACAATGTTTGATTGAATCTCCTTGGCAACCTACAAAACAACTTTGATAAGTAGTTTAGTGTGTTTAGTCTTCTAACAACGTCCTGCAAAACAAACAAGTTAGTAGTCTTAGAGTGGTCAAATCTTGGTCAACATTCTGCAAAATTACTGTTAGAAGTCACAAAATGTTAGTATCTTCCAAAAACTCAGATCAGAAAACTCAAAGTGCAAGATACTATAGAAACATGCAAAAATCAGGCAGAGACACCTGTTTATAGGCAGAGACACTTGTTTGTCATAGACGCTTGTTTCCAAGTAGAGATGCCTATGTATAGGCAGAGACACCTGTCTATCAGAGATGCCTATTTATAGGAAGAGGCACCTGTGTATAGGTAGAGATGCCTGTCTGCACAAAACCAAAATTTAAACACCAATGTTTGAAAGTTTTATCCTCTCACTAAGTCTTAAATGCATAGAAAGGTTTCTAATGACAAAAATACAGTGATTTTTAACCTTAATATATCAATTTTTTTTACTTAATTAGCTTAAAAAACAACACAAAGAAAAACTCCCTCTTCTAGCAGAGACACCTATCTGTATAAAAATAAAGATTTCATTAGTTTCATGTATTTTTCTTCATTTGCAGATACAATTAGGTGTTTTACTAATGATCATTAGCCTTAATGTGATTTCCAAATAGAAGTTTTGCTGATTAAAACTAACTAAAATGAGAGAAAAAATCTTTCTGGTGGAGACACCTGTCTGGAGGTGGAGACGCCTATGTACAGGTAGAGACACCTGTGTGTAGAGATGCCTGTTTCCAGGTGGAGATGCCTCTGGTCGTGCGGAGACACATGTCTAGAAAATTCACGGGAAACCTTCACAAAATCAAGAGAAATAGTTAGTAAATGGGATTGTGTGTCCCACTGGGCGTGCCAAAATATATATGATGAAAATCCACCTGTTAAGAACAAGTTCAAACATGAAAACGTTAACAATAAAGACCATAATCAATCTATTCTAACATGTTCATAAACTTGTAAAACATTAATTTTCACCATAACCTCGGATGAACATGAAGCAAGTGTACCCAAGACTTGCTTGATTTAAGCTCTTAGAGAGGTTGTGGATATGCTCTCCCAACACAAGTATGGATCCCACTATAAGATTTGATATGCTTAAGAAGAAGCTATAAAAGCAACTCTCAAGAACTCAAATGCAAGAGGCCAAAGAAGCTCAAGGAGGAGGTATGAAAGCAATCCTCAAGCTCTATGGCATGCAAGTGATAAAAATGAATGAAGCTAAAAGAATGGAATGAAACTAAGTATATATTGAAAATCTAACAACTACCAAATGGTTAGTAAAAACTCTAAGAAAAATTCTAAGCATATACTAGCATAATAACTCTTATGCAAAAAGGAATGAATTTTGCTTGAGACAAGGGGCCTATTTATAGGATTTTGGAGGGCTGGGGTGAGGTGGTGTCTATGTGGAATCCACATAGGTGCCACCAAGGAGACACATAAGCCATGCAAAGTCCAAGACTTTCTCACACATGTGTGAGCAACTTGGGATGTGAGAGGTCAATGTGTACTTCAAGTACATGTGTAAGTGTGTGTAAGAGATGTGTAAGTGAAAAATTCCATTTTCACCATTTTAGAAGGTGTAAAAAGTGTCATAAAAAATGTAAGAGGCCTTGTTTATGCAGATTATAATAATTTTTGAAAAGACCATTTTTTGAAATTTTCTCACACGTGTGAGAAAATAATTAGGACTAATGGATATAGGAATCCAAAAATTAGCCTAATTAACCTCAATTAATTAGTGAATAGGTTTATTAGATAGAAAGTGATGTGTGTAGGATAGCATCTAGGTTGGATTTAGGATTAAATTAAATTAAATTAAATTTAATCATGACTTAGTAGAAATAAAGCATGTGAGGGAATTAAATAAATTAAAAATTTATTTAAAAGGGGACTATGGAGGAACATGTATTAAATTAAATTTAATACATTATGAAAGGTAGTATTTAAATTTAATTCAAATACCATAATTAGTGAATTTATTTAATTAAATAAATAGATGAATTTAACAAATATAATTAATTAAAAATTAACTATAATATTATTTGGAGTCATTAATTAAATTAAATTAAATTAATGTTAAAATGATGAATTTAGGTGTCTACAAATACAATAATACAAAAAGTAATTTGTCCCTTATTCATTGTTCTCATCTACAAAAAAATTATACACATGGCCTTCATTTTATACAATAATATGTTAATACCAAAAATAATATAAAGTGTAATAAAATGAGTTAAAAATTAATTTCACGTAAGTAATAAATGTTATTATAACTAATAGTAATATTGAAGATTGATTATCTGATAGATTCGATGAGGAAGATCGACCAAGATAAGAGGAATACATGATGATATCAAAAAGGTTAGATCATTTATTATCTTGTCATTGATGTCAAGAAATTAATTTCTGGTTTATATTATGTTACCATATCTTTCGATAATGATATAAGTTAAACGAGTTACGGAGAAGAAGAAATGAGATGTTATGAAGTTGTAGAACTTAATTGGGCAACTGAAACGGATCAGAAAATGATTAGATTATGTTCATATAATTGTTTTCTACCTAACATATGATTATGTTAAGTTGGTAAAACATGGTGATGATGATTTGACAAGTCGGTAAGTTAAGTTGTTTTGGCTACCGGGCAGGATATGTCACTTGGTAAGGTAAAGGTAAAAGGAAAGGTTACTCGGTAAAGAAAAAGTAACTCAAGACACCAAGAAGCAAAGAAAGGCTTAGGCATCGAGTGAAGTTAACCAAAATTCAAATGAAGAACATCGAGAAAGGAAAAAATATTAAATAAGGATTGGATCGACATTTAATGATTAGCTATGATGAGTTGGATGATCATGATGACAATGAGAGTTAGTTACAAGAGATCTACGGTTATGAAAATTCAAGCTGAAGATGTACGACAAGATATAAGTAGAAAAAAGAGATGGAACAAGTTTCAAGAAAAGTTCAAGTTCCTAGGTGAAAAGAAAACTTGTTACCAAGATCTAAATTCAAGATATAATGAATTAGATAGTTAAGATTGATCAAATAAAAATGTAATAGATGAGAATAAGAGGAAAAAAGTGTATATATAAAGGATGATCTTGTATGGACAATTGGATAGAAAATTGAATAGTTGAAGGGTCACCGACTGATACAATGAAGAAGGAACATAGAGATTTCAAGAGGGAAAAGAAGGATCTGATGAAGTATTGATGCCAGTGGATAATGAAGAATTGAAGTGAAGATTGAAGAGTGCACAAGGATATGATTGAGAAAAGTTAGTTACAAATCTATAGGTCATTTTATTTACTATTTCTTACTAGCATTTTTGATAGAGAAATATCTTAACAGGGTATACCTAATAGTCTTATTGTAAAATCCTTGAAAAAGGTAACATTATAAAGAGTGTTTGAAGCTCTCTAAAAAGGAAACTCCTAACAGGGTGAAGATCTTAATAGATATGAGGTAAATCCCTTAATTGGGTCACACCTAATAGTGTGTATTGTAATCTTTAACTAGATTGGCTCTTAATTGAGTGGACTTCAGAAGAGTATTTTCTTAGTGGGTGATAATTACCATAGTGGTTTTTCCCAAATCTGTATTTTCAAGTTAAATATTGGTGTTACATGTTGTGAATGATTTACTGATTATTATAGTGTATTTATTATTGTTGATAAACAATGAATTTTGGTTTACCAAGATGCTACCGAGTTAATTAGAGAAAAGTTGTTAAGGTATTTTGGATTAGGGATTACCGATTTACCCCCCCTCTCCATAATCCAATAATTGGTATCATAGCTAAGTAATATAAAGAGATATGTTTAAAAGACTTGAGTAAAAGATCCAAAGACGTATGGGAGAGAAGTACCTATGTTGAACAAGGAGAGTTTCTCAACATGGAAAAGAAGAATGAGATTATATCTATCTAGGATTGGAGAATTAGAAATTCATCCACTAGATAATGACTACACTCCACCACCTACTAGAACTTTGATAGTTGATCAAATGAGAGAAAAGAAGGAACACAACTCGATTATGATAGAGATTGATTCTTCCCTCTCTAATGTTGATTTCAATGATGTTAAAGATTGTGCTAATTCAAGAGAGATGTAGGATAGGATTACACTTATCTATGGAGGAGATTAGCATGTACAAAAAGATAAGGTTGATAGTCTGAGAGGAAAGTATGATGAAATGAGAATGAAAGATGAAGAGAACATTAGACAATATAGCAGTAGAATCAAGGAAGTTGTTAGTGCCATTAGAGGTACTGGTGGAACCTTGATCAATGAAGAAGTGGTAAGTAAAATCTTGAGAACTATTTCATCTAAGTTTTTGATTAGAGTATCTGTAATTCAGGATTTGAGATCTATACTGAATAATGTTGCTACTCTTAAATCCATAATCGGTAAGCTAACTGCATTGGAGCTTAGCAACTATGATAATAGTCTACCGACCATTGAAACTACCTTCAAGTCATCTATGAGCATTGGACCATCAAGAAAAGAAAGAGAAAATCATAGTAATTCATATGGAAATGAATATGACAGTATCCTAACTAAAGATAAAGAACATGAGGAATTGGAAGAACTGTTGGCTAATTAACTACCTAGAGGTGAAGGAAAGTACGAAGGCAAGGCACCATTGAAATGTTTTAAATGTAATAAAATTAGAAATATTGCATTTAGATGTCTTGACAATGAAAGGAATGATAAGAATGATATAAGAGACAATCAACACCAAAGATTCAAAGATTTTAAGGACAAAGGTAAGAAGTCTTTCTACCTAGCTAAGGAAGGTGTAACCAATGATGAATCTAATGGTATTGAAGAAGGATACAAAGTTGTCTATGTTGCAGTAAAGGAAGACTCAGATGAAGAAACATATGAAGATTAAAAATAACTTGTGTCTCATGTAGTTAAACTAGACCCATGGATTATTGATAATGGATGTTCACATCGTATGACTAGTGATATTGATAAGTGTGAGAACCTAGAAGAGTATGGTGGAGGATTTGTCAGATTTAGAAATGATGCTCCATGCCCTATGAAAGGTAAAGGATCCATTATCTTAAATGAGAATATGAAATGTAATGATGCATATTGGGTTAAAGGACCAAACTATAATCTATTGAGTGTTGCACAACTAAAAAATACTAGCCACCGACTAGAATTTCAAAATAGAAAGGTTAAAATCTATGGTGCTGATGGAGATCTAATTGGAACTAGTGGAAAATCAAGAGGTAATCTATTTTATCTTGATACTGATGCAAAGAGTTACTTGATTTTTAAAATTGAAGATGTATGGATATGGCATAAGAGACCATGTCATGTGAATCTGATAACTTGATCAAAGTAAGAAGAGTAGAGTCAGAAGACTATTGAGATTAAGAAAGCCTGATAAAGCTATGTGTAAGGAATGTTAGATTGGTAAGATGGAAAAGTCAAAAATTTCCAAGTAAATATTAGTCTACCAATGGTATTTTGGAATTGGTTCACACTGAACTTTTTGGTCCTATGAGAGTTCAAAACTATTATGGGTATTGGTACTTTATTTTTTTTGTTGATGATTATTCAAGAATGATGTCTCTTACCTAAGGATGCTCATGAATATCTTAGAGGTGAACTAGGGGTGATTCCCCTAACTAAGGTTGCCTAGTCAACTAGGATCACTGCATCAAATGTGCTAAACAAAATATTTGACAAATTAATGCAGAAAAGGTCACACTTTAGGAGTTTCGTAGAGTTGTGAGAAGTGAAGCAGAGATGATAATCAATCATAAGCAAGATGACAAATGGAGAATATAGCATACAAAACTAACATGAAGAAATCTACATGTGGAAGATGGAAGTGATAGATACAAAATTGACATTGTTGTCAAAGTGGGAGATATTCAAATGAAAACACAGAGGGAGAAGATTCAATGAAACCTGAGAGAAAGATACATAAAATATTCTAAGGGAGTAATTGTGTATGTGGTCAGGCAAAAGAAAGTTGTGAGTCAAAATGAAGCTAAGGATATTACAAAAATATGATGCACAAAGTTTTTGGATTGTTTGGTAAATCATGTGTTATTCATGTGGTGTTGCCATCAATGCCAAAGAGGGAGATTGTTGGAAACTCACAATTGAAAAAATTGTTATATTGTCATTGATGTCAAACCTTAACTGGTAAGATAGTTGCTATCTAGGAGAGTACCATATCTATTGATTGATGAAGATGATTTGGGAAAGGAGATAACAAGAGAATCTAAATAAAGGTTGAGTTATTTGATACTTCAATGGGTACTTGTTTAGTTGGCACATTGATAAGATAATGTATTGTTTATCTAAGTAAGAAGAAATACTGGAGAGGTAGGCTTAACCAAGAAAAAGTGAATAAATCTAGTTTAAGTCAAGTGATGCTAGTGTCGACCGAGCGCTAGTATATACCGAGTAAATATAGTGTTGACCAAACATCAGTAATTATTGAGCAAGAAGAAATTACCAAGTAAACACAATGTTTGCCGAGGAATACAGTTTGTTGTGGTGACTAATATACACAGTGATGACTGAGGAGAAGAACACAATATTGATCAAGTGTCAGTAAATTACATATGGAGAAAGAATTAAGATTCCCAACCAACATAGTTGAATTCTTGGGATATGTAAAATGTGTTGACATTATGAATGAATTGTATGGAGCATTTAATGCATGGTAAATAATTTTCTTATGGATTCAAAGAGAAGTTTGGAGATGTATCTAGAAGGAAGGATGAAGAACTTAATGATGGAAGGATTTGATGAATCTAACCTAAACCTAAGATCTACGGAGGAGATTAAGCAGAAAAAGATGGATCTACCTAATCGAAGAGGTATAAAGGAAAACCTAATTGTGAGGTTATGGAGGGGATGTAGAAGAGGTTGATGTTATTGACTGATAAGTATAAGTAGTAGGTTGAAGGTGAAATTGTGAAGGAGTTGAACAGAGCTGTGATTTCTTGAGGTGAATTATGAGCAGATTAGAGATGGAGATGGAAATGGAGGCTAGTTAGTAAATCAACATATATGTGTGAAGTGGATCTATATTTACAAAGTGAGTTGTATATTTTTTAGATAAAAAACTACTATTACTTTCTATCTATTGTATCAGTCTAAATCTTTTAATCAAGGTTGACCTAATAGTCATTGTATAAATCCTTTAACCAAGGTGACATTCTAATGGAATGTTCTTAAGTCCTCTAACTAGGCCACTTTTGATAGAGTGTTTTAAATCCTTTAACAAGTTCACACCTAATAGTGTGTTTGTAAACCTTTAACACTGTTGGCTTTTCACAGAGCTCACTTCAGAAGAGTGAAAATTAATATCATGTTACAAAGTGGTTTTCCCCAAGTTGGGTTTCCACTATAAATCCTAGTGTTATACTTGTGTGAATGTTTTGATGTGAATGTTGTTATATTCAACAAGTTATTACTTTTGGATAGTGGACTGCATGTTATATGTTTCTGATATATGCTATAGAGACCAAGTTGAATAACTGATTAGATTTGAAATTGTTTGAAGTGCTAGAAAGTTCAATTGGTACATTTGGACCTGAGGATAACTGATTCAACCCCCTCTCAGTTATTCTAAAAAATTCTAACACTAACATCTCTTTTTCATATACCACTTAAGGTGCATAGCAGAGATCATATAGAGAGATACATGTCTTTGAATCCCTATGATCACTGTTGTAATGTCATCATCATCCAAACATTCCACTCTCTTTTGACAAAATTATAACTTGAATCTGTGGGCATAAATCTAATATATGACAAGTACTAAACCATAAGATCCAAGATGGGTAAGTCTAAGGTATTCTATGTTGGTCATGCTACCCACCTAAATCTAGAAATATTTAACCAAAGAGGTAATGACTACTCTAGATCCTTAGGCTAACTCTACCTCTCATCTATCATCTTGCCTAACGACCACTAGTCGGCAATGCTCCACCACTAATATAGAAATAAAGGAGTTAGTGGGTCCTAAATAAAATAGGATATAAACACTACTACCTCTGATCATACCTATGGTCTCAATGACTATAGGCTGGTGCTCTTCCTGGTGGTTATCAACTGCTAAAAATACTCTATGGGACTTGCCCATATTTTTGACTATAGGCTCTGACATAGTTTCTCACTGACTGCCTCCCTGAGGACACTCTTGATCAATGTGCCCCATGGTACCACATGTGTAGTAAGGTCCACATGACTAAATTTTCACTCCCTGGGGTCTAGAGTACTGTGGAACCTCTTATCCTATTAGACTTGCTGTAACCACCCCTAGAGGATTGTTGAGTCTATACGGGAGGTGTATAGGGTGCCTAGGGTCTCTGGTCCTTCTTAGGGCCTTGCAACTGCCATTGCTTGGGCTTAGATCCCTGCTTTACCTATAGTAGCCTTTTTTTATGTTTCTACTAAGGTTGTTACTGCTACTAAGGCTGAGGCTTCTAAATGTCACTGATGAATTCCTCTGATTTCCCTTCCAAGGGGGTTTTTGATAACCTGATGACTAAGGTGTGATATTATGGTTTTGAGACCTATGATAAGATCCCCTTTGAATATCCTTAGCTATCATGGCTCTCTCAACTATATAGCATAAATTCCTGGGTAGTGTTATGTGCACCATGTCAAATATAGTATGGTTCAATCCCTTGATAAAGCGATTGACTTGAAGCTTCTCATCCTTCATGTATTCTACATAAGGAAGGAGCTCAAGGAATTTAATCTTGTACTAGGCCATAGAGAGTCCTTGCTATTGTAGATCATGAAACTTGTCTATACGACTTTGCTTGAACCGCCATGATAGGTATTTGGCCCTAAACCTCTCCAAGAAGATCTCCTAAGAGAGGGTGTTAATGACTAGGTGACCCTTGAACTCCTCTTGTTTCCACCATGTGGAGGCTGTCCCTCTCAAAATATGTATGAAAATACATGCCTTAAGATTTTATAGATTTTATATGTATGAAAATGAGCCTTTGAAAATTCTCTTTTATAGATTTTAGGAGGAATTGAACGGTTGAGATGCATCTGTGAGGAGTGGTTGAGATGCACTCATGCTTGATCCTTGATCCATGTGAGAGCCAATAATGATTAGGTTGTGTTTGTTGTGTTTGTTTGATTTAAGAGGTATTTATCATTTTCTTTTAATTAATAACTCTAGCCATGCATTTGGTGGGATTGAATTAATTAAATGGGCCTAGAGTTAATCACTTTCATTTTTACTTGAAACCTTAGTGATAAGTACTTGGATATTGATTTGAATTAATTTTATTGAATTTTGAGGATTACGTCAATAATCGAAGATTGAATTAACATAATTAAGGTATTATTATGAACTAGGGAAAATAGGGCCTTAGGTTATATTAGCCCAATTTTAGGTGATTACATTTTCCCCTCTTTGAATTACTTTGTGAACAACATAGGGATTCAAAGAAAATTTGATTTAAAGCTTGATTTAGCGGATTGACGGATTTAGGAGATTTAGAGAGCAGTGAGAACTACTCTAAACTCAAGTGATTTAGAGAGTAGTGAGGACCACTCTAAATTTAAGGAGATTTAGAGAGAAACAAACCCACTTTGAAATATTTAGAGAGCAGTAACGAGAACTACTTTGAATTTGAGAATTCTAAGCTTGATCAAACAAAATCCTACTTGATTTGAAAGGTCATCAATTTTGAACTTGACTGAACGAGAATTGATCATATCGATTCTGAACTTGATTGAATGAAAACTGATGAGAGATTCTGAAAAGAAATTTCAATTGAATTTGGTTTGTAGTAACTGATCATGCTGACAAATAATCAATTTGATTTGAAGCAATGAAACTGATTAATATCGTAAATATTAACAGTCTCAACTTGTTTGAAGAAAACTATCATGCCCTTGGTGTTGAAGAAGTTGATTCAAAGAATGTGGTATGATTATGCCCCCTCAGGATTGAAATTAGAATGAATTCAAATGAAATCATGGTATTCAAACATGTAGAAAGAATTGTGGTGATTAAAATGATTATGGATCAAGTGTAAATCGATTGGGAAGTGTTATCAAACCATTTAGATCGATTTTAGTGTTAAAGAAATAGTTTTTGACCAAGAATTTGAGAGAGTTGACCAAGTTTGACTTGTGTTGAAGTATTATCCATGCATAGAAATTTGATGCTTTAGTGAGAAAATCACTTTTCATAGCGTCCGATAGGCTTCCTATGTATTAATTGCACTCTATGCAGCCTTTATTAAGTGCGTTTAAGTGAACTTTGACTTCTATTGACCAAGAATTTGAGAAAAATCATCTCTAAACTATTTTTCCATGTTAACAACATCATTTTTGCTTATTTTGTCCTTGTTTGACTATAATTTGACCATAGTTGACTTTTACCTTCAGAGGTTAACTTTTCTTTGTAGTTCTATTTTTACTATATTTTATTGATATAGGGCACCTATTTCAATTTCGGTCCCGATATGAATCTATTGTGATGTCTTATGAGTAATGTCCCTTTAGGGTTTCAGAGCTCTCAAATGACTTAAATAGGTCAAAAAGGTCATTTTTACTATTCATTTTCACTTTTTACCTTTGAGAATTCTTGAGCTATGAGAGAAGATGGTGTACCTTACGGAGAAGCACTATTTTGAGATGGCTAGATGACACGACTGATCATAGCATTACACAGCACCTATGAGTATTTGAAAAAGAACTCTGTCAATTTGAAAAATTTGAATTTCATGCATTTTATAACCATTTTAATTTTGAATCACATCTTGTAAATGAGATCGCACTCGGTAAATCCTGCGTCGCACCCTGTTCTTCACCATTTCCCAGATCACATCCAGGATTTCTCAGATTGCACCCTGTTGTCGGGTCGCATCCAATTAATTTTTATGAAATGTTAGGGAAATTTGTTAGTGAGTCACATCCTATAAATCTAGGGTCACATATGGTTTCTGAATCACATACCAGATTTCTAGGGTCACATCCTGAATTTCTTGGATTGCACCCTGTTTAAGGACCACATCAAGAATTTCTTGGACCGCACCTTGTTTAAGGATCGCATCCCAGATTTTGTGAATCATATCTAGGATTTCAACCTTATTTTTCTATTTGCTGAATTTTTAGCCAACTGTTCTTGTCCATTTTGATCCTTCTGAGCAAAGTTTTGTCAATTCTCTTTGTCTAATGCTAACATGGTACCCCTATTTTCTATTGTGCAGAATGATTTTGAGGTGATCTCTTTTAGATGTCCTTGGCTTACCCAGTTCTTGGATTTGCACACGTGACTATCAGCCAAGGAGTAGTAGATTGTGGCAAGATGTGACCTTTGGTGTATGGTAGATTTACTTGATATTTGGGTGAATCAGGGCCTCTTGACGACACTTGCCGAGTGGTGGCACTCAGAGCACAACACTTTTCACCTTCCCACAGGTGAGATGACTATGACTCTAGAGGATATTTGTAGGATTCTACATGTTCCTATCATGGGTACTCACATGGAGTATGAGGCATCTAGTCTTGTGGCGATGACTGATGCTCGAAGACTGTTTGGTGATGATACTATTGTATGACATTATCTTAGTTGGGACCACATGGTGGCAAACTACGCACCACTACCTGTATATTTAGAGGGAGTGATAGGTGGCCTCTTGATGCTAGATAGAGGCCAACATGGATTTATGTGTGGATGGTCTCAAGTTATCGAGCAGATGATCTAGGCACTAGGGAGATACACATGGGGGAGTTGCATCCTTGCTTATCTATATCAGGAGCTACATGAGATATTTTATCAGCATTCTAGGATGATGACTATTGGCATTGTAGTTCTTTAGGTCTGGGCATGGGAGCATATCCTTGTCACACATCCTATTGTTGAGAGGCACTGCGATGTTGGATTGCCTTATATATTCATGTATTCTGGTTTGATATAGCAACCCCATATGGGAAAGTTAGAGTACTGATGCCGTCTCTTAGATGATGTTACAAATGTAGTGTGGTGACCATATGTTGATTTTGAGGGATGACCCTTAGATGTCAGAAAGATGTCATTTTTTCTTTAGAGAAGATATCTTGTCGGCCGTACTAGGTATATTGTTGAGAGGTTTTTGGTCAGATGTGTACATAGGTAGTATGGTAGGGTGCAGAGCATGTCACAAGAGATGGCCATGTATGCTAGGATTCGAGATGAGGAAGCATAGTGGGGGTCTAGGCTAATTTTTGAGACTGCAGTGCATGCGATCACTTAGATGGCATGGGTGGACTGGGGTTAGCATCTTGAGATTCTTGATGGAGGAGTCACTCCTACATATCATACATATCATATTGAGCATCCATTCCCTCAGTTTACTACTCTAGATGAGGCTATTCCACGGATCAAGGACACTTTAGATTATGATCCTGTTGATGATGGCCGTGGCTGAGCTACTAGAGGTGGAGACAGAGGCCAAGCCAAGGACAGGGGTTAGGGTGAAGATCAGGCTCATGGTGGTGGAGATGGTAGAGGAGATGGAGGGGATGGTGGAGGTGGAGGGGGTGGTGGAGGTGGAGGGGGGAGTAGACGTCGGGTGCCAGGTGAAGATGGTTGCCAGTAGTGGTGGCATAGATTGAGAGTTATCCGTCCTTAGAGGGATACATGACCACTTTTAAATAGAGATGAGTATGCATAGAGGCCGCTAGGAGGAGATAGTCAGGATCAATAGCACCAACAAGAGGAGGCATCCCAGGATCCTCCTCCAGGTGGGGATGATGATAAATTATCATGATGCGAACAGGGTAGGGCTGCTTTGAGATTAGAGATGGTGACCCTCTGAGTCTAGCTAGCAGAGAGAGACACACAGTTGACTCAGCTGAGAGCGGAGAGGGATACACAGATAGCACAACTGAGAGAAGATAGGGACACTCAACTAGCATAGCTGAAGAGAGAGTGGGACATATATGTCAATATAGCCACCCACCAGGGTCAGAGGGCCACTTATTACTTCACTTTATATTGTGCTACGGTTCTTGCTACTCAGAGAGCTTTGTTATATTCAGTGGTAGCACAACAGTTCGAGGGAGCCATGCCTCCACCTCCTCCTGGCATAGTAGATGCACCTCCTCCTCCTCCTCAGGATGAGGGAGTGAGTGAGGCATGATATATTGTACTCTCATTTTTTTGTGTATTTGTACCTCATTGGATATATCATGTATATTGTACCATTTTTTATCGACACACTTTCTTATGTCCTCTGGACCGTACATTTGTTGATACATTTGTCTCACATGATACTGATACTCTGATACTTGTTTCTTTCATTGCTCTAATATACTTATGCTGACATAGTGATCCTTTTGATGCTTTGATATGGACATTCCTGATACTCTGTCATGGACATTTCTGGTGATGTATTGATGCTTATGCTGATTCTATCATTGATGGTTTATCTTTTTTGATGTCATATTGTTTCTTTCATACTGGTATCTTATCTTTGATGGATTTTAATATTTTTGGAAATGTTGGATATATGACATTTATATTATGCTTTGGATATTGATGCGATTTTCATACTTGGTCAAGATTTAGATTAGGTGATGATAAAGTGATGTCATTATATATTTCACTGGTATATGCTCATATTTTTGTCTTTTCAAATCTTTTATGAATGCATGGATGCAAACTTTATTTTATGTATGGATATGGATGCACGAGATGTATTGCAATACGATGTATGGACATCTCACTTTTATTTATGTATGAATGATTCTGGATGCATAATGAAAATGGTCTTATGATATGAAATGGATTTATGAATGCCAATGGATATCAATGATTTATACTCAGTCATTTTAGTTTCAGTTCTTTATGATTTCATGATGTACTTGGTCACACATGTCAAATGGTTAATGCTTCCAGAATTTTTAGCTCATATCAAAATGTTTCGGATAGATTTTCAGCTTATATCAATGTTTGAGATAGTTGAATCCACACATTCATGCTTATGCAACTTAAAATTAATGCAACTATATTAAAATGAATGCAATTTTAAAAATGAATTTCAATGCAACTAAAGACAATGAAATGCATCTAAATGAACCTAATGCACATTAATATGATATGCAACTAAAATGAACCCTAATGTAATTAACCAATGAAATGCACCTAGACTAAGATACCTAGGACAATCACTGTTTATTCAAAGCGGGTTGTTTTTCATCATAGAGCCTTTGTTAGCGGGACCTAATTAGGATAGTACAATTTTCACCAATAGATTTAGCAATCCTAAAAATATGAATACTTCATTTTTATTCATCATGTTAAAAGATAACCTAAACACTAAAGCACATAGATAAAATGTTTTGTCAATTACCTCCTGTTTGATATAAAACCCTTTTTCTTTCTGATACACAATATGTAAGTATATACCCACAATGACCTTTCATTTTATATTCATATCCTTGGACATAATCTGATTTACCATGTACCTTACTAAGAAGTAGTTTATCATTGTTAGTTTTTAAATAGGCAAGGAAAAAAATATGACCTCACTAAGGCTTTCATAGGAAACAGGTCACAGTATAAATGACATTCCAATCATGATGGAGGCAGTTATAGTAGACACCCATTCACCATGATTACCTTAGATCATTAGATTTATTACCACAAACAAAAGACAAAGAAAATGTTATTCCCCTAGTCCTTGTTTCTCTAGTATGAAAACATCATCGAGTCACTCAAGGGAACACAACAATAAAAAATTGATAATAAGAAAGTTCATTATCCTTTAGAATGATCATTGTATTTGCATACAAGAAATAGATGATTGTGATTATAGTGTTTAAAAACACTTTTGATTAATCTTGCAAACACGTGCATAAGAATTTTTATCAATCAAAGATTTTACTTTACCCAAAAGTTGTTTCACCTATTTAGTGTTTAGAAACACTCTTTCACCATGACGTTGTGTTAAGAAAAACATTTTGGTCCAGTGGGTGGCATTTAAAAATACCTTTGTTCATAGTTTATTGTCAATTGTAGACTGGGGTGGTATTGAAAAATACCGTTGTTCGTAGTTTATTGTCAAATGCGGTTTCAATATCCCGTCAACACATCTGATTTTGATCAATGCCCCCTAAGGAAAAATAGTTTACCTAGGACCCTAATGTGGACAGATTGCAAACTTAGGAAGATACATCTTTGGATAGTTTATTTTAGGATTTGGCACGTCACAAAAGTGATTGGAAGATATATACAAACCAATATTTACATAGGCAAAATGTGCAAGCATTGTCTTGATAGATAGAGTGTCGATTACAAGTAGCACCTGTTTACCAGGTTTTCACCACTTGGCCACAGTTTTATTCTATTTTTCTATCATGGTGCCTATTTACCAGGTTTTCACCAAGACACTTTTTATCTTTTCCAATTTTTTTGTACTTTTTCTCTTTTTCAAATTTTTTTTTTGGACTCACCAAGGTGCCTATTTGCTAGGTTTTCACCGAGATGGTCATTTTTTTCAGGACTTTTTCTATTGTTTTTTATTTTTTTCAAGATCCATATTTGTTGTTTTTGAACTTTTTTCAGGACTCTTTTCACTGTACAGGAGCTTTCTCAAGAATGTCAAGCATAAAACCTTTTCAGATGTAGAGTATTGATAGGATCTAGTAAAACATCTCCTTCAAGTGTAGCCAACTGATAGGCTCCTGATCCAAATGCTACTATAATGACAAAGGGACCCAACCAGTTGGGTTCAAACTTCCCTTTTTGTTCTCGATTTTGTTGATTCTTAGGATTTTCTCTTAGGACTAGATCTCCAATTTGAAAATTTCCTGGTTTTACTTTCTTGTTGTATCCCCTTGACATTCTCTTTTAATAAGCTTTAAGGTGATCAAATGCCTATTTCTTGGGCTAATCTAACAATTCCAGCTCTTGCAGTCGAGAGATTCTATAGTCCTCATCAGTGACTAGATATTTCAATGATACCCTCAATGATGGAATCTCTACCTCAACTGGTAATACTACCTCCGATCCATAAACTAGCACAAAAGGAGTTGTGCCAGTTGGTGTTCTAATGCTTGTTCTGTAAGCCCACAATGTTGGATTGATTTGCAAATGCCAATCCCTTCCTGATTTGTTTACTATCCTATGCAAGATTTTTAGAATATTCTTATTTGATGCTTCAGCCTATCTGTTACCTTGAGGGTAATAGATCAAGGAACAATGCTGCGTGATTTTGAATTGAAGACACAACTCATGTATGTATTTGTTTTTGAATTGAACCCCATTATTAGTCACAATCAACGAGGGTATGCCATAATGACAAATAATGTAGTTCAAGATAAACATGGAAACTTGTTTTCCAGTTGCATTAGACAGTGGTACAACTTCCACCCATTTTGTGAAATACTCAGTTGCAGTGATGATGTACTTATGTTCTCTTGATGAGTTAGGGTAAATCTGACCAACCAAATCAAAGGCCCACTGCTGAAATGGCCAATGTGTTATGAAGGGAATCAACTCTCTAGCTGGTGCATGTATCAGGTTGCCATGGATCTGACATTTCTTACAAGTTTTTGCAAAGTGGATGGCATCTTTCTCCATAGTGGGCCAATAATACCCAACCCTTAAAAAGTTTCTTTGCTAATGAAAAACTAGTTGAGTGTGATCCACACACACCTTCATGAACTTATTTTAATACGTGATTAGACTCTTCATGTTCTAAACACCTAAGAAGCATGTCATCAAGACTACATCTAAAAAAGTCATTAGAAATGATTACGTAATGCGATGCTGCTCTTATGAGGGATCTCTTTTCATTTATAGAATAGCCTTCAAGAATTGTTTGGTCTTTAAGATAGGAGTAGATATGGACATATCTGGACAACACTTGGGTTTCTAGGGTACAAACAATTTGGGATTCAGGTGAGTCATAAGATGAGAAAGGGAGTTCTTCCACCAGGAAGTCATAGAAAAATTGATGTTCCTCCAATTGTAACATGGATGCTAAAGTAGCCATCACATCAGCTGCTCTATTCTCTGATCTTGGAATTTTTTGAAATGTGATGAAGATAAAGTACTTTTTCAAGTCATCCACTATCATTTTGTAGGGCATGAGCTTTTCATCTTTAGTCTGATAGTCATGATTCACTTGATTGATAATAAGTTGTGAATCTCCATAGATGTGTAATTCAATGATTTTACACTCTATTGCAAGCTTGAGCCCATTCACAAGAGCTTCATACTCTACTATATTGTTGGTGCAAGGAAAAATCATTTTGTATGCCTTGGGAATCTTGTATCCTTGTGGTGTGATGAATAAGCATCCCACTCTTGATCCCTACTATGTGAAGGAGCCATCAAAATATATTTTTCAGGGATGCTTTGTTAAGTGCATGATAGATTCATCTGGAAACTCCACAAGTAATGACTGGTTATCAGGTAGTGGTGTTTCTACAAGTTGATCAATGATCACTTGTCCCTTAATAGCTTTTCTGTCCACATACTCAATGTCAAATTCACTTAAAATCAGGACCCACTTAGCTAATCTTCCCATCAACATTTCTTTTTTCAATAGGTACTTCAGTGGATCAATTTTAGCTAGCAGCTTCACCTTGTGTGCTAACATGTAGTGTCTAAGTTTTTGAGATATGAACACAACTGCTAAGCATGCCTTCTCAATCATTGAATAGTTCAACTCAAATGTGACTAAGGTCCTACTGATGTAATATATAGCTATTTCTTTCTTAGTATCATCCTCTTATGCAAGAAATAATCCTAATGATGTATCTGTAGCTGATATATAGAGAAATAAGGGGTTTCCATAAATTGGTGCCATTAAGATGGGAAGAGTCATCAAATATTTCTTGAATTGTGAAAAGTTTTCCTCACATTTCTCATCCCATGTAAAAGTAGTTCCCTTACGCATCAACTTTGTGAAAGGTTGTGCTTTGTCTGCCAGTTGAGAGATGAATCTTCTGATGGAATGTAGCTTGCCTTGTAATTTTCTCATTTGACTAATATTCCTTCGTGGTTGCATCTCTAGAATAGCTTTTACTTTCTCTGGATCCACTTCAATTCCTTTCACTGAAACTATGAACCCTAACAGTTTTCCAGATGACACGCCAAATGAACACTTCTTAGGATTGAGTCTTAATTGGAATTGTTCCATTCTATCAAAGATTTTCCTTATGTCTTGTATGTGTGTAGCTCTTATCTTTGCTTTAGCCAAGGTTTCATCTACTTAGTCCTCCATGTTCTTGTGCATCATGTCATGGAATATGGTGGTCATTGCTCTTTTGTAAGTTACACCTACATTTTTAAGGCCGAATGACATGACATTTCAAAAATAGGTCCCCCATGCACATGTGAATACTATTTTCTCTTGATCCTTAGGAGAAATCTTGATTTGATTATACCTAGAAAATCCATCCATTAGTGAATACATTTCATACCCAGTTGTCAGATCTACAATTATGTCTATGTTTGGAAGTGGGAAATCATCCTTTGGGCAAGCCTTGTTTAGATCTCTAAAGTATGTACAAACTCTAATGGAATTATCCACTTTAGAAATAGGAATGATGTTGGAGATCCACTCTGCATAATCAATAGCCCTAATGAATCTAGCCTTCAATAGTTTTTCCAATTCTTCTTTCACTAGAAATGCCACATGAGGATTCATCTTTTTGAGTTTTTGCTTCACTAGTTTTATATCAGGTGAAATAGACAAGTGATGCATGATTAAGTCTATGTCCAATCCAAGCATATCCGAATAAGACCAAGAAAAATTTATCTTCTTTTCTTTGAAGAAATTGGTGAATTGAATATTTTCCTCTTCTGTCAATGACTGAGCAATGTGAACTAACTGAGGAACTTCTATTGTTCCCAAATTAATGGGTTGTGTAGGTTCAATCAGAACTGATGATCTTTCTTGAAAGTGATCTGAGAGGATATCAAGAATCCCATCCTTTGGCACCTCTAGGAGGTTTTCACCATTACGTACATCTTTTTATTTTTATCTTTTAGGATCTGACACTGCCACTAGGTGGTTTTCACCATCAGATCTCTTGTTCTTTTTGTTTTTCATTTTAAGACTGAGAAACTTGATATTCTCCTCAGCCATAGTCTCACTCTTTACACTGGTGGAAGAAAGGAAGGGTTCACAAGAATTTAGATAACAGGCTATGACATAGTCATTGTCAAAATATAATAGGCTTGTGTTTGTAGGCTCATCCCAGTCTATCAATTCATGGTATTTTAAGGACAAAGATTCAGTAGGTTCAAGAGACAACACCACATTATTATCAACATCATTAACTTGCAAGATGTCTTCTATTAAGTTTTCTTTTAAATAGATGTTAGGATTATTAGAGTCATGTTCATTATTATTAGAGTTCATGATAGTGTTATGCAAATCTAACTATAGTGGTCTAGCACTATAACTCTCTCCTTCTTCAATCAAGACTCTAGCAGAAAATTTGTGTATCACATCTATCTTTATGTCCATGGTAGCATCAGAAAGGAAATCCCATTCATATTCATGCGAGTGTACCTGACTATAATCTAAGACCCCCAAGAAGTGGGCAATAGTCATGGGTACTTCATCTTCTTCATTAGAACTATTCTCCTCTTCTTGCAATGGTTCTTGTGGAGTCATCATTTCTAGTTCCTCATCAAAATGAGGTGTGTCAAAAATAGGAAGCCCTTATTCTTGTTCTTCTTCAAGTTCTTCTGCTTGTTCTTCATTTGGTTCTTGTCTAAGATTTGTACCAATTTCTAATAATGGGTCTCCTTGTAAGAGAAACAACCTTTCATAGGCAATAGGTTGTCCTTCTACCTCTTCTTCATCATCTGAGTCTCTTGATCTATCAAATATAGGACCCCTTTCTACTGTAGGATGAAATCTTGCTTCTCTGAAGCCTAATCCAATCTTGTCTTTAGGATTTCTAAAATCTATGTGTAGAGGCTATACAAGTCCTTGTTTGTTTTATCCCAAGGCTCCTTTTCCTTTGTATCCCATTTGTTTCATGATTTCATATCCCTTTCCATATTTGTTTAGTGCTATCTCAACATGTTTGACATTTCCATCTTCTTCAGGTTCTTTATAAAGCCATTGTAAGACAACCTTTTCTTTGTTTTCTCCTTCAAGGGATACTTTTTCTTTGACCATTCTAGTTCATTCATGTATAGTTAGAGCACTTCCATTGGATGGTGTAAATGTTGATGAAGGTCTCCCTTGAGTTCTAGGAGATATGGGAAGATCTGTCAAAGATATTACAGCTTCCATCTTGTATTCTCACATGCTTGTTTCTTGGATGTTGATCTTTTTAGCAAATCTTTTCAGAACCATTTATTTGGATGTTTACACCTTATGAGAGCCTTCCTTGTTATGAGGGACCATGCTTTCTATTTGTTTGAGATTATTATAGGAATATATTGTATCTATTGGAATAGTGACCTCCACTCCATTATGGGGAAATTTTAGATATTGATGGTAAGTTGAAGGCACAACTTGCATTGAGTGTATCCATGGTCTTCCAAGAAGAATGTTGTAGGTGAGTGGTAGATCAAGAACTTGACATAGAACATATTTCTCTATTGGTCCCACTCTTATAGGTAAAACAACTAATCCTTTGGATGATCTTTCTTCTTCATCATAAGCCTTGATAGTTATCTTTCTCCTATGATCAATTGCATGTTCTGAGAAGCCCAACTATTTTACTAGATTATATGTGCAGATGTTCAAACCAGCACCTCCATCTATCAAGACATGCTTGACTCGGTGTTTGTGAATAAGGACTTCTAAGTGTAGAGGTTGATTATGTGGTTGGTTCAATGATTTATCATCCTCTTCTGAAAAAGATAGGTAATGCGGGGAATTCAAGTGACCGACCATAGCTTGGAATCTATCCACATCTAGATCTTTTGGTACATTAGTGCTAAGTAGGGCTTGATCAAGAACTTCCCTATGACTAGGGGAGATTTTCAACAACTCTAGGATAGATATTTGAGTTGGTGTCTTCTGTAATTGATCCACAAGATTAAAGTTTGGAGGTAGCACCACTTGTTTAGATGTTGTTGCTGTTGTAGCTGTTGTGTTATTAGATGTAGAAGCTCCTTTGAGAGTGAGCTTCTCTTGACTTCATGTTACAACATTAGAAAATTCAGCTTTGTTTAATTTGATTCCTCTTAGAGTGATCATATTGATGGAGTGTTCTCATGGTTCCACCATATGAAAGACATTTTCATTATCAAAATATGTGTAGTTAATTTTATTACTCTTAGAGGACTCTCCTTTTTCATAGTTAGGTAGTGGAGTTTGAAATTCCTTATGATCATTATTGGTGTGATGTCCATCTACCTTGACTTTACCTTCTTCAATCAAGTCTTGAATAAAATATCTCAACTTCATATAGTTGTTGGTCTTATTTCCCTTGTTGCGATGGAAATCACAGTAATCATTATCATTCCACCATCTAGGTTTTATTTCTGGTTCCCATGGTTTGGAATCATGACTCGTGATGATTTTTTTATCCACATGTTACTTTAAGACCACTTCCAAGGTGTCTCCCAATGGTATAAATGTCCTGTTAGGTCTTGGCATCCAAGGCTCTGTTTGAATAGGAGGCTTGTTGAAGGTCTTGTTTTTCATTGGCATTACAGTAGGATTCAGATTCTTGCTTGTTTGAAGACTTGTTGTAAGATTGAAAACATCTGGTTTGGGTTTTGAATTAGGAGTATCCACCACTCCATTATTAACCACATGTTTGTTCTTATTTCCATACTTGTACTTTTCCTTGGTTGGATAGTACTTGTCTTTGTTTTCCTTATTGATGGTGATGTCACCCTTCTTTATCAAGACTTCCTCAATTTTGAGGGCACTATCTATCATTTTATCAAAAATTGGAGGTCATTTTAATTGTATTGGGAAATTCATTTCTAGAACTAAGTTGTTAATAAAGATATCCATTTTCTCATTTTTAGGTATCTACCTAGCATACAGTGCAAATATCTTTCTCCATCTTTGTATGAAATTCAAGAATGATTCTCCTATTTTCTACTTGGTGTTGCATAGATCCAACATTGTTACTGTGTGTTGGATGTTGTAGGAGTAGTGTTGTATGAATTTTTGCACTAGTTCATCAAATGTCTTGATTCCTATAGGTAACTTTGAGAACCAATCCATAGCTTGCCCACCTAAACTTCATGGGAATAATCTCATCAGGTATGTTTGCTCATGCTTAAACTCCATACTGATTGTGCAAAAGTCCCTCACATGATCTTGAGGGTCAGAATCTCCCATGTACTTGTCATATTTTGGAATTGTGACATTCTTGGGAAATGGAATCATTTTTAGTTCTTTATCAAAAGGGAAAGGACATATGTGTTCCAACGAGTATTGCTTTGTGGGCTTGTCCTTCTCTTTCTTTAGTTATTTGATTTTATTTTTCATAGCAAGAAATTTCTTTGTGTGGATGGATATGGGACTAAGATCCTCTTTTTGATTGAGTTGGTTGACATCATAATCCTTTGGAAATTTTACTCCTTGAGCAGCGAGTTTGAGGAAGTACTTTTCCTTGTTTTCTTCCAAATTTCTCTCAATGATTTTGATGAATTGTTTGCTGTTTATAGATTTGTAATATTCACTTTCTGTAAGGTCTCGTTCATCATCAAAATTGTAAGGCCCTTGTTGTTGAATTTCTTCTTGATTGTCTTGTGCTTGTTTATTAGCTTCTTCTTGTGATGCAGGAGCATCTTAGGTCCTTGGCAATCTTGTGTCACCAAAAAAATTTGAGTTTTGTCTGTGTTTCTCAGTTTCTTCTTTGACAGAGTTGGTTGGTAGTTGGTCAGTTTCCTTTGGTTATCAAGTGTGGTCAGTTATCTCTTGGGCGGTCAGTTATTTCACTAGTGCTTAGCATTGTCTATTTGCTACTTAGTTATCTTGCTTACCATTGGGTTTAGTTTTGTTTCTTGTTGTGGCCGACTTGTGCATTTATATTGGATCATAGAATTAATGCTTGAATCCATCATTGGGAAGTGTGTGGTCCCAAATTTGATTGTTACTTCCATTAATTGTGGATCTGAAGGCTGACTCAATTTGGTAGCTTCTTGTATAAATGTAGATGTTTGGTTGTAGTTTAGGAGTCAATTTTTGATAGAATATAGAAGGCATTAGAATTGTGATTTGTAGTAGATCCTCACATGTTTGAGGACTTTTGTAATTCATTGTAATATCAGGCCCTAACCGGGAAGGCCTTACAACTAGGCATGTATGATTCAAATTGATGATAATATGTGAAAGGATATGGCATTATCTCTCTCACTCTTGTTGTTTGTTGCTTCTGCATGTGTGTTATAGGCTTGGATCATTAGGGCACACCATCCTTTAGCCCCTCTTGCTCCCCACCTTGCGTTAGGTGGTATCAGAGTGAGGTGAGATCTTGATCTAGGTCTACGGATCTAGGTTTGCAAGTTCCTCTTGAAGCCCTAGTGAATTGTTGTGGGGTAGCAGATTGTGATCTAACCTGCAATTGTAGAGGGTTGTCAAGATGGTTCATGGGAGGTGAGATGCAGATCCAAGATTGGTAGATATGCCAAGACAGATTGTTGCTAGATTAGAAGCAGTGGAAACAACCCAAAGAAGAGGCAGACATCTTGAAGATGTTAGTGATGATGAAATTGAAGAAGAACAGGTGAATGTAGAACCTGCTCCTATTATGGATCAAGGTGAAGAAAGATTTTTGAAGGCTTTTTGACAAGTCTGAAGTAAACACCACATTTTAATCCTCCTGAGTATAGTGGAAAGCTAGATTCAGATGAATTGGTGGACTGGATCACTGAGATGGAAAAGTATTTTGAGTATGAAAATATCCCTGAGGATAAAAAGGTGAAAATTGTAAGCACAAAGTTGAAAATTCATGCATCCTTATGGTGGGAACATCTGCAGATGGATAGAAAAAGGAAAGGTAAAGACAAAATCAAGGTATTGAGTAAAATGGTCAATAAATTGAAAGGAAAGTTCTTACCCTGTGATTATCAGATTAACCTAGTTTGGCGAATGCAAAGTTTGAGATAGAAATATAGCTTGATAAAGGAGTATACTGAGGAATTCTATAGATTAGATATTAGATCTGGGCATGATGAAGATGATGTGGAAAGAATCGACAGATACCTAAATGGTTTGAGGGTTTCCATCCAAGAGAAAATTAGTATGGTCAAATTGGAGAACATTGAAGAGGCTTATAAATTTTCTTTGAAAGATGAGGAGAAATTGAAAAAGAGACATGAATAGAGACAGAGAGGTTGAGGTGGTAGATTCCCTAGAGGAAGACGTAGATCTAAACCAGAAAAGAAAAATTTGGACAAAGGCAAGACCGAGTGGAAAGGTGAAAGTTCTAGAGGTAGAGGTAGTAACTACCGAGGTGGTTATGGTAGAGGAAGTTTTTGAGGAACTTGTTATAATTGTGGAGAAGAAGGACATAGATCTTTTGAATGTACACAAGCTAGTAAGAAGGCTGGTAGCAGTAGAAATGCTTTGGTGCAAGAAGAGTCACTGAATGAACCTGAAAAGGAAAATAACTTGATGGTAAGGAGAGCACTGTGGAATGAAAGCAAGAAGGAAGATTCGGTAAGGAAAAGTTTGTTCAAGACCAGATGTAGAGTTTTTGACAAAGTTTGGAAGGTAATCATTGACAGTGGTAGCTTGGAGAACTTGGCATCTGAAGAGATGGTCACAAAATTGTAGTTGGAAAGGTTGGTACATTGGAAGACCTACCAGATTTCATGGATCAAAGATGAGCATACACTCTTGGTAAGTGAAGAATGTTATGTGAATTTGAAGATTGGAAAGTACTATGATAAGGTGTTATGTGATATCATGCCTATGGATTGTTGTCATATTTTATTGGGTAGACCTTGGCAATATGATAGAGATGCTATATATGATGGGAGATTGCATAAGTATACTATTGTGGCTGATGGAAAGAAACAAATCTTGTTACCATTGATGGAAGAACCTATTAGTAATGTTTGCACATTTGTGAAAGTTTTTTTGATGGAAGGAAGGAAGTTTGTTAATTCTTTGAAGAGGAATGATGTATGTTTTGCTATGATTCCTAATAAGCCAAGTAAGAAAATAGAGGATAATGTCCCTAAGGAGATTGATAAGTTACTCATCGAGTACAGTGATATCATTTATGATAATGTACCTAATGGTTTGCCACTAAAAAGAAGCATTGATCATTGTATGGATCTAATCCCTGGAGCTAGTTTACCGAATAAGGCACCTCATCGGTTAACACCTAACGAGAATCAAGAATTGAACTAACAGATTCAAGAGTTGCTGGAGAAAGGTTTGATCAGAGAGAGTTTGAGTCCTTGTGCAGTACTTGTTATATTGGCACTGAAGAAGAATGGGGAATGGATAATGTGTACTGATTCCAGAGCAATCAATAAGATAACATTGAAGTACATGTTTCCTATACCGAGAATGGATGATATAATGGATAGCTTGACTGGAGCAAAGTATTTCACAAAGATTGATTTGAAAAGTGGGTATCATCAAATTAGAATTAGAGAAGGTGATAAATGGAAGACTTCTTTCAAGACAAAAGAAGGTTTGTATGAGTGGTTGGTTATGCCTTTTGGTTTAACTAATGCACCAAGTACTTTTATGAGGTTCATGAATTAGGTTTTAAATAAATTCTTGGGTAAATTTGTGATTGTATATCTTGATGATATTTTGATATTCAGTAAAACTAGAGAAGAACATTTGTTGCATGTTAGACAAGTTTTGCAGAGATTGAAAGAGGAAAAGTTGCTGATAAATCTGAAAAAGTGTTCATTCATGAAAGGAGAGATTGTGTATTTGGGATTTGTTATTTTAGCTGATGGTTTGAAGATGGATCCTAAAAAGGTTGAAGCTATTTTGAATTGGCCTACACCTATGAATGCTAGTGAGGTAAGATCATTTCATGGTTTGGCAAGTTTTTACCGAAAGTTCATAAGGAATTTCAGTTCAATTTGTAATGCTATGACTGAGACTATGAGAGGAGACAAAAGAGAATTCAAGTGGACACATGGAGTTGACAGGAGTTTTGAGACCCTGAAGTAGAAGGTTGTTGAATTACCTATTTTGGCATTACTTGATTTTAGTAAAGTATTTCAAGTAGAATGTGATGCAAGTGGAAGTGCAATTGGAGCTATATTGAGTCAAGAAGGTAAACCTGTTGCTTTCTTTAGTGAAAAGTTGAATGATGCTAGAAGGAAATATTCTATGTATGATCAAGAATTATATGCTATTGTCCAAGCACTGAAGAAATGGAGACATTATTTGATACCAAGTGAATTTGTGTTGTATACTAATCATAAGGCTTTACAATATTTGGGTAGTTAGAATAAGTTGAATCAGAGACATATGAAATGGGTTGAGTATTTGCAGAGTTAGACATTTGTGATAAAGCATAAGAGTGGAGGCACTAACCAAGTTGCTAATGCATTGAGTAGAAGAAGATCTTTGATGATCGAGATGAAAATTGAAGTTCTTGGTTCTGATGAGATGAGAGGTTTGTATGAAAATGACCCTAATTTTTCTGAGCCATGGAGAAAGTGCAGAGCACCTATTGAAGATCAACAAGATACTAAATGGGATGAATATTTCATTCAATAAGGTATGTTGTTCAAGGGTATTCAGTTGTGTATACCGAGAGGAGTAATGAGAACTAATTTGATAAAAGAGAAACACAGTAGTGGTTTGGCTGGACATTTTGGTATTGATAAAACATGGAATTTGCTTAAAGAGAAGTACTATTGGTTGTAGTTGTATAAAGATGTTCAAAAATTTGTGAAAAGTTGTGGAATTTGTCAAGTTGCAAAAGGAGTAAGTTAGAATACTGGATTGTATACACCGATTGCTGTTCCTGAGAAACCTTGGATTGATATCAGTATAGACTTTGTTCTTGGCTTACTGAAGATAGTAAGAGGTAATGAGTAAATATTTGTCGTTGTGGATAGATTTTCTAAGATGGCACATTTTATACCTTGTAGAAAGACATCAGATGCAGTACATGTAGCAAATATTTTCTTTAAGGAAATTGTCAAATTGCATGGATTACCGAGGAGTATTATCTCTGACCGAGACAATAAATTTGTTGGTTATTTTTGGAAAACACTTTGGAAGAAATTTGGCACTGAATTGAAATATAGTTCTACATTTCACCCACAAACTGATGGATAGATTGAGGTTGTGAATAGAAGTTTGGGAAATCTTTTGAGATGTTTAGTTGGATACGCACTGAGTAATTGGGATTCTGTGTTAGCATAAGTAGATTTTGCATATAATAATTCAATGAATAGGAGTACTGGAAAGACACCATTTGAGATTGTGAATGGAACACAATCAAGAGGAATATCTGATTTGAGAGACATTGGTGATGAGAATAAGAGAAGTGCTGAAGGAGTAAAATTTGCTGAGTACATGAAGACATTGCATGAAGATGTGAAGTTGAAGCTGGAAGACAGTAATTAGAAATACAAAGATAGAGCTGATAGATCAAGAAGACATAAAACTTTTGATGTTGGTGATGAAGTGATGGTTCATTTGAAGAAAGGCCAGTTTCCTATTGGAACATATGGAAAGTTGAAGATGAAGAAGTTTGGACCTTGCAAGATTCTAAGGAAATTTGACAGTGGAAATGCATATGAAATTGAGTTACTTGATAACATGGACATATCACCGATTTTCAACATTGCTAATTTATATGAGTATCATGAACCTGATGAAGAAGTGATAGTATTGACAAAATATCCTAAGAAGTAGAGTGATGAAGTTGAACAGATTTTGAAGGAAAGAGTTGGAAAAAGTACAAGAGGAAAACAATACATGGAATATCTGGTTAAGTGGAAGAATAGACTGATGGAAGATAGTTCATGGATTTCATAGTCTAAGTTGGATGTAGCTTGGACTAGGCCTACCAAATGATTCTAAGAATCATTTCAAAATAACCCCAGGTGTCTGATGCAGGAGCATCTTGGGTCCTTGGCAATCTTGTGTCACCAAAAAGAATTTGAGTTTTGTCTGTGTTGCTTGGTTTCTTCTTTGACCGAGTTGGTCAGTAGTTGGTTGATTTCCTTTGGTTACTGAGTGTGGTCAGTTATGTCCTAGGCAGTCGGTTATTTCACTAGCGCTCAGTGTTGGCTGTCTGCTGCTTGGTTATCTTGCTTACCGTCGAGTTTAGTTTTGTTTCTTCTTGTGGCTGACTTGTGCATTTATATTAGATCATGGAATTAATGCTAGAATCCATCATTGGGAAGTGTGTGGTCCCAGATTTGACTGTTACTTTCGTTAATTATGGATTTGAAGGCCGACTTAGCTCGGTAGCTTCTTGTATAAATGTAGATGTTTGGTTGTAGTTTAGGAGTCAGTTTTTGATAGAATATAGAAAGCATTAGAATTGTGATTTGTAGTAGATCCTCGCATGTTTGAGCACTTCTATAATTCATTGTAATATCATGCCCTAATCAGGAAGGCCTTACAACCCAGCATGTATGATTCAAATTGATGATAATATGTGACAGATCTAGCATTCTCTCTCTCACTCTTGTTGTTTGTTGCTTCCACATCTGTGTTGCAGGCTTGGATCATTAGGGTGTGCTATCCTTTGGCCCCTCTTGCTCCCTGCCTTGCATCATCTTGATTATCTCGGTAATGGTATCTTTTGTCCCAACAGAATTATTCTTGGTTATTCATGTTTATCAATCCGGGTGTCGCTATATAAGTAGTGCTGGGTGTAATGCCATATAACGGATTCAGTCTTGAAGTTTATCCCATTTCAAGTGTGAGAAAAGGTGTTGCGTCCAAGAATGGATTCTTTTTAAAATGGTAAGCTTTGTGCCTTGTAACAACCATGAAAATTGGATTTAGGAACCAATGAGTGTCTTGTGTTTAAAGTGGGTCTAATTGTTTGCAATGTCTGATTGTGAATCCAAGGATGCAATAGTGGGTTTGAAATTGTTTTATGGATCCAACATCAAAGGGTGTCAAAGTGCCCTATTTGTGAGTTGGGAACCAAAGTGTAAGTGTGTCTGATAATGTGAAAGTTTCAATGTCAAAGGGTGTCAAAGTGCCCTATTTATGAGCTAAGAACTTGGTTGTAGCTGATAGGATAAACTGACTCCACAATTGGACAATGCAGATTCAGACCATGTAAGGTGACAAGATGTTCTCAAAGATGACTCTTTTTCGTTATTAGATGACCGTGTTTTGATAATATGAACTTACTATTGGGCCAAATGGGTATCTAAAAATGTGAAAATTTTGGTTCTGGAAGGTACAAAAGTGCTCACTATCCTAGATGCGATCCTCTATAGGTGACTGGAAAAGTTTTTGGTCCTAGATGCAATCCAGGAAATACGGGGTGCAACTTGGGAAATGAAATGGTCACCAAATGCGATCTGGGAAATGGTGTAGTTACCATATGCGATCTAGGTTTAAACATATGTAATTTGAGATATGGGATGTGACTCAAGAATACAAGATGTGATTTGCTGATGTCAGAAATTTGTTTGTTTTAGTGTTTTTTGAAAAATGAGTCATGTCTGTCAGATTCTAGTGACTTGTAGGTACTTGTAATTACTGGTAAATGCTTTGTGTTTGTTCATTTGGGGGGGAATTATCTGAATTTGTATTTAGAACACATCAAGCAATCATTTTAATCAGACACACCTATCCTGCCTTATGCTAAGTAGAGATTGAGACCACTTGTTCACTGACTTAGGAACACACCCAAAGAATCATCAGAATATGGGAGTCCAATAACATGCAATGGATATTGGAGCCCATATTATCCTAGTAGTAACATCAATGGGGGCTCGATATGGTGAATGTCTTGGGGCAATTACTATATTCCTCTCACAAGTGATAATTGCATCTGTTCACAACCATCTCCCATAGTGCCACAAGTAGGATTGTAGTCATACGCCCTATTTACCAGATGTGACCCAAATCATAGGATGTGATCCTGGAATTTACCAGATGTGAGATTCTTCCCAAATGCAATCCAAGAAATGATGTGACTACCAGGTGCGACCCAAGAAATTTGGGGTGTGACTGTGTTTCCCAAATGCGATCCTCTGGCAAGAAAAATATGGCAAAAATTAGAGAAATTAGCTTGAAAAATATGAAATCCAGGGCTAGGCCCCATAGTAGGTGCCATAAATGTGTGTGTGAGTTTTAGGGCTTGCAACACAACACTTCAATAGGACATTACATCATTTTTTAGAGGAAATAAGCATGCAATCAAATAAATTAACAAATGAAATCATCCTATTGCTCTCTAGTTAGTGCAAGTATGAAATAAGGGTTAGTAGCTCTCAGATTTGACCCTTAAATAGTGACAATGTACACTAAAATGAGAGATTCAAATGAAATTTCATGAAACTAAGCTAAATCTAGAAAATACTTCTCAATTAAGCCTAAAGCCATGACTTCTTTCCATTATAATCTGAATTGAGGTCTTTTCTAATTAGCTAAAACATGAAATTAAGCATGAAAGCATAAGAACAACTATCAAATTCAAAGCATTAAGCATTAGGAGTGAAAACATTAGCAAGAGAGTTCATAATCCAAAGATTAAGAAGCCTCAAAATCCAAGCATTAGGAAGCAAGAAGTGAAATTCGAGCCTTGAGAAGAAGAAATGAGCCTTTGAAAATTCTCTTTTACAAATTGTAGGAGGAATTGAACGGTTGAGATGCATCTGTGAGGAGTGGTTGAGATGCACTCATGCTTGATCCTTGATCCATGTGAGAGCCTCTTAATGATTAGGGTGTGTTTGTTGAGTTTGTTTGATTTAAGAGGTATTTATCATTTTCTTTTAATTAATAACTCTAGCCATGCATTTGGTGGGATTGAATTAATTAAATGGGCTTAGAGTTAATCACCTTCATTTTTACTTGAAACCTTAGTGATAAGTTCTTGGATATTGATTTGAATTGATATTATTAAATTTTGAGGATTATGTCAATAATCGAAGATCGAATTAACATAATTAAGGTATTATTTTGAACTAGGGCAAATAGGGCCTTAGGTTATATTAGCCCAATTTTAGGTGATTACAACAACATCCTACAAGATTTAAAATAGTTTAATGTTAAGCATATTGGTTTTAGGTTCCCAAAGTTGAAAGTTGGCTCTGATACCAAAATTTCATGTCTAAAATTTGAGAAAAACCACACCGATAATTTTTTTTGAACTGACACTAAAGTTGACTAGGTTAACCAATTAGTTACAGTTTATGATTACAAGGTGAAGACCTCGAATGGGTCTGGGGGGCATTATGACCAAAGTAGACTTGGTCAATATCCCTCTAGGTATTAAACCACTGATTTAATTCCCTAATCAATTTTCTACAGGAACACTAGGGTAGGAAGTTTGACTACAGTTGAGTAAAATGTCCCTCAATTGTTTGATTGCATAAACCACTTGACTTCAATAACTTTACCAATAATTTTTTCTTTTGATTAATTTACTATAACATAGAAAACCGAACTAGGGTCTAATAGTCTAGAAAATTAATTTCAATAATATCAAATTATTAAATATCTTTAAATAAACTTTGCCATTTTATAGCTTTTATCCTAAACATTAAATTTGAAGGCAACAATATTCGATTTGATAAAGTCTTAACTATTAATTTTATCCATTTTATCCAAATGAATAAATTCAATAGGAAATATTTAAGCATAAAAGGTCATAGAGATAACTTTCCTATCTAAATTTATTTGAAAGTCCAATTATTACACTATTGAATTTATTAAAAAAAAATCTTACTTGAAATAAAACATTTAAATAAAATTGATTTCTAATTACCTATACTCTAAAGGATTTAAATAAAAATTTAACTATGGTTTACAAATTTATCATATTTAAATTTCCCCCTTTTTTAAAGAATTTCATTTTAAAATAATATTTATTATTTCATTAATTGAATAAAAATACTATCTAACTTAGTAAGGTTCCATCTATAAAATTCATCCATATAACCTTCAAAGGTTAAATTTAATTAAAACATTAAGTATAGAAAGTCTATAATAATGAACTTACCTTATAAAATCTATTTGAATCAGTATTAAATTTACAATACCCAAATTGGTTATTAAGTCTCATTTGAAAAATTAAATTTAATATCTAATCATCCAAGTCCTAGTGGATTTTGAAATCCAAAGTAACCCATTCAATATTCCCACTTGAGAAATTAAATATCTAATTTCAAATAATGATTCATTAGGAAATCTAATTCTTCCCTAAAGTCCAATTTGGCAACTAGGGTAATAAATTTAGAAACTTCCCTAACCTTCTAAGTCAAATTGTCAACTAAAATAATTTATGAGTAAAATCTAATTTACCCCTAAATCAAACTTGACAACTAAGTTATAAAAGATATTGTTTTGAAGTCTATTTTGGATTTGAATTTCTATAAATTCAATTTTACTCTTGGTATATTTTACTAATTTACTAATCTACTCCATTTCTTCTTTTCTTATTTTTTGTTTAAATTTTAGTTGCAAGAATGGAGCTATCAACTATGGAGGGAAGCTCAACAATATGTTGTTAATCTAAATATGATACTTTGATCTAAATCCTTTGATTTCTAGTGTTTCTATTTTTATTTGTTTTACTGATGCTATTATTGTATGCTATGCATAGTGTAGATTGTTTAATTGGCTGACTGTTCATTTAAAAAAAAAAAAATTCAAACCTGACTTGCTGGTTTGTAACCCCAATAATTGGGGAGTGGGGTCGTGCCCACCTCTTTGGGGTGGCTTGTGATCCCATAAGGGGTCGTAGGTCCCCAAAGAGGGGTTGTGATCCTCATTAATGGGTCACAGTCCCTTAAGGGTTTACGACCCATTAATGGGGTCACAGTCCTCATATGAGGGTTGTGACCACCATAAAAATGTTAATGGGGGATGGGTGGGGTTTTGGCCCTGCCTGCCCCCATTAATATATTTTTTTAAATAGTTTTATTTTATATTAATTAATTTTTATTTATTTATTTTTTATTGTGATATATGTATATTATAATATATACATATATATAATTAACTATGTGATGGAAAATTATTATTTTTGATAGAAATAAACATATACAATAAATTAATATTATATATACATATATATATATACATATATATATATATATATATATACATATATATATATATATATATACATATATATATATATACATATATATACATACATATACATATATATATATACATATATATATATACATATATATATATACATATATATATACATATATATATATACATATATACATATACATATATATATACATATACATATACATATACATATACATATACATATACATATACATATACATATACATATACATATACATATGTATATACATATACATATGTATATACATATACATATGTATATACATATATATATACATACATATATATATACATACATACATACATATATATATATATATATATATATATATATATATATATATATATATATATATATATATATATATATATATATATATATATATATATATATATATATATATATATATATATATATATATAATATATAGTTCCTATAATTTGTAAAATAAAACTTAATATATTTATTACTTGGAACCAACATGTTTCTTTAAACAATTATACCTACATAATAGAATATAAATATATTTCATTTGTATGTAGATACATTTATAGACTTCTATACATTTATGTATATATGCAAGCAAATAATATAAACAATAATAATAGTTCTTAGATTTGTTTTCCTCAACATTAAATAGACTTAGAATTTTTTTCTTATAAAAAGAAGGAAGTTTATTATCCATTTAAATCCATGTACCCATTTTACTTAAATAAGAGTGATTTATTTACATCTAGGTCTTTAGTTAAATTTTCTAACTTTACTTAAAATGGCTATTTTTTTTTTTATATTAGGTGAAAATATAGAATATAAATAGTGAATAAACTCCAATTTGTAATTTTTTTGAAACATAACAAAACTTATATTATAAATTTTTTGAGATAACAAGTAACTTAATATTAAATTTACCTAAAAGCTACAAATACTTTTCCAACAAGAATAAAGACTTTACAAATACCTTTTTTTTACAAGAATTAAAATTGAAAATTTTCTTTTGATATATTCATAAAGAAAAAACTTTACAAATCTTGTTCTTTTTTTGTTTTGGAAACGTAGAAATGACATCCTTTACATAACTCTTGAAAATTCATATTTAGCCATAAGGCAAGGAGCTTAAAACTACACAAAAGTAGATGAACTTCATGAAACTGCATCCAAGCTTCTTTTATAGGATCCAAGCAAAGAACTTTCATGAAAAATTGGTTGACCATGAAGGCCCACCTCCCAACCTAGACCTTTACAAGGTCACCCCCGATATAGGAAAACAAAGAGAAAAAAGGGTACAAACAAACATACTTAAAATAAATTTTCAAACACAAGGACACATAAAACTCCCAAACCCATGGCAAACACATAGGCCTTCAAAAGGCCATTAAAAAGGGGGTGAAAGTGGACCATACCCATTAGGGGAAGCTAAGTTGAAATAAAGGAAACAGAGGCCAGACATGAGCTCACAAAAAATTCCTTCACAAATACATCTTCACAAGAAAACCATGGCTTCAAGCTGAGAACATTCCTTATGGATCCTATTTTGTCATAGGAAAAACTTGGCATCATGGAGAACAATGCATCCATGTTTATCCTTCCCACACATGGGGAGGCTCTACACTAACAAGATTATCACTATTCCTTTCACCCTTCAAGGTTACTCTACCCCCCCAAGGATTAGTGCGCCTTGAAAACTCCCTTAATATACAAAATAAAACTTAATACTAGAAGAAAAACACATAACATGGAAGTAATAAAAATACAACAATACCATAAAGACTCCGTGAGAGCACATCCAAGCTTTCCACATTATATTGCACAAAAACATGAGTATGAGCACCAACATATTTGCAAGCTTAAGGTAATGAGAGTTGAGTAGAGATTTATCCTTTTATCCTAAGCTTTTTCCTCCAAGAATTCCTTCCAAATTAGTAAGTCTCTAAGGGTAGAGAGTGGGTGAACAACCTAGAAAGTCTCCTAAAACCCCTCTAAATGGCCTCCGACTCAACCATTATAGCCATAAATGAAGAGTATGTTAGAGTAATAAGTTGTTTTTATTATTAATTAAATTATATTGATTTAATTATTAAGTCACTTATTACCTCTTTCTTTACTTAAGCTAAACTTTAGGCATATAATGATTCATTATTTTATTAATTATTATTATGCAACCTAGGTTTCCTCTTTAGGGTTTTGATCTCAATTTATAAGGATTGATCTCTCTTGTAAATATTGATAACACATTCAATTTATTTTGATTGCAACTTTTGTTTTTGTACATCAAGAATGTCTCCTCTTTCATGGATCCTTGTGTTCAAACCTCCATAGCTTTTTCTTCTCTCTTTCTGTGAAAGGTGTTTGCATGAAGGTGTTCTTGGGAGCTATGGGTTATTTTCTCATTAACTCCAACATGGTAAGAGAGCTTTAGATCTTCATCCCCCTATTCTCTTCTTGAGAGATTCAACCTTGTTCATCAGATCTATAATTTTTAAAGTTTTTTTCTATTGGATCTAGGTGGGACCTCTTTTTATGGTCACTTTGGGCTCAAACAAACCTCACCATTATGTTCAGAGCACCCAAGAACCCCTATTTCCATATAAAATTTGTTCAATTTGGACAAGTTGACCTCTGAGGCAAAAAAAATTTGTGCCAAGGTCGTACGACCCTAGCACACATCCTGAGGCATGCAATCTGATACAGGAAGTAAGTGATAGATGCCCTACCAACAACCATAACTAGCTTCCTTGCCAACAGGAACCTCTCATAGAACTGCCATGGTTTCCACTGCGGTTACTGATGCGGTTTCCACCATGATTATCATTGACATGACCACTGCGGTGACTACACAGTCTCTGCTAGAAGTCATGGTAACCATTGAGACTTCAGCCACTAGCTGTCGGTCACATGCCAACCCCTAGGAGCCAGACTTCTAGCCTTCAGTCACCAACCCCTAGTCACCCAGATGACTAGGGGCTAAAATTTTTGGCCCCTAGGGCCTATTGTTTTTTTGTGGTGATGACCATTTAGCCGTCAATTTTAAGCTCATGAAATGATAATGTCATCACATATCAGCACATTCTTGCACACCATTTGGGACCTCCAATGTAGCTATTGGTTTTTTTTTCTCATAACTTGAGCATACGGTGTCGAAATTGAGAAAAAAAGATATTGTCGAAAAGCTCTTTCCGAGCTCTATCTAGATCTAGAGGTTTGAATTTATGATTTTGATTTTTTGATGTTTTTTTTTGTTGTCAAATCCATAATTTTATTTTTGTACTTTGGGAGCCATATCTTGCACATCCTCACTCTATTTTTGGCAAACAATATATCATTAGAAGTTTTGTGAAATTTCTAATGTTGTGAGTCATTTTTCCATATTATGCTCTAGGTATATTTTATTTATTTTTTTGCATTTCTGCACTCTGGTGAATAACTTGGATGTTTTAGGTCCTGAGATCTCTTCCCTATATGGTATGGGTCTTCTTCATTTGTTCTTCTTGTTTCAGTAGCCTTATCTCTTCTTTGAGCATTGTATACATTATTTTGTAAGCATTCTTTTATGCAAACACAGTTAGATAAAGTGTCATTCTATTGCATGCTTGGGATCTTGCACATGTTTGTGCTTTATGTACTCGCACTACATTATAAAGTGCCATGGGGGGTTTTATGTTTGAATTTTTTTTCAATCTACCTTTGTCAAGTGAGTGTTCCTTCCATGACATTAGCCTCAGGATGTCTTTATATGTGTTTTTACTTTCTTTGCACCTTTGATGTTCCTGGTTTTTCATGATGAAGTTATTATTGGAAATCCTTTTTAGTGTACCTATTACCTCTCCCTTATCAACATTATTGGGGGGGTTTCTATTGTTGGTTCTTCTTCTTCCTTGGTTCGATGGAGTTAGCTACTTATTCAATATTTTTTCCAATGTACTAGGTGGATGCAGTGGCTGGGTACCTATGCATTTTGATGAGATGGATCAGTTACCACATGGAAACTCTTTCATTCTTATTTTTTGGAGGCAATCTTCCATCTTTGATTGAAAATATCTTCAGGCTTTGGTGTTTTATGCCATTTGTATCTTTGAGTTTAGTTATTTTCCTTTGTTTGCCTCCTGATTTGAGTAGTGTCATTTGAAGGCACTCATGCATATTACAATATTATCTACTTGGTCATGTTCTATTTTAGTGGAGGTTCTTCAGATCAGTAGTTACCTTTTGACAGAGTTTTTAGCTTCTTGCTTCAATGGTGTTCTGCATGTTCATTCTTTGTTCCTATTTTTTGGAATATTCTCTAGTTTTGGAGGCTTCTTCAGTCCTTCAACTAGTCTTTGTCTCTTTTTGGAGTAGAGTTTTTTCCATGTGGTTTTATCTATTCCTATTCTTTATAGAGATTCTCTTTTGTACTTGGGTACCTGATCAGGCCTTTGTTGTTGGGATCCATTTGCTTTCAATAGTAGTTCTAGGTTTTAGCTACTCCCTAAGTTTATCTTAACGAGGGTGTTAGAGTAATAAGTTGTTTTTCTTATTAATTAAATCATATTGATTTAATTATTAAGTCACTTATTACCTCTTTCTTTACTTAAGCTAAATTTTAAGAATATAATGATTAATTCTTTTATTAATTATTATTATGCAACCTAGGTTTCCTCTATAGGGTTTTGATCTCCTTTTATAAGGATAGATCTCTCTTGTAAACATTGATAATAAATTTATTTTATTTTGATTACAACTTTTGTTTTTGCACATCAATAATGTCTCCTCTTTCATGGATCCTTGTGTTAAGTCCTCCATAGGTTTTGCTTCTCTCTTTCTGTGACAAGTGTTTGCATACAAGTGTTCTTGGGAGTTGTTGATTGTTTTCTCATCAAATCTAATAGAGTAGCCTCACCATAACTTCTCCAAATATCTTCCTTCCCTCATAAATGAGGTTTGAAGACTAATGGTGTTGAGAAGATGGCTTGTCCAAATTCTTCAAACTCCTAAACTCGGATCTTGACTTTGGGGGTACTTTGGAGGGTTCATTTATGATTTTTAAGCCTCCTAATGACCAAAATTTAACCCCTAACCCTTAGTACACCAAGTGGGGTAGTTAAATTTGACCCTAAATACCCTCTAGAATCTTCTTAGACCCTCCAAAACACTTTAATTCCTCTATCCTATCTTCAACATTCTTTTTTAGTCACCATATACCATTGCAACTACATACTTAACAATTTTATTAACTATTTATATACTTGTTCTAGGTCGGTTCTAGAACCATAAAAGATTTAACAAGTTGGCCCTCAAATCCAACTTAACATATGATAAAGTGCACCGAAAATAAAAATTTAACATCCTTGATGTTGTCTCAAAACACCAAATCTTCAATACAAGTCTGCCAACCACTTACATTTGACCACAACACCAGTCTAACCAAATGTACTAATAGTACTATGTATTTACTACCAGTATCACTTCTGTCTTTAATAACTTAGTCAAATCTTCAAAATAATTGATGCAATCATATAAGTAGTCAAATATACATCTGTAGATAATGCATATATGATCACACACCTTAACTTGATCTCCAACTCTAGATTTGGTTGCCTGAATCCTGCATACTATCTTCTTATTGATTGACTGAACACTTAGTTTCTTCTTCAATTGAACCTTCAATACCATTGGTAAATCTTATTTCTTGACATTAAAAGAACATTTTTCTAGCAATGAAAATACCACAATACAATCATGTGATCAAAACACATATCACCTTCATCAAAATGCCAACAATCTCCCTCTTTGGGATTGATGGAAACACTACATAACTCCCCTATGCTATGCATAACAATTATTCTAAAACTAATACATAACTCCCCTATGCTATGCATAACAATTATTCTAAAACTACTACTACTCCCCATTTGAAAAAAATGAAAAAGGTGTTACAAGATATGAAAAAAAGAAAAAAATATTTATCAAGAGTAGCATAGTACAATTTACAATCTACTGAATATCTCATGGAAATTAGTATTCAACACTTGCCAATCATTGACCTGTGACTTGTGTAGATTCTCCATAATAAGTATTTTTCCATGAATCATAAATACTAAATCCTTTAATCCTTTAGCTATCTTCAATAAGTGAGGTGGTAAGGATTTCTTAGCTTCCTTCAAACTCTATAGTAGAATGTCTAATTTAGGAATCAAGATGCTCTATAATTCCATCAAATTTCCAAGTCTCTTGTTTAGTTCATCCTTGTAGTTTTTCAATTTATGATTGATATTTCATATCTAATCTCCAAAAGGTGTTGCAATCATATTAATGGGATCAAAATTTTGTGACAAAATATTCAGCTCCTATTGAACTTCACCCTTTTTCTTTTCAATATCTTGCATAAAATAAGAAAAATCACAAATTGTCTTAAGTGGCTTACCTCCTTCAAGTAGTGCTTCCTTGATTTGGTTCATAACCAATGTAAGAGTGTTTGATCTATCTTGGGAAATGGACTGTGATAATTTCTCTAATCTTTTCTTTTCATAGACCTTTTTCTACTTTTACTATCCTAACATGCTCCAAATTTTGGATCTCCTCATGAGTAGTTGTAACTAGCTTTCCTAACTTCTCAATCAAATTATCCTTCTATTAATATTCTACATCTGGCATCAAGTCATAAAATATATCTTTGGTTTTCATTATGACTTGTGCCTCTTGATTGAGCTTATCTTTCTTGGCCTTAGTCTTGATTTCCATAGCAAAGTTGACCGTTTCCTCTTGGCCCATTGTGCTCAAGTCAACTTGTCCCTTGACTGGTATATCATCATCATCATCAGATCTTATCTTTGACAATGATGAAGGTGGTGTCTTTTCTTATTCTTTTCCTCTCATTACTTCCTCTTGTTTTATATGCACAACATTATCTGTATCCTCCATTTCTTCTTCTTGATCTTCCCACTGATCATTTATAAGAATATTTTCTTGTTCACCATCGTTCATAGCCTCACTAGTACTAATGTTTATTGTTTTTTTTTTCTTTTTTCTCCTTAGGTTGTTCTTGTCTAACCATAGTAGGGTTATCACCTGAATAATTTATTTCATCTTTGATTTCCTCAAGTGTGACCTTCACAACATCAATAGTAAATCCCTCATCTATTTGAGTAACTACTAGATCATCTCCACGTTCTTTTACCAGTTACTCATCCTTTGTGCCTTTTAAAATACCCAAGTGTATCATCAATATCTCCTCAGTTTCATCTTGAACTCCAAGAGACTCACCACACAATAATCTTGTTAATATCTTCTTGGTCTTGAATAGTGGTCTTGTCTCTACAAGTATCATCTTCATTTCTTCTTTTTTGATTTAGAGTTGAAGTTGTAGTAGAACATATTGAATCAACTCCTTATCTTGTCTAATTGTAGTATGCCACCTAGCATAAAGTTTATTAGACAATGAAGTAGGTATTTGTCCTTGTAACTCCAACAAAGTTAGAATAAACTTGTTCATACTATTCACTACATTGTCTTCAATTTTGTTTATCCTCCTTACCAAATTTATCATAATACTTGTTAACTCCAACAAGTATACACCACTATATTACTTCATTGATAATATTATCAACAAAAACAAATAATTTGAAATCTAATTTAGGCTTAACTAACTTAGTGGTGGGGGAACCCACCACTTTATATTTCTTTCCTTGAGCCTTGAGTTCCTTCTTATCTTCTTACAATTTTGCTCCTTCAACTTATTCATGACTTTATTTGTATCCCTGAGCCTTATCTTTCTTTCTCTTTCCAACAAATTTTGTACCAATAGCCTCCTTGGCTCTTGTAGGCTCATATTGTGTCTTCTTGACTAGACTTATGACTAGAATCTTCATTGAAGTTATTTTCTCCTTCTTTATTATAGGTGCACTTCTTGTTTTCCTATTGGTTGAGGTACTATCAGTTGCACTAATAGTTTCAACATCTTCATCTTCTATTGTTCCTAAATAATTGCTTTTTAAACAAAATTCTTGGCGCTAGATTTCTCAATTTATTCCTTTGTAAATCCTTTCTGAATCATAAAATATTCCACTTCCTTTCTCACTTTCTTTTTAATAACTAGTTTCAAAATTTTTTTGTGCACTTAGAGTGAATTTTCTTGAAATTTCCCAAACCTTGGAGTCTTGGGATCTACCAGTTGAGCTAATAGGTTTTTTGCCTACATTGTTAGAATATCTCCATCCACCTCATAACCCATATGCATCACCCATGAGGTCCTTGGCTCAACTGATTCTATTAGACAAGTGTTAGTTGTTAGAAAGTAAAGTCCACCAAGATGACTAAGAGGGACAGGTGAATCAATTATTTGATAAAAACAACTTTTATTAACCTTATTATATCTGAAACATGAAATCAACATAAACAAAAACCATAGAAAGATAATCATACATAATGACAACAAATTTGTTATCTAGGGAACCTTTTGATCAGAGAGTAAACCTCAGTGGGAATGGTACCCACAAAAGATGTACTAATATGAAAATTCCTTGTGAGAGGATGGACTCTGTTAGGAGTCTTATGAAATACATTCAGTACATATCAATCCCTGTTAGGAGACTTTGAATCCCTGTGAGGTTCTAACCCTGTTAGGAGTTAAGGAAGATAGAAGGACCCATTGTTGAAACAAATTCAAGGGAAAGATCACTAAACACACTATCTAAATGATCTCTATATTATCTGAATAGAATAATACCAAGAATTATTGATCTCAAAAACTTTTCTTCTCCTCTCTTACTGTGCCATAACCGCACCAAATGTTTCACCAAACCTCAATACCAGATCTCCTCACTTCACATCATACATCAATCCCTAATTTACATTATTTCACCTTCACATCAATCACTATTATATCAATCAAGAAAATAATCATTCCTTTATACCATGCACAATATTTCATAATTGAGTTGTCAAATTAAGCTTAACCAATTACCAAATATAAAACATTACACATTACATAATATTTCCATAATCATATGAAAATGCTGGCTCACAAACTTAATAAATCATCACATGTGAAACTTTTGACTATGATGACTCATCTAGGTTTCCTTTGCAATTTCTAAAACCTTTGTATAACTTTTTTTGACTAGATTCTATCACTGTTAGGAGATATAATCCGATTATCACAAACCACTTCTGAAAAATGCTGTCAGAATATAGTTTCCACTAGATTACTCATAACTGACAAAAATACTTAAATTTTAATACGCTCTCTTAACCATGATATCAAGACACCATAAAAAACATCTACTCAACTCCCCATGACCTCATTTTCAATATGTCATGTGCGCTAATCCAAACTCTATTTGTTACACTACTAAACTTTAGTATAATCAATGTGTTGACATCAATGACAGACACAGTCATGAATGCAACATGCGAATGCTCTAGAAATGCTAGCATACTCCCCCATAGAACATATTCAACATTCATTCTAACAATATCTCCCATTGGCATTGATGGTAACATAGATGAAAAAAATCCAAGTTCCATGAATACCAAAATGCAATACTGCCTCTTGCTTTAAATTTTTAAATCCTCTTCATCAATCATCAAATCCTCTTAATCATCAAATATTTTTCATGTATCCTTCTCCCCCATTGACATAAATGAAAAATTAGGCATCACTATGTCAATCCAATAAAAGCTCAAATGTCCAAAGACACTATTAAAGTTACCTTTTACTAAGGGTCCTTCATGACTCAGCTCAAAAATACAGATACTTCCCCATAGAGGAAGCATCGACTTACAATCCAGAAAGATAGTGCTCTATACCACTAGACCGATGGAAATTTTTGCATCACTACTCAAAAGTAGGTTGGGGCATAGACCCAAGCATACCTCTCAAATACTCAAATTTATCTTTAGGTAAAGGATTTGTAAATATATTTGCAATCTACTCCTTTGTGCTGATATACTCAAGTCTGACTTCTTTCTCTGCAACTTTTTCTCTTACAACATAATACTTGATCTCTATATGTTTTTTTTAGAATGTAACACATGATTCTTAGACATACTTACTGTACTTGTGTTATCACAGTGTATGATAACAGGCTCATTAAACTTGATTCCAACATCCTTCAATATTTGTTTCATCCATATTATCTGATTACAATTATTTGTTGCTACTACATATTCTACTTCTAATGTACTCTATGAAATACAATTATGTTTCTTGCTTAGCCAAGAAACCAATCTTCCACCAAGAAAAAATGCTCCACTACTTGTACTCTTTTTTTCATCCACACTACCTCCCAAATCTACATATGTATATGCACATAGGGTAAAATCATTTGATTTATCATACCACAACCCATAATCAATTTCACCTTTCAAATATATGAATATTCTCTTCACTGCTACATAATGTGATTCCTTAGGATTAGTTTGAAACCTCACAACAACACCAACTGCATGTGCTATATCCAGTCATGTGTAATCACCTAAAATTGGGCTAATAGAACCCAAGGCCCTATTTTCCCTAATTCAGGATAAAACCCTAATTATGTTAATTTGATTCTTGATTATAGACATAATTCATTAAATTCAATAAAATTAATTAAATATCCTAATTCAAACATTTATCATCAAAGCATCAAGGAAAATCAACTCAATTACCTCTATGCCTAATTAATTAAATCAATCCCATTAAATTCATCGCTAGAGTAATTAATTAAAAGAAATGAATTAAAACCTCTAAAATGACATGTCACCTTAAAGGGGACAACAAACACATTTCCAACCAATGAGAGGTAATCACATGGATCACTTACATGGATCAAGCTTGGAAGCATCTCAACCATTCATCATGGATGCATCCTAACCATTCAAAATCCCAAGATTCTATAAAAGACAATTTTCAAATCTTCACTTGGCCCCCATACTCTTAATTCCTTAATGCTTTTGATTTTGATAATAGAGGTAATTGATTTCATTTTTTCATATGCTCATAAATAGTTAGAAAACACTTCAATTTGGTTAATAGTAAATGAATCTCATGGCTTTTATGACTAACTTGGATGAATCTTGTCATTTTAGCTTCATTTTTGCATAATACTCTTGAATCTCTCATCTTAGCATTACATTGTCACTATTTAGGATTAAATCTAAGAGCAATTATCAATCCTTTTCATACTTGTGCTAACTAGAGAGAAATAGGATGTCTTTAATTATTTATTTCATCATTCTGAAAATTTATATAAGATCCTATTGAAGTGTTGTGTTGTAGGTTTGCAGGTCAATAATTCACACATACCTTTCTAGTGCCCACAGTGGGGCCAGGCCCCATATTTATTCATTTTTAGAGTAATTTTTTTCTTGTTTCTTTCTGCCAGGGATCACATATAGGAAATTGGATCCCATCCCAGAAGAACAGTCGCAACCCACATTTCCTGGATCACATCTAGGATTTCCCAGATCACATCTATTTGAATTCAGGATCACATATGGGAAATAGGATTGCATCTAAATAATTGTATCACATGTGGGAAAGGGGATCACATCTAGTTAAATCTAGGATCACATTTAGGGATATTTTCTTGAATTTTGGATTTTCTGATCCCTAATGATTTGATTTGTTGTTTTCTATTGTTTTAAGTAGCCTAACTGTGGTTTGTAGGATGAATGACAGAGACATAAATATTCCAAACTACTAATGGTTGTTTGTAGGTTGCCTTGGAGAAAATAGCAAGACTTTATGTTTGATTTCTAGGAACTTAATGCAATTTAAATTCACCTTGCAAATCAATTAGAGGATTATTCTCTTTTCCCTTGAGGAAAATCAAAAACTTAAAAGTTGAATTGCATTTTGAAGTTAAATTGGGAAATGAATATTAAAGATTGCATGATGTGTTTGGGATCTTTGATGTGAGTTAGGAGATTATGCTCTTCTCCTTCATGGAGAATAAAAAATCCATATCTCATTATCACTTATCCAATTTCTTTATTGCATACCTTTAGAGGGCCTACCGGTTGAGGAAAAAAGCTCCTAGGAATGACCCAAGTGGGGACAAGTCTTAAGTCGACTCTTCCACCCCACTATAAAATTTGATGCTTCCTTGAGGTGAAAGCCTCAAAAGATATAATTCATCTTGTCTTGGAAGATTGATGATCAATTCCAATGATAGACTTGGATCTCATGTAGAGTGGAGCCGCTTAAATCTCGTTTGCAAGACTACAAATTTTCAAGTTCGTATAGGGCTTATGGTCTTAATCCTTCTTGCGAGACTATGGGAGATGGTTATGAATAGATGTCTTTATTAAACACCTTATGTTAGATGCTACCCAATTCACCTCTGAAGGGTTTTTATCACTTATGCGAGGCAAATAGTAATTTACCCAAGACATTCACCATATCGAGCCCTCATTGACCTTACTACTCGACTAATATGGGCTCCAATATCCATTGTGTGTTATTGGACTATCATATTCTGAGGAGTCTTTGAGTGTGTTCCTAAGTCAGTGAACAAGTGATACTCATCTCTGCCTAGCATAGGGAAGGATAGGTGTGTCTGCTTAAAATGATTGCTTGATGTGTTTTAAGTACAAATTTAGATAAATCCCCCCAAATGAACAAACAAAGAGCATTTACAAATACCTACAAGTCACTGAAATCTGACAGAGATGAACCATTTTCCAAAAAATCACTGAAACTAAAAATTGACAGACATCATTGAATTGCATCCCGTATGCAGTGTCACATCCTGTATTTCTTGAGTCGCATATGGTAAACACAACATTTCTTGAATCACATTTGGTGATCACTGCATATCCTGTGTCGCATCCCATATTTTCTAGATCACATCCAGGGCCTAAAAGTTTGTTAGTTACCTGTAAAAGATCACATTTGGGACATAGAGCATTTATGTACTAGTCAGAACCAAATTTTTTCCATTTCCAGATATCCATTTGAGCCATTAGTAAGATTTTGTTGTCAAAACACATCCATCTGATAACCTGAAAGAGCTATTTTTGAGAAAGTCTTTTTACCTTGCATGATCTTTTATGTATTGTTCAAATTATGGAGTCAATTTATCCTATCAGTTACAATCAAGTTTCTAGCTCATTATCAAGGCACTTTGACACGCTTTGATGCTAGAACTTCCACATTATCAACCAAACTTACATTTTTGGTTCCCAACTCACTATTAGGGCACTTTGACACCCTTTGAAATTGGATCCATAAGAGAATTTCAAACCCACTCTTGCATCCTTGGATTCACAATCAGACATTGCAAACATTCAGACCCAATTTAATACAAGAAACTCATTGATTCCTTAATCAAGTTTTCATGGTTAATACAAGACACAAATTTTACCATTTTGAAAAGAACTCGTTCTCAAATGAAGTACCATTGATCACATTTAAAAAAGGAGAAACTTTAAGACTTAATCCTTTATTTGGAACAACACCAAGCACCACATATACAACGACACCCAAAGTGACAAACATGAATAGTCAAGAAGAAGATGTCCATTGGGAGGAAAGACATGATGAACAAGATGACCAAATTAATCAAGAAGAGGCTCAATAATAAGAAATGCATTATGATTCAGATGATGCAGAACCCAACAAAAAATAATACCAAAGAGCTATAAAAAGAAAAAGATTCCATAAAATCCTTGAGAGAACTTTGGAAGAAAACAAGGAAAAATACTTCCTAGGACTCGCCTCTCAAGGAGTGAAACTACCAAAGGACTATGATGTGACCCAAATTAAGCAAAAAGAAGATCTTATTCCTATGTCTATTTTGACAAGACAACTACTTGCTATGCAAAATGAAATCAAGGAACTCAAGAAAGTGAAGGAAAAACCAACAAAACAATATTTATTGGAGCACATTTATCCTTTCCCTTTTGACAAGGGACTAAAGATGATTCCATTTCCTAAGAATATCACAATTCCTAAATATGACAAGTATACTAGAAATTCTGACCCTCAAGATCATGTGAGGGAATTTTGCACAACCAGTATGGAATTCATGCATGAACAAACATACCTCATGAGATTATTTCCATGAAGCTTAGGTGGAAAAGCTATGCATTGGTTCTCAAAATTACCTACAGGAATCAAGAAATTTGATGAACTAGTACACAAATTCATACAACAATACTCCTATAACATCCAACACACAGTGACAATGTTGGATCTATGCAATACTAAACAAAAAATAGGAGAATTATTCTTGAATTTCCTACAAGGATAAAGGAAAATATTTGCATGATATGCTTGACAGATACCTGAAAATAAAAAAATGGACTCCTTCATTAAAAACTTGGTACCAAAAATGAACTTTCCTATACAATTACAAGGTCCACCAAGTTTTGATAAGATGATAGATAGTGCCATCAAGATTGAAGAGGTCTTAATCAAGAAAGGGGATATCACTATTAACAAAGAAAATAAAGACAAGTACTATCCCACCAAAGATAAGTGCAAATATGGAAACAAAAAAAAGAATGTCATCAATGATGGAGTGGTCGATACTCCTAACAAAAAAATGAAACTAGTTGTTTTCAATCTTATGACGAGTCTTCAAGAAAACAAGAATTTAAATTATACAGTGACACCAATGGCTAACAAGAATTTCAATTAACCTCCTACTCAAACAAAGCCTTGGAAAACAAGACCTAAGAGAATATTTACACCATTGGGAGATACATTGGAAGTGGTCTTGAAGTCACTATTGGACAATAAAATCATTACGATTCCTGATTCCAAACCTTGGGAACTAGAAGTAAAACCCAAGTGGTGGAACGATAACGATTACTATGATTTTCATCACAATAAAGGACATAAAATGAACAACTATACGAAGTTAAGACATGTTATCCAAGGCCTAAGTGAAGAAGGGAAAGTTAAGGTAGATGAACATCATACAAACAATGATCATAAAGCATTTCAAACTCCATTACCTAGCTATGAAAAAGGGGAATCTTCCAAGAGTAACAAGATTAACTATATATACACTAATAATGATAATGTAATTCATATGGTGTAACCATGAAAACCTTCCATCAACATAATCACTCTAAGAGGAGTCCAAAGAAAAAATGAATCTTCTAATGCTATAAAAAGAAATCAAGCTAATCTCACTCTCAAAGGAGCGTCAACATCTAATGCACTAGCTACAACAACAACAACAACAACAACAACAACAACATCTAAGCAAGTAGTATTACCTCCAAAGTTTAACCTTGTGGATCAATTACAAAGAACACCCACTCAAATATCCATTCTAGAACTGTTGAAAATATCTCATAGTCATAGGAAAGTTCTTGATCAAGCCCTACTTAGCACTAATGTCTCGAAAGATCTAGATGTGGATAGATTCCAAGCTATGGTTGGTCACTTGAATTACCTACATTACCTATCTTTTTCTAAAGAGGATGACAAATCCTTAAACCAACCACATAACCAACCTCTGTATTTAGAAGTCCTTATTCATAAACACCGAGTCAAGCATGTCTTGATAGATGGAGGCACTGATTTAAATATCTGCATGTACAACTTGGTGAAACAATTGGGATTCTCAGAACATGCAATTGATCCTAGAAGAAAGATAACAATCAAAGCTTATGATGAAGAAGAAAGATCCTTTGAAGGATTAGCTATTTTACCTATCAGAGTGGGACCAATAGAGCAAGATTTCCTATGTCAATTCCTTGATTTACCACTCGCATACAACATTCTTCTTGGAAGGCCGTGGATACACTCAATGAAAATTGTGCCTTCTACTTACCATTAATGCCTAAAGTTTCCTCATAACAAAGTGGAGGTGACTATTCCAACAGATACCACATATCCTTGTAACAATCTCAAACAAATAGAAAGCATGGTTCCTCACAAAAAGGAAATCTCTAATGAGGCGGAGATATCCAAAGAAATGGTTTTGAGAAGCTTTGCTAAAAAGATCAACATTAAAGAAACAAACATGGGAGAATAGAAAATAGATCCTGCAATATCCTTAACAGATCTTCCCATATCTCCTAGAACACAAGGAAGATCTTCATCAAAATTTACACCATCCAATGGTAGTTCTTTAACAATACATGAGGGAACCAAAATGGTCAAAGAAAAACTATCCCTTGAAGAAGAAAATGAAGAAAAAGAAGTCTTACAGTGGCTTTACAAAGAAAATCAAGAAGATGGAAATATCAAAGATGTTGAGATAGCTACAAAAAAATATGGAAAGGGGTATGAGATCATGAAACAAATGGGTTACAAAGGAAAAGTACCATTGGGACAAAATAAACAAGGACTTGTGGAACCCCTACACATGGAATTAAAAAATCCTAAAGACAAGACTAGATTAGGCTTTAAGGAAGAAACATCTCATTGTGTAGCAGAAAGTGGTCCTATATTTGATAGATCATGGGACTCAGATGATGAGGAAGAGGTAGAAGGACAACCTATTTCCTATGAAAGTTTGTTTCTCTTACAAGGAGACCCATTATTAGAAATTAGCACAAATATTGAACAAGAATCAGAAGAAAGACAAGAAGAAGAACCTAAAGAAGAACAAGAACAAGATCTTCTTATATTTGGCACACCTCACTTTGATGAGGAACCAGAAGTGATAACTAAACAAGAAACATTGCAAGAAGAAGAGATTAATGAATAAGATGAAGTGCCTATGACTATTTCCCACTTCTTGGGATTTTCAGATGATAGTCAAGTAGACTCACACAAATATGAATGGGATGCTCTTTCTGATGCTACTATGGACATAGAGGTGGATGTGATACACAAAATTGTTCCTAGAGTCTTGATTGAAGAAGGAGAGAGTTCTAATGCTAGATCACTAGAGTTAGATTTACATAACACTAACATGAACTCTAATAACAATGAAAATTACTTTAATAATCCTAACACTTATTTAGAAGCAAACTTAATGGAAAACATCTTGCAAGTTAATAATGTTGATAATAACATGGTGCTATCTCTTGAACCCACTGAATCCTTTTCCTTATTACATCTTTAATTGATAGACTGGAATGAGCCTATGACCACAAGCCTATTATCTTTTGACAATGAATATTCCATAGCCTATTATCTAAATCCTTGTGAACCCTTCCTTTCTTCCACTGGTGTAAAGAGTAAAACTATGACTGAGGACATATCAAGTATCTTAGTCTCAAAATGGAAAAACAAAAAGAAAAATAGATCTAATGGTGAAAACCACCTAGTGGCAGTGTCACATCCTAAAAGAGAAAAAGAAAATGATGTATCCGATGGTGAAAACCTCCTAGAGGTGCCAAAGGATGGGATTCTTGATATCTTCCTAGATCACCTTCAGGAAAGATCCTCACTTTTGATTGAACCTACAAAAACCATTAATTTGGGAACAATAGAAGCTCCTCAACTAGTTCACATTGCTCAGTCATTGACAGAAGATGAAAAGATCCAATTCACTAGCTTCTTCAAAGAAAAGAAGTTCAATTTTTCTTGGTCTTATTTAGATATGCATGGATTGGATACGGATTTGATCATGCATCACTTGTCCATTTCACCTGATGTGAAACTAGTGAAACAAAAACTCAGAAAAATGAATCCACATGTGGCATTATTAGTAAAACTAGAATTGGAAAAACTATTAAAAGCTGGATTCATTAGGGCCATTGATTATGTAGATTGGATTTCAAACATAGTTCATATTTCTAAGGAAGACAAATCTATAATAGTTTTCATAGACTTCAGGGATTTAAATAAGGCTTGTCCAAAGGATGACTTTCCACTTCTAAACATAGATATGATTGTAGACTTGACAGTACGCTATGAGATGTACTCATTGATGGATGGATTTTATGGATACAATAAAATCAAAACCACCCCTGAAGATCAAGAAAATATCGCATTCACATGCACATAGGGAACATATTGTTGGAATGTGATTCCTTTTGGTCTCAAAAATGCAGGTGCAACTTATCAAAGAGAAATCACCACAATATTCCATGACATGATGCATAGAAACATGGAAGACTATGTAGATGACACATTGGAAAACTTAAAGATAAGGACTACAAATACAGAAGACCTAAGGAAATCTTTGATAGAATGGAACAATTTCAACTAAGATTTAATCCTAAGAAGTGTGCATTTGGCGTGACATCTAGAAAAATGTTAGGATTCATAGTCTTAGTAAAAGGAATTGAGGTGGATCCAACAAAGGTGAAAGCTATTCTTGAAATGCAACCACCTAGAAACATTAGTCAAAAGAGGACACTACAAGGCAAGCTACAATCCATAAGAATATTTATATCTCAATTGGTGGATAAGGCACAACCTTTCACAAAGTTGATGCATAAAGAAACTACATTCACTTGGGATGAGCAATGTGAAGAAAATTTTGCCCAAGTCAAGAAATATCTAATGAATCCTCCAATCCTAATGGCACCAATTTATGGAAAACCTCCATTTCTCTACATATCAGCTATGGACACATCATTAGGAGTATTTCTTGCATAAGAAGATGAGGCTAAGAAAGAAAGAGCTATATATTATATCAGTAGAACTTTGGTCACAAATGAGTTGAACTATTCAATGATTGAGAAAGCATGCTTAGCAGTGGTGTTTTCATCCCAAAAACTTAGGAATTACATGTTAGCATACAAGGTGAAATTAGTGGCTAAGATTGATCCACTCAAGTACTTTTTGAGTAAAGCAATGCTGAAAGGAAGGCTAGCAAAGTGGGTCCTAATTCTAAGTGAATTTGACATTGAATATGTTGATAGAAAAGCTATTAAAGGACAAGTGATTGCTGATCAACTTGCAGAAACACCATTAAAAAATGACAAGCCATTAAATGTGGAGTTTCCAGATGAATCTATTATGCACTTAATAGAGCATGCTTGGAAGATGTATTTTGATGGATCCTTTACACAACAAGGACCAGGAGCTGGGTGCTTATTCATCACACCACAAGGATACAAGATTCCAAAGGCATATAAGATGATATTTCCATGTACAAACAACATAGTAGAGTATGAAGCTCTTATGAATGGACTCAAACTTGTAATAGAATGGAAAATCATTGAACTAAACATCTATGGAGATTCACAACTCATTATCAATCAAGTGAATGGTGAGTACCAAAAAAAAAATGATAAGCTCATGTCTTACAAAAGAATAGTGGATGACTTGAAGAAATACTCTGTCTTCATCACATTTCAACAAATTCCAAGGTCAAATAATAGAGTAGCTGATGTGATGGCTACTTTAGCATCCATGTTACAACTTGAAGAACATCAATTTCGCTATGATTTCCTGGTGGAAGAACTCCCATTTCCCACCTATGACTCACCTAAATCCCAAATTGTTTGTGCCCTTGAAACCCAAGTGTTATCCGGATATGTCCATATCTATTCCTATCTTAAAGACTAAACAATCCCTGAAGGCTATTCCAGAAATGAAAAGAGATCCCTCATAAGAGTGGCATCACATTATATAATCATCGCTAATGACTTGTTTAGACATAGTCTAGATGGCATGCTTCTTAGGTGTTTAGAACATGAAGAGTCTAATAGTGCATTAAAGGAAGTTCATGAAGGTGTGTGTGGATCACACTCAAATGGTTTTTCATTAGCCAAGAAACTTTTAAGAGTTGGATACTATTTTCTCACAATGGAAAAAGATGCTATTCATTTTTCAAAAACATGCAAGAAATGCCAGACCCATGGTAATCTAATACATGCTCCAGCTAGGGAGCTAATTTCTTTCATAACACATTGGCCATTCCAGCAATGGGCCTTTGATTTAGTTACTTAGATTTACCCTAATTCATCAAGTGGACATAAATACATCATTACTACAATTGAGTATTTCACAAAATGGGTGGAAGCTATCCCACTGTCTAATGCAACTAGAAAAAAAGTTTCCATGTTTATCTTGAATTATATCATCTACCATTATGGCATACCCTTGTTGATTGTGACTGACAATGGGGGTCAATTCAAAAACAAAGACATAGATGAGTTGTGTCTTCAATTTAATATCACCCAGCTCTATTCCTCGATCTATTACCCTCAAGGTAACGAATAGGCTGAAGCATCAAGAAAAAATATATTGAAAATATTGCATATGATAGTGAAAAAAATAGGAAGGGATTGGCATTTGCAAATTAATCTAGCATTGTGGGCCTACAGAACAAGCATCAAAACACCAACTAGTGCAAATCCTTTTGCACTAGTTTATGGATTAGAGGCAGTCTTACCAGTCAAGGTAGAGATTCCATCATTGAGGGTATCATTGAAACATATAGTCACTGATGAGGACTACAAAATCTCTCAAATGCAAGAGCTAGAATTGCTAGATGAGCAAAAACAATAGGTGTTTGATCATCTTAAAGCTTATCAAAAGAGAATGTCAAGAGGATACAACAAGAAAGTGAAACCAATAAGTTTTTAGGTAGGAGATCTAGGTCTAAGAGAAAATCCTAAAAATCAACAGAATCAAGAACAAAAGGGAAAATTTTAACCCAACTGGCTGGGTCCCTTTGTCATTACAACAACATTTGGATCAGGAGCCTATCAGTTGGCTACACCTGAAGGATATGTTTTACTAGATCCAATCAACACTCTACACCTAAAAAGGTTTTATGCTTGAAATTATTGAGAAAGCTTCTGTACAGTGAAAAGAGTCCTAAAAAAAGTACAAAAAAATCAGAAAAAGTTCCCGAAGAAAATAAAAAATAGCAAATATGGATCCTGAAAAAAATAAAAAATAATGGAAAAATTCCTTAAAAAAATGACCATCTCGGTGAAAACCTAGAAAATAGGCACCTTGGAGAGTCCAAAAAAAATAGAAAAGAGAAAAGATACAAAAAAATTTGGAAACGATAAAAAGTGTCTTGGTGAAAACCTGGTAAACAGGCGCCATGATAGCAAAAATAGAAAAAGTTTGGCCAAGTGGTGAAAACCTGGTAAATAGGAGTGCTAGAATTCTAAGAGCCTAGTATCAGAAAATTGTATCTTCCTAAGGTTGAAATCTGTCCACATTAGGATCCTAGGTAAATTGTTTTCCCTAGGGGAAATGATTCAGATCACATATGTAATTAAGTACATGTTAGGATCTTTTGCTAAGAATAGAGTCTGCAATTGATATTAAACTATGAACAAAGGTATTTTTCAATACCACCCTAGTCTGCAATAGACAATAAACTACGAACAAAGGTATTTCTAAATATCAACCATAAAAAGTATTTATAAATGATTGGACCTAAAGGTGTTCCTAAACACTACGTCATGATGATAAGAGTGTTCCTAAATACTAAATAGGTGAACCACTTATTGATGAAAGATAAATTGATAATTGATAATAATTCCTACGCGTGTTTGCAAAATTAATCAATTGTGTTCCTAAACACTATAATCACAACTATCTGTTTTAAAGAAAATACATTAGTTATCTTAAAATGAATAATGAATTTTTCTTATGATCAATTTTTGATTGTTATGTTTCCTTGAGTGACCCGATGATGTCAATAGACTAGAGGAACAAGGACTAGGGGCATAACGTTTTCTTTGTCTTCTGTTTGTGGTGATAAATTCGATGATCTAGGGTGATCATAGGGAATGGGTGTCTACTATAAGTGCCTCCATCATGATTGGAACACCATGTATACCTTGACCTATTTCCTATGAAAACCTTAGTAAGGTTGGATTTATTTCATTTCCTATTTTAAACAACAATGAAAAACTACTTCCTAGAAAAGTACATAGTAAATTGGATTATACCCAAAGATATGAATATAAAATGAAAGGTCATTGTGGGTATATATTTACACATTATGCACCAGAAAAGAAAAGGGTTTATATCAAACATGAAGTAACTAACATAATATTCTATCTTATATTAATTAATGTTTAGGTTATCTTTCAACATGATGAATAAAAGGAAGTATTCATATTTTCATGATTGCTAAATCTATCAGTGAAAATTGTACTATCCCAATGAGGTCCCATTACAAACCCTCTATGATGACAATTAATCCACCTTGAATAAACAGTGACTGTCCTAGGTGTCCTAGTCTAGGTGCATTTCATTTGGTTAATTGCATTAAGGTTCATTTTTAGTTGCATATCATATTGATTTGCATTAGTTTCATTTAGATGCATTTCATGTTTTTAGTTGCATTGAAATTCATTTTAAACTGCATTCATTTTAATATAGTTGCATTCATTTTAAATTGCATAAGCATAAATTTGTGAATTCAATTATCTAAAGCATTAATGTGAGCTGAAAATTCTAAAAACATTAATCATTTTCCATGTTTGACCAAGTACATCATGAAATCATAAACAAATGAAATGAAATGACTGAGTATATATCACCGACATTTACTTGCATTCATAATCTATTCCATCTCATAAACCATTTGCATAAGTGCATCCATAATCATTCATACATAAATAAAAGTGAGATTTCCATACATCGCATCAAAATACATCTCATACATCCATATCCATACATAAAATAAAGATTGTATACATTCACATAAGTTTGCATCCATACATACACAAAGCTTTGAAAACACAAAAACATAAGCATATATCAGTGAAGTATATCATGATGTCATTCTATCATCATCTAATTTAATTTTGACAAATTATGTATATCACATAAATATCCTAAGCATGAGATGCATATCAGATATATCACATGTGCAGAAATCAAAAGAATAAGAGATCAGAATCAGAAATCATCATATGAAACAAGATAAAATAGATAAGATATCCATGATAGAACCATCAATGAATCAGGAGCATCAATGTATCATCAATATATGAATATCAAAATATCAGAATAGTATATCAAAGCATGGATGAAAACATATATCAGAGTGTCAAAGTATCAATAATAAACAGTCCATGGGACATGCGAGAGTGTATTAATAAAAAATGGTACAAATACAAGATATGACAAGTGTATATCAAAGATACAAAATGAACAATACATAAGATCAAGCCTCACTGGATCCCTCATCCTCTCATGGAGGATCAGGAGGGGGTACATCCACTCTACCAAGAATCGATGGAGGCATAACACCATCTAACTACTAAGCTATGACCGAATATAAAGGAGCTCACTAGATAGTAGGTACAACAACATAATATAATGCAAAATAATAGGTAGCTCTTTGACCCTGGTGGGTAGCCGTATGAACATGATATATATGTTAGGAATGATGTTGGCAAGTTGTCTATACTCAAGTATATGACTAGGTATAGTGTTGTCATTATGGAAATAAAGTCATATAGCAGTTTGGAGAAAGCGCACTTTGTGTAAAGATCAGAATTCAGTTAAGTGTTGAAGAATGGACATTATATAGAGTTCCTGCAGCATAGAGCATCAGCACATGTGTGTACGGATGAATTATGGTATGTGCCCTAAAAGTTAAGCTTGTTAGACTATACTTATGCTTAGTCTATGAGTGCATAAGTAGACATGAAAAGATGTGAAAGTTACAGTCAGTTGAAGTTGCACAGCCAGTATGTGCCAGCAGAGAACAGAGCTTGGAGCTGACAGTTAGCTTTTTGGTTTGCGATTGTAATATAATATTGTAAAGGCCATGCACCTATTGTATTTAGGTTTTCGACATGTTTATATGTATAATTGTAAGCATGCTTAAGCCAATTCATTTGGAAGCGTTGTTTGTAATTAGTTATAGGGCCGACCTATTTATGTAATTTGTATGAGCGCATAAATATAAGGTGCACCCATTGCATTCGGTATGGAAGTTGGAAAAGAGTTGTGATAAGCAGAGCAGAGGTATGTGAAGACAACATAAGATGTATTAAATATTTTCTAGAGGTCAAAGCATCAACACACCAAAGGAACTGATCTGACAAGCAGTGTCATAGTGATAGTTCACCTACAAATATAGTGTGTATTTGAATCAGAAGGTTGTAGCCTTCACCATTTGAGCAGTGAGCTCTAGGAAAGTGAGTCCACTCCCCTAATAGGGATCATTGTAAAAGAATCCTAACAGGGTTCGACCCTTAACAAGGTCTATTGTACTTAAAGCATTGTAAAGCTACTCCTAATAGGGTAAAGGATCTTCTAACAAGGTTCACAAAACACTAGTGCAGATTATTAGTGGGTATCAAGTCCCACCAGGGTTTTTACCTATTTGGGTTTCCCCGTAGCCATATTGGTGTCATGTGTTGATTTCATGTTTCATGTTTATGTGAATGTTTAATTCAGTTCTTAAACATTTATGTTTTACATAAAGATTAAAGAAAAATGTTAAATTACAGTGAACACTGATTCACCCCCCCCCCCCTCTTAGTGTTCCCATTCCTAACAACTGGTATTAGAGCTCTGGTCCTCAGCACAAAATTTTAACCACTTGAGGAGATCATGTACAAAGCAAAAATGGGACATTTGAAAAGAAATCTTGAAGCTGCTCTTAAAGATCTAGACAAGTCAGAAAGAGAATCTGAAGAACTAAAGGATAAAGTCAGTGATGCTCAGTTAGTCATCAAGAAGTTAAGGAAAGATTTAAAAGAATGCTCTACCAGTGACCTAGGGACAATGGTAAAGAAGCTCAATGAAGAAAACAAATCCATAAAAGAAAAACTTGAAGAGGTTGATGATAAGTTGGCTAATAATCAGGCAATCCTTGATGAACAGATCAAAGAGAACCTTCAGCTGAATGAAGAACTAAGGAAAGAAAACATGGAAATCTTGGAGCTAAGAAATAACAAAGAAAGATTGGAATCTGAATTGAAAGAAGCCAAGAATCATATTGACAAATTACACACCAGTGCTGATTTGGTAGAATCTCAGTTGTATGCAAGAAGAGCCAAAGGAGACACTAATTGTATTGGATACAATGATGCACAAAATCAGATTGACAATATGTGAGCAAGAAAGGATTCACAAAAGGACTCTACTGATGCTGAAAATATTGAAGATCAAACCATAGATAATGGTGAACCACCTAAGAATGAGCACAAGCAAGTAGAATGCACTTGTTTTTCTTGTAACAAGCATGGACACATTGCAAGGAACTATACAGAGGTAAAACCTTTTAATGGTTACTGTTATTCATGCAACAAGTTTGGTCATAGAGCTATGAATTGCAAGACTAGTAAGAAGAATAGAATTCAGAAAGATTAGAGAAATCAAAACCAAACAAATGTAAGAAGTGCTCAGAACGTTACATGCCAGATATGTAACTACAATGGTCACACATCAAAGTAATGCATAATGGTGACTCATGTTAATGCACCGAGGAATAATAGACCTCTAGTCATTTGTCACTCTTGTAACAAGGCTGGACATATCTCAAGGTTCTGTAGATCAAGAACGCAAGGTCAAGGAAGCCCTAAAAAGGCTGAAGAAACAATTTTGGATCCTATAGGAGAAGTTAACTTTGTCAAAGCCTCAGATAATGCGAGCATGATTTGGTCAAAGAAAAAATAGGAGAATACTAATGAGAATGTATTGGATGCATCCCTAGTGGACGCACCCTCTACATCTACATGAATGGCCCTCAGGGTCATAGGGGGAGCTAATTTATCTCTAGACCCCTGCATGGCTAGTACACTCATCCTCAGAGTATGCACCTTTGAACTTAAGATTTTGGAGTGTATAGGAACCTTCGTGCACGAGCGCACATGTTGATTGTTTGTGGAGCTCGAGTTTAAAATTTTTAAGTGACAGTCTGGTTTACGTGATGTGCATTAATAGTGGATTTTTCACTTTAAAGTATAGATAAGTCATTTGATTTCTCATTACATTCAAATTCAGAGTGATAGAGAGCAGAAGGAGCCTTGGAAGTTGTTGTGAAGTCTTGGAGATTGAATCTATTAGAGATTTGCTATAGTTATCAGTGCATTTGATTAGTTGTAGTAACCCTAGCTCGTTGCACCGATTTGGAAGCCATCAAATCATCTCTAAGTTTAGTTGGAAAGCAATTAACAAGTAAGTCATGGCCACTCCCATAGTTTTTGATGTTGCTAAAAAGAAGAGATACATTTTCAAGAGGCACCCATTTAAATCAACCCTAGATGATTTAAAGGGAACATTCTCCCACATGCCGATGGGTGTCATGCATGTAGAAGACATAAGGGCTTACATCTATTGTAAGAAGGAATCTGTTGGACTAGATAGGTTAAGGGTGCACATGGACACAATGTTGAATCCAGACAAAATGTTCATGGATGAATACACCAAATGCAATGATCACCCCATTGTCAAGTATGCTATGACATATGAATTCTATGAGACTGAATGGATAAAAATCTTATTGAGAAGAATCCATGATGATCTATTTTGGATTAGAGATGCTCCAGTGAGGATCACAAATGACCTAATTTATGAGATGACAAGCCTTTCTAGAATAGGCACCATCCTTCCTATGGGCAAGGATGTCAAGAAAATGGTAGAACAAGTTTGTAAGTCAAGGAGCGATAGGCATGGTATGACCATTGAGCCTATTGAGCAAGAAGACATCAAATTGATGTCAATGATACTGGATTATAGATTTCATCACACTAGCAGGGTGAATAGTGTGTCTGTGGGCACTATTCTAGTAGCCATTCGACATGTGCAAGAAGATGGAGAGTTCAACTTGTGTGAGATCTTGCGCACATAGTTGATAGATAACATCAAAGCTATCAAACATGACAAAACAAAGATATTTAGGTTTGGGTCCCTAATCATCTATATGTACCTTCATATAGCTGGTAAAGTGTCAGACTTGTATCTAGACAATTCCATTCCAACCATGCCACAGATATCAAACAAGGCATGCACTAAAATCACCTTAAGAGACTATATAACTTTGGAATTGAAGACCTTCAGAGAAAGGATGCAGATGAGGTACAAGATTCCTAAGAATATTGTGGAGAAGTATAAAGACACAATATGCTTTATGGTGGAGACTGATACTACATGTATGGAAGCTGTTGAGCCTAGAACTAAGTGGATTCATCCACTTGGGTATGAAGTAGAGGAACAAGTTCTTGAAGCTTATGCAAAGGTATTGCTATCAGCCCCTAAAGATGATAATGAACCTAGGTGGGGAACCTATGAAGAAAAGACTAGAGAAGTTGATGCTAAGTTGAACAGTGCTGCAACAAAAAGAAAGGTTGCAAAGGTTACTCACAAGATCTTGAGAATACATGGTGTGTCTCAAGCTGACCTTGATAAAGAAAGGGATGAAAATATTTCCTTGGAATTGAAAGGTGTAGCAACAAAGGAAGAACAAGAAGATACTAAGATGAAGAAGATAAAAATTGAATCAAATGATAGTTAGAAGGGTAAAGAAGATAATACTCCTTCTACACCCATAGACACTGTTGATCTTACCACTCCTCCGGTGTATAAGCCTTTATTAAAGAGGAAGAAAGAAGCTAGCACTAGTCATCCATCCTTGTGAGCATTAAGGATCAAGAAAAACACTCAAGCACCTCCTCAGGTAGGATTCAGACCTAGCCTTAAAGTTTTTAATGCAAGAATTGTTGATGAGGGAAGACTTGATCAAGTAGAGAAGTATTATGACACATACAGTGAGATTGACAAATCAGAAATTCATAGTATGATTGTCAAACATATGATCAAGTTCAAGAAGACAGTCCTTGAGTTGAAAACCTCCATTCTAGATAGAGTGTGGGATATTTTGGAAAACCTAAAGAGACAAGCAAATGAAGAAGATCTAAGGATTAGAGAAAAAGTATTAGAAGACACTCTTCCTATATGTTCTATTAAAGAAAGATCATTGTTACTAAATCTAGTGAAGTCGTACTTAAGGAAAAAAATGAGAACTCTTCATATTATGAACAAAGACTATGAGCTAATAGAAAAGGAAATAGAGAAGGCCTTTGAAAAGGTCTTATTGGAACAATAAATAAAACCACCTACTGCGCCCATCACTCATGCACCCAGTAAGAAAGACAAGGAAGCAAAGACCTTCAATGTACCAGTGATAGGTCCTCAGGACTCAACGCCCATAGCAGAAACTCAAACAGAGGCAGACAAGTCTACGCCCATCTCAGAATCTCATGAGCGTAGCACTATTATCATAGATAATGTGGAAATAGCCATGGTGGCTATAGATACGGATTTGGACAAGTTTGAGGAAGAATTTTTTAGTACTGAAGAAGCTAAAATCTTATGCAGCAATTCACCTCTCACTCGGCAAGAAGAAGTACTCACATAAGATGTATTTGATAAGAAAGAAGAAGAAGAGGTAGAAAAGAAAGAAGAAGATAATTTTGTTGATCTTGCAAAGATAAAACCATAAGTGATGGACAACACTCCCATCACTCCCTCCTCAGCATTGTTGTCAAGTTTGACACCTAACACAAGCAGTTTGGACTCTTGGAAGGAAGAAGACTTGATTAAGTTCAACGTCCTGGCTATGGAGAAGGAAAAGGAGAAGCAAGCTATGAGAAGTCCTCTCCTTGTGGAATCAGTGAATATTTTGAACAGTTTGTTGCCTGAAGATAAGAAAGTACAAAATGTACATTCGGTTGATGATGTGAGTACAGTTCTCTCATAGTTCAAAAGTAATTTTTCTAGGTTAGAAGAATTTGCATCCATAGTAGAAAAAGAAAAGTACCTAAAGAAGAGATTGAATGAGTTAATGAGAAAATTTGCAATAGACTTGAATTCTCTTAAGTCTGGTCAGGCATCATTGAAATAATTTGCTGATGAAGGAAGAAGGATCATTGCAGCATGCATGGATCAAGACAAGTTCACCGATGCTCATTTTAAGAAGATAAAAGAAGTAGAAGCCTTGATTGAGCAGGTAAAGAATTTAGTGTTAGACACATCCACTGATGTCAACATGTGTAACAATGTCTACCAAGGACAGTTAGACAAGATTGAGAAGTAAGAAAAAGAGATAACAAGGATAAGGTCCAGATAGACTTAGTTGAGGAATGGTCTTGCACCCTCTTTAGACATCCTCAATAAGAATTTAAAGGAGATTGATGCCACCATCGTAACTTATGATCATGGTCCCATCAGTGACTTGGAGAAAATGGAGAAGCTTTAATATGCATTATGCACCCATCTCTGGATAGTTAATTCTCTAATAACCTTTTGGAAGAAGGAGATCGAGAACCTCAAGATTGCATGTGTGGATATTTTCCCTTTGTGATGTGTACATAACATTTTTTGATGCACCTTGTCATTAATGTCAAAGGGGGAATTGTGTATAGAATATGGAGTACATATATGTATAGGGAGATATAAGTTTATGTATAGAAGATAAAAGTTTTTGTGTAAAGGAACAGTTAGCAACTTGGCCATATTCCTTTGTTGCCATCAATGATAAAGGGGGAGATTGTTGGCAAGTTGTCTATACTGAAGTATATCACTAGATATAGTGTTGTCATTATGGAAAAAAAGTCATATATAAGTTTGGAGAAAGCACACTTAGTGTAAAGATCAGAATTCAGTTAAGTGTTGAAGACTAGACAGTATACAGAGTTCTTATAGCACAAAGCATCAGCACATGTGTGTACGGATGAATTATGGTATGCACCCTAAAAGTTAATCTTGTTAGACTATACTTATTCTTAGTCTATAAGCGCATAAGTAGACATGCAAAGATGTGAAAGTTACAGTCAGTTAAAGTTGCACAGCCAATATGTGCCAGCAGAGAACAAAGCTTGGAGCCGACAGTTAGCTTTTTGGTTTGTGATTGTAATGTAATATTGTAAAGGCCATGCACCTATTGTATTTAGGTTGCCAACATGTTTATATGTATAATTTTACGCATGCTTAAGCCAATTCATTTGGAAGCATTGTTTGTAATTAGTTATAGGGCTGACCTATTTATGTAATTTGTATGAGCGCATAAATATAAGGTGCGCCGATTGTATTCGGTATGGAAGTTGGAAAAGAGTTGTGATAAGTAGAGAAGAGGTATGTGAAGATAGCATAAGATGCATTAAATCTTTTCTAGAGGTCAAAGTATCAGCACACCAAAGGAACTGATCTAACAAGCAGTGTCACAGTGACAGTTCACCTGCATATAGAGTGTGTATCTGAATTAGAAGGTTGTAGCCTTCACCATTTGAGCAATGAGCTCTAGGAAAGTGAGTCCACTCCCCTAACAAGGATCATTGTAAAAGAATCCTAATAGGGTCTGACCCTTAACAAGGTCTACTGTACTTAAAGCATTGTAAAGCTACTCCTAACAGGGTAAAGGATCTTCTAACAAGGATCACAAAAAACTAGTGCAGATTATTAGTGGGTATCAAGTCCCACCGGGGTTTTTACCTATTTGGGTTTCCCCATAACCATATTGGTGTCATGTGTTGATTTCATGTTTCATGTTTATGTGAATGTTTAATTCAGTTCTTAAGCATTTATGTTTTGCATAAAGATTAAAAAAAAAGTTAAATTACAATGAACACTGATTCACCCCCCCCCCCCCTCTTAGTGTTCCCATTCCTAACAAATTAATGTTGAATATATCCTATGGGGGAGTATTCACAGCCATTTTGTAGTAGTTGTTGTTGCATTCATGATTGTGATTGTCATTGACGTCAACATAGTGATCTACTAAAGATTAGCGGAGAAGCAGACATTGTTTGAGTTAGCACACTTGGGATATTGAAGATGAAGCTATGTGAAGTTGAGGACTTAATCTATGATGTTTTATGAGATTGTGGCTAAGAGCATAGACATAAATTCATTTATTCATAATAGTTATGAGGAAATCAATGGAAACAGTATTCAGGCAGTGATCTTGAGTAGCAGTTTGTGGAAATTGGATGATATCTCCTAATTGGGATGGAACATGATCATGTAAACTTATGAGGTAGTTGAAGACATGATTTTAGTGATGTGGATGTGAGTGCAAGATTCAAGGTCACACGAGTGAAGAAATATCTTAATTGGAAGCTGATAGTTTTGTGTAATTTTTATGTAATGTGTGGAAAATTTTATTTTGTAATTTGAATACCAAATCATTTGTAATTACTTGAGTGTGGTATAAAGGAAGGAATTTTTTCCTTGTTGTAATGTAAGAAAGTGAATGAAGAAATTATGAAAGAAAATTTGTTGAAAGAGGATATGAAAAGTGTAGAGATCTGGTCTTGAGTTCTAAAGAAGCAGTTGGTGTGGTTTGGCATAGTCAGAGAAGGAGTATTGAATTGTTGAGATCAATAATATTTTGGTATTATTTTGTTGAGTAATACAAAGATCAGTTGGACAGTGAGTTCAGTGATCTTACCCTGAAGCTTTTTGTGCAGTGGGTCCTTTTGTGTTCCATAACTCCTAACAGAGTTAGAATCTTTTAACAGGGATTCAAAGTCTCCTAACAAGGACTCATATGTACTAAATGCATTTCATAAGAATCCTAACAAAGTCCATCCTCTCACAAGGAAATCTCATATTAGTGCATCTTTTGTGGGCATCATTCCCACCGGGGTTTACTCTTTGATCAAGAGGTTCCCTAGTCAACATATCTTGTGTCATTGTGTTATTATGCATATATATTTTTCTATGGTTGTTGATTACATTGCTTACATGGTTAAAATATATTAAGGTTGATAAAAGTTGTATTTATTTGATAACTAATTCACCCCCCCTTCAGTTATCTTGGTGGACTTTTCTTTCTAACAATTGGTATCAAAGCAACAAGTCCTTGAAAGAAAAGTTTAATAGCTTAAGGAGATCCATGGTGAATCATTTACAGAAAGAAAGCCCTAAGTTTGATGGAGTAAATTTTGACAGTTGGAAAGAAAAGATGAAGACACACCTACTTTGTTTCAGACTAGGCTATTGGTTAATTATAAAGAATCAGAAGACTATCATTGATGAGGATAAAATTGAAGATTGTACAAATGAAGAGAGATATCTATTTATGTGTAACATACTTGCTAGAGAAGCACTCTTGTCAGCCCTTCTGGAAAATGAGTACAGTCAGGTAAAATATCTAAAACATCTCATGAAATTTGGTTAGCTTTACAGTCTACTTTTGAAGGTGATGAACATGCAAAGAAAGTCAGATTATATAATTGGATATGTGCATTTGAAGATATAAGAATGATGGAAGATGAATATGTTAGAAGCTATATTGGTATAATGTTAGAGATTGTTGTAGGTATAAAATATTTCGGAGGAACCAAGATAGAGAATAAAGTGATATGGAAAATTCTAAGGACATTGACTCCTGCATTTAAGCAGACAACATAGATCATTGAACAAGTTATACCTTGTACTACAAACTTTACTAGGGAGACTCTTCTTGGAAGATTGGAAGTAGCAGAGATGAACCTGAGGCTACCAAGAGACTTACCTAGAATGGAGATAACATTTAGTGCTTGTAGTGTTCACCCTACTTTGTCTAGAAGCATCAGTGTGAGTAGAGATTATGCTAGTAGTAGCAAATCTAGAAATGAAGATTGAAGAAGGTATTGCCTTGCTTGTGAAAAGAGAACCAATTGGTAAGACATTTTTTAAATGTTGGACTTGTCAAGAATTTGTTCATTATGCATCTAAATGTCCTAAGAGAGTTAAGAAGTATAGGAAGAACTTTAATCCTAGGAGATCTAAAGAATGTTACTATGAAAATGATGAAGAGCTTGAAGCTAGTTTGGAGAAATCTTTGAGTGAAAGTGATACTGAGAATAACGATGATATAGGATTTGTAGCAATTAAAGAAGAAAATCCTAAAACAAAAATTAAGGAAGAAAAAGATTTAGTTTCTCAAGTATAAAAGAAAGCTGATTGGATTATAGATAGTGGTTGTTTAGATCATATGACTGGAGACATGAAAAAGTTCATAAAGTTTAACAATTATGATGGAGGAGTTGTTAGAGTTGGAAACAATGCACCTTGATTGATTAAAGGTATATGGTCTATTACTCTTGATGGAAAGACTAATACTGATGATGTTTACTTTGTGGATGGTTTGAAACATAATCTTTTGAGTGTTGGACAACTAGTTGATAAGGGATATCAAGTTTGGTTTACTGAGAAAACTTTTGTAATCAAAGACAAGGATGGTAATTTGATTGGTACTGGATCTAGAACTAGAGGTAATGTATTTTAGTTGAATCCTACTAAGATGACATGCTTGATTACTAAGATTGATGACAGTTGGTTATGGCATAGAAGATTTTTTCATATAAACTTTGATAACATTGTGAAAGTGAGTACTACACTTGCAGTAAGAGATTTGCCTAAAGTTATGAAGCCTACTAACATGATTTGCAAAGAATGTGTGATGGCTAAATAGAAGAGAAGCTCATTTCCCAACAAGAAGTTTACAACAACAGAGAAGTTGGAGATTGTTCATATAGATTTGAGTGGTCCTACAAGGACTAGAGGATTCTATGGAGAAAGATATTTTATGATTCTTGTTGATGATTTTACAAGAATGATGTGGATTGCATTTCTTAAAGAAAAATCCGAAGCATTTGATAAGTTTAAGATCATTAAGAATAAAGTTGAGAATGAATTTGGAATGAAGATTAAATGTTTGAGATCAGATAGAGGTGGAGAATTTACATCAAAATAATTTAACATTTTTTGTGAAGTGAATGGTATTAAGAGATAGTTTTCAGCCCCAAGGACACCTGAACAAAATGGTATTGTAAAAAGAAGAAACGGGTTAGTAACTGAAGCAACAAGAGCTATGTTATTTGAGAATGACCTAGCAAAGATATTCTAGAGAGAAGTAGTGAACACAATAGTGTATACAATGAGTAGAGTATAAATTAGAGCAGACACAGACAAGAGACCCTATGAACTATGGTTTGGACATGCACCATTAGTTAAGTATTTTAGAATTTTTGGAAGAAAATGTTATGTTAAGAGAGATGATGACATTGGAAAGTTTGATCCTAGAAGTGATGAAGGTATATTTCTTGGATATTCATTGAAGAGAAAAGCTTATAGATGTTACAATAAGAGAACTAAGACTATTATGGAGAGTGCAAATGTTAATGTTGATGAAAAGTTCAAAATTTAGGAAAGAATGCTTGATTATGAATCAGATGAAGGAACTCAGCCTAGACCTAATCTAGAGACTACTAAATTATTCTATGAAATTGATAGTGATTTGTTGAATGAAAGCTATAGTGAAGAAATAATTGAAGAACCTACAATAGAAACAAGTACTGAGACAATGACACCTAACACAAATTTATCAAGAAATCATCCTATTGAGAAGATTATTGGAAGCATAGATAGAGGAATTCTGACACAAAATAAGGTACAAGAATAGTTGTGTTTGATTTCTCAAATTGAATCTAAATATACTAGTGAAGCTTGTGAAGATGAACATTGGATTAAAGCCATGAAATAAGAACTAGATCAGATTGAAAATAACAAGACATGGGAATTGGTCCCTAGACCTAAGGATAAGAATGTTATAGGAACAAAATGGCTATTCAGAAACAAGATGAATGAACAAGGAGAAGTAGTAAGGAACAGAGAAAGATTGGTATGTAAAGGATACTCACAGGAAGAAGGAATTGACTATGAAGAAAATTTTGCACCAGTAGCAAGAATTGAAGTAGTGAGGATGTTTTTGGCCTATGCAACTTACAAAAAATTCAAAGTGTATCAGATGGATGTGAAGTTAGCATTTTTGAATGGAGAATTGGAAGAAGTCTACATTGAGTAGCTTGAAGGTTTTCCTTTAACTCAAGAAGGATATATTGTATGTAAATTGAAGAAATATTTATATGGATTAAAGCAAGCACCTAGAACTTGGTATGCGAGATTGGATAAGTATTTGTTAAAATTAGGATTAAAAAAAGGCACTGTTGATAGCAACTTGTACACAAAGGAAATTGAAAATGGTTTGTTGGTTGTTGTTATTTTTTTTGATGATATTATCTTTGGAGGAGAAGATGAAGCCAGTGATAAATTTGTGATGAAATGAAGACTGAATTTGAAATGAGTATGATTGGTGAAACGAAATACTTTTTAGGATTGCAGATAACACAGAACAGTGATGGTATCTTTGTGAGTTAGAAAAATTACTTGAATGATTTACTAAAGAGATTTGGAATGGAGAATTGTAAACCAATTGGAACACCTATGGAAACTAGACACAAGTTATCTAGCATAGATGAGACTCCTGCAGTGGAACAGAAGAAGTACAAATCTATTATTGGAGGATTACAATATTTGACTCATACAAGACCTGATATATCACATGTAATTGGAATTGTAGCAAGATTTCAAGCTAAACCCAAAGAATCACATTATGCAGTAGTAAAGAGGATACTCAGATACTTAAGAGGCACAATTGAGTATGGATTGTGGTATGAAAAATTTGATGATTTTACCCTATGTGCATATATAGATGTTGATTGGGGAGGTAGTGTTGATGACAAAAAGAGCACCAGTGGTGGAGCATTTTTCCTTGGAGGAAGATTGGTTTCTTGGCTAAGCAAGAAGCAAAATTGTATTTCACAAAGCACAATAGAAGTAGAATATGTGGCAGTAGCAAACAATTGTAATTAGATAATTTGGATGAAGAAAATACTGAAGGATATTGGAATAAAATTTGTTGAGCCTGTTGTTATACATTTTGATAACACCAACACATTTAGTATGTCTAAGAATCCCATGTTACATTCTAAGACAAAGCATATAGAGATAAAGTATCATGTAGTGAGAGAGAAAGTGGCAGAGAAAGAAGTCAGACTTTAGTATATAAGCACAAAGGAGCAGATTGCAGACATATTTACAAAACCTTTACCTAAGGATACATTTGAGTATCTGAGAGGTATGCTTGGGGTTATGCACCAGCCTACTTTTGAGAAGTGATGTAGATTGTTGCATCTATCTAGTGGTATATGAGCCTTATCTTTCTTTTAGACTAGATGGTGGTACTTCCTCCATGGGGGAGTATGTGTATTTGAGCTGAGTCATGAGGACTCTAGTGAATATATTTTCTAAACAGTGTCTTTTGATATTGAAGTTGTTGTTGACATAATGATGAAACATCTATCATTGATGTCAATGGGGGAGAAGTATACATGAAAAACCATCCATTGGAGAGAATTGAATAGGAAAATGAAGAAATATTTGATTGATGAAGAGGATTTGAAAGCATTTTCAGAGCAGCTGTGTTGCAGTGTTGGATTCATGGAACTTGGATGTTTTTTCATCTATGTTTCTATGAATGCCAGTGGGGGAGATTGTTAGGAATTAATGCTGAATATATCATATGGGGGAGTATTCATAGCTATTCTATAGTAGTTTTTGTTGCATTCATGACTGTGATTGTCATTGATGTCAACACAGTGATCTATTGAAGATTAGTAGAGAAGTAGATAGTGTTTGAGTTAGCACACTTGGAATATTGAAGATGAAGCTATGCGAAGTTGAGGAATTACTCTATGATGTTCTATGAGGTTTTGGTTAAGAGAATAGATAGAAATTAATTTATTCATAACAGTTATGAGGAAATCAGTGGAAGCAGTATTCAGGTAGTGTTCCTAAGTAGCGGTTTGTGGAAATCAGATGATATCTCCTAATCAGGATGGAATCTAATCATGTGTAGTAATGAGGTAGTTGAAGACATGATGTTAGTGATGTGGACATGAGCATAAGATTTGAGGTTGCATGAGTGAAGAAATATCTTAATTGGAAGCTGATAGTTTTGTGTAATTTTTATGTAATGTGTGGAAACTTTTATTTTTTAATTTGTATGCCAACTCATTTGTAATTACTTGAGTGTGGTATAAAGGAAGGAATGTTTTCCTTTTTGTAATGTAAGAAAGTGAATGAAGAAATTGTGAAAGTGAATTTGTTGAAAGAGGATATACAAAGTATAGAGATCTGGCATTGAGATCTGAAGAAGCAGTTGGTGCGGTTTGGCACAGTCAGAGAAAGAGTATTAAATTGTTGAGATCAATAAAATATTGGTATAATTTTATTGAGTAATACAAAGATCAGTTGGACAGTGAGTTCAGTGATCTTACCCTGAAGCTATTTGGGTAGTGGGTCCTTCTGTGTTCTATAACTCCTAACAGAGTTAGAATCTTTTAACAGGGACTCATATGTACTGAATGTATTTCATAAGACTCCTAAAAGAGTCCATCCCCTCACAAGGAAATTTCATATTAGTGCATTTTTTTTGGGCATCATTCCCACTGGGGTTTACTCTTTGATTAAGAGGCTCCCTAGTCAACATCTCTTGTGTCATTATATTATTGTGCATGTATATCTTTCTATGGTTGTTGATTACATTGCTTACATGGTTAAAATCTATTAAGGTTGATAAAATTTGTATTTATCTGATAACGGATTCACCCCCCCACTCAGTTATCTTGGTGGACTTTACTTTCTAACAATATATCCCTCTCTGCTCTCATTTGAGATAACTGCGTATCTCGCTCTGATAATCATGCTCAAAGGGTGGCCATCTCTAATCACAAGGCACCTCGATCCTACTCACACTATGATAATGGATCTCTATCATGACCTTTAGGAGGATCTTGATGTGCTTGTTGCTGATCCCCATCATGCCCTCCTTTGGCTGGTCTCTATTGTTGTGCATGCTCATCTCTATGGAGAAGAGTCCCTATGTCTATTTGAAAGGGGGGTGCCTCTCAATCACCATTTTCATTGCTTCCCTACATCCCCTCTAGAGGCCCTCCATCTTCTGCTATCACCTCCACCTCCTCCACCCCTATCATCTCCTCCATCACCTCTTGCACCTCCACCTCCTTGAGCTCCATCTCACCCCCTATCCTTGCATCTACCCCTGTCTCTTCCTCAAGCAACTCAGCCTTGACCACCATTATCATTGGTAGGATCATAATCTAATGTGTCCTCTAGGTGAGGAGCAACCTCATCAGGAGTTGTAAAATGAGGATATGGGTGCTAAGTGTAATATGTGTGATATGTGTCAATGATCCCACCATCAAGAATCTCAGGATGATACTCCTATGTAACATAAGCAATCTGGGAAATCTCATGCACAACTGTCTCAAATATCAATCAAGACCCCCATTGGGCCTCCTCATCTCTGATACAAGCATATGTGGTCATCTCATGGGAAATACCCTATACCTGGCCATATTGTCGAGACACATGAGTAATCAAAAACCTCTCAACAATATATCTCGTGTGCCCAACAAAGTACCTGCTCTAAAAAAAGTATGACATCTGTCTGACATTTGAGGGCCATCCCTCACAATCCAAATATGGTCACCAAATAACATCAGTGACATCATCTAGTAATCTAACTTTCCCAGATGGGGCTGCTGTAATAATCTAGAATACATATAAATATAAGGTAGGTTAGCGTTGTGGTGCCTATCAACTATCGGCCGTGTGACGGGGATGTGCTCCCATGCGCAGACCTGAAGAACTAGAATGCCAACAGTCATAGTGTGAGAATGCTGGTAAACAATCTCATGGAGCTCTTTATACATATGAGTTAATATGCAGCTCCCCCAAGAAAATCTACATGGTGATCAGATCATGTCCTCAATGACCCTGGACTAGTAACACATGAAACCATGCTGACCCCAATCAGGCATCATCAATCCTCCAATAAGGCCAACCAAGTACACAAGAAGTGGCATATTGTTGGCCACCATGTGGTCCCAATTGAGGTAAAACCTAGCAATAGCATCATCCTGAAATAATCTCCTAGCATCTGCCATGGCCACAGGACTAGAAGCCTCATACTTTACTCGGGAGCCCATAATTGGTACATGAAGAATCTGCCAGATATCCTCAGGTGTCATGATCATCTCGCTAGTTAGAAGGTAAAAGGTGTTATGCTCTGAATGCCACCTCTCAGCTAGCGTGGTCAATAATCCTCAATTCATCTGAATGTCAGGTAAATCTACTAGACTCCATAGTCCACATCGTGCAATAGTGCGTTGATCACTTGCTGAGAGTTGTTGATGTAGCTCTAGGACCTTAGTAGGTTGAGGACATCTGAAAGTGATAACATCAAAGTGCATCTTCACAACAAAAAATAGGGGCACTATATTAGCATTAGACAAAGAAATTTGATGAAAAATGGCCTAAGGAATGAAAAACAAATACGAAACTTGGCTCAAAATTCAAGAAAACCAAAAATGATTCTAAAATCCTAGATATAATCCAAGAAATATGGGATGTAGTCTTTCAATGGGTTGTGAGCTAAGAAATCTTGGATATGACTCAAGAAATCCAGGACGGGATCCAAAATTCAGATGCGACCCTGTTTTGACCAAATATGACAAAAGGAAAAAATTGCTATGAATTTGTTTGAATTTGATTAGATGCGACCCGACAAGGTGTGATTTGGGAAATACCAGATATGATCTAGAATTTGGTGAAAAATAGGATTCGACACGGGATTCACCATGTGCGATCCCACATCTGGGATGCGATTGAAAATTAAATTGCGTATAAAATGACTAAAAATGCATGAAATTCAAATTTTCAAAATTGACAAGGTTTGTTATCGAGTACTCATAGGTGCTGCGTAGTGAGGAGTCTGGTCATGTCATCTTGCTAGCTCAAATCAGTGCTTCTCCATGGGGTAAACCATCACTCAAAGCTCAATAAAAGTCAAAGGTAGAAAGTGAAATTGAATAGTAAAAATGGACTTTTTGACCAATTTAAGCCTCCTAAAGACCCCGGATCCTTAAGGGACATTAATAATAAGACATCATAGAGACTTCATATTAGGACCAAAATCAAAATAGGTGATTCATGTTATTCAAATGCAATAAAAATAGAGTTACAAAATAAAGTCAACCCTCATAATGCAGAAGTCAACTATGGTCAAATTGCAATCAAACAGGGGCAAAATGTGTAGAAACAATGATGTCAACATGGTAAATTAGTACACTAATGAGTTTCACTCGGATCAAATGTCAATAAAAGTCAAAGTTCAATCAAAAGCACTTAATGAAGGCTGTACAAAGCACAACTAATGCACACAAAGCTTGCCAAAAGCTATAAAAAGTGATTTCCCCACTAATGCATCAAATGTTTATATCGAGATATTGCTTAAACACAAGTCAAACTTGGTCAACACTCTCATATTCTTGGTTAAACTTGGTTAAATAGTGTTTTTTTAACACTAAAATTGATCCTAATTGCTTATTAACACTTCCTAATCAATTTTTGCTAGATCCAACTTCATTCTAATCACCATAATTCTTCATAAATGCTTGAAAACAATGATTTTATTCGAATTTGTTCCAATTTTGGTGCTAAGGGGGAATAATCATACTAAAATTAAAATTATTCAAATCAAATTCTTTCACGTCAGGGGCATGACAGTTTCTTCAATCAAGTTGATGTTGTTAATCTTTATGACATTGATCAATTTCATCGCTTCAAATCAAATTGGTTATTTGTCTACATGTTCAGTTATTCCAAATCAAATTTAACTAAAATTTATTTTCAGAATCTCTTATCAGTTTTCATTCAATCAAGCTCAGAATCAGTATGGTCAATTCTAATTCAATCAAGTTCAGAATTGACAACTTTTGAATCAAATAAGATTTTTTTTTATCAAGTTTGGAATTCTCAAATTCGGAGTAGTTCTCTTTACTACTCTTTGAATCTTTCAGAGTAGTTCTCACTGCTATCTAAATCACTTGAGCTCAAAGTGGTTCTCACTGCTCTCTAAATCTCTTGAATTTGTTAGTTTCATTGAATCATGCTTTGAATCAGATTTTCTTTGAATTCCTATGTTGTTTGCAAAGCAATTCAAAGAGGGGCAAATGTAATCACCTAAAATTGGGCTAATAGAACCTAAGGCCCTATTTTCCCTAATTTGGGATAAAACCCTAATTATGTTAATTTGATTCTTAATTATTGACATAATTCATTAAATTTAATAAAATCAATTAAATATCCTAATTCAAGCATTTATCATCAAATCATCAAGAAAAATCAACTCAATTACCTCTATGCCTAATTAATTAAATCAATCCCATTAAATTCATGGCTAGAGTAATTAATTAAAAGAAATGAATTAAAACCTCTAAAATGACATGTCACCTTAAAGGGGACAACAAACACATTTCCAACCAATGAGAGGTAATCACATGGATCAAGCTTGGAAGCATCTCAACCATTCATCATGGATGCGTCCTAACCATTCAAAATCCCAAGATTCTATAAAAGACAATTTTCAAATCTTCACTTGGCCCCCATACTCATAATTCCTTAATGCTTTTGATTTTGATAATAGAGATAATTGATTTCATGCTTTCATATGCTCATAACTAATTAGAAAACACTTCAATTTGGTTAATAGTAAATGAATCTCATGGATTTTATGACTAACTTGGATGAATCTTGTCATTTTAGCTTCATTTTTGCATAATACTCTTGAATCTCTCATCTTAGCATTGCATTGTCACTGTTTAGGATTAAATTTGAGAGCAATTATCAATCCTTTTCATACTTGTGCTAACTAGAGAGCAATAGGATATCTTCAATTTTTTATTTCTTTTGCTTATTTCATCATTCTAACAATTGATATAAGATCCTATTGAAGTGTTGTGTTGTAGGTTTGTAGGTCAATAATTCACACACACAAGGATCAGCTTGAAACCTCACAACAACACCAACTGCATGTGCTATATCTAGTCTTGTGTGAGTTAGATATTGCAAACTTCCAATCATAGATCTGTACTTCCTTTGTTCAACTGCAGGAGTCTCATCTGTGCTAGATAACTTATGGCTAGTTACCATAGGTGTACCAATAGGATTACAAATTTCCAAACCAAATATATACAATAGGTCTTTTAGATACTTAGAATGAGATAAGAAAATACCATCATTGTTCTACATAATCTATAAACATAAGAAATATTTCATTTCTCCAATCATGCTCATTTCAAATTGTGTCTTCATTTCATCAGAAAATTTATCACTCACCCCATGTTCACCTTCAAAGATTATATTATCAACAAAAATAACTATAATTAATAGACCATTCTCTATTTTTTTTAGATACAAATTACTATCTGCAGTGCCTCTAGCAAATCCCAATTTTGTGAAATATTTATCCAATCTTGCATACCAGGTTCTAGGTGTTTGCTTTAGTCCATATAGGGCTTTGTTTAGTTTACATACCATGTCTCCTTCTTGAGTCAAAGGAAAAACATTTGGCTACTTAATGTAGACTTCTTCTTCTATTTCACCATTTAGAAATGCTGACTTCACATCCATCTAATACACTTTGAATTTCTTTTAAGCTGCATAGGCCAAAAACATTCTCATTGCTTTAATCCTTGCAACAAGTGCAAATGTTTCTTCATAATCAATTTCATCTTGTTGCGAGTATCCTTTACATACCAATCTTGATTTGTTTCTTACAACTTCACCTTGTTCATTCATCTTGTTCCTAAAAACCCATTTAGTTCCTATAACATTTTTGTCCTTAGGTCTGGGAACCAATTCCCAAGTATTATTTTTTTCAATCTAATCTAATTTTTCCTTAATTTCTTGAATCCAATTGTTATCTTTAAAATCTTCATCAGTAGTCTTAGGATCAATTTGAGAAATCAAATATAATTCTTCTTGTACCTTATTTCTTGTCATCACTCATCTGTCTTTGTTTCCAATAATCTAATCATTAGGATGATTCCTCATCAAATTATTATTAGGTGTTACTATTTCAACTCTTGCTTCAATTCTAGGTTCAGATCTTGGTTCTTCTCTTTGTTCTGTTAGAATAACTGAGAGGGGGGTGAATCAGTTATCTAGTGTCCCAATTCAAAATGTACAATCCAAAACAATTTTACTACTTCTGCAAGTTGGTAAACATATAATACTTTCATTGTCTCTGTATTTACCGATTGTTAGTCTAAACTTTGTAATAATTACCAATTAAATCTAACATGTAATATGCAAAGTATGATAACAAACAAATATCACAATCAACACATAACACGAGATTTAACGTGGAAACCCTATAAAGGGAAAAACCACCTGGGACCGGTAACCCAAAATTGTTCACTCTTCTAAAGTGAGGTCAGTGAAGACCCAACCCTATTAAAGGTTTACAAACACACTGTCAGTTGTGACCTTGTTAGAAGATTTTAGACCAGAAGTTATCCTCCAACCAGCAGTCACTCTGAGGTTGATAGGATAACAATGTTCACTCTATGAATGAAACATCAAAAGACTTTCATAGTCCACTCAGTTAATAACTCTTTGTAGCTCGGTAACTATTCTGTAGCTTGGTTCTTATTAACCAGTATGAGTACAAAAAACTTCTCCACCCGATAATTCTATAGTATCTTCTTCTTCTGGCATACATTTCATAATGAAACCAATGTCTCTTATATAGATGAGTAAATCATTTTCTTTTCCTCCATCAGATTTTGCCGCTTAATCATATTCATAGATTTTCCTACTTTAAGCTCCATCAGCTGATGTGTCAGTAACACGTTTCAATTTGCTCCATTAGATCCATTTTGATTTATGTTAGCCATTGATCTTCATAACAAACATTATCTGTTACCTTGATTTCATACACTTTACTGCTCATCACTTTATCGGCTAAACTAATCATTTAATTCCTTTCTATTTTTCTCGGTTAACAAAGAAATGTGTTGGTGAACACAAGCTCAGTTAATACTACGCTCGGTATACACTACACTTCATCTGTGTATACTGAAATTCTTTATTTATCAACAACACTACTTTGTGTCTTTCAACTCTATTCTTCATCATAGATGAATGCAACATAATAAAGTCAATTTCATCAAGTCATAGACTCATCAATAAGTTACTCAGTGTATTCCTTATCCTCATCTTTCATATACATCTTCCTCATGTGGATAATTCTGTTCTTCATCTCTTTCAACTTCCTTCAGATGTGTTGGTATAGTAACTTATAAGATAAGTATAGTAACTTATAAGATAAGTATTGTCAAGCTAGTTGACATCAATGACAACATAATATTGATTTAATCACCTTGCATATCTAATCATCAACTCCTCAGTAATCTTGAATTATAGATTCTTCATTCTGGTTCTAAATCAGTTGTAGTTCATCAATCTCTCCCTTTGGCATTGATGGCAACTCAAGTAATATGAAATGTACCATACACATACCAAACATGTATTCTACAACTTTGTGATCAAATGCTGTGTAGTGTAAGCTCTCCCTAGCTTAATATGTTTAATCACTATGTTACTAAAATAGCATTATAAAATACAGCTTTGTCATTTTGTAGATATAACCTTTTCAGTTCTCAAGTTCCTTTCAGATTATCTCTCCCTTAGATAGTTCTCATCGGTGCAAATCTCCTTTTCTTTTCATATTATTTATCTCTCCCTTTGATAACAATGCCAAAGAAACAAATAAATAATCAGCTCTGTAGTAGCTAAGTAACTCTCTAGTGTCCATTACTTCCTTTGTATCTTAGTATACTGATATCCCAATCTATTTCAGTTCTTCAAACTTAATCACAACCTTGAAAAAAAATCAAAGTGTGAACTATGCAGCATCAACCTGAATGATCTTTTGATAAGATTAGAGTGATGCAACATCTAGATCACATTAGTGACCGATAGATAGGGGATGGACCCCAAGTCTAGTCCTCAAATATTCAAAAGTGTCCTTCGATAGAGGCTTTGTAAAAATGTTTGCAAGTTGTTCTTTAGATGTAAAAAATTCTAACTTTACTTGCTTCTCTTGCAATTGTTCTCTTAAGTAGTGATACTTAATTGATATATGCTTTATCTTAGAGTGCATCATAGGATTCTTTGAAATATTAATAGCACTTGTGTTGTCATAGTATATGATCACCGGGTCAGTGATTACCTCATTCATTCCTTCCAACACTTGCTTGATATATGCAATGTTTTTGCAATTAGTAGCAACAACAACATACTCTGCTTTAGCTATAGACTGAGAAATACAAGCCTACTTTTTACTTGTCCAGGTTACAAGTCTTTCACCAAAGAAAAATGCTCCTCCAGTGGTACTTTTTCTGTCATCCACATTTCTAGCCCAATCAGCATCGGTATTAACTTTCAGGTCAAACTTACCTTACTTAGGATACCATAATCCATAATCCTCTATCTTTTTAAGATATCTTAAGATTCTTTTAGTAGCAATCATGTGTGATTCTCTAGGATTAGCAGAATATCTAGCAATAATTCTCACAACATGTGCTATATCTGGTCTACTATGAACTGCATACATTATCTTACCAATCATGGATCGGTAAAGTGTCTAGTTTACCTCTGTAGTTTCATCTTCCTTTGTCAATATACTTCTAGTAGCCATTGGTGTTCCCACAAGTTTAGCATCTTCCATGCCAAATGTCTTCAAAACTTCCTTTATGTACTTGGACTATGTGATGAATATCCCATTACTCTGTTGTATCACTTGTAATCTGAGAAAGAATTTAATCTCTCTGAACATAGACATTTCAAACTAATTCCTCATGTCATCATAAAAATATTTACATACATGATCTTGACCTCCAAAAATAATATCATCAACAAAAATTTCAGCAATAATAATAGTGTTGTCAGTATCACCTTTCATGTACAAATTGCTATTCTCACTAGTCCTTACAAATCCAATACTTAACAAGTAAGTATGCAGTCTTTCATACCATGCTCTTGGTGCTTGCTTCAAACCATATAAAGCTTTGTGTAATCTACATACCATGTTTCTGTTGTCTGGATCAACGAATCCTTCAGGTTGTTCTATGTAGACCTCTTCTTCAGGTATACCATTCAGAAATTCTGATTTCACATCCATTTGATAAACCTTAAATTTCTTGTGTGCAACATATACAAGTAACATTCTAACTCCTTCCAATCTAGCAACAGGTGCAAATGTTTCACCATAATCAATGCCTTCTTCTTGTGCATATCTATTGCATACCAATCTCGCTTTATTTCTTGTCACTTCACCATTTTCATTCATTTTGTTTCTGAATATCCATTTAGTACCGATAACATTCTTATCTTTATGATGAAGGGTGCTCCCCTTAATACCACAAACACATAACAGAAATAGAGAAACAACAAAAACAATATGCAAGAACAAAAAAATGGCTTCTTATTATCTCCACAAATGTGGAATTACAAACTTTCAAAATTACAATATGCAAAGCCACATGGGCATTCCCTTACAATATTCTGTAGGACAAAGCCTCGAATCAATACCTAGATCTACTACCCAGAACTACCCTAAACAACACTATGGGCCTTCTTTATATAGGCATTGTCCACCGCCCAAGAAGGTTCCAAAAATTTAGCCCTTAGGGCCGACCAAACTTTGAATTATTTTATTTTTCAATTTATTACATCAGAGTCGGCTCAAAAATAACTTTTGAAACCCGAACAAAAATTTTGAAGGAAAATTATTTTCCACCATTTCAGGTGACCCGCCATTTCCAGAGACCATAAGTCATCACCAGTTGACCCGATTGACTATTATAACCCCATTTCAGAAAGGCCACCAAGCACTCTACAGGCTTAACTAGTGCAAGCACCTATCACCCAAGTTTTTGACCTCATCTGGAGCCTCTAAAGCCTTCAAAATTGAGTTCAAAGTTTCTGTACCTTGTTGCCAATACCGAAAATCTTCAATATCTTCAAAACTAGACCTGATCTAGCCATGAAACTTTACTGGCAGGCTGATATGACTGAGATGAACCTCCACATGTAAAATCAAAACATTTTGAGATTTATGACCAACTTACTAAAAACAACAAGTTTCCATAAATAGCAGCTTTGCACAAGATAGCCCTTATTGAATACAAAAACATAAATATTTTTGGGTGATGCAAGATTGCTCTTACACCCAGGATGCTCCTGCATCAAACACTCGGGGTAATTTGAGAAGTGACCCCATCACGTCTCAGGTGTGTAGAGGAAAACCAAGGTGGTTAACCTCCTCCTTTGTCAGCCATGATGAATCTTCAATAGGTCATCCTTTCCACTTGACTAGATATTCTTCATATGTCCTATTCCTTGTGCTTCTGCCAACATGACTATCCAGTATATCCTCAATCTCTTTGGTATTTGAACTAGTTGCTAGAATAATCCATTGTACTGTTGTGATCTCATCTTCAAAATCTCCCTCATGATACTCTATTAGTTCTAAAATGTTAAACACTGGTGAAATATTCAGCTCAGTAGGCAACTCAACCTCATATGCATTTCCTGAATCATGCTTCTTCAGTATCTTACATGGCCCAAACTTCTTCATTTTCAGCTTGTTATATGTACCAATTGGAAATCTTTCCTTCCGCAAATGAATCATGACTTCATCTCCAACCTAAAATTCCTTATGCCTCCTTTTCTCATCTACCTTAGCCTTATACTATGCATTCATCTTGGTAATATGCTTCTTCACCTCCTCATGGATGTTCTTCAAATGTTCTGTAAAATCCTCAGCTTCAGCACTACTTATTTCTCCTTGATCTATCCTTCTCAACTCAGATGCATTTCTGGGACTACTCCCATATACAATATGGAATGGTGATTTACTAGTGCTCCTATTGACATAATTATTATATGCAAATTCTGCCTATGGTAAAATCATCCCATCTTGTTGGTTTTTCTCCAACCAAACATCTCAGCAAATTTCTCAAACTCCTATTCACCACCCCTGTTTGTCCATCAGTCTGTGGATGATGTGATGAACTAAACTTCAAATCTATCTTCAACTTCTTCCACAATGTACACTAGAAATATCTAATGAACTTAGTGTCCCTATCTAAAACTATACTCTTTGGCAAACCATGTAGTCTCACCACTTCTTTGAAAAATAATTCTGCTACATGAACAACATCATTAGTCTTCTTGCAAGGAACAAAATGTGCCATCTTTGAAAATCTGTCAAGTACTATAAAAATTGAATCATGTCCCCACTGTGTCCTTGGTAAACCAAGAACAAAGTCCATACTAATATCCTCCCAAGGCTTCTTTGGTACAGGTAATGGCTGATAAAACCCTATATTCTGCTTCACTCCTTTCGCCATCTGACATACTCTACAACTTTGTACAAACTTCTTGACATCTTACTGCAACTGTGGCCAATAATAATTCTCACTGATCAAAGCAAGGGTTTTATCACAACCAAAATGTCCAGCCAATCCTCTTCTATGCTTCTCTTTGATGATATTCTCCCTCATAGAACTTCGTGGAATGCACAACTGACTCCCTCTGAATAGCATATCATCCTGGATGATAAAATCCAGCCACTTCATTCTGTCTAGAGTAACAGGTTCTTTACAAGCTTTCCAAGCTTCACCAAAATCAGGATCCTTTGGATACAGATTTTTGAGTTCCTTGAACCCAACCACCTCAATCCGCATCTCTGTCAGCAATAGTTTCCTTCTGCTAAGTGCATCTGCAACCCTCAGACTTTCCACTTTTGTGTTTCAAAACAAATGTATAGCTCTGCAAAAACTTGACCCATTTCAAATGGCTTTGATTCAACTTTCCTTCACTATTCAAATATTGCAAAGCTTGATGATCAATATACAAAACAAACTCCTTAGGAAGTAGATAGTGTCTCCACTTCTTCAATGCCTAAACTATAGCATAAAACTCTTGATCATAAACATAATACTTTCTCTTGGCATCATTTAACTTCTCACTGAAATAAGCAATAGGTTTACCTTCTTGGCTCATAATAGCTCCTATTGCAGTACCACTAGCATCACAGTCTACTTGAAACACCTTATTAAATCTGGAAGTGCTAAAATAGGTTGTTCTGTAACTTTCTGTTTCAATAGTTTAAAACTCTTATCTGCCCCATTAGTCCACTTGAAATATTTTCTATCCCCTCTCATTGTTTTAGTCAAGGGTCCAAAAATACTGCTAAAATTTTTGATAAACTTTTTGTAAAAGCTAGTCAAACTATGAAAAGATCTTACCTCAGTAGCACTCCTTGGAGTAGGCCATTCAAGGATAGCCTGTACTTTCTCTGGGTTCATTTTTAGACCTTCTGTTGAAACTACAAATCCCAAATACACTAACTCTTTCTTCACAAAACTGCACTTCTTCAAATTAATCAATAATTTTTCATCTCTCAGGTTCTCAAACACCATATGAATATGCATCATATGCTCTTCCAATGTCTTACTAAAGATCAAAATATCATCTAGGTACACAATGACAAACTTACCCAAAAATTCTTTCAGAACCTCGTTCATGAGCTGCATGAAAGTGCTCGGTGCATTGGTTAGCCCAAAAGACATGAATAACCACTCATACAATCCTTCCTTTGTCTTGAAGGTAGTCTTCCATTCATCTCCTTCTCAGATCTGAATCTGGTGGTATCCACTCTTCAGATCTATCTTTGAGAAATACAAAGCTCCACTCGAACAATCCATAATATCATCCATTCATGGCAATGGAAACCTATACTTGATTGTGATCTTGTTTATTGCTTTGGAATTTTTACACATCCTCCATTCTCCATTCTTCTTTGGTGCTAATACTGCTAGTACAATATAGGGACTCAGACTCTCTCGAATCAACCCCTTCTGCAATAACTCATGTACTTGTCTGTTCAACTCTTCACTTTCTACTGGTGTCATTCTATGTGCTGCCTTGTTTGGCAAACTGGCTCCTAGAATCAAATCCATTTGATGACTGATCTTCCTTACCAGTTGTAATCCATCAGGTACATTATCAGATACAATATCTTGAAATCATTCAACAAATTTGCAACCTCTACAGGTACATCCTCTACTTCTTTTTTACCAGCTTTTGGAATTAAAGAAAAACACACATGCTCATGCCTCATACCATCTAAGAATTTTCTTTCATCATCAAATGTTATTCTTGCATTACCACATACCTTTTCTTCGGTCTCCTTCAATGGATTTAGCTTATGTCACACTCCATCCTTTGTCAGGGAATAGGTATTCACATGACCATCATGTACAACACATCTATCAAACTACCATGGTCTACCCAACAACATATGACATGCATCCATAGATATAATATCACATAGTACCTCATCATGGTACTTGCCAATCTTGAACTTTACTAGGCATTGTTCACTGACCATGACCTTGTGGTCATCCTGCACCCAGGCAATCCAATATGGATGTGGGTGTTTCTATCTCTTGAGCTTCAAATTTATCACCATCTCTTCTGACATCAAATTGTCAGTGCTTCGACTATAAATAATCACATCAAAACATTTTCCCTCACACTTTCATCTAGTGCGAAACAGGCTCCTCCTTTGTTCAGGTTCATTCTCACCACTCAGCAGGACTCTTCTGTTAATCAACATTTCTCCTCTTTTAGCATCTTTTGAATTTGATGATCTGGCATCTTCATCTACATGTGCAACTCTGGCTTGGCCTTCATTCCTCCTATCTATCCCTCCTTGGCATTGAGGACATTCAAATTCCCTATGACCTTCTTCTCCACAGTGAAATCATGTTCCACGAAAGCCTCCTCTTTCTGAACCTTGTCCTCTTCCTCTTCCTCTCTGATCTCTATTATTCTGATCTTGGAAATGATTGGAATTGTTTCCTCTTAGATTTTGACTACTACTGGCCTCATCCTTCTTTTTTGAATCTTCATTTCGGCCTCCATATGACCGTCCACTAGATCGTCCACCATGACCTCTTCCATTTTGTCTGCTCTCAAACTTCTTGTTCAACTTTTCTTCCACTTTTAGGGCAAACTGGTATGCCTCTTCAAATCTATTCATTTGAACCAGATTCAGCTCCTCCTGAATGCTTGACCTTAACCCATTAAGGTAATGAGAAACTTTCTCCTTATCAACTTCCACATGGCCTGTTCTGATGAGGATTCGATAGAACTCCTGAACAGATCTTTCTGCTTGCTTCAAACTTTGCATCTTCTTCAATAGGTCAAGCTCATAATCAATAGGAATGAACTATCGCTTCAATTTATCCACCATCTAATCCCATCTTGTGATTGTATCTTTCCCTCTTCTATTTCGCTCCAATTGAATCTCTTGCCACCAGATCTTCGCATGACCTTTTAGTCCGGCCTTCATGAATTTGACCCTATCAGGATCCTCAATATCTTCATACTTAAAATATTCTTCACATTCATTGATCTAGTCGATCAATTCTTCTGGGTTAATATTTCCTGAAAATGTAGGAACCTTGATCTTAGGTCTTTTTTCGATCTTAGAAATGGCCTGGAAATGCCTTTCTTCTCGATTCAAAATTTCACCTTCTTCTTCTTCTTGATCATCATTTCCTTCTTTGGCTTCATCCTCACTTTCATCTTTGACATTCAGATTTATTCCTCTATGAATCTCTTCTTGCAATGCTCGCACTTGTCTCTGGAGCGCTCTAACCTTAGGTGTTACAACACTAGCTCTTCCACCACGTTCCCTTCGTGGAGGCATTTTTGCGATGCACGTTGAAACCCTAACCACGGTGTTGGTGCAAAATGCTTCACAGTCAATGATCTATTTACACACTCAGGAACTCCTACTTTGATATCACTGATGAAGGGTGCTCCCCTTAATACCACACACACAGAACAGAAACAGAGAAACAACAACAACAATTGCAAGAATAGAAAATTGGCTTCTTATTATCTCCACAAATGTGGAATTACAAACTTTCAGAATTACAATATGCAAAGCCACATGGGCATTCCCTTACAATATTCTATAGGACAAAGCCTCGAATCAATACCTAGATCTACTACCTAGAACTTCCCTAGACAACACTACGAGCCTTCTTTATATAAGCATTTTCCACCGCCCGAGAAGGTTCAAGAAATTTAGCCCTTAGGGCCGACCAAACTTAGAATTATTTTATTTTTCAATTTATTACATCAAAGTCGGCTCAAAAATAACTTTTGAAACCCGAACAAAAATTTTGAAGGAAAATTATTTTCTGCCATTTTAGGTGACCTGACTTTCGGAGACCATAAGTCATCACCAGTTGACCCGATTGACTATTATAACCCCATTTCGGAAAGGCCACAAAGTGCTCTACAGGCTTGACTAGTGCAAGCACTTGTCACCCAAGTTTTTGACCTCATTCGGAGCCTCTAAAGCCTTCAAAACTGAGTTCAAAGTTTTTGTACCCTACTACCAATACCGAAATCTTCAATATCTTCAAAACTAGACCTGATCTAGCCATGAAACTTTATTGGCAGGCTGATATGACTGAGATGAACCTCCACATGTAAAATCAGAACATTTCAAGATTTATGACCAACTTACTAAAAACAACAAGTTTCCATAAATAGCAGCTCTACACAAGATAGCCCTTATTGAATACAAAAACATAAATATTTTTGGGTGGTGCAAGATTGCTCTTACACCCAGGATGCTCCTGCATCACTTTAGGTCGGGATACTAAGGACCAAGTTTTGTTTTTCTCTATTTGTTCTATTTCCTCCTTCATTGCATTAACCCATTCTTCATTTTCTAATGCAACTTTCACATTCTTTGGTTCAAATTCACAAACTAAACATGTACCTTGTCTTGTTTTGCTTCTTGTCCGTTTCCAATAATTTGTGTCTCAGGATGATGTCTTCTGACAAAACTAGCTAGTACTTGGTTTCTTCTTTCTTGTTCATCCTGTTCAAGTTCATTTGCTTACTCGGTAGCACCATCTTGTTCATCAATTTCCCTTTCCTGTTCCTTGGGGTTATTTTCCTATTGACCAGTTATCACAGGTTGCAACTTCGGTAGATAGTTAGGAAGTTCAATGTATGTGAATCTACCATAGTCTTTCAGTTCCTTTCTTTCTTCTATGTTTATGTCATCATACTCATCAACATGAACATTAGTACTTTCAATCATCTTATTTGTAACCTTATTCAAACATTTGTATGCTTTACTCTTAGTAGAATATCCTAAGAATATTCCTTCATCACCTTTAGAATCAAATTTCCCATTTCTCTCATCTTTTAGAATAAAACATTTGCTTCCAAAATTTCTAAAATAACTTACAGTAGGTTTTTGTCCAAACCATAGCTCATAAGGTGTTTAGTTGGTGTCCTTCTTTAGTTGTACTTAGTTAAGCACATATACAGCTGTGCTAATAGCTTCCCTCCAATATGTCTGAGCAACATTCTTTTGTAACATTAGTATTCTAGCATAGTCAATGATTGACCTATTCCTTCTTTTAGCAATCCCATTTTGCTGAGGTGTTCTCAGTGCAGAGACCTGTCTTTTAATACCATTCTCATTATAGAAATTAGTAAATTCATTAGAGATAAATTCACGTCCTCTATCAGATCTTAAGCATTTGATTTCTTTTCCAGTCTCTTTCTCTACCTTAGCCTTATACCATTTAAACAACTTAAAAGCTTTAGATTTCTCTTTCAGAAACATAACAGTCATTAGTCTAGTATAGTCATCAACAAAAGGAATAAAGTATTTATCACCATAATAGCTCTGAGTTCTCATAGGACCACATAGGTCGATATGAACTAATTCAAGTATCTTCTTTGTTGAGTAGTCTTTGCTTTTAAAACTGGACTTAGTCATCTTACCTTTGTGACATTCATGACACATAGCATGATCTAGTTTTGACAAGTTAGGAAATCCTCTAACTCTTTTCTTCTTACTAATCTTGACCATGTTATCAAAATTCACATGACATAACCTCTTATGCCACAACCATGCATCTTCATATTTCATTAATAAACAAGAAGATTGATCAATATCAAGATAAAATAGATTACCTCTAGATTGTGTACCGGTTCCAACAAGTCTTCCTCCATCATCATAGATTCTTACCTTTCTGCTCTCAAAAGAAAGTCGGTGACCTGAGTTGTTTAGTTGTGCCACACTTATCAAATTGTAGTTCGGTCCATCTACCCAGTATGGATTCTCACATTTTATTCTGTCATTAATCATCAGTGAACCTTTACCTCTTACCATACAAGGTGCATCATTTCCCATTCTAACAGATCCACCATCATATTCATCAATTAGATCAAATTTCTCTATATCACCAGTCCTATGATGTTTACAACCACTATCTATGATGCATGTATCATTTCTGCTTACTTTAGAGATCAGTGTTGTCTCTTCATGTTTCTCTTCTTCTTCTGAATCATCCCTCATAGCAACAAATACTACTTCTACATCATCATCAATGTCAGATTCAGATTTAAATTCTTTGGCTATGTAACATACCTTTTTCCCTATGTCATAGCTATCTTGATTGTCTCTGTTGTTGTGTCGGTATCCTCTGTTGACTCTTCTCCCATAGCTTCCTTTGGATCGGTCTTTGGATCTATCATCATCTTTCTTATTAGGACATCTAGCAGCGATATGGCCAACTTCTTTACAATCAAAACATGCTAGAGGTAACTTGCCTCTATATCTTCCCTTACCTTTGGGCAATCTTCTAGCCATAAGAGCTTCAAGCTCATCAAGTTCATCATCGGTATTACTGTCACTATCATTATTCTTATCATTCTTGCTACTAGACTTACCAATCTTCAAAGAGGACATGAAAGCGGATTTAATAGAAGGTACAAAACTATTGTAAAAGTTATTCAATTCAAAGGTTGTAAGCTTACCGATCTGAGTGTCAAGGGTGAGGTTGGATGTAGCCCTTGTTTCATGAATTGCAGAGATCCTGATCGCATAAACTGGCAGCAAAGTTTTGAGAATCTTGCTTATCACTATTTCAATGTTAATAACTCCATCAGATGCTCTAATAGCATGTACTACCTCTTTTAGTCTATTTGTGTATTGCACAATGTTCTCACCTTCTTTCATCTTCATATCATCAAATCGACCTCTTAGGCTTTCTACTCTGGCTCTCCTGACATTCACATCTCCACTGTATATTAGAGTCAATTTATCCTGCATGGCTTTGGCAGTAGTGCATCCCTTAATATCTTCAAATTCAATGTCGGTACAGGTAGCAGCAAGTTCCATCATAGTAATATTGTGTTCATGCCTATCCTTCAGTTGATCAAGAGTCAGGGGACCTGGTGTCAGTTCAATGTAGCCATTCTCCATCAGTTCTAGTGTAGAATTCCCAATTTTAGATATGTGCAACTTCATTCAGCTTTGCCATACTATGAAGTTATCTTTGTTCATCTTTGGCACTTCCCTCTTATACATCTTGAGACCTTTTTGCTGAAGTCCTTAAAACTTTGTTCTAAGCAATCGAAGCTTTGATACCAATTGTTAGAATAACTGAGAGGGGGGTGAATCAGTTAACATGGAAACCCTGTAAAGGGAAAAACCACCTGGGACCAGAAACCCAAAATTGTTCACTCTTCTAAAGTGAGGTCAGTGAAGACCCAACCCTGTTAAAGGTTTACAAACACATTGTTAGGTGTGACCTTGTTAGAGGATTTTAGACCAGAAGTTATTGTCCAACCAACAGTCACTCTGGGGTTGACAAGATAACAATGTTCACTCTATGAATGAAACATCAAAAGACTTTCATAGTCCACTCAGTTAAGAGATTTGACTATGTACAATGGTTAAATATGTAACAGTAGATGATCTACCTAAATACAACTTCAGTTTGTAGTTTATAGATCAATTTTTAGCTCATTCAAATATTTCTGACCAATATAACACTTCAGATTCAATACTGTATCAACTTACTATCTGTCGGTAATAACTCTCTATAGCTCAGTAATTGTTCTGTAGCTCAGTTCTTATTAACTAGTATGATCAGAAAAAACTTCTCCACATGATAATTCTATAGTATCTTCTTCTTCCAGCATACGTTTCATAATTAAACCAATGTCTCTTATATAGATGAGTAAATCATTTTCTTTTCCTCCATCAGATTTTTCCACTTAATCATATTCATAGATTTTTTTGCTTTAAGCTCCCTCGGCTGATGTGTTAGTAACACATTTCAATCTACTCCATTAGATCCTTTTTGATTTATGTTAGCCGTCGATCTTCATAACAAACATTGTTTGTTACCTTGATTTCATAAACTTTACAACTCATCATTTTATCGGCTAAACTGATCATTTAATTCCTTTCTGTTTTTCTTGGTTAACAAAGAAATGCATTGGTGAACATAAGATCAATTAATACTATGCTCGGTATACACTACACTTCGTCGGTGTATACTAAAATGCTTTATTTACCGACAACACTGCTTTGTGTCTTTCAGCTCTATTCTTCATCATAGATGAATGCAACATAATAAAGTCAATTTCATCAAGTCATAGACTCATCAACAAGTTACTCAGTGTATTCCTTATCCTCATCTATCATATACATCTTCCTCATGTAGATATTTTTGTTCTTCATCTCTTTCACCTTCCTTCAAATGTGTCGGTATAGTAACTTATAAGATAAGTATTGTCAAGCTAGTTGACATCAATGACAACATAATATTGATTTAATGATCTTGCATCATCAACTCCTCAGTAATCTTGAATTATAGATTCTTCATTCTAGTTCTAAATCAGTTGTAGTTCATCATGTTCTCATCATGAATCTCATTCTGTAAATCACTGTTAGTTTCATAAAACAATTCAACATTTTCTTAATTAGTTTTAGGATAGTCTTCTTCATCTGAATCATAATCAAGTACTCTTTCCTGAATTTTGAACTTCTCATCCACTTTAACATTTTCCCTCTAAACAATAGTCTTAGTTCTCTTATTAAAATATCTATACACTACTACATTTGGGCCAAATTTCGATGGCCATTTGTCAGATTTGCAACGCTCATTTGCCAGAATTTTGACACCTGAGTCTGTCACCATTTTTGCGTAGAAGATTGTGACAGAAGACCTATCTATCGGTTTACCAACACCATGTCACGTTGAAAAATTGCACATGACAACAACTACATTATGGCATTTCCTGTGGTTCATCCATCGAAATTCTGATAACAAGACCTATCAGAAATAAACAATCTCTGTCGGAACTAACTGTCGAAATGATATTCTTTCTGACATTAGAACTATTGGAATAGCGACAGTTTGCATCAAATTCCAATAGATCTACTTGTCGATGATATGGCCTCACTGTTGAATATTCTGTCGAAAGTTCTATCAAATATTTTCTATTTACGACACAAACTATTGGAATAGCGACAGTTCTGCAGTATTCTCCGACAGGTTTCCCTATCGAATGTATAGCATTACTGTTGCACTAAATGTCGTAAATTATTTTTTTCTGACATTTTGTCTATCGAATGCATAGTGCTTCCATCAGAAGTAATTATAAATTGTCAAAAAATTGATGGATAGGCACATTAAAGTTAACACAACTCAAGAGACCATCATAGGTTGTCTCTTTCTTTGGTTTATATTATTGATACAATGTTTTACCTTTCATTAGCTCATCAAATCTAGGGATTTGAAAGAATTTAATAGAATATTTTTATGACAATGTATATTATTTAAGTTAACGTTGCATGAATTTATCTACTTCGTGCACTTGTAGACTATGAAGATGGTGATAAAGAAGTATTGCCATGGGAGGAGATGCTTCTTTATCCCCATCTTCATAGTATACAAGTGCGCGAAGTAGATAAATTTGTGCAATGTCAACTTAAATAATATACATTGTCATGAAAATATTCTATTAAATTCTTTCAAATCCCCAGATTTGATGAGATAATGAAAGGTAAAACATTCTATCAATAATATACACTGAAGAAAGAGACAACCTATGATGGTCTCTTGAGCTATGTTATCTTTAGTCCTAGCTACCCATCGATCATCGAGAATAATCACCGCCTTGCATTTATGTACACTGCACAAATTGATCACAGTCTCGCAAAAACATTTTACACTTGTACATCTCATCAATACTGGAGGCCTAAAGTAATTTTATATGATCACTAGCACATTTCATGCATGGATGAGAAAAAACTATCCAAAGTTTCTAGATAACCATTTTTGAGAAGAGGAATGAGTGGAGGCCAAAGAAGGGATGATTGTGAAGGTTTTATAGATGTAGGTTACTGAATCATCATCTATGCACTGGTACTCAATCTGGCCTCCACTCCATATACGTCTTCTCATAATCTAAAAACTCTCCATCATTGTTTCTCATCATTTTTTCAACATCGCCATGGACCAAGACCTTAAATTATTGAGCTTCTCTTTGTTTTGAGAATAGTTTAACATTCTCTACTTAACAGGGCCAACCATGTGAAGGTGGAAGCTCACCTAGCCCTCCTAGGAGCCTCTTATGACCCTTTACAACATTTTAAGACCTCTAATATGTATTCTTAGGCATCGTAAAGGGTCATAAGGGGTCCTGGGACACAACAGCTGAGAAACATAAATGTAGGCATCATGGTCATAATTTTTTGGAGACACAACATAATTGAGTGGTTTTTCGAGATGATTCAAAGTAGAGGTTTCTTTGCATCTTCTAGAAATAGCACTCAATTATGTTGTGTCTCCAAAAAATTGTGACCATGATGCCTACATTTATGTTTCTCAATTGTTGTGATATGTACATCGCAGTCTGTCATTGTTGTAGCAGCATAGCCTATATTCCACAACAAAAAGGAAGACATCTTTTTAGCCCGGGTCTTGAACCTACCCCAATTGTTGAAGGATCCAGGGCTAGGCTCGAAAGATGTCTTCCCATTCTATCTACAACATTGTGTCCATCCATGATCTTAGGAACATCATCATCTTTCCACTCTTCATTTGCCAAAATATATCACTTCTTAAAGCTTGTAGAGTAATCTTATTAATAAAAGAACTCTTGCCAACATTAGGGTACCCACAGATCAAAATAGTTGATGTTATTAGTGCTTGTGCTCAAGGATATCAATTCACTATTTTGAAATGGCCAAATCATTTTTATTTCAATTGTAGAGAAAAGGAGTGGGAGAAAACGAGCGGGTGAAAGATGATCGAGAGCGAGAGAAGGCATTGCATTTTATTTGATCATAAATGCTCTCTAAAATGACCAATCATGTTTTCTATTCGATTCTTTTTGGTGTTTTCTTTTCCCATATTTAGTAGATAAAAATCATGGTGGCAGCCACTTAGCCATCTTTTTGATGTTCCAGGTATTTTACAAAGATACAGGTATGTGGATTTATCATTCAATTGCTTGTAGTTATTGGCCAAATGCAAATATTTTGTCACGTTGCAAGGGCAAGATATCAATTGGGTGTTTTTGGTTTATGTTAAAAGTTGATTTGGTAAAATCCTCAAAAAACACACTACATGTTCTAAAATGTAAAGAAGTTGAATGTCAAATGTAAGATATATATCTCATCCATAGTAATCAAAAGAAAGGACATGAAACTTATAAGGAGATTTACCAAACCAAAAATATAAGAAAATAGGAAACATGGATTGGTACCTTATGAATTGGTTTTTGAGGTGCACAATCTTCATCAATCTCCTCAGAACGAGACCCCTCCTCATGAAAAATGCATTTAACACAAAAAACAAATCTACAAAACTGAACCAATGGCATGTTTAGAACGAAGAAATAGATTGATAATAATATGCTGAAAATTCTATTATGTTTAATACATGCAAAAGGACCAGTCCCAACAATTTTTAAACATACTTTATCTGATATGATAATAACATGCTAATTAAACTAATAAAGGTGTTATCTACATTTAATTTGCCAATTACTAATTACACAAAAAACAAATTTACAAAATTGAACCAATGGTATGTTCTTCGTATGTGATTTCTTCATCTTTCGAGCCTCTGGCGTCATATTCGATCACAAATTTCAAATGCATTGCATTTTATTTGATCATGAATGCTCTCTGAAATGACCGCATTCTACTAGTGTCATGCCCTAGCCTGTGCTTTATCTCCATTATTTGATGTTATTGGTGCTTGTCCTCAAGGATATCGATTCACTATTTTCAAATGTTTGGATCATTTTGGTTGTGACTATTCCTCTAGTACACAGTCAGGAAATGTAACTGTCTAATGATTATATGTAATGTTGAATGGATTAAATGCTTTATTCTTGGTACAAGTGAATGGAAGGAATAGTGTTGGTATTAGGTTTCATTTATTATTGAATTCAATGGTTTCCAAGATGTGTTGAGGAGTTTGCTCCTTGTTTAATGCTAATTGATCTTGCACAATCCACTCATACAACAGTGAAATGCTATGTGATTGACAATTTCATACAACTGGTCCTTTGGTGTGTATTAAATACAATCCAGTCACTTATTGAATGCTTTGGAGACTACTGGTTTGACTGTCCATGCATTTCCAGTAACTGAGATTCATTAAATGATACAAAACCCTTCATTTTGGGGTTATTGTGTGTGGATTCAAATGTAGGTTTGATTTGGTTAATGTTTAGAAGAGATCAATAAAATTATTTAAAGACAATCTTACATGTTTGGAGAGGTTTGAGAGGCACTTATAATGATTGTACCCTCACAAATAGCGGCATATACTGGTTTTACTAAGTTTCCTTCCTCTATTTTGAGGTTTCCTTTCTCTGTCGTAGGGGTACAGTTAGAGGGTTCATTGACAAAATGATCCTTTGAATGATTACTATGAATATGAATGATTTGATATAGCATATTTCTCATTTTACTTGAAGTTTGGAATAGCTTGTGCAAGGGTGAAAGTAGTTTTGGTCGTGATTGTTCCTCTACACAGTCACAAAATGTAACAGTCTAATGATTATATGTAATGTTAAATGGATTAAATGCTTTATTCTTGGTACAAGTGAATGGAGTTTCCAAGATGTGTTGAGGATTTTGCTCCTTGTTTAATGTTAACTGTTCATGCACAATCCACTCATACAACAGTGAAGTTACAAAACTGAACCAATGGCATGTTTACAACAAAGAAATAGAATGATAATAATATGCTGAAAATTATATATATTCTATTTAATACATGCCAAAGGACCAGTCCCAACAATTCTTAAACATACTAGTTATCTGATATGATCAATTGTTAATAAAGGTCTAATTCTGTAGACTACTAGCACGAAGGAAGATTTGACCTAGCCAAATTTTCCTTGTACCACACAAAAAAAATGTATTTTAACTATGTCTACTCCAACCTTAATTGTTTAAGAATTCATCATATCAGATAAAGTATGTTTAAGAATTGTTGGGAGTTCTATTAGACCTTTGTTGTAAACATGTCATTGGTTTTCAAATGTTTGGATTCATGTTTGTTGATATTACTGGCATATATTTTTAATGACACCATTGTATATTGTTGTCACTGAAATGACCACATTCTACTGGTGTCATGCCCTAGCCCGTGCTTTAACTCAATTATTTGATGTTATTAGTGCTTGTGCTCAAGGATATCCATTTTTTTGAAATGTTGACTGTGGTTATCAAATGGATAGCCCGTGAGCTTCTAGCTAGGTGTCATTTGTATTGATAGCTTAGGGCATCAAATTTATTGTATCATTGATAGTTGAGACTTTGTTAAAAGGAAATAGGACAAAGAATGATTCTGATTTAATTTCTCTATTTTGATCTCTAAGTGGCTTACAACCCTAGAAGAGTATATGCAGATTTACAAATGCAGTTGCAGGATACATAGCAACCGATAATTCACAAGAAATCCATGCATCCAATTTGAATAGAAATTAATACAAAGAAATAGGGTTCTCCAATGGCCCAATCATTTGGACCTTGACTGTCCCCTCAACCAGCGACCCTTCAAAACTGGGTTATCATGCAATCAATGAATGATCCTTCATTCTCCTGGTCTACCCTGCATCCAAACATATTGGAAATACACAATACAATGATAACAAGTCTTTCACAATCCCCCTTCCCTCAAGGGACACTATCAACCATCCCTTCCACATAGCATTTCACTATTGTATGAGTGGATTGTGCAGGAACAATTAACATTAAACAAGGAGCAAACTCCTCAACACATCTTTGTTGTAAACATGTCATTGGTCTAGTTTTGGAAATTTTTTTTTTGTGTTAAATACATTTAAATGGAACATTAAGCATAGTAATAATATTCTTAATCTATTAGTAATTGTAGATTAAATTCCCATAACACCTTTATCAGTTTAGCATGTTATTATAAGATACTAAAGAAGACCTACTATTTGTCAGAGAAATCTTCACTGTCCCCCACAATGAAGACAATGAAGATTGACCTCCTGCCCCACAACAAAGAACATTGTAATAAGAATAAGATATAATATAGTGTTAGAATAAACTTTGAACAAAGACATGTAATGCTTAAGTTAATGATCTAAAAAGCTACAAATATAGGAATTGAAAAAGAAGATAGTGCCAAGAAACATTTTCACAAATATGAAACGTGAGGAAAAGTAATAACATTAACAATGCCAAGATTCACAGCATTAAATTTCACCTACGGATGAGTTTTTGCAATGGTTTTCCCAACATCAAAAATATGTTGAGTTGCATTTGAGCTGTAATTAAGAGTATCATGTGGAATAGACCCTAAACTTTGAAAGCATTCTCCAACTTGGCAATTCAAAATTCAATCTAGGCAAGCATTAGTAAGTGAAATAAATTATAGACATCAACATCAACATCATCATAATCATTAGAAATAAACTTTAAAGACATATTTTGGATAGTACTATGTTTCTTGAAAGTTTTTGTGATGCTTCTAAACTTTAAAGACATATTTTATGGCTTAATGATAACATAGATTAGTGTTTTATTTTCTGATGGAATGTTGTTGATCATTCATGGTCTTGAAGAAAATTTTGATTGTTTTGATTCTCAAGTCTTGACGTTGTTTCTCAATGTGATATAGACTAACCGCAAGATGGTTCAGTTGGTCCTCTCTTTCTGTTTAATCATTTGTCTTCTTCATGGTGTAAGTGTTCATTAATATTCATTAATGGCAGGTGGTGATTCCTTGGTAATAAAGGCATTGACAGCATTCATAATTGTATAGCTCTTTACCTGATCTAGTAACATCATCAACATCAAGGTTAGTTTCTCTGGCCTCGGCATCAACCTCAACCTACTCATTAACAACGGCCTCTACACTCTCTACAACTGCAATACAAATTGTTACATTAATCCAAACACAAATTGCAATTAAATTTGTATTACTAAACCAATCAATTTAAGATGTTTACTTGTATTACTGTGATGCATGTCCTCATTGTCATCAACACACATAGGTTGTGTATGGAAAGAATCGGCAGGCTCCAAAGTTTCTAGATAACCATTTTTGAGAAGAAGAAAAAGTGGAGGCCAAAGAAGGGATAATTGTGAAGGTTTTCTAGATGTAGGTTACTGAATCATCATCTCTTGTTGATATATTTTAGATTCTACTTTGGAATGAACAAACTATAGAGATCTAACACAGCTAAACATAGAATAAAGTAAACAAGAAGGGATAGAAGATACCCAGATATCAACCAAGTATACTCTAGTCTATATGCCTCCAAACTGTACTAACAAAGGTGTTGAGGAGAACCTGATTAGTACCTTAGTGTTAGTGTATTAAGGAAGAGTCCAGTCCTAACAGAGGCTTCCAGCCCTAATCAACTCATAGTTAACATTGCCAATAATTGCTGGTTTTATGGATTAGATCATAATCTGATCTTTATTCATGCTCAGACTTGTTCTTATCTAGTAGCCGAAGCTACTTATCTTTCACACCAATATATGCTGATCTAAGTTTGATTAAGGTAGAGAATCAAGGTTTTGGGGGAGGGAAGCACATTATGTTTTTGGTGCTTCTCTCCCTAGAATCCAACACCATAAATATATTAATTGAATTATCTTTAAGAGGGCCGACATGGTCTTATTAAATATATTTAATGTTAAAGCCAAGAGGCCGACCTTGGGCCCTTAACTAATTCAACCAACACATATATATAAATGAAATAATAATCTCCTTATTATTATAAATCACACAAGGGTATTTATTTGATCATTTTGATCTTGGCCGAAAGGCTATAATTATTAACACTCTACACTGGTACTCAATTTGGCCTCCACTCCATATATGTCTTCTTAGAATCTAAAAACTATCCATTGTTGATTCCTGTCATTTTTTTAGCATCTCGATGGACTGAGACCTTAAATTATTGAGCTTCTCTTTGTTTCAAGAATAGTTAAACATTCTCTACTTAACAGGGCCAACCACATGAAGGTGGAAGCTCATCTGGCCCCTCCTAGGAGCCTGTTATGACCCTTTACGACATTTTAAGACCTCTAAGATGTATTCTTAGGGATTGTAAATGGTCGTAAAGGGTCATAAGGGGTCCTGGGACACAACAGTTGAGAAACATAATTGTATGCATCGTGGTCATAATGTTTTGGAGACAACGTAATTAAGTTGTATACCTAGACGGTGGAGAGCAACTCTTGCACCTCCGATTCCAAGTTGACTACATCTGTTGCTCATGAATACAAGGTCCTCCAACAGATGTATTCAACTTGGAATCGGGGGTGCAGAAGTTGCTCTACACTGCTTGGGTACACAACTCAATTACGTTGTCTCCAAATGATTGTGATTATGATGCCTACAATTATGTTTCTCAGCTATTGTGAAATCTACATTTATGTTTCTCAGTTGTCATGTTTATGTGCATGTTTTTTATGTATTTTGGATAGTAAGTCTAATTTAATTTGTCCATGGACTAAGACCTTAAATCATGTAATGAGGATGTTTAGAACACTAGTATATGAAAATTTCATTATTTAATAATAAAAATATATTAAAATGTTTATACCTTCTCCAATTTTCTGGTGTAATTCCTCTTTGAGTATCCCCTTTCTCCTTTGCATCCAAAATGAACTCATTCCAATCCCTCATTGGAATAAAGGGAGGATGCTCAAACTTCAGCAAGACTTCATACACGCAACATTCGTAGATTACGTTCAATGCATTATTTACATTCGTAAATCAACATTGCATACAAATCTATGGATGGTGTGTGGTACGAAGCCACGCTCAAGCTTGAAAATGATAGTCAATCCATAGTCAAGGTCAAGGAACAAATGGAACAACCAAGAAAACACTATACGTTAAATCATGTGATTGATAGCAGATTGGGGCTCACCTGAGCCATAAACATGAAGAATTATTCTAAAAAAAGATGTAAACCATATATATGTGCACTTGAGGCAAAGAGAAGTTACATCATATCCATATTAAAATATTAGTTACAATATGAAAATACTAAACTAACTAATTCCTGAGTTCATCTTTGCATATGGTCGCAACAAAGATATGCAATTACAATACATAGAAGGCATCATAACGATATAATTTTGGAATTTGCCCTAGCCTGACACATTTTGCACTCAAATCCTTCATTGCAGATAAGTGGAGATGGGTGGATAGATACAGATGAGTTGTTATCGACCCAACTAAAGTATCCGCAGCCATTATTTCCCTGTGATGCCCAGTCTACATTAGTTCTTATATTATAATGAATAGTATTTATATTAGAAACATTGAATATATACACATCAGCAACCTTTTTTCTATTTGGGCAGCACCAAAATTGTCGTCCAGGGTTGTTCGATGTTCGTGAAGTCTTCAACACACACTGCCCACCACCACATCGATAGTTTGGCACATTGATAGGAGTCATTGAGCCTATATATCAATAATGCACCACACCATCGTTACTACATTTATTATTTTTATATGATTATTTTTATATGAAATACACCAAGGAGTACCATAAAAAATATTAACCATTTACAATAATGAAAAGTAAACCTAAATCAAATAGCTCATTTTTTTATCAGCATGTGTAGTCTCTGTGTATATGAAAAATTAAATAAATATGAAGCTGAAATAAAATAGTGAACAAAATAGTATTTGATCCACATAGACTGAATGAAATATACCATCAAAAGAAGGTGACAAAATCCTGTCACGAAGCACAGACATAGGAAATCAAAAAGGGACAAAAGACAAGAAATAAGAAAAATCATTACGACTATAGAAAAATCATTTATACTATAATAAAAAAAAGAAACACTCTTTGTCAACAATTTTCAAAATCATTAGGACTATAGAAAAATAATTAAGATTATACAAAATCAAATTTTAGAAATGGACGGTTCTGATGCTTTGCCATTACAACAATTGAGCATTCATCATTTGGTATTGTGTATTCCATTTAAGTATGTCAACAATGTTCAAAATCCTGTCACCAAGCACAGACAAGAAATAAGAAAAATCACTAGGACTATAGAAAAACCAAGTTCTATAAATGGACGGTTCTGATATTGCTTTGCCATTACAACAATTGAGCATTCATCATTTGGTACTTCTTGGTGTATTCCATTTAAGTTTTTCAATTGTAGTGTTTATGTGCATGTTCTTTATGTGTTTGGCTTCTCTCCCTCCCAAGGATGAACTTGTGATGATTTTCACAATAGTACATGTGTAGGTGGACTACTCAAAGTGCTGCTTAGGCAAATCTGAATGTTCATCACCTATGCATATTAGAGTTGATCATAGAAGGTATATGGTAGACCTAGCAACAAATAGATTTGTGGTGATTTTCACAATAGTACATGTGTTGCTGGGTAAGCTCGCAATAGCGCTTAGGCAAATATGCATGTGCATCACCTGTGCATATGAAGTGGCCCAAATGGAAGATACAATCACTAAATTTTGCATACTCCTTATTTTGTTCTGTGTTGATATTGTCAGACATGGTCTTTCTTGAATGGAATGACTTGTTACTTGTACATTGACTAGAATGTTGGTGGAAGAAGGATGATTTTTTTGCAACCATTTTTTCAACTCTAATTTTCTCAACACAAAGGGACATTTATCATAGCCATAGAAACATGATTATTTTAAAATGAAATACACCAAGGAGTACCATCAAAAATATTGACTATTTACAATCATGAATAGTTAACCTTAATCAAATAGCTCATTTTTTTATCAGCATGTGTAGTCTCTGTGTATATGAAAAATGAATGAAATATCAAGCTGAAATAAAATAGTGAACAAAAATTCAAATTCAAGGCCTAATTTATCAAGAGAAACAAACATTAGGACGAAAGAAAAATCATTAAGAGTATAGAAAAATCATTAGGACTATAGAAAAATCATTAAGACTACAAAATCAAGTTCTAGAAAAATCATTACGACTATAGAAAAATCATTTAGACTATAAAATCAAGTTCTAGAAATGGACGGTTCTAATGCTTTGCCATTACAACAATTGAACATTCATCATTTGGTACTTCTTGGTGTATTCCATTTAAGTTTTTCAGCTATCATGTTTATGTGCATGTTCTTTATGTGTTTGGCTTCTCTCCCTCACAAGGGATATGTCGATAGGTAATTGATTTGAAAGCATAATGATTTGATTGTTCCAAGTAATATTTTTAATCCTTTGAAGTTTCTCATGATCCTAATGTAAGTTGATTGGATTAAGCAATTTGGGGATCCAATAGGACTTTAGGAGAGTTCAATAAATGTTTTGGAAGACTTAGAGGAACTATTAGCATGACTGTTCCTTCATCTACAGTGAGTTAGACTAAATTTTCTAAGTTTTTCCTTTGTTTTGAAGTGTATTTTGTAATCTATTTCCTTTCCATGGACCCAAAGACCTAGGACCCATGGAAAAAGGATACTAACAATGTATTATACAACTCTAATGTTCTTGACTTGCAGAGATTTGAGAAAGTAAAGAGAACATTGGCTATGTTTAATGTTAACTATTCCTGCACAATCTACTCATACAATAGTGAAATGCTATGTGATTGACAATTTCATACAACTGGTCCTTTGGCGTGTATTAAACATAATAGAATTTTTAGCATATTATTATCATTCTATTTCTTTGTTGTAAACATGTCATTGGTTCAGTTTTAATCTACTGGTGTCGTGCCCTAGCCCATGCTTTATCTCCATTATTTGATGTTATTCACTATTTTGAAATGTTGACTGTGGTTATCAAATGGAAAAAATAGAAAAAAAAAATTGTACACAATTTTTTTTTACAAAACTGAACCAATGGCATGTTTACAACTAAGAAATAGAATTATAATAATATGCTAAAAATTCTATTTTGTTTAATACACACCAAAGGACCAGTTCTATGAAATTGTCAATCACGTAGCATTTCACTATTGTATGAGTGGATTGTGCAGGAACAGTTAACATTAAACAAGGAGAAAAATCCTCAACACATCTTGGAAACCATTGAATTCAATAATAAATGAAACCTAACACCAACACTATTCCTTCCATTCACTTCTACCAAGAATTCCAGCACAAGCACAAGCTATTCCAAACTTCAAGTAAAATGAGAAATATGCTATATCAAATCATTCATATTGATAGTAACCATTCAAAGGATCATTTTGTCAATGAACCCTCTGACTGTACCCCTGCGGTAGAGAAAGGAAACTTAGTAAAACCAGTCTATGCCATTGTTTGTGAGGGTACAGTCATGATAAGTGCCTCTCAAACCTCTCCAAACATATAAGATTGTCTTTAAATACTTTATTGATCACTTCAAAACATTAACCAAATCAAACCTACATTTGAATCCACACACAATAACCCCAAAATGAATGGTTTTGTATCCTTTAATGAATCTCAAACATTGGTAACTCATGGACAGTCAAACCAGTAGTCTCCAAAGCATTCAATAAGTGACTGGATTGTATTTAATACATGCCAAAGTATGAAATTGTCAATCACATAACATTCCACTAGTGTATGAGTGGATTGTGCAAGAACAATTAACATTAAACAAGGTGCAAACTCCTCAACACATCTTGGAAACCATTGAATTCAACAATAAATGAAACCTAACACCAACACTATTCCTTCCATTCACTTCTACCAAGAATAAAACATTTAATCCATTCAACATTACATATAATCATTAGACAGTTACATTTTCTAACTGTGTAGAGGAATAGTCATGACCAAAATGATCAAAACTACTTTCACCCTTGCACAAGCTATTCCAAACTTCAAGTAAAATGAGAAATATGCTATATCAAATCATTCATATTCATAGTAACCATTCAAAGGATCATTTTTTCAATGAACCCTCTGACTGTACCCCTGCGGCAGAGAAAGGAAACCTCAAAATAGAGAAAGGAAACTTAGTAAAACCAGTCTATGCCACTATTTGTGAGGGTACAGTCATGATAAGTGCCTCTTAAACCTCTCCAAACATGTAAGAATGTCTTTAAATACTTCATTGATCTCTTCTAAACATTAATGCATGGACAGTCAAACCAGTAGTCTCCAAAGCATTCAATAAGTGAATATGAATGTTTAAAAACTTTCCTCTCAACTTCCCCAACCACTCCTAATCAGTTAGAGGGATTAGTTGAGTGTTTAGACACTAAAACTTATTAAACATACTTTATCTGATATGATGAACTATAATATCAACAAACATGAATCCAAACATTTGAAAATAGTGAATCGATATCCTTGAGCACAAGCACCAATAACATCAAATAATGGAGATAAAGCACGGGCTAGGGCACAACACTAGTAGAATGCGGTCATTTCAGTGAGCATTCATGATCAAATAAAATGCAATGCATTTGAAATTTGTGGTCAAATATGATGCCAGAGGCTCAAAAGACATTGCCTGTCAAAGATACCAATCAAAGATGAAGAAATCACATACCTTCTCTCGCCCTCAGCTTGCATGAAGAAATATTTGATAGCCAAATCTTCATTGTACCACATGAAGAACATGCCATTGGTTCAATTTAGCATGTTATTATCATACCAGATAAAGTATGTTTAAGAATTGTTGGTAAGGATAGGAATAGTGGAGATTCTAGAAATATCCCTCTAACCGATTAGGAGTGGTTGGGGAAGTTGAGAGGAAAGTTTTCAAACATTCATATTCACTTATTGAATGCTTTGGAGACTAATGGTTTGACTGTCCATGCGTTACCAGTGAGTAAGATTCATTAAAGGATACAAAACCCTTCATTTTGGGTTATTGTGTGTGGATTCATCCGCTTTAGCCAGGAAGATCAAGAAGATGGGGTAGGAGGACATTGTGGTAGAAGAAGTATTTAAAGAAGCAATAGAAAATTTTTCAAGAGTTTGGAACAACATTTCAAAATCCATGAATGGTATGGGTAAGGCGACCTTCATTCTTGGCCATGACTTTAATGAAACATTGGATATGGCTGATAAGAAGAAGGGTCACTTGTTGATAGTGTTCCTTGAGGGAAGGGGGATTGTGAAAGACTTGTTATCATTGTATTGTATATTTCCAATATGTTTGGATGTAGGTTAGACCAAGAGAATGAAGGATCACTCATTGATTGCATGATAACCCAGTTTTGAAGGGTCACTGGTTGAGGGGACAGTCAAGGTTTGAATGTTGATAGTAATTCGTTGAGGGAAGGGGGATTGTAAAAGACTTTTTATCATTGTATTATGTATTTCCAATATGTTTGGATGTAGGGCAGACCAGGAGAATGAAGGATCACTCACTGATTGCATGATAACCTAGTTTTGAAGGGTCACTGGTTGAGGGGACAGTCAAGGTATGGATGTTGATAGTGTTCCTTGAGGGAAGGGGGATTTTGAAAGGCTTGTTATCATTGTATTGTGTATTTCCAATATGTTTGGATGCAGGACAGACCAGGAGAATGAATGATCACTCACTGATTGCATGATAACCAGGTTTTGAAGGGTCACTGGAAGAGTGGGGAATGAAGGATCACTCATTGATTGCATGATAACCCCACCAAGCATTCTTTCCTTTAAGTTTCCACAATATCTCAAAATATGATCATTATTCTTTAGTTTCTTCTATATGCTATTCTTTCTATGGTTTTGTTATCTCAGAAATATATCAAAAACATTGCAGATGTGCATATAAAAGTAAAATATTGTCCTTAAATTGTTCCACATTGAAGCATTTCCTCTTGGGAGTATTCTCTTCATTTGTACAATATCTGTCAAAAATGGTTCCCATATTTCTTCAAGATCTATTTTAATCTTTATACTACAATTTTGATTAGATTTGACCAATAGTTGATTTCATTGGTATTTTATAGCATATACTCCTAATGTAAAATGTGGAGAGAAAGAAAGAGACACACTAGGTATGAATTACATGATATACCCATCATCACTTAGCACTTAAATAATAAATTATGGACAGGGAATAACCCCCTAACTTTTGGATGTTTGTTTCATGTTGGTCTCTTATTATATGCAAAGGTAGGCCTATCTTAGGCTAACAACCATAGTGTAGGGGCCATAAATTATGGATCCCAAAATAGTGCACACTTGTATTAAATTAGGTTCACTATACTACAAGGGAATGGAAACCATGCAATAGTGCCTCATGGGGATGGAAGCAACCCTTCACCAAGAAGATGATTGTGTCTGCAATATTTACTAGAGGCAAAGAACATAATTTGGTTCCAGCAATTACTCCTAGAAGATAATGGCACCCGCAAAATACTTGGAAAAGATAGCACTCACTATATCTTTTATCACTCTTTTAAAGCTGGGACAATAAATCTCAAAGATTGATCAATGAATTCTTGAACACAAAGAGCCATTGACAGTTATGATTCATATTTACAATAGCCAACAACCAGTTGTTCCAATCCTGGTGTCCAATAATTATGTTAGAAAAAGCATCTACAAATCCCTTACACAACCATAATAGATTCAAACCATGAACCGTAATAACCTAACAATGGGACTAAGAAATATATAGCCTAAACAAATCTTGATCATATTCCACCCTATTGTAAGGCCCAAGAAGTAACTCTATCTTAAAGCTACACATTCCTCTAGATGAAGCTCAAAGGTCAGGTAGCTAAAGCATAGCAATACTTGAATGAATATAGGAATAATTTGATGTACAATCATTTGCTAGCTTGGTTTGTGGGTTTTCCACATAATATTTTCCCTTTAAGCACATTTATAGTTTGAGAAAATCAGAAAAAATTGTTTCAGATTTATATTATCCTTTTGAACTAGCACACTGCCATTAAAATGCATAATCGTTGGTCATATCAAGAAAATTCCTATTGATTAGTAGGATATCCTTATAAAAATTTGATGCATGGATTTCTTGTGAATTATCGACTGCTATGTATCTTACAACTATGAAAGGAATAGTGTTGGTGTTAGGTTTCATTTATTATTGAATTCAATGGTTTCTAAGATGTGTTGAGGAGTTTTCTCCTTATTTAATGTTAATTGTTCTTGGACAATCCACTCATAAAATAGTGAAATGCTATGTGGAAGGGATGGTTGATAGTGTTCCTTGGGGGAAGGGGGATTGTGAAAGACTTGTTATCATTGTATTGTGTATTTCCAACATGTTTGGATGTAGGGCAAACCAAGAGAATGAAGGATCACTCACTGATTGCATGATAACCCGGTTTTGAAGGGTCACTGGTTGAGGGGATAGTCAAGGTCTGGATGATTGGGCCATTGGAGGACCCTAGTTCTTTGTATTAATTTCTATTCAAATTGGATGCATGGATTTCTTGTGAATTATCGGCTGCTATGTATCCTGCAACTGGATCCGTAAATCTGCATATACTTCTCTAGGGTTGTAAGCCACTTAGGGATCAAAATAGAGAAACTAAATAAAAATCATTCTTTGTCCTATTTCCTTTTAACAAATTCTCAACTATCAATGATACAATACATTTGATGCCCTAAGCTATCAATACAAATGGTGCCTAGCTAGAAGCTCACGGGCTATCCATTTGATAACCACAGTCAACATTTCAAAAAAATGGATATCCTTGAGCACAAGTACCAATAACATCAAATAATGGAGTTAAAGCATAGGCTAGGGCATGACACCAGTAGAATGAGGTCATTTCAGTGACAACAATATACAATGGCATCATTAAACACATATGCCAGTAATATCAACAAACGTGAATCCAAACATTTGAATACAGTGAATCGATATTCTTGAACACAAGCACCAATAACATCAAATAATAGAGATATAACACTGGCTAGGGCACGACACCAGTAGAATTTAGTCATTTCAAAGAGCAACTCCCTCAACAATAAAATGAAATGCATTCGAATATGATGCCAGAGGCTTGAAAGATGAAGAAATCACATACCTTCTCCCATGCTCAACTTTCGCTCCTTTTCTCCCGCTCTCGAATCAAAATAAAAATGATGAGGTTGTTTCAATTATTTTAAAAAAATGTATACCCTAAATTTGTCAGAGTTCCGATGGTCAATTAAACACCCATCAAAATACCGACATCATCGGGGCCTATTACAAATAAAAAACACCAAATTCGTAAGAAAAAATTACCCGTCAGAAACTTCTGTCGAAATTTGGCCCCAAATGTAGTAGTGATAAGATTTTCTTTTCAATCAATAACCAAGGAACATACCTTCATCACTTATCAGATCAAACTTACCAATATCATCATCTCTCTTTATTTAGCACTTACTTCCAAAGATTCTAAAATATTTTATTGATGGTGCATGTCCAAACCATAATTCATAAGGGGTCTTGTCTTTGAATTCTCTAATATGTACTCTATTCATTATAACACTGATGTGTTGATTACTTATCTCCAAAATATATTTTCTACATCATTCTCAAACATCATAGCTCTTGTTGCCTCAATTACTGATCTATTTCTTCTTTCAACAATACCATTTTGCTCAGGTGTTTTAGGGGCTGAAAGTTTTCTCTTAATGCCATTCACTTCACAAAAGGTATTAAACTCTTTTGAAGTAAATTCTCTAGCTCTATCAAATCTTAAACATTTAATCTTCATTCCTAATTCATTCTCAACTTTTTTCTTAAGTAATCTAAACTTACCAAATGCTTCTGATTTTTCTTTAAGAAATTATACCCACATCATCCTAGTAAAATCATCAAAAAAAATCATAAAATACCTTTCACCATAGAATCCTCTTGTTCTTTTGGGACCACTCAGATATGTATGAACAATCTCCAGTTTTTCTATTGTGGTGAACTTCTTGTTGGGAAAAGAACTTTTCTTTTTTTCCATAACACATTCCTTGCATACCATGTTAGTAGGTTTCACAATTTTAGGCAAATCTCTTACTGCAAATGTGGTGCTTTATTTCACAATGTTGTCAAAGTTTATGTGAAAAAACCTTTTGTGCTATAACCAATTGTCATCAACTTTAGTAATCAAACATGTAATCTCAATAGGATTCAACTGAAATACATTACCTTTGGTTCTTGCTCCTGTTCCAATCATCTTACCATTCTTAGCCTTGATTATACAAGTCTTTTTAGTAAACCAAACTTGATATCCCTTGTCAACTAGCTATCCAACACTTAAAAGATTATGCTTCAATCCATCCACAAAGTAAACATCATTAGTGTTAGTATTTCCATCAAGAGTAATAGATCCTATTCCTTTTATTCGCCAAGGTGCATTGTTTCCAACTCTAACAATTGCTACATAATAATTGTTAAACTTAATAAACTTATTCATATCACCAGTCATATGATGTGAACAACCACTATCTATGATCCAATCAATTTTCTTTTCAACTTGTGATACTAAATCTTTTTCTTCTTTGACTTCTATTTTAGAGTTTTCTTATTTTATTGCAATAAATCCTATATCATCACTTTTACTTAAGAATTTCTCAATAATAGCTTCAAATTCTTCATCATTAACATAATAACACTCTTTAGGTCTTCTAGGATTAAAGTTATTTTTATATTTATTTACTCTCTTGGGACATTTAGATGCAAAATGACCAAATTCTTGACATGTCCAACATTTAAATATTTTCTTACCTTCTATTTCTCTCTTCACAAGAAAGGAAATTCCTTCTTCAATATTTCAATCTTCTTCAATCTTATATCTACTGCTACTGGCATAATCTCCACTAACACTTGCACTTTTTGAAAAAGTAGGGTGAACACTAAGTGCGCTAAATGTAGTTTCAATCTTGGGAAAATCTCCAGATTGTCTCAAACTTATTTTCATTACTTCCAATCTTCCAAGAAGAGTCTCTCTAGTAAATTAATCAGTACAAGGTATGACTTGTTCAATCATCTATGATGTCTGCTTAAACACTGGGGTCAGAGTCTTCAAGATCTTCCATATGATTTCATCTTCATTCTTATTTCCTTCACTAGCTTTGATACCTACAACAATCTGTGATATTCTACCAATATAGCTTCTAATAGATTCATCTTCCATCATTTTAGCCTCTTGAAATAAACATATCCAATTTTGTAATCTGATTCTCTTAGCATGTTTATCACCTTCAAAAGTAGATTCCAAAGCTAACCAAATTTCATGAGATGTCTTTAGATTTTTTACCTGACTGTATTCATTCTCAGGAAGGACTAACAAAAGTGCTTCTCTGGAAAGTATGTTACACATGAATAAATCTCTTTCTTTCTTAGTGCATTCCTCAATCTTTTCTTCTTCAATTATACATTTCTCATTCTTTGTAATCAACCAATATCTTGGTCCTAAACATAGAAAATGTGTCTTCATCTTCTCTTTGCAGCTATCATAGTTAACTCCATCAAAATTAGGACTTTCTTTTTTGAAGTGACTCGCCATGGATCTCCTTAAGCTCTTAAAATTTTTCTTCAAGGACCTGCTACTCTAATACCAATTGTTAGAAAGTAAAGTCCACCAAGATAACTGAGAGGGGAGGGGGGGTGATTTGATAAAAACAACTTTTATTAACCTTATTATATTTGAAACATGTAATCAACACAAACAAAAACTAATATAGAAAGATAATTATACACAATGACAACAAATTTGTTAACTAGGGAACCTCTTGATTAGAGAGTAAACCCCAGTGGGGATGGCAACCACAAAATATGTACTAGTATGAAAATTCCTTGTGAGAGGATGGAATTTTTTAGGAGTCTTATGAAATACATTCAGTACATATTAGTCCATGTTAGGAGAATTTGAATCCATGTGAGAAGATTCTAACCCTGTTAGGAGCTAAGGAAGATAGAAGGACCCACTATCCAAATAGCTTCAAGGGAAAGATCATTGAACACACTATCCAAATGATCTCTCTATTATCTGATGACACAAGGGTAGGGCCAAGAGGGGCCAAACAATGCAACACCCTAATGATCCAGCCTACTCAACAACACGCGGAAGCAACAACACACAACAATGAGAGAGAGAATGCAAGATCTTTCATTAATTTTCATCAAATAGAATGATACATGCTGGGTTGTAAGGCCTTCTGGGTTAGGGCTAGATATTATAATGAATTAAAAAATTCCTCAAACATGCGAGGATTTTCCAATGATCTCCAATATACTATATTCTTATCTCTATCTCCTAACTCCCAACTCACCCTAAACTACAACCAAACAACTAAATTTATACAAGAGTCTACCAAACTAAATCAACCTTCAGATCTACAATAAATAGAAGAAATGGTTAGATCTGGGACCACATGCCTCCTAATGATGGATTCCAGCATTAATTCTGCGACCCATAACAAATGCACAAGTTGACTCAATAGGAACTCAAAAGAAACTACTTGGTAAGCAAGGATGACTGAGCAACAGACAAGCATCGCCGAGCACCAGTGAAACAACTAACCACCAGAGACATAACCAACCACACCTAGTAACCAAAGGAAACCGACCAACTACCGACCAACTCAGTCAAAGAAGAAACCAAGCAACACAGATAAACTCCAAAATGTTTTTGGTGACATAGGATTGCCAAGGACCCAAGATGCTCCTACATCAGACACCTGGGGTTAATTTGAAATGATTCTTTGAATCATTTGGTAGGTATGATCCGAGCTACATCCAACCCAGACTGTGAAATCCATGAACTATCTTCCATCGGTCTATTCTTCCATTTTACCAGATATTCCATATATTGTTTTCCTCTAATACTTTTTCCAACTCTTTGCTTCAGGATCTTCTCAACTTCTTCATTCTACTTCTTAGGATACTCTGTCGGTACTATCACTTCTTCATCAGGTTCATGATATTCATACAAATCAGCAATGTTGAAAATAGGTGATATATCCATGTCATCAGGTAACTCAATCTCATATGCATTTCCATTGTCAAATTTCCTCAAAATCTTGCAAGGTCCAAACTTCTTCATCTTCAACATCCCATATGTTCCAATAGGAAATCGACCTTTCTTCAAATGAATCATTACTTCATCACCAACATCAAAAGTCAGGTGTCTCCTTAATTTATCAGCTCTGTCTTTTTATTTCTGATCACTCTCTTCCAGCTTCAGCTTCACATCTTCATGCAATGTCTTCATATACTCAAAATTTTTTACTCCTTCAGCACTTCTCTTACTCTCATCAGCAATGTCTCTCAAATCAGATATACCTCTTGGTTGTGTGCCATTCACAATCTCATATGGTGTTTTTCCAATACTCTTGTTCATTGAATTATTGTATGCAAACTCTTCTTGTGCTAACACAGAATCCCAATTAATCAGTGTGTCTCCAACTAAACATCTCAAAAGATTTCCCAAACTTTTGTTCACAACTTCAGTTTGTCCATCAGTTTGTGGGTGAAATGTAGAACTATATTTCAACTCAGTGCCAAATTTCTTCCAAAGGGTTTTCTAAAAGTATCCAACAAATTTATTGTCTCGATCAGAGATAATACTCCTCGGTAATCCATGCAATCTGACAATTTCCTTAAAGAAAAGATCTGCTACATGTACTGCATCTGATGTCTTTCTACAAGGTATAAAATGTGCCATCTTAGAAAATCTATCTACAACAATAAATATTGAATCATTACCTCTTACTATCTTCGGTAAGCCAATAAAAAAATCCATACTGATGTCAATCCAAGGTTTCTTAGGTACAAAAATTGATACATACAGTCCAGTATTCTAACTTACTCCTTTTGCAACTTGACAAATTCCACAACTTTTTACAAATTTTTGAACATCTTTATACAACTGTGGCCAATAGTATTTCTCCTTAAGAAAATTCCATGTTTTATCAATATCAAAATGTTCAGCCAAACCACTACTATGCTTCTCTTTTATCAAATTATTTCTCATTATTCCTCTTAGTATACACAACTGAATACCTTTAAAAAACATACCTTCCTGAATAAAATATTCATCCCACTTAGTATCGTGTTGATCTTGAATAGGTGCTCGGCACTTTCTCCATGGCTCAAAAAAATCAGGGTCAAACTCATAAGAATCTCTCATCTCATCAAAACCAAGAACTTCAATTTTCATCTCGATCATCAAGGATCTTCTTCTACTTAATGCATCAAAAAATTAGTTAGTGAATCCACTCTTATGCTTTATCACAAATGTGTAACTCTGAAAATACTCAACCCATTTCATATGTCTTTGATTCAACTTATTTTGACTACCCAAATACTGTAAAGCCTTATGATCAGTATACAACACAAATTCACTCAGTATCAAATAATGTCTCCATTTATTTAGTGCTTGAACAATAGCATAGAATTCTTGATCATACACAAAATATTTCCTTCTAGCATCATTCAACTTTTCCCTAAAGAAAGCAACAGGTTTACCTTCTTGACTCAACACAGTTCCAATTGCACTTCCACTTGCATCATGTTCCACTTGAAATACCTTACTGAAATTAGGTAATGCCAAAATAGGTAATTCAGCAACCTTCTACTTCAGAGTCTCAAAACTTTTGTCAACTCCATGTGTCCACTTGAATTCCCTTTTATCTCCTCTCATAGTCTCAGTCATAGCATTACAAATTGAATTGAAATTTCTTATGAACTTTTGATAAAAACTTGTCAAACCATGAAATGATCTTACCTCACTAGCATTCATAGGTGTAGGCCAATTCAAAATAGCTTCAACCTTTTTAGGATCCATCTTCAAACCATCAGCTAAGATCACAAATCCCAAATACACAATCTCCTCTTTCATGAATGAACACTTTTTCAAATTTATCAGCAACTTTTCTTCTTTCAATCTCTGCAAAAATTGTCTAACATGCAACAAATGTTCTTCTCTAGTCTTACTGAATATTAGAATATCATCAAGATATACAATCACAAACTTACCTAAGAATTTCTTTAAAACTTCATTCATCGGCCTCATTAAAGTACTTGGTGCATTAGTTAAACAAAAAGGCATAACCAACCACTCATAAAAACCTTCTTTTGTTTTGAAAGTAGTCTTCCATTCATCACCTTCTATGTTTATGATCTAATGATACCCACTTTTCAAATCAATTTTGGTGAAATACTTTGCTCTAGTCAAACTTTCCATTATGTCATCCATTCTTGGTATAGGAAACCTATACTTTACTATTATCTTATTGATTGCTATGGAATCAGTACACATTCTCCATTCTCCATTCTTTTTTGGTGCTAATATAGTAGGTACTGCACAAGGACTCAAACTTTCTTTGATCAAACCTTTCTCCAGCAACTCTTGAATTTGTCGGTTCAATTCCTAATTCTTGGTAGGTTTCAATTGATGAGGTGCCTTATTTGGTAAACTAGCTCCAGGGATTAGATCCATGCAATGATCAATGCTTCTTTTTGGTGGAAAACCATCAAGTACATTATCAAAAATGATATCACTATACTCGGTGAGTAACTTATCAATCTCCTCAGGGATAGTATCCTTTGTTTTCTTACTCGGTTTTTTAGGAATCACAACAAAACATACATAATTATTTTTCAAAGAGTTAACAAACTTTCTTCCCTCCATCAAGCAAAATTTAACAGATGTGCAGACATTAATAGTAGGTTCTTCCACCAATGGTAACAATATTTGTTTCTTTCCATCAGCCACAATAGTATATTTATGCAATCTACCATCATATATAGCATGTCTATCATATTGCCAAGGTCTACCCAATAAAATATGACAACAATCCATAGGCATGATATCACACAACACCTTATCATAGTACTTTCCAATCTTAAAATTCACATAACATTGTTCACTTACCAAGAGTGTATGCTCATCTTTGATCTATGAAATCTGATAGGGCTTCAGATGTACCAACCTTTCCAAATGCAACTTTGTGACCATCTCTTTAGATGCCAGATTCTCCGAGCTACCACTATTAATGATTACCTTCCAAACTTTCTTAGAAACTCTACATCTGGTCTTGAATAGACTTTTCCTTACCAGATCTTCCTTTTTTCTCTCATTCCACAGTGCTCTCCTTACCATCAAGTTATTTTCTTTCTCAAGTTCATTCGGTGACTCTTCTTGCACCAAGGCATTTCTACTACTACCAGCCTTCTTACTAGCATGTGTACATTCAAAAGATCTATGTCCTTATTCTCCATAATTGTAACAAGTTCCTCAAAAACTTCCTCTGCTATAACCACTTCGGTAGTTACTGCCTCTGCCTCTAGATGAACTTTCACCTTTCCACTCGGTCTTGCCTTTGTCTAGATTTGTCTTTTGTGGTTCAGATGTACCATTTTCACTATTAGATCTACCTCTTCCTCTAGGGAATCTACCACCTCTATATCTTTGTCTCTGCTCATGTCTTTTGTTCAATTTCTCCTCAGCCTTCAATACAAATTCATAAGCCTCTTCAATGCTCTCCATCTTGACCAAACTAATTTCCTCTTGGATGGAAACTCTCAAACCATTCAGGTATCTACCAATTCTTTCCACATCATCTTCATCATGTCCAAATCTGATATCTAATCTATAGAATTCCTCAGTATATTCCTTTACCAAGATATCTTTCTACCTCAAACTTTGCATTCACCAACCTAGGTTAATCTGATAATCACAAGGTAAGAACTTTCCTTTCAATTTGTTCACCATTTTATTTCATACCTTGATTTTGTCTTTGCCTTTCATCTTCCTATCCAATTGTAGATGTTCCCACCATAAGGATGCATGGATTTTCAACTTTGTGCTTGCAATATTCACTTTCTTGTCTTCAGGAATGTTTTCATACTCAAAATATTTTTCCATCTTGGTGATCCAGTCCACCAATTCATCAAAATCTAGCTTTCCACCATACTTAAGAGGATTGAAATGTGGTATAGACTTCAAACTTGTTAAAGCCTTCAAAAATATTTATTCACCTTGATCCATAATAGGTGCATGTTCTGTATTCGCCTATTCTTCCTCAACTTCATCATCACTAACATCTTCAAGATGCCTACCTCTTCTTTGGGCTATTTCAATAGCTTCTAACCTAGCAACAATCTGCCTTAGCATATCTTCCAATCCTAGATCTTCATCTCACCTTCCACAAACCATCTTGACAACCTTCTGCAATTGCAGGTCAGATCGTAATCTGCTACCCCACAACAATCAACTAGGGATTCAAGAGGAACCTGCAAACCTAGATCCGCAGACCTAGATAAAGATCTCACCTCGCTCTAATACCACCTGATACAAGGGTATGGCCAAGAGTGGCCAAACAATGTCATAACCTAATGATCTAGCCTGATCAACAACACACAAAAGCAACAACACACAACAGTGAGAGAGAGAATGCAAGATCTTTCATTAATTTTCATCAAATAGAATCATACATGCCAGACTGTAAGGTCTTCCCGGTTAGGGCCACATATTATAATGAATTATAGAAGTCCTCAAACATGCAAAGATCTACCAATGATCTCCAATCTACTATCTTCTTAGCTCTATCTCCTAACTCCCAAATCACCCTAAACTAAAATCAAACAACTACAATTATACAAGAGTCTACCAAACTGAGTCGACCTTCAGATCTACAATCAATGGAAGCAACAGTCAGATCTGGGACCACACGCCTCCCAATGATGGATTCCAACATTAAATATATGACCCATAATAAATGCACAAGTCAACTCAATAGGAAATCAAAATAAACTGCTCGGTAAGAAAGGATGACCGAGCAACAGACAAGCATCGTCGAGTGCCAGTGAAAAAATTGACTGCCCAGGAGATAAATGACCACACTTGGGAACCAAAGGAAACCGACCAACTCAGTCAAAGAAGAAATTGAGAAACACAGACAAACTCCAAAATGTTTTTGGTGACACAGGATTTCCAAGGACCCAAGATGCTCCTGCATCATCTGAATAGAATAATACCAAGAATTACTGATCCCAACAACTTTTCTTCTCCTCTCAAACTATTTCAAAACTGCACCAAATGCTTCACCAAACCTCAATACCAGATCTTCTCACTTTGCATCATACATCAATCACTAATTCATATTATTTCACCTTCACATCAATCACTATCATATCAATCAAGGAAAAATATCCTTCCTTTATAGCGTCCACAATATTTCATAATTGAGTCAGCTAATTAAGATTAACCAATTACAAAATATAAAACATTACATGTTACATAATATTTCCATAATTACATAAAACTGTCAGCTCACAAACTTAATAAATCATCACACATGAAACCTTTGACTATGATGACTCATCTAGATCACCTTTGCAATGTCTACAACCTCTGTAAAACTTTTCTTGACCAAATTTTATCACCGATAGGAGATATAATCTAATTATCACAAACCGCTTCTTAGAAACACTATCAGAATATAGTTTCCACTAGATTAGTCATAACTGACACAAATACTTGAATTTCCATACGCTCTCTTAACCATGATATCATGACACTACAAAAAATGTACTCAGCTCCTCATGACCTCATCTGCAATATGCCATGTATGTTAATCCAAACTTTTTCTGCTACTTTGTTAAACTTCAGTCTAATCAGTGTGTTGACATGAATGAAAAACACAATCATGAATGCAACATGTGACTGCTCCAGAAATGCTAGAATACTCCCCCATAGGATATATTCAACATTCATGATAACATTAGTATCAACCATGATACAAATAGTTTCCTTGTATTTGTCCACAATTTCAGAAGGTATTCTCTCTTTTTCATGTATCTTTTTCTTAAATTCCTTGAAAAAACCCCAAATCTTGCTAGTAAAATCACTTCCTAATATTTTGATCATATTGTTAATTTGAGTAAAATCTAGAGTACCTATTATCCATGCAACATCACTGATACCGAGAAACATATTTTGGAAATAAAAGAATAAACTCATAATCACCTTACCATACTTGAATTTTTGTCTCTTGTCTTTCTTGATCTTCTCAAGATTCAATATTAACTACTCTTTCATTGCCTCAACCAAATCATAGTCATTGTTTTCCTTGATCATCTTGTATGTTGTATGCATAGCATCACCAGGTATTCTATTCAACCAACTGGAATGGTAGAACTTGTATCATATGACCATAGATGCATACTTCACCTCTTTATTATCTGTAATGTCACTCATAGTCATTGCACAACCATCACACTTAGATTTAGTCAAATTGATTACTTCTTCTTTGGGAACAGTGAGTAGAACAAGTACTTCACTAGTTGAATATAGACCAGTTAAAACATGAATTACTTAGTAATCTTATGTGGTCACTCAAGACACATAAATTGATCATGGACCATGCTTAAGACATATCTAATATAATCTTCTTCAAAATCATCAAGGTAATTAACTGCATGATGAAAACCTTTATTTGTAATGTGTTTATGCTCATCTTTCAACACTAACCTATCATCACACAACTTCTTATATTGTTCAAAGATTTATCCCGATCCTAGATGTTCCAATTTGAAATGAATATATTCTCTAACATCCTTAATGTGCATAACACCATAGGGAATGTTGGTTAGGGAACCTATTGGGTTGTTTTAATTTATTTGAATGGATGTATTTTGAACTCTAGTTTAGGTCTCTCAGTTATATCAATCAAATTGGGATTAGTCATCCTATCTTTCAATCACAAATCTAGATAATAGATAAATAACTCAAATAGTTCACAACTAGGGTTCTTGCTAAAGAACACAACAACAACCACAATGAAAACCACCATGATAATCACCACCGATTAGTTTTCTCTTTTAGATTCCACAAACAATTCCTTTTTATTACTTTGATCTCTACAAATAGCTCAAAAAAAGCTTCTTTCGCTCCACAACAACTTTCAAAATGTGCAAGGTGAAAAATGAAATCCAAAAATGCCATTTTATCTATCTTGGCATGTGTATTAAATGCTTTTACCAATAGAACATACCTTTTTACTGATTGACCCAAAATCTCATTACAGATGACCAAAACACCATGTAATCTAACAAGACTTCATATTATGCTCCAAAATATTTTATCACATCTTAAAATGCTAATAGATCTTACCACACACCTATAGAGGTTTGAAGATGGTCCCCCTAAGCCACATGAAGGTTTAGTTTCATGAATAATACTCCACACCCAACATAGATGCAGATTCCTTTGATGACTTACTATCTTCCTTCTTCTTCTTCTAGGTCTTTCTCATTTCTTTCCTTGTCTCTTCTACATTCACAATATTCTTTCCTTTCTAATTACTTGACATGTTTACTAATTGATTCCTTAACCTGTAATTCCTTTCTAGATGTACAATCTTGTGAAAATGAAAACATGTCATACTAGCTAATCTCCATGGTCCAACATTACCTCTTGCAATCCTTATTCTGTAATTCATAGCCATATATCCATAGTTACCAAAAATTGAGTATGTGACATCAAATTTCCTCTCCCTTTGGTAAGGTGTATTCCAGTTAACAAGTATCCTTTGATTGTTCACTCTTAACCTGCACTCATTAGCTTTGTGACCATATTTGTTGCAACTATAGAAGTTACCATAAAAGCTACTAGATCTTCTACTAGATCTACAATTGTGGGCAATGTGACCATACTTATTATAGTTATAGAAATATCCATTGAAAGTGGTAGACCTATTTGTAGATCTACTTATACACACATTTGCAGTATGACCTACCTTGTGACAATTAAAAAATATAGGCTTGTAGGATTTCTTACCAAAAACTTTTTGTGCTACCTTCATTGGAGACTTTCCTTTTTGATTGATCTCTTTTATTCAAGAAGATTGACCAACTTCAAAAGTAGTAAAACTGGTATATCCTAGACACGTGTTCTCTTTTTCTTCCTTTTTTATTTTTAAGCTACTCATCAAGTTTTATAGTAATTTCATTAAATTTATTTAGCAAATCATTTGCATTGTTCATTTCTTCCTTTAATTTCTCATTCTCATTTCTTAGATTCTCATTCTCCCTTAGGAATTTTCCATTATCCTCATTTATATCATACAAATGTTCATGCAATGTGCCAACCTCTTATTTTATCTTGAAAATTTCTTCCTCTACAACTTTCAATGCTTCATCCTTGGCCTTTAGGGAATCTTTTTCATTTTTTCTTGTAGTCTCTTTAGATCTCCTTGATTCCATATCTTCACACATTCTAATTTATTGGGCTTCAATATCTCTCTTAATATTTTTCTTATCTTTGTGTAATTATTCATTCTCCTTAGCCATGGCTTCTCGGGATGCTTCATATTCCTCAGATACACTTTGTTCAAATAATTTACCAATGTAGTCTTGACTCTCATTTAGTTGTTCAATAAGATCTTGTCGCTTGGCCAAAGATTACTTCAACTGATCTTTCATTTATTTGATAATCCTTTCATCTTTATCAAGTTGTCTCTTGTATCTCAAACCCTCTATATTTACCTAAGGATCTTCCCCAAGCTATTAGGATTCTTCAAGGGCACAAGTCTCTAATACCAATTGATAGTATTATAAGGCACTGAGAGGAGGCGGGGGGGGGGGGGGGGGGGGGGGTGAATCGGTGCATCCTAACCATTTATATACATGTTCTAGGTTAGTGATAGAACCTTAAAATGTTTTACAATTCGGCCCTCAAATCCAAATTAACATATGAGTGAGTGCACCAAAATCAAAATTCAACAACCTTGATGTTGTCTCAAAACACCAAATCTCAAAAATATGTCAGCCAACCACCAGTACTCTGTATTTACTGCTAGCATCACTTCAATCCTTAATAAATCATTCAAGTGTTCAAACTAATTGATGCGATCATAGAAGTAGTCAAATATACCTCTATATATAATTTTTTTATGATCACACACCTTAAATTGATCTCCAACTGTAGGTCCATCTGTCTAAATCTTGTATATTGTCTTCTTACCGATTGACTAAACACTTAGTTTCTTCTCCATTTGACCCTTCAATACTATTAGTAATCCTAACCTCTTGACATCAAAATAACATGTTTCTAGTAATGACAACACCACAATACACTCATGTGATCAAAACACATAGCACCTTCATCAAAATGCTAAAATTTACCCAACAACTTCAGTGATTTCTTTTTATTTGAGAAATGCCAGTGTAAATGGGATTTTGATTTTCTCTCTTGCACAAAAGGAGGATTTTTCTAACCATTTTGATATGTTTATTCTTGTTGAAATATATTCTTAAAAAAATATTTTATTTTCCTCGTGAATTGATTTCTTTTCAATAGTTTGTGTGCTATGGCAAAGAGAGTGATCTATGTGTCACATTTTTTATGAATGCTAATAAACTTTGATTTATCAACATTTGTAATTATTCCTTTGAAAGATATATAAAAATATTTACTGTCTATGTGTTGTAGATATTCAAATATCTTTCATATCTGCAAACATTTATTTTAATTTTCTTTATTATTTATACCAAATTTATTAATAGCCTTTGTTCCATTAATAAATTATCATACGAGTTGTAATTATTATTTCTCAGAGAGAAGGGATTAAATTAAATATACATTTACATTCAAGGGAGATTCTCCTTTCTGAAGAAAAGGAAAATCATTCTTTTCATGATGATTTATCCAATGTTATAGGGTTTTGTTTCTTTCCATGGGTATAATTCATAAGAAAAACACAGTGAAAAAATTACTTGCTAACATTTTTTGGCGACTCTACTAGGGATCAAAGTGCTTTGTGTGTTCAATTTTAAAAAATCTAAAGGTACCTCCCCTATGATGGAGGTTGGTGGATCTATTGAAGATTAATACCAAAAATCCTTTGTGAGATATCCAAAGGTACTAAAAGATTAGGTTCCAGCAAGGAAAGATAATGAAATGGATATCTCACTCTTTATACCATCATTTGAAGAGAATTCAATCATTGAAGTTGAAGGAGATTTAATAAAAGAAGTACAATTCTTGAAGGATTTTTATGGTTTTATATTGGTCAAGAAAAGAAATAAATCTCCTCCAGAATACTTGAAAAAGGAAGAAGAAAAAGATCACATTAATTTTCAGCCTTATAAAATTCTTATCTCAGATGTAACTTTGGGAGAATCAACACAACAATTTGAAAAGTCACAGAATCAATATTTTCAAGGTATGAATAAATTTTTTGATGTTTCAACTATCTTTTTAAGGATGATACAAATATGAAAAATGTTGATTTTAAAATCCTTTATGAAAAGAATATGCAACTCATGTATTCTCTTGTGGAAAAAGATAACATTACTCATGGGAGGACTATTGAATCTATATTTAATTTTCCATCTTCATCTTACCCACCTCCCATGACTGGGATGAATATTATGTTGTTGATTACATTTTTGGAAAATATACCTCTATTTGGTGAAAGGTTAATTCATAAAGGATCATACTTTTCCCAGCTTATAAATGGTCATATTTATCCTTCTTCCTTTTCTCTTTTTGTTGTAAATAATATTTTTTTTTCTAGTTTTGTCTTGTCTCCATTATTGTTTTATATCCAATGAGGTTACATCAGCTATGCAATTTTCTCCTTTACTCTTGAATCAGCCCCTAAGAGAAAAAATCATTCCGTCTATGAAGAAAATTGATATGCTACTCAAAAATAGTTTAATTGTCCCCATTGTGTTCTCTTGGTACCAAAAAGGTGGATGAATTATCAAGAAAAATTAAGAGCCTCATAGGTTAAAAATATGTGACACCAAAAAAGATCTCAAAGAGTAAGTGGTTTATGTCAAAACTTGAAAAATGTAATCATGTGGGCTACCTTTCATTTATTACAATTGATGAGGCACATTTTTGTAGCCGATGGGGACATGACATTCATCTTGATTATAAAAACCTTGGTATTTTGAAAACTTAGTTTCCAAAGGTTCCTATGATTGCAGTGACAACAACTACAACTCAACAGGTATAGGAAGATTTGAAAGAGATTTTGTATAATTCTTGGTGTGTTAAATTTGTTAGCTACCTGAACAAGCCCAACCTATTTTATGAGTTTTGTGATAAATCCTCAAATGGAAAGGCAATCATTGATGATATAGAAATTTTTATATAGGGATCTTACCAAAACAAGGAGTCTAGAATTGTTTATTATTTTACATGCAAAGAATGTGAACATATTTCTAAGGAATTGAGATAGTGTAGTGTATCAATTGAGCATTATCAACAAGTAGAGTTGGATGGTTGCATATTTTCTAGGATATTAATATCTCTACATTATACACCTGATCAAGATTTGCATACATCTAAGAAGGATTGAAATTCATCAATGGGAAGGATCACTAAGGCATTTCATTATATGTATCTTTAGGATAGATATTAATAGATATTGTAGCTTTAAATCGAAGAAAGTATCTCTATGTTCCTTTAGAAGGATTAATGTTTCTATACTTTGAACTTCTATGGAGACCAAATTTGTAGAAAACAACATGAAAATTTCATACAAATGCAGTGGCAGGCTTAAATCCAATTTCGACAATCTATGTTAGTATTCTTTGACTATGCATGAGTAAAACCCTTGGAGTGGGTATGGGAAGCCCTCATGGCATGAATATTTTTGTCAAAATTCTATGGTGGAAAATGTTATGTAGATATAAAATATGAAATGGTTCTATAGATATAGACAAATGAAAGGCAATAGAAATTTATTAAAAAATGCGAAGGGCGTATGCATTTGTTTTGCAATATGTTAGAGAAAAATATGGAGTAATAGGGGATGTACATCCATTAGAACATTTCTTTGTTGGAAGCACCCTAGAAGACTTATATGCATAGTATGGAAGCATAGACAAGGTCCACGATACTTAAACAAATCCCTCAAAGAAATGTGGTTTCATGGATGATATGGCTGCAATATATCCAACATGGAATTTGTATATCCTCTTCATCTTTGCAATTTTCTAGCTTGTGATTGCATCTTTGAAATATTTAGTTTATTTAATAGATCATCATTAGAAATATTGGTTGCGTTTATCCTAGGGACATGATTTGTGCATTTTTGTCAGTGGGAAGTATAAAGGAGGCTAGAAGGGCTTCCCTATTGCAACATCCATTAAAATGACATAGGATCATATTGATTAGCGACTTTATGGCCCAATAGTTAGGCAGTGGACTATCCAAAGATTATGGAGTTCTTTGCATTCTTTACAAAATGCAGTCCCCAGATAGAGCCAATGTTACCTCTAATTTTAACAAATTATTGGTTATTCTCTCCCATGGATAATTAGAGGAATTAGTAAAATAATAAATATATCTATTTAATTCTTTTAGAATTAAATATCATTATATTGTAAAAAATAATTAAATACCAACCAATGTCAATTTTAGTTGGGTGGAATTAAGTTACAATGATTTTACCTATCAAATTAATTAATTCTTTAAGAATTAATTATTATTGCAATGTGCAAAAAAAAAATATTGCACCCAACCATATAGAAATTCTCAAGAAAGTGAAAGGGATTTCTAAGTGGGGAAATTAAAATTGAGAGAAAAGCTATTGAAAAGAAATATAAATGAGTTGGGTAAGAGGAAGTTATAGGTAGTTACCCAACAACTTCAGTTATTTCTTTATATATTTAGAAAAGGAATTGTAAATAGGATTATGATTTTATCTCCTACACAAAAGGAGGATTTTTGTAACTATTTTGATATGTTTATTCTAGTTGAAATATATGCTTGAAAGAATATTTTCTTTTCCTCATGAATTGATTTCTTTTCAATAGTTCATGTTCTATGGAAAAGAGTGATCTGTGTGTCACATTTTGGAGGAATGTTGATAACTTTGGTTTATCAATATTTGTAAGTATTCCTTTGAAAGATATATAACAATATTTACAGTCTCTATGTTGTAGATATTCAAATATCTCTCATATTTGTAAGAATTATTTTAATTTTCTTTATTATTCATACCAAATTTATTAATAGCCTCTGTTCCATTAATAAATTATCGTACTGGTTACAATTATTTATTTCTCAAAGAGAAGGGATTAAATTGAATATAAATTTACATTCGAGGGAGCTTCTCCTTTTTAAAGCAAAGGAAAATCATTTTGTTCAAGATAATTTATCCAATGTTGCAGGGTTTTATTGTTGTCCATTGGGCTAATTCAGAAGAAAAGCACAGTGACAAAATTACTTGCTAACACATACATACATGCATGCGCGCGCGCGCGCACACACACACACATATTATATATGTAACTATATACATATGTTTATGCATATTAAATTTACATACATATGTCTACAGATATATTTTTAATTCTTGAAAAACTGATCAATTTTTTAGTGTTTAAAAACCTTATCAGATTTATAAGAATTAATAACTTATATGTAAAATTTTAGAAAACCCAGTTGTTTTGTACTTAGGTAATAGGCTTGGATAACGACCTTGAGGCTTGGGAGCATCATTTCCCTCCATTTCCCTTCTCTTTTCACATCTTTTTTTCTTCTATAATGGTTTCTCAACTTCCTTGTCATTAGATTTGTATGTCATCAACTGGGTATTTGTAAAATTGCTAGCATAATTTCACATGTCTTCTGAGATTTCTAACCATTTAATTGTTTATATTTTTGGATAACATTAGCAAATTAAAGTTTTATTTTTACCAATGTCTCCATAGTTCTCAGAGACATACGTGTTCCATTTTCTTAATAAATTTTTATCTACTTGACCAAATTTAAAATAAATTATATATTATTGTTGTGTACTTGATTCTTTACACGTAAAAATAATTATTTTCAGTTATTTTGACTCAAGTTATGCATCGCACATGAACAACCACCTGATTTTCAGCATGTGCCCATTTCAAAAAATTATTAAAAAAATATTCAACAAAAAATTACAAAATAAATACACAACTTCTGGCTCTCACTCTTAACTATCTTTCTACCAAAGTTTTTTAGAATACTAAATCTAACTATATCTCTTTTAAAGCACACACCAAACATTATGTTATGTTTTCCTTAAAAAAAATAGGAATAGTTTTTCATGCTCAAAGGATTGTACCCTCTTAATCTTATCCATTTTTAAAAAGATTTAGTATTTTAGAAGCTAGATATAGAATACTAAAATTCTTGTTGTTTTCACATTTTCTAATTTGGAGTCCATGAGTGTCAAATTTCTCTTCCAAGTTCAAGTTTACCTGAATTTAGAAAAAAAAAGTGGCCACTTATACCCCTTTTTTCACACCATCTTGGTTCACTTACCATTTAATCAAGGTCAAAACATAAATTTTAGAGAATAGTTTTAATTGATAATATCTTCTACTTAATTCATCTTCTCTAACCAAGAAGATCAACTATACATGAATAATTGTTAAATCTTGCTAAGATTTCATATTCATGTACCATTGAGTAAAAGTAAGAATGATCTTCAGTCTCTACCTGCCTAAATGGCTAGATGTAGAAAGAACACAAAAAAAGTGATTTCATTAATTTTAATATCTTTTGTTTGTAATTGATCAAGATGTTTAGAGGGGTTCCTTCTAATAGCCATGCTATAAACATCCTTATATCATTATATTCCATGAATTCACATTGTAGTTTGATATTTTATTTAAAATCTTGATGCATCCCCAATATTTTGATATTTATAATTATGGTCACAAAAGAGTCCCTACATAACTATTAGAATAAAATTTATTTTAAATCATGTTTGTGTGTATCTACCTAACACATATTAATGCTTCTATAATAGCACATTACTTGAAAGAAATTGTTATTTTATGTTTTTCAAGTGCATATACTCAAATAGTTCAAATACATGTTTTATATGCTCATGTTATGAATGATATATTTCAGCCAAAATAACACAATGATGCATGTATGGAATTTCTCACCTTATTCAAGATCTTATAAGCTATATACTTAAGAAACTAAGTAAAGAGAACTAATTTAGCTACATCCAGCCACTATTTGGTGAAAGAATATAAAGTTTTGACCCAATTTATACTCCATGTGTATCATGTTTTCCTTTTTCCATTAGTAAAAAGACTTACAATAGTACCAAATGTAACATATACATATTTAATTCCTAACATACTCATTGAAAAATGTTATATGGTACTATTATCATGCCTAAAATAAGTATACTCCATGAAGTGAAATCTCATTCGTACATTATATTAAATATACTATATGCATTATCCAATATTTCATGTTTTATAAACATTGTAACAAGTTCATTTCTTACAATTTTTAAAAAATAAATTCATATTTTATAGCATAAGCATAGACCTACACCACTAATGACAATCTAAAAATTTGCATGTCTTATAAGTACTATAGTTGTATTTATTATGAAAAAAAAAATATTTTAAGTGATCATACTACAATATGTTTTTGTAGTCTCTAGATTATTTTATAGAGGGTGGTTAAAAATAACACTAGCAATCCTTAATTGAGGAAGTGAGTATACTCTATTTTAAGTGACATAAAAATATCATATGTAATAGTTGGACTTTATCTATGATGAAGTTGGACCCTCATTCATAATAATATGTGTGCTCTTGTGAGTCTTTATTTCAATATCATGAGCTTCCTATCTCTATCTAATCACAAAGACACCATTAAATTGAGAAACAACAAAAACTAGTGTTGATGTCAAAAGGGTGTTTTGCCTAGCTACTTCATCACCTGGATCCTTGAGCTTGTTACTTATGTTTACTTAAGGTACACATATGATAGTTATCACTTTATGTATCAAGTCATAAGATTAAAAAACATTTTATAGTTTTATGCAATCCCATGTTCACCCTACCCTATATAATGAAGGGGTCTCCTTTGTAATGCAATGGGTAAGTTGTTTTATAATTACATATTTGCATCCTTTGATAGAGTAAAATTATTATCTCGTAATTTATTTATCGTATGCTTTCATAGAAGTTCCTAGATTTTGTGTGGATATAATCTTCAACCAAATCTTATATTGTCTAGAGTAATTTGTACAAACTCTTATATTGTCTAGAATAATCTTATCATATTATTAATCTTACAACTAGATTCATAACTCTTTTTATTTTTTGTCTTTGATATATTATGGAAAGAGCTAACTAAAAGAATGATAAGACTAATATCCAATTATTTTATAACCATAGCCTTAGAATATATTTTTATTTCATCTTTAATTTATTTTTGTGAAAATTTAATATACATAGGATACTTAATACTTTATTAGAGTCTAGATTCTAGTGACCTTATATGGTATTATGAAGTGTGATTCCATTAGAAAAACTCCCTTATCTATTTCTATATTTTCTATTTATATAATTATTTTATTCTATTATTCTAAAAATTCTTTTATAATTACTACCAAAAATAATAAGGTATTCAAAGTTGTATTAGGAAGTAAAATCCACCTATCATAACCTAATTTTAGAGGCAAGATACAATCATCAAAAAAAATCATATAATGATTATGGTTTAGGAAAAGTGAAACATTTCAATTTCAATTTCATCTTTTTATGTAGAGATACATTTTGTTGTTTTTATAAAACCAACTTTTTTATTGAACAAAATATGTAATCTTGTGATTTCTAACTATATGATTATACTTGATGATCATGATCCATGGAAGTATATCAAAATTGCATATATTGTTCAATGTTATAAATTATAAAGCTTGTAATGGTAGGAAATATGAAGTCATTTAAGTTGAGAATCATTTAGGTACATGTTTGAGATGATTTATAGATTAATTGTGATTTATATCATAAGCATGGATATACAATAAAGAAAAGGGAAGAATTTGCAAATATATAACTATAAATTACTGGAATCAAATGTACATAACACAACATAAAATGGAAAAAATATAAAATTAAACTTAAAAGAAACCTATTTATAAAGGAAAAAATAAAATCAACATACACATGACCATTTTTCAATGGAGAAAAATATGAACCTTTACCATACTAAAAATTGAGCACCCATGATTGGATGATTTATTAGGATCTATTAGACCCTATTTTGGTGATTCTAAGGTTCAAATGCTTGTTATTCTTGATACTAACAATCGGTTCTTCTCCCCCATACATATTTTCACCTACCCTTACATCTCATTTAAATTTTTTCCCATTATCCAAGGCATAGGATTCTAATGACGTCCTATACTTGGGATAGGTCACCAATGGTGTCATGTCACCAAGGATCTGGGTCCAAATTTAGCTCATGGCCTAATGTTAGGGTATTAGTAGGAGATTTAATTTTATGGTCGACTCGGATCCTTTTTGAATCCTAAAATGATGGATTGAGTATTAAAAACCCCTATCTCTCCTTATTTTGATATACATTAATGATCTAAAACTTTTGCAATAAAACTATCAATATTTTCAAGCAATTGAGCAATTAGATTCAAGATTTGGAGGCAAGAATCCAAGATCAAGTTTCTCCAAGTCTCCAATTCTTAAAGATATTTCAATTCAAAGTTAATCTTATATAATTGAATAAATTGTATCTCCCATGATGGCCAAGTAGAATAATTCTTAGTCAAGCAGTAAGATCCATCTATTCACATTATTTCTCCTTCATTGGAAGTGATTATCAAGCATATCTACAATCAAGATCTAGGAGTGACATTCATAGATCTATGCATTTGTGAGGGAATCCTTTATTCTACATCATATTAAAAGGTCAAATCTTTGTATTTAAAGTATATTCAATCATTTTCATGGGTATGAGACATTTCTACATTCGTCCATGAAGATTTATGCAAGGTGAATTAATCATTTACCTTTTTACATACTTTATTTTATGAAATTTCATTTAATTTTCAAGTTTGATCTCTAAACAAGGTTTTCACCCAAGAAAACCCCCTTAGACAACCTTTTCCTCATTTTCCTGTGTGTAGGAACATGTTACAGAGTTGTTAGAAAAGATCCAGACATATTAGGAACTACCACACAATCTCTAGAAAATTTAGTCAAAAACATTAAGGAAACATTTCCATTTTCATCTTGTCCTAGGTACAAGTCACCATTTTTATCTTGTCCCTTATATTCTAATCCTAGATTTGTGCCACAGGTTAGATCTACATTCTGGTTTTCATTTCTATAAATTTTAGCTCTTTGTCAGCCCGCATTAGTTTGTTATTTCCAAATTTTTAAGTAACTTTCCTAATTACTAATTTACTTTAATCATTTCATTATTTCCATTTTCATCATTACATATTTTAGAGAAGGATCATTGTCCCACTTATCATTTTAGTCTCCTCTTGAACCTAGTGGGGCATCTTCCTTCTAAAATGTGCAATTCATGAAAAGGAGAAGTGATTTACCCATCCATACATTATTTCCCTTTTCACCCTATACGTTTTTGGTGTCTATATCTCCTTGTATGCATTTTATTAAATCATACATTTATTACATTGTATGCATCTATATATATATGTTCCCTTATAATACATTTTTTTGTGAACCCAATGCTTCTTAAACACTTGTAGTTTTGGTATTTAGATCCTCTTTGCATACTTAGATCAATTTTGCATGAATTACAATAGATATTTTTATTTAAATGTTCTTTTTTATTAAAAAATTGCTATTTTGATTAGTTGAATTGCATATCTCTTTCAAATTTTGCATTTTCATTAGATCTTTCTTTGATTATCTTATGCATGATTTTAATTATCTTGAGTCCTACCTATAACATTTTGGGTATGATAAGTCATAAACTTATGGGTTCCTTTTATCCCGAGTCCTTTGTTTTCCCAAAGAATCTTGATGAGACCAACATGCCTACTAATGATATTCCTACTAATATTGAGAGAAACTCTTCCCACTCTTCTCATGATAAATATGATGCCTTAAGAGTCCCTCCTATGAAAGTTCAAAAACTTTCCAATGACTTTGAAAAATTTGAGTAGTGGTTAGGGAAAGAAAACTCTAATCCCGAGGTCATATATGTTGTAGAAGGTTTGAGGTAGATAATTCATAATGATGAACATGGTTTTAATATCTTGTATAGTATCTCTCATCTTATTGATAAAAAAGTCATTAATAATAAATTCAAGCCTATTAGAGATTTTTCCCAAGACCTAGGTTTCATTCCACCTACTACTAGTGTTGAGACCTGCATGTCTATTTCTACCTCTATTCCTAGTGTGTCCACTATGCTCTTCCCATTATAACCACTTCTATTCAAAATATCAACCCTACACATGTTATCATCCCTAATTATATTGTTCCCACTATTCCTTCAAGTGTTATGTGTATTTCTTTACCTTCATCAATGCCCACTTACAATAGTGTTCCATTTTCATACACCACTATTTCTCTTGTTTCTCATAATGGTCCAAAAATTTCACATATATATCCTACCACTCTTTCTACAGATTCTACTATTAGTAGCTTGGCTCAAACTATGTATACCTTACAACAAAAAATTGCTTCCATGACCAAATCCAAGTTCAACATTCTTACTTGTGATATCTCTTGTCCTTTTTCATTGGATATCATCCATATTTTTATTCCTTGATACATGAAGCTTTCTCATCTAGAGAATTAATGGTAAAGGTGATTCTTTGACCTATGGAAAAACCTTTCAAACATTGTGTAGTGATTTCTCCTGTGACCATAGGTTCATGGCTAAATTATTTACTAGAACCTTGTGAGATAAATCCATTCAATGTTAAGGTTCTTTGTCTCCTTATTATATTTAATCCTTTCAAAATATTTCTAATGCTTTCATCCAAAAATTTTAAAACAATATTAGTCATAAGATTTATTTGACTGATTTAATGCATTGTCCACAAAGAATTAAAGAAAACGTGATTGATTTCATTTATAGATTTAAGAATTTGTATGCCCATATTTCTTATCTTGTTCCTAATATTGTGCAACGTGTTTTTAATTTTAATTTACAAAAATATATTAGAGATAAGATTCTTCTTTCCAAATTCTCTTCTTTTACTCAATTGTGTATAATACTTCATAATTATCAGCTCCACATGAGTTAGTTTGAGAGAGCCACTTTAATGGCACTGGTTGATAAGAGTGATGCCACATACTAATCATAAAACAAGTTTTAGAAACACAAGAACTTCATCAAAATCAATAATTTTTCCAACAATGTTGATGAGAAAGTGGCAGTAGCATCCAAAGGTGTGGATCCTTTTTTCATCTATTTTTAGACCTTTTTGTAATATTACTTAACAACCTAAATCTTTTCATTATGTGATGTTGAAGTAAATTAATATTAAATTATTAACTCTTCCTCCTATTAAACCAATTGAAACGTCCAAACCTTTTTCCAAATCCTTTTATCACAAATATTTTTGGAAATACCATTGTCAACTTGGTCATAGTAGTGAAAGGTGTTTATGTTTAAAATATGTTATTGAAGACCTCATTGATTATTTTTACTATATATGTTGAGGGTGTAAATGACCAAGGAAAAAATATATAGCACCTTCCAACCCAAACTTTCAAATCTAAACCTCTCCTTTTCCATCTCACTTAACCAATACCATTGAATCTGTAGTACCCTACCCCTAGTCTGACTTTATAAATGTTGTGATTACTTTAGGATGATAGATTATATGTTAGGAAATCATAGATACATGATCGGTCGATCCCCACCATTGTCTGTTATATATTTAAATATGAACGTACATGCAGGTGTTGTATGCGGGTTCACAGGTACCGGGCATCATCTTCCCTGAATTGTCAGGATGAGTGTGCCCTATCACAATATCTCAAATGGTAAGAGAGGGGAGATAACACGGATCCAAAACCCTAACCTAAGCCCGTTTGTCCTAGGTTTGGACAAGAATCAGTTTGATTACCCTACCCGAATTTGTCTAGTTGACAGGAATTCATGGATCCCTATCTAGTGTTGTTTGGTTTTACTTGGTTTGAGTTTATCTTGTTTGGCTTCAGTTGATTTATTGCTTATGTCAATGATTTTATGTTATTTGTTGATTAATGATTATAGTTGAAATTAATATTAATCATGTTCCTATAGTTATTGAGGAAATTTAATTAAAAGTCAAATATTTGAATTTTGATTATTGGGATTTAATTGATTATTTAATTGTAAATGAGATTTAATTATGTTTTTGATTAAGGAAAATAGGTTTTAATGGGGCCTTGAAACCCTTATAGTGTTAAAGCATACCAAAGATAAAGCATTGAAAGTTTACATAAACAAGATAGCCATAGCAAAAAGGGAAAGCTAGACATAGTCTGTCAGCATAACAACATAAAAGACCAGAAAACAAAGCCAAGGACAGAAATAAAAAACCAGGCCAAATACAAAGCAAGGAGAGCCACTCAAGCAAACTCTCTAAGGTCTCTGCCGCACGAATCTCAAGCTCAGACACCTTTTCTGCTACCTCCTTTAGGTCAGCCAGATCCTTATCAGGTTCCTGGGTATCCTTCTTCATAGTGTTGGATCTGGTTCTCTTCCTCAGGCCGTCCTCCAAAGATCTATCTTTTTTGCTATTAAATAAATAAATATTTAATTACATGGATCTAGGATGCATTAAATATTTAATCTATTTAATACATATTTTAAGTATAAACATGTGCATTATTGAGATTGAATTATTTTCAAAAGTTAACAACTTGTTTCAAAAAGTCAAGTTGAGTTGTGCATATAAAGTTATTTAAAATTATTTAATTGAGATTTTCTTGCAATTTTGGATTTGGAGTTGAAGTGGGAGTTAACAGTTGAGTTATCTTTGGGGTTGCATGAAATGGGGAATTGAATCCTTATTAGGGGAATTTGCATTTATTTGGGAGATTAGACAGGTTTTGGGAGGAGAATTGGGGAAGAGCTTGTGCTTTAAATTTTGAAGAATTTGCCTATTGTGATTGCTTGTTGATTTTGGCTTCATATCTGGTCTTCGTTCGACTATTTTCTTTGATAATTGAGGTAGGATCTAAATTTCCCTATGATTATGTTCTGTAGATTTCAGAAAAGAACTGTCTTCATCATGCCTGTCTGGATCTCTTATCTATGCATTATTCTCTCTCCTTCATTTTCTGATTTTGACTGCATGGGAATCTGTCTTGTGTATGAACTTTGTTTCAGAACTCTGGTATAGATTCTAATAGGATTTAAAGTTTGTGAAATTTCAGGTTAATTGATATTAATTAGAAATTTTTGGTTGAATTGATGTTAAAATTTCTGTGAATGTATTCTGGATTCATAACCCTAGGTTTGGAAATTTACCAATTAGATGTTGTAACATGAATTTTTGACTTTGCAGTATCAAGCATTAATAAATTAAAAATTATGATTCATTTGATTAATGTAAATAAGGTTTGTTTAAATATATTACTAGTGCAAATATTTTTATTGAATAAATAATTATTCTTATAAAATAAGATATGTTTATATCCTCAAATTTGGTGTATTTTGGAAATATATCCTTAAAGTTTATTTTTTGTTTTTTAAAATGGAGATTAATTAATATTTTTCCAAATTTGTTGGGGGTTGAAACCCCACCACAATACCTTTTTGTGGGCAGCCCCTGGTATACTTCTGTGTGGTAGTACCTGCAAGGTACTGCGCACGATAGTACCCGTAGGGGCTACTGTGCGTAGTACCTTGTGGTACTGACACATGATAGTCCCTGAGGGGGCTATTGTGCGGCAGTACTGCAGGTAGTGTCGCATCATCTTGGGAAAGTGTGGAAGGGGGTACGGGACCCACGGTTCCCCCCCTAACCCACTTTATTAATTTTAAAACTTATTTAAGTTTGTATTTATTTTTAATTTTAATATATGTTAATTTAAATTTTAATGTTTAATTTAAATATTGAGTATTGTTTAGTTTTTTAATTAATTAATAAATAAATTATTTAATATTTCTTTTTCTCTTTAAAAGTTTTTGTTATTGTAAATTTTGGTGGATAAAATTTATATGTTAGAATTTGTTAGATAATAGATGTTATTTAAAAGATGTTTTCAAAACTAAAATTATTCTAGTGTTAGAAGCTCATTTATAAGATGACATTTCAATTCTTTTGTAATGGTTTTTATTAAATGAATATCAAATCGAATAAATTATGATTAAGTCATCTTATTAGTAAACTTGGGTTAAATTATTTGATGATTTTTGGGTGTGCATTTTAGTGAACCTATAGTTTATGTTTGTTGTAAATTTAAAGGGCATCTTGTTTATGAGCTATTCTTAAATTTGTTTATGTTGCATGTGGTAATTAAACGATTAATGTTTCTTTGCATGAATATTTGTTATGCAATGTGGGACTTGGTTGTTTTAAGGAAATTAGTCTTGTGATAAGTTTTTATGTGAGTGATTGTTAAGTTAATCTGATCGTGTGGTATAGTGGAGTTTTTTATACAAAATGATGTCATTATGATTTGAATCAATTATGGATGCATTAGTCCATTTCTTAATTAGATTCTAAATTGGTTTTTATTACTCCATGTGGTGAATTTAAGAGGTTAGAACTATCAACCAGTGGGGATGTAATTATAGAGGCGGGAATTGGGTATTTTTGAAGGTCATGTTTGTTTGCCTTGCATACCTTGTTGGGTGGATTGAGTTGTTCTAACCCTAGGTGGGTTTTCCATTTGGTGATTTCTGGTCATGCATGTTGGATCTAGTTATTGAGATTCTTGAGTTGCGTTAACTTGGAGTTATGCTCGATCCTGTGAAACCCTAGAGTAGGTTATTTGAGTGTGTAGCAGGAAGTGGCTTGTAATTGGTGTCAGATCCCGGAAGTGGCTACCAGGATATCCTATTACAAGTAGCTTAATAAGTGATAATTAATAACATTGAGAGTTTAAAATGAACCTAATAAGATATTAAGTGCCTCGCCCATGCTTGAGTTCCTGATTGAATTTGACTAGGATGGAAATGAGAAGATGCTTGCCACCTTTGTGGACTGGATATGGCATAGTTAGTACCTTGTCTACATGAGAGGTTACTAAAACCACATAGAGTCACTAGGGCGCCGGGGTTTGAAGAGACTACCAGGATACCCTTAGAGTTGGCTTGTGTGATGACACTTCCTTTATGCATTCTTGGTTTCCTACATGTGTCGGTTACCTCTGGAATAGAATGTCTTTCATTTCATTATTAATTTTTCACCTTGAGTTGGAGAGCTTCCAAGATCCTTTCCTTAGCTTGATCTGTTTGATGTTTGTTATCCGAGTGGGATCTTTTGCTATCTCCTCAACACGGTGGGAGTGGACCTTTTTGGTTCACGAGGTCAGGTGGTAGTGATTCTCTTACCATTTGAGATTCTGATGTTTGTGTACCAATGCTGGATGATCTCTGTGGCAGTTGTTCCTTCTTGTTCTTCATTGATGGAGTTGTGTTCTTCTTCCTTTTCTTCTTGTGATCTTGTATCATTGTATCAGTTATTTAGAGATGTCATGTTGTACTTCTTTTCAGTTATTGTATTACATACCCTACGACATGTGTAGTGGATGCAAATTATTATGGTTATCTTATGGTGCCAGTTGTATTTACGTTATCCTTTATATGATGTTGTATTTATCTTTCAATTTTATTCTTGGGATTCATAATTATATCTTATCTATATTAATTAAATATCTCTTACGTATTCTTCGTCAAGGAACCCTTGAGATTTTTTATCTATGTGAGCGATTTATTGCTTTGTTTTGCTTCCGCATTGTAAAACTTTGATGTTGTTGATTGTTAACTCTAAAAAAAAAATTTATTCTGCAAACTTAGTTGCATGTTTAGGTTAAGTTCTCCTGGGTTCCCTGGTAAAGCATTACACTTGGTATCAGAGCACCGAGTTCTACACTGGGAACTCTGTGAAGTTGTGTGCCCATTAGATGTCTAAACTGTTTAAACTTAAAAACCAAACATAGATATATAACTCTTTTCTATTTATTGTGCATGGTTACCTTCTCTAATGCATCTAGGGTGAAGTACCTTTGGATGTCATGAAGTGATTACTCCCTTGAGTGTGGCTACCACTAGTCACCTTGTTGTGTTGAGGTTTTATGACTGATGATTTATTTTTGGTTGATTGATGAACTGTTCATGTTGTGTATGGGCTAGCATTGAAATTTTGAACTTTCTTATCATTGGATTAGTCACCCAACTCTCTTTTCATTATCTATTTTGTGACTCTAGTCACACTTACTTTATTTTTGAATGGAGATCTATAATTTAATGGACTTATGATTTCCCCCGCTTGGGTTTTATCTTTTCAAGTATTATGGTGGCTACTCTGAATGTTTGTTATTGTTGGCCCCATTCTGTGATAAGTGTTGTTTCTATCATGTTCATCATGAACCCCTGATAGTATGTATAAGGGAGGACATCACAGAGATGGTACTATGTTTGTTGTGTGAAATTAGAATCATTGTGTATCCTGTATGTTTGCATAAGGGTTGCATTAACTAGATAGATTTTCATGAACTTCTCAACTCATTATTTGATGAAGATGTGAATGTGTGATTTATGCAATTGATCCTAGATATTTTCTATAATGACATGTCAATAAAGATTAGATCTATTTTGAATTCTTAATAAATGATTGACCAATGTGACTTTTAGTTTGTTCTTAAACTCGAATTACATTATCCTTAATGACTGTACACCATGTGCTCATTTTATGGCTTATTTTCAGATGTTGTATTTTGGTTTTAGTAAATGCCTCATGTTTGAGGGATATATATCCTTATCTGTTTGTAGGCTTCTAGGAGTAAGCCTAATCCTAGGGGGGGTGGATGTAGTACACTACCCCTAGTCTAATTTTATAAATGTTATGATTACTTTAGGATGATAGATTATATGTTAGGAAATCATTGATGCTTACAATTTTACTGACCCCATACTTGCATGTGTATGGTTGGTGTGTTTGTTTTATATTTTTGTTTGACGTGCTTGATGTGGTTGAGGGACGGATTCGTAGTTACTTTCTTGCGAGATCCACACAATCGGTTGATCCCCGCCATTGTCTATTATATATTTAGATATGTACGTACATGCGGGTGTTGTATGCAGGTTCGCAGGTACTAGGAATCATCTTCCCTGAATTGTTAGGATGAGCGTGCCCTATTGCAATATCTTGAATGGTAAGAGAGGGGAGATAACATGGATCCAAAACCCTAACCTAAGCCTATTTGTCCTAGGTTTGGACAAGAATCAATTTGACTACCCTACCTGAATTTGTCTAGTTGACAAGAATTCATGGATCCCTATCTGGTGTTGTTTGATTTTACTTGGTTTGAGTTTATCTTGTTTGGTTTCAGTTGATTTATTGCTTATGTCAGCGATTTTATGTTATTTTTTGATTAATGATTATAATTGAAATTAATATTAATCATGTTCCTATAGTTATTGAGGAAATTTAATTAAAAGTCAAATGTTTGATTATTGGGATTTAATTGATTATTTAATTATAAATGAGATTTAATTATGTTTGTGCGTGTTATTAAATAAATAAATATTTAATTGCATGGATCTAGGATGCATTAAATATTTAATCTATTTAATATATATTTTAAGTATAAACATGTGCATTATTGAGATTGAATTATTTTCAAAATTTAACAACTTGTTTCAAAAAGTCAAGTTGAGTTGTGCATATAAAGTTATTTAAAATTATTTAATTGAGATTTTCTTGCAATTTTGGATTTGGAGTTGAAGTGGGAGTTAACAGTTGAGTTATCTTTGGGGTTGCATGAAATGGGGAATTGAATCCTTATTAGGGGAATTTGCATTTATTTGGGAGATTAGACAGGTTTTGGGAGGAGAATTGGGGAAGAGCTCGTGCTTTGGATTTTGAAGAATTTGCCTATTGTGATTGCTTGTTGATTTTGGCTTCAGATCTGGTCTTCGTTCGACTGTTTTCTTTGATAATTGAGGTAGGATTTGAATTTCCCTATGATTATGTTTTGTAGATTTCAGAAAAGAACTGTCTTCATCGTGCCTGTCTAGATCTCTTATCTATGCATTATTCTCTCTCCTTCATTTTCTAATTTTGACTTAATGGGAATCTATCTTGCGTATGAACTTTGTTTCAGAGCTCTGGTATAGATTCTAATAGGATTTAAAGTTTGTGAAATTTTGGGTTAATTGATATTAATTATAAATTTTTGGTTGAATTGATGTTAAAATTTCTGTGAATGTATTCTAGATTCAAAACCCTAGGTTTGGAAATTTACCAATTAGATGTTGTAACATGAAATTTTTACTTTGCAATATCAAGCATTAATAAATTAAAAATTATGATTCATTTGATTAATGTAAATAAGGTTTGTTTAAATATATTCCTAGTGCAAATATTTTTATTGAATAAATAATTATTCTTATAAAATAAGATATGTTTATATCCTCAAATTTGGTGTATTTTGGAAATATATCCTAAAAGTTTATTTTTTTATTTTAAAAAATGGAGATTAATTAATATTTTTGAAAATTTGTTGAGGGTTGAAACCCCATCGCAATTCCTTTTTGTGGGGAGCCTCTAGTATACTGTCGTGTGGTAGTACCTGGAAGGTATTGCGCGTGACAATACCCGTAGGGGCTGTCGTGCGCAGTACCCTGTGGTACTGACACACGACAGTCCCCGAGGGGGCTATCGTGTGGCAGTACTGTAGGTACTATCACATCGTCTTGGGAAAGTGTGGAAGGGGGGTGCGGGACCCGCAGTTCCCCCCTAACCCACTTTATTAATTTTAAAACTTATTTAAGTTTGTATTTATTTTTAATTTTAGTATATGTTAATTTAAATTTTAATGTTTAATTTAAATATTGAGTATTGTTTAGTTTTTTTTATTAATTAATAAATAAATTATTTAATATTTCTTTTCTCTTTAAAAGTTTTAGTTAATGTAAATTTTGGTGGATAAAATTTATATGTTAGAATTTGTTAGATAATAGATGTTATTTAAAAGATGTTTTCAAAACTAAAATTATTCTAGTGTTAGAAGCTCATTTATAAGATGACATTTCAATTCTTTTGTAATGGTTTTTATTAAATGAATATCAAATTGGATAAATTATGATTAAGTCATCTTATTAGTAAACTTGGGTTAAATTATTTGATGATTTTTGCGTGTGCATTTTAGTGAACCTATAGTTTATGTTTGTTGTAAATTTAGGGGGCATCTTGTTTATGAGCTATTCTTAAATCTGTTTATCTTGCATGTGGTAATTAGATGATTAATGTTTCTTTGCATGAATATTTGTTATATAACATGGGACTTAGTTGTTTTAAGGAAATTAGTCTTGTGATAAGTTTTTATGTGAGTGATTAACCATGTGAGTGATTATTAAGTTAATCTGATTGTGTGGTATAGTGGAGTTTTTTCTACAAAATGATGTCATTATGATTTGAATCAATTATGGATGCATTAGTCTATTTCTTAATTAGATTCTAAATTGGTTTTTATTACTCCATGTTGTGAATTTAAGGGGTTAGAATTGTTAGCCAGTGGGAATGTAATTCTAGAGGTAGGAATTGGGTATTTTTGAATGTCATGTTTGTTTGCCTGGCATACCTTGTTGGGTGGATTGAGTTGTTCTAACCCTAGGTGAGTTTTCCATTTGGTGATTTCTGGTCATGCATGTTGGATCTAGTTATTGAGATTCTTGAGTTGTGTTAACTCGGAGTTATGCTTGATCCTGTGAAACCCTAGAGTAGGTTATCTGAGTGTATAGTAGGAAGTGGCTTGTAATTGGTGCCGGAGCTTGGAAATGGTTACCAAGATATCCTATTACAAGTAGCTTAATAAGTGATAATTAATAACATTGAGAGTTTAAAATGAACCTAATAAGATATTAAGTGCCTCGCCCATGCCCGAGTTCCTAATTGAGTTTGACTAGGATGGGAGTGAGAAGATGCTTGCCACCTTTGTGGACTAGCTATGGCATAGTTAGTACCTTGTCTACATGAGGGGTTACTAAAACCACATAGAGTCACTAGGGCGCTAGGGTCTGAAGAGACTACTAGGATAACCTTAGAGTTGGCTCGTGTGATGGCACTTCCTTTATGCATTCTTGGTTTCCTACATGTGTCGATTGCCTCTGGAATAGAGTGTCTTTTATTTCATTATTACTTTTTCACCTTGAGTTAGAGAGCTTCCAGGATCCTTTCCTTAGCTTGATCTGTTTGATGTTTGTTATCCGAGTGGGATTTGTTGCTATCTCTTCAGCACGGTGGGAGTGGACCTTTTTGGTTCACGAGGTCGGGTGGTAGTGATTCTTTTACCATTTGTGATTCTGACATTCTTGTACCAGTGTTGGATGATCTCTGTGGTAGTTGTTCCTTCTTGTTCTTCATTGATGGAGTTGTGTTCTTCTTCCTCTTTTTCTTGTGATCTTGTATCATTGTATCAGTTATTCAGAGATGTCATGTTGTACTTCTTTTCAGTTATTGTATTACATACCCTGCGACATGTGCAGTGGATGCAGATTATTATGGTTACCTTATGGTGCTAGTTGTATTTATGTTATCCTTTATATGATGTTGTATTTATCTTTTAGTTTTATTCTTGGGATTCATAATTATATCTTATCTATATTAATTAAATATCTCTTACGTATTCTTCGTCAAGGAACCCTTGAGAGTTGTTATCTATGTGAGCGATTTATTGCTTTATTTTTCTTCCGCATTGTAAAACTTTGATGTTGTTGATTGTTAACTCTAAAAAAAAAAAATTATTCTGCAAATTTAGTTGCATGTTTAGGTTAAGTTCTCCTAGGTTCCTTGGTGGGGCATTACAGAATCTACCCAGTCTTTGCCTTCTTATACCCATGTTGTTGAGTATGAAGATAAGTGTATTGAAGCCAATAATGTTCTCAACCTCATTGATCAATATGAATTTGAACCTAAACCAAAACTTGAACTTGATATTTTCATTACCTTTGATCCCATTGAGACAATTAAATCACTTGATGGTCCTCTTTATATTTTTTTTATTAATGCAAAAGAAGGTTTTGAAGGGACCCTAAAATCCTTAACAATATAATGGAAAAGATAGGTATTAAACACTAGAAAGAAAAAATTCTACTAAGAAAAATAAACACAACCCCTAGACAGATAAAGCAATAATTTTCAACAAATAAAAAATTGTTGACCAACTAGCAGAAATGACCAGCAAACAACTACAAACTAGCACACACAAAATACCAGCAAAAATAGACCACCATAGATTAGACCATCTTCTTAAGGATCTCAGTAGTGTCTTCTTCTAGAGCAGAGAAATTTTGAATAGACTCCTTAAGATTCACTAGTTTCTTTGGAATCGTGACAATGTTTTTCTTCATACTTTCCCTATTGTTCTTTCTTGGGCTAGCAACTTGACCAACAGGATCTGCACTCTCTTTCTCTACATTTATGGTAACGTTTTCTGGATGGAGACCCTCTAGCATAGTGTATAATGCTTTAAGGTTTTTAGCTCAAGCTTTCATACCCTCATGACTATGATGAAGGATCCTCTTAAGAATTGCCTCATTTTTGTCCACCTTAGCATTTAGAATCTATACTTTTCATCTAGCACAACCATAACTTTTTTATCCGACTCAACATTATCCAACCCCTGGATCACATTTTCCTTACCCCCAGTGCTTTTACCCACCTCCATCTTCTCATATTTTTTATCTTCCATATTATGTAGAAGGTTCTAAAATTCAGAAGCAAGAGCCCAATGTTAAAGGTGGAGCTCCTTTAATTCATGGAATGTCCATTTATCCATCCTAAATGAATAAATGGACCTAGATTTCACCATTTGGAGGACACATTTAGTAATATCTATTTTATCATTAAAGTCCTTGAAATTCAATTGAATGGAGGATTCCTTCAGCACCTCCTCATCTTGGGCAAGTTGATTCTCCTCATGGCCCTCTTCATCACTCACATACAAAGAGGGGAAAATAGGCACATCATGCTTGACAGAGTCTTTGTAATCAAATAGGATAGGAATTTTACCTTGTTCCTCTTGTCTTTTTCTTTATATATCTAGCTTCTTCTTTCTATCATCTCGGGGACTCCCATTCACCTCTTCATGTCTCTCCTCAACTTTTCACTCCTCTAAATTGACCTCCTCTTTCTCAATGCTTACCCTTCCCTCAATCTTCTTAGTAGGAGAAATAACCTCCCCATTAGGGATAGGGTTCTCATCATCACTAATAGAGTCCTCATTCTCCATACCTTCATCATCTTCCAGCTTTTCAATATTTTTCTCAACAACAAAGGAAATTTTAACCTCATTTTATTAGTCTTACGTGTATCCACCTTCAAAATCCATAGTCTCATCTTTCAGCTTGTTATCCATAGGGGAAGAATCATCCACATTGACATCTTCATCAACATCTATCTCCCTGCCTTTTTCCTCATCAAATTTGAGAATCAGATTGCTAGGCTTAGATTTAGATATTTCACAGAGGGCAGTGTACTCCTTCTAGATCTCCCTTCATTAGAGTCACTCATTTTTCTCTTACCTATGTCCCCTTTGGCTTAATGGGTTTTTGCACAAACTCTAAATTTTATCTTTACAATACTCATAAGTCACATAAATGATTCCATCAGGCAAAACCACTTTACTAGAATTATTTTAGTTCTCTTTGATGTTGTTGTCCAGATAACTAAGGAGAAAGAAAGGGAAAGAAAACCTGATTTTTTGTCTAAAGTGATTTAGAAACACAAAATTAAAATTGTGAACCCTCATAAATAGTTCATCAATAGTGAAGTATTCCATGATAACCTTTGAAGTTTTATCCCAAATGGGTTTAATCTGGCTTATCTCATAGAAATTTGACTTACCTTTCACCATTATTTCCCTTTCTTCATTATTTTTCAGAAACATCTTCACGGCCTTGTTAGAAACTTTCCTCTCCTTAAAAAATTTCATACTAGATAGAGATAGGCCAATTATATCAGCTATTGCATCAACAAAGAGCACAAGCTTCTTACCAAAAAGAGTAACAGTGCCATTATTCCACTCTTCTACAAACTTTTTGTGATGTGTTTTTTTTTTTTTCAACTTCTTTAGGTAGGGTGGGACCCATCCTTTCCTTAGTTTATGCTACATCTTCTCCTCCTTTTTCCATGCATAGGTGATGGTCTCTTCTCTTTTCAACTCACCTCCCATCTTGATAGTAACAATTAGAGAACTCTGAATGCAATGATTGTAATTATAAAAAGAGGTAGCAATGAAACTTAACAACCACAAAATGTGTGTTAAATTAACCTTCTTAATTTTTCTTCATCTCTCTAGATGATTTTCTAACCTATTACCACAATCAACGATGCTAAATGTCTTTTCCATCATTACTTGGAATCACCCCAACTTTATTGTTAATCTTATTGTATCTAATGAGATTAATTATTTCCTCATTTATTTCCTTTTCATCTCTCTACTTGATGATGTTATCCCTTATAACACCATAATTAGCAATGTCATCAACCACCTTATTAGTTTCATGGTAGTTATGAGATGAATAAAAATTATCAAAACTTTAAATAGTACTTTTTATCTCCTCAATAATATGATGTATAGACCATGAACCTTTGTTATCTCCTATGATACATATTATTATATTATTTGAATCTTCTTCTAGCTAAACCTTCCTACAACCAAGATTTATTTCCAAGAACACAGTATGCAAGGCTATCATAGCTTCTACCACATAGTTGGTCTGAACTTGCCAAGGTAATGCAACAACCCCAATACAATTTCCATAATTATCTTCGACAATTCCACCACATCCATCCTAGCTTAGATTCCATTTGGAAGCTTTGTCAAAGTTAGCTTTGGCACATCCCTAAGGAGGAGAAGACCAAACCAAACTTTATCTCTTGTCATTCTTATCACATTTTAGACCAAAAATGTTCCAGTTCTTAATCAATCTTAGGTCCTCATTGGTAGAAACCAACAATGGAGAATCTTTAAAGGATAAGTAGAGATTAGCCTACAAAGGATCGAGTAATGTCCAAAAAAAATTCCATATTTGAAAGAGATTAGCCTAGACCTCAAGAGAATAGGAGAAATGAAGAAGGAGATGTGAATTATATTCAGATTCATTAAGATAGAGATAGCATCTATTAGTAAGATAGAATCCTCTTTTACATAAATTATCAATAGTCAAAATCTTGTTTTACAAAAATAACCAATAGAACATATTAATCTTAGGGATGGGGAACTTCACTCATGCCTTATCCCAGAAGGGGATTTCACATCCTTTGTAAATAATAGCTGAAGCAGAAGAAACATAATACCTTCTATCAGGGTTATGGGCCCAAACCAAATGGTCTGCGATGTTAGACCTAACGAACCATGACTTCAAAGCCAAATTGATAGGTTCAAGAGTAGGGTTCAAATCCTTGAGATTAATCCATGAATGGTTCCTCTAGTAATCACTCACCAAAGTCTCTACGGAGTCTTTACAATTATCAACCCAATGACTAATATTTAGGAGGCCAAACAACTATTTATCCAGCATCCAATAGTCATCCCAGAACTTTATCTTCCTGCAATCACCCAGTTTCCACCTTTTACCTTGAGAAACAAGATCCTTATAATTTTGGATACTATTCCAAATATGAGATCTATTTATCCAATTAGTAGAAGATAAAAAGTCCTCTAGTGTAGGAGTAGCAAAAAGGTATTTCCTTCTAATTATCAGGTTCCATTCCTTATCTTCACCAAAGATTCACCATATTTGTTTAGCCAGTAGAGCTTTATTCACCATTCTTATAGTTATTATCCCAAGACCACCGTAAATTTTAGGTTTACAAACATTATCCCAGGACACCAAGGGCAGATAATTCTTCTCTTCCACTCTTAACTAGAGAAATCTCTTTTGTATTCTTTCAATCATTTCATAAAATTTTGCAGGGAATCTAAAGAGACTCATAGCATACATAGACAGATTTAAAGGATCGACTTCAGAAGCTAGACTTTTCCAGCTTGAGTAAGAAAAGTATCTTTCCATCCTACCAGTTTCATGTTAAATATATCAATAAGAGAGTTCTAGAAGGAATCAAGAGGTTTGGTTACTAGAGGAATACCCAAATAGGATGAGGGGAGATTAAAAATATTACATCATAAGATATATGTAATTTTGCACTATCTGTTAGCTGGAGTGTTAATAAAAAAGATAAAGCTTTCTTTTTAGTTGATGAGTTGACCAGTAGCATTCATATAGGTAGAAAGATCCATCTTCATAGTTTTAGCCTCTTTCACAGTAGAGGATCCCATCATGATCTTATCATCAACAAACTATTCATGGGGAAAAGTGATGCTCATAAAGGAGGGTTGGAGACCTTGGATTTTTCCTTCCAGGATGAATTTATTGATATATCTTCCTAGGCTTTTAACCATAACTGCAAATAGAATAGGGGAGATGAGATCACCATGTTTGATCCCTCTAGTAGATTTAAAAAAGTTTGAAGATGCTCCATTAACAATATCAACAGTCAAAGAAGTGGTAATAAGTTACAGAATGAGATTTACCATTATACCCCCAAAGCCAAAAGCTTTAATAACCTTACACATAAAGGGCCAGTACACTCAATCATATGCCTAAGATAAGTCTAGCTTCATAAGGAACCCCTGCTTATTGGAAAATTCTAGCGAGCAGATGTTCTCATGAAAAAAATAAGAGGGTCCAAAAGATTTCTTCCCAGAACAAATCCATTATGCTGATGAGAAATAATGACAGGGAGGATAGAAAGAATCCTAGTAGTCAACACTTCATAGAAGATCTTATAGGAGTTACATAGGATGATACATTTGAAGTTGTCTAGAGAATCAGCTTGCAATTTCTTTGGAATGAGAACTAAGAATGTTGCATTAATCTCCTTCAAAAGGGATTGGGAACCAAAAAATTCTTTAACTACATTTGAGACTTCCTTGAACACAATATGCCAAAACTTTTGGAAGAAGAACATAGGAAAACCATCTGGCCCTGGGGATTTTTTCCCTTCAAAAGAAAAAAATAGCTTCTTTGATCTCTTTTAGGGAAGGAATAGAACTTAAAAATTTGTTTTGAGCTCCATCCAAAATTGGAGGAATAGAAGAAATAAGAGCCTCTTGATCTAGAGAACACAATTTAGAATCAGAAGAAAGGAGGTTAGAAAAGTACCTTACCATTTCAAGCCTTATATCTTCTTCTTTGTCAATACTTCCATTCTCCACTTGGATATGGGATATTATATTCTCCGCGTTGTGTTTAAGGGTCGTCATATGGAAGAACCTAGTATTCTTATCTCCATCTTCAATCCAAAGAGCACAAGATCTTTTTGTCCAGAAGACCTATTCTTTGGATATGATATCATGATACTTAGATAGGACCTCATTTTATTTATCTATTAATTCCTTAGTCTATCCTTCATCCTAGATTTGGTTTTGCATACTTTTGAGATCAAGCTAAATCTCTGATTTAGACACAAAAATATCTCTAATGTAGTACCCCGCCCCTAGTCTGACTTTATATATGTTATGATTATTTTAGGATGATAGATTATATGTTAGGAAATCATTGATGCTTATGGTTTTACTGACCCCATACTTGCATGTGTATGGTCGATGCATTTATTTTATATTTCTGTTTGACGTGCCTGATGTGGTTGAGGGACGGAGTCATAGTTACTTGCTTGCGAGATCCACACGATCGGCCGATCCCCACCATTGTTTGTTATATATTTATATGTATGCACATGTGGGTTTTGTATGTAGGTTTGCAGGTATCGGGCATCGACTTCTCTGAATTGTCAGGATGAGTGTGCTCGATCACAATATCTCAAATGGTAAGAGAGGGGAGATAACACAGTTCTAAATCCTAACCTAAGCCATATTATTGTCCTAACATAGTGGACAAGATTCTATTGTTCCTACCCTTTCTAAACTCATCTAGTTGACGTGAGTTTATATCCCTGTTCTTGCGTATGAATGTGGGTCCTTAGGTCCTTGTGATGCTTTTGATTTTGGTGGTTGACGTGTTTTCTATATTTAGATTATTTAATTTGATTAAATTGTGCAATTTTAATTAAATGAAATCATTGCTATTTTTAGCTTTGAGAGATTATTTAATTAATTTGAAATTGATTAAATGCAATTGTTAAGTGTGGTTGAAATATTTAATTAATAAGGATTAATTAAATATCTTCACTTTAGAATTATTTAATTGCAAATTTAACTTGTTTTCAATTGTAATGTATTTGTTAATTTGAGATTAATTGAGAAAATTATTTTAGAGTAAATGTTTTATTTGTATTTTATTTGAATGCATTTAAGTTGCGCATTCGGTTTAAGTGAAATTGAAATTAGAATTAAAGTTAAATGTTGAGTTAGAAATTATAATTAAAAAGTGCATTATTTTATTATTGAGTTACTTTATCATGCAAAGTGAATTGATAGAAATGAGGTGGAGAGTTGAGTCCTATTTTTGAGGGTTTGCATGTTTTAGAGACCCTAGGAGGAATAGGTCTTCTTTATGAAGGGTTTATGGGTATTATTTTCAATTACGTCTATCAGGTTTTGGAGGAGCTCTCTTGGGTGAATTTGAGAAATTATTGAAAGCTTGGAATTGTGGAGGTTGAATTTGATTCTTCTTGTCTTCGAATTCAGATATCATTTGAGGTAGGATTTGAAACTTTTCTTTCTTTCTTATAAAAGCATTCCTTTGAAAAGATTGTATTCTTCATGTTTGAATAGATGCATATTGATATGAAAAGATTTTGAATTATTTTAAGTCATTTATGTATAAGAAAGTCACCATTTTAATGTTTGTGGTTTGTGAACAATAAACTCTTTGTATTCTATATTATCCAAAACAATAAATTATTAGGAAAATAAATAAATAACACCTAAAATGATTGTTTTATTACCTCTATTATTCTGTATTATTTGGATTTAGTTTACTTAGAAAAGAGACTATTAACATGCATGTACATTTAAAAATAAATAAATATTGTATATGCATATAAATCTGTCCTTTACAATGGCATTCCCATTCCCATTTAATTAAATAACTAGGAATTGTGTGAATGGGGAAATTGTATGATTTGTTACTTCTTTAAAAAAAGTTATTAAATTTGCCACTGTCTTTAAGTGGGGCTTGGGTGACTGGGCACACCCTATGGTGGGCCGCCCAAACTCCTTTTAAGGTTTCGGGCTTCTTTTAAAATTTAAATTATTTTTTGGTTATTAGTCCCACATGTATAGGTGGAGACTATTGTTTTCACCGATTCTTTTGCAATTAGTTTATCTTAAAAACTGTGTTCTGCATAAATATTAAACATGATTTATAATGCTTGGCAGTCTTTTGATTTTTATTTTAAATTTTTTAAGAGTAATTTTTTTTTTCAATTGGTTGTTCATATTTTTGCTAGGGGTATAATTATTTTTCCATTCTAAAAATTGAGAAAAAACTGTCCAATCAGTTAAAAAGTAGCACAAAGAAAGATTTATGTGTTTTATGGATTTTAATATTTTTGGCTTTGAGTATAGTTTAGGTTTGTGTTTATTTAATTTAATAGATTTAGATGACTCTTTATAAACAACTTTAAAATTTATTAACATCAAATATTTCTTTTATAAATATGTTTTTAAATCTTATTTGTAATGAATATGCATTTTTTAATTTTATTTGTATATAATTTTTTTTGGCTCAAGTAGAGGGGTTTGAAAGGAATATTACATTGAGATTAAATACCAAGACATATGGATGTCCAATAATGTAATACAGATTCAAACTTTAATAATAATATTATTATATGGACACTAATTAACACAATATGATAGATACATTATCGGATAAATTTGCACATATAGGAAATTTAGCATTCATATGTAGTGTATTAGTTGTCTCTAAACATCAAAATTATAATTTATTATTTTTCAATGTAAAATTGATTAATGTGATAAAATTATTTTTGTAAAATACTTTTCTTAATAATGCATCATAACATTATAGTTAATAAAAATAAATAATGCAAATAATATCCTATAATAAATTATATTTATATATTATAATATATAATTATATATTAAATTATAATGTAGTTACTTATACATATACTATAGATTATATAATTAAATTAATTTATATTTTTAATATTTAAACTATAATTATAATAAAATCAAATAATTTAAAAATATAAAATTAATTATTTAAATTAAAAATAATAATATAATATAATTCAATGTTCGATGAATTCATATGAAAATGAAATTTAATTAGGCTCTGGAGACGCACACAACTTAAATGGATACGTGACAAAGTGAGAGCAAGTAAACGTATGGGTAATTTTCAAAATTAAAACCTAGTTTTCTATGGTAAGTGCACTAGTGATTTAAGGTTTTCCTTCTCCTAATCTTGTCAAAATAAAATAATTAATAACAGATTTTTCTGTGAGTTCAATCAAAATGATTTAAGCATAAACAAAAAAAAAGACAAGGACTCTATTAAACACCTAGTTGTAAACAAATCTTGAATAGCATTACGCAATGCTTCATGCTTCTCTTTTTCCATAAGGTGGGACTCTAGCTCTACAGAGCTCTTGTTTATATGAGATTTGTTTTTTTATGGACTTCCTATTACTTCGCCTATATTTTAGGAGAAGATCTAGGACCATTTTTTAGCGAGTAAGAATATAGTTCTTTTGTTATTAAGGTCTTATAAAATTATTATTTTATTACTCTATCCCTTCCCTATTGTGACGCCACCTTTTTAGGAAGAATTGTGTTGTATGTATTGGAATAAATGTTTAATTGCATGTAATTTTTTGTATAAGTTTTCTTTGTGTTAAATTTTAAGGAAAAGTAATTGTTCCATTTGTTTGTTTGTTTGTTTTTATTTTTAAAAAGACTGTATTTATTTACAAATACATAAGTAGAGATTTTATTAATTTGTGTGGGTAATTATTGTTGAGTTTAGTTTATTATTAGTTAGAGATAATTTATATATATTTATAATTAAGTTTGTATTTTAATTAACTAATTTTAATTGATTTATATTTGAGGATATATGTAATTTTGGTGTATTTTAAATATTTAGTTAAAGATGTTTAAAGTGACGATTATTTTATTAATGTTATTTAATTAAATAAATTATGTGTGTGGTATGATATGGGTAATATTTTCTTAGGGAAATATACGAATAATTCATTGTATATTTTCTATACATGACTTATATGTTTAAAATGTTTGGTTGCATTATGTTTATGAGTGGTCTTTTTCAATTTTCTTTTCTAACCACGTTTCATAGTGAAGTTTATATGCATGTTGATTATTCCTGAGAGTACTTTTGAGATGTTATGGTTATTTGAGAACCAATATGTTCCTAGTATGAGAAGGAACCTAAATGAGTTTTATTTGATCATTGGTGATACTTATGTGATTGTTTATGTTTGTGAGCCTAGGGGAGGTTATATAGGTGCATATTAAGGGAGTGGCTTACAATAGGGGTTCGGGACCCAAAGTGGTCAGTACTAGGGTAACCTATCATAAATTTGTTAAAAAGTGATAACATAGTAATTAAAATTTATAGAATTCATTAAAAAGATAACTTAGAGATTTGGCCTCGCCTATGCCTTGAGTACTTGTTTAGGCTAAGGATGGGAATGAGATGATACCTAGAGAGTAGGTATGATTAGAATTCCTCATGTTCTTGAGAGGGTATTCTAGTTCCACACGGGTCGTATTGAGGGTTCGGGGCCTAGAGTGGCTAGTCCAGGGTAACTCAATGCTTGAGGGTCTGAGGTCTAGTGTGACCAGTCCAGGGTAACTCAAGTAGATGGCCATGTGATGACACTCCCATAGTATGTAGCCTAAGTCTCCTCCATAGTTTTATGCATTTTCCTCTGGTGGTTGTCTTGGCAGTTTAGTATTATCTGGTGGTGTGTCCTTGTCTCATTATTACCTAGTGGTTTATTTGATTTGATTTGGTGATTGAATATGTGTTTGAGATTATGGTATTTGGGTGTTTTTGTACGTATTTGTTATTTGATGTTTATTTATCTTTAGTTGGTGGTACTTTTGAGATAGAAATCCTTCAGGAACCTTTGCTTAGTTGTTTTGTTTGAGTTGTTATCCGAGTGGGGTCTGTTGTTATCTCCTCAGCATGGTGGGAGTGGACCATTTAGGTTCACGAGGTCGGGTGGTTGTGATTCTTTTACCATTTGAGATTCTGATGTTCATGCGCTAGTGCTGGATGATCCTTGTAGTAGTTGTTCCTTTTTGTTCTTCTTTGGTGGAGATGTGTTCTTCTTCTTCTTTTTGATCATGTATCAATTATTCAGAGTTATCATGATTTACTTTACTTTGGATTATTGTATTACATACCCTGCGACATGTGCAGTGGATGTAGGTTATTTTGGTTAACTTATGGTACCAGTTGTATTTATGTTACCTTATGTGATGTTGCATTTATCGTTCATTTGTTTATATGAATTTTATAATTATATCTAATCTAAATTAATTAATTTATTTCACGTAATCTTCGTCAAGGAATCTTGGAGAGTTGTAATCTATGTGAGATGTCTATTTTCATTGTATTTCTTCTGCATTGTAAAACTTTGTTATTATTGTTTGTTAATACTTTAAAAAAATTTATTTATTCTGCAAACTTAGTTGCATGTTTAGGTTAAGTTCTCCTAGGTTCCCTAGCAGGACATTACATCTAAAGACCTCCTTATTCCAGATTCTAACCTTATTTTTGGCGTGTTTCATTTTTTTAGATACTTTAAACATTACAGTTCCTTTAATTTTGATATTCTACCTTTCTTTAATTTTTCTTTCCAAATCAGCACGAGCCAACCATATTTTTTTAAATCTAAAATGGAAATTTCTCTTTCTTGCAAAAGGATCAGCCATGAAGGATATAGGGAAGTGGTTTGACCCAATCCTGGAAAGGGAGGTAAGGGTATAGGAGTATCTAGTCATCCAATCTTGAGAAATAAGAGCTCTATAAATCCTAACTTGAATAATATCATTACCAATTCTTCTATTTGTCCATGTGCAGTTAAGACCTTGCAAATCAACATCCAAAAGAGCTTGCTAATTGATAAAGTCCATTAAGTCCATCATACTTTCAAACAAAGAGGAAGAGACTCCTTTACTTTCATTATATTTAAAAGGATTAATAAAGTCCTGTATTATTATCCAACTAATATCCTAGAAATACTTCTTGGAACCTTCTAGCCTTTTCCATAATTTCACCCAGCCCATCCTAGTATTAGGGGAATATATGTTTGAAGAAACCCATAAAAATTCATATCTAATGTGGTGAAATTTAACAACAACGAAATTATTTTCAACAAATAGAGGAACTCCTTGAATAAATTTCTGATTCCATAAAATAGTCATACCTCCAAAATCTCTTGAACTACTACTAGCCACTCCATAGTTCTTAAAGAGTTTAATCTTTTCCACTTTTTCCTTTGACATCTTAGTTTCTTGAATCATAATGATATCCATTTTATGATCTCTAAATATATTTCTCAACACATATCTCTTGTGTGGGTTGTTAAGCCCTCTTATATTTCATGATATGATCATTTTTTTAATAGGTGAGCAGACTTCTAAGATAGTCAACTATCTACCATCCACTATGTTTTGTTTGTTATCTTTCTCCTTGATATACTTCACTAATTTCATCCCTTGGTTTTTCTTGGGTGTTCCCACATCATCCTCCATTATTCCTCTTTTTATGTCCAAATTCCATCTAGGAATCCTCATCCAACTTATCCAAATGTTTGTACTATTCTTGGACTTCATCTTCCTAGAGCCTTCCAAGATTCATGTTTTTGGGGATTCTGAACTCTCTCGCTCTGAGAATCACTATTAAGTGATATTTTTGATATGTTATAAAGAAAAATTGCACCAACACAACTGAGAGGGGGAGGGGACTCAGCTGTGAGCTTAATTAAATTCTATCAAATCTTAATCTTGTAATCAATAACATCAATAACCACAGGAAAATAAATATACACAATAACACCAAAATTGTTAACTAGGGAAACTCTTGATAAGTGGGAAAACCTCGATGATAATGATGCCCACAAGATGATGTACTAATATAAAATTCCTTGTGAAAGGATAGACCTTGTTAGAATTATGTTACAATACAATTAGTAGATATGAGTCTTTATTAGGAGACTTTGGATCCTTGCTAAAAGATCCCAACCCTATGAAGAGTTGATTGAGAAACACAATGAAGACAAGTGAACCCACTGTCCAAATTGATTCAAGATTGTCTTCACTAAACAATCTTCAAGATAACACATCTAAAGGTGAAATGACTAAAAAAACAACTCTCATTTCCTAAATAGTTTCTTTGAAGTCCTCAACAAATAAACAACATCATCTTCTACTATGATCATAAAGACTTTGCATTCAAAGTTTGCACAATATTTCATGACCACATGATATTCCTTGATACTCTTTGATACCTTTCCTTTATACAAAGTCCTAATAATTATTGAGTCGGCCAAAAGTCTTTGAAAATTCACAATTAATAATATAGGACATCAATAATAATTTAAAATACATGTTATATTACATCTAAATACTTCCACAAAATTATTAATTTGTAGTCGGCTCACAAAGAAGTAACATAATTCAGATCTTCCACAAGTCTTTGTGGAATGAAAAGTAGATTCTACTATGTTTATCTAAGTATCCTAAATATGTCATAGAAAATTTATCAAACTTTTTGAACTAACTTCAACCTTACATAAACAATAAATCTTGAATAACTATCACTAGTTCCTAGTAACACTCACTAAGAACAGTCTTCAGTAAACTTCACATAACTTGAACATATCTACATAAATTTTTCTATGCTTGCAACCACATCATCATAACATGTTCCTTAACTCAAATATATCTTCACATAACTCAATTTATCAACATAAAACCTCGCAGAACAATTATTTGTTTATAAATATGTTAACTTTGTCTAGAAAGCATATATATTGACATCAATGACAAACCCAGTGATGAATGTAACATATAATAACTCAATCATCTCTAATTAATATCCAATCTTCCCTACCTATAACATTCATAATCATTCATGATAACAATCTCCCCCTTTGACATTGATAGAAACATAGATGAAAAACCATCTAGTTGTTAGGAATAGTCCCAAGAGATAACTGAGAGTGGGGGGGGGGGGGGGGTGAATCAGTTATCTACAAGTTTCAATTATTTATCCAATTAAGTATACTTAAAATTTAAGCATAAACACAATGAAAGAACACTTGAACAAAACACCAATAATTTAGTTATGGGGAAACCCAAATAGGTAAAAACCCCGGTGGGAATTAACACCCACTAATAAATTGAACTAGTGTATAATGATCCTTGTTAAAAGATCTTACAACCCTATTAGGAGTTGATCTTTACAATACTTTTAGTAAAATGACCTGGTCAAAGGTCAGACCCTATTAGGAGTCTTTTATGATTGACCCTATTAGGGGTGAGGACGCATTGTCTAAGAGCTCACTACTCAAAGGGGTGAAGGTTGCAACCTTCTGAATAACAAATATAGACTATATCTGGATCTTGGTGAACTGCGACGTAGACTTGTTGTCTTGATCAGTTCTAATGAATAGAACACTCTATCTTCTCTATCATATAGACCTCTTCTTGATGGCACAATACTTCGCACTCTCTGCTCTACTCTAATTTTTCATCTCCATGCCATACTTCTAGCAATCACAAATGACTGACTATAAGTATCTTTCCTCTAAATGATATAATCAAGATGACCTATTAGAACCACCTTGCAATCATATTAGAGAAATAATAACACTCTCCAATAACATCTTGGTCGACTCTACTAAGCATGCAACACAAACTAGGACCTGTCCAAATCAATAAGTGTAGACGCATGCTACACACTGTTGGCTCTACCAAATTAATTGATACTTTCTCCTCAAGCTTAATTACATCATGCGCTCTTAACCAAACATTCTTAACTCTTCTCCAATCACTAATCTAAGCACGGATACTGAAATGATAGGTGCAACTCCTGTACCAATATAATCTCTGTCGGCTCCTCTGGATAAACATAGGAAACTGCAACTGGTGAATAACGACTGTATAACTTCACTTCTACTACACATCAGATGCTACGTCCATGAATGTAAAAATACTAACATGTCTCCATCACATATCCAAATGTGCAAGGCTCCATGATAACTATACATACAATCACTCACATAATACTGCCTATAACTCTGTCAGGAACACTGTTGACACAAGCTGCTACATCACTAGTTGTACTAACAATTAACCTATGCATCCATGATATCATGCTGATAACATGTCCATGCTACATATACTCAAATCTTACTACATAAGTCTTCCACATATGCTACTTACCATATTTTATCATCAATGAAAAACATACAGTCAACACTGGCTTGTTGGAAAATCTCCAACAATCTCCCCCTTTGGCATTGATGGCAACATATTGAATGAAAAACACCACCAATCCAAATGAACAATTCTTTTATAACATTCTCCATTTCCTCATCAAAACTCCCCCAAGGATGAATCCTCCATCTGCTGCAATATTCTTCAACATTCTCCATTTCCTCAACTGAACTGCTTCCATGACTGGATACTACTCCCCCTTGTTGCTATATATTACTCCTCCTTAATTATGTATGTACTCCCCCTTTAATATTATTTTTCATGACTATATACTACTCCCCATTTGACCTCAATGGAAAAGGGTGCCAAACATTTGAGCACCAATACTACTCCTAAAGTAGAGTAGTCAACCATCCATCAGTCACTGAGGATTGATGCTCTCTCCACTTTCTCTAATTAGAATCAGGGAAGGGAACTACTCCTAGCTTATCCCTAAGATACTCAAAATTATCCTTTGGTAAAGGCTTTGTTAATATATCTACTAGCTATTCCTTTGTACTCACATAATCCAATTTGACTTCTTTCTCTACCGCTTTCTCTCTTAGGAAGTGATACTTAATCTCTATGTGTTTTGTCTTTGCATGAATCACATAGTTTTTTGACATGTTGATAGTGATAGTGTTATCACAATGAATAACAATAGGATAATCAATCTAAATTCCAAAATCCTTTATCATCTTCTTGATCCAAACAATTGTATAACAATTCAAAGCTGCTGCAACATACTCTTCTTTTTCTATTGACTGAGAAATACAATTCAACTTCTTGCTTGTCCAAGTGACTAGTCTATCACCAAGAAATATTGCTCCTCCTGATGTACTCTTTCTATCATCCATGCATCTTGCCCAATCTGCATCTATATATACATGAAGCTCAACATTCTCTAAATTAGGATACCATAGACCATAATCTATAGTGGCCTTCAAATATTTGAATATTCTCTTTACTACCATGAGGTGACTTTGTTTAGGCTCTACTGAAAATCTTCCAACTATGCCAACTGCATTAGAAATATCAGGTCTAGATTGAGTAAGATATATGAGTTTACCAGTGATAGATTTGTATAATGTTGTATCTACTGCTGGAGAATCATCTTCTTTTGTAAGCTTGCATCCTGTTATTATAGGTGCACCCACTGGCTTGCAATCATCCATCTTGAACTTCTTCAATATCTCTTTCACATACTTAGACTGATTAATGAAAATACCTTTCTCTATCTGCTACACATTTAATCCCAAAAAGTATTTGATAGGTCCAATCATGCTCATCTCAAAATTTCTCTACATCTCCTGAGAAAATTATGCACTACGTTTTTCATTACCCCCAAATATAATGTCATCAACAAATATAGCTACAAGTAGTAAAACTTTATATATCTCTCTTATAAATAGATTACAATCTATCGCTCCTTTCTTGAATCCAATTTTTGTTAGATATCCATCAAGTCTATCATACCAAGCTCTAGGGGCTTGCTTAAGTCCATAGAGGGCTTTCTTTAATCTACATACCATATCAGGCCTATCTGATAAGGTGAATCCTTTTAGCTACTCAATGTATACTTCTTCCTTTAACTCTCCATTCAAGAATGTTGACTTAACATCAATTTGATAAACTTTGAAGTTTTTGAATGTCGCATAAGCTAGAAATAACTTAATAGCTTCTAATCTACTCATAGGTGCAAATGTGTTTGAATAATCAATACCTTCCCTTTGTGCATATCCCTTACATAATAACCTTGCTTTATTCCTTACTATTGTACCATCTTTATTCATCTTATTTCTGAATATCCACTTGGTTCTGATCACATTCTTATCACTAGGTCTTGGGACCAGTTCCCAAGTATCATTCTTAATAATCTGATCTAGTTCTTCTTTCATAGCATCATGCCAATCTAAATCATTACATGCATCTTCAACACTTAAAGGTTCAATCTGAGATAGTAAACATACTGCTTCATTTCCTATTGAAATCTTTTCTTTTGATCTTGTTGTTACTTTTCCACTCTGATCTCCAATGATGTCATCCTTAGAGTGATATCTAGATGTAAACTTTGGAATTTTAGGTGATACTGTCTCATCTACCTTATGAGTTTCTTCTTCACTTGTTTTAGGGTCATTGAATAATACATCAATACTATCAAACATCTCTTCAACAACTGTCTCACTAGTGGAAGGACTGGCTCTTCTTCAATCATAGGTGCATAATCATGATATCTTTCTTGAACCATAAACTTTTAATCAATTTTAACATGAGCACTTTCAATGATCTTCTTCAATCTCAAATTAAAACATCTATAAGCTTTTCTTTTAGTAGAGTAACCAAGGAAAATACCTTCATCACTTCTTGCGTCAAACTTTCCTATTGCTTCATCCCTCTTGATGTAGCACTTGCTTCCAAAGATTTTAAAGTATTTCACTGTGGGAACATTACCAAACCATAGCTCATAAGGTGTCTTATATGTGCCATGCCTCAATTGTATTCTATTGATGATATAGACTATTGTATTGACCACATCTCTCCAATAGGTGTGTGCAACTTTTCCTTCAATCATGATGGTGTGTGCTCTATCAAGGATGATCCTATTCCTTCTTTCTGCAATCCCATTCTGCTGAGGGGTTCTAGGTGCACTCAACTATCTCTTTATGCCATGTTCTTCACAGTACTCATAGAATTTGTCAGAGGTGATTTCTCCTCCTCTATCCGATCTTAGACACTTTATCTTTAGTCTAGATTCATTCTCAACCTTAGCTTTGAATATTTTGAACTTCTCAAATGCTTCTAACTTATCTTTCAAGAACATAGCCCACATCATTCTAGAATAATAATCAACAAATAAAATGAAATACCTTTCACCATAGTATGATCTTGTTTGAGTTGGTCCACATAGGTTTGTATAAATCAGATCCAACTTGTTCTCTGTTGAATTATGCTTTCTTTTGAATGAATTCCTCACATGGTTTCCCATCACACATTCCCTGCAAATAGTATCAACTAGCTTTGCTATGCTAGGTAGATCTCTTCCTGCCTTTACATTTCTTTTCTTTACTATTATATCAAAATTGATATGACATAGTCTTTTATGCCATAGCCAACTGTCAACTACTTTAGCAACAAAAAAAATTGCTTCTGAATTAAGCTGAAAAAAATTACCTTTAGTCTTTGAACCTAATGCAATCATTACACCATCCTTGTTGTTAATGATGCACTTGTTGTCTTTGAAATCCAACTGATAACCTTTCTCAAGCAACTGCCCAATGCTAAGAAGGTTATGATGCAAACCATTTACATAAATAACATCATCAGTGTTGTTCTTTCCATCCAGTGTGATAACTCCTCCACCAATGATAGGTTTAGGAGTGTTATCTCCAAATCTAGCCATGTCACCTTTGTATTTGTCTAGATGAACAAATTTGTCTTTATCACCTGTCATGTGATGTGAACAACCGCTATCTATAATCCAATCCATCCTTATGTTTGTTTGTGAAATCAATGCTAGCTCTTGTTCCTTTTTCTCATCTTCACGATCCATCTCTTCAAACATCTTTTCCATAATAGAAATGACTCCAATTTCATCTTCAGCTGAATCATCATCAAAAAATCCATCACCATGATAGTAACATTCTTTTGTATACTTAGGCTTGTAGTTAGTTCTAAATTTCTTAACTCTTGTAGGACACTTAGATGCAAAGTGACCAATCTTATTACATGAGAAACATTTGAATGGTAACTGACCTTCATACTTTCCTTTTCCTTTTCTTTCTTTCTTAGCAATCATAGCAATAATATCATCTATCTCTTTATCTTCATCTTCATCATCAAAATTACCAGAAGTGTTTGAAGATTTCTTACCATGGACTGATGCTTTGAAGGCTGTCTCACTTTTAGGCTCTGTCTTCAATCTTGAAATCTCAAAAGATGAAATTTTTTTGATCAAGGTCTCTCTCTTGAAATTTTTTGTAAGCTGCATGGTCTCATCAAGGATGTTTATCTTGTTTTCATACTCTAATGTAAGAGTAGTCATCAACTTATCCATTATGTCTTCCTCCGAGATCTCTCCACCGTTGTTCCTGATTCCAACAACTGCTTCATTAATCCTTTGGTTGTAAGCTCTAATGTCTTCTTCAGGTAGCATCTCTAATGCATTGTATCTTTTCTTCCATGTCTTTCGATGCGCATTCTTTGCTTGTGTATCTCCTTCAAACATGTCTTCTAGGTGCTTCCATATCTTGTAAGCTGTCTACTTTCTTTATCTCTGAAAACTCACTATCAAATAAGGCACTGATAAGGGCTTCTTTGGCTTTTACATTTTGATGGAAAAAATCCTTTTGCTTTCCAGTAGCATCTTCCTTTGCAAGATCTACTAGAGAGGGGATCTTAACTTCTTTAATAGCCACTTCAAAAAATTCAAAAGCAATGCACTGAAAATGTTTTTGTTCTTCCAATCAAGATAGTTCTCTCCATAAAACTTAGGACTATCTTTTCTAAAGAATTCCATATGATCAAGCTCAAGCTATTAAACTTTCTCTCCGAGGCACTTGGCTCTGATACCAATTGTTAGGAATAGTCCCAAGAGATAACTGAGAGGGGGGGTGAATCAGTTATCTACAAGTTTCAATTCTTTATCTAATTAAGTATACTTAAACTTTAAGCATAAACACAATGAAAGAACACTTTAACAAAACACCAATAATTTGGTTACGGGGAAACCCAAATAGTTAAAAACCCCGGTAGGAATTAACACCCACTAATAAACTGAACTAGTGTATAATGATCCTTGTTAGAAGATCTTACAACCCTATTAGGAGTTGATCTTTACAATTCTTTTAGTACAGTGACCCTATCAAAGTTTAGAGCCTATTAGGAGTCTTTTATGATTGACCCTATTAGGGGTGAGGATGCACTGTCTAAGAGCTCATTGCTCAAAGGGGTGAAGGCTGCAACCTTCTGAATAACAAATACACACTATATCTGGATCTTGGTGAACTATGAGGTAGACCTACTATCTTGATTAGTTCCAATGAATAGCACACTCTATCTTCTCTATCACATAGACCTCTTCTTGATGGCACAATACTTCACACTCTCTACTCTGCTCTAATTTTTCATCTCCATGCCATACTACTAGTGATCACAAATGAATGACTATAAGTATCTTTCCTCTGAATGATATAATCAAGTTGGCCTATTAGAACCACCTTGAAATCATATTAAAGAAATAATAAAACTCTCCAATAACATCTCAGTCAGCTCTACTAAGCACACAACACAAACTGGGACATGTCCAAATCAATAAGTGTAGAAGCACACTACACATTATCGGCTCTACCAAATTAACTGATACTTTCTCCTCAAGATGAATTACATCATGCACTCTTAACCAAAAAATTTTAACTCTTCTCCAATCACTAATCCAAGCACGCATACCAAAATGATAGGTGCAACTCCTATACCAATATAATCTCTGTCGGCTCTTCTAGATAAACACAAGAAACTGCAACTGTTGAATAGCAACTATATAACTTCACTTCTACTACATGTCAGACTCTGTGTCCATGAATGTAACAACACTAACATGTGTCCATCACATATCCAAAGGCACAAGGCTCCATGATAACTATACGGACAATCACTCACAGAACACTGCCTATAACTCTCTCAGGAACACTATTGACACAAGCTACTATATAACTGTTTATACTAATAATTAACCTCTACATCCATGATATCATGCTGATAACATGTCCATGCTACATATACTCAAATCTTACTACATAAGTCTTCCATGCATGCTACTTATCATATGTTGTCATCAATGAAAAACATATAGTTAGCACTGGCTTGCTAGAAAATCTCCAACACTAGTCCCATCCTATCAATAATAATCTCCCATCAATATATTGCTTCCTCATCTTCTTGTATACAGTCTCAAAAAATCAAATCTCCCCCATTCACTTTTATCTTAAGATTTTTCATGTATATCTCTCTCATTCATTCTTCTTTTAATATTTTTCATGTGTATCTCTCCCCCATTGACATCAATGGAAAAGGTGTCAATATATCAACTCTCCAAGTTCAATCATCTCTAATACAATCTACCAAAAGTGTGTATGAGTATCAAAATATATTGTAGAAAGCTCATGACTAAGAGTCCTTAATGACTCATCTTGAGTAAATATACTCCCCCATAGGAGAAGCATAAAGCATCCAACCTAGATAGGTATAGTGCTTTGATCATGCTAGACGCATTCCTGCATTCATTACTCTAAAGAAGGTTGGGGAATAACCCCAAGCACACCTCTCAGATACTCAAAAGTATCCTTAGCTAAAGGTTTTGTGAATATATCTACTATCTTCTCCTTTGTACTAATATACCCCAATTTGATTTCTTTTTTTGAAACCTTCTATCTCACAACATGATACTTTATTGCAATATGTTTAGTCTTTGAGTGTCATACTGGATTATTTTACATGTTAACTATACTTATATTATCACAATGTCTGATAATAGGCTCAATGAATTCAATGCCAATATCCATCAACATCTACTTCATCCAAGTGATTTGATTACAATTATTTTCTTCTGCAACATTTTTTTTTTTTTCTGTTGTACTCTGTGATATACAATTTTATTTCTTGCTCAACCAAGAGACCAATCTTCCTCCTAAGAAGAATGCTCCACCACTTGTACTCTTTTTTTCATCAACATTTCCTCCCCAATCTACATTAGTGTATGCACATAATGTAAAATCATGTGATCTGTCAAACCATAGCCCATATTTTGATGTACCCTTCAAGTATTTGAAAATCCTCTTTACTACTGCAACATGTGTCTCTTTAGGTTCTTCTTAAAATATATAAACAATCCCAATTTCATTAGCTATCTAAGGTCTTGTGTGAGTTAAGTACTGTAGTCCTTCAATCATAGATATATACCTTGTATGTGCTACATTTGGTGATCCATCCTTGCTTGATAACTTACATACAGTTACCATAGGGGCTCCAATTGGTTTACAATTCTTCATTCCAAATTTTGTCAACAAGTCCTTAAGATATTTTTTTTGTGATATAAAAATACCATCCTTATTTTGTGTAATCTGTAATCCGAAAAATTATTGCATCTCACCAATCATGCTCAAATTCATCTTTCATTTTATCTAAAAATTTCTTTCTTACTTCATCATTACCTCCAAAGATAATATCATCAACAAATAATTCAACAATCAGTAATCCATCATCATTCTTCCTTAAGTACATATTATTGTAAGCATTACCTTTCTTGAATCCTAATTTGATCAAGTGTTTGTCTAATGTTACATACCAAGCTCTAGGAGCCTTCTTCAATCCATACAATGCCTTTTTCAATTTGAAAACAATATCATTATCTTTTGTTAAAGAAAAACCATTGGGTTGTTTAATGTGGACTTCCTCTTCAATTTCTCCATTAAGAAAAGCTTATTTAACATCCATCTGATATACCTTAAAATTTTTACTACAAGCATATGCCAAAAACATTTTCACTACTTCAAGTCTAGCTATAGGTGCAAAGGTTTCTTCAAAATTAATACCTTCTTGCTGTGAGTATCCTTTACATACCAATATTTCTTTGTTTCTTACCACTTCACCTTTCTCATTCATCTTGTTTCTGAAAACCCATTTTGTGCCAGTAAAATTCTTGTCTTTAGGTCTAGGGATCAATTCCCAAGTCTTGTTCTTTTCAATATACTCAATTTCTTCTTTCATTGCTTTCATCTAATGTTCATCTTTTCATGCTTCATCTACATTCTTTGGTTCAACTTGAGATAATAAACATATTTCTTCACTTACATTATTCCTTTTCATAACTCCTTTGTTTGTGCTTCCAATAATTTGATTTGTAGGGTGATTTCTTGCAACATATTTAGGTGTTCCTCGTTCACCCCTAACTTCTTCTCTAGGTGTTGATTCAGGTTCAACTCTAGTTTCCAATCCAAACTCTTCAATCTACAAATCATTGTCAGTTTCATAAAATAATTCGTGTTCATCATTTTGATTAGTGTTAGTCCTTTACCTTTTATCTTCATTAGAATCATAAACAATAACTGTCTCTTGAATTCTGAACTTTTCATCAACCTTCACATTAGTACTCTCAACAATAGCCCTCAATCTTTGATTAAAACATTTGTATGCTTTACTTTTAAATGAAAAACCAAGAAAAATTTCGTCATTACTTATAGCATTAGACTCTCCAATATCATCATCTCTTTTAATATAAAATTTACTTCCAAAGTTTCTAAAATATTTCAAAGTAGGTGTATGTCCAAACCAAAATTCATAGGATGTCTTACCAGTACCTTGTCTAATCTAAACTATGTTCATTGGGTAAATTGTGTTTTTCACCACTTCTCTCCAAAAGATATATGATACATTGCCTTCAAGAATCATTGCTCTAGCTGCCTCATTAATTGGTTTGTTCCTTATTTTCTCCTATACCATTCTGCTGCGATGTTCTAGGTGCTGAAATTTGTCTTTTAATTCCATTATCTTCACAAAAGATATGAAACTCATTTGAAGTAAAATCTCATCCTCTATCAGATCTCAAACATTTAATCTTCAAGCCAAATTCATTCTCAACTCTATTCTTCAATAACTTAAACTTCTCAAATGCTTAATATTTCTCTTTAAGAAATGCAACCCACATCATTCTTGTAAAATCATCAATAAAAATCATGAAATACCTTTCACCATAGAATCATTTTGTCCTTGTATGTCCACACAATTTTGTGTGCACAATATCCAACTTGACTAGTGTTGTAAACATTTTTCTCAGAAATGAATTCTTCCTCTATTTAGAAAATAACACATTACTTGCAAACCATGTTAGTAGGCTTCACAATCTTAGGAAAGTCTCTAATTAAATTTGATGAAATGATCTTCATAATGTTATCAAAGTTGATATGAAAAAATATCTTATGCCATAGCCAACTTTCATCACTTTGACAATCAAACATGTCATTTCAATAGGAGACAACTGAAATACATTACCTTTTACCTTTATACCTATTCCAATTATTATTTCATCATTGTCTTTAATAAAACAAGTCTTTTCCATGAAATGTAACATGTATCCTTTGTCGATAAGTTGTCCAATACTCAAAAGGTTACGTTTCAATCCATCAACAAAGTAGACATCTTTAGTGTTAGCATTTCCATCAAGTGTAATAGATCCTTTTCCCTTAATCTAACATGGTGCCTTATTTTCAACTCTAACTATTCCTCCATTATATCTATCAAGTTTAACAAATTTATCCACATCTCTAGTCATATGATGAGAACATCTACTGTTAATAATCCAATCAGAATTTTTTTGTTCTACATGTGAAACTAAAGATTTTTCTTCTCTTATTCTTTATCAAAATTTTCATCATTAATAGAAAAAAATCCTATTTCATCTTCATTTTCATCATCACTTTCTAAAAAGTTTACATCTTTAAATGCAATTTCTCCTTCTTCATCAACATAACAACAATGTTTAGTCTTAGGTTTATAAGGTTTTCTTTATTTGATCTTCTTTTCTCTCTTAGGACATTTAGATGAAAAATGACCAAATTATTTGCATGTCCAACAAGAAAAAGATTTCTTACCTTTAGGTTCTCTCCTCGCAATCAGTTCCATTTTATCATTGAACTTTATTTCTTCTTCTTGCTTAGGTGCCCAATATCTAGCATAATCTACACTGGTAATTGCACTTCTTGCCAACATAGGTCCATCCTTTTGTATGCTAAAATTCATTTCCATTGTAGGTATACCTTCCTTTTGTTTCATCCATTTCTCATGTGCCTGTAACTTTCCAAGTGGCAATTCTTTTGTAAAACTAGGTGTAATCATTTCTTCAATAATCTATGCTTTGTATTCAAAGGTTGGTGGTGGAGAATTCACTATCTTCCATACGACTTCATTATTTGATTTCCTTCCACCACAACTCTTAATTCCTGTAAAAGTATTAGTAATCCTGCTAAAATAACCTCTTATAGTTTCATCTTTCTATATCTTAGCACTTTCACACATACTAATATAGTTTTGCAATTTATCTTTCTTCAAAGTTTCATCTTCTTCAAAAAGATTTTCTAATTTAGTCCAAATATCAATAGAAAGTCTTAGATCTTTTACCTCAGTATATTCTGTATCCAGGAGAATTGATAGAATAGCCTCTCTAGCAAGCATATTTTACATGTATTGGTTATTTTCTTCATCTGTACATGAATCAAGTTTTTCTTCTTCTGCAATAGTCTTCTTCATCTTGATAGCCAACCAATAATCAATTACCATACATAGAAAATGTGTCTTCATTCTTTCTTTCCAATTATCAAAATTTGCTCCATCAAACTTCAGACTTTCTTTCCTGAAGAATGTAGTAGCCATGGATCTCCTTAAATTGTTAAACTTTTCCTTCACAGACCTAATGCTTTAATACCAATTTTTAGAAATAAAAAGTCCACCAACACAAATGAGAGGTGGGGGGGGAATAAGTTGTGAACTTAATTAACTTAAATTCAAATCTATAAAATCTTAAGATTTTAATCAATAAAATAAATAACCATAGGATAATAAACATACACAATAAAACTAGATTTGTTAACTAGGGAAACCCTTGATCAGAGGGAAAACCCCAGTGGGAATGATGCCCACAAGATGATGTACTAATATAAAAGTTCCTTGTGAAAGGATAGACCTTGTTATAAGTATGTTACAATATAATCAATACATATGAGTCTTTGTTAGGAGACTTTGGATCCCTGCTAAAATATTCTATGAGGAGTTGATTGAGAAACACAATGAAGACAACTCAACCCACTATCCAAATTGCTTCAAGATTGTCTTCCCTAAACAATCTTTAGGATAACACATCCAAGGGTGAACTGACTAAAATTGAAACTCTCTTTTCCTAAATAGTTCCTTTGAATTCCTCAACAAATAAACAACATCATCTTCTTCTTTGATCATAAATATTTTGCATTCAAATCTCGCACAATATTTCATGACCGCATGATATCCCTTGATACCCTTTGATACCTTTCCTTTATACCAAGTCCTATTAAATATTATTGAGTCAGCCAAAAGGATTTCTCAATTTATAATTGATAATATAGGATATCAATAATCATTTACAATATACATTACATGACATCTAAATACTTCCATAGAATTATTAATGTATAATCATCTCACAAAGAAGTAACACGCTTCACATCTTCTACAAGTCTTCACAAAATGAAAAGTTGATTCAGTCGTGTTTATCCAAGAATCTTAAATATGTAATAGAAAACATATCACCCTCATCAAAATAATAAATCTTGAATAATTGTCACCAGTTCCTAGTAACACTCACTGAGAATAGTCTTCGGTAAACTTCGCATAACTTGAGCATATCTACATAACTTTTTCTTTTATTACAACCACATCATCATAAAAAAAATTTCAATTCAAATATATCTTTCCATAACTCAATTATTCAACATAAAACCTCATAAAATAATTATGCCTTTGTAACTATGTTCAGAAAGCATATATGTTAACATCAATGACACACCTAGTCATGAATGTAACATTTAAGAGCTAAATCATCTCTAATAAACATCCAATCTTCCTTCCTAAAAACATTCATAATAATTCATGCTAATAGGATAGTCTTCCTACCAAGTTGTTTCATCCTTGCACTTCTTAAAAACCTCTTTGGTTCTGGGATCCTTCAGTTTCCTTATAGGAATCTTCAACCCTAAAAATAGAGGCACCTCTATCTTCATCATTTTTAGGTGTACTCTCATTTATTTCCCTTACCTAAAGTTGATGATTAAGTTCTATTTATAGTCCTTTATATTTTTTATCAATCTCTTGTTGGAATTTTTTTCATTCAATATTTTTTTCATTGATGTCAACATATATTCAGTAATCAAGACGAGGAATTGTTGGAAAGTATATGCAGGCAGCTAGTAGAAAGTGGTACGAACATCATATGATTAATTAGCTCTTGCAGGCTTAGAAATATGTTCCAAGATGTATCTAAAGCTTATTCCTATGGCTATAGATTTTTATATGATCATTGGGTAGAGATATGTATTTTTTAGTAAATATTGGTTGTACGAACAAAGACTGAGAGTTTCATAGACCTAGTTATAGTGTTTGGAATAGAACTATTGTGCGATGATGAATTTCAATATGCGCACTTGGGAAATTTCAAAAGACATCATGAAGAAGATATGTTATGATCACATCATTTTCATGTGATTTTTTATGTCATCTATGGCATGTTTTATAGTGTGGAAGTATTTGGGATCCGACCAGGAAGAGTAACATGTAGATGATTGATTTATGATTTAATTATTGATGGAGCCAAATTTGGGTGAATTATAATCATTGTAACATGATCATGGATGAATTGTGTGTCTAATCCTTGGACAATGTAATTGTTTTTTATGTAATGAGGTCCTATAATGGTCAACCTCTAGATGAATTATTATTTGTAACTTGTATATAAGGAAGGGTTTTTTCCTTGAGATGGTGTGTGGATTGTGATAGTAATATGTGATATAGAAGGCTATGAGATCTTCTTCTAACAAAGAAAAAAAAATTTCAGCTCGGCACGAGGATTGGATTTCCCTATTAGGAAATTGAGGTATGATAAAGTATATTCTATAGAGGATTGAAGGTGGATTTAACCTTATATTTGTATTTGGGCTTGTGGCTACTTGTAATACCCCTAACAGGATCTGAGACTCCTAACAAGGTCATTCCTTTAACATGAAATTGTCTATTGTATTAATTAGCTCCTAACAGGGTTGCATTCATATAGTGCATATATTTTTGAGTGTCATTCACATTGGGTTTTTTCCCTTAACAGATTTTTCCTTGAGAACAAATATTGGTGTCACTTGTGTTTAATGATGTGATGTGGTTTTACATTCTATTTTGCATATTATTATATTTGGTTTTGAGTTTGATAAGATTATTAACAATTGATTCACCCTCCCTCCCCCCCATAGTTTCTTGAGACATTTTTATTCTAACAATTGGTATCAAAGCTATTGGTCCTCATAGAGAAATCTTGACCGCTTGAGGAGAAGATCTAGTATGTCTTACTTCAAGAAAGAAAGTCCCAAATTTAATGCATGGAAGGACAAGATGAAGACTCTTTTTTTTTGTTTGGGCTTGGATTATTGGATGGTAACCAAGAAATATGCAACACTCAAGATTGAAGATGAGTGGGAAGACCCTACCACAATTGATGAATATTTTTCAATACAACATAATAGAAGCATTGGTAAGTGCATTATCTGATGGTGAATTCTCTGATATCATATATTTGTGCAAGGATAATGATATATGGGAAATATTTTCAGCACTGTATAAAGGATATACATACACTATAGGAGCCAAACTTTAGAATTGGAGAGCGAGGATGGAGACACTTTACATGAAAGGAGATGAAATAGTAAACATGTTTATTCAAAGGGTTACAGAATGTGTAATAGGAATCATGAACAATGGAGGAACCTACACTAAGGATAAGGTCATTGCAAAGATTATGAGATCTTTGAAACTAGTATACAAAACTAAAGTGCATGCCATAGAGGAGATCATACCATTAACCAAAGGTTTCACAAGGGGAATGTTAGTATCCAAGATAACTAAATTTGAGACCATTGAGCTTAAGGATTCCTTACCTAAGGTGAAGATAGATTTAAAGGCAACAGTGCACAAAAATAGAGATGCATGAACAAGTTTTGTAGGTGCTCGCAAATCAAGTAAGTACAATGAAGAGTTAGGAGACTATGTTGATGAATGGGAAGAGATTGAAAAACTTGAAAATTGTGTGGATGATAAGGTCTTAGCCTTGATCACAAGAAGAGAAAGAAAGGGACAAGGTAATTTTGAAGGAAAGTTACCTATAAAATGCTTAATTTTAGTAAAGTTGGCCATTTCTTTTCTAGATGTCCAGCTAGAGTTCCTAAGCATAATCATAAAAATGGGAAATCCATCAAGGATAAAGAATTTTATTATGATAATGATGTTTCATCTGATGATGATGATGATATAAATGAGTTACTTGGATTTGTAGATATTAAAGAAGATAAACCTATCAGAGAAGAAAAAGAATTAGTGTCTCATGTTAACAAAAAGGTTGATGGGATCATAGAAAGTGGTTGTTCAAAACACATGACAAGAGATAAGAATAGATTTTTAAAGTTGAATATGTATAATAGTGGAGTTTTCAAACTAGGTGACAATACTCCTAGAGCTATTGTTGGGATTGGATCCATAACTTTAGATGGTATGACTAATATAGATGATGTACGCCTTGTTGATGGTTTAACACACAATTTGTTGAGTGTTGGTTAGTTTGTGAAAAATGATTATTAGGTGTAATTTAAGGATGCAAAGTGCTCAATCATAAGTGCTAAAGGAGATCTGATATCTATTGGGATTCAGATAGGAAGTAATGTATTTCATCTGAGCTCAAGCAAAGTAATATTTTTTGTTTCAAATTTTAATGATAGTTGGTTACGGAATAGGATATTTTGTCATGTCAACTTCGATAAAATTGTAAGGGAAAGTAATACTAATTCCATTAGAGACCTACCTAGAATTGCAAAGCCTGCTAACACTACATGTAGAGAATGTGAGATGGGAAAGAAAACAAGAATAATTTTTCAGAGAAGATCATTTTCAATAAGGAAAATGTTGGCTCTTGTTCATATAGATCTTTGTGGACCTACTCAGACTGGGTATTAGTTTGGAGACAGGTACGTTATAATTTTCATTAATGATTACTCTAAAATGTAATGGGTTTGTTTTCTTAGAGAAAAATTAGAAGCTTTTGAGAAATTCAGATACTTTAAGGAAAAATTAGAGAATGAGACCAAATTGAAGATAAAGTTATTGAGATCAGACAAATGTTATGAGTTCACATCAAGTGAATTCAATACTTTCTATGATGAACATGGAATTTTGAGGCAAACATCTGCACCTAGAACACTACATTAGAATGGTGTTGTTGAAAGGAGAAAAAAATTAGTCCTTGATGTTGCAAAGACAATGTTGATTGATGGTATTCCTATGGGGGAGTATCCTAGTAATGGTAGAGGCATGCTACACTAGTTGTGTGTTTCATTCATGATAGAGTTTGTCATTGATGGCAACATATGTTACTGATTGGTTATTTAGGAGCTTGCAGAACAGGTTGCAAAGAATTGGTCGAACACCATATAGAAAATCAACATGTGTGCAATTAAAGGGAGACTCCTAATGATGTCTTAGGTCACCATCTATGATCACACATTCTTATGAGTTGATTAGATAGAGTTATGACAAGTTTACTGGAAACTATTTTTCAAAAGACATAAACTAAGTTTTCATAGAGTTGATTACAAAACTTTGTGGATAGCACTCATAGTTGTTTAAGTTATTATGTATGAACATAGGTTCATGTTGGACACTAGATGAAGATATTATTACAATCATATGGAGTCATGATCATAAAGGAAACTTCATATATGACATGTGCTTTGGTGAAGACCTATTTGGAGTCTGACCTGGAACACATTTCAAGTAATGTGATGTATGATCTTAATCAATGGATGTGAATGATTGATTGATGTAACTACTATATTGTAAAATTGTAATAGGTTCTATGTGCATCTTCACATGGGTCCATTTTGTATTTTGTAAATAGGATTTATCCTATGAAGGTTGACCCTGATTTAACTTTTTGTAACTTGTATATAAGGATTGAAATCCTTGGAAAATAGTTATGGAACTGTATATGTGAGATGTAGAGGTGAATACGAGATTTAGGCTGCATTGGATACTATTTAAAGAATATTAGTTTTTCACCTAGGCACAAGGTGGAGCTTTCTTGATAGTAATTGATCAAGAGTAAAAGTACTTTCAAAATAGAAGTATCTCAGACTTAAAGTTGTAAGGTTTGGAGAACATGAGGGTGGATTTAACTCTCAAATATTCTAATCGGGTTGTTGTATTGTACACCCCTAATAGGGATGGACTGCAAGTAGGGTCAATTCCTTAATTGGAATCACATTGTAAAAGGATCATAATAGGATATGTCCTTTAATCAGGACCTACCTATTGTAATACTTGGCTCCTAATAGGGTTAGAGCTCTTAACAGGGTTATTATACCTATAGTGAAGATATTTGTGGGTACCATCCCCACCAGGTTTTTTCCCTTAACAAGTTTTTCCTTGAGAACAAGTCTTGGTGTCTATGTGTATGTTGCATTAATTTTTTAGTTCAATATTTTGTTATAAGCAATAAGTTTGGAGTTAAAGTTTAAGTACTCTATATTGGCATCAAATGATTCGCCCCCCCCCTCTCAGCTGATAGGACACTATCATTTTGACAATTAACAAAAAGGTTGATTAGATCATAGATAGTGGTTGTTCACAACACATGACAAGAGATAAGAATAGATTTGTAATGTTGAATATGTATAATGATGAAGTGGTTAGACTAGGTGACAATACTCCTAGAGCTATTGTTGGGATTTGATCCATTACTTTGGATGGTAAGACTAATACAGATGATGTATGCCTTATTGATGGTTTAACACATAATTTTTTGAGTGTTGGTTAGTTTGTGAAAAAGGGTTATTAGTTGGAATTTAAGGATGGAAAGTTCTCAATCATAAGTTCTAAAGGAGACCTGATTGCTACTGGGATTTAGACAGGAGGTAATGTATTCCATCTGAGATCAAGTGAAGTAAGATGTTTTTTTTCAAAGGTTAATGATAGTTGGTTATGGAATAGGATATTTTTTCATGTCAACTTTGATAACATTGTAAGGGAAAGTAATACTAATGCAATCAAAGACCTACCTAGAATTGTGAAGCCTGCTAACACTACATGCAGAGAATGTGTGATGGGAAAGAAAACAATAAGTATTTTTTAGAGAAGATCATTTTCAACAAGGAAAAAGTTGGCTCTTATTCGTATAGATCTTTGTGGACCTACTCAGACCAGGTCTTAGTTTGGAGATAGGTACATTATACTTTTCATTAATGATTACTCTAAAATGATATGGGTTGGTTTTCTTAGAGAAAAATTAGAAGCTTTTGAGAAATTTAGATACTTTAAGGAAAAAGTAGAGAATGAGACCAGATTGAAGATAAAATGCTTGGGATCATACAGAGGTGGTGAGTTTACATCAGGTGAATTCAATAATTTCTTTAATGAACATGGAATTCTGAGACAAATATCTACACCTAGAACACCACATTAGAATGGTGTTGTTGGAAGGAGAAATAGATTAGTCCTTGATGTTGCAAGGACAATGTTGATTGAAGGGAAAGTGTCACACATTCATTAGAGAGTAGTTAACACTACAGTATAAACAATGGACATAGTATAGGTTAGAGAAGGAACAAGCAAGACACCCTATGAATTATGGTATGATGAAACTCCTTCTGTTAGCTATTTCATAATTTTTGGTAGCAAGTTTTTTATCAAAAGAGATGATGGCATAGAGAAATTTTATGCTAGAAGTAATAAAGGAATCTTCCTTAGGTATTCCACTAATAAAATATAGATGTTACAATTTGAGAACTAACAAAATGATTGAGATTGTGAATGTTAGAATTGATGAAAGGTTTCACGTACAAGAAAGAACATGCAAATTAAATCCTTATGATCTAGATTGGGAAAGGTTTGGAAAGGAGATATTTCAAAGCAATCAAAATCAGCTTCAAATAGGGAAAGGTCAGGAAGAAGTACATGTACAACCACAAGAGGGTTTTTTTACTAAGAACTGAGACAGATATAAATTTGAGTGAACCAGAAGTGTTCAAGACACCTAAGTATATTGTGAAGAATCATCCATAGGATCAAATCATTGGAGACAAGAGTACATGTACTAGGATAATATCATAGTTCAAAAATGCAGTTTGTTTGATCTTGTAGGTTGAGCCAAGAATACCTGATGAGGCCTATAGTTATTAGATTAAGGCAATGAGAGAATAATTGGATCAAATTGAGAAAAAAAAATACTTGAGAACTAGTCCCAAGTCCTAAAGAAAATAATTTCACTGCCACAAAGTGGTTAAAAAAAAAAAAGAATAAAGATGGGTTTGTGATTAGGAATAAATCCATATTAGTGTGTAAGGGATATTCACAGCAAGAAGGAATTGATTTTGAGGATATCTTTGCACCAGTTGTGAGGATAGAGGTAGTTAGGTTGTTCTTGGCCTATGCTACACAAAAATATTTTAAGGTTTATCAAATGGATGTCAATTTTTGATTCCTAAATGGTGATTTGGAAGAAGAAGTTTACATTGAGTAGCTGGATGGTTTTCCTTTGATAGCCGATAGATATATGGTTTACAGATTAAAGAAATAATTCTATGGATTGAAGCAAGCTCCAAAGGCTTGGTATGAAAGTTTGGAAAGGTATTTACTACATCTTGGTTTCAAGAAGGGTAGTGCAAATAGTAACTTGTATCTAAGATGCAATAATAAAGGTACTTTGATAATATAAGTGTTTGTTGATAACATTATCTTCAAGGGTAATGATGCTATGAGTAAAAAGAGTTTGTAGAAGAAATGAAAGGTGATTTTGATATTCCAATGATAGGGGAGATTAAATTCTTCCTAGGACTATAGATAAATCAAAACAAAGATGGGATTTTCATATCACAAAAAAAATCTAAAAGAGTTGCTAAATTTTTTTACCATGGATGAGAGTAAACCAGTTGGAACTCATATGGTGACAAGGAATAAGTTATCTATTTTAGATGAGGAAAATAATATACCTCAGACACAATAAAGATCAATGATTGGAGGGCTTTAGTATCTAACACATACTAGGCATGATATTACTAATGTAGTTGGAATTGTTGCTAGATTTTAGGCAGATCCAAAGGAGGCACATTTTGCAGTAGTAAAAAGGATATTTAGATACCTCAAGGGAACAATTAACATAGGATTATGGTATGATATGTTATATAAATTCTCATTGAATGTTTACAAAAATGTAGATTGGGTAGGATGTGTAGATGATAGGAAAAGCGCTAGTAGAGGAGCCTTTTCCTTTGGAAGAGGTTGATCTCTTGGCTTAGAAAGAAGTAGGACTATGTATCATAATCAATAGAAGAATCATAGTATGTTGTAGAGGCAATCAATTATACTCAAGTCATTTGGATGAATCAAATATTGAAGGATATTGGTGTGAATTTGGGAGAAATTATTATCATATATTGTGATAACACAAGTGCAGTAAACATGTCAAATAACCTAGTGATGCATTCAAAGAGTAAGCATATTGCAATCAAGTATCATTTGATGAGAGATAAAGTGATAGATAAAGTGGTGAAGCTTGAGTCATTAGTACAAAGGAGAAGATAGAAGACATCTTCACCAAACCATTGAGTAAAGATACCTTTGAATATCTCAGAGGTAAGCTTGGGGTCAAATCCCCACAAGCAGGTAACTAAGGAAGTACAAAAGTGCACAGCTTCATCATCTATCAGAGAATTGTCATTTATGGACTTGTTGAAAAAGTCTACTCCTTGAGGGGAGTAGTTGGAAGAGCATAAATAATCAGATCAGGGTGATTTTGCACCTTCTAGTTGAAGGTTTATAAAAGGAAGGAATATATTGTTTTGGCACCCTTTTCCATTGATGTCAAAGGGGGAGAGATATTAGTGAAAAACTCTATTGGTTTAGGAGGATCTTTGAGGAGGATATTGAAAAGGTTGTATAAGAAGGGTCCTCTTAGATTGATGTTTTTTCACACATGTTTCCATCAATGCCAAAGGGGAGATTTTTGGAATTGTTTTCATTCAATAGGTTCATCATTTATGTCAACATATATTCACTTATGGAGACCAAGAATTGATGGATAGTACAAACAAGAAGATTTTAGAAAGTGGTACAGATGTTGTATGATTCATTAGCTCTTGTGGGCTTAGAGATATGTTCCAAGATGTATCTAAAGGTTATTCCTATGGCCATAGATATTTATATGATCATTGGAAAGAGATGGGATTTTTTTTAGAAAAGACTGGTTACAGGAACAAAGACTGAGAGTTTTCACAGATCTAGTTAGAGTGTTTGGAATAGAACTATTGTGTGATGATGAATTTCAGTATGTGCACTTGGGAAATATCATAAGACATCATGAAGAAGATACATTATGATCACAACATGTTCATGTGATTTCGGACGTAATCCATGGCATGTTTTTTTAACATGGAAGTATTTGGGAGCCAACTAGGAAGAGTAACGTGTAGATGATTGATTCATGATTGAATTATGGATGGAGCCAACTTTGGGTGAATTATAATTGTTGTAACATGGTCAAGAATGAATTCTATGTTGTCACCTTGGAAAATTTAATTGTTTTTTATGTAATGAGGTCCTATAATGGCCAACCTCTAGATGAATTATTATTTTCAACTTGTATATAAGGAAGGGTTTCTTCCTTGAGATGGTGTGTGGATTATGACAAAAATATATGAGATGAAAGGCTGTGAGATCTTCTTCTAACAAAGAAGAAGGTTGTGCATCTGGGAAAAAGGATTGGATTATCCTAACAAGCAATTCAAGTATGATAAAGTATATTTTGTAAAGGATTGAAGGTGGATTTAACCTTCTGATTGTATTCAGGCTTGTGACTAGTTGTAATACCCCTAACAGGGTCCAAGACTCCTAATAGGGTCAATCCTTTATCAGGGACCTACCTATTGTATTAATCATCTCCTAACAACACTAGAACTCCTAATAGGGTTTCATTCATATAGTGAATATATTTGTGGGTGTCATCCTCACCAGGGTTTTTCCCTTAACAAGGTTTTCCTCGAGAAAAAATCTTAGTGTTACTTGTGTTCAATGATGTGATTTGGTTTTACATTATGTTTTGCATAAGATTATATTTGGTGTTGAGTTTGATAATATTGTTAACAACTGATTCACCTCCCCCCCTGTCAGTTGCTTGAGACATTGTTATTCAAACATCTTTAGGGACTCATGGATATACCTTTGTTCTTCCTTTCATCCAGCATTATTTTATGTCCCCTTCTCCATAACCTGGTTCAAGGGAACATCTTCTTCCATCCTAATAGGTTGATTAGTTTTTTCTGAGACTTTAGGCCCTCCTTCTCTTGATTTTGAGGTTTCTTTATTATCCCCACTTTTTAAAGGTTTTTTTTACTTCCAAACTTTATTTTTATCCTCCTTGTGCTTTAGAGTATTCTTCGTATCTTTGTTTATTTTTTAAGGACACTTCTTTTCCTAGTTCCCATTCTTTTTTACACATAAATTAGGAAAAAGGAAGTGATTCAAACTCTAGGGGCTGCGGCCACCTACCAAGTTTTGAGACAATGTTTATGGGTCGGGGTAAATTTGAGAACTAGTGGACATTCACACATATTCTTGCATAAACCATCCTAGATTTAGCCATCATCATAGGATCTATGGAAAAATCTCACCAAATGAGATATCTATCCTTAAAAATACATCTTTGTTCTAGTACTCCAATGATAGTCCAGGAAGGCTCACCTAGACTTGTGCCGAGAAAAAAAATGAATCATTGAGGTCCAAGTTAGGTGCCCATTTCTATCAGGCCAAGGATGATTTGAGAAACATCCATGGAATTCCACACAACACATTATAAATGTCTTCATCTTTAAAAAACTTGAATGAGAAGAACCCTTTTGGCATAGCTACAATGTCAACCTGCCCTCTTAGCTGCCATTTTTTCTCATTGATAGACCTCACCACATCTATGTTAGGCATAGGGCCCATAAATTTTCCAACTAGATTCAAACCCATAGCTGAAATAGAATGATAAATCAATGGATTAGGAACTAAAAATGGAAAACTTACCTTTTTGAGGATAAAAAATGTTGTTAATTTTTTGAAAAGAAGACTCACTAGTTAGTCTTACCCTGAAGAGCGAAGACTCATTATAGTTTTCAGCTAGCGGCTTTCCTTTCTGGTCTTGTACTTTTAAATCAATGTTATCACCCTCAGGGACTCATAGGTCAATGAGAGGATCACCACCCTATGATTCTCCCTTGCTTGGTTCTTTCTTTCCATCTACACCCTTCATTGACTTTTCTCCTTTCTATCTAATATGCTACAAAGAAACCAATAATCCACCACTATTAGTTGTAGACCCTATTGGATGACCTATATTTCCAAAATTCCTACCTTTTCTAGAATTCCCACTCTCTCCCATCTCACTCTTTTTAGACTTCCATGGTGTCATGGTCCCCTTTATATTGTTGCAAAGGTTAATGATCTCTATTCTTGAAGTTCCCTTATTAACCCTATTTGTGAGGTGAATTTGATGACTGAAGAAAATACTTACAATAGACAATTGTAATATGAATTTTATGAAAAATTAGATTTAATGATCCAAAATTTCAATGGTTTCACCTTTCGTACCCATGGTTCTATTTAATTTCTCATAGAATTTGGTGGTAAAATTTTAGATGACACATTTGTTGTCATCCTTACTATCAATCAATTTAAAGTTAAACTTGGACTTCCTTGGCTTACTTCGATGATATTTGTATCCTCTCTTATCCATAACTATTTGAATTTTCCCCCTATTAGAGTGTATTGACCTTGACTTCTTTTGGCATTAGATGTCTCTACTAGTTCAATCCCAAAAAGATAATCTCTTTTGATCATATCATAAATAAATAAAAATCCAAAATATTTATAAACTTAGCACTCCTAAGGATGTTCCAACTCATTTTCTTGGACCTTACTTCTCCCTATACTTCATGTTAGGATCAAGAAACACTAGGAGGGGGGTGAATCAGTATTGCAACACTTTTAAGTGAATTACACCTTTTACAAAAATACAATGAAATAACTGAAATGATAAATAAAATTAAACCATACACCATAAGAGAATTCATAACATAATAATTTGTTCTCGAGGAAATCATGGCCAAGGAAAAACCCCAATGGGGATAGTACCCACAAGATGATGCGCTAGTATAAAAGTGTCCCTGTTAGGAGTAATTACAATACATCCAGTACATAATTCCTTGTTAGAGGACTAACCCTGTTAAAGGTCTTCAACCCTATTAGGAGTTGGTAATAGAAAAGGGAGCTCATTTCTCTAATACAAAAGGTTAAATCCACCTTTAAGGACTCACTATCTAGTACATAAAAGATATTACATAAATATCAATGAACTATACTTAGCATCAATATGCTTGATTAGTTCCAATGGAATATCACATCTACTTTTCTATGATATTTTGTATCAATGCTCGCTCATCATAAGATAACTATATTCAAAAACATACACTTCACATCCCAAAATACTTTCTTTTATACCATCTCAAAAATTTATCCTAGTCAGATCCAGTAGGACATAACCAAACATGTCCATAAACATATCAAAAGATAAAATAAGAATACGTTATCAAAGATTTATATACTTTTATTTCATCCCTCTAATTCAAAATAATCAAATTCAAAAACCAATTTAATCCATCGATCCAATGATCGTGATTACCAAAACTGCCCAGTTTCACTAACTTCATAAACCTGTGCCACTATATAATACTCTAACACAACTTGTTTTTGGAAATTTGGCTAAGTAGGATATCATGGTGTTGTCATTATGGCATAATATATTCAGCATTAAGATAGCATGATCCGAGGAAGAAGTTCTGTATAAAGACCTATGAAAATTTTCTAAGTATAACAATGTCTATCTATCTACACAGAAACTATTTTGATTAGCGATGTTCATAGAAGTATGTTCAGTGCATGTACACTTGAACATAGATCATTCCAAGTATATTGAAGCTACATCTAAGATTTCAAGTTTGTACAACATGTATAGAAAGAGATATCGATGTTTTGTAGAGATAGTGTAAAGTCGACCAAAACAAAGCAACTATCAGAAATTGGTTATATTGAGTTAAGAGATTATTTTTTTTATCAAAATAATGACTTAACTAATTATGGATGACATCCTAGATGTTAAGCCTAAGGTAGAAAGAAGTAATTTCATGTTGGAAGCATGTAAAGTTTTGAAGGCTGATGGGAAAGTTGTTTTGTAATAACTTGTATATAAGTAATATACTTGTAAATGTAAAGTGATATATAAGAAAGTAGTATATGTTATGCATAGTTGCAAGAAAGTATTGTATTGATGTATGTTATGCGAAATCTAATATATGACCAGAGTAATGCAAGTTGATGATAAATTTTGAAGAGAATACAAAGCTAGATCAAAATATTAAATATATTCAGCAGTAGTAAAAGGTTTTAATATTTTACCTTTTGTATTTGAGGTTATCATTGTATATTGCATGTGTGGGAAGTGAGCTCATCTTGCATACATTTATGTTTTGTAATAACAAATCCTAATAGGGTTGTGGCTTCTAACAAGGCCTAAAGCCCTTTAACCAGGATAGAGACACTATATGGATGTAATAGAATCCTAAGAGGGTCAATATCTTTAACTAGATACTTTTGATTAGTGGATCAATTGTGGGTACCATCCCCACTAGGATTTTCCCTTGGCCGGGGTTTCCTCGATAAAAAATATGGTGTTATGAGCTCTTTCATTTTATTGTTGTGATTATTATTCAGTTTAGTTCTTATGCAAGATACAAGTTAATTTCATATATGTACCCATAAGTGAGCAAAATTAAAAGTTTGTGAAATACCGATTCACCCCCCTCTTAGTATTTCCCATTTCTAACAATTGGTATCAGAGCTTAGTTACTCAGAACAAAGTTATTCAGAGAAGGCCTAACAACTTGAGTAAGATCTCTATGGATATGGATCAATTGTATAAAAATCTTGATGAAGCTCTTGAACAAATTGATATTCTTACTAAAGAAAGAGATACATTGAAGGAAAAATATGATTGTGTGAAAGACTACATTGAGAAAATAAAAGAAAAGATAAAAGATCTGAAATCAAAGAAAGAACCTACAAGTCAAGTCAAGGATAGTGATGAAGTTTCAAAACTGAAGAAGGAGAATGAGATCCTGAAACATGAACTAAAAATTGTAGACCTAAAGCTAAGCTTGAAAGATGATAACAGCAAAGATGAATCAAATATGAAGTCTGAAAATGGAGATCTGAGATCTAAACTTACCAAAATGACATTTGAATTTGAGACTACTAAATTTTAGTATGCCGAGCTTGTGAAATACAACACAATTGTGAAAGGAGAACTAACTCAATCTAAACAACATCTTGAGAAACTATATTCCTGTAGTGAAAAAATTGATGAACATATTTCTTATAAAAAACCCTCTTATGACAAAATTGGTCTTGGATACTTTGAAAACAAATTCCCAAAGAAGATTGAAGAATGCAAAGAACTAGATGCGAAACAACTTTAGAACAAAGAATAAAAGAAACTAGATGAGTCTAACAAATCTAAAAATGTATCTAACCCACTTGAGCAAGATGAACCACCTAAAGAGATACGAAGACAATTCAAATGTAGATTATTTTCATGCAATTCTTTTGGACATGTGAAAAGAGATTGTAAAAGTAATTAATTCAAACCTATCTCTAGTTATTGTTATAATTGTCATGGTTTTGTACATAGAGTTATTTATTGTAAGAAACATAGATCTAATGATAATGGTTATAGTATAATGTTTAGAAACACTAACCCTGCAAATAAAAGACCTATTGGAGAAATAAACAACATAAGAAATGGAGTTGTGTGTTATAGATGCAATAATTTTGGACATATTGCCAGAAATTGCAGATCACAAATCAATCAATCAGGACCAAGATATGGAAACAATGTTATAGTTTGTCAGATATGCAGTAACATGGGTCATGCAACAAGGTATTGCAGAATGAACAACATGAGAAATCCTAATCCTAGAAGAAATGCAAACTAAACTAGAAGGATTATGAACACCAACATTAGTCAAAAAGGAAATTGCAATAACTTAAAAGAAGTTGATTTTTTCAAGGCCATAGATCAAGAAAGCACACTTAGTATATCAAGATATTAGACAGGTGAAGTATTTGAGAGTAAGTTTGAATCAATTCCAAACTCATCTCAAAATAATTACGCATCAAATCTCATGAATTATGTATTCATATAAGCATCAGAATGGCATAAGATTTAGAATAAGTTGAATTAAGCCTTGAAAAGTTAATATGATCTAGGATAAGATATAAGGAAGCTATGGTTAAGAGCATATAAATTTATGAACATGTATGCGATTACACGAAAAGAAATAAGTTTTGCAAGTAATCAGGAATAGCTTTTTACCATGTATGCACTTATGAAATTAATTTGATGATGATGTCTTGAAGGATTTGAAGGATAAAAAGTGTATTATTGATATTATTTGATCATTCAAGTATTTACAAGATTCATAGAGAGATATCCAGTGGAGATTGAAAGAAGTTTGCAAGATTTGGAGACAAATTCTTTGACAGATCTACGTGGAAGCCCTAAATCATAATTTTGAGGCATTTTACTAAGAATTTATTGTTAAAGTGGTTAATTTTCAGTGCAATCATGGATGCATCATTATTTCACAAAATCAAAGACACTCCTAGACCTAAGATGAAGAAGGAACCAATATAACCCTTTAAAGAAGACCCTAGTTTGGCTTTGTCAGACATTCCAAATGGTGTTTTACATTTAGAAGATGTAAAAGGGTATTTGAGTTGTAAGTTTGAGACAGTAGGAGACAGTAGTTTATCTTTGGAATATGACAAGATATACAAACAAGACATGAGCTACAAAGAACGATATGAACATTTAGGTCAAATTGATATTATCAAGAACACATTTTACTATGAATTTTAGAATGATGAATGGACTAAGATCATTTTGAGAAGAATCCATAATGAAAAGTTTTGGTTGGATGATAGAGTGATAAATATAATAGCTAATTTAATACATTAGGTAACAAGATTGTCTAAGATAGGTGCAATTATCTTAAATGAAAATAATGTAAAGAAAATAATTTAGCTATGACCAAGTCTTCTTATAAAGGAAGAGGCATAGTACTTAGCAAGATTGATCAAGATGATGTGAGATATGTATGCAATATTTTAACCACAAAGTTATGTGCAAGTTCTAGAGACGATGGCATGGCAGCAGGTATGGTGCAAGTATCTTGTCTTATGTGCATTGACAGAGTTGAAGTTGATATATGTGAAATTATGAGAATTCAATTGATTGACAATCTTGAAAAGATTAAGAAAACAAAGAATTCCCAATTTAGATTTTCATCCCTAATCACTTCTATGTTTTTCCATCTTTTGAGAAGATTCCCTTATACTATAGGAGCTGATTGGAATGATGGCAAAAATTTAATTGATAGAATTAACAATGTATATCTCAAACATCCTATTGATAAATTAAATGAGAGTGCCACACTTGTTATCAAAACCTTTCAAAATGAGATGAAGAAGAGATCAAGAATTCCACCCTCTATAGTTGAAAAGTACAAAAATGAAATATGTTTCTTAGTGGACACAGATTTCACCTACATTGAGGTAATAGAAACAAGGAAAGAGTTTGTAGATCCTCTAGAATATGAGATATCTGAAGAGGAAGTTGAAGGATATGCATGTAGATTACTTAAATGAAGACTAGATTCTAAGAGTCCCAGATTTGGAACATTTGAAGATAATTTCAGTACAACACAACAATCACAGGTGCAAAAATTAGCAAAGAAAAGAGTTGACAACACAATAAAAAATATTCTAAAAGATACAGGTATGACCAAGCATGATTTTTGTTAATATGATTTAGAACAATAGAGAGGGGGGTGAATCAATTGTTCTTAGGTCCAGATGTATAAAAATAATCTTTAAACTCTTCAACAAATTAGATCTAATAACCAACACCTACTCGGTCATTATTGATTACATAATAGAAACATATAATAGTGCAATCCACTTATCCAATAGAATCTAACTTGTAAAACACAAAAATGTTCAAACCAAAACATTCACACAAGTATCAACACCAGGATTTATAGTGGAAACCCAATTTGGAAAAAACCACTTTGTAACATGTTACTATTATGTTCACTCTTCTGAAGTGAGCTCAGTTAAAAGCCAACCTTTGCAAATATCAGATCCAATTCCATAGACATATGATGGCTTACTGACCGTGAAACTTTTCCATCTCCATCACTGATTTGCTTGGAACCCTTCAAGCGATCACAACACTTCTCCTTCAGCCTTTTCTGCTTAGATAGTCAATAACATCAACAATACTTCCAGCATCCACTTTTTTTTCAACCTCTCACTTAGGTTTCCTTAATACTACATCTATTAGGTCAATACATCTTTTGCCGCTTAATCTCCTTTGTAGATCTTAGGGTTAGGTCAGATTCATTGAATCCATCCTACATTATGTTCTTCGGCTATCCATTTAGAAATATCTCCAATCTTCTTAAAGATTTAAAATAAAACATTTTATAGTGCATTAAATTCTTTCATATAATCAATAAATAAAGTCAACATGTTTTACATAATCCAAGAATTCAATGATGTTGGCTAGAAATCTAAATTCTTCATCAAATGCAAAATACTGATGCTCAGTCAATACTGTGTCCAACTTCTCAGTCTTCTCTAGAAAGCTCAGTCACCACATAAACTGTTTCCTCAGCTAACACTATCTTCCTCAGCAATTAACTAGTGTTCAGTCAACACTAATTTTACTCGGTACTCACTAGCTCGATTGACACAAACAACACTTGGCTTAAACTAGATTTCTTCACTTTTTCTCGGTTAAGCCTACCAGTTTAATCTTCATTCTTACGTAGATAAAACAATACATTGTCTTATCATTATGCCACATAATCAAGTACTCATTGAAGTATCAAGATAACTCAACCTTTCCTTAGGTGTTGTTGTTACCAACCTTACCTATCCACTTAGCAACACTCAAATACATATAGTACTTTCTTAAATAGCAATAGTCTTACCAGTTAAGGTTTGACATCAATGACAATACAACAATTGCTTCAATTGTAGTTTCCAACAATCTCCCTCTTTGGCATTGATGGCAATAGCATATGAATATCACATGGATTACCAACCAATCCAAAAACTTATTTGTCCATCAAATAAATTTATAATATCCTTAGCTTCATTCTGATACAAAATCAATTAGCCATGCTTGACCATCCACTAAATTTCTCCCACTATCTTGATCTTCTCATTCTGTGTATTCATCTGTCATCATCTCCCTCTTTGACAAAAATGCCAAAGCAGCAACAAAAACATACATCCTGCAAATGTAGATATCATCCTTTCATTTCAGTAGAATATTTCTCCCTCTGTCATCTTTCTTAGGACTTATTCTAACTTTTTTGTGTTCTTCACAACTCTAGGCTGCTCCTAAAGTGTGACCTTTCTCTGCATCAATTTGTTAGATGTTCTTTGCAACACACTTGACGTAGTGCTCCTAGCTTGACTAGGCAGCCTCAATTAGGGGAAGGACCCCTAATTGACTTCTCAGGTATTCATGAGCTTCTTTAGGTAAAGCTTTAGTGAATATATTTGCTAATTTTTCCTTGGTATTCACATATTCCATGTAGATCTCTTTATCTTATACTAGTTCTCTCAAGTAATGATACTTGATGGCAATGTGTTTGGTCTTTTTGTGCATCACTGGGTTTTTAGAGATGTTGATAGCACTTGTGTTGTCATAGAAGATGACAACTAGTTTAGTGATTTCTTCTTTCATGCCTACCAACAATTGCTTTATCCATATCAAATTTGAACAATTCACAGCTGTAGCCACATACTCAACTTTAGCAGTAGATTGGGAAATGCAAATTATTTTTTTGCTTGTCCAGGAAACTAATCTCTATCTAAGAAAGAAAGCTCCACCACTAGTACTCTTTATGTCATCTACATTTCTTTCCCAATCAACATCTATATACAATCTCAGTTCAAATTTTTCATGCTTCTTGTAGTAAAATCCATAGTCAGTAGTTCCCTTCAAATATCTCATGATTCTTTTAACCGCCATCATGTGAGTTTCCTTAGGATTGGCAGAAAATCTTGCCACAATCCCAATAGCTAATGCAATATTTGGTCTGCTATGTAAAACATATTGTAGCTTTTCGATGACAGATCTATACAAAGTTTGGTTAACTTCTACAACATCATCATTCTTAGACAACTTCTATCCAGTAGCCATGGGAGTACTTCCTGGCCTTGAATCTTCATACCAAAGGTTTTCAGTATCTCATGAACATATTTAGACTGAGTGATGAAAATTCCTTTCTCCATCTGATATACTTACAAACCAACAAAAAATTTGATCTCCCCAAACATACTCATTTCAAATTTAGTTTGCATTTCATTTGAGAATTTCTTACACAAGGCATCTTGTCCACCAAATATAATATCATCTACAAAGATCTTGGCTAACAGGATTCCTTTACCTTCTTCATCTTTCATGTACAGATTGCTTGTGTCATTTGTACTTGAGAATCCAATCTGTATTAGGTAGTTGTGAAATCTCTCATACCATGCTCTGGGAGCTTGCTTTAGTCCATACAGTGCTTTATTTAGTTTGCAAACCATGTGTCTTCTATTTGGATCAACAAATCCTTCTAGGTGTTCAATATATACTTCTTCCAATATACCATTTAAAAATATAGACTTGACATCCATTTGGTATACCTTGAAACCTTTAAAGGTAGCATATGGAAGTAGAGTTATGACTCCTTCCAATCTTGCTATAGGGGAAAATGTTTCCCCATAATCTATTCCTTCTTCTTGTGCGTAGCCTTTGCATACCAGCAGAACCTTGTTTCTTGTGATTTGACCATGTTCATTCAGCTTATTATGAAATACCCACTTTGTCCCAATGACATTCTTATCTTCTGGTCTCGGCACCAGAGTCCAGGTATCATTCTTCTCTATCTTTTCAATCACTTCATTCATTGCTTCTATCCAGTCTTCATTTTCTAATGCCTCCTTTGTTGTCTTAGGCTCATATTCACATAGTAAACATGTTGGATCTCTTGTCTTGCTTCTGGTCTGAATTCCAGTATCTTTATCTCCAATAATCTATTTAGGCTTGTGATGTCTCCTTACATATTGTGCTAGAATAGGTTCTGCTCTTCTTTCATTTGGCTCATCAGGTTCACCAACAAGATTGTCAGATTCAGCTTCTAAATGATCGGCAACCTCTTCCTGATACTCAATAGCTTCTTCCTGTCACTCGGTATGTTCTTCTTCTCTCTCAGCATTGTTATCCTGATGCTCGACATTGCTTACTCAAGAATCAGCATCAGGTGCAGGTTTGTCACTTGCCTCTTCTTCCTCTATATACATAAAAGATCTATAATCTTCTGGTACTTTGTTACTGTCAACTTCATTTTTCTCTTTTTTGATCTGTACTCAGTTAAGAGTATAAACGGTTGTACTTATAGCTTCTTTCCAATACTTTTGTGCAACATTATTTTCAATCATTAATGTCCATGCACAGTCCAAGATAGATTTGTTCCTTCTCTCTGCTATACCATTTTGTGGAGGAGTTCTAGGTGTAGACATCTATCTTTTGATCCCTCTATCATTGCAAAATAGATTAAACTCATTTGATGTAAATTATCCACCTCGGTCAGATCTCAAGCACTTTAGGTTTTTAAATGTCTCTTTTTCAACCTTAGCCACATACCACTTAAAGAATTGAAAAGCATCAGATTTTTCTTTTAAGAACATTACATGCATCATTTTGGTATAATCATCAACAAACAAGATAAAATATCTAGCACCACAATAGATTTGTACACCCATCGGTCCATAAAGGTCAGTATGAACCAAATCTAAGATATTCTTAGAAGTAAAGGTTTTGCTCTTGAAACTAGACTTAGTCATCTTACCCAACTGACATTCTTTGCACATTACATTCTTAGGTTTCATCAATCTAGGTAGACCTCTCACTTTATTTTTCTTGCTAATTTCTACCAGATTATCAAAGTTAACATGACATAGCCGCTTATGCCATAACCAAATATCATCAAGTCATGCAATCATACATGTTTCTTCAGATAGGTCTAGATAGAACAAATTACCTCTTGTCTATTCTCCACTTCCAATCAGTTCTCTTGTGGCATCAAATATTTTGGCCTTCCTGTGATGAAACTCCACTCAGTAGCCAGTGCTATTAAGCTGTGCAACACTCAGTAGATTATAATTAAGACCCTCAACCCAATAAGCATTTTCACAAGAGATCTTATCAGTCAGTTTAATCAATCATTTTCCTCTAACAGGACATGGTGCATCATTTCCAAATTTCACACTCCTACCTTTATAATGGTTTAAGGTATCAAACTTACTCTTATCTCTAGTCATATGATGTGAACAACCACTATCAATAATCCATTTATCATTTTTGTTCACAGAAGATATCAATGCAGTTTCCTTATCCTCATCAGATTCATCTTTCATTGCAACATAGACAACTTCAATTTCAAAATCATCACTATTAGTGTTAGTCTCTTCTTCAGCAATGTAGTAGGATTTCTTACCTTTCCATTTGTAGTCCTTGTATCTTCAGTAACCTCTATCTTCTCTTTTGTCTTTATGCTTGTTGTCTCTTTCTTTATCCTTATTATCCCTGTCAGGACATCTAGTAGCTATATGACCAACTTTATTACATGAAAAACATATAATAGGGAGTTTACCTTTATACCTTCCTTTTCCCCTTTTCAATCTTCTAGCCATAAGAGCTTCTAGATCCTCAAGTTCTTCATCAGATGTGCCACTATCACTATCACTTTCACTTTCACTTTCATTGATGCATCTTTCTTTTTCCTTCTTTCACTTATTCAAAACCATTTGTGACTTAAAAGTAGATTCAATACTACCAACAGTGAAGATATCATAGTTATAAAGTTCAAAAGTAGTAAGCTTACCAACCAAACTTTCTAAAGTAAGGGCATTAGGAGAGTTACATCTAGATTCTTGAATTGCAAAAATTTTGATTGCATAGATAGGACACAGAGTTCTCAATACTTTTCCTATTACAATTTCATCCTCAATAGTTCCATTTTCTCCTCTAATAGCATTTACAACTTCTTTTATTCTACCACAATATTGTGCAATATTCTCACCTTCTTGCATTCTCATTTCATCAAATTTACCTCTTAGGCTCTCAGCTTTTTCTCTCAACACATTCACATCACCGCCATAAATGCTTGAAAGGGTGTCCCACATTTTCTTTATAGTACTGCAGTCTTTGATGTCTTCAAATTCTAGATAACTTAGGGCAGATGCAATCTCCAACATTGCTTGGTTGTGCTCTTGTTTAGCTTTCATTTCCTTAGCAATCAGAGGTGCAACAGGTGTAACATAGTCATGCTCAATGTAATACTTAGCAGAATCACCAATACCAACCAGATAAAACTTCATCAAGCTTTGCCATGCAGGAAAGTTTTCCTTATTCAGCTTTGGTACCTCCTTCTTATACATCTTGATCATTTGCTTCAAGTACCTTCAAAATTGTTCTCTGTAAGCACCAATAGCTCTGATACCAATTGTTAATATGATTTAGAACAATAGAGAGGGGGGCCAAATCAGTTGTTCTCAGGTCCAGATGTATAAAAACAATCTTTAAACTCTTCAACAAATCAAATCTAATAACCAACACCTACTCGGTCATTACTGATTGCATAACATAAACATATAACAGTGTAGTCCACTTATCCAATATCATCTAACTTGTAAAACATAGAAATGTTCAAACCAAAACATTCACACAAGTATCAACACTAGGATTTATAGTGGAAACCCAATTTGGGAAAAACCACTTTGTAACATGTTACTATTATGTTCACTCTTCTGAAGTGAGCTCGGTGAAAATCCAACCTTTGCAAATATCAAATCCAATTCCATAGACATATGCTAGCTTACTGACTATGAACCTTTTCCATCTCCATCATTGATCTGCTTGGAACCCTTCAAGTGATCACAACACTTCTCCTTCAGCCTTTTCTACTTAGACAGTCAATAACATCAACAATACTTCCAGCATCCACTTTTTTTTCAACCTCTCACTTAGGTTTCCTTAATACTACCTCTATTAGGTCAATACATCTTTTTCCACTCAATCTCCTTTGTAGATCTTAGGGTTAGGTCAAATTCATTGAATCTATCCTACATTATAGTCTTCGGCTATCCTTTTAGAAATATCTTGAATCTTCTTAAAGATTTACAATAAAACTTTTTATAGTGCATTAAATGATTTCATACAATCAATAAATAAAGTCAACACATTTTACATAATCCAATAATTCAACGATGTCGGCTGGAAATCTAAATTCTTCATCAAATTCAAAATACTGATGCTCGGTCAATACTGTGTCCAACTTCTCAGTCTTCTCTGGAAAGCTCGATCACCACATAAACTATTTCCTCAGCTAACACTATCTTCCTTAGCAATTAATTGGTGTTTGGTCAACACTGATTTTACTCAGCACTCACTAGCTCGGTCGACACAAACAACACTCGGCTTAAACTAGATTTCTTCACTTTTTCTCGGTTAAGCCTACTAGTTTAGTCTTCATTCTTACCTAGATAAACAATACATTGTCTTATCATTGTGCCACATAATCATGTACTCATTGAAGTATCAAGATAACTCAACCTTTCCTTAGGTGTTGTTGTTACCAACCTTGCCCATCCCCTTAGCAACACTCAAATAGATATAGTACTTTCTTAAATAGAAATAGTCTTACCAGTTAAGGTTTGACATCAATGACAATACAACAATTGGTTCAATTGCAGTTTCCAACAGATTTTAACATTGTGAAACAAACTGTAGTAGCAATTAGAGATATTGGATAGAAGGAAGTATTGTCAGTTCCACCATTGATATCCAAACCAACCCCTGCTGGGGATATTCAAGATATTGATGAAGATATTGTAGAATCTACTGAGTTGAATAAATCACTAGATAAGCCAACAATAGAAAGAAAATCTACTAGATCCTCCTCCACTATAGCAACTAAGATTGTGAAAGAGATGGCAAGTGGACCAGGTAAGAGATAGAAAACTATATTTTCTCTAGTAGAAAGGATAAGGACTATAGAAGCAAAATCACAAGTATATGAAGAGGTAGACATCAGCAAAAAGAAGCAATGGAAGCCTAAGATTGAAAAAGTGAATCCTTTAATTATTAATGAAGGAGATTTCACTAAATTGATTAAGTACTATGAGATGTATAATAATTTTGAGAAATTGAACCTTGAGAATGCAGTTTTCAGACATATGATTCTTGCTGACAATAAATTTTAGGACATCAAGGATAAGTTAGCAGATAATCTCTATGAGAAGTTAGTTAACTGGAAAAGGAGAGAAATAGAAGAAGATAAAAGCATAAGAGAAAGATTTTTAAGGAAACTTTGTGAAATAAAAGATGAAGATCACTTTTAAAAAATCATGAAAAACCTTGGCACCCATCTGAGGAGAAAAAGAAGAACAATTATGATTATGGGAGGAAATTATGAGGAAATTAACAGAGAAATTGAGGAAGCAGTTGTAAAAGTAATAACCTCTAGACCACAAGAGATACTTAGTGAATCCGAACAGACAGCATAAGAAGAGCCACAGACAAAAGAAACAATAGTTCTGCCACCCTCCATCCACATTGATGATGAATCTATGCATGTAGAAGGCACAAACATCACTATAGATAGAGAAGAGAATCCATTTGAATATTAAGGAGCAGACGTTGGTAATTTTCAAGAAGTTAATGATCAGGAGGATGAAACAGTAAATAAGGTAGATGATGTGGAAGAAGCAAGAGGAGAAGAGAAGAAAGAAAAATCATAGATATAAAAGGATAGCATGGTAGAAGAGAAGCAAGTAGTGTATGAAGAACAGATCAAAATAGTTTCACCACAAAAGGGCACAACAGAAAACCTACCTAGACCACCCATGGAATCAGTTTTAGAAAGCTTGGGAGTAGAAGCTGGTGATGATGATCAAATAGAGTTGATCTCATCTCTAAACCAGATTATTGGAAAGAATAAGAAGGTGAAGAGCCTAGAAGGAGCACTACTTGAGGTAACCATCAAACTTCAAGGAATCATATCAACACAAGTTAGTGAAGTTGATCCGCAAAATAAATAAAGAGAGGTAATAAAAGTTTTTGACAGTGAATTTACTACCCTCTCAGTATTTCCTATTTCTAACAATTGATCAATAAAAGCTCAAATAGCTCAAGATGCACAATTATTTCAATTCACTTGTTGGAATATCATAAATGATTTTGATAATCTTGATGTTTGTATTAAATAGTTGAGGAGATGCTTAGAAAGAGGCAAAGAATTGTACAATCAGTGTACATTATCACACAGTCACATCTCAGAGATTTGGAGAAGTTGAGAATCAAAGAAGCAAAGTTACAAGCCACAGTGAATGAATTATAGAATCCAAGTATAAAGATAACTAATATTGAGAAGAAAATAATAAGAATTTATGATGAGATAAGACTTCTTGAGAATGAGAAGAAAATAAAATTGAAGAGATTTTCTCTACTCAGAGAGCACCTAACTTTGAAGATCGGTACTATAGAGAATCAACTGGAGGAATGCATTTTATCAAAGACATTGTATAATAAATTTTCATATTCAAATCTTAAAGTAGTTGAGATAGCATCCTATGGGCTATGTGCATTACTTAGTGTATCTAATTCTATCAAGAAGACATGGGATAAAGAGATTGAAAATATGAAGGTGAACTTTACAAATTGTACATCAATTCTTCCAACTTTGTAACATTGAAGATAGGAAGGTAAATCAAAATTTTGACCAACATATACATATAATTGACACCTTTGTCATTGTTGTCAAAGGGGGAGTAGTATCGTATGAGAAAATTGTGTATATGTATAAGATATAGATATGCAGAATAGTATGAGGTATAATCTAAGGGGTGGTACCCTTATGGAGAAATAAGTAGACATGTATGATCAACATATCTTTTGTAAATGATGTAATGGTCCTATGTTACAGTATGTTACACCTTTTTAAAATTTTGTGATAAGTTTTTATTTGGGACTTAGCCAATTTTCCCATATGTTGCCACCAATGACAAAGGGGTAGATTTTTGGAAATTTTTATAAGTAGGATATTATGGTGTTGTCATTATGGTAACATATATTCAGTATTAAGACAACATGAATCGAGGAGGGAGTTCTGTATAAAGACCTATGAAAATTGTCTAAGTATAATAGTGTCTATCTATCTACACAGAGACTGTTTTTAGTAGCGATGTTCACAAAAGAATGTTCAGTGCATGCACACTTGAACATAGATCATTCTAGGTATATTGAAGCTACATCTAAGAGTGCAAGTCTGTATGGCATGTACGAAAAGAGATATCGATATTTTACAGAGATAGTGTAAAATCGACCAGAACAAAGTAGCAATTAGAAATTGGTTATATTGAGTTAAGGGATTATTTTATTTATCAAAATAATGACTTAACTAATTAGATATGACATCCTAGATGTTAACCCTAAGGCAAAAAGAAGTAATTTCATGTTGGAAGTGTGTAAATTTTTTAATGTTGAGGGGAAAGTTGTTTTGTAATAACTTGTATATAAGTAAGATGCTTCTAAATGTAAAGTGATATATAAGCAAGTAGTATATGTTATGTGTAGTTGAAAGAAAGTATTGTATTGATGTATGTTATGCGAAATCTTATATATGATCAAATTAATGCAAGATGATGATAAGTTTTGAAAAGACTACAAAGCTAGATCAAAATATTGAAGATATTCAACACCAGTAAAAGGTTTTTATATTTTGCCTTTTGTATATGAGGTTATCATTGCATATTGCATGTCTGGGAAGTGCACTCATCTTTCATACATTTATGTTTTGTAATAACAACTCCTAATAGGGTTGAGGCTTATAACAAGGCCTAAAGTCCTTTAACAATGACAAAGACACTATACGGATGTAATATACTCCTAACATGGTCAATATCTTTAACCAGATACTTTTGATTAGTGGATCAGTTGTGGGTACCATCCCCACCAGGGTTTTCTCTTTTTTAGGGTTTTATCGAGAACAAACATGGTGTTACGAGTTCTTTCATTTTATTGTTGTGTTTATTATTCAGTTTATTTAGTTTAGTTTCTTATGCAAGCTACAAGTTAATTTCATATATCCATAAGTGGGCAAAAGTAAAAGTTTGTGAAATATTGATTCACCCCCGCCCTCTCAGTATTTCCTATTTCTAACACTTGTATCACATAACAACACTTTTGGTCATAATAGAATCTCATGTACATCATATATATCATATTCCCAGAATTGTGTGACCATCTAATCAAACCTCTATTCTCACTGTCCAAAACTATTTGACTATACCCAGTGAATTCTTCCTAAACTTAGACATTTTTCACTAATCTATCCTAGGAAAACACATCATCAATACTAGTGCCCATACCAGAGAGATATGTTTCCATCAATGCAAAAATTTGTATGGTTGAATGATATACACTTTCCAACAATATCCCCTTTTTCATTGATGGCAATACTTAGTGAAAAATGGCTAAGTGTCCAATGTTAAAAATAAAAGTTCTCTATACAGATGATCTTCATAGTTATCCCCCTTATCATATAGTCTATATACATAAAATCATACTACATTTTTCACTCTATTTCTCCCCCTTTCACATTTATGGAAAAGGTGAAGTACAAAAATATACTAACTATATATATAGGCCAAAACTTCTACACAATAATAAATTGATCTATACCTAATGAAGTATATCTACAATATTTACCTTCAGGGTTTGAAGATCACTGTCACATGTCTTCTTCAATGATTATGTCACTTGGAGTTGTCTTCATAGTGTATATACTCCTATCTCAGCTACCTCCAAGTCTTTGGGTCCAAAAATTGAATAAGACTTTTGTGAAAATTCTACCACCTCAAGGTCCTTCTCCGTCACTTCAATCTTAGGAGTAATTAGACTCCTAAATCGGAAAACCTCTTTTTAACTCTTCATTTTTAAGAATGAAGAATACTAATCTTATCCTCTTATCCTTAACACTTCCTTGTCAAGATCTGAGATAGCTTGGTTAGATTTATCATAATCTATTGCTAGCTTCTCCAAGATTTCATCACTTTCTCTGATGCTATTTTCCAAATCTGATATATATTTAGTTGATTTAACACATTGAAAATATATCTTGTTTTCTTGAACAATACATTCTTTATATGTTCATCCATCGAATTTAGAATCCTTAGCAATAGACTTACATACCTCTGAGAATATTTTCATCTTGTATTCCTTGTCCACCTTTTCCTTTGTTGCATGCTCAATATATTTGAAATGAATATCAAAATCATCAAGGACTTTATCAATTTTGTCTACTGTACCGCCACCTTGGAAAACAAAAGGAATGGGAAAAAGTTTATTGAAAGTATCTAATGTTCTACCCAGTATCTTTTCCTTCTTATCTGACTTCTCAAACCTTTCCTTTTCTTTTGCAAAGACTATCAATGATAGCTTCATTAAAAGATCTTCATCATATGTCTCCAAGTTTTCTTCACCAACTCATGTCTTTCCAAAATTAATTGCCAAAAATGGGTTTTCAAGCAATTTCTTATTGCTAGAAGGAATGGGAGTCTGATCAATACTTTCCATTTTCTCTATCACCTTCTCTACTCCTAGAGATTTTTTATTAATAGGCTCATTAGCTTCTTCCCTCTTTCTTTCATCTATTATTTCTTTGATCTCTTTAGAATTAATGATATTTTTGTCCTTATCCTTATCCTTATTGTGATTTACCTCCTCTTCTACTTCCAATCCAATTTCTTGAATCTCATCATTTGATATAAAGTTTCCTTGAAATGGATCAAGCTCCTTCTCATCTTAAAACATGTCAAGTGTAATGGGAACTCCTGCAAAAAATAAATTAGCTTTTTGCACAGTACTGTAGAACTAATTTGTATCCTCATCCTCCTTACTCTTCTCAACTTCGCAAGGTTTATCTGATTGATCCTTGATTGAAATGCCCTTGGAAATTGGTACATGTGGCCCTTGGTAATTTTATTCCATCAACACTTTAGATATAGATTTTTCTATTTCTTCTCCAATCTCATCATACAATCTAGCCATTATATTGATAATTTTCCTCTTTAATCTCATATGAACATTAACTTTCTTAATAATTCAATCTATCTCCTTATAATTTTTGCATAACTGATGATCAGATAAGTTGAGTATATTATGGTATGTGTTTTATGCTGATATGATGATACATGATAAATTATGATATTTGCATTGATGTCAAATAGGTGTTTATTTGTTGACTATTTCCTTGATAAGCAGAGGAATTATCTATTGAATGAATCTTGAGTTGTGTTGAGAGTTGGAGTGTGCGATCATAATGGAAGACTAAGTAATATCTCTAGATGCTATATCTATGACCACATGGGTTTATCTTATGTATGTTGTGATTTATGATTGATTTAAGGTTGACAAGTCAACAGGAAGAAGACGATGATGTTGTAGCATGTTGTGATAAAATGATTATGTGTTCAAAGCATCATAATGATGTGGAAGATTGATGTGGAAAGATGAGTTGGTATTTTTATGATCATGGTGATTAAATCTCTTTTAGTTGTGCAAGAATATTGGAAAGTGTGATATGGTTTGAATTTTTCCTTTTTAAATCAATTGTGTAAAGGATCTAGAGGCTGACATGAATCTAAAATTATAAATTATAATTGGTATTACATTTAAAGGTTCAAGGATTGAGCGGGAATCTATTATAATGTTGTATCAAGGATATTTTTCCATCTTAAGTTGTAAAGCATGTTTATATTATTTTTTATATATTATAATGTGTGTGTAGGAAGCAAGAAGAAGATGAAGAATGACTGCAAGAGGTTGCAATCAGAGGTCTTGAAAAGGATATATGTAAAGAAGAGTTTGAGAATGAATTAGATTTGTATTGGATGAGAATAAGGCTATTTACCTAATCATTTTCACTTGTTGATCCCTAACAATTTCATCGAGAGAAATTCCTTAAGTAGGTAGATCCTAATAGGTCTAATTTGTGAATCCTTTAACAGGGTGATACACTCACTTGTGTTTGAAGTCCTTTAACTAGGCCACTCCTAAAAGGGTGAAGCTCCTAATAGGACTAAAGGTAAATCCCTTGACTGGGTGACTCCTAATAGGGTATTTCTCTTAACGGGGCCTATTGTAAGATTTTAATAAAGCCAATCTCTTAATTGGGAATGCTCTATAAGAGTGCATTTTTGTGAGTAGGTGTCATCCTTGTCATGGTTTTCCCCAAATTGGTTCTCCATGATAAAAATATAGGTATTATGTGTTGACTTGTGTGGATGATTATCTTTGATGTGATGTTTAATTCATGTCAAGCTTAAAAGGGTGAATGCATGTTGATAAGAGAATATGGAAATGTATTAAAAGAATTAGATTTTTGTGATTAGATACATTACTGATTCATCCTCCCCCCCTCTCAGTAATCTTGGACCTGATTATACTAAAAATTGGTATTAGATCATTGGTCCTCTTTGTGGTCAGCCTAATAGCTTGAGGAAAAGATCTAATGATGAGGAAGGATCCTCCTATGTTTAACAAGGACAACTACTTGGTATGGAGTGAATAAAATTTATGGGATCAAAATATTGGATGCATGTCACAAATAAGTGTACCACTCCTACTAGAACACTTAATGCAGATCAACTAAAGGAATAATAGGAGAATACTCAAGCATAAGAAGACATTGTAAGTACTCTATTTGATACTAAATATGTTGATGTTATTGGCATCCATACTGCCTATGAAGTTTTAGAAAATTTGAAACTAATATATGATGGATATTTTCATGTGCAAAAAGTTAAAGAAGACAGTCTTAGAGGAAATATGATGACATGAAGATGGTAGAAGGTGAAAATATTGCTCAATATGGTCAAAGAATAAAAGAAGTTGTTGGTTCTATCAGAGGTGTTGGTGTAACTATTTATGAAGACATTGTGGTAAGTAAAATGATGAGAAAATTATTGTCTTCTTATGCCATCAGAGTATCTACCATAAATGAGCTGAGAACTTTTGAAAAAGTTAGTATAGATGGACTAATTGGTAATCTTACTACATTTGAGCTAAATAAATTTGATAATAGTGTTCCTAGAGTTGAAGAAACCTTAAAGGCATCAATGTCAAATGTACCAGTAAGGAAAGGTAAAGAGTTAAGTCATGATTTTGATTGCATGTGAAGTTTTTCTAAGGAATTTGAATCTCTTTTGGATGATGAAAGGAGACGAGGAGAATTTTAACCATTGCTTACAACAAAATTTCCTAGAGGGACTGGTAAGTATAAGGGTAAGCTACCACTAAATTATTTTTCATGTAATAAGATTGGACATATTTATGCTAGATGTCCTAATGGTGAACAAAAGGATAAGTTCAGGAAATTTAAGAGGAAAGAAAAGAAATAATGCTATGTTGCAGTTGATTAAAGGAGTTACTGATGAGGAATCAGATGATAATGAGAAAGAGGAGATAGTGTTTGTTGTAGTAAAGGAAGATCCATCATAAGAAGAAAATGAATTGATCTCTCACATGGGACAAAATGATGAATAGATTATAGACAGTGAGTGCTCACATCACATGATTAGTGAAAAGAGTAACTTCTCTAAACTTAATGTTAAAGATGGTGGTGTGGTAAGATTTGGTAACAATTCACCTTGCTTAGTTAAAGGAAAAGGCACTATATATATGAATGGAAAGAGTAATATAGATTAATTTTACTTTGTGGATGATCTAACTTATAATCTATTAAGTGTGGGTCAGCTAAACAATAAGGGTTACTAATTAGAATTCAAAGGTGGTGTATGAAGAATAATTGGAAGCTTGGGTGATGAGATTACAACTATTAGGTAGACTAGGGGTAACTTATTCCATCTGAATAATAATGTGAACATTTGTTTGGTTGCTAAGCTTGAACATAGTTGATTGTGGCATAGAATATTTTGTCATGTTAACTTTGACAGTTTGATAAAAGTTTGTAAGACATGCAATAAGAGGATTTCCACAATATGTGAAACTCGATAACATAATTTGTAAGGAATTTCAGTTGGGTAAGTTGACTAGCTCTACTTTTAAGTGCAAATATTTTTCATCAGAGAACATACTTGACTTGGTGCATACTGATCTTTGTGGGCCTATGAGATAGAAAATTTAAAATGGTGATAGATATTTCATATTGTTTACCAATAACTACTCAAGAATTATGTGGGTCACTTTCATGGAGGAGAAGTCTGATGCATTCCTAAAGTTTAAAGCATTCAAGGAACTAGTGGAAAAAGAATCAGGAAAAAGTATGAAGTGTTCAAGATGTGATAGAGGAGGTGAGTTTACTTGTGCAGAATTTGTCAAATACTGTGAAGATAATGGAATCAAGAGACAAATGTATTCTCCAAGAACCCCACAACAAAATGGTGTTGCAGAGAGGAAGAACATAACTATAGTCGATGCTACAAGGATTATTTTTATTCAAGGTAATGTACCAAAGATGTATTGGAGAGAAGCAATTAATACTATTTTTTATACAGTAAACTAGGTGCAAGTAAAGAAAGGAACCGATAAGACACCTTATGAGCTTTGGTATGGTCACTCTCCTAGTGTTAAATTTTCAAAGTCTTTGGTAGTAGATGTTACATTAAAATGGATGGTCACTTAGCAAGTTTGAATCAAAAAGTGATGAAGGCACTTTCTTGGGTTATTCTACTAAAAGTAAAGAATAAAAGTGCTTTAATAAGAGAACTAACAAAATGATTGAGAGTGATAATGCAAATATTGATGAATACCCTAAAAATTTTGATGATTCAAACAAGAAAGTAACTAAGGATGATTGAGAAATTATTTACATTGAATTGGAAGTGCATGAACCAATTGAACAATATAATGTGCAAGAAGTGGTTCAACTGGAAAAACAAGAAGAAGCTCCTAGACCTAAGCTAGTAATACCTAGGTATGTGAATTTAAATCACTCTACTAATTAGATTATTGGTGATGAGAATGCAGGTTTTCTAACCAAAAGAGATCTTAGAGAAAGTATTTGTTTGATCTCAAAATATGAGCCTAGAATAGTGAAGGAAGAAATCAAGGATGAAGATTGGGTAAGAGCTCTGGAGGAAGAGCTTGATCAAAATTAGAATAATGATATGTGGACACTTGTTCCTAGACCTAAAGATAAAAATGTGATTGGTACCAAATGGGCTTTTAGGAACAAACTGAATGAACATGGAGATGTGATCAGGAACGAGGAAAGTATTTTACGCAAACAATATGCACAAGAAGAAATAATGGACTATGGTGAGACTTTTTCTCCAGTAGAAAGATTAGAAGGGGTAAGAATTCTACTTTCTTATGTTGCATATAAGAAATTCAAAGTTTTCCAAATGGATGTAAAATCTTCTTTCTTGAATGGTGTTCTTGAAGAAGTCTACATAGAACAACCAGATGGTTTTTCTTTGACAAAATAAAAGGACATGGTATATGAAAACTACATAAGGAATTATATGGACTAAAACAAGCACCAAGAGAATGGTATGAAAGGTTACATCCCTATCTAATCAAGATTGGTTATGATAGAACATATGGTGATAGTAATATTTATCTTAAAATTGAAGGAGATAAGTTGTTGATATCTGAAGTATTTTTTGATAATATTATCTTTAGAGATAATGAGATGATTTTAGCATTTTCTAATGAAATGAAAGATTTTTAAATTTCTATGATTGGTGAGATCAAATTTTTAATTGGATTATAGGTTTCACAATTGAATAATGGTATATATATCAGTCAAACCAAGTATGTAAAAGAAGAATTAAAGACTTTTGGTATGTATGATTCCAAACCAATTGGTATTATCATGGTTATAGGTTATAAATTGTCTAGGGATGATGAATCTGATGTTTTTGATACTATTTTGTACAAATCTATCATTGTTAAGTTGCACTATGTTGGTCATAGTAGACTAGACATTGCTCAAGAGGATGGTAATGTTGCAAGATTTCAAGAAAATCCTAAGTTGTCACACATGGTTGTAGTTAAGAGGATTTTTAGATATCTAAAAGGTACTATGGATTATGGATTATGGTATCCTCACAAAGGACATTTCAATTTGGAGGTGTATATAGATTCTAATTGGGTAGGAAATATGGATGATAGGAAGACCATAATGGGTGGTACATTCTTTCTTAGATGAAGACTTTTATCTTGGACAAGCACAAAATATAAATGTATTTCACAATCCACAATAGAGGCAAAATATGTGGTTGTAGAAATTAATTGTTCTCAAATTTCTTGGCTAAAGAAAATTCTTGAAGGAATTAAGGAGAAGGTAACAAAAATGGTAAAAATGTATTGTGATAATACCAGTGTTATAAAAATTTATAAGAATCCTATTATGCACTCAAAGACTATGCACATTTCAAATAAGTATCACTTTCTAAGATATAAAGTACAAGAGAAGGAGGTTAAGTTGCAATCTATACCAACAAAGGAACAAATAGTAGATATTTTCACAAAGCCACTACCTAAGGATACTTTTGAGTATCTTAGAAGTAAGTTAGGGGTTATCCTCTTAGCTGAACAGGATTTAGATGCAAATATTGCATCAATCCAATAGACCTAATGCTATATCTTTAACTTTGGGTTGAAGTCAAGGGGAGTACTCCTTAGGGGGAGTAGTTATAAATAAGATGAAGAAAGTTGCACCAAAAAGAAGACTTAGGCATGTTGAATCTTTGGCATTATTTTCAAATGGGGAGAGTTTCAAATGTTTGACCCAAAAAAAGGAGAAAAGAAGAGAAGGAGATTAAGGAAGAGTATCTGAGATGGTGAGCAAAGATTGAGGTATGTGTATCAAGAATAGTATGGTATTGATATGGTATATTTGGTGTTGTTATCAATGCCAAAGGGGGATATTTTTGGCATAACTAATGATTGGATGAGTTGAGTGTATTATGGTATTTTTTTTATGTTGATCTGATGGTGGGATGATCAATTATGATATTTTCATTGATGTCAACTAGGTATTTATTTTTTGACCATGTTCTTGATAAGCATAGGAATGATCAGTTGAATGAATCTTGATTTGTGTTGAGAGTTGGAGTGTGTGATCATAATGGAGACTAAGTGATGTCTCTAGATGCTATATATATGACCACACAGGTTTATCTTATGTATGTTTTGACTTATGATTGATTTAAGGGTGATAGGTCAACAAGAAGAATGAGATGAACCCAAGGAGTGATGATTTGATTATTTTGTCAAACAGGGTTGGACTCAAGTGTTATGATTCAAGATATATTATCTTGACTATGTTATGGAGTTGTTGGTGCAACCACATCATGATTGGTGAGTGGAAGATAGAGTTACAATGGATAGAAGATCACTCTGTGAAAAGTAAAATAAGTTCTTAGTATAATCAGTCAAATCCTTAACCGGTGATGTTGCATTGTGTTGCGATAAATAATTGTGTGTTCAAAGGATCGTAGTGACATGGTAGATCGATGTGGAATGATGATTTAGCATTTTTATGATTATGGTGATCAAATATCTTATAGTTGTGCAAGAACAATGGAAAGTGTGATATGGTTTGACTTTTTCCTTATCAAATCAATCGTACAAAGGATCTAGAGGTTGACATGAATCTAAAATTGTAAATGATAATTGGTATTATGTTTTAGGGCTCAATAATTGAGAAGGTTATGTATTTTAATGATGTATTAGGGATATTTTTCTACCTTAAGTTGTAAAGCATATTTATATCATTTTTTATTTATTATGATGTGTGTGGAGGAAGAAAGAGGAAGAAGAAGAACAATTAATAAAGGTTGCAATCAAAGGTCTTGCAAAGGTTGCATATGAAGTAAAGTTTGAGCATGAATTGGATCTATATTGGCTAAGAATAGAGCTATTTTTTAGATCATTTTCACTTGTTGATCTCTAATAGTTTCATCAAGAAAAATCCCTTAACAGGGTAGATCCTAACAAGTCTAATTTTTAAATCCTTTAACAGGGTGACACATTAACTTGTATTTGAATTATTTTAACTAGGACACTCCCAAAAAGGTGAAGTTCCTTATAAGTTCTTTCTCTTAACCAGGCCTATTGTAAGCTTTTAACAGCGATAAGCTCTTAATCAAGCATGCTCTAGAAGAGTGGATTTTACTTACTATGTGTCATCCCCATCATGGTTTTCCCTAGTTAGGTTTCCACAATAAAAATAATAGTGTTATGTGTAGATTTGTGGGTGTGATTATATTTGATGTGATGTTTATTTCATGTTAAGGTTAAAAGAGTGAATGCATGTTGGTAAGAGAATATGGAAATGAATTTAAAGGATTAGATTTTTGTGATTAGATATATTATTGATTTACCCCCACTCTTAGTAATATTGGACCTAATTATACTAACATATAAGTAATCAAAGTTCAATTATCTTGCAATTTTTTCCCTCTTATTCTCTGATCCTTTTCAAAGAACGCTATCTCCTAACATCTAACTTATCAAATAACTCTTGAGAAATTCAACCTTCTATCTCTATAAGGCTCTTCTTGAAATTCAAAAGATGGTTTATAATTGAATCCTCTAATAAATTTTGTTCCTTATCACTGTATCTATCATAATACTTGTTCAACTGTTTAATCATACCTTTTTTTTCAATTTTGTCTATAATCTTTTTCATATCAAGTTTCCATTTGGACTTCTCATCATTTTTCTTGTCTTCTATCTTTGACTTATTTTCTGCATGCTTAGCAACTTTAGGAAGTGGTTCAATCTTCTTTGTCTTTTTTGGTCCAGGACCCTTAGCCATAGTATTTTGTCTAGATATCCATGCAAGCCTCAGAACCTCAGGAAATACCTTAGGAACTTCTTCCTTCTCCTTTTCTTTCTTGACAAGAGGTGTCCTTTTAGAAGTTCTCCTTGTAACTCTTTGTAGTGTAGAAGAAATGTATGTAGGAGAGACTATTGGTAAGGGTGAATATGATATCTCCAAAGGCTCAAGTACAATAGAACCTTCACCTTCCACCATCACAGGGGTGAGATATTTTTCTTTTGTACTCTTTTTCTCAATTCTACCATATGTGCTTTGGAAATACCTTCATTCTCTAAAACATCATCAACATTCTTCTACACTTTCCTTTTCCTAGAACTTCTGGTGAGTTCTTCCAGTACTTTTAGTAACTTTTCCTAATAAGTAACCCATCTCTCTATATTAGTATCCTTTTCCATTTAAATTATAGCATCAATATGTTGAGTGACAAAAATAGGATATACCTCATAACCCATAGGGGTTATCCATTGAACTCTAAGCTCTACAGCTTCTATGCATGTGCAATTTGTCTAAACCATTAAGAAAATTAAATTTTTATACCTATCAACAATCTCCTTAGTAATTCTCATCCTTTTCTTCATCTCTCTCTGAAATCTCTTGAATAGACAAAATAAATCACTATCAATCTATCTTTTGCTTTGCATTTTGTAGTATTATGAGATCTAAATAGTAGTAGGAACATCATCTTTCCATGCATGAGGATGCATGCTAGGAAACCTATGAATGATATGGAATAACATGTGAATTATCATAGATCCAAATCTGAAAGGTTGTGACATGTCATGTTTGATTCTCCTCAAGTTTTCCAAAATTTGTGTGCTTATTATTTCACAAATGTCATAGTGTCTATTCTCTTTCACCATTCTATACATCGCATGAATGATACCTACTAAAACTAAGTTAACTTTGTTTCTATAATACATTTTTTAATCTCAATATCATATAAATTAAGCTCACATCCTATTATCTGATATTTGCGATCATCATGGCATGCTTGTGCGACTTCACTCATGTAAGACTCTCAACCTCCTTTTTAACATTATTCATCATAGAAGGTATAATACCTGCTTTGTTCAAACCAATAACCAAATGAATCAACTATTTTTTGAATTTAACTAGCTGATTACACAACCAAAAGAACTGATCTTGAATCTAGCTCAATATAATCCTTATCCATTCTAGTTCATCAAACTCATGAAAATGTGCCACATAAACTAGGTTTGGGTTTTCCAAATGGTTAAATTAAGTTTTCAATGAAAGTTCATCATTCATCATGGCTAATAACTCACTGTAAAGGTCTTTATTTCCAATAAACTCATATTTACAGTGAATATAATCCCTAGTATCTTCAACATGAAGAACTATGTATGGGCTTAACAAAAATGCACCCGTAGGATCATCTTCCATGGACTTAAAAGGATATTTTTTAAAGTTATACATATTCCTCTCCTTACTATCATAAATCTATGGAGTATCCATCTCAAAATATTGCCAAACAACTATAGAAATGCTCACAAGAAGAAACTCAAATACCTTTTCTGTCACTTAGGGTTTCGCTACACAAATTTGCAAACAATTTAAAAATCTCCTTCAAATATTTTTTCCTCGAGATTATCTCTCTTTTATGATCAAATGGTGAAGAATGAAGCTGAAAATCACAAGTTATACTCAACACAATTGATCTTATAGTGCATTCAATGCACTAGGTAATAGTTAGAAAAAGGTTGCTAAAGATCCAGTGAACCATAAATCAATGGAGATGACACTACACAAATCTTTAAGATCTATGATCAAGGTGATATCAAGTCTCTCCATTTAGATACACCTGAATACATTGCTTCATTCCCTAACTTTTCAATCTGGGGGCTTGATATTTTTTTGTTCAATTTATCCCCCTAAGGAAATTCTTGGCCAATCAAGATGATGTTGAGGTTCCAACACTAGGAGAAGGCTCGATCAAGCTACTTGGTTCTACCTTACCTATGGAATCATTCTGACTTTTCTCCTTCCATACTTTCTCACTGCTATTCTTTCTTTCCTTCACAAATGTATTACTGAAACTATCCTTATACTCAGATAGATTAGGTATGTTATTTCCTCTTCAATTTTTGTTATTCCTTCCTCTATTTGGTACTTTCCTATTGTTAACAAATCAATTGAATCTACAATATCTAGTTGTATATCCTAGGTTATAGCATTTGAAACAAGTAACTACTGAATTTCCATACTTTGGACCACCTTTATTGACCTATATTCTAAAAAACCTTACAATATGCCCAAAGTTTTTGCACTTGTAACATGTGACTCTAGAAGATATGGCATTATTTCCTCCAATTGATCTTCTAGCATCAGATCTAGGATTAGATCTTGATTTTTTCCTCTGATTAGATTTGGATCTGCACTAATGTGATTTTTTCTCATTCAACCAATGATTGAAACAATATTTAGTGAATGGTTTAGAATCAGTATTACATTTGCAATCTTTCTTCATGTGTCCAACCTTGTTACATGCAAAGCATATTCCCTTTAATGGTCTAATCTAATCATTAGAGGCTTCATTCTAAGTGGATGTCTAATATATATTTTTCATTTTCCTATATTCTACTACTTGGAACTTTCAAAATTGTTGTATCCAAGACCAAACATATCACCTTTAGGCTTCTAAAGTTACAACTACTCATCAATCTTTTCACTACTTGAATAAATATTTTCAACGTATCTGTAATTCCCTATCAGGGAACCTAGGAAAGATTAACCTAAAACATGCTAAAACATGCTACTAAATTTATATAATAATTTTTTTCTTAAGATTTTACACAAAAATAATGTATATCAATGTGGAAGCAATACAATATAATACAACCCATACACACAAGTGTGACTCAAACATAGATTAAAAATATCAAGGGTTCCTTGACATAGATTACATAAATATTAATTGATCTACTTGATATAATAACCATACATCATGTAAATAAATACTTCATCTTATACAGGAAATCCAGATACAACCAATACCACAAGGTATCCATAATGAAAAGACATCCTATGCACATGTCGCAGCCCATATGTAACAAAATAAAACACAAAGTATAATATGATATCTCCAAAGTAACTGATACAATGATACAAGGACATAATATAAGAAGGGTAAGAATACATCTCCAACATTGATGAACAAGAAGGCACAACTACTACAAGTATCATCCAACACTGGTACATGAACGTCATAATCTCAAATGGTAAAATAATCACTACCACCTGACCTTGTGGAACCTAAATGGTCCACTCCCACCATGCTGGAGAGATAACAATAGACACCACTCAGATATCAAACACCAAAATCAACCATAGTAAAAACTAAGAAAGGGATCTTGAAATATCTCCATCTCAAAAGGTATAAAAAAATGGAAAAGGTAACACATACTCAACCAAAGACAACCAACACATGTAGGAAACCTAAGATGCATATGGGGAAGTTTCATCACATAAGTCAACTCTATAGTTATCCTGACATCCACTCAAGAATTTGGTGCCCTAGTGACTCTATGTGGTATCATTAGTCCTCTCATACAGATGAGGTACCAACTATGCTATATACAAGTCCATGTAGGCAGCAAGCATCTTCTCACAAACCATCCTAGCCTATACTAGCACTCAAGACATGGGAGAGGAACACAAACATATTATTAATGTTTCCATCATAATATATTTTATTATATTATCACTTTATTAAGTCACTTGCAATAAATTATCCTAGAAGCCACTTGTGGGCCTCGACACCTATTGCAAGCCACTCCCCAACTATACACTTAGCTATCCTACCTAGGCTCAAAAACTAATTAACAACCAAATGATAATAATGATCCTCAAATAAGTTCCTTAGTAAAATAAGAACACATTGGCTCTCACATAACCATAACATCAAAAACATACTTCAAAGTACTCTCAAATCATAAGCTTCAATAGAACAAGGTTGACAGTAAATATTGAGACCATATTTCCCCATGTAAAATATACAACCAAAACACAACGACTATATCAGACAACCTCCATACCACATGATAAAAAAAAAAATCACAAGGTGATCACATATCATATAATTGATCAATTCAAAATAATGATTACAAAAAAGAAACTCATGCATTCCAAAAAAAAAATGCCCCAAAGCCTCTAGTATGACATTGTTGACCAACTAACCCCAGATCGACAATCAACACATACAAAAAGAACATCAAGTAAAACTCACAACTTTAAAAGAAAAGATCAATTAATTAAATTAACCATAAATAATCACTTTAATAATTTAACAACTAATTGGCTAACCAATACCATTTAAGAGTTAAATATATTAACATCCAATATATTTAGAATTAACCATAATTACAAATATTATAAATGATATAAATATACAAATATATCATCTAAATAAAAGTTAATTCATAGCTAAATTTAAATAAATAAAAAACAAAATTCCAATTAATACTAAATTAGATTAAATTTTAAATAATTATAAAATATAATTAAATAATTTTTAAAAAAATTTACTTAAAAAAATAATATCAAAATAAAATAAGCATAAAAAAACAAATATTAAATATTATTGTGGTGGGGCAGCCCTCCCCACGTTGTGATCTGTTGCGTGTATCGCAACAGTTACGAGTACCACAAATGGTTCTTGGTACCGCAATAGTTGTGTGGACTGCAACAGTTGTGGATATCACAACTAGTTGTTGATACCAAAGGGGGATGGTTGGAGTGGTGGCCCACCACCTCCCAATACATTATATATATATACATATATATATATACATATATATATATATATATACATATATATATATATACATATATATATACATATATATATATATATATACATATATATATATATATACATATATATATACATGTATATATATATATATATATGTATATATATATGTATATATATATATATGTATATATATATATATATATATATATATATATGTATATATATATATATATATATACATACATATATATATACATATATATACATATACATATACATACATATAGATATATATACGTATACATACATACATACATACATATATATATATATATATATATATATATATATATATATATATATATATATATATATATATATATATAATTCATTTTCTCACATATAATTTTTTCAAAATTAGATATTTTTAAGAATACATATATAAACTCTAATAATGATTTCTTTTCACAAACATGCAAGTAAATTTCTATCTGCATATGTACAAATACTATATTTATATCCCTCCCCTTTTTTAAGGACATAAGTGAATATATATTATTTAGTGATGTTGATGGTCGATCTTGATGTTCGATACGAGATGCAGATATTGATGATGTTTGATGCAGTTCTGATTGATTTTGGTGTTCTTGATGGTCGATTTGATGTTAGATTGCTGATGTGATACCTGATTTGATGTGGTTCAATGTTTGATGCCCCTTTCGATTGATACGCGAAAAATTTCTTGATAAAAGATTACGCTCTAATTTGATGGTTGTACCCCTAATTTGATGTTGTTGTTGTCATTCTGATTATCCAAGTATAATGCCCCCTCGGAAATGAAATGAAATTTGATGGATGTTTTGAAAAATGTTGACGATTTAAATCAGTTTACATTTATTAGGTCAATTTATAATGAATTTCAATTTCATTTCTGATAATGTTTTTGCATCTGTGTGATGATAGATGCCCCTGATTTGGCAAAATTGGTGATAAATTTGGGTCCCCAGGCCCCCTCTAGTCAAAGATTCCCTTTTTAGGTCAAAAAAGTCTATATAAAGGGGTAAAAAGTCCTTTTTTACTATTCATTTTCACTTTTACTTGTTGACTTTCGCTTTGATTTCCTTTGACTTTTCCATGATGTCTATCCCAATACATGAGCATAGGTTTGAGCGTGGGCAACAGTATCAGTGACCACTCACCTACAGACCTCCGGTAAGTGCCTAATCCTCTTGGTTTTTTTATTTATACATTTAATTTTTAAAAAAAATTGAATTTTTCTTAGGAAAACCCTCTTTTTTTGTTTTTTGAAATTGAAATAGCACTTTTACCACTTTTAATAGTGCATTTGCATTTTTTTCAGTGCTTCCGCAATTTTAATTTGTGCTTCCACAAAGCAGAATTGTGTGTTTACGCACCTGTTCTAGGGCATAAACTGCTTTTGATTTTTTAAATAGCGCGTATAATTTTAATTTCGCATATGCTATTTAGATTAGCGCTTTTGAAATTTTAGGTAGTGCATTTAAAATTTTAAATAGCACTTTTGATTTTTAGTGCTTTTAAACCCTGAAATAACGCTTTCACCCTGATAGAAAATTTTCAAAATTTTTGTACTCAGTTTTTAAAACTGTTAAATGTCGTCGATCAGATGATTGGTTTAGGTAACAAACTTGATGTTATAGCAAGTCATAAGATGTCAGTACGAGTCAGTGATAGTTTGAATGTTTGATTGTCAATCTAGATTTAGATGATGGATGATGATGAATTTTCTGTCCTCTTTGAGTAGAATCAAGAAAATTGATTGTGGTTTGAAAGTTGTAAATGTTTAATTGACTTAGGATAATCCAAATGATAACCAGTTTCAAAACTGATGTAATTTGAACTTGCTTTTTGCAAGCGGTGCTTAAGTCATTAGGTGTTTGTGGTTTGTATCCATTACCTATGAGTATGATCAATGACTTGAGTGCATTTGATGGGAGACATGTCAGCCTTTGTGGATTATCTTTCCTACTTGTTTTACCTCAATTCTAAGTGAATCAGGGTTTGATCATTGCTATGGCTAAGAGATGGCACTCAAACCATAATACCTTTCATTTTCCTATGGGTGAGATGATGATCACCCCATAGGATGTATATCATATCTTTCACCTTCCTACCAGAGGGGAGATAGTATACTATGATTCTGTTTATGATGGATCGGTGTGTCGATGGGTCTTCTAGGATCCTACCATTGGAAATGATCACATCTAGTGGGCATAGTTTCATTCTTTTCCGGTGTTGCCAACAGTATTAGGCACTTTGATCAGTGGGCTCCTTGTTCCTGATAGACAAGGACATGGGTTTGCAGTCGGATGGGGTCCTATCCTAGAGGACTTGATGGCTCATCCATGATGATTTGATTGGGGATCATGTGTGTTAGCTTAGTTATATCACGAGCTACCTACAATTGTATATCGATGATCTTCTATGCTCACTGCAGGAGTGATTCTCTTGTAGCTTTGGACTTGGGAGCATATCCTAGTGACATGGCCTATTACAACATGACAGTGGGATCCGGGTTGGCCATTCACCTAGATGTACGAGGGTATGGTGATACAGAATCATATGGGTAAATTAGATTACTAGCATCATGTTATGGATGATATGGATGTAGTGATCTGATAGCCTTATTTGGGTTGTGAGGCTTGGCCTGAGGATGGCACTAAGTTTCCTTACATGTTCTATCTACAGTGGATGATTGGACGTACCCCATATATCATTGAGATATTTTTCTTTAGGAGGGTATTATGTCAGTATGGGTGCACACAGGGTATGCCCCAAGGTGTTGCAATGTATGCTCAGGTTCAGGCTAAGAGATCTCTATGGGGTCCTTGTGTAGATTTCAGGATAGCTTACCGAGAGGTGTGAGACCTTGGACATTTACCTAGGTTAATGAGAGATCATGTTATGGATCCTGATGTTATAGATGAGTATGCTGATTGGTTTTCTCAAAACTCATTTCTGAGGTTTACAGGTCCTACTGAGAAGGTACTTGGTATAGATGAGTTGTCTGATGGTGATGGTGGTGATGATGCAAGGGATGATGTGGATGATTTAGATGATGGGAGGGGTGGGGGTAGAGTTAGGGAATGACATGGATGAAAGGGTTGTCAGGCAGCCATAGTAAGAAGAGTTCATATTCCCAGTATCCTTGTTTATCCTATTCCTCCTAGGGTTGGTGGTGGTTAGGCTAGAGGTGGTACAGATAAAGCACTTCATCAGGTTGTTGTTGATCTAGCTATGAGACATGGATGGCCTAGAGTGAGACAACATAGAGAGGTTGAGGCACAAGTTCTATTGGATCAGGCACAGGGTTCTCCTACTCAATAGGGTATACCTCCTATCATTCCACATGCTTCATCTTCTTAGGCACCTACTTTTTCTTCAATGCCATCATCTTCTTCACATCCATATTCTTTGAGTTTTGTTCCATCTTTATCAGATCCATCTTCCTCCATGCCTTCTTCTTCTTCCATGCCTCCACTAGAGACTTCTATTACACATGCTCCTAGCACAGTGGCACCAGAGGTTTGTGCTTTATAGTTAGATGTGTCTAAGATCAAACAAGAGATGAGTTAGCTAAGTTCTATGATGCAGACCTTTATGGTAGCAATGAGTCAGCATAGATTATAGTCGAGCTCTATTCATCCTCCAGATAGTGCTCCTGGTCATGATGGTGGAGATGGTACTGGCGGGTCAGCTAGTTAATTTTATGATTTGAGATACATCCAATTTTTGCCTTTGATGATATACATGATCTCATTCTTTCATTGATATCGATACATTGAACTCTATTGTATCATTTTTTATTCGTTGAGGTTGTTTATGTTGATACTTTGATACTTTGACAGACTTTGATTATCTAGATATTTGCATTTATATGATCATTTGATGGACTCTGATATTCTATTTATTTTATGATGATGATACCATGGATTTTGATACTCAGTTTGATAGCTTTCACTATATATAATGTCATGATGTGTTGGATCTCCTTTTTAGGTGTTTTGGCATGATATGCAGATCTAGATGGTTCTATCTCCTGTATGCTTTGTTTTGTGCTTTTCAGATGCAGTTTTTGATATGTATGCATATGTTCTATTGATGCTTAAATGATTATCTTATGTATGACATAGAATAGATGAATGAATGCAATATGAACTTAATGTTGTGATTTAATGATATTATGAATGCAATGGATATATATAAGTGTTAGATGGATCATGTAATGATTAATGTGATGTGATGACTTAATAGATAATGGATGTATTTATTTTGGTATATGGATGCAATGGATTTTATGTTATGCAAATGTGATGACCCTACATGAATGTAATGTATAATGATCCTAGGTACTTAATGATTAATGATTCTAAATGTTATATGTGAATAGATGAATGATGTTGCAATGCAATGAGCTTAAAATGAATAATGTAATATGCAATGTTTTGAACTAAATGATATGCACCTAATGATGCATTAAACTGATTTTAATGGATGTAATGAACATTTAACTAATGCAATGCACTTAATTGATTGACATGAATGATTAAAAGAATGTACCCTAAATGAGATGAATTTTAACTGAATGCAATCTAATGCAATGAACTTAATGAAAAATGATTTAAATGATGAATGCAACCTAATGCCCTTAACTTAATGAAAATGATTTAAACTATATGGACTGAATTTAAATTAAAATGAATGCAACTTAATGCAAGTTAACATGAATCTAACAAATGCTCATGACCTAATGGAATGCACCTTTGCTTTTGATTATTTTTTATTTCCAACACACTCGATCACATATAGTTTTTGATGATCCTTTTATTTTTTTATTTGACCACACCCCCTTTCTCTTTTCCTCTTGCAATTTAAATTAAGCTAAGAAAGGAAAAATACATTAAATGCATTTACTCTAAGATGTATGCAACTAACTGTCATCTTTCAATAATTTGGAGCTTATATTCATCATTGAGCAATTTTTGTAATCCCATTTTAGTACAACCATCACTAGTTAAACCATGATGATATGAATACTTTTTGCACCTCTTTTGTTTCTTTCTCGTCTCTTTTTGGTATGACTATCACTGATTAAAGCCAATCATGAGAGTGTGAATACTGATTTTGTCAGATTCTATGTTGCAAGTGGATTTTGGTATTATGATATTGAAGATCAAAATATCCAAGGTATCCTTTTGCGTAAACAAACAGAGATCTCAGTTTTATCCTATGCTCACGTCCTCGATGATTCTTTGATGATAAAATCCTTAGAAAAATAATACATGCTTTAAAACTTTGATCTTAAGACAGTCATTTAGAAATCAACAAAAATATCACACTTTCATCATAACTTATCTAGTTTAGAAACTCTCATCGATTCACTAGAAAGACATGATTTCATCAATCAAGTTAACAATTAGAAAAAAATTTGCAATGTTTTTCAAATCCATATTTCAAGTATAGTTCCATCCATTTCATAATTTTAATCCCGATAAAGATAAGGTTGTGTAAGATCTTGGATCAAATTTTTTGTTTGTTTCAAATTGGATTAGAATGAAGATTTGATTAAGTCCTTCACTTGCATTTTTGATGAATTGATTTGGTGTCTGATTGAAATTTTCTTTTGATAAATCCTTCCTCCTCTAGAGTATATTGTCCCCAGCTTGATATGATTTCAATGTTGGACTTAGGACAATTTGGAGATTAGGTGACCAAAATCTTGAGGTACTTGCAAATGCAACTGTGGGGTTTTATTATGCAATATATACAAATGCTAGTGAATGCAATATTTACAAGGATGACTGCTAAGTATGCAACTAACTTGGACTTTCAATGGTGCCTATTTACCAGGTTTTCATTGATTGATTTCTTTCTTCTTCTTTTTTTAAAGCTTTTTCCTTGTTTTGCTACCAAGGCGCCTATTTGCTAGGTTTTCGCCAAGGTAGTTTTTCTCTTTTTTTCTTTTTTTTTTTGTATTTTTTCTTTTTTCAATTTTTTTCTTTTCATGTCATCAAGGCACCTATTTGCTAGGTTTTCACCAAGATAACATCTTTTTGAGGATCATATATGAATGTTTTTGGCTTTCTTCATGCTCAATTTTCCACTATTTTTTATCTTTTCTGCATTTCTAATTTGTTTTCTCTTTTCTATTTTTTCAATGTTTTTGGTTTTTTTCAAGATCTCTTTTGACTCTATACAATAAATAAGATGCTTTCCATCTGATTTTCTAATACTCTTTATACTCTTTCATCTATCTCATGTATAGAACCTCTTTAGATGAATGCTATTGATAGGTTCTTCTAACTCATCTCTATCACAATCCGCTAACTTTTAGGTGCCAGTCCCAAAAGACAAAGTGATCACAAAAGGTCCTAACCAGTTTGCTTCCCTTTTACCTTTATTTTCTCTTTCTGCTTAATTCTTTGGATTCTCTCACAAAACTAAGTCACCTACTTGGAATGTTCTTGATTTGATGTGCTTGTTATAAGTCCTTGGCATTCTATTTTGATATAATTTTAAGTGATCAAATGCTTTTTGTTGTTTCTCATCTAGCAGTTCTAGTTCATGCAGCCTAGCAACTCTATAATCTTCCTCACTTATCAACCCATGTAGAGATACCCTTAAAGATGGAAGTTCTACCTCCAAAGGTAAAACTGCTTCTGTTCCAAAGACTAAGGAAAATGATGTAGCTCCTATTGGCATTCTAATGCTGGTCCTATAAGCCCATAGAGTTGGGTTTATTTTTATGTGCCAATCTCTACCTGAATTGTCTGTCATTCTCTTTAATATCTTCAAGATGTTTTTATTCATTGCTTCGTCTTGTCCATTACCTTGGGGGTAATAGATTGATGAAGAGTGATGAATCATATGGAACTTTGTACATAATTCCTTTAGGTCATTATTTTTGAAGTGCTTTGCATTATCCATTATGATGGCATGAGGTACCCCATATCTACATATTATGTGGTTTAGGATAAACATGGATATCTACTTTCCTATTGCAGTTGATAAGGGTACAGCTTCCACCTATTTAGTAAAGTACTTTGTTGTCGTGATAATGAATTTATGACCATTTGAAGATGGTGGATAAATCATTCCTATTAAATCTAGACCCCATTCATAAAATGACCAAGGTGTTGTCATAGGATGAAGCTCTTGTGTGGGCACCTGTATCAAGTTTTCATGAAATTGACACTTTTTACAAGTCTTAGCAAAGTGACAAGCATCTTTATCCATTGTAGACCAAAAATATCCTATCCTAAGAAGTTTCTTAGCTAGGGTTAATCCATTTGAATGTGACCCATAGATTCCCTCATGGATTTATCGCAAGACTATGTCTAATTCCTCTTTCTCTAGACATCTAAGGATAATTTCATCTAGAATTTTACGATACAATGTTTCAGATATTAAGTTATATCGAGCGGCTTGTCAGATAAAGCTTTTCTTTTGGTTCTTGGTTTGGTCCATTGGTAAGATTTGGTCTTTTAAGTAGGTGTAAATAGGTCCATACCAAGGTGATTCATGTGTGGTTAATAGGAAAATGATATGACGATGGGTAGGGTCAAATACGGGTTTCTCAACTTCTTCTACCAGAAATTCATATCTAGCGCTTTGATCTGGTATTTGTAGAAGTGATGCCAAAGTTTCCATTGCATCTGCTACTTTGTTCTTTTCTCTTGGGACTTGTTCAAATGTGATAAGTGTGAAATACTTCTTAAGATTTTTCACCATGTTTTTATAAGGCACCATCTTGTCATCTTTGGTCTGGTATTCATCATTAATATGATTGATAACTAGTTGGGAGTCTCCATACACCTTCAGTTCTGTCACCTTCCATTCCAATGCCAACTTGATTCCAATGACCAAGGCTTCATATTCTGCTATGTTATTGGTACATGGAAATAGAAATTTATATGACTTTGGAATTGTAGATCCTTGAGAAGTAATCAAGAGTATACCTGCTCTTGATCCATGTTGTGTGTAGGAACCATCAAAGTATAGTTGTCATGTCTTTGCCTCAACATTCACAATCTCGGAATCTGGGAATTCTACTTGAATTGGATTATCATCTTGTAATAGTGATTCTACTAGTTTGTTCACAATGACTTTCCCTTTGATAGATTTTTGGTCTACATACTCGATGTCAAATTCACTCAACACCATGACCCATTTGGCTAGCCTTCCATTTAATGTTGTTTTGCTAAGTAGATACTTCTGAGGATCGACCTTTTTAATGAATTTTATCTTATGAGATAGCATATAGTGACATAATTTTTGGGAAGCAAAAACCATAGCCAAACATGCCCTTTTGATGAAGGTATAGTTTAACTCGTATTTCACCAAAGTCCTACTTATGTAGTATATTGCCTTTTCTTTGCCTGATTCAACTTCTTGTACCAAAAGTTCCCCTAATGAATGCTCGGTCACTAAAATATATAGTATCAAGGGTTTGCCTCTTATAGGTGGCATCAAAGTTGGAGGATTCATGAGTTATTTCTTTAACATGTTGAAAGCTTCTTCACGCTTCTCATCCCATTTGAAAACTGTATCTTTATGGAGAAGTTGAGTGAAGTTATGACATTTTTCCACTAGTTGGGATATAAATCTTCTGATGGATTGGATTCTTCCTTTTAGTGACCTCATTTGACTTATGTTTCAAGGTGCTTCCATCTCCATGATGGCTTTGACTTTAGCGGGATGTACCTCTATTCCTTTCACTAATACAATGTAGCGTAGTAGCTTTCCTGATTTGACCCCAAATGCACACTTTTTTGGATTGAGCCTCACTTTGAATTGCTTTAATCTTTCAAAAATTTCTCTAGAATTGGTAGATGATCCTCTCTTGAATGAGATTTTTCTAATATGTCATCTACATAGTCCTCCATTAACTTATGCATCATGTCATGGAATATAGTGGTCATTGCTTGTTGATAGGTCGCTCTGGCATTTGTCAAACCAAAAGGCATAACATTCCAACAGAATGTTCCCCATGCACATGTAAATGTTGTTTTATCTTGATCCTTGGGTGCTATCTTTATCTGATTATAGCCACTAAATCCATCCATAAGTGAAAACATGGAATGTCCCGCTATTAAATCTACAATGGCGTCTATGCTTGGAAGAGGAAAATCATCTTTAGGACACGCCAAATTTAGATCCCTAAAATCCATGCAAATTCTGATGGATTTGTCTTCTTTTGAAACTTGCACTATGTTTAAAATCCATTGGGCATAATCAATGGCCCTGATAAACCCCACTTTCAACAATTTCTCTAACTCCATTTTTATTAGCAAGGCTATATGTGGATGCATCTTTCTTAACTTCTATTTTACTGGTTTGGCCCCTTCTTTTATGTTCAAATGATGCATAATCAAGTTTGTATCTAACCCCAGCATATCATCATATGACCATGCGAAGTTGACTTGTTTTTCCTTGAAGAATTTGTTGAATTCTTTTCTCTCTTCACTAGATAAGGATGTCTCTAGGTGTATGATCTTCAGCTCAAATTTTGACCCAATGTTCACCTTTTCTGTAGGCTCGATAAAGATAGGGGATCTTTCTTCATAGTGTTCAGGAAAAGTATTCAAACTCCCTTCCTTAGGTGCCTCAATTGGGTTTTCACCTTTAGAAACATTCTTTATTTCTTTCTCTTTTCAATCTAATGCTACCACAACGTGGTTTTCAACACTAGATTCTTTTTCTTTTTAACCTTTTTTGGTGAATTAGGAGTTTGGATACTTCCCTTTATCACTTCCTCCTGATATTCCATGGTTGAAGAAGGTTTAACCACATTGAGGTATTGGGACACCATGTTGTCATTCAAAAAGGTTGGCAGGATAGTTGGTTCAATGGAATCCCATTCTATTAATTCTGGGTATATAAGAGTTAAGGGATCAATACTTTGGTTTTGTTTGATGGGATTTAGGGATAAGACCTCATTTCATGGTTCAAACATTGTATCATTCAAGTCTATGACATGTGCCTCTTCTAGATGTTCTAAAGAACTAGGGTCAAAGTCTTCTTCACTAGACTCCTATAAGGTTTCCATTGGATAAAAGTCTCATGGATTAAACCTAACATTAGATTCCTCCATAGTAGCTCTCCATGAAGGTACATAGGGTTCTCCTATCCATTTATTTATTGCAATTTATTGAATTTGAATATTTTCTAAGACCACTTGGCTTGAACTTGAGGCTTGATTCTGATTTGGTTCTGCAATTTGCTCCTTTTCTTTGTTAGAAGTATAGGTATGAATGACATCTATTTCTTTATCTTGGCATGAATCACTTGACAATGAGTCTCATTCCCAATTCTTAGAATCTTCATCACTATGTGATTCTAATTGCAATATTTAATCATAGACTTTAGGATAGTTCTTTTGTGTGTACCCCTATTCTAAGTACCATAATCTTGTATTTTCCTTGCTTTCTCTCCATGTCATTTCAATTGGTTTAATAAGTCCTTCATTCCTTGTGCCCAAAGTTCCTTGGCCTTTGTATCCCATCTTTTGCATGATTTGAAATCCTTTCCCATATTCATGTGTGGGAATGCTAATGTTTTGGATGCATTTTTCTTGGGCACTTGACTCCTCATCTTTATAAAGCCAATTCAAGATTTCATTATCATCTTCATCCATGGATGAAGAATTATTTGCTCTCACAAAATGATCATTGTATTTATGGGGTAAATTGAGTCTTCTTCCATATGACTTGGGAGATAATGGCAAGTCCATCATGGATAGTGAATATTCACCTACTCCTTTTTACTTGATTTTACATTGTTCATCAAAATTTATCATCATTTGATCCATTTTCTGGTAATGAGCCTCCTTGGTGTATACTTGGATAGATTTGGTTTGATCTTCTTTTGTCTTTTCACTAATATTTTCCTCACTAATCTTCTCTTTTCCTTTAGCTGATGTAGTTAGGTTAGTGCGTCTTGGGATGTCTTCAACAATAATTTCTTTTTCTATATTTTCCTTTTCCTTTAATAATGGAATGTCCTTAGAAATTTTCCCTTTCTCTATTTGATGAGGTATGGACCCCTCTGCATTATGTGGAACTAGAGAGTCGTTGATAGGCTTTATGTTGTTACAATATTGGAATGGGTTTGAGTCCCCACTTACCATAATCTCTTGACCTAGATAAGGAAATTTTAAACATTGGTGGTAAGTAGAAGGCACGACCTACATTTCGTGAATCCACAGCCTCCCTAATAAGATATTGTAGGTCAACTTTATGTCTAAAACTTGGCAGATGGTCTCTTTTTGCATGGGACCAACTCTAATGGGAATTACTATGACCCCTTTAGATGCTCGTTCTTTATCATCATAGGCTTTGATCATTATTTTTTTCTTTGAATCAATAGCCTCCTCAGAAAATCCTAGGGCTTTTACCAAGTTTAGGGTATAAATATTTAAGCCAGCTCCTCCATCAATAAGCACTCTTTTCACTCTATGTTTGTGAATAATGACCTCTATGTGCATAGGTAAATTCTATGGGTGGTTTAGCGACATGTCATCTTGTTCAGAAAAAGATAAGCAATGAGGAGAAATGAGATGTCCCACCATATTTTAAAACTTATCCGCATCTAGGTTTAGAGGCACGTTAATTTCTACTAAAGCTTTCTCTAGAATTTCCTTGTGAGTAGGTGATAATTTGAGCAATTCTAGGATTAAAATTTGAGCGGGAGTTCTTTGTAATTGATCAACCAAGTTATATTGCTTTGAAGATGAAGATATGTTTTGGTTTGGTAAAACAATTCTTGGAGCATTTCCAGGTAGGGTGATTTTAGAAGCTTTCCCCATAGTGACAACATTAGATGATGCTTCTCTTGGTTTCTCCTTTACTACGATAACATTTATGCACTAGTACATTTAAGGTCAAATTCTGATGGCCTATTTGTCAGATTTGCAATGCTAATTTGTCAGCATTTTGACACATGTGTTCGCCATAGTTTTTGCATTGGAAATTATGACGGAAGAGACATTCGTCGATTTACCGACACCCCTTTATGTTAGAAACTTGCACATGATAACAACTTTGTTATGGCATTTTTGACATTAGAACTATTGGAATAGCGACAGATCTGCCACCAACTTCTGATAGATAAACTCATCGGTGACATAGCATTACTATCAGAACATTCTTTTGAAAATTGGATATCTATGACATTTGAATTGTTGGAAGAGCGATGGTAGTGCAGCATATCTTTGACAAGTTGCCCTGTCGGACGTATATCATTACTGTCACAAGAATTGTCATAAAGTATTTTTCTCTGGCATTATATTTGTCAGATGTATAGAACTTCCGTTGGAATGAATTATAAAGTGTCAAAAAATCAATGGATATGCATATTAAAGATAACACAGCTCAAGAGACCATCATAGGTTGTCTCTTTCTTTAGTCTATATTATTGACAGAATGTTTTACCTTTCATTAGCTCATCAAATCTGGGGATTTGAAAGAATTTAATAGAATATTTTCATGACAACATATATTATTTAAGTTGACGTTGCACAAATTTATCTACTTCGTACACTTGTAGACTATGAGGATGATGATAAAGAAGCATGGCCATGGGAGGAGATGCTTCTTTATCGCCATCCTAATAGTCTACAAGTGCATGAAGTAGATAAATTCATGCAACGTCAACTTAAATAATATAGGTTGTCATGAAAATATTCTATTAAATTCTTTCAAATCTTCAGATTTGATGAGCTAATGAAAGGTAAAACATTCTTTCAATAATATAGAGCAAAGAAAGAGACAACCTATGATGGTCCCTTGAGCTATGTTATCTTTAGTCCTAGCTATTGGGTAAGGCCTAGAAGACATATACCTGTCGATCTTCGAGTATAATCACCGCCTTACATTTATGTACACTACACAAATTGATCACAGTCTCACAAAAACATTTTACACTTGTACATCTCATAAATACTAGAGGCCTAAAGTAATTTTATACGATCACTAGCACATTTTGTGCATGGATGAGAAACAGTATCCAAAGTTTCTAGATAACCATTTTTTAGAAGAGGAATGAGTGGAGGCCAAAGAAGGGATAATTGTGAAGGTTTTATAGATGTAGGTTACTAAATCATCATCTCTACACTGGTACTCAATCTAGCCTCCACTCCATATACGTCTTCTCAGAATCTAAAAACTCTCCATCATTGATTCCCATCATTTTTTTAGCATCTCCATGGACTGAGACCTTAAATTATTGAGCTTCTCTTCGTTTCGAGAATAGTTTAACATTCTCTACTTAACAGGGCCAACCATGTGAAGGTGGAAGCTCACCTGGCCCCTCCTAGGAGCCTCTTATGACCCTTTATGACATTTTAAGACCTCTAAGATGTATTCTTAGGGATCGGAAAGGGTCATAAGGGGTCTTGGGACACAACAACTGAGAAACATAAATGTAGGCATCATGGTCACAATTTTTTGGAGACACAACATAATTGAGTTGTCTTCCTAGACAATGCAAATTAGTGGTTGCTTTGCATCATCTGGGAATAGCACTCAATTATGTTATGTCTCCAAAAAATTGTGACCATGATGCCTACATCGTAGTCTGTCATTGTTTCTCAGCTGTTGTGATATCTACATCGCAGTCTGTCATTGTTGCAGTAGAAGAGCCTATATTCCACAACAAAAAGGAAGACATCTTTTTAGCCTGGGTCTGGATCCTACCCCAATTGTCAAAGGATCTAGGACCAGGCTAGAAAGATTTCTTCCCATTCTATCTGCAACATTGTGTCCATCCATGATCTCAGGAACATTATTGTCTTTCCACTCTTCATTTGCCAAAATATACCATTTCTTCAAGCTTGCAGAGTAATCTTATTAATAAAAGAACTCTTGCCAACATTAGGGTACCCACATATCAAAATAGTTGATGTTATTGGTGCTTGTGCTCAAGGATATTGATTCACTATTTTGAAACATCCAAATCATTTTTATTTCAATTGTAGAGAAAAGGAGTGGGAGAAAATGAGCGAGTGAAAGCTGATCGAGTGCGAGAGAAGGAATTGCATTTTATTTGATCATGAATGCTCTCTAAAATGACCAATCATGTTTTCTATTTGATTCTTTTTGGTGCTTTTTTTTCCCATACTCGGTAGATAAAAATCATGGCAGTAGCCACTTAGCCACCTTTTTGATGTTCCAGGTATTTTACAAAGATATAGGTATGTGGATTTATCATTTAGTTGCTTGCATTTATTGGTCAAATGCAAATATTTTGTCAAGTTGAAAGGGAAAGATATCAGTTTGGTGTTTTCGGTTTATGTTAAAAGTTGATTTGGTAAAATATTCAAAAAACACACTACATTATCTAAAACGTAAAGAATTTGAATGTTAAATGTAAGATATATATCTCATCCATAGTAATCAAAAGAAAGGACATGAAACTTATAAGGAGATTTACCAATCCAAAAATATAAGCGAATAAGAAACATGATTGGTACCTTATGAATTGGTTTTTGAGGTGCACAATCTTCATCAATCTCCTCAAAAAAAGACCCCTCCTCATGAAAAATGCATTTAACACAAAAAAAAAATCTACAAAACTGAACCAATGGCATGTTTAGAACAAAGAAATAGATTGATAATAATATGCTGAAAATTCTATTATGTTTAATACACATAAAAGGACCAGTCCCAACAATTCTTAAACATACTTATCTAATATGATAATAACATGCTAATTAAACTAATAAAGGTGTTATTTGCATTTAATCTGCTAATTACTAATTACACAAAAAACAAATTTACAAAACTGAACCAATGGCATGTTCTTCATATGTAATTTCTTCATCTTTCGAGCATCTAGCATCATATTCGACCGCAAATTTCAAATGCATTGCATTTTATTTGATCATGAATGCTCTCTAAAATTGCCTCATTCGACTGGTGTCGTGCCCTATCCTATGCTTTATCTCCATTATTTGATGTTATTGGTGCTTGTGCTCAAGGATATCGATTCACTGTTTTCAAATGTTTGGATCATTTTGGTCGTGACTGTTCCTCAGGTACACAGTCAGGAAATGTAACTATCTAATGATTATATGTAATGTTGAATGGATTAAATGCTTTATTCTTGGTAGACATGAATGGAAGGAATAGTGTTGGTGTTAGGTTTCATTTATTATTGAATTCAATGGTTTCCAAGATGTGTTGAGGAGTTTTCTCCTTGTTTAATGTTAACTGTTCTTGCACAATCCACTCATACAATAGTGAAATGCTATGTGATTGACAATTTCATACGACTGGTCCTTTGGCATGTATTAAATACAATCCAATAACTTATTGAATGCTTTGGAGACTACTGGTTTGACTGTCCATCTGTTACCAATGACTTAGATTCATTAAAGGATACAAAATCCTTCATTTTGGGGTTATTGTGTGTGGATTCAAATGTAGGTTTGATTTGGTTAATGTTTAGAAGAGATAAATAAAGTATTTAAACATAATCTTACATGTTTGGAGAGGTTTGAGAGGCACTTATCATGACTGTACCCTCACAAATAGCGGCATAGACTGGTTTTACTAAGTTTCCTTTCTCTATTTTGAGGTTTCCTTTCTCTTCCACAAGGGTACAGTTAGAGGGTTCATTGACAAAATGATCCTTTGAATAGTTACTATGAATATGAATGATTTGATATAGCATATTTCTCATTTTAGTTGAAGTTTGGAATAGCTTGTGCAAGGGTGAAAGTAGTTTTGATCATTTTGGTCGTGACTGTTCCTCTACACAGTCAGAAAATGTAACTGTCTAATGATTATATGTAATTTTGAATGGATTAAATGCTTTATTCTTGGTAGAAGTGAATGGAAGGAATAGTGTTGGTGTTAGGTTTCATTTATTATTGAATTCAATGGTTTCCAAGATGTGTTGAGGAGTTTTCTCCTTGTTTAATGTTAACTGTTCCTGCATAATCCACTCATACAACAGTGAAGTTACAAAACTGAACCAATGGCATGTTTACAACAAAGAAATAGAATGATAATAATATGCTGAAAATTATATTCTATTTAATACATGCCAAAGGACCAATCCCAACAATTCTTAAACATACTAGTTATCTGATATTATCAATTGTTAATAAAGGTCTATTTCTGTAGACTTCTAGCACGAAGGAAGATTTCACCTAGCCAAATCTTCCTTGTACCACACAAAAAAAAATGTGTGATAACTATGTCTACTCCAACCTTAATTGTTTAAGAATTCATCATATGAAATAAAGTATGTTTAAGAATTGTTGGGAGTTCTATTAGACCTTTGTTGTAAACATGCCATTGGTTTTCAAATGTTTGGATTCATGTTTGTTGATATTACTGGCATGTTTAATGATGCCATTGTATATTTTTGTCACTGAAATGACCGCATTCTACTGGTGTCATGCCCTATCCCATGCTTTAACTCCATTATTTGATGTTATTGGTGCTTGTGCTCAAGGATATCCATTTTTTTGAAATGTTGACTGTGGTTATCAAATGGACTGCCCGTGAGCTTCTAGCTAGGTGTCATTTGTATTCATAGCTTAGGGCATCAAATGTATTGTATCATTGATAGTTGAGACTTTGTTAAAAGGAAATAGGACAAAGAATGATTTTTATTTAGTTTCTCTATTTTTATCTCTAAGTGGCTTACAACACTAGAGAAGAATATGCAGATTTACCGATGCAGTTGCAGGATACATAGCAGCTGATAATTCACAAGAAATCCATGCATCCAATTTGGATAGCAATTAATACAAAGAAATAGGGTCCTCCAATGGCCCAATCATTCGGACCTTGACTGTCCCCTCAACCAATGACCCTTCAAAACTAGGTTATCATGCAATCAGTGAGTGATCCTTCATTCTCCTGGTCTGCCCTACATCCAAACATATTGGAAATACACAATACAATGATAAAAAGTCTTTCACAATCCCCCTTCCCTCAAGGAACACTATCAACCATCCCTTCCACATAGCATTTCACTATTTTATGAGTGGATTGTCTAGGAACAATTAACATTAAACAAGGAGCAAACTCCTCAACACATCTTGGAAACCATTGAATTCAATAATAAATGAAACCTAACACCAACACTATTCCTTCCATTCACTTCTACCAAGAATCCCAGCACAAGCACAAGCTATTCCAAACTTCAAGTACAAGCTATTCTAAACTTCAAGTAAAATGAGAAATATGCTATATCAAATTATTCATATTTATAGTAACCATTCGAAGGATCATTTTTTCAATGAACCCTCTGACTGTACCCCTGCAACAGAGAAAGGAAACCTCAAAATAGAGAAAGAAAACTTAGTAAAACCAGTCTATGCTGCTGTTTATGAGGGTACAATCATGATAAGTGCCTCTCAAACCTCTCCAAACATGTAAGATTGTCTTTAAATACTTTATTGATCTCTTCTAAATATTAACCAAATCAAACCTACATTTGAATCCACAAATAATAACCCCAAAATGAAGGGTTTTGTATCCTTTAATGAATCTTAGACACTGGTAACACATGGACAGTCAAACTAGTAGTCTCCAAAGCATTCAATAAGTGACTGGATTGTATTTAATACACACCAAAGGACTAGTTGTATGAAATTGTCAATCACATAGCATTTCATTGTTGTATGAGTGGATTGTGCAGGAACAGTTAACATTAAACAAGGAGAAAACTCCTCAACACATCTTGGAAACCATTGAATTCAATAATAAATGAAACCTAACACCAACACTATTCATTCCATTCACTTCTACCAAGAATAAAGCATGTAATTCATTTAACATTACATATAATCATTAGACAGTTACATTTTTTGACTGTGTAGAGGAACGGTCACAACCAAAATGATCAAAACTAATTTCACCCTTGCACAAGCTATTCCAAAATTCATGTAAAATGAGCAATATGCTATATCAAATCATTCATATTCATAGTACCCATTCAAATGATCATTTTTTCAATGAACCCTCTGAGTGTACCCCTATAGTAGAGAAAGAAAACTTAGTAAAACCAGTCTATGCTGTTGTTTGTGAGGGTACAATCATGATAAGTGCCTCTTAAACCTCTCCAAACATGTAAGAATGTCTTTAAATACTTTATTGATCTCTTCTAAACATTAATGCATGGATAGTCAAACCATTAGTCTCCAAAGCATTCAATAAGTGAATATGAATGTTTGAAAACTTTCCTCTCAACTTCCCCAACCACTCCTAATCGGTTAGAGGGATTAGTTGAGTGTTTAGACACTAAAATTTCTTAAACATACTTTATCTAATATGATGAATTGTAATATCAACAAATGTGAATCCAAACATTTGAAAATAGTGAATCGATATCCTTGAGCACAAGCACCAATAACATCAAATAATGGAGATAAAGCACAGGCTAGGGCATGACACCAGTAGAAGCATTCATTTCAGTGAGCATTCATGATCAAATAAAATGCAATGAATTTGAAATTTGCAATCGAATATGATGTCAGAGGCTTGAAACTCGTTGCCCATCAAAGATACCAATCAAAGATGAAGAAATCACATACCTCCTCTCACACTCAGCTTGCACGAAGGAAAATTTGATAGCCAAATCTTCCTTGTACCACATGAAGAACATGCCATTAGTTCAGTTTAGCATGTTATTATCATATCAGATAAAGTATGTTTGGATTCACATTTGTTGATATTACAATTCATTATATCAGATAAAGTATGTTTAAGAAGTTTTAGTGTCTAAACACTCAACTAATCCCTCTAACCGATTAGGTGTGGTTGGGGAAGTTGAGAGGAAAGTTTTCAAACATTCATATTCACTTATTGAATGCTTTGGAGACTACTGGTTTGACTGTCCATGCATTACTAGTGACTGAGATTCATTAAAGGATACAAAACCCTTCATTTTGGGTTATTGTGTGTGGATTCATCCACTTTAGGCAGGAAGATCAATAAGATGGGACAGGAGGACATTGTGGTAGAAGAAGTATTTAAAGAAGAAACAAGAAGCAATAGAAAATTTTTCAGGAGTTTGGAACAACATTTGAGAATCCATGAATGGTATGGGTAAGGTGACCTTCATTATTGGCCGTGACTTCAATGAAACATTGGATATGGCTGATAAGAAGAAGGATCACTTGTTGATAGTGTTCCTCAAGGGAAGGGGGATTGTGAAAGAATTTTTATCATTGTTTGTGTATTTCCAATATGTTTGGATGTATGGCAGACTAGGAGAATGAAGGATCACTCATTGATTGCATGATAACCCAGTTTTGAAGGGTCACTGGTTGAGGGGATAGTCAAGGTCCGGATGTTAATAGTAATTCATTGAGGGAAGGGGGATTGTAAAAGACTTGTTAACATTGTATTGTGTATTTCCAATATGTTTGGATGCAGGGCAAACTAGGAGAATGAAGAATCACTCATTGATTGCATGATAACCCAGTTTTGAAGGGTCACTCATTGAAGGGATAGTCAAGGTTTGGATGTTGATAGTGTTCCTTGAGGGAAGGGGGATTGTGAAAAGATTTTTATCATTGTATTGTGTATTTCCAATATGTTTGGATGTAGGGTAGACCAGGAGAATGAAGGATCACTCACTGATTACATGATAACCCAGTTTTGAAGGGTCACTAAAAGAGGGGGGAATGAAGGGTCACTCACTGATTGCATGATAACCCCACCAAGCATTCTTTCCTTTAAGTTTCCAAAATATCTCAAAATATGATCATTATTCTTTACTTTCTTCTATATGCTATTCTTTCTATGGTTTTTCTATCTCAGAAATATATCAAAAACATTGTAGTTGTGCATATAAAAGTAAAATATTGTCCTTAAATTGTTCCACATTGAAGCATTTCCTCTTGGGAGTATTCTCTTCATTTGTACAATATCTGTCAAAAATGGTTCCCATATTTCTTCAAGATCTATTTTAATCTTTATACTGTAATTTTGATTAGATTTGACCAATAGTTGATTTCATTGGTCTTTTATAGCATATACTCCTAATGTGAAATGTGGAGATAAAGAAAGAGACACACTAGGTATGAATTACACGATATACCCATCATCACTTAGCACTTAAATAATAAATTATGGATAGGGAACAACCCCCTAACTTATGGATGTTTGTTTCATGTTGGCCTCTTATTATATGCAAAGGTAGGCCTGTCTTAGGCTAACAACCACAGTGTAGGGGCCATAAATTATGGATACCAAAATAGTGCACACTTTTATTAAATTAGGTTCACTATACTACAAGGGAATGGAAACCATGCAATAGTGCCTCATGGGGATGGAAGCAACCCTTCACCAAGAAGATGATTACGTTTGCAATATTTACTAGAGGCAAAGAACATAATTTGGTTCTAGCAATTACTCCTAGAAGATAATGGCACCCACAAAACACTTCGAAAAGATAGCACTCACTATATCTTTTATCACTCTTTTAAAGCTGGGACAATAAATCTCAAAGATTGATCAATGAATTCTTGAACACAAAGAACCATTGACAGTTATGATTAATGTGTACAATAGCCAAAAACCAATTGTTCCAATCATGGTGTCCAATAATTATGTTAGAAAAAGCATCTACAAATCCCTTACACAACCATAATAGATTCAAACCATGAACCCTAAGAACCTAACAATGGGACTAACAAAGATACAGCCTAAACAAATCTTGATCATATTCCTCCCTATTGTAAGGCCCAAGAAGTAACTCTATCTTAAAGCTACACATTCCTCTAGATGAAGCTCAAAGGTCAAGTAGTTGAAGCATAGCAATACTTGAATGAATATAGGATTAATTTGATGTACAATCATTTGCTAGCTTGGTTTGTGGGTTTTCCACATAATATTTTCCCTTTAACCACATTTATAGTTTGAGAAAATAAAAATAAATTGTTTCAGATTTATATTATTCTTTTGAACTAGCACACTACCATCAAAATGCATAATCATTAGTCATATCAAGAAAATTCCTATTGATTAGTAGGATATCCTTATAAAAATTTGATGCATGGATTTCTTGTGAATTATCGACTGCTATGTATCCTACAACTATGGAAGGAATAGTGTTGGTGTTAGGTTTCATTTATTATTGAATTCAATGGTTTCCAAGATGTGTTGAGGAGTTTTCTCCTTGTTTAATGTTAATTGTTCCTGCGCAATCCACTCATAAAATAGTGAAATGCTATGTGGAAGGGATGGTTGATAGTTTTCCTTGGGGGAAGGGGGATTGTGAAAGACTTTTTATCATTGTATTATGTATTTTCAATATGTTTGGATGCAGGGCAGAGTAGGAGAATGAAGGATCACTCACTGATTGCATGATAACCCAATTTTGAAGGGTCACTGGTTAAGGGGACAGTCAAGGTCTTGATGATTGGGCCAATGGAGGAACCTAGTTCTTTGTATTAATTTCTATTCAAATTAGATGCATAGATTTCTTGTGAATTATCAGCTGCTATGTATCCTACAACTGCATCCATAAATCTCCATATACTTCTCTAGGGTTGTAAGCCACTTAGGGATCAAAATAGAGAAACTAAATAAAAATTGTTCTTTGTCCTATTTCCTTTTAACAAAGTCTCAACTATCAATGATAAAATAAATTTGATGCCCTAATCTATCAATACAAATGGCACCTAGCTAGAAGCTCACAGGCTGTCCATTTCATAACCATAATCAACATTTCAAAAAAATGGATATCCTTGAGCACAAGCACCAATAACATCAAATAATGGAGTTAAAGTATGGGCTAGGGTATGACACCAGTAGAATGTGGTCATTTTAGTGATAGCAATATACAATGGTGTCATTAAACATATATGCTAGTAATATCAACAAACGTGAATCCAAACATTTGAATACAGTGAATCGATATCCTTGAGTACAAGCACCAATAACATCAAATAATAGAGATAAAGAACTGGTTAGGGCACGACACTAGTAGAGAGCATTCATGATCAAATAAAATGAAATGCATTTGAATATGATGCCAAAGGCTCAAAAGATGAAGAAATCACATACCTTCTCCCATGCTCAATTTTCGCTCCTTTTCTCCCACTCCTCTATCGAATCGAAATAAAAATGATGAGGCTGTTTCACTTTATTTTTTATGTATACCCCGAATCTGTCAAAATTCTGATGGTCAATTAAACACCCATCAGAATACCAATATCATCGGGGCCTATTACAAAAAAAACACCAAATTCGTAATAAAAAGTTACTCGTCGGAAACTTCTGTCGAAATTTGGCCCCAAATGCAGTAGTGATGGTATTGTCCTCTTCACTTAGAGTATCGATTATGTTATCATAAGTATGAGAAAAGTTCACTTTCTCATTGCCTCTTTTATGATTTTGGTTGGCATTAGATGACTCACCCTTTTCATGGTTTAGAAAGGGGTTCTTGAAGACCATATGATCCTCATTGTTTTGAGGCCCTTCAATTTTGATAGTTCCATCATCTATTAGGTCTTGCACTAAGTGTTTTAACTTCATGCATTCATTGGTTTTGTGACCCTTATTTCGATGATGCTAAAAAAGGTGAGAATCATTCCACCAATTAGGTTTAATTTGAGGTTCATAAGGTCTCAAATCAGGTAATGTGATAATCTTATTAGCAAGTAATGTTCTTAATGCGTTCTCCAAGGGTTCACCTAGAAAGGTGAATTTTCTCTTTTGATATGTGGAGAAGAAGGGTTTGGGCTTATTCCCATTAGCATTATTAAAAGGATTATTATTAGAATTGTTGTTGGGATTTTTGGAATTGTTGTTGAAATTATTGGAATTGTTGTTAGAATTATTGTAATTAAAGGGAGCTTTATTCGTTTGATATACATTGCATGAAGAATTAGCTCCACTTGATAAGTTAAAAGTGGTTGCCTTCAAGTTGTGGGCCTCCACAACTCCATCATTCACAAGATTTTTGTTATTATTCTTTAACCATAGCTTAGGTTTATCATTGTGATTGTTGGCCCCTCAATTATTAACATAATTAGATACATAATGGTTATTGTTGGTATTGGTATTTGATTTATTATCTTTGAACAATTTTATCTCTTGCCTCTTTACCAATACATCTTCAATCTTGATCCCATTTTTGATAAGTTTTTCAAATGTTGGGGGACATTGAAGTTGGAGTCAATAATTCATCTCCATGGTCAAATTGTTTGTAAATATTTCCATTTTCTCCTTCTCGGGGATACTTCATGGATACCTTGCAAAAATGGTCCTCCACCTTTTTAGGAATCTTAAGAAGGATTCACCATCTTTCTGTTTGGTATCACAGAATTTGAGAATTATGATTTCATGCTTACTGTTATAGGAGTAATGGGTTACAAACTTAGAGGCTAATTCCTCAAATATCTTTATTCCTTGTGGGAGTTTAGAGAACCATTCCATGGCAGGACCTCCCAAAATCCTAGGAAAAAGTCACATTAGGTACGTAGTGTTGTGCATGAACTCAATACTTAGAGCACAAAACTCTCTTAGATGATCCCGTGGGTCTGTTTTACCCATATACTTATCATATTTAGGAAAAATGGTATTGAAGGGAAAAGGCACCATGACTAAGCTTTTGTCGAAGGGGAATGGGCACAAGGCCTCAATAAAAAATGGCTTAGGTTTAGCGGCCTTTTTCATTAAATCTATTTGTTCTTGGAACATTTTCAATTGTTTAGTCATAGCACTCATTGGGTTATCTTCTTGTTGCTTCTTCTTAAGTTGATCTATATCATAGTCATGTGGGAGCTTTACCCCTACTTGGGCTAGGTTTAGGAAAAAATTATCTCTATCCCTATCTATCAATTTATCCATGACCTCAAGAAAATTGTTACCTTGAGCCACTCTATTAGCCCTTTCTTCAAGGGTATCTTTAGGTTCTTGGTTTGCATTGTTGGTATTATCATTGTTTCCTCCTTGATTGTAATCATGAAATGAGGAATTTTGATCCATTGATTCAAATCTTTCTTCAAATAAATTTGGGAGAATATCCCCTTGATCTTGATTGTTGAAAAAACTTTGGTATTAAAATTCAGGGACCTCTTTAGCTATACAAGTGTCATCTTCTTGTAAGGATAACTTGAGTTTATGAGAACATGTGGAAACCGGCATCCAACAAGGTTTGATTCAAATTGATCCTTTGATTTGGTAATTGTTGGTAATTATTGAAGAGATTAAAAATGTAAGATGAGTTTTCAATGGATATCTCTTTCACTTGTTCTATGTATTTTCAAACACAACAATCACAAGTACACTTGTTTCTTTTTACCCTCTACACAAAAGTGTTTGAATTTGTAGGATGTTATTGCAGGTTTTGCACAAAAAAGACACTTCAAGCAATCTACCTAGCTCAAGATTGGTTCGTAAACATGGCTCTATAAGGTAGTATTTGCTAAGTTAACAAGGTTTTAATCAATATTCCATTGAAAAATGATATTAAAATTTCATCCTCCAAGTATATTAAGAGGCTTCCCACCACTAGTATGTCAGAGTTTTGTGCAATCCTGAAGGACTACTTGAGGAAGTTCAAAAATTTAACACCCTTTTGTCACACACCCCATTAAGGATGCATGCATTTCATTTTATAGTGGATTGGATGATCATAGAAAAGGTGATTGTATCCCACTTTGGGTTGTATCTCTCACTGGCCTCGTTAAGGCAAATCTTGGGAGGCAAGCCCAACTATTGATCTAGCATGTTCATTTGAAAGCAAGAAAGTGAAATGAAGAAATAGGTTGTGTGAGTTTGATTCACCAAAAAGGTGAAGAGCATATCCCTATCTACTTCTCAATCCCCAAACACAATTAACAATGTTCAATTTCCAACCCACTAACTAGTGAGAATTGAGTATTGCTACTTGTAATACCCCAAAAAAGGGCTATAGGTTCATTAACCTCCTACATCTTCAAATCAAATGAAATCAACATCAAAGTCCTAACCTAAGGCACATCTACACATTATTGAATCCTAATTGATTTTATCCTAAATTCTACATCAGGGAATATTCCTAGCAATACTCCTATTTATCCTAATTATCTTTAATTTAATAATTATTTGGCGATAAATCCTATTTATCCTAAAGTTTGATTAATTGAATATTCTAAATATTTAATTAATCAGATTTAATACTGCCACTTAATTATTTAATTGGATTTAATTAAATTATTCCTAAATTGTATTATTTAATTTTGACAATAAATCTAAAATCTTATGACTAATTGATTAAATTCTTATTTAATTAATTAAAGTTAGTTGTCAATTTTTAATAATATAGTTTTAGAATAAAGTTTGATTTAATAATTGATTAACCCATAAATCAGTTTTTTTAATTCAAAAATTAGTTAAGTTGAGAATAAATCACTTTATTTTTAAATTAATTTATAATTAAATCATGCACAATCAGAAAAGCAGTCAACTAGAAATCAACAACCAATTTTAAAATTAAACTCAACATCTGATGATGAGTTGAAATTTGATCTAAACTCTATTTTGAGTTAAACACTGCTTTTGCATGATTTTTGTAAGTTAATTCTTTCTGATTTCTTGATAACTCAAAAATCAACCTGAGTTTATCAAGAGTGATTTATGGCTTTTCTCATGCACCCTCAAAGCCCTCGATTTCTATAAAATCAAGGCTCAACTCTTCACAATAAGAGACCTTGAATTTGTACAACTACTCTAGCGAATTTGCGATTGAAGGATTGAGCATTTGCGACAGGCGATTTGTGAGATCTTTCATTGTTGGTCATAGTTTCATAAGTTTTCATAACATAGATTTACATTCATATTCATTCATATCATTCTTAGACAAATCTGTAGTCAATCTCAATTTCTTTCATCTAGCTTAGATTCATACAGTTTCCATTATTATTGCACAAAAAATACAAAAAAATAGATTAAGTCTGCATTCATACAGTTTTCATTCTTTTGCATTCAAATCCTTCGTTTAGGTGTTGCATTGTCACTGATCTCAATTCCAATTTGAGAACATCATACTCACACCTACTAGAAGGTATTAAATCATTTGGTTAGCTTAGTTTCAATTATTTGCAAGATTTCAATTTTGGCTAACCTCTAATGTTTTATTGAAGTGTTGTGTCTATAGCTAGGTACAAAACTCACACACACATTTTTGGTGCCCACCGTGGGGCCCTAAAATGGGTTTCCATCTCTTCTATTTTAATTTCTATCTATTTTTTGTCATTTTCTAGTACATCTTGCGATTTTATTCTCTATCCATACATTTTTTGTATGACTTTTTTCAGAAAGTCATACCAGAAGCTACTAGTTGTCGTACGACAGTTGAGGATTTCAAAGCTCTTTTCATCAACTACAAATTGTCATTTGAGAGCTACATTGTCGTATGGTGAGATACCTAGTGTCGTCCGAGTTTACAAACAATCGTAGCAGAGCTGACCCATTGTCGTATGGGATTTGGATTGTCATCTAGAAGGTAACCCACCATCGTATGAGTTTTGAAACTAGAATTCAATTGTCATTTCAGAATTTTAGGTAGTTTTTCAAATTTGATTTTCAGATTTGGACTAACAACTAACCCTAACAATTGAGATCTTTTGTTTCTGACTGATATTTGCTGAGTCTGATTGGGAATAGTGCAACTAAATTGCTAAAATAGGTAAAATCTACTAAGTGCATTGTGAGGAATTCAAGTATTCTACTACGATATGATAACACTTTGATTTGGACATAAAACAAACTCTCACGTGTCAAGCTTGTGTGACTTTTCTCACTTTCATATCACAAACTTCATTTTGGGCTATAAAACGAACATAGATTTTCTTTTTGTATATCTATTACACATAGTAAATAGGCCCTATGAACACTATTTGTGGATGATCTCGAGAGAGTGGGCTTCTTTGACTTGTTCACACATGTGAAGCTCTTCTTGATGAAGGATCCCCTTGTAGGTAGGGAGGTTACTAAGATTGTCTTGCATTCTACTAGATTTGTGCATCTTCAACTCTTGATTGATACATTCTCTCACATGAGAGGTTGATAGATCATAAGCGGTTGACATCATAGATCTTTGTGAGATAATTTTGGTCTTAGCATGTCAGATTAATCTATCAACTTTGTCTTGGTAAAGTGAAGAGGCTAGGGGATTATGCTCTACTTCCTTTTTGGATAGTACCAAAAACCCAAATCCTTGAATCCGATCTAGTCCCCCTATGGTATCTTTTGTGAGTCACCTTTAGAGAGGGTTAATTGTAGTGGACATTCCCTTAATTGGGTCAACCATGTGGATGGAACCTCAAGTGGTAATATCCATTTTCATCGTGGTAACAACAGCCGCTATATAAATGTCCTTGTGGAGGAAATCTTCACAGGTGTGGTCTCTTGTTGGGCTGTCAGATCTCCCTAGCAGCTCCTGATTGATTAAATTTTTGGACTGTGTCAAAACTCCAGTGCGCTTGGATTGGATTTTTTCCTCTTGAGATTACAAAAGTTGCAGAGTCAAACCATTACTGCAAACCCTAGTGAGGCCAAATTTTCATTTTCTAGGAATATGTGCATTATTGAAAAACTTTTTGGAACATACACAGTTAGCACTTCTAGGGATTAGCACAATAAGTCACTATTGCTTTTTCATGCGCAAGGTTGCTTTTGCCCTTGTTCATTGTTTTTAGATGATTTTCTGCTTCCCTTGCTTGCTATTTTTTATTCTTGATATCTACTTGGTTATTTGAGACAGACTATTACACAGACCTTCAAAACTGGACAGAAAACTTTGCAAACAATCTAAAACTGAAGACCCAAAAATTGCAAAATTTGAAGCAAAATTCCTCTTTGGAGTTAAAAGTCCTCCCACAGTCTTAGATTGTTGTATGAGTCTTGAGAAAAAGTCATTTCATAACCCCTGTATTGCTGTATGGGAGCCAGTATTGTGTTGTACAAGTGTTGTCACCAGAAATTAAAAGAACATTATCCCTGGCATCAATTGTCGTACGAGTCTTGTCAATTGTCCTTTGAGAGCATACCTAGTGTTGTACAAGCTTTTAGAAACTCATTTGAGAATTTTCAAAAATTTGTCAGAGACTTGTCAAATTTTTCAGAAATCTAGTTTTTACAGCCTATTTCCAGATTCTGTCAAAATATTCACTGTGTCAGGAACAAAGAAGAAACTAGAACAAATTCATTCATTTTCCTAAAGTGGTCTCTTGAGTCTGATTTAGCCTTCTGATTTATCGATTTGAGTCTTTTTCATCTTGTGTCAAAACCTTGTCAAAATTATCTTCAAATTCGATCTTCTTACTAAATGGCTAAGTGTTGTGAGCTCGTACCCACCATCTTTTGGGCATCTACCCATACTACTGTGGCACAATATCCTTCATTTATGTCCAATCTAATCTTCAATCAATTCAATCTTGACAAGGTTGCATCATTTGATCTTCCTTAATCAGGTCATTCTTCAGTTGTCTTCATCTTACTTTCTTGCTTCACCCAAGGTTAATGGTGGAAACTAGAGCTTCCTCCATAAGAAATCTAGAGACGCACCCAATACCGTACCTTTGACTACTCATGTGTGTCCAACTCTCGAGCAACTCTACAATTTAGGTCTTTACGAAGATGACAGTCTTGGCAATTTTTGATTAAAAACTGGTTACATACCCCCTCCATCAACTCACGGAGGTAATAAAAAAACTCCACCTCAATCTATCCTAGGGAGTCCTAAAACTCCTAACATGTCTCAAGGAGGGACACATCACGGGTCTCAAGGACCTCATTCTCAACATGGTGTGGATCAAGAACCTACACCTTTTGAAATTGCTCGATATCAAAATGATGATGACTTCAAGAAAATGATGAGGCATTTCTTGAAAGAAGATAGAGAGGCATACTTTCCAGAGTTAGCACATCAAGGAGCTAAACTTCCTCCAAACTTTAATGTTGAAAATATCATTACATATGAAGAAACTCCTATCATGGCTATGTTGAAATAGATGCATGCCATACAAGTCAAGCTTAACAAACTAGAGAAAGAAAAGGAACCTAAGGAGTTCTCCATGAAGGCTCTATGCCCTTTTCCATTTGATAAGGACTTGTACATGCCACCATTCCCTAAGAGAGTGGAAATGCCTAAATATGATAAGTATGATGGAAACTCTGATCCTCAAGATCATGTCAGAGAATTATGTACTCAATCTATGGATTTCCTGCATGAACCAACCTACTTAATGTGTCATTCCCTCGATCTTTGGGAGGAGAAGCCATTCATTGGTTTTCTAGGATGCCTCCTACTATCAAAAATTTTGAGGAGTTAATTAAACTATTCTATCAGCAATACTTCTACAACATTCAACATTCGGTCACCATGATCAACATCTACAATCTGAAACAATATCTAGGAGAACCATTCCTAACATTTCTCAAGAGATGGAGGAAGAAATTTTCTCTATATGCTAGACCTATTCCAGAAATTGAGGAGCTAGAAATCTTCATCAACAATCTTGTTCCAGAAATCAACTACCCTTTACAAATGCAAAATCATACATCCTTTGATAAGATGGTAGATAATGTTATCAAAATTGAGAAAGTACTTGTGAAAAAAAGAGACATCACACCTCAAAAGGACAAGTATGAATCTGGATCTAGTTCAAAGGACAAGAACAAAAATTGGAATAAGAATAAGGGCATCATCACAGACGGTGTTGTTGATACTATCTATGCCCCATCCAAGGCACCCACTTTCAATCTCACTGTTGGCACCCAAGCCATCAAAGCTTTTGAAGCTAAAGCAACAGAATCTAACAAGAATCCATCTTCTTAAAAACCTTGGGCTACAAATCCTAACCGCAAATTCACTCCTCTTGGAGAGTCCTTGGAATCTACCATGAAAACTCTATTGGCTAACAAAATCATTTACTTGCCTGAGATAAAAGTCTTTGATCCTGAACCTAAACCGAAATGGTGGAGAGAGAATGATTTTTGTGACTTCCATCGCAATAAGGGTCATAAAACTAATAATTTTGTTCATTTGAAACACATCATACAAGACAAAATTGATAATGGAGAAATCACAATTGATAATCATAAGAGAAATAATGATCATACATCATTCACAGAACCATTTTTGAAACATAATCAAGAAGGTTCTTCTTCCCAGCCTAATATGGGTGCTAAAGTCAATTATGCCTACTCTGGAAACAATGTTGTTATCAATATGGTTGAGCCATGCCTATCTAAGTGTTGCAATGTCATCACAATTGTAAGAAAAGATAGAGAAAATCAATCAGCTAATGCAGTTACTAGATCACAAGCTCAGGCACATCTACAAGGATAAATCCCATATTCATCCAATGTCCCTAAGATGCCTTTCAATCTTTCATCTACTTCTAAATAGAAGGCTACATCTAAATCTTCAAATCCTAAAGACACGAGGCCTACACCATATAGTATTGTCCAACAGCTCCAACATACAAATGCAAAAATCTCCATGTTTGAGTTGCTTCGGATATCTCCAGCTCATAGAGCCATTCTAGACAAAGCTTTGCTCAAATCCAATGTTCCTGAAAATCTTGATTTAGATAGATTCTAGACTATGGTTGGTCATCTAACATCTCCATAGTATATCTCCTTTTCAAAGGACGATGATAACTCCTTGAGTCATCTGCATAACCAACCCTTGCACATTGAAGTCTTGATCCAAAACTATCATGTCAAACGTGTGTTGATAGATGGGGGCACTGGTCTTAAAATTTGTTCTTTTAGCTTGATTACACAACTAAGATTTTTAGAAATGGCCATTGATCCTAGAAAGAAGATAACTATCAAAGCATATGATGAACAAGAAAGATCTTCCAAAGGAACAATTGTCTTACCTATTAGAACAAGTCCAGTCATCAGAGATACTACATGTCAAGTTCTTGATCTACCTTTGGTTTACAACATCCTTCTAGGGAGACCCTGGATACATGAAATGAAAGCTATTCCTTCTACATACCATCAGTGTTTAGAATGTCCTTATGGAGTAGAGGTGATGATTCCAGCTGATCTATATACAACTTGCAATGCATTGAAAGAAAGTGTTGATAAACTTGTTCCTAATAACACACAATCTTCCACTAAGCAACTAGATGTTGCTTCAACATCGAAGATGGAAGACATTTCTAAAGAGGTTAAAATCAAAGAAAATGGTATGGGAGAATATACTATAGAGCCAGTCTTATCTTTGACATCTCTCCCCATCTCACCTAAGTCCTATGGGAAAACTCTGAAATAGTCCAAACTGGAGTCTAAAGAACCTCTTGAGGCATATAAAGGAAATTTTGTTGCAGAACAAGTGTCCAAACAAGAGTTTGAAGAAGATGAAGCTGTGCTTGTATAGCTATATAAAGATGAAGCCGAATCTCAAGTTGTTCAAATATGTGATGCTAAAACACCGAAGATCCCTTCTAAGTCATATGGCCCAGGAGACAAATTGATCACAAAAATGGGATATACAGGAAAAGGACCTCTAGGACTATAGGGTAAAGGTCTTCTATCACCTCTTGACAATCATGGATGAGTAAACAAGAATACAATAGGTATAGGATATAATAAGAAGGCTTTCTATCTTAGCAAGAACTCCCCACATGTCTTAGAATAGATTGAGCCGTCCACAACAAATCAACTAAAGGGAGAAACAACAAAATAATTTGATAGTGATGATTAAGACACCATTGAATATCTTATTCCTTATGAGTGTTTTCCTAAATAATTAAAAGACCTCCTTGAAGCTAAAGATGATCTAGTAAAAAGAATCAATGTTGTAGAAAAACAAGAACCTACTATGGAATAAGAGATAGTTACACCACAAGAACCAGCTCATCTTGAATGCAATCAAACAAACAAAGAGGAAGGTTGTAGTTATTCTAAAATAGATTCCCATGAGTATGAATTCAAATCAGAATCTAAGGGTAACCCTTCTTGGGATATTCATCTTGATTTTACTCATGTTCTTAAATTTCCTAGAGGTATAGACGAGGAATCAAATGACTATGAATGGGGAGCCATTCTAGAGGAAGATGATCTTATCACAGAGAAACATATTGATGTTATTCACCAATATGCAACTAAACCCAATGTAAGTCTAGAGCGAAATGATGAACTTAACGAGTCTGATCCACTGATGGCTAAAGTGGACTCCCACAATGACATTGAGCCTATTCATGAATTGAACTTCTTAAGTTGTAATATCACCTTCAAACTCGAGCATCGGGTTAGGACCAATGATGACATATCCATATCCGTAAACACTATCTCACAATCTTTCACCACTTTGAATATCCAACATTTTGAACTTCTTAACCAAACCTCTATGAATCTGAGCCAAGGTATTTATACTTTTCCCAGTGACTATGCCCTTGCCTTCTACCTCAATGCATTTGAGCCTATGAGGACTTCCATTAGTGAACTGAGTGTTAACATGATGGATTTGGACATCAAGTATCTTAGTCAAAAGAATAAAAGTAAAAAGAAAAAGAAAAGGAGTTATGAGGGTGAAAACCACTTTGTGGCAGTCTCAGAACCTACAAAAGTAAAAATAAAAGATGTATCCAAAGGTGAAAACCTCTCTGAGGTGCCTAAGGATGAGATATTTGATGTCCTTCTAAGTCATTTATAGGATAGATCTCTAGTTCTAATTGAGCCCACTCAATCTATCAACTTGGGAACAGTAGAAGAACCACAGTTGATTCATGTAGCACAATCCTTATCAAAAGAAGAGAAGCAAAAATTTACAACATTCTTACCAAAAAAGAAGATCAACTTTGCATGGAAATATTCAGATATGTCAGGGTTGGATCCTGATCTTATAATGCACCATTTATCTATAGCTCCAAATGTCAAACCTGTTAAGCATAAATTGAGAAAGATGCATCCACATGTTGCACTCTTGGTCAAAGCTGAATTAGAGAAACTACTAAAAGTCAGATTCATCTATGTTATTGACTATGCTAAATGGATCTCTAAGATTGTACCTATTTATAAACTTGATAAATCTATAAGAGTATGCACAGATTTTAGAGATGTAAACAAAGCATGCCCTAAGGATGATTTTCCACTACCTAACATTGATATGATAGTGGACATGACTGCGGGTTTCAAGATGTATTCTTTAATGGATAGTTTTTCTAGATATAATCAAATAAAAATTGCTCCAGAAGATCAAGAGAAAATTGCTTTCACATGTGCGTGGGGTACCTTCTGTTGGAATGTCATGCCATTTGGGCTTAAGAATACTGGTGCTATATATCAAAGAGCTATGACATCTATTTTTCATGACATGATGCATCGAACCATGGAGGATTATGTTGATGATACTTTAGAAAAATCTATGATAAGATCTGAACACCTAAATGATTTGAGCAAGATACTAGACAGAATGGAGAAGTTTAGTCTCAGACTAAACCCTAAGAAGTGTGCTTTTGGTGTCACTTCTGGAAAGCTCTTAGGCTACATAGTTTCAAAGAAAGGAATTGAAGTTGATCTAGCTAAAGTTAAATCTATCATGGAGATGCAACCTCCCAAGAATATCAGTCAAATGAGAACATTTCAAGGGAGAGTACAATCTATTAGATGCTTCATATCTCAACTAGCAGACATATCACAGCCTTTCACAAAGACATTACATAAAGGTGTGACCTTTGCATGGAATGAGGAATGTGAAAAGAATTTTAATCATATCAAGAAATATCTATCAAATCCTCCTATCTTGATGCCTCCTATTCAAGGAAAGCCATTGATCTTATATGTCTCCGCAATAGATACATCACTGGGGGCATTGCTTGCACAACATGATGAAAACAAGAAAGAAAGAGCTATATACTATATCAGTAGAACATTGGTAGCATATGAAAAGAACTATTCAATGATTGAGAAAGCTTGTCTAGCTATGATCTTTGCATCATAGAAACTGAGACATTATATGTTGGCTCATACCATGCATTTGGTAGCTAAGATTGATCCACTAAAGTACCTACTAAGCAAAGCTTCCCTCACAGGTAGATTAGCCAAATGGGTCATGCTCTTAAGTGAATTTGACATTGAATATGTTGAATGAAAAGCTATTAAAGGCCAAGTTATTGTTGATCAATTGGCAGATGCACCTTTGTTTGATGACACACCACTGTAAATGGAATTCCCAGATTCCTCTATCATGAATCTTTCTTCTAGAGAATGGCACTTGTTCTTTGATGGCTCCTATACACAAAATGGATCTAGGGTAGGCATATTGTTTATCACTCCTCAAGGATACTCAATTCCTAAGGCATTCCAAATCAAGTTTCCTTGTACCAACAATATTGTTGAATATTAAGCCCTTCTCAACAATATGAAAATAGCAATTGAGTGGAGAGTAATAGAACTACACATTCATGGAGATTCACAAATTGTAATACACCAAGTCAATGATGTGTATCAAATGAAAGATGAAAAAATCATTCCATACAAGAGAATGGTAGATGATCTAAAGAAATACTTCATATCTATCACCTTTGAGAAAATACCTAGAATAGAGAACAAGGCTACCGATGAAATGGCAATGCTATCTACTTTATTACAGCGGCCTGAACATGAGCTATGCTATGAGTTCCTAGTGGAAATTCTATCTTATCCTGCATATTATTCCCCTGATACCCGCATGATCTGCACCATTGTAGGTCATGATTCATCCAGATATAAAAACCTTTTCTCCTATCTCAAAGACCAAATCATCCTTGATACCTTTAACTTCCATGAAAAGAGATACCTTATCCATAATGTGTCTCGATATGTCATCATTGGTCATGATATGTACAAATGAGGTCTAGATGGTATGCTACTTAGATGTTTAGAACAAGAAGAGTCTCAATGTGCGTTAGAGGAAATCCATGATGGTATTTTTGGGTCACACTTGAATGGTTTAACACTAGCCCAAAAACTTATTAGGGTTGGGTACTATTGACCGGAAATGGAGAAAGAGGCTATCAAGTTTGCTAAGAACTGTTAAAAGTGCCAAGTGCATGGAAACTTAATTCATGCTCCAGGGAGAGATCTAATTCCCTTCACTACACAATGGCCTTTTCATCAATGGGCATTTGATCTTATAGGATCCATACATCCTCATTCTTCTAATGGACATACCCATATAATCACAGCTACAAATTATTTCACAAAATGGGTAGAAGCAATCCCTTTGACTTAGGTGACTGGCAAGAAAATCTCTATGTTCATCTTGAACTACATCATATGTTGGTATGGTATCCCACATTCTATAGTCATAGATAATGGTGGATAATTCAAGAACAAAGACTTAGATGATCTATGTGCCAAATTCAAGATTACACAACATTGGTCATCTATCTACTATCCTCAAGGGAATGGACAAGCAGAGGCTTCTAACAAGAATCTATTGAAAACATTGCATCGTACAGTTAATAAAATAGGAAGAGACTGGCATCTCATGATCAATCCAGCTCCTTGGGCCTATAGAATAAGTATCATAACACCCACTAGGGCTACACCATTCACTTTAGTTTATGGGTCTGAAGCAGTACTACCTATTGAGGTTGAAATCTCATCACTAAGAATCATAATGCATGGTCTAGTAACTAATGAAGACTACAGAGTGTCTAGGTTGCAAGAACTTGAACTACTAGATGAGCACAGACAAGCAGCATATGATCATCTCATATTATACCAGAAAAGAATGTCTAGAGGCTACAATAAGAAAATCAAACACATAGAATTTCAGGTTGGCGATCTAGTCTTGAGAGAGAATCCTAAAAATCAATCACATAGAGAATGCAAGGGGAAGTTTGAACCCAATTGGTTGGGTCCCTTTGTAATCACTGCTACTTTTGGCTCTGGTGCCTATCAACTCTCAACAACTGAAGGAGAACAGCTCTGAGAATCAATCAACATTCTCCATTTGAAGAAATTCTATGCATAAGGCATTCAGTCTTTTCAAAATGTCCTGAAAAAATTATAAAAATTTGAAAAAGTCCTGAAAAAATGAATGTCTTGGTGAAAACCTAGCAATAGGCACCTTGATGATTCCCAAAAAAAAAAAAAATATATCAAAAGTACAAAAAAATTTAAAAAATGAAAAATACAAAAAAATGAGAAAAAGAAAAAGTGCCTTGGTGAAAACCTGGAAACAGGCGCCTTGGTAGCAAAAATAGAATCTCTGCCAAGATGGTAAAAACTCAGAAAACATGTGCCACTTGTTCAAAATGCTCCATCTATCATCAAAGTCTTGGTCTTTCCCAACTTTCAGTCTTGCTTTAGTTTGTACATATCTCCCGATTTGTTTCTTGTACATATCTTTGCTTAAATAAAGTCAATCTGTACACCAATCAGCTCAAGCGTCTATACCCTATCAATGTTTCAAACTTGGGGGCAATCAAATTCATATCCTATGGCCTCTAGTGTATCTTAGATATGTCATATCCAGTCAGAGTCCTTTGAAGCTTCATCTGATTCAGTCAGTCAGTCTCCTCTCTAGAAAGGATTTTGCATCTACAACAACACAATCAAACATTAACACAAACTGGAAACAATCTCTGCTTTTACATGCTTTTATCTCCTTGTATGCTTACTGATTCACATTGAGATTTTTTCATATTGTGTCCCTTCAAGCTCTTCGATGATGTCCTTTATAGGATTTAGAGAGTGATGACTGGGGGCATAATCTTTTCTGTCTTCTGCTTGTATGTGAAAATCTAACAACTTTGGAAATTCTGGATTGAAATGGTGTCTGTCTATAAGAGCCTCTATCTCGAATTGGATGGCCATGAGTACCTCGACCATTGATACCTAGAAAATTCAAGGAATTTTGATCTAACTAGTCTTTTTTAGTGAGTTTTTACTCCTACTGTGAAACGCGATCTTACCTAAGGATGTGCACAATAAAGGGTCACTACAGGTAATTCACATTGGATTTAGAATGATCTCTTGACTTCTTGATGTGTTTGTTAACACAAGGCATATTCTATTCATCACAACATTTATGTTTTGATGCTTATAAAAATTGCTATATCAAAATGGACATGATATTCGGGTCATCTTGGCATTTGTGCCTTGGTGCTTATATCTAATCCGACATTCCAAAAATAAAATCAATATTCATATGTCCATGGTTGTCTAACCAGTGGGCGTTGTATTGATTCTTGCACATACAAATCAATATTCATATGTCTATAGTTTCCTAACTAGTGGATGTTGTATTGATTTATCTAATTACCTAAAATTTCAATGATGACAACAAATTGACACATGATTAGTGACTAGGTCCTAGGTCTTAGGTTTTCATTTCATTCTGCATGTCATTTTGTGCTTTGCATGATTGCATGATCTCACAAATTGCTTGAACACTTCAACAATTCTCCTAATCTAAACTTAAACTGAAATGAAGAGCTAGGTCTCACATGAAGGTTTCCTCACAGAACCACAAGCAGTCACCATACTGGGTTAAACATCATTTTTGACATAAGACTGAGTACTTGTCTTCATCAATACCTACAAAACATATCATGTGTATCGTTGCATCCACATTACATAGCATAATCATTCCATATATTGCATTACATTACATATATGAGCATTATCAAAATCATACATTTCCATAATCAATTACAGTTGCATAACATTCATACATTTGAAAGAAATCATTGCATTGCATAAATCCATACATACATTCTACACTACTCATAGCATTTACATCACATGATATCATCATAAATCAAAACATGACAAGTACACATGAAGTCATAACCAAAATCTTGATCTTATATCATATAACTCAAACTAGTCAAGGGTGCACTAGTGGTACAAAGTACAAAAGAATGAGCTCATGTGAGCTATCAGAAGTTAGAACAGTATACATGAACAAAATAGAAAAATATATTAGAATATCTTGAAAGATCAGTTGTCTTCCTGATCCTCTGCATCTAGTGGAGGTGGTGGTGGTGCATCATGCACTACCTCGACTCTGGGTGTCCTAGCTCCCTCTGACGCTATCATATACTGAGAGTATGTGGGTACTCTCTAAGCAACAGGAACAACAACATAGTAAGTAGAAACGTAATAGGAAGCTCTAGAGGTCTGATGTGTCACCTCTGTCTGCAATCTCCTATTCTCCTCTCAGAGCTGGGATCACTGTCTATCTGCCTCAGTAAATCACCTAGTTAGCTTAGTTTCAATTATTTGCAAGATTTTGATTTCTGCTAACCTCTAATGTTTTACTGAAGTGTTGTGTCTATAGCTGGGATCAAAATCAAAATTTGAGATCATTTACTATGTCAAATTCGTGATTTAAAATTTTCGGACCCAGGATGGCCAACTACTTGCATAATCGACCTTCAATCATCACAAAAATCCATAATTCGACTTAATTGATTATCTTACATCAAACTATCAAAATTTCAACTTGGTCAACCATGGTCAACTCATGGTCAAACCTAGTCAAACTTGGTCTTCTAGGACCTCTAAATGATGCAGAACATGTTCTCGAACGTGTATAACCACTTCTCAAATCAATTAACATGCTTCTAAACCATTCAACGCTAACTTTTCTTGTCAGATTTCAATTTTAATCCCAAAGGGGGCATGGTATTACACATCATTCAAGTTTGTAACTCTAATTTTGTCAATCAAATCTTTCCTCAGTAACTAAGACAACAACCACATCTAGTTGTTGATTCATCAAAAGACCTCATCGCTTGGGGAAAATCTATTGATTCTTGGGGCATATTAGATTCATTGAGATCCATATCAATCTGGTATCCTAAATCTATCTTGTAAATTGTATCATATTTTCATAACCATCGGTTCATTAGTGTTATTTCCTTGTTTCTTCGTAACTGATGGGTTCAGGATGTGATACCAATATGATTCTTTTTAGGACAATCAGGTCTGGAATCAGTCACTCACTTCTTCGCAATCATAAGGTTCAGAATTATGCATTTTGACACTTTTTCATAATCATCGGTTCATTGTTGCTATAGTTAACATTATCTTTGGTCAATCAAGACCTAAATCTTGCATCTTCAAATATTTCAATCAGTTTCTATCTCGGAATCGGTTAATCTTTTAAATCAATCTCATACATCTTTATCAAACACACACTATTCTTTGAACCACTACGCTTTGCATAGTGATTCAAAGAGGGGCAAAATGTAATACCCCAAAAATGGGCTATAGGTTCATTAACCTCCTACATCTTCAAATCGAACGAAATTGACATCAAAGTCCTAACCTAAGGTACATCTGCACATTATCAAATCCTAATTGATTTTATCCTAAATTCTGCATCAGGGAATATTCCTAGCAATATTCTTATTTATCCTAATTATCTTTAATTTAATAATTATTTGGCGATAAATCTTATTTATCCTAAAGTTTAATTAATTGAATATTCTGAATATTTAATTAATCAGATTCAATACTGCCACTTAATTATTTAATTGGATTTAATTAAATTATTCCTAAATTGTATTATTTAATTCTTACAATAAATCTAAAATCTTATGACTAATTGATTAAATTCTTATTTAATTAATTAAAGTCATTTGTCAATTTTTAATAATATAGTTTTAGAATAAAGTTTGATTTAATAATTGATTAACCTGGATAAATCAGTTGTTTTAATTCAAAAATCAGTTAAGTTGAGAATAAATCACTTTATTTTTAAATTAATTTATAATTAAATCATGCACAATTAGAAAAGCAATCAACTAGAAATCAACAACCAATTTTAAAATTAAACTCAACATCTGATGATGAGTTGAAATTTGATCTAAACTCTATTTTGAGTTAAACATTGCTTTTGCATGATTTTTGTAAGTTAATTCTTTTTGATTTCTTGATAACTCAAAAATCAACCTGAGTTTATCAAGAGTGATTTATGGCTTTTCTCATGCATCCCTAAAGCCCTGGATTTCTATAAAATCAAGGCTCAACTCTTCACAATAAGAGACCTCAAATTTGCACAATTACTCTGGTGAATTTGTGATTGAAGGATTGAGCATTTGCGACAGGTGATTTGTGAGATCTTTCATTGTTGGTCATAGTTTCATAAGTTTTCATATCATAGCTTTATATTCATATTCATTCATATCATTCTTAGACAAATCTGCATTCAATCTCAATTTCATTCATCTAGCTTAGATTCATACAGTTTCCATTATTATTGCACAGAAAATACAAAAAAATAGATTAAGTCTACATTCATATAGTTTTCATTCTTTTGCATTCAAATCCTTCATTTAGGTGTTGCATTGTCACTGATCTCGATTCCAATCTGAGAACATCATACTCGCACCTACTAAAAGGCAGTAAATCATCTAGTTAGCTTAGTTTCAATTATTTGCAAGATTTTGATTTTGGCTAACCTCTAATGTTTTACTGAAGTGTTGTGTCTACAGCTAGGTACAAAATTCACACACACCCTACTCTTTTCTACAAACAAGGGGTTTATTTGATTATGTGCTTGATTTCCTTAACCTTTCTTTTAATCAAGAAATTTTGACACTTTTGACATTTTGATTCACTAAAAGAAGTGAAGATCATAGGCCTAATATCAAAATTTCTCAAACAATAATAGGTTGTTTTTACTTACTAGATTTTGAAAACAACAAAGCCACAATTTAAGTAAAAAAAATGACTAAGTTTAGGCCTACCTTTTCCTTGTAGCTAGCAAAGGCTAGGGGCATTTTTTATTGATTTTCATTTTTTAATGCTTATCTTGGCGATCGTTCCTTTCCAATGTGCTTTTCCTCCAACAAGTTAGTCAACAAAACCAGCCACAATGAAGAAAACCAAATAAAATTGAAGAAACAAAAATAAAATTGAACTTTAAGCCTTATTTGTCAAATTTTAACAAAACTTGATTAAGGTGAATAAATCCAATTCAATGAAACAAATTTTGCTTTATATGTTTCTACAACTTTGATGTGATGATCATATATATTTCCTTCTTGTTGAGAATCCTCAAGAACCAGCTTAATGTGAGCAATGTTTCCTTTTTTATCTTCCTTTTCAAAGCTTTGCCTTCTTGATTGAATCCGCTCTCTGGTTTTTTACTCTTTTATGTCCAGACATCCTGTAGAGACAGGAAAAACTTTTTCTGACAGTCAGATTGTGTTTTTTTTCAAATTAAGAAAAAGTGCTATTGAATCTATTGAAAGCACTCTTTAAATGCTCAAACGCGCTAGAGATCGAATTAAACGCGCTAAAGAAAATAGTTAAAAGCGTAGAAACAGAGAGTAAAAGCACTGAAATCCTGCGTAAAGGTGTCAGTAAGATAATACCTTACTATGCTAATGGTCATGCATCTATCTTCCTCTCTCTTTTTCTTCTCTCTCTTTCAAGTGATGCTCTTTTATCTTGGTTTTTGATCTGATGAGGACTCAAGCCAAATGGGGGCTTGATGTTTCTTCATCTCCTTGACCTTGATAAGATTGTTCTTATGCATTGATCTACTTTACCATGAGCGTGAGTTTGTCTTATGCTCTTGTTAAAGTGGGGGCTAGATGTACTATCCTAAAATGTTACTAGTACCCATGATTGGATGCTTTATTAGGACCTATTAGACTTCATTTTGGTGATTCCAAGGTCTAAATGCCTGTTATGCGTGATCTTGGAAACTTGTTCTTCTCCCCCTCCCCACATATTTTCACCTATCTTGATATCCCATTCAAATTTTGGCCCATTCTTCAGGGTAAAATATACAAATTTCATTGTGTCCTTGGGACAAGTTGCCAATGGCATCATGTCCTTGAGGATTGGGGCCCAAATTTATCCCGAGGCCCAATGTCAGGGTATTAGTGAGCGATTTCATTTTTTGGTCAGTTTGGATCATTTTTTAATCCCAAAATGATGGATTGCATATAAAAACCCCCTATCTTTGACATTTTGATATACATTCATGATTTATAACTTTTGTAATCGAGCTATCAACATTTTCCAGTAATCAAGAGCAATTGAGCAATTAGATTTAAGATTTCAAGGCAAGCATCCAAGATCAAGTTTCTCCATTTCTCTAATTCTTCAAGATCATTCACGTCAAAGGAAATACTCTCCAACTAAAGAAAATTTCTCTCCCATGATGGCAAAGTAAAGGAATTCTCACTCAAGCAAGAAGATCCTTCCATTCACATTACTTATCCTTCATTGCAATTTATTATCAAACATATCTACATTTAAGATCTAGGAATGGAACTCATAGATATATGCATTTGAGAGGGAATCCTTAATGCTAAATCACATTCCAAGGTCAACTATTTTAATTTCAAGTGCATTCAAGCATCTTTATGGGTATGAGTGATTTTTACATCTATCTATGAGGATTTATATAAGGTGAATAAATCATTTACCATTTTACATACTTTCCTTTATGCAATTTCATTTCATTTTCAAGGTTGATTCCTAAATAGGTTTTGACAAAGGAAAACCCCTTTAGATAGCCTTTTTCCCCATTTTTATGTGTGCAAGAACAGGTTACGAAGCTATTAGGCAAGATCTAGAAAGATTGAGAACTACTGGATAATCCCTTAAAAATTTAGTCAAAAACATTGTGGACACGTCACCATTATCATATTGTCCTAGGTATAGGTTTCCTTTTTCATATTGTCCCCTGCATTGTAACCTATATTTAAGCCACACATCAAATCTACATTATGCTTTCTATTTTGTACATTTTAGCTCTTTGTTAGTATGTATCAGTTTGTTATTTCTATTTTTTTTTGTAACTTTCCTAATTAATCATTTACTTTACTCCATTTCGTCATTTCCATTTTCATCATTACATATTTTAGAGAAGGATCAATGTCACACTTAGCATTTAAGTCTCTTCTTGAGCCTAGTGAGTCATATTCCTTCTAAAATGTGCAATTTATGAAAAGGAGAAGTGATTTACCCATCCATACATTGCTTCCCTTTTCACCCTATATTGAACCTTTTCGGGGTAATTTTAGGTAAGATAAATAAAAAAATTTGCAAGGACATGAAAAATAATAGCAATTTTCTTTCCATTACATCCATAAGAATTACATGATGCATGGGTGAAAAAAATCTATTCAATTTTTTTACTATGAATAGCAAGGATAAGAATATTGCACACTTCTATGATAGAATTTATTATACACAAAGTTTCCCTATTTATTTAATAAGTATGTTTCAGATTGACATTAAGGATATTAAAAAATAAGACATCCCTACAAAAAAAAACTTATTGATTGTTCTTATGGTTCTTCTATAATTAATAGTTGAACAAAAACTTCTTCAAATTCCTATAAACTTGAGCTTGGATCAACATCACATTGCCCTATAAATTGTTAAAATCGTATTCGTGTTATATTCTACATAATTTCTCCTCTTGAATTGTTTGCATCCTTATGTTAAACATTTTCATCTGCCTCCTCGTATTTTTGCACTTTCTCTACCTTGTGTAGGTTTTGAAGTGGGCGCATATTTTTACCTATATGGCTCCATAGAAACTCTCATAGAACTACACCTTCCTTAGATTATCAATTACCTCAAAAATTAGATTCTCCCTAAAAGAGGGTGTAAAGAGGAAGATATTTTCCTCATCACTATTAGTTGCAAGAATCTAATTGGTTTCATGAGAATTTTCTAGTGTTCAATAGAGTTGTCAACCTACATCCCAAGGAGGTGCCTTTTTATTTCTAAATTTTGAATTGCCAAGGCACTTCAATTCCTTGTAATTATAAAAAAAAATTATCAACTAAATTTTCCACCATAAAGTTTGTTAGAATTATGACGTACCTAATGGGAGTTATAGGTTCTTACAATAGTTCAAGAAATTACTATTGAATGTGTGATTTTTTTGTATGTTTAAGATGTGAATCTCCCTTGTATGATCTAGTATTTTAGAATTTTTGTGCACTTATAACATAAAGGGTATAAAATAGAAAAATAAAAAATAAAAGAAGAAAGATGACAAAAGGATGGACATAATAGATGCAACAACTATCAAGAATTCCTTAGAAAATAAAAATATAAGTATTTTCATCCCTTTTTTGTACAAGTAAAATAGAATTTTAATAAATATAGAATAATATTCAATATTAATAATTTTCTACACACATGAGGTGCAAAGTCCACTTTTAAATTTTAACAACACGTGTTTGTTAAGAAAATAAAAATACATTGAAGAATTCATATGTAATTTTAAATTATATATTTCACTCACACGTAACTCAATATAAAAAAATTAAAAACTAATTGTAATCTCTAATATGGACAAAGAAGAAAATATTATTTTTTGATAAAATAAAATTTTAAAAAATCCCTTTTTTACCATTGTGTACAACTACTTGTTACTTCTATTTGCCCAAACATTATTAGTTTTTTATCTCACTAAGGAACTTTTCAACCAAATGCATTAATAACTTTACATATTTTTGCAATAATTAATTTACTCTCTAAAATGTTTTTACCACTTAAGACCTACATAAGTACATCTAAACTAGCTTGCTTATATATATATATATATATATATATATATATATATATATATATATATATATATATATGCCAAGAGTAATCCTTCTTGAGGTGCCTATTTTCATTTTGTTGCAATGTTTTTTGTGTGGATTAGGGTTGATGAAAATAGGCATCTCGAGAAAGATTGCTCTCGATGTAATATGTGTGTGTGTGTGTGTGCGCGTGTGTATATGCGTATATATGTGTGTATATATATATGTGTAAGTATATGTATATGTATATGTATATGTATATGTATATGTATATATGTGTGTGTGTATATGTGTATATATGTATGTATATGTGTATATGTATAAATGTGTGTGTGTGTGTGTGTGTCTATATGTATGTATGTATGTATATGTATACATATATATACATATATGTACATGTATACAATATATACGTATATATATATATATATATATATATATATATATATATATATATATATATATATATATATATATATATATATATATATATATATATATATATATATATATATATATATATATATATATATATATATATATATATATATATATATATATATACATACATATACATATACATATACATATACATATACATATACATATATAGCTAGTAGTAGTCGTGCCACAACATGGAAGATATTTTTTAATTTTAAATTTTGTTAAGGTTAGTGTTAAATTATTAAATGATTTTTTAATTTTTAATTTTAATTTTGCATAGATGGTGTAACTTGAAGACATTTTATGATATTTAATTTTGTTAAGGTTAGTGTTAAATTATTATTTTAATTTTTATTTTAGGTGTTTTTTATTTTCTTAAATAGATGGCATAAGTTGAAGACATTTTATGATTTTTAAATTTTTTTAAGTTACTATTAAATTATTAAATGAATTTTTAATTTTTATTTTGCATAGATGGTGTAACTTAAAGATATTTTATGATTTTTTATTTTGTTTAGGGTTACTATAACAATTACGTTTACCATTTTACATAGGGTAAATGGAAGTGTTATGGTTACAATTAGGGTTAGGGTTTAACATGATAATTTTCATTAGTATCACAATTAACATTAGTATTTAATGTAGGGTCAATGATACAGACATGGTAATAGTTAATTTGAATGGTTACAATATTACAATAATTATAATGTTAACGATAATAAATTAGAGTTAGGGTTAGGCTAAGGGGTTAGTGTTAGGGGTAAGCTGAGATTAAGGTTGTGGTTAGGGATAGGATTGTATGTTTACAGTTAGGATTAGTATCATATTTAGTGTTAGTATAATAGTTATGTTTACCATTTTACCTATGGTTACAATTAGGGTTATGGTTTAACCTTAGGAGTAGTATTAGGTGAACGGTTACAATTATAGTTACAGTTCAAGATTAGTGTGTCATAATAAGGTCATGGCTTGGGATAGGATGTTATGTTTACAATTACATGGTGTATCATATTTAGTGTAGCATTAAGGGTAAAGATTAGGGTAAGGGGTTAGGGTTAGCATTAGGGTTAGTAATATGGTCAAGATTAGTAATAGTTATTGTTACATTTAGGCTTACGACTGGGGTTAGAGGTTAGATTTACAATTAGGAGTAATCTTAGGGTAACTATTATACCAAGATAATGAACATAGATCGCAATGGGATATACATTGTACATGTAGAATTTGTATCATACTTAGTAGTATAGTTATAGTTAGGGTTAGGGTTAGATTTAGAGTTTTAGTAAATGTTTAGTACAGTTAGGGTTTGAAAAGATAGTTTAGAGTTAGGTGTACTAATAGTATATTGGTTACATGTAGAGTTGGGGTTAGGGTAAGGGTTAGACTTAGTTTAACGTCATGGTAAGGGTTAGGATATAGCTTTAATTTAGTTTACATTTTAGATTTAGTTTTAATACTTTATTTTATATAGTTTTAAGATTTTGTTTTAATACTTTATTTTATATAGAGTTAGGTGTACAATTAGTATATTGGTTACATGTAGACTTAGGGTTAGGGTAAGGGTTAGAGTTATTTTAATGTCATGGTAAGGGTTCGGATGTAACGTTCATAGCTAGGTTTAAACCAAACATAGTGTTATGGTTAAGGTTAATAAATGGTTGACTGTTAGAATAAGATTAGGGATGTGGTTACTAATTGGATCTAGGTTTTAAAGTTAGAATTAATATAATAGGTAGTATGAGATTTAGGTGTAGGGTTGGAGTATTTGGTTAAGGTAAGGGTTTGGTATAGTTTTATAACATTGATTAGGGTTAAGGTTAAAAGTAGAAATAATTAAAATATATAAGATGTCCTTTATAATTAATTTCTCACATTTATTTGGCATATCCATTAAAGGAATTAATATTAGAAACATAGAGTTCAACAAAACATGTTGTAAAACCTTGCAAGTATAGCTGTAAACATCATTTGAATAGTCAAAACAATGTATTTTTCTCTTTTTCATGAAACTTACATATATGAAAGGGGAAATATAAGTCTCACTACAACTATTTAGATGAAGTAAGAAGTGTGAAAGCCAAGATAAGAATGATCTAAATATGAACAAATTCTCCATAATGATGAAAGTACATCACATATTCTTCAATGATTAAGATGGTATTGCGACCCTTATTTGAACAGTGATTACAGTAGACTTCTTTCATCATTGACGGAAATGCATCTACTTTGGCATATGTCTCCCGCAAAAATTTTGCAACATCTTCCATCTACATTATTTCCAGTTCCTGAATATAATCAATGGATAACATTGTGTTCTCCACATCTTTGATTATATTTGTGCATGATTCTACAATTATTCATATGCACTTGTCAAATTCAGTCTCAAAGAAATTATTTGAGGCCACCGAAGCAGGCGGACTTAGTACCATGATATTATCTAAATATTTTATCTAATGTAGCCACTATTTTGAATTCTTGTCATAGTAACTTTGCTAGAATATGTCAGTTTATCATTGACTGGAGGTAATTGACATAGATCACCAACCAAAATAATAAATTTACTTGAAAGAAAGTCACAAAAATAATTTTCAGACCATCTATGAATATTACATGAATGTATTGTATATGAGTTATATTAATAAATACTATAGCACATAAATAATGTCATTACAAAAAATGAAAGGTATACCTACAAAGCTTATGTTATCACTTTGTGGGAAGACATGTCTGAGTAAAAAATCTACATTTTCCAGCAAGTTTGGATCAATGAAACTCATTTCATCAATCAAAATATACCTTGTATGGTTCATTTCTTCTTGAAGACTTGTAAGTCATGTCCCTTCTAGCAGAGAAAAATCTTTAATTGGTATTCACAACTTTGAATGAATTGTAGAGGATCCTATATTGAAAGTTGCAACTCTAGTTGGTGCAAATAGTATAAGAGGAGAAGGACTTGGTATAGCTTCCATCTGAATAATTTTACTAATGGTGCCAATTAGATAAGACTTTCCTATTCCCTTTGTTCCTTGAATTATCATAAACAAAGGCACTCTAACCTGATTGCCATGGTAGTGTGTCATAATAATATTGATTGCCTTTTGTTTCTTCTCACTGAGAGTTGTAAAGTTGATGCATTATGGGATGTCATCATACATGATACATCCATATTTCTTCATTTCTCATATGAAGTTGATTTCTATAGTTGTATGTGTAAGGAAACTCAGGTGTGAAAATAGCTTCCTACACTAATCTCTAAAGGAAAGTATTGTGCAAATTCTTTTAAATCCTTACAATTTCAGATTTGTTAACTACTTTAACAATGATATTGCAACCATATACCATGCATATAGAAAATAGAGAATGACATAATGATTTACCTTGGGGAAACCTTTCGGTAAAAACCCTAGCACTCCAAAACCTGCACAATTTATTAATCAAAACTATTACAGTTTACAATACACTTGCAATGCAAGTTCTTTCAGAAGATTTTCCCAACCCTTGAAGACAAATCATGGCAACATAAAATGTTCCAAAAATACACTTCTCCTATCTTCGCAACCCTAAAAAATGCTTATATCATGCACTTCCTCTTTTAGGGCAACCTCCAAAGATAGTCATATTAGGGTTTTACCATTCTCCAATAAAATAGGAACCCCATGATTGGGGAAGAGTGTACAGTACTCAATTTTATCAGTTTCCACATGTCTTCACCTGTCATTGAATCTTCTAGATATAGCTCTTACGTGTCATAGGAATCTGTCATAACCATTTCAGCCATGATCTCCTTACACACAATTCAAGATGTCGACACATCAAGTGGAGTGACACATAAACATGCCAACTAGACATGTACACACACTTAATTACATTATTTTTAAGAAATACATTTTACAAAACAAATAATAAGAATAGGAATTATCCAAGGTTGAGACACCTTATTCCTAACAGTATGCTCTTCACTTTGATATTCACTACACCAGTTTGTATTTCTATCAATATCTCTTCTTACTAACATGTCTATTTCAATTACTTGCATATGTTTACCACGATGTATCCTAGAGATGATTTCTCATTCATGCTCTATGTTATTTTCTTAAATACATCCATTATCTTTCATTTCAAAATCATTTCTAGGTTCATCATTTTTTGTAGGTGCTACTCTTTGAACATGTCAAGGATTATAATTGAGTGATTCCTAGTTTTCTACTATAGTATCATTATCATGACCAATGTCTCTTTCAATGTTACGAAAAGGTTTGTATAGTAACAACTCATATAAACAAAACTCCACCCATTTACCTAAATTACATGGAGGAATGGATATAAACCTAGGGAAAACTCTGACAATAGTTGGTGTTTGCCTTGGCCCCCATTTGTTGTCTCCTCTTTTTCTAGGATTGTATATCCAATATCTTGTTGCATCAATCAAGGTGATACCTTCCATACAAATTAGCCTTGTTTTATAGCCATCTACAAAACATTTGGTGTGTTTTTCATCATTTTCCTCGTTATTTCCTACTACGGGTTTGAAAACTTCACGTGAGACATTTAGATTAACAAACATTCTTCTACTCTCCACCAATGGAAGCTCTAACAACATATCATATCATGTTTCTTGGGATCCAATGTCCCTCTCTATAACTATTTATGTCAGAAGCTTTCTATATGCTTTTGTAGCTAAATCATCAGGATTTTCTAAGTTTGACAAATGCTTCAACATTTTAGAATAGGTTTATGAGCTTCTCTCATCTTTTGTTGATTACTTTTCAATGTATTTAATAACTGCATGTTTTGAAAGAATAGGTTGCCAATCTATATTTTCCCTCCATAGTTGCAATATGTATTGATTATGTGAATTGACTCTATCATCATTTCTAGTTGGCTCAAATTTTCTTTCACCCAATTATCTATCCTAATATAACTTGGATCTCTCCAAATTCAATGGCCACGGAGCATTGTACCTAAAACAATGAAAAATGAGAATATCTTTTGATTAAAATGTCTAAATAGTTGATATATAATATTAATATAAAACTATTAATCGATGAAATAATTACCTATAAACCATTCTTCTCCTTTTTTACGTAGGAATGTACCCACCTTATAGACCATGTGTCATTTGACACAGTTGACTATCTCTTCATAGTCATGGTCAATATCCATCTCAGCTAGTTGTGCACTATTTTTGAGACATGGATGTTGACCAAAATTCTAGAAAATCTACAAATGGTTGCAGGTAATATATTATATTAAATATTTTTAATAAATATATGGAAATATATATGAAAATATATTGTAAACATCATTTCATACTAATATATATGATCAAATTACTTTAAAAACACTTGTATATTTCTTTTGTGAGGATCATGTCTAAGATTCCATGCATGAATATTGGAATGAAAATATCTCTTGGCACTTTTTCATTCCTCTTCATTTGACTAGTAAATAGTGTCCATGTTTGGTGCTCCTTTGAGCCATACGAAGCCATACACATGAGGTGAATTCTATGTTGTCACTCATATCTACACCAAAAATATTTGACTTTCATACCTTTTTCAAGTATTTTCTTTCTGACATTGTATGCCTTAAATGCATATAATGTGCAACTATATGAGGATAGTCAATGGCATTATGTCTTCTCCATTTTTTAGCCTCTCGTGGATCATCTAGTGGTGTTCCTAGCATCAACATATGAAAATCAGCCCACTGCATATCTGTTGCACTTAATGTGAAGAAAATTGTAGGAGTGCCAATTTGGTGAAGCAAGTCTGTTAATTCTACTTTACATTTAGACCAATATGATCTTGTTCCTCTTAGAGTTGTTCCAAATCTCATCAACCTATCTGCCAAATTATTATGTGACATATTTTCCATATGTTTATGTAGCTCATTGATGGTAATTGGCATTTCTTGATAAATCATTTTTAAAAATACAATAGATGAATTTTGTGTACGATGTCTCATTATCATGTTCATCATGAAATACCTAAACTTTGGGTGTTTACAAAAGTGATGATCCCTATACCATAGAAAATGTTGCACAAATTCATGTAGATGAATTCACCTCATTCTTGGATCTTACAAATCACATCTTCCACTAGGAAACAATGTTGGAAATGTCATATCTAACAATCATGATGTGTCATATTCATTGATGGTTGATGCAACTATAGCTAGTCATTCAATTAATGCAGATGGAATTGTGTGAAGATTGTTAACCCATGATTGGATTAATTCCATTTCTCTTTGATTATTAGGTGGTCTCAAATCCATAGATGTTGTGTGATGAATTATATTACCTTCATCTATCTCCATGACTGGACCCACAAATATGACTTTGTTTGCATCAGAATCAAACTCCATGTCAACTGTCCCCAATTTGTTAAAAACATTATCATCAGAATTTCTTGACAAGTCATTGAGAGTAGATTCATCAATTCTAATATTTGCATAAAACTTGTCATGCTCTACTTTGTATTTCAATTCTCTATACATACTGTATTTATAGTAAAGTTATAATGTGTGCCATGTTGATCCCTTCTGTGATCAATAATGATTGGAAAATGCTCAATTGTAAGTGGAAAAACTTTGGATAGTTGTTGTCCATGTTGGGGACAACTTATAGTGTGTCCTTTATACTTATATTAACCACTAGTTCAATGTGTAACTTGTAGTATAGGTCGGTTGACACGTGAAATCAACATCTCTTCAACCTGAGTCAAATTTGCAAGCTCTTCTGGTTGAGATCTAGGGTCCATATTGTTTGAATATGAAATCATATGAGTGACTTGCTCTTGTCTACACCTGTTGCATATAGGACCTTCACAAGTGTGATATATTTTCATTACAAGATACGATTCTTGATAAATATGACACATATTAGGAGTCTTCAAACTATCTATATGATGTCTAAACTGCATTTGGAATCTTCTAAATTCAGTTTGAACTATACCATTTGGGTCTGGCATGTTTTCCAAAGTACCTTCCACATCAACATTAATTAGTATTTTATTTTCATGTGTGTGGTGTTTCTGGAACACATTCTATGGATGCAGAGTCTTCATTTTCAACATCCAACTGAATGTTTACATTAGGTGGTTGTGCAGGGAACCTCATGAAGACAAAGAAGGGTCACCTGGTTGATCATGAGAGCTATAATGAATACCATGAAAGAGATTACAAAAAGGATATCCAAGGTCTCTTTCAGATGAAAACATGGTCCATAAGATCATAATAGTGTTGTAAGGGGGCTAATAAAGCCATTTTTGTTAATATTTTGAATAAAGTCCCAAAATTGGCAAATATAACCAATAAAGATTGATCTAAAGGTTTAGAGGATTAAGATTACATCTTTAATGATCCTAGGAGGTTATAAATGGTGTTGAAGTCCTGAAAGGGCAAAATCAAAGGATATAAGTTATTAGGAGTCTTTTTGAATAAGTTTTAAATTTAAAGCTTTGAATCCTAACTGTCAAATGCAATATGAAGGGAAACTCCATAACTTGATTAGTGAGGAGATCCAAATATTCTTGATCAGTTGGAGAGGTTTTAAGAAGTTTATTTTAGGCATTGAAAATTCTTTATGTGAGAGGGGAGAAGAGAATGCAATGTGAGCATTCAACTAAGTACGAACTGAACAAAGTCCTTATAAATATTGAGCAAAACTTAATACATTTTGATATTTTTATGCATGTTCTGAGTATTAACTCTCTTATACTTGTGAGAAGTATTTATTTTCATCTTTTTACATTTCCATGAATCAGTCTTTATGTTTTCATGGTGTGTTAAAGTTGACTGTACCATGACAGTGAGAAATGATGCACTAAATTCTCAGTCAAAGAGGGTGTACAGGGTTCTAATACCCTAGGTTACCACTATTCTTCATGGTTTGAAGTCTTATTTTGTAGATAAAAAAAATTCAATCATCTTTATGCAGGTGACAAGTAAAAATATTTCTACACACCCTCAATAGTGAATGTGTGCTTTGAAAAAGCACCAAAATAGAGCCATGGGAGCAACGTGGAGTAAAATAGCCACACAAGGAGGGTGTCTAATGTTTGATTCTATCCAATAAATTCAAATATAAGGTGAAGTAACTATTGGGAAGCTCTACAAGTAACTAGAAGGCCAAGAACAAGAAAGCCCTAGCTTAGTGTCCCTTAAATGAAGGGTTTGATGTACAAAAGGATTAGACAATAGGAAACCTCAAAAAAATGTGAAAATCATTTTTTTTAGATCATAACTCAATACTTTTTAATGGTCTTGGATCTTGGTAATTCATCCTACTAGGTGTTTCTTTGTAAAAGTGTCCATTTAGGCCTAGGGAGAAAATAGAGACAACCAGTTTTTTGCATAGGATGTCCCAAAGGACCAATACTCAAGTTTTACATATGTTTTATAACTTTCAAAAGGGTATATAAAACCCTAATTGGTTTAGCAAGTTATTTGTAAAAGTGGGAAGTTAAACTTTAATTACTCACTGGTGAGGGCTAGTAGATCTCTGGCCTAAAATGAGGAATTTTGAGTTGGGATCAAAGACCTTCTCAAAAAAGGAACCAAAAATTTTTGATTAGATGTTTTAAGCATGACCAAACCCTTAGATGGTGTTGAAACAAAGTGGGAAGAAATGAACCTTGTTTGAGCACTTGAATGGTGTGGAGTATAGTGAAGGTGAGAGCTAGTGTTCGACCCTTGGTTGGTCTAATCAAGTAGGTTGGGTCTTAGTATTGATCCTAGTTGAAGGTACTTTGTGGGAGACATTGAGATTTATTGGAATATTATTGGAAGAATTTTGGGACTCACCATTTTGACTCACATCAAATTGGTATCAGAGCAAGGGACTAGATCCTTGTAGTTGGTAAAGATAGACAACATGTATTTGACAAGATCAGAGAGGGTAGTGTTTGAGGCATACAAAGCCTTGAAGGTTTATGGAAGAAAGGAAATAGAGGAAGCAGAGAAAAGGAAAAAAGAGGAAGAAAGAAGTCAAGCCATAGAAGAGATCAGAATACTAAAGAAGATAATAGAGGGAAATGAAGCTAAATAACAGAAACTAAGAACCAGTTAAAGGAACTTCTAGATCATGAATTATAGAAGAAGAAAAAACAAGAGGAAACAAAACTTATTGAGGAAAATGATGAAGTTGTAGGCAAGGTAACAAAGTATTCTTTGGACCAAACTAAGCATGAAGAAGTAGATGAAGATAAGGGTCAGATGGAGATCCTAATGGAAAATAATCTATTGAGTTGTTTATTTCAAGAACATAAGGAATAATCACTTATAGAAGAAAAGAGTGAGAGAAAGATGGTGGTGAAAGAACCTAAGTATGCAAGGGTTCATGATGATGCCAAGAAGGTTTTAGGGTGTGTTTCTAATAAAGGCAACAAGTATGATATTATACAGAAGAAGCTACTAGAAGGTGTTGGTTGTGAGATGCTAGTGCAAGTTGTTGACCATGACATGAAAGTAAGTCCTCAAGGACTTGATAAGAAAGAGCACTTAGTTAAGGAGTTGGAAGCCATTAATGAAGGATGGAAAGGTTAGTTTGGAGCAGTAGAAGAATGCCTAGGACAAAGGCACAAGGGTAGTTGGAATACTTTCATAGATGCATCAATCAGCTCAAAGGGAGGCACTAAGAAGGACCTTATAGAAAGCATTGGTCATGAGAAGACCATGGTGATTACATTTTCTCTAAGCATGGAGAGATCACATGTTGACATGATGATATTTATGTTTTTTAACTCCTTTATTTCAGGATTGTAGGGTAATCATGTTGATGGCCCTATGATTGATCAAGGTACATGCATCAAGGTACATGCATCGAGATGAATGATGCATGGTGGAGTACATGGAAAAAGTACAAGATGTTTGATTTCAGGTGCAAGAAGCCAAAGACCAGAGGGTATACATTTTTTTTAGGTCATAAACAATCAGTGCCCACAAATTGGAAGACAAGATAAAGGTTACTTAATCCATGGAACATGGATTATTTTCCACCCTAGAAGTATGGTGCAAGGTACCTCATGAAGATAGAGAAGGGTCACCAATTTGATCAAGAGACCTATAATGAAAATCATGAAGGAGATGAAAAAAGGATCTCCAAGGTCTCTTTGAGATGAAAACATGATCCATAAGATCATAACAATGTTGTAAGGGGGCTAATAAAACCATTTTTGTTAATGTTTTGAACAAAGTCCCAAAATTGGCAAATATAACCAATAAAGACTAATGTAAAGGTTTAGAGTCCATTAAGATTAGGTATTTAATGATCCTAGGAGGTTATAAATGGTGTTGAAATCCTAAAAGGGAAAAATCAAAGGATAGAAGTTATTAGGAGTCTTTTTGAATAAGTTTTAGAATTTAAAGATTTGAATCCTGACGGTCAAATGCAATATGGAGGAAAACTCCATAACTTGATTAGTGAGGAGATCCAACTATTATTGATCAGTTGGAGATGTTTTAGGAAGTTTATTTTAGGCATTGAAGATTCATTATGCGAGAGGGGAGAAGAGAATGCAATGTGAGCATTCAACTAAGTACAGACTGAACAGAGTCCTTGTAAATATTAAGCAAAACTTAATATATTTTGATATTTTTATGGATGTTTTGAGTATTAACTCTCTTATACTTGTGAGAAGTATTATTTTTTATTGTTTTACATTTCCATGAATTAGTCTTTATGTTTTCATGTTGTGTTAAATTTGAATGTACCATGACAGTGAGGAATGATGCATTAAATTCTCATTCAAATAGGGTGTATAGGGTTCTAATACCCTAGGTTACCACTATTCTTCTTGATTTGAAGTCTTATTTTGTAGATGAAATTTTTTTCAATCATCTTTGTGTTACAAGTAGTGGTTGTTGTTGCACCAAAAGATCAACCTATTAATGCCTGATACAACCACTAGACTTATAGAAGACACAGGAAGCAGTTAAGCTATGTCATGAATCCCAAGGGGATCGCTGGCTATTTTTCCAACAATCTCCCCCTCAGTGTTACCTAAGGGGATTCGAACCTGTGACCAAGCTCTGATACCACTTGTTACAAGTAGTGGTTGTCGTTGCACCAAAAGATCGACCTGTTAATGTCCAATACAACCACTAGACTTATAGAAGACATAGGAAGTGGTTAAGCTATGTCATGAATCCTGAGGGGATCGCTGACCATTTTTCCAACACTTTGTGCAGGTGACAAGTAAAGATATTGTTACACACCCTTGACGGTGAATTTGTTCTTTGAAAAAGCACCAAATAGAGTCATGGGAGAAGCAATGAGTAAACTAGAAACATAAGGAGGGTTTATAATGTTTGATTCTATCCAAGCAAGTTGAAGACAAGGTGAAACCACCATTGGGAAGTTCTACAAGTGACTGGAAGGCTGAGAACAAGAAATCCCTAGCTTAGTGTCCCTTACATGGAGGGTTTGATGCATGGAAGACTTAGATAGTAGGAAACCTCAAAAAAATGTGAAAATCCTTTTTTTTAGATCATAACTCAAGATTGTTTCAGGTTCTTGGGTCTTGGGAAGTCATCCTACTAGGTGTTTCTTTGAAAAAGTGCCCATTTAGGCCTAGGGAGAAAACAGAGACAATCAATTTTTTGCATAGGATGTCCCAAAGGACCAATACCCAATTTTGGCATATGTTTTATAAACTTAAAAAGAGTATCTAAAACCCTAATTGGTTTAGCAAGTTATTTAGAAAAGTGGGAAATTAAACTTGAATTACTCACTGGTGAGGGCCAGTAGATCTCTAGCCTAGAATGAGGAATTTGGAGTTGGGCTCAAAGACATTCTCAAGAAAGGAACCAAAAAATTTTGATTTGATGTTTTAAGCATGATCACACCCTTAGATGGTGTGGAAATGAAGTGGGAAGAAATGAACATTGTTTGAGCACTTGAATGGTGTGGAGTCTAGTGAAGGTGAGAGCTAGTGTTTGACCCTTGGTTAGTCTAATCAAGTAGGTTGGGTCTTAGTAATGATCTTGGTTGAAGGTACTTGTGGGAGACATTGAGAGTGATTGGAAGATTCTTGGAAGAAAATTGGGACTCACCATTTGGACTTACATCAAGTGGATTGTTATATATGTGACTTGGTTCAGGATCATCTTGTATCCTTTCACGTCCTTCATTTTGAAGGATTTATTCAGAATTTTGGTGACGGTTGTTTCTTTCAACATTTTTTTCATCTCGATTTTCATTTTCTAATTTTTCCACTATTACTTATGCCCTTCTATTAGGAACGGGAACACTGAGAGGGGGGGGGGGGGGGTGAATCAGTGTTCACTATGTTCAATCTTTTTACTTTTACTCTTGAAACTTAATCTGAATGCTTAAGTCCTAAAATGCATATTAACATAAGCAAGATACATAAACAAAACACATAACACCAATATGGTTACAGGGAAACCCAAATAGGTAAAAACCCCAATGGGAATTTACACCCACTAATATTTTGTACTAGTGTCTTATGATCCTTGTTAGAAGATCCTTAACCCTGTTAGGAGTTGTCTTTACAATGCTTTTAGTACAGTGACCTTGTCAAGGGTCAGACCCTATTAGGAGTCTTTTACAATAACCTTTTTAGGGGTGGGGACACACTGTCCTAGAGCTCACTACTCAAGTGATGAAGGCTACAACCTTCTGATCTCAAATACACACTATATTTGTTGGATGAACTAGCACTATGACAATGCTTGTCTGATCAGTTCCTTTGATGCGTTGATGCTTTGACCTCTTGCAAAGCTCTAATACATCTCAATAACTCTTTGCATACTTCTACTCTAATTTTCTTAACTCTATAACTACTTCCATACTTAATTACAACAATGCATCTAATATTTATATGTGCATACAAAACAATTAACTGGGTTGGCCCTTTAACCAATTACATACAATGCTTCCAAGTGAATTGGCTCAAGCATGCTTACAAAAAAAGTTAATTACATGTCTATAACCTAATTACAATAGGCACATAGCCTTTACAAAACAATAACATAGTCACTAATCAAATTTCCATCAGTTGGCTGCATACTCTGTTCTGTTCTAGCATTCATTGGCTGTGTAACTTCAACTGTCTGTAACTTTGTCATACTTGCATATCTGATCATGAGCTCATAGACTAAGCATGAATACACTCTTACCATCTTATCTTCAAGGTTTCATACCATAACTTGGTAATATGCATGTGTGTTGATGCTCTGATCTATTGGTGCTTTGTTAACTGTCCAGTCTTCTGTACTTAGCCAAATACTGATCTTCTAATGATGTGCGCTAACTCCAAAACACTATATGACTTTGTTTCCATAATGACAACACTATGTTAAGTCATATACAATAGTATAGTCAACTTGCCAATGATCTCCCCCTTTTTCATTGATGGCAACAAAGGAATATGGAAAAGTTACTATCTGTCCTCGTATACAAAAACTCTAACTTATATCTCCCTTAGTCTTATTACTATACATCTTCTTTACATATCTATAACTCCATATTCTATACATACTCCCCCTTTGACATTAATGAAAAAGGTGCTAAAAATTGAATCTCTACAATTACTTACAGGGAAAGTACATTTGAATATGCTATCTGTAACTTGTGGATCTCTTGCTTCCAGAATGCAATCAGTGCATTGACTATTTGGAGATGGGTGCATAATGCATAATTCAGCTTCTCCATCTTCTCCAAATATGAGCTAGGACCTTGATCATATGTCACCATGGTGGCATCGATCTCCTTGATATTCTGATTGAGTACATCTAGGGAGGACGCAAGAGCATTCCTGAGCTATGTTTGCCTTGCCCTTATCTTGGACATCTCCTTCTCTGCTCTTTCAATCTTATCAATCTACCCTTGATATACATTATTACACATATTTACATCAGTGGAGGGGTCTTCTACTTATTTCCTTACTTGTTCTATCATTGCTTCTGCCTCTTTTATCTTCTTGAAATGATCATCGGCTAGCTTATCTTGTTCCATACAATCTGTATTGATCTTCTTGCCATTGGTTGCAAACTCTTTTAAAGATGCTTGACCAATGTTTAGGGAACTTAAGTCAAGTGCAAAGTTTCTGACTAGTTCACTGAGTCTCTTCTTCCCATACTTCTCTTCTGCAACTTCAGATGAAGACTCTTCCAAGGTAGAAAAATTGGTTTTGAAGGCTATGAGGATGTTGCTAACATCATCAACTGAATGGACCTTAGACACTTTCTTGTCTAAAGGTAGTAGACTATTCAATATGTTGACTAATTCAACAAACAATGGGTTCCTCATTACCTATTTCTCTTTTTCCTTCTCCATAGCTAAGACACTGATCTTGATCAGGTCTTCTTCTCCCTAAGAGTCCAAACTAGTGGTGTCTGGTGTCAATCTTGACAACAATGATACAGAAGGAGTGATAGGAGTGCTATCCACTACTTCTTTCTTTACTTTGATTGTCATTTCAACAGATGGTTCATCTGTTGGTTCATTTCCTTTTACCTCTTCTTCTCCTTTTTCTATCTCTTTCTATTTTTCTTTTTTTGTTTCTTTTCCTTCTTTTTCTATCTCTTTTTCTTTTTCTATCTCAGGTGAGTTACCACCGCATAGTGTTTCAGCCTCTTGTGTGCTTGCAAAGGCTTCTTCGAACTTTTCCAAGTCCTTATCTATGGCTGCCATTGCTATCTCAACATTTTCAATAAAAATTGTATCATCCATATGTGCTTCTTCCATAGGCGCAGGCTTCTCTGCCTTTGTGGGTGCTGCAACTGTAGGCATTGAATCTTGAGGACCTGTATTTTGTATATTGATGTTCTCTAACTCCTTTTCTTCCTTTTTGGGTACTTGAGTAGTGGGCGCAGTAGGTGGATACATGTGCATGTTCATGAAGACCTTCTCAAAGGTTTTCTTTGTCTCTTTTGTTGTCAACTCAAAATTCTTGTCCATTATGTGAAATGTTCTTAGTTTTGTTCGTAGATGTGGCTTTACCAAATCTAGCAATAGTGATTTTTCTTCTAAGGAACACACTGGTATACTTTCATCTAGGATCTTCTCTCTTATCCTAATATCTTCTTTAATGGCTTGTTTCTTCAATGATTCTAAGATGTTCCAAACATTGTCTGGAATGACTATTTTCAATTCCAAGACTGTCCTTTTGAACATGATCATATGTTTTATGATCATGCCATGAATCTCTGATTTGTAAATTTCACTAAATTTTTCATAGAACTTTCCTATCTGACCCAATCTTCCTTCATCTACAATTCTTGTACTCAACACTTTAAGACTAGGTCTGAAACCTACCTCTGGAGGTGCTTGAGTATTCTTCCTGCTTCTTGTTTCTGACGAGGATGGATGACTGGTGCTAATCTCTTTCTTCCTCTTAGGCATTGCCTTATACTTAGGAGGAGCAGTAAGGTCAATTGTTTATGTGGGTGCAGGAGGGGAAACAACTGTTTTAACCTTTGGATCATCAGACTTCTCCACTTTTACCTTTTTCAATTTTAGATCATTAGACTCTACCTCTACTACAGATGCACTCTCAATTCCCAATGCAATCTTTTCTTGTCTTTCTTTTTCCAGGTTTTCTTGAGTTACTCCATGAATCTTGAATATTTCAGAAGTAACCTTGGCTACCTTTCTTTTAGTTGCTACATTGTTTAAGACTACATCAACTTCTCTTGTTTTCTCTTCATAAGTCCCCCATCTTGGCTCATTAGGGTCCTTAGGTGCTGATAATAGTACTTGAGCATATGCCTCTAGGATTGGCTCCTCAACCTCATATCCAAGTGGATGAATCCACTTTGTCCTTGGTTCAACTACTTCCATACATGTTGTATCAGTCTCTACCATAAAGAAAATGTTGTCCTTGTATTTTTCAACTATTTTCTCAGGTATCCTATATCTCATTTGCATCTTGATTCTGAATGTTTTCAATTCTAGTTCCATGTAATCCTCCAATGACCTATCAATAGATGCCTTAAAGGATATTTGATGAATTTTAGGTATATCTTTATCTAGGTATAAATCTAAAACCTTTCCAAGTATATGGAAGTACATGTAAATGATTAAAGACCCAAACCTAAATATTTTGGTCTTGTCATGTTTGATGACCTTAATGTTGTCTATCAGTTATGCATGCAAGATCTCACACAAATTGAACTCTCCATTTTCTTTGACAATCTTTATTGCTACAAGAATAGTGGCTGCAAACACACTATTCACCTTGTTGGTGTGCTGAAACTTATACCCTAATATCATAGACATCAGTTTGATGTCTTTCTCCTCTATAGGCTCAATGGTCATTCTGTGCCTATCACTTCTTGACTTGCAAGACTGTTCTACAAGTTTTCTAACATCCTTGCCCGTTGGGAGAACAAGGCCTGTCTTTGAGAGGCTTGTCATTTCATGTAAGATATCTCCTATAATTCTTACTAGAACTTCACCTATCCAAAATAGGTCATCATGGATTCTTCTTAATAGGATCTTGATCCATTCAGATTTGTAAAACTCATGTGCCATAGAAAACTCAATAATAGGATGATTCTCTATCTGCATGAATTCATCAAGGAAGTTTTTGTCTGGTTTCACCATGGTTTCTAAGTGCGCTCTTATCCTGTCAAGTCCTACTAGTTCCTTCTTACAATATATGTATGCACGAATGTCTTTGACATGCATAACACCCATAGGAGTATGGGAGAATGCCCCTTCTAGGTCATCCAATGTAGATTTGAATGGGTGCCTCTTAAACACATATCTTTTCTTCTCCGCAACATCAAATACAATAGGAGTAGCCATCACTTACTTGTATATCACTTTCCTAATGGTTTCCAAGAAGTTCTGAATCGACACGATAGATTAGGGCTTCCACAACCGATCAAACACACTGCTTCGATGGTGAATCAATTTGTAATCCTTCAAAATCAACTGTTAAGGCTTATGTGCTCTTCAATCGCTCTGAACTTGAATGCAATGAGTGATCTACAAGCTTCTATGTACTTTAAAGTGAAAATTCTGCCATTAATGCTTGTTGCATAAACTAGACTTTCATTAAAAATCTCCAACTTTCATTCTGCTATCAATCAGCTAGTGCACTCTTGCACATGTCATCACATAATCTCCAAAAGGTTAAATCCAAAGGTGCATACTCTGAGGGTGAGCATACTGGCCATGCATGGGTCTAGAGCTAAAATAGCTCCCCCTATGACCCTGAGGGTCATTCATCCAAATGTAGAGGGTGCGTCCACTGTGGATGCATCCAATACATTATCATCAACCTTATCATTCTTTGCCTCTGACCAAATCAAGCTTACATCTTCTGAAGCTTTCACAAACTTGACTTCTCCTTCAGTATCCAATATTGATTCTTCTGACTTTTTAGAGCTTTCTTGACTTTGTGTTCTAGATCTACAGAACTTTGAGATGTGTCCAGCCTTGTTACATGAGTGACAAATAACTAAAGGCCTTAAATTCCTCGACACATTGAGATGGGTTACCATTTTACACTGTCTAGCTGAGTGACCATTATAGTTACATATCTGACATGTAACATTCTAAGAACTTCTTACATTTGGTTGATTTTGATTTCTTTGATTATGATGAGTCTTGTTCTTCTGACTTGTCTTACAATTCATAGCTCTATGACCAAATTTATTGCATGAATAATAGTAACCATTGAAAGGTCTTACCTCTTTATAATTCCTTGCTATATGTCTATGCTTGTTACATGCATAACAAGTTCGGTCTACTGGCTTGCGCTCATCTTTGGATGGTTCAACATTATCTTTAGTCTAACTTCTAGTCTCCTTAGCATTTGTGGTGTCTTCTAGTGCTTTCATCCTTGCTCACATGTCATCAATATGATTTTGTGCTTCATTGAATCCAATGTCACTGGTATCTCCTTTAAGCTTCCGAGCATACAACTGAGATTCAATCAGATCCTTGCTTGTGTGTAATTTATCAATGTGATTCTTAGCCTCTTTCAATTCAAATTCCAAGCTTTCTTTATTGTTCTTAGCTCCAAGATTTCCATGTTTGCCTGCCTCAATTCTTCATTCAGTTGAAGGTTCTCTTTGATTTGTTCATCATAGACTTCCTGATTGTTAGTTAGCTTGTCATCCAATTCTTCAATTTGTTCTTTCAGGGATGAATTTTCTTCATTCAGCTTTTTGATCATTATCCCTAAATCATTGGTAGAGCATTCTTTCAAATCTTTTCTTAGCCTTTTGATGACTGCTTGAGCATCACTGACTTTTTCTTTTAGTTCTTTACTTTCTTTTTCAGATTTGTCTAGGTCTTCAAGAGCAGCTCCAAGATTTCTTTTCAGATGTTTCATTTTTGTCTTGTCCATGATCTCCTCAAGTGGTTAAACTTCTTTGTTGAGGACCAAAGCTCTAATACCAATGGTTAGGAATGGGAACACTGAGAGGGGGGGGGGGGGGTGAATTAGTATTCACTGTGTTTAATCTTTTTACTTTTACTCTTGAAAATTAATCTGAGTGCTTAAGTACTAAAATTCATATTAACATAAGAAAGATACATAAACAAAACACATAACACCAATATGGTTACGGGGAAACCCAAATAGGTAAAAACCCTGGTGGGAATTGACACCCACTAATATTATGCACTAGTCTCTTATGATCCTTGTTAGAAGATCCTTAACCATGTTAGGAGTTGTCTTTACAATGCTTTTAATATAGTGACCTTGTCAAGGGTCGGACCCTGTTAGGAGTCTTTTACAATAACCCTGTTAGGGGTGGGGACACACTATCCTAGAGCTCACTGCTCAAGTGGTGAAGGCTAAAACCTTATGATCTTAGATACACACTATATCTTTTGGATGAACTGGCACTGTGACACTACTTGTCTAATCAGTTCCTTTGATGCGTCGATGCTTTTACCTCTTGCAAAGCTCTAATACATCTCAACAACTCTTCGCATACTTCTTCTCTGATTTTCTTAACTCTATAACTACTTCCATACTTAATTACAATGACACATCTAATATTTATATGTGCATACAAAACAATTAACTAGGTCGGCCCTTTAACTGATTACATACAATGCTTCTAAGTGAATTGGCTCAAGCGTGTTTACAAACAAAGTTAATTACATGTCTATAACCTAATTACAATAGGCACATAGCCTTTACAAAATAATAACATAGTTGCTAATCAGATTTCCATCAGTTGGTTGCATACTATGTTTTATTTTGGCATTCACTGGCTGTGTAACTTCAACTATCTGTAATTTCGTCATACTTGCATATTTGATCATGCGCTCATAGACTAAGCATGAATACACTCTTACCATCTTATCTTCTAGGGTGCATACCATAACTTGGTCATACGCACGTGCACTGATGCTCTGATCTACTGGTTCTCTGTTAACTATCCAGTCTTCTATACTTAGCCAAATACTGATCTTTTGATGATGTGCGCTAACTCCAAAACACTATATGTCTTTGTTTCCATAATGACAACACTATGTTAAGTCATATACAACAGTATAGTCAACTTGCCAACACCTTCTTCTACTAATTCTTTGTCTATCAACTTCATTACGTCTTATTCTATGTTGTTCTCTTTGACTTTCTATCAATTGTTCTTGTTGACATCTACGAGACTCTCTTCTATATTTTATGTGGTATTCTCTTCTTTCCTCCTCTAGTTAAAATTTCAACCTTGGTCTCACCATATCTACTATGAAAGAACATAAAATTAGTAACCTAAACGAACTTCATATGTTTAATATGTAACAACATTGTAATGTTTAGAAAAAATGAGCGTTACTTGTCAATTAATATGATTTTTTAAGTATAGAATTGAAAGGTCATATGTTAATTTATAATACATATCAATTTAGTTTTTATAATTTTTGTATCATGTTTAAATACATATAGAATAACAATTAGGAAAATAAATTAGACAAGAAAAATAATTAGGGTGAAGAAATGAAAGAATTATAGATACATGGAGAAAATGGGAGCCAAGATATTGTAACATTAACAAAATGAATATTTTATAACAATAATGGATACATAATCACAATGAAATGGTCTAAAGGGTCATTTTGTGAAAATGTGACAAAACATGATCTCTTATTTGGAATACTAAACAATGAAACCCAAAAATATGTGATCTCATTTTCATAGGTACTGGATCTCAAACCAAAAATTATTTGTGAACTCTTCAATTACACTATGTTTTTCTCCATCATCCTCTAATACATTCTTGCCCTGGTCATAAGTGGGCACGTGAATATGGTTTTAAAGTATGACTATCAGGGAAATATACTTCAAAGAACTCTTCAAGAATGAGTGTTGAAACAAATCTATCAATAGTCACACCTAACCACCAACAATCATTGTCTAGAACTTCAACTGCAAACCTAGGTGGTACATATCGAGGCAAACTAATCACAGGTGGATCAGATCTCATATAGTCTAAAAATAGTTCCTCAACAAGGAGCTCTCAAGCCCATTCGTTGGTTATGAAGTGATCATATCTCACATAAAGTTTTGGTTTAGCAGAATATTTTACAATGCATATAAAGTTCCTTGAAACCATGCCCCCTCGAAGCCCTCCTCATCACATCTAACTTCTACCTTCATTCCCATATGAATGTCCATTTGTATGCCTTATTTATGATTATAGAAAAAAACTATTTTAATTTATAAATTAAAAGATATAATACAATCCTAATACAATTATCAAAATTAATTTCATTAATTCAAATTATCTAAATCTAATTTTAAATCAAATTATCTAAATCAAATTTTAAATCAAATTATCTAAATCAAATTATCTAAATCAAATTATCGAAATCAAATTATCTAAATCTAATTTTAAAATCAAATTATCTAAGTCTAATTTTAAAATCAAATTATCTAAGTCTAATTTTAAAATCAAATTATGTAAATCTAATATTTAAATCAAAGTCTATAAATCTAATTTTTAAATCAAATTATGTAAATCTAATTTTAAACATTAGGAGACCTTAAACATTAATTGAAAAAACATGTATAAAAATATGGTGGCATTCCATCCATATTAAAACTAAATCTAATATTTAAAACAAAGTATTAAAATCCTAACAAAATCAGTCTAATTAAATCAAATTATCTAAACAAAAAAATATATTTTAATTTATAAATTAAAAGATAAAATGCAATCCCTAATACTAAACTTAATTTGTAATATATACAAATGCTCATTAATATAGCGACATTCCATCCATATTAAAATTAAATCTAATGTTTAGAATAAAGTATTAAAATAGTAACAAAATCAATATAATGAAATCAAATTATCTAAAGAGAAAAAACCATTTCAATTTATAAATTAAAATTTAAAATACAATCCCTAAAACCATTGTCATCCATAATATAAATATTAAAAAATATAAATATAAATATTTTAACCATTTATCTAATATGTCGACACTGGAATCTATATAAATAAATTATTAAACTAATTATAAAATTCAAAAAACCAAAAATTTAAATTTAGATAATTTAAATTAACATTTAATTATCTAAATTTAATTTTGAAATGAAATTATCTAAATCTAGTTTTTAAATGAAACTATATAAATCAAAAATTTAAATGAAATGATCTAAATGTAAGGAGCTTTTTAAATGAACACTAAAATATATTTTTTTTTACCTAAACTATTTTTTTAAATTAAAAAATAATGGAGGCATTGTCATCCATAATATAAATATAAAAATACAAAATACAAAAAATTTAGCAATTATTCTAATATGGCGGCATTATCATCCATATAATAAAAATTAAACAAAAAGTAGATATATTTTAACAACTAATCTAATATGCGGCAATGACATCCATATACATACATTTTGAAACAAAATATGAAATATAAATAAATTAACTAATATGGCGGCATAGCCCTCCATATTTTTTATCAAACTTTCAAAACCAAACATATTATTAAAATTAAATATTAAATATATAAAAACTATATAAAATCAAATATATTAAATGTTAACAATATTAAAACTATATGAAAATAAAAAAGATATTAAATGTTGCATTTATAAAAACTATAGATACAGATATTAAAGATATTAAATGTTAAATATATGAAAACTACATGAAAATAAAAATAGAAATATAATATGTTTACCTTCAAATTACCTTCATTTATTTATCTCTAAATGACCTTGGTAGCTCTCTAAATGGGCTTGCCTCCAAAATGGTCTTCCAAATGAGATAGCTCTCCAAATGGGTTTGCCTAATCTCCTCCAAAATGCTCTTCCAATCTCCTCCAAACCCCTCCTCTATGCAAACAAACAAACAATGAAATGAGGAATGATTTTATAATTTGAGAGAGACTCTTCATGTCCCCAAAAAGATGTCTCTTCAAATTTTTTAGAATTAAATTCTAAAACGCCATGCAAAAAAAAGACCATTTGGCCGTTTGCACAATTTAAAAAATTAAAAATAAAATAAAATAAAAAACATCTTATTGGTAGATAAGGGCATCACCCCATGTCCCCTTGAGTTCCTTGGGAACGACACCAAACTGCCAGGCTACCAACAACGAACGCTGCATGACACCGGTTGGTGCAAGGCACCGGCCGCTGCCAGGTTGTCGACAACAAACACTACACGGCACTAGTTGCTGCCAGGCTGTCGACAGGGAACACTACACAACACCAACAACGCATGTGTCGTATGGGGACCCCTACGTACATTGTACAAACGATAGGGCCCCACGGCATGGGAATCCATGGAGGGTCCCGTCACGGGTGCCCACCCCCCAACATGGGGTTTTTAATTAAAAAAAGAAAAAAAAATGGTCACTTGGCAGGCTGGATTTTTCGGCCTTTTAATGGGCCAAAATTGGATTTTTTTTGGAAATGGTAGGATATTAATATATTACTATAACTAACCCTCAAATCTTTATTATGTACATGACATATTCTTGGAATATGTCATGATAGTATCATAGCTTGTGCTACGACTGTAGAGACATCTCTCTATGTAATTATATGTTTGTATCTATGTGTAAGGTTAGCATGTAAATGGTTGCACAAGTGATGGAAAGAAAGTAGTTTTTTATACTCTAATTTCTATGACCTTGTGATTGTATCACAATGAAACAAAAATAAAAGGGAGCAAATTTTTACACTTAAATCTAAGGAAAATGACGTGATTTGAAAAAATATATAAAATCCTTATTAAATAGTAGGATAAACTGCTATTGTCAAACCCTAGGGGTAGGAATATTGGATTCACAAAAATGTACAGAAATGAAATTCTTTTAAAAATTAGATTTAATAAATATTAAAATCAATTAATATAATGTAGAGTTGTGATAGATCATATGGTAAAATCTTAGAGTTGGAATCTATAAGATAAAATGAAAACACTTTGCTAATTTTGGTAGTTGAAATACAATTTTCCACTATTTCAATCATAACTTTGATATTGTAGCTCAAAATTATATATTCTAATATGCATTGGAAGTAGAAAGGTGAAACTTATGTTACTCTTAGAATTTGGTGGATTAATCCCAAGTGACATGGGTTCAACCCCAATTTTTTTGGATTTGTCTTTTCAATGAGTTTGACTTGTGATGTGCAAATTTGAAATAGAAAAATAATGGGTTTGAAGAACATATTCACCATGATCTTTGATGTGTGATAAAATTTTAATGACTATGGTGTTTACAAACACTCTATGGGAGATTGTGATATCATTATGGTTAATTTCTCCTAGGTCAACCCCCTAAACAAGTTGAATTACAACACTAATAAAATATTTTAAAGCCAACTAGATGATGGTGTATATGAGTCTAATGTAAGCAATGGTTCATTGTCCCTTAACAAAATGAAGTACATGTTCTAAATGTTTGTTTGTCTTGTCTTGCTTAATTGTTCAAGTACATTAGATGGTTTTAAATACCAAGACATAGCAACAACTCGCAAGAAAATGTGATAAGTTGGGTTACAAGTACTAGTGAAAAAGAACAAGAAAGTTTAAATTCAAATTTAATGTTTTTAAATTTTTGAGCCACTTAAGATTGACTAAAGACAAAGTATTACTAGTTTGAGGCAATGAATGAATGTGTGGGCATGGGTGCAATTGTAGGCCAATAAATAGTATATATGGGAATATGTATAAATAAGGCTCTAATAATGAAAAATGTATGCAAAAAGGGTGTAGTGAATGTGAACATGGATATGAATACAGGTACATTAATTTGCCAAGTTTGACATAGAACCGTGTCACAAGTCAACCAATACAATTACACTAAAAGATCCCATCAAAATAGATCCAAAACTAAATTGAAGAAGACAAGAGTATACTAGTTCCACCATTACAAATATTAAAAATTACAAATATTAAAAATTATATAAACAGTGCTCAAGAAAAAATACTTTTTATTACAATTTAATAACTTAAAAAGCAACTTGAGTTGGTGTGAAACTTCATTATCTACTTTATGACAAAGTAAATAAAAACAATAGCTATATTAAAATAATGATGTCTCTATTCTCCCCAATTCATTTATTTTAATATATCCCCTTTTATATTGATCAAATTTTCTCCAATTCAAATACCTTGATAGGGACCTATGCATTTAAATTTTCTAAATTGGTTTTGTATATAAGAGGTGAGTGCATGTAATGGCAATGTTAAAGCATAAAGAAATCATTTGTAACTACTCAATTGGACATGTCCCTCACCTTTTATTTTAATAATAATTTCTTTAATAAAGAAAAAGACATTGGACTAGAAAACGAAAGAATACCCATGTGACTCCTTCGAAATTTCGTAGTCTTATGATTATTGTACTTTTGATTGAGAGGACATCGTCAAATCATTTTGGCCCTACTGTAACTAAAAGTGTATTGTAAAGTTTTTTAAATGTTTCTCACCAATTTACCCTTACTTTTCTCTCTCTTCAACTTTGTCTTTTTTAAAGATTTATTTAAGTGTATATGATTTTGGGAATATTGTGTTCCATTATTTAAATATCAAATATCAAAAACAATTTGTACAAAATCAATTCTTTTAAATGATGATTTTGTGTAGGCAAGCAAATATTTTATTGCAATGTTGGTAATTACATTGTTGGGAAAAGTAGTGGCACTCTTTTAATGCTAAAGAGTACAATGACTGCTTTGTCTGGATATAGATATTGTAGCATATTTGTTAATGTCAATGTTCAATTATTCTTATAATTTAAGAGAAAATTATGATTTTAGGGAAGTACGATTGTGATATTTTAACTTATTGATAATCCAAAATATTAAAGTCAAAAATATTACATTATCAAATCCAAAACACTAATTGAGAAAATATGATAATATAAACATTGACATTTTTATATACTTTGATATTGAGTGAATAAATGTTTCTAGATTAAATGTGTGTTTATATTATTATCAGCATTATGTACTTTGAAACAATCACAACATAACATATTCAAGAAGTAGCATAATCTTTCATTGACTCGATACAACTTGAATTACCAATATCTTATTCTTAGGCATTGAATGAGGAAGTGCTTCTAAGTTAAATTGTGAGTATTCTCTTATCGTCAAGGCTGACTACTTTGAAACAATGGTGATGCAATTTATTTAAGAAGCAAGATGGTCGTCAGTTGATCTCATGCACTTCTAGTCAAAATATGTTTTTATGTAATGATGAATAGCCATTGCGACATCTTTTATAGACTTTGGTATTGAAAAGGTTCTTTTGAATTAAATTGTGGCTTCTCTGATCGTCATCATTGAGTACTTTGAAACAATGACTATGGAATTTGTTTAAGAAGCAAGGTGGTCCTTCATTGATCCACTGCACTTTGAAGCAATGATAGTGTTGTCTATTTAAGAAGCAAGATCACCCTTCATTGATCAGGTCCACTTCGAAACAATGACTCTGCAATTTATTTAAGAAGCAAGATGGTCCTTCATTGATCTCGTGCATTTTTAGTTAACAATATATTACTATGCAATAATGAATAAACATTGTGACATTTTTTATATATTCTTTGGTATTGAATAGGTGCTTCTAAATGAAATTGTGTGCCTTATGTTATTGTTACCATTGAGTAATTTGAAACAATGATTGGTGTAGTCTGTCTATGAAGCAAGGTGGTCCTTCATTGATCCGGTGCATATTGAAGCAATGACAATGTAGTTTGTTTAAGAAGTAAGGTGGTCCTTCATTGATCTGGTGCACATTGAAGCAATGACAATGTAGTTTGTTTAAGAATTAAGGTGGTCCTTCATTGATCCAGTGCACATTTAAGCGATGGCAATGTAGTCTATTAAGGAGGTAAGGTGGTTCTTCATTGATCCAATGCACTTCTCGCTAACAATATTTTACTCTGTAGTGGCGAATATAACAAATAATTACTTCTAGATTAAACTATTTATGTTTTGTTATTGCAGACATTGAATGAATGAATTTTAATGAAAATGATCGGTCTAAAAAACCAAGGATGACATTTTTTTACAATTTTAAAGTTCGGCACCTCTCTTATAGATCTTGATAAAAAAACCTACAATTAAAAACTTTAAAACAAATGATAATATTATCTGATTAAGAAGCAAGGTGGCCCTTCATTAGATTAACTAAGGTGGTCCTTCACTAGGTTAATGCAGTTATATTTAGTTAAACAAAATCTTAATGTGCAGTGGAGTATAATGCACGAGATGCACATTGCACAACCCTCCATGTTGATTTGTTTGCAATGAGATTGATGGGGAAAGAAGAGGCAAAAGGAATTGCTCCATCACGCCAATTTGACCTCATTTGCAAGCCTATCAAATTTGAAGTTGGTGCAGACGCCACCAAGCTTTTTGCTTCCTTTTTCTTCCGCAGCACAATTTCTCCTCTCTCAATCAACTTACCACTGACGTGCTGCCACAGCCAGCATCTTCTCTCAGATATTCTCTTCAAACGTTAAAAGATGACCACATATGATATATGTGGGTACAAAACTCTGATTGTTCATGGCCCATATGCCCATTGGCCACTTTGGAATCACAGGAACTGGGTTTAACCCTTCAGCTTAAATCTAAACAAAGATTTAGGGCAAAGGCGACAAAAGATGTGGTCACATGGGCTCCATCTCCATGCCCTCTGTTATACTCTAAAATCTTTATTCTACACTAGATATTCTGCAGCATGCTTCGTTTCTGATAATTTAATTGCATTAGTGACATCTGACTCAGTGGGAAGGTGAAAGGTCAGTCCTGGTCATTTTCAGGGCACAATTTAAAAAACTGGAGAAATGTTTTTAAAATGCTAAAGAAGGCACCTTTTTTTTTGTTTTTGTTCAAATCAGCCTTTACTTTCAATCTACTTTATGTTAAACAAAGGGAATCGAATACTTTTCACTGTTATCATAGAGCATTTGACACAAGGAAATTGCAACTCTGGGTTGCGTTATCCACTGTGTCTCCTGTCTCCTTTGGGCAGAACGAAGCGACCTTGTGGGTGTCTCCTTCCTGCAAGATGTTGTTTTGTGGGTCCCCTGGCCGTCCATTCTTTTGGATTTTTCTCCCCCCCACCACCTTAAATTCAAACCCCCTCCTCATTCCAGCTTCCCCTTTCCCTTCTCAAATTCACCCAGTAGCAATACTCAGCTCTCAATCTCCCCAAGTCCCCCCTTTCACTGCTCAGTAGCTCTGAATCCCCCCATGCCTGAAAACCCCATTCCAGAGTTAAGTTTCTGAGTCTCTGCTCTGAGACAATCAAGAAGAAAGAGGGAAGGGAATTCCTCCATCCCCATTGCCCTGTTTGGTTGATTGCCCATATTCTTGCAATCAAGAATGCTTGGTTGATTGCCCAGTTTCTTCACTCCCCATTGCCCTGTTTGGTCGATTGCCCAATTCCTTGATACTTCTTCCCCTGTTCTGAGACAATCAGAAAACGAAAAGGGAAATTCTTCCCACCCAATTGCTCTATTTGGTTGATTTGCCCAATATCTTGATACTTTTTTGCTCAATTTCTCGATGCTTCTTTTGCCCAATTCCTTGACAGTTCATCCCCTGTTCTGAGAAATTCAGGAAACAAATAGGGAAATTCATCCCGCCCAATTGCCCTATTTGGTTGATAGCCCAATTTCTTATACTTTTTTTTTGGCCTAATTCGGGTCTTCCTAGTGAGAATCTGATTGTAAGAGAGGATGCAATCGGATCAAGTTCTGCTACCCATTGCCTATGATTTCAATATGAACATGGGTACCTTGGGGAGCAAAGCCCTGCATCATGTTCAGGAAGAGATTTTCCATAGAGATCCTTACAGCGACGACTCCATGTTCAGCAACAATCGCTTCATGTTCTTCCAGCCCCCATCTCCGCCTCCAAGTATTGCTCTAGAGGCGGTGGTGGCGGCGGCGGCGGCGGGGGGGGCGGGGGCGGCCGCAAAATTGGGGAAAAGTGGGCAGCTGCAAGAGTCGTCGAGTGGGCAGTCACAGGCCAATTCGGCATCAGAGGAGGCGGAGGAGCAGCACAATAACAGCCTCATAATCGACGAGCGGAAGCAGAGAAGGATGTTGTCCAACAGAGAATCGGCACGGCGGTCCAGAATGAGGAAGCAGAAGCACCTGGATGAGCTCCGCGCTCAGGTGGCTCACATGAGGGCTGAGAACAGGCAAATAATGAGCAGCTTCGAGATTGCATCTCGGAGCTATAACCAAATCCTGGAAGAAAACCAGCTCCTCAAATCCCAAACATTGGATCTCTCTCGCCAGCTTCAGCAATTGCACCAAGCGCTTGCTGCGTCCCAATCTGCAGCTTCTATTGCTGCAGCTTTCAAGATCCTGGTTTCGAACCCCGTCCCCAACATTGAAATGGATGATACCCACTCTGAATTACTCTGAGAGCCAAAAAAAACCACCTTCCTGTCTTTAGGACTCGAATCTGTATAGCCTACTATGCGTCTCTTTCCATCAGTCTTCTGGTCTTTTCTGTAAGCAAGTGTTGTAAAATTCAATCCTAGGATACCGTCATATCTGTAGGACTTTTGTGCCCTAAGATTCCGTTCATGTCGTCTCTGCTTTACAGTCAAACCAGACGATCTAAGGCAGTTGCATTCCCGAATCCTGGGCACAAATTAATGGTTATTGGATATTGGAATATTGGAATTGGTAAAGAACTATGAAATGGGTGTTAAATATTTAAATCTACCTTGTACCTAATGTGTTCTTCATTGAAAGCCTCATGATCCATCATGCAGAGCTCTGTCTTTTAACAAAATCTTTACTACATGGGTGAAAAAAAGGTTAGCTAAAACAGAAATCGACAAAATTAATATCGATCTTGATCGAAATTGAATCAAATCGATCAATTACAGATCCTAACAACAATGCTAGCAGCCATCTGACCTCAATGAAACAATGGTATTCAAAAACATATAAACAAATTGGGCATGAAACATCTTTTGAAAAAGAGATTCCAATCAACTGGTATTTTAATTCTAATGGGCTGCTACTACACATAATTTATCATAATGATAGTGAAATCTGACAACCGGTCATATCCCCTCGGTTAAAGCCTGAGCAATGAGTTTGTGCTTTCATGCCGGCTGAGTAATTACAAAAGCTTATTATAAAAAAAAAACAGTGAAATCTCCTTTATCAATTTGATAATGCTCTTGGAGGCCACTTCTTCAATGGAACCTCCCTGTAATATAATCATGGATGTGAAGTATAAAATTATATAAATAAGGATGTCAAATCCAGTTTTGCCATGACGTTGTGAGTTACATTATTAGCCATGACCCACACATAAAAGTAATCAAACAAGTACGCTTTCCTTCTGTACTGTTTGTATAATTTTATGCTCACGGTTTGAAACCCAATTTCTCCTGAGATTCCCAGAGCTCAAGATATAGTAATCAATTCATAAACATTTGATTACATAAGTCAAAATACTTTGTTTATAAAATCTTCCCTTTCACGCGCATACAATTTAACTTATTAATTTTGGGTTTTCTGGTTTTTTAATAGTTTTAAAAATAATAATAGTGACATTAGCATATTCAATGTTTATTTTTGGGTGTACTGTGATGGGAGTATTTAAATTTAATAATCTATTATCTATTAATAAATAGTATGTTTTTGTATTCAGAGTTGTCTCACAATCTTATATATTATTTTATGAATTTTTATTTTCTTTTCTCATTTGTTCTAGATGTTCATTTTCCACCTCAAAATCAATACTCTATTATTGCGGATAATTTTATCTATACTCTATTCCTCTTGATAATTTATAAGAAACATGCCATTGACATAGCTCAATTTAAGGAGTTTATTAATGGTCATTGGAGTTTAAGACATTAAATTCAAATTTTAAAATTTTTGTCCCCTTTTACTAATTATAGTTGACATTATTTAAAAGATGTTTCATTTTTTTTATTAATAAGCAACAAACCAAGGGTGTTGTCCCTTACAATCTAGGTCTAAAGGCCATTCTACTGCCAAAAACAATTGGATAAGACACTAATGGTTGACACAAGACGCACTTACAATCGATTGACAGCGAGCCAAAAACACAAAAGCTCAAAGTAAACAACTCTACTAGTTGCAGGTAATCTGACTAGGGCTAATAGGGGCCCTCCTCCTAACTCTTTCCCAATCATATATCAGGAAATCAAACAACTCCATGTTCATTGTTGATACCTTTGAACCTTTGTTGCATGAGGGTAAGGGTACTGGCAGAGCTATGCATAACCCTTTAGCCGTAGTGTGCGGTGCTTGACATGCCCCTCATCAAGCTCTTTGTTTAGGACTTGAGTTGTCATACTTCCTCCTCCAAAGATCTGACATCCCTTGTTAAATTGGTGCGACCCTAGGACATAAAAATCTTACTTTTTCCATTGTCCACCTCCACATCATCGGTGCTCACCTCTAGCAAGCTATCTAAAATGTGTGGTTAGAAAAAAGGCAACACACAATTGAGAGGTGGGGGGAGGGGGGTGGTGAGGGCGGGGTGAATCAGTTGTGTCCTAAAACGTAAAACCACAATCAACTTTCACATTTTATATCTTTAGATATGAATGATGAATATTAAAGCAAAATTACAACACATTAAGAAACACATAACACCAAGAATTTTGACATGGAAACCCTATTGGAGGAAAAACCACAATGGGGATCACACCCACAAGATGATGTACTATGTTAAAAGCACTATACCTAGTTAAGAGTAATACAAGGGGAATGCACATGTATTCAAGCACATTGCCTAGAGCTCACTACTCAAATACAACAAGGGCTACAACCCAAATGAAGGCTCATTGTCTTACAACAAGTAGATGGACAACAATCCACTGATCATGAATTGACTAATAGCATCTCTATTACGCTAATATAGTTCCACTGAAGTACATAAAATCTATGCCTCAGTTGCAGATTCCACTCATACCCCTTCGCACAATCTCACATACATACACACGATCCACTCTCATACCTTCGCAATTACAAATTATTACATTTTTTTATACATTTCATCAACCTTGTAAAAATAAACAAGGTCGACATCAACCTTAACACCTCAATTTCCAATATTTAATCAAATATAAATCAAACATCAATGTGATCCAAAACATGTTGTCTAAGAAATAGCAAGGATCCAAATCTTCATCTTCAAACATGCTCCAAATCCATAAATCACACCACGATCCATCGCAACACGCTACACCATCATTTTGACCAAGAACAATAAGAACACCAACACGCCACATGAAAATTACCAAATCTGATCACATAACTTAATGTGATATAACAAAATGAATAAGACATGATCTAGAAACATCAGCAAGCAATGTGAAATGTCATAGCAACTACCAAAATAATTATGTCTCAAAATTCACCATCATCTATGTACTATTTACCAAGAATACCAATCAATAACCTTTGTCACTCAAAAAAATTAGCTTGCCAACATCCAAATCATGAACCACTCGAGTTGAGGACACACATTCATGTCCTAAACTTGTCACCAGATTAGCAACCATAAACATTTCATAACCAAACCATATCGATCCAAACACTATCACAATGTCTCTTCCTAAACATAAAAAATACCAGTCTCTGACAATCATCCATAACTCTCTCAAACACCATGTGAACCTCTGTAAATTGTCGTAGGTCAACAACAGACATCCTTGAAACCATCTGTACATTCCCAACATCTGACCATCAATATAGTAGTCATACCTGTGTGTGTGAAAATTGTACCTGATCTGTAGACACAACACTCAGTAAAACATTAGAGGTTAGTGATAATCAAAATCGTGCAAAATTGAAATCTAATCTAACCAAGCGATTTACTGCCTTCTAATAGGTGCGAGATTGATGTTCTCAGATTGTAATCGAGATTAGTGACCTAGACGACACCTAAATGAAGGATTTGAATGCAAAAGATGGATATGAAATTGAATGCAATTAATCTATATTTTTGATATTTTCTATGCAATAAGAATGATAAACTGATATGCTATGGATGCTAAATGATCTAACAATGAAGATTCTAACAATGATATGAAAACTATGAAATTCTATGCTAAGATATAAAAGCTATGCAATTGAAATTGATCTCACAAAGCTTTGAATTCGCAAGTTGATTCCTCAGCCTCCAATTCTCCAGCGTGATTGTGCAAAATATGTGGATGAATTATGAAGAGCTGAAGCCTTAATTTATAGAAATCCAGGGCTTTGGAGGTGCATGGATAAAAGCCATAAATCACTCAAATAACTCAGCTTGATTTTTTAGTTATCTGATAATAACAGATAATCAAGTCATAAAAACATGCAAAAGCTAAGCTTTAACTCAAAATAGAGTTTAGCTTTAATTGATAATTGACAGTTGTCTGCTTTTATGATTGTGCATGTTTTAATTATAAATTAATTTAATAATAAAGTGATTTATGCTCAACTTAACTGATTTTTGAAATAAAATAATTAATTTATGGGTTAATTAACTATTTTATCAAACTTTTATTAAAAATTATATTATTAAATAATGACAACATGCTTTAATTAATTAAATAAGAATTTAATCAATTAAAGATAGAAATTTTGATTTATTGTCAAAATTAAATAATACAATTAATAATAGATAGAATTAAATTTAATCAAACAATTAAGTGGCAAATATTAAATCTAATTAATTAAATATGAAAATATTCAATTAATCAAATTTTAGGATAAATGTGATTTATTGCCAAATAATCATTAAATTAAAGATAATTATGATAATTAGGAATATTACTAGGAATATTCTCCGATGCAGAATTTAAGATAATCAATTATGATTCGATGATGTTTAGATGTGCCTTAGGTTAGGACTTCGATGTCGATTTTATTCGATTTGTCGATGTAGGAGGTTAATGAACTTATAGCCCATTTTTGGGTTATTACATTTTGCCCCTCTTTAAATTACTGTGCGAAGCGCAGTGGTTCAAAGATAGTCTATGTTTGATAAAGATATGAAACTGATTCAAAAGATAAACCGATCTCAAGATAGAAACTGATTGAAAGATATTGAGATAGGAGGTCTTGAATGACCAAAGATAATGTTTACTATAGTAGCAATGAACCGATGATTGCGAAAAAGTGTCAAAATACCTGATTCTGAACCTTAGGATTGATAAGAAGTGAGTGACCCGTTCTAGACTCGATTGTCTTAACAGAACTAGCAGGTATCACATCTGAATCCTTCAGTTGCCGAAGAACCAAGGAAAGAACACTATGATCCGATGGTTGCAAAAACTGATACAGTTTACAAGATTAGGAGAATACCAGATTGATATGGATCTTGATGAATCTGATATGCCCCAAGTGATGATAGATTTGTCCCGAGCGATGAGGACTTTTGATGAATCAGCAACTAGACGTGATTGTTTGTCTTGATCACTAATGAAAGATATTGATAGACTTGATCGATAGAATTTGATTTACAGACTTTGAATGATGTGCAATACCATGCCCCCTTCGGGATTAAAATTGAAATCTGACAAGAAAAGTCAGCATTGATAGTTTAGAAGCATGTTAATTGATTTGAGAAGTGGTTAAACACGTCTGAGAATGCATTCTGCATCATTTGGAGGTCCTGGAGACCGAATTTGATTAGGTTTGACCATGAGTTTGACCATGGTTGACCAAGTTGAAATTTTGATAGTTTGATGAAAGCTAATCAGTTAAGTTGAATACTGGATTTTTGTGATAATTGAAGGTCGATTATGCAAGTAGTTAATAATATGAATGATCTCAGATTTGAATTTTGATCCCGAAAAAGGATTCTACTTGTTGTTTCGTTGGAGGAACCTTCGTGTGAGATTCAGCTCTTGTTAGATTTGAAGATGCAATTTGAAGAATCATTTAAGCATTGAAGTTCGTTTAGTCATTGTGAGATCATGCAAAGATGAAAAATGCAAAGAAGCATGCAATATGAAATGCAACCTAAGACCTAGGACCTAGTCACTGATCATATGTCGAGTTGTTATCATCATTAAACTTTTAGGTAACCAGATAAATCAATACAATGCCCACTAGCTATGAAACCATAGACATATGAATATCGATTTGTATGCACAAGAATCAATACAACACCCACTGGACAACAACCATGGATATATGAATATTGACTTTATTTTCAGAATGTCGGATTAGATATAAGCATCAAGGCACAAACGCCAGGATGACCTGAATATCATGTCCATTTTGATATAGCAATTTGTACAAGCATCAAAACATACACGTCATGATGACCTGAGTACGCCTTGCATTGCAAACACATCAAACAGTCAAGAGATCATTCTAAATCCAATGTGAATTACCCGTAGTGACCCTTTATCGTTCACATCCTTAGGCAAGATTGCGTTCCATAGTAGGAGAAAGAACTTACTCAAAAAGACAATAGTTAGATCAAACTTCCTTGAATTTTCCGGGTATCAATGGTCGAGGTACGCATGGCCATCCAATTCGAGATAGAGGCTCTTATAGTCGGACACCATTTCAATCCAAAATTTCCAAAGGTGTTAGATTTTCACATACAAGCAGAAGACAAAGAAAAGATTATGCCCCCAGTCATCACTCTCTAAATCCTATAAAGGACATCATTGAAGAGCTCGAAGGGACACAATATGCAAAAATCTCAATGCGAATCAGTAAGCATACAAGGAGATAAAAGCATGAAGCACAGATTGTTTTCAGTTGAGTTTCGATGTTTGATTGCATTGTTGTAGATGCAAAATCCTTTCTGGAGACAAGGCTGACTGACTGACTCAACTTGAAGCTTCAAAGGACTCTGATTAGATAGGATACGTCTAAGATACATGGGAGACCATAGGATATGACATTGATTGCCCCCAAGTGTTAAGCATTGATAGGATATAGACACGCAAGCTGATGGGTGTACAAACTGACTTTATTGAAAACTAGAAATGTTGAAACAAACCAGGATATATGTATAAACTAAAGCAAGACCGAAAGCTGGGAAAGACCAAGATTGTGCTGATAGACGGAGCATTTTGAACAAGTGGCACCCGTTTGCCAGGTTTTCACCATCTTGGCAGAGATTCTATTTTTGCTACCAAGGTGCCTGTTTCTAGGTTTTCACCAAGGCACTTTTTCTTTTTCTCATTTTTTTGTATTTTTTCATTTTTTTAATTTTTTTTAATTTTTGATATATTTTGATTTTTTTTGTGAATCATCAAGGTGCCTATTGCTAGGTTTTCACCAAGATGTTCATTTTTTCAGGACTTTTTTCTGATTTTTAAGATTTTTTCAGGACATTTACCAAGCACTGAATGCCTTAGGCGTAGAATTTCTTCAGATGGAGAATGTTGATTGGTTCTCGGAGCTGTTCTCCTTCAGTCGTTGAGAGTTGATAGGCACCAGAGCCAAAAGTAGCAGTGATAACAAAGGGACCCAGCCAATTGGGTTCGAACTTCCCCTTGTGTTCTCGATGTGATTGATTTTTAGGATTTTCTCTCAACACTAGATCACCAACCTGAAATTCTCTGTGTCTGACTTTCTTGTTGTAGCCTCTAGACATTCTTTTCTGATACACTCTGAGATGATCATACGCTGTTTGTCTGCACTCATCTAGTAATTCAAGTTCTTGTAACCTAGACACTCTGTAGTCATCATCAGTTACTAGACCATGCATTCTGATTCTTAGTGATGGGATTTCAACCTCAATAGGTAGTACCGCCTCAGACCCATAAACTAAAACAAAAGGTGTAGCCCCAGTAGGTGTTCTGATACTTGTTCTGATACTCATTCTAATACTTGTTCTGATAATTATTCTGATACTGGTTCTGATACTAGTTCTAATACTGATTCTGATAATTGTTCTGATACTGGTTCTGATACAGATTCTGATACTGATTCTGATAATGATTTTGATAATTGTTCTAATACTAGTTCTGATACTTGGTATACTTGATAGCATCTTTTTCCATTGTAAACTCCCAAGCAAGATTATATCGTGCAGTCCCAATGTCTAGCAAGGTGGAGAACAAGAGGGATTGGCAAGCTGGTGGAAGAGATAGAAGACAAGAGAATGAAAGCTAATGAAGGGAAGAAATCCTCAAGGGAAAACTCCTCAAGAATACTCAAGCTAGGGAAAAATTGTCATGTAAAGCACATTTGGACAAGCAATGAAAGGCCATCATAGGATAAGTCACAATAGCGTAATGCCAAAGAAGGAAAGGATGTAGTCCAAAAGAGTAGACATGTCAAGAGGCTTCGTAGCATTGTGTTTTACTCTTTCTCTTTTCTTTTTTTATTAGATCAAGACCAAAGAGGAAAAGGATAGTGATAGGCAAAAATGAAAGGAGGAAAATAGATATGAAGGCTAAACATGGAAGGAATGAAAGCAAGATCACCGTAAGATAGCTCACAAAATAGCCAAATATTCATGTATAGATCAACATTGTCAAGATCAAAGAGAGAAGATGGAATGGATGAAATATGTAGAAGAACTACGCATGATGCCTGATTGCCAAGTTTTCATCATGGCACTTATCCAAGGTGCCACAAGGAAGTGGTTTTCACCATAGGACGAATTTATTTCTCTTTACTTTTTCTACCAAGGTGCCTATTTCCAGGTTTTCACCATGGCACATTTTCAAATTTTTTTCATTTCTTTTTTTTTTGGGAGAAGGCAAGCTTTTTAGATAATGCTCCTTGAAAGGATAAACCATGATATGCCAAAGATTCAAAATGATATGCTCAAAGATGCTGATAGGGAAAGGAAGATGGAAGAGAAAAATGGAGGATAAGGTTTTATGTAAAGTGAGTGAGGTTGGAAGATAGGAGGAATAGGCAAATGAGGAAAAAGGATAGAAGGTAGAAGGATAATGAATGGAAGGATTGTGAAAGGGTAGATGGAAAGGAAGGCAAGATCAACGTAAAAACACACCTTGAAGGGTGGTGAGAGGGTGGAGAAAATGTGAATGAAGGAATACGTGAAGGAATATGGCGAATGGATAGCAGAGGTTGAGGTTTAGGCGCATGGAATGGAAGAATATTTTTGGAGGGAGATGAAGTGGAAGCCTTTGGAAGCTTGAATGTCAATTTCACTTTTTACTCAACACTAGACTCTTTCAAGAGAGACTTTCGAATCCATATAGCCGTAGGCTTTTTATTTCCTTTTGATGATTTAGAGATAATATCTTCAATGATGGATTTTGGAACCCATACTTGTCTTGTAGTTTTTTTTTTAGATATCTCTTTTGACTTTATGCCTCTATGTCGTTTAGAGGAGACATGGTGATCTTCTCTTTTTGATGGATTCTTGTATTGCTTCTTTTTCTTGTATTGAACATTCAAGTTACTTTCAAAAGACTTGGGACTTTTGGAAGAAGAAGGATATGACTGGTTTAGATGGGTGGGTGGATGAAAAAGATTCAAGGGTATGCATCTATGTTGATCTTGAGGAAAGATGGGAGATGGAGGGATGTAAGGACCCAAGATGGATGGTGAACTAGAAGAGTTAGGAGGGGAAAGTGAAGGGACATAAGGACCCAAGATGGAAGGTAGATGTGAAGAGTTTGGTATTGGTGGAGGAAGTCCAAGGATGGAAGTGGAAGACACAAAAGGATAATCAACAAGTTCATCAGCATCTATATGACAACCAAGGATATCAGCATCTTTAGAGTGAGCATTAGAATTTTCAATAAAATCATGGACATCTTGAATAAGAGCATTTTCTTTGATAGGATCATTCAAAGCTTGCAAAGACTTAGGAAGAGTAGAAAGTGGAAGTGAACATGGAGTGGTAGAACAAGAAGATGAAAGACTTTGATCTTGACAAGGATCTTCGGATAGCATAAGCGCATAATTTTTCTCTTGTTTTTCAATAGGCTTAACATTGGAAGGAACACCATTTTTACCAACCTTAATGGAAGTATCATCTTTGGAAAGCGCAAGCGTAGTAAGGTTATTTTGATTGTCAATAAGCTCAATAGTGTAAGTAGTAGCTTGATCTTGCTTAGGCGAAGACTTAAGACATGGTGGAATGCATGAAAAAGGGGGTACATGATCAAAAGAACCCTGAGGCAGATAAGAGACATCGTGAAAAGGAGTGGATGACATGGGGGGTTCTTGATCTTGATCTTTCTTTATGTTCTTTTCTTCATCATTTTTAGAGTCCTCTTGACATGGAGCCACTTCTAAGGACAAGGAAGCATGTTGGGATTGTATGGATGACTTTGGAAGAGATGGTGGAGGACTAGCTGAAGTAGGGATTATAGCATATGAAGGCTTAGGCTCTTTCTAGGTTTATCATTATTGAAAGTCTTTGCAGCCAAGTGAAGGTTAGCTTGAGTTTCTTTAAGAGGTAGCCCTGGAGGATAACTATAGGGAACCGCATGAAAAGTATCAAGGCTTTTGTCGGATGAAGGTTCTATGAAAGATTTGAAAGACTCGGAAGCTTTAAGAAATGTATAGGTATTGGAGGAAGTAGGGGATGGAAGGGAACCATCACTAGACAAAGGTTCAACATTAACATGATCTTTCTTGAAAGTGTAATCTTTATTTTCAGCTGGAGAGTTCTTAGAGGAGAGATCCTTATAGTATTGACGTTTCAAGCTAGCACGATGTATTTTATAGTCCTCAGCAGTAGTAGATGGATCATAATCAAGGTATTGTCCACAAAAGCCATCAAAGTCTCTTTCAAAATCAGAATCATATGGATCACCATCACGATCTATCCAATGTGACGGCCCATTTGTAGTAAGCAGGAATGAACGATGAGGAGGACTCTTAGGAACAGAGGTGTCATAGGTATCATTACATTGTCTGTCGTCATAGTCATCATAGTCTCCAAAGCTAGATGTGTCACTCTCCATGGAAGAGGTATCATATTGCTCAAATTTTTTTCGGGGGCATGGTGACATGTACAAGTCTTTATCAAATGGAAAAGAGTATAGAGGTTCCTTTTCTTTCTCAAGTTTGTCAAGCTGGACTTGCATAGCTTGCAGCTACTTCATCATATCGGCGATCAGAATTTCTTCCTCATGTGTACTAATTCTTTGAGACATGTGTACTGATTTTCAATAGCTACTGATTTGTTCTTGACACAATGATATTTTTGACAGATTCTGGAACTAGGCTGGAAACATTGGATATCTTGCAATTTGACAATTTCTGACAACTCTCTCAAATTTTTCCAAACGACACTCTGTAGACTCGTATGACACTAGGTAGTCTATGAAACGACAGTTGCTAAACTCGTACGACAGTTGGGTAGCAATGAAACGATAGTTGTTAAACTCGTATGATAGTTGCTAACAGGATTTTGACTTCCTTGGATTTGCTGGCATGAAAACTCGTACAACACTGGGTTCTCAATCATACGACAGATGGGCAATACTGAAATGACATTTGACAAAAAGTTGTATGACTTTTGACTTCCTGAAATGACTTTTGACTCCAGAAAGAATTTTACGTCAATTTTTGCAAAATTTAAGGTTTTCAGTTCTGGATTGTTTGCAAATTGTACTATCCAGATTTTGAAGGTTATACCAGATTTGATCATTTTTAATAGCCAAGTAGATAAACAAAGATGCAGAATAGCAAGCAAGTGATTCCAAGCATGTCTGAAAATAATGAACAAGGGCAAAAGCAACCTTGCACATGAACAATCAAGTGACCAAATTGTGCTAATCCCTGAGAGTACTAATTGTGTATGTTCTGAAAAGTTTTGCAATAACACACATATACCTAAGAATGAAAAAAATTGGCCTCTCTAGGGTTTTTAGTAATGGTTTGACTCTGCAACTTTTATGATTCAAAGGGGTGAACTCCAATCCTGGCGCGCCAGGGTTTTGACACAGTCTGAGAACTTAATCTTCAAGAGCTGCTAGGGAGATCTGACAACCCAACAATGAACCATACCTGTGGAGATTTCTTCCACAAGGACATTTATATAGCGGCTGTCACTACCATGGCAAAAATGGCTATTACCGCTTGAGGTTCCGTCAATGCAGTTTTCCCTATGAAGGGATTGTCCGCTACGGTTAACCCTCTCTAAAGGTGACTCACAGATTTATACCACAAGGGGACTTGGCTCCAGATCCAAGGTTTTTGACACCTTTTCACTTTTAACCCAAACAAAGCAAGCAGATTAATCCGACACGCTAAGACAAAGTTTTGTTCCACCAAGGTCTGTGATATCAACTCCACGTGATCTATCAACCTCTCCAGGCAGAGAATTTATCAATCAATAAGAGAAGACACACTAACCAATTTTGATTTACCAAAGCTCGTGATATCAACCCCACGTGATCTATCAACCTCTCCGGAGAGAGAATGTGTCGATCAATAAGAGAAGACGCACTAACCAAGTTGAATGTGAAACACACTAAGTATCCTCCCTACCTACAAGGATCCTGTCGTCAAGAAAGATTTCTCTAGGAATCCAATCTCTCAAGAATCATGAATAGTGTTCATAGGGCCTAATTACTATGTGACCACAGATATATGTTTTGAAAGCAAATCTACCAAAAGCATCCAAAAAGTAGAAAGAGGAACACTTAATGCTTAAAGCAAATATGAGATGAGTCCATAAGGTGGAACACTTAACACCTCACACAAGCTGAAAATGAGTCCACAACTTAGAAAACAAGTGAGTTCCTAAAAGCACAAAAGGGTTGCCAAGTGGAACACTTAACGCTTCTATCCTGTTGACCCCTCCCCTTTATGGCGCTGAGATTGCAACCACGGGGTGAAAATGAGGGGCCGGCGGATTAGCGAGTCCAATAACCCAAGATAGCAATCAAGATCAATCACAAGTATTCTAAGACTACATAATGAATCTTTAAGGGATCACAACCTAGTATCAAATTATGCAAGTGTGTAGAAATAGATCAAAAGCATGAAAAGATGCACACAAGTTTGACACGTGAGAGATTTATTTTAAGTCCAAATCAAAATGTTTTCAGAAGAAGGAGAATACCTCATGATCCTAGCAATGCGCTTAGTAGATTTTACCTGATTTTTAGCAATTCTTGCACTTTTCCCAATCAAAATCAGCAGAAATCAATCAGAAACAGTAAATTTCAATTGTTAGGGTTAACTGTCAGTCAAAATCCAAAAATCAAATCTGACAAACTATCTACAAAAATGAAATGACAATTGAAATCTGGTACCAAAACTCGTACGACAATGGGTATGCTCCCAGACGACAGTCCAGAAACTCGTACGACACTGGGTATGATACCATACAACAGTAAAGCTCCCAAACAAAGGTGGGTATGCAATGAAATGACCCTCGATCCGACAGACTGTTGTACGACAGGGGGTTCAATATCATACGATAGTGGGTATGCTCCCATACGACATTTGTCAGAAACTCGTACGACAAATGTAGGGACAAAAATTAAAAATCACAGTTTTGCACAGATCCCGAGAAGAAAAAGATAGAAATTGATAGAATTGAATTGGAAACCCGTTTCAGGGCCCCACGGTGGGCGCCAGAAATGTGTGTGTGAAAATTGTACCTGATCTGTAGACACAACACTCAGTAAAACATTAGAGGTTAGTGATAATCAAAATCGTGCAAAATTGAAATCTAATCTAACCAAGCGATTTACTGCCTTCTAATAGGTGTGAGATTGATGTTCTCATATTGTAATCGAGATCAGTGACCTAGACGACACCTAAATGAAGGATTTGAATGCAAAAGATGGATATGAAATTGAATGCAATTAATCTATATTTTTGATATTTTCTATGCAATAAGAATGATAAACTGATATGCTATGGATGCTAAATGATCTAACAATGAAGATTCTAACAATGATATGAAAACTATGAAATTCTATGCTAAGATATAAAAGCTATGCAATTGAAATTGATCTCACAAAGCTTTGAATTCGCAAGTTGATTCCTCAGCCTCCAATTCTCCAGCGTGATTGTGCAAAATATGTGGATGAATTATGAAGAGCTGAAGCCTTAATTTATAGAAATTCAGGGCTTTGGAGGTGCATGGATAAAAGCCATAAATCACTCAAATAACTCAGCTTGATTTTTGAGTTATCTGATAATAACAGATAATCAAGTCATAAAAACATGCAAAAGCTAAGCTTTAACTCAAAATAGAGTTTAGCTTTAATTGATAATTGACAGTTGTCTGCTTTTATGATTGTGCATGTTTTAATTATGAATTAATTTAATAATAAAGTGATTTATGCTCAACTTAACTGATTTTTGAAATAAAATAATTAATTTATGGGTTAATTAACTATTTTATCAAACTTTTATTAAAAATTATATTATTAAATAATGACAACATGCTTTAATTAATTAAATAAGAATTTAATCAATTAAAGATAGGAATTTTGATTTATTGTCAAAATTAAATAATACAATTAATAATAGATAGAATTAAATTTAATTAAACAATTAAGTGGCAAATATTAAATCTAATTAATTAAATATGAAAATATTCAATTAATCAAATTTTAGGATAAATGTGATTTATTGCCAAATAATCATTAAATTAAAGATAATTATGATAATTAGGAATATTACTAGGAATATTCTCTGATGCAGAATTTAAGATAATCAATTATGATTCGATGATGTTTAGATGTGCCTTAGGTTAGGACTTCGATGTCAATTTTGTTCGATTTGTCGATGTAGGAGGTTAATGAACTTATAGCCCATTTTTGGGGTATTACAATACCAAACAAATCTTCTCATTGAACGTACTAGCAACATTGTCACAAATAATAGGAATATGTTGACATCAATGACAAAACATCAATGTCAACACATGTATGCATGATAATCCAAAAATCTCCCCCTTTGGCATTGATGACAACATATGATGTGAAACATGATCAATGCACAAAGAAACCAAAACAACAATATCAACAATACTACCAACAATATCCACAATATTATCTTTCAAAGTCTGTCTAACAAATCTTCTCCCTTTGAGAACAATCTCACATCATAAACTAAATCATACTATTTTTCAAATTCCTATCTCCCCCCCTTTGACATCAATGACAAAGGAATATATATGCACTAAGTCATAAAGGCCAAAAACATCATAACAACTGAACATCTCTCAAAAATTGAATAACATACCTCACAAGAGTAACTACTCCCCCTGAGTAGAAGCCACCACAAACATCAATTCAAATCAATGAGAATCTCTGTAAGAATATTGGACTAATGCAAATCAATACATCTCTAGCTCTGATCTAGAGGGGCAATCATCCCAAGGTTACATCAGAGATACTCAAAAGTATCCTTTGTCAAGGGCTTCATGAAAATATCTACAATCTTCTCTTTAGTAGACACAAATTCCAATCTGATTTTCTTTTCACTAACCTTATCTCTCAAGAAATGATATTTGATAGGTATATGTTTTGTCTAAGTGTAACACATGATTCTTTGAATTATTAATAACACTCGAGTTATCACAATAGATAGCAATTAGTTCATCAATGCTTACTTTTATATCTTTCAACATTTATTTCATCCATACCACTTGTGTAAAATTAACAGTAGCAACAACATACTCAATCTCAGCAGTAGATTGTGATATACAATTTTTCTTTTTACTTGACCATGAAACTAACCTCTTACCCAAGAAGAATGCTCTTGCACTTGTACTCTTTCTATCATCTACATTACTTTCCCAATCAACATCAATAAAAGCACTTAATGTAAAATCATCATCCTTACCATACCATAAACCATAGTTAATTGTTCATGTCAAGTACCTGAATATTGTTTTCACAATAACAACATGTGATTCCTTTGGTTGTACTTGAAATCTAGCAACAATATAGTTTGCATTCATAATGTTAGGGCAGGTCTATGTTAAGTACAATAACCCATTGATCATAGATCTATACCTTTTTTTATTTTTCATAGGGGAACCATCATCCTTTATCAATTTATAATCACTAACCTTAGGAGTACAAACTGGTTTCAAATCTTCCATACCAAACTTCAACAATTCTTTCACATACTTGGACTAAGATATGAAAATACCTTTTTATGATTGAGTAATTTGTAGACCAAGAAAGAATTTCATCTCACCTATCTTGGACATCTCAAACTCTTTTTGCATCTCATTAGAAAATTATTTTCCTCAACTTGTCCTTAGGTTAGAAAAAATAATATCATCAACAAAGACTTCAACAATCAAAATATTATCACGATCAATTCTGAAGTACAAGTCACTGTCAGCAACACCTTTATTGAAACCAAGTTTTAATAAATACTTATCCAACCTTGTGTACTATGCTCTAGGTGCTTTTTTTAATCCATACAATGCTTTCTTCAATCGGAAAACCTTTTCATTCTGATCATTCAAAAAGAAATCCATCAGGCTACAACATAAACTTCCTCTTCCAATTCACCATTCAGAAATATAGATTTAACATCCATTTGATACACCTTAAAAATTTTATAAGTAGCATATGCAAAAAAAATTCTAACAACTTCAATTATAGCAACAGGAGAAAAGGTCTCCTCAAAGTCAATACCTTCCATCTGTGAGTATTTCTTACAAACAAGTCTGGATGTATTCCTTACCACTTCACCATCTTCATTCAATTTGTTCCTAAATAGCCATTTAGTTATGATCACATTCTTGTCCTTAGGTCTAGGAACTAGGATCCATCTCTTGTTCTTTTCAATTTGTTCCAATTCTTCTTCCATAGCTTTAATCCAACTTTCATCTTTGCACACTTATCAACATCCTTAGGCTCAATCTTAGAAATGAAACAAATTTCATCTTGATTTCTATCAATTCTTCTTCTAGACTGAACACCTTGATTCCTATCACCAATTATCATATTTTCAGAACAATTTATCCTTACATATCTTGGAGTCTTCAGATTTTCATTTTTAGCTAAATCTTGTGTCTCCACTTCTTCCTCATTTGCAACTTCTTCATCTTGATCTATCGAACCATTCTGATTATGTTCTTGCATTCCCCAATTGTCTTCCTCGTCATCTTATTCATATTTTCAAGATCTAGCTTGTTTTTTATATCTTTCATCCACTTTAACATTAGCACTTTCAATTATTTTTCTCAACCTATTATTGCAACATTTGTATGCTTTTCTCTTTGTAGAATATCCAAGAAGGATACCCTCATCACATCTAGAATCAAATTTCTCTAAATCTTCATCTCTTTTGATATGAAATTTCTGTTCAAAGATTCTAAAATATTTCACGGTGGGAACATGTCCATACCATAACTCATAAGGGGTCTTACAAGGTTCCTTGCTTGATTTGAACTCAGTTCTATGTGTAGTCTATAGTGCTAATTGCTTCTCTCCAATAGACTTGTGGTATATTCCCTTCAATCATCATTGTTCTTTTAGTATCTAGGATAGTTTTATTTCTTCTATCTGCAACACCATTGTGTTGTGGGGTTCATAATGCATACATTTTCCTCTTTATCTTATGCTCTTCACAAAATGCATTAAATTATTCATATGTAAGTTATCCACCTCGATCAGATCTTGTATATTTCATCTTCATACATGTTTTAGTCTCTACCATAGCTTTGAAAATCTTGAATTTTTCAAATGCTTCATATTTCTCCTTCAAAAAAATAACCCACATCATTCTTGAGTAATCATCAATAAATAACATGAAATATATATCTCCATAATAACTTCTAGTTATAGAAGGGACACACAAATCAATATGTACCGGATCTAACAATCCACTTGAAGAATAAGTCTTTCTTTTGAAAGTATATTTAGTTAGATTACCCAACAAACAGTCCTTACACATGACATTAGCAGGCTTCAACAATTTAGGCAAATCTCTCACTTCTTTAGTAGTGCTTATCTTCACAATGTTATCAAAGTTCACATTACAAAATCTTTGGTGCCATAACCGACTGTCATCAAATTGAGCAATCAGACATCTATTCTCTGCACTATACAAATGAAATAGATTACCTTTGGTCTTTGTCCCTGATGCAATCTCAACTCCTAAAATTCCAATGATTTTGCATTTTCCATCCTTAAATTATGGATGATATCTTTGTCAACTAGTTGCCCAACACTTAAAAGATTATGTTTCAAACCATCAACATATAAAACATCATCAATGTTGGTCTTACCATCAAATGTAATGGAACCTCTACCTATGTTCATACAATGAGTATTGTCACCAAATCTGAAAACACCACCATCATACCTTTCCATCTTCACAAATTTTCCCTTATTTCTAGTCATGTGATGTGAACAACTATTGTCTATAACCCATTCATCCTTCTCTTCAACATGTGTAACCAAGGTTTTTTCTTCATTTTTTGTTTTTTTTTCCCTCTAAGTTTTTCAACTTAACCGAGGTCTTTATTAACAGTGGGTTGAATAGGTTGAATTCACCTTGTTCCTACTTTGGGTCGTCCCTCTCACCGACCTCGCTAAGGCATGTTCTCAGGAGGTAGGTTGACTAAAGTTCTAGCATGTGCATATGAAAGTAATAAATCAAAGTGAAAAACAAGTCTATGAGTTTGATTCACCAAAAGGTGAAGAGCATATCCCTATTGCTTTACTTCACAAAAATGTTTAACATTGTTCTTTCCTAAGCCTTTTAATCTAAGGCGACTAGAGTATGTTTGGATTTTTTATTCACCAAATGGTGAAGAGCATACACCTAGCACTTTCATCCACAAACAAGAAGGATTTGTTTAAGTGTTTGGTTAATTCCTTAGCTTATTTTTCTCTCATATTTGGCACGTCTAGGAGTTTGATTCACTAAAAGGTGAAGAGAATATCCCTAATGCTGCACTTAAAATAAAAATTTTCTTCTAATTAGGCTAGATTTCAAATTCAATGCCTCAATTTAAGAAATTGTGTAAGGTTTTAGGATTACCTCATTCATAGCTAGCAAAGGTTAGGCACATTTTTGTGGTTTTTCAATTTTTTTTGTCTCTTTACATGCCTAGTGGTGATTGTTCTAGCTCCTAAGCATCCTCCTTTCATACAAGTTAGTTCAACACATACCAAGGCAAAGTGAGGAAAATCTACAAATTGAGTTAACTTTGCAACTTCTTTTTCCAAAATGATCAAATTTTCAATCAAGAAGTAAAGATCCAATTGAGGGAAATATATTTAGATTTATAAGCATTAATAGTTTTATCATATCTATCATATACTTTTAATTCTTCATTCATGTCATCAAGCGAATTTTCAAGGTGAATTTTCTTTTGAAATTTAGATAAATTCATTTTCTCCTTGTTCTTGAAGTAATCCATAGATCTACAAACATGTTTACACTCCTTCCTATTCTCTATCATAAAAAAAAATGCTCAATTTATAATCATTAAATTGACAGAATCTAAACTTTGACAACTAACAATGCTACACACTACATAAAACTTCATACATGTGTTACTGTATTTGCCTATGTGTTATAGAAACTTTTAGATGTGCTATTTTCCTATTGCTACACTCTATTTAAATGTTTTCAAATTGATATGCATTAAAAAATAATATAAATGTATCACAAAGATGGCCTGAACACACTGAAAGAATAATAGATAGAGATAGAAGGAATCTTATAGGCATCACAACATTGGCCAAATGTGTCAAAATTTTCCATGTACGCATTTTTTGTCCCTGTAAATGTGTCAAAATTTATCGTATACATGTCATTTCACCATTCAAATGTGGTGATGAACCTACAATTTGAAAATCTAAACACAAATCCACTTAAAAACATCAAAGATCATTAAAAAATGTTAGTATGAGGCATGAGCCCCATGATGAGTGCCATTTTGTATACTAGAAAAATTATATTCATGAAACATTAACTCAATTATATCAATTTGAATGAATTCAAAGATCTAGCATGCTAATCAATTCAAATTGAACAATTAAAACCATCTCATGTCTCTCTAACTAGAAAAGCTAATTAAATGCTCTCAGCTTAGCATCCATTAGTGACAGTCCTAGAATGAGAATTGAAAAGCTAAGATGAATTATGGTGTGTAAATTACCCTAATCATGCTCAATTATTCTCAAAATCAAACTACAATGCTCAATTATGATCACTAAAATGAATTTAAAATACTATGTAATGCCTTAAAAAAATTCACTAGAGTAAGAATGCACTAAGATAATGGAATGATGTGATCCTTTTGCTCTATTAATGCCCTCTATTTAAATAATTCCTAAAATTAGGAAGGTGAGTTAGATATGAGTTAGGCTGACCCATGGTTAGAGATGAGTTGAGTCAGTGGTTTCAAATGTTGGGACAAAGAGACAAGAATGGATGGTCAAGATTGCAAAACCAATTTATTTGAATGGTAGAGATAGCAAAGCCTCTTAAGTGATCCATGTGGTTCAAATACTCTCACCTCATTGGTTGAATTCATTTTGTCCATATGTGGTTTGTAATACCCTCTCCTATGATGATACATGGACTTTTCTGATTTGGACATTCTATTATGATGGTTAGAACTATGCATTTACATTTATGTTTTGTGGATGATAATATGTTTATCAGATGATTGATATGCTCATTTATGGTTAGCATTTATATGTTTATGAAATTAGAAAATCATCTATCTTTATATGTTCTATGGAGCTAACCCATATAACCATTATCATGATGTTTTATGTTTCATGGATACGTGTCTAATGTGTTTTCATGACTTAGGATGAAGTCGTAGTTACTCACTTAGTTGAGGTCCACACAATGTATCGATCTTGGTCATCTGTTTGCATATATCTGATTTGTATGTATATCCATATGTATATATGTATCTCTTCTTGGTGATGCAGGATTGCAGGTACCAAGTATCATCTCCACCTAGCTTCATAGGGCTGAGTGATCCCTCAAAATCCTCGATCGTTGTTGTTGTTATGGAGATATCACTAGGTTCCACAGGAAGGAAATTCTACCTCTGATCCTTTTATCCTTAGGTGGGGAGTCCTGAGTCAGTCTCTTGTATGGATGATGCATCTTGTTTGTTGGATTTGTTGCTTTCATGTTTTGAAAGGTTTATGTTGTGATCCGAATTAGGTGTATAAGGAATCCCTTATTTTACATTAGTAAATATGGATATATATATATAGAGGCATGCATATATATATATATATATATATATATATATATATATATATATATATATATATATATATATCATGATTATATTTTGTGGATATAAATTAGTCGTGGACTTAAATTATAAGGTATTTGGTTTAAATAATAATAGTCATGATGTTTAATTACTTGTAATATTAATAATATTATGACTTGCTTAGTATTTGGTTTAAATAATAATTGTCACAATATTTGATTAATGTAATGTTAAGAATAATGTGATTTGTTTATGGTATATGTACACATAAGCATATGGGTGCACACATATGCCATGGTTGTTAGTAAATTATTCCTAAAACCTTTATTTATCTATTTTGTCATCCTTAAATTTAGGAGACAAAGATTATAACCTTATTAAATAATATTTTACCACCCTTAAATTTGGGAGACATAGAATTACAATTCTATTTAATAAAATTTATTTATCCCTTCACGGGAATGGTTTTACAAACCATATTAATTAATTAATAACTATTATAGTTGGGATGGTTGCATCGGTTGGATTACCCGTGCAACCACCTCCTCTATTCTATATACAGGAAAGATTTCCTGTGTGAGAGGGTGTTGGATAGGAGTGAATTTTGAGAAGAAACGTTTGTAGGAAAGTTATTTTTGTGAGGAGAAGATTCATGCTTCTCTGAGATTGGCATTTGGTTGTTTTCCGGTAGAGGCTAGTGATTGCACCAGGAGGATTGGAAGGAGTGCCGAAAGAGTTCGGGAGAATTGGATCCTTCTTCATCAACCGAATCTCTGCAGGACTCCAGGTTGGAATCTATCCTAGGGGATAACTCTCCCTTGTGATATGTAATTGGATGAGAGTCTGGCTGAATGTGTTCTCTGTGTGTTTTATTGTCTATGTAAATTTTAGAATGATTATGTTATACATATATATATTGTGCCTGTATTAGTGATTTGGAGTTTAGGATTATGTTTAAATGAAATTATTTTCCATGCTGTATGTATATGAATATTTCTACATTTGTAAAGAGGTTGTAGAGTCCTTATTATTCTCCTTGTATCATTCTTTCTTATCCAACATGTCCAAGAGTTTTTCGAGGCTTTAGAACTTCTGTTTCAATCCTACAGTTTCATATCTATTTTATACCACCTTTCTTCGTCTAGATCTAGAACAGATTTGTTGGATAGATAGGATGGATTGATGGTTGTTTCTAAAGGGAAACTAGGAAATCTCAAATGGGTCGTGCCCAGATTAGGCAACCATAGTCCCCATAATGCCCAGTTTTACCCGCAAGTTAGAGTTGACAGGCATTTTTGTAGTTTCTGGCAATCAGTACAAATGTGTAGTTAGTGTTAACCGACCAGACTGTGTCAACCGAGCAAACTAGTGTCAACCGACCAGACTTGTGTCAACCGACCAGACTGTGTCAATCAAGCAAACTAGTGTCAACTGACCAGACTGTGTCAACCGAGCAAACTAGTGTTAACCGACCAGACTGTGTCAACTGAGGAAGATAGTGTCAACTGAGAAAACTAGTGTGAACTGAGCATATTAGTGTCAACTGAGGAAAACATGATTTATACAAGTATAACATTATGATACTTTAATTTCTTATACTTTAAGTTATACTTGTATAAAAGAATTAGGTACCTTCCGGGATGATTGGGATAGGTTTCAGCTTCATAGGAGTTAAGATGCAACTTCTAATTTTGAGATTTCTTAAAAATTTAGACTTAGTTAAATTTCAGGCATATGGAATTTTGTATAAACTATATGGAAATTTGTGTAAACTTTATATGTGATCATTTCTTGTTTGATGAAAGTTATATGGTGCATTTAGATGCATTAATAGGGTTATGAAAGTTATATGGTGCATTTAGATGCATTAATAGGGTTAGGATGTGTGTAGGGAGTAGGGTTAGGGTTTAGGATTGTCTGGAAGATCAAGACTATCCTAGGGTTCCCTAAACTGCTCCTAATTTTCCTAAACATCCCTAAACTATCCTATTATTTTCTATTCTTTGATGTAAGTTTTCAAAAGTGTTTATGATGTATTTTATTTCATGTATGATGTATTTGTGATGTGTGGGTTAAGGGTAGAAAACCTAAGAACAATAAGTGAGTGGCTCTTAGTGCGGGGCCGAGGCCCTAAGTGGCTAGTACCAGGATAACCAACTAAAGAGTTATTTAACAAGTGATAACTTAATTAAAACTTATGGGAATGGGTTCAAACATTAAAAAGATTAAATGTGCCTCACCCATGCCATTAGTGCTAGTAAAGGCTATGGATGGGAGTGGGAGAAGGTGCCTATGCGTAGGTACGATCAAATGGCGCTTGTCTGTATGAACGACATTCGATTCTGCATGTACCTACTTGGGGGCCAGGGCCCAGAGTGGCTAGTACCAAGACAACCCAAGGGGTGAGGGCTATGTGATGACACTCACTTAGTTGTTGCTTAAAGTTTCTACCAAGCCTTAGAACCTTTGGGAAAAGATTTATACTTTGATCTTCTTTTCATCTACTTTTGGGAAAGGTTACCCAACCTCAGGTATGGCCTAGCTATTCCTTCCTTGTGGACCTTGGTGTTTATCTCCTAGCACAGGGGAGTGGGATTTTTGGTATCCACATGGTTGGGTGGTAAATATTTTTATCGAGGTACCTTTTGCGGATGCAGTGCTTAAGGATTCATGCTTGCTTATGTTCCAGTTTTGAAGAATGAAGACTTGTATTTATCTTTCATGATGTAAAATTATTGTTACCTCCCAAGAGGAGATGAATGTAACGTAATCCTTGATGTATTTAAAAATGATGTATTTGAAATGGGTAGACTTAGGAAAAAGGAAAAGGGAAAGCACAAGCTTTATGTATATGATGTAAGGGAATTTGTAAGATTTCAAGTAAAGTAGTATGTTTCTCATTATTGATGAATAAAGGAAAAGCTAGTAAAACAAATGTAATATTTGCAATGTATCAAATGTTTAAATGATTCTATCATTTAATCTTTAAGTGTTATATCACTCATAAAGGATACTAGGAATTTAGATGGATTTAAATGGAAAATGAAATGAAAGTACTTTATATTTCTTTATAAAGAATTTATAAATGTTGGGATGTAGTTTGTTTAAAAAGTAACTCAAGTTGTTAGTATACTCTATGGGCTTAATGATTTGTACATTAAATGAAAAGGGAACCTTGGAGGAATCTAAGTTAATCTATATTTTTTTTATATAATTCTTTTAAAATTCAAAAAATTTCATAAATCATTACTTAGGTTTTTTGTTACAAAGAGAATCTTTGTTCTCTTCTCTGGTTCCCTTGCGGGGCATGACATGGTTGGTGAGAATAATTATGTTTAGTAGTCGGTTTAATTGATTTTATTTAGCCATGTCTCCCTTTGAATATGTTGAGTTAGATTTAGATTTAACTATACAATTAATTGATTAAAATCAATTGCACAATTATTTGATCTTTTTGATTTAATTAATCCTCTTGGCTTTGATTTTAAATTAACTCATGCTTTGGATTCAATTGCTTGCTTTTATTTTTATTGAATTTGGTTGACCAATTAGGGTGTATATAGGTATTAAGGATTCCCTCACAAATACATGGATTTATGAGCATCACTCATAGATCTTCAATGTAGATATGCTTGATAATCACTTGCAATGAAGGAGAGATGAATGCAGATGGAAGGAAGGATCTTCTAGATTGATTGATAATTCCTCTACATGGAAATCATGGGAGAGAAAATTTCTTCAATGGATAATATTTACTTCAAATTGACTTGAATGAATTGAAGAAACTAGATCGTGGATGCTTTCCTTCAAATCTTGAATCTGTTTGCTCAATTACTCTTGATTTCTTGAATTCTTCTTGATAAAAAATTCTTGAGGATCGTAATTTATATCAAAATGAGGAGAGATAGCATGTTTATATACTTCATCCATCATTTCAGGATTGAAAAATGAAGCAGGATGACTAGGGGATCTAATTTCCCGCTAACACCCTAACACAAGGCTTTGGACCAAATTTGGGCCTAAAATTTTGGGTATAAAAAGTTTGAAATGTTTTTTACCTAGGTAAAAAACATTTGAAACATTCTATACCTATGATATTGATCCTAAATTTAAGCTAGGTATTGGGATGGTGGAAAAGATGTAGGAAAAGATGAATCAAGTTGCTAGGATCAAGCATAACAGATATCAAATCTTCAAATCAACAAAATGGGGCCTAATAGAGTATCTAATTATGGGTGTTAATATTTTAGGATGGTACACTTATCCCCCACTTTAGTGTGATAATGAGACAAGCTCATGCTCATTATAAAGTGGAGAGAAAGAGTGATGACCACTAACCTAGTAAGGTATTTCCTTACTATGGATCATGCAAAGAGAAAGCATTGCAACAAAAGATGGAATTGATAGTCTAGAAAGATGTGTTATGCTAGTCAACCCATTAAAATAAAGAGATTAGTTCTTAAAGAAAGCATTTCCTTTGTTAAAGGATCTTAAAAAGGTGATCAGTTCTAAGGAAAACACTGTCCCCAAAGAGATCTAGAAAAGGAGGATACTGTTGGCAAGTTGACTATGTTAATATGATTTAGAACAATAGAGAGGGGGAGTGAATCAGTTGTTCTTAGGTCTTGATGTATAAAACAAACTTAAAAACTTTTCCTTAAATCAGATCCAATAACCAAAACAAAATCGGTCATCACTGATTCAATAATAGAAACATATAACAATGTAGTCCACTACCCAGCTGTAACTTAACTTGTAAAACACATAAATGTTCAAACCAAAACATTCACACAAGTATTAACACCAGGATTTATAGTGGAAACCCAATGTGGGAAAAACCACTTTGTAACATGCTACTATTATTTTCACTCTTCTGAAGTGAGCTCAGTTAAAAGCCAACCCTATCAAAGGTTACAATACACACTGTCAGGTGTGACCCGGTTAAAGGATTTCAATCACCCTATTAAAAGTGAGCCTTGCTATAGGACTTACATACACTCTATTAGAATGCAACCTTGTTCAAAGGATTTAACATATGACTATTAGGTCAACCTCTGTTAAAAGGATTTTGACTATTACAATGGTTAGAAAGTAGTAGCAATATTTATCTGAAAAACATACAACTCACTTTGCAAATATCAGATCCGATTCCATACACTAATGCTAGTTTATTGACTTCCAAACTTTTCCATCTCCATCTCTGATCTGCTCAAAACTTTTCTTCAAGCAACCACCACAATTCTCCTTCAGCCTTTTCTACTTATACAGTCAATAAAACTTTACTGATCTTCCAGCATTCTCTTTCTCACCCATGCACATACATATCCAATACTCAGGTTCCCTTAATACTTTCCTCAATTAGGTTAACTCATCTTATGCCTCTCAATCTCATTCGTAGATCTTAGGGTTAGGTCAGATTCATTGAATCTACCCACTTCATGTGTTTTGGCTTCATTTCTAGAATCATCTCAAATCTCTTAAAGATTTACAATAAAATGTTTTACAGTGCATTTAACGCTTTCAAACAATCAATAAATAAAGTCAACACATTTTACATAATCCAAGAATTTAACAATGTCGGCTCCAAAACTAAATTCTCTTCAAATATAAAAATGTTGATGCTCAGTCAATACTGTGATCAACTACTAGGTCTTCATGTAGAAAGCTCGGTCATTACTAAAAATGTTTCTTCAGCTTATACTGTCTTCCTCGGCAATTAACTGTTGTTCGGTCGACACTAAAATTTTGATTGCCATGCACTAACTCGGTCGACACTAACATTACTCAGCTTAAACATGATTTCTCCATTTTGCTTGGTCAAGCCTACCAGTTTAGTCTTCAATCTTACTAAGATAAACAATACATTGTCTCATCATTGTACAACATAGTCAAGTACACTTTGTAGTATCAAGATAACTCAACCTTTCCCTAGGTGCTATTGTTACCAACCTTGCCTATCCCCTTAGCAACACTCAAATAGATATAGTACTTTCCTAAGTAGTAACAGTATTACCAATTAAGATTTGACATCAATGACAATACAATAATTGTTTCAATTGCAGTTTCCAACAATCTCCCTCTTTGGCATTGATGGCAACACCATATGATATCACCTGAATAACACATGGATTAACAACCAATCTAAAAACTTATATGTTCATCAGAGAATTATTTATAATATCCTTAGCTTCATACTAATTCAGAATCATATAAGCCTCACTTATGTGACCATAAGAAGTATTCAAATCTCCCTCTATCCTGATGCTTCATTTCAGTTCATCACCCTTACTTTTCAGTGTCATGTGTTATCATATCAGTTCATCTCCCTCTTTGACAAAAATACCAAAGCAACAACTAAAACATGCATCCATCAGATGTAGATAATATATGTGCAGCTCAATGTTTTTCCCTCTGTCATCTTGCTTATGACTGATTCCTTGTCTTTGCTCCTTTTCACAACTCTAGGCCAGCCCTAAAGTGTAACAATCTTCTACAACAATTTGTCAAATATTCTTTTGTAGCATATTTGATGTAGTGCTCCTAGCTTGTCTAGGCAGCCTCAGTTAGGGGAAGGACCCCTAATTGACTTCTCAAATACTCATGAGCTTCTCTGGGTAAAGCTTTAGTGAATATGTCTGCTAATTGTTCTTTTGTATTCACATATTCCATTTAGACTTCTTTATCTTGTACTAATTCTCTCAAGTAGTGATACTTGATTTCTATGTGCTTGGTCTTAGTGTGCATCACTGGATTCTTAGAAATATTGATAGTACTTATTTTGTCACATAAAATAACAACAGGTTCAGTGATTTCTTATTTCATGCCTATCAACAATTGTTTTATCCATACAAAATTTGAATAGTTTACTGCAGCAACAACATACTCGGCCTCGACAGTAGATTGGGAAATGCAATTTTGTTTCTTGCTCGTCCAGGAGACTAATCTCTGTCCAAGAAAGAAAGCTCCACCACTAGTACTCTTTTTTTCATCTACATTTTTTGCCCAATCAGCATCTGTATAAACACTGAGTTCAAATTTGTCATCCTTCTTATAATATAGACCATAGTCAGCAGTTCCTTTCAAGTATCTCATAATTCTTTTCATAGCCATCATGTGTGTTTCCTTAGGATTGGCAGAGAATCTTGCCACAATCCTAATAGCTAGTGCAATATCTAGTCTACTATGTATAGCATACCGCAATTTTCCAATCATGGATCTGTACAAAGTCTAATTCATTTCTGCTGCATCATCATTCTTAGATAACTTTTGTCCAGTAACCATAGGAGTACTCACTGGTTTAGCATCTTCCATCCCAAAAGTTTTTAGTATTTCATTAACATACTTAGACTATGAAATGAAAATTCATTTCTTCCTCTGATATACTTGTAAACCAATAAATAATTTGATCTAACCAAACATGCTCATTTCAAATTCAGTTTGCATTTCATTTGAAAATATTTTACACAATGCATCTTGTCCACAAAAAATAATGTCATCTACAAAAAATTTTGCCAACAGGATACCTTTACCTTCTTCATCTTTCATGTATAGATTGCTTGTGTCATTTGTTCTTGAAAATCCAATCTATATCAAGTAGTTGTGCAACATCTCATATCATGCTCTAGGAGCTTGTTTCAATCTATATAGTGCTTTGTTCAGTTTGCACACCGTGTGTTTTCTGTTTGGATCAATAAAACCTTCTAGTTGTTCTATGTAAACTTCTTCTTCTAGTATACCATTCAAAAATGCAGACTTGACATCCATTTGATATACCTTGAAATCTTTATAAGCAGCATATGCAAGAAGAGTTCTTACTCCTTCCAATCTAGCTACAGGGGAAAATGTCTCCCCATAATCTATTCCTTCTTCTTGTGCATAGCCTTTGCATACCAGCCTAGCTTTGTTCCTAGTTATTTCACCATTTTCATTCATCTTATTCTGAAACACCCACTTTGTTCCTATAACATTTTTGTTTTCAGGTCTTGGCACTAGAGTCCAAGTATCATTCTTCTCAATCTGGTCAATCTCTTCATTCATTGCTTGTATCCAGTCTTCATTCTCTAATGCCTCTCTAGTTGACTTGGGTTCAAATTCACATAGTAGGCATGTTGGATCCGTAGTCTTACTTCTGGTCTGAATTCTAGTATTTTTGTCTCCAATTATCTGTTCAGGCTTGTGATGTCTTCTTACATATTTTGCCAAAATAGGTTCAGCTCTTCTTTCTTCTATTTCATCAAGCTCCCCAACAAGATTGTCAGATTCAGCTTCTGAATGCTCGGCAACCTCTTCCTAATATTCGGAAACATTTTCTTGTAGCTCAGCATGTTCTTGTTCTCTTTTGGCACTATTTTCCTGATGCTCAACAGCATCTATCTGTCACTCAGCATCAGGTGCAAGTCTTTTACTTGCCTCTTCTTCTTCCTCAATGTACACAAAAGATCTATAATCTTTTGGTTCTCTTTAACTGTCAGCTTCATTTCTTTCTACATACTCATCAATCTTCACATTCACACTTTCCACAATTTTATTAGTGTTAGAGTTCAAACACTTATAAGCTTTACTTTTTGCGGAATATCCTAGGAATATGCCTTCATCACTCTTAGCATCAAAATTGCCATTCCTAGTGTCTTTTAATATATAGCACTTACTTCCAAAGATTCTAAAGTATTTAATACTCGGTGCATGCCCATGCCATAATTCATAGGGTGTCAGATTTGTACCTTTCTTGATCTGTACCCGATTAAGAGTGTAGACAACAATGCTTATAGCTTCTTTCCAGTATATCTGTGCCATATTCTTTTCAATCAACAATGTCCTTGCACAATCCAAGATAGATCTATTTCTTCTTTCTACTATACCATTCTATGGAGGTGTTCTAGGTGCAGACATCTATCTTTTAATTCCTCTATCATTGCAAAACAAATTAAATTCATTTGATGTAAATTCTCCACCTCAGTCAGATCTAAGACATTTCAAGTTCCTACTTGTCTCCTTCTCAACCTTAGCCAAATACCACTTAAAGGATTGAAAAGCTTCAAATGTTTCTTTTAGAAACATTACATGCATCATCCTAGTGTGATCATCAACAAATAAGATAAAGTATCTAGCACCATAGTAACTTTGTACACTCATAGGTCCACAAAGGTCAGTATGAACCAAATCTAAAATGTTTTCAAAAGTAAAGGATTTTCTCTTAAAACTTGACTTAGTCATCTTTCCTAACTGACATTCCTTACACATCACATTCTCAGGTTTCTTCAATCTAGGTAGACCTCTTACCTTTTTCTTCTTACTTATCTCTACCAGATTGTCAAAGTTAACATGACATAGCCTTTTATGCCATAACCAAATATCATCAAGTTGTGCAATTAAACATGTTTCTTCAGATAGGTCAAGATAGAACAAATTACCTCTAGTCTGATCTCCACTTCCAATTAGTTCTCCAGTAGCATCAAATATTTTAGCTTTCTTGTGATGAAATTCCACTTGGTAACCAGTTTTGTTGAGCTAAGCAACACTTAACAAATTATAATTAAGACCTTCAACCCAATATGCATTTTCACAAGATATCTTATCAGTCAATTTAATCAAACCTTTTCCTCTAACAGGACATGGTGCATCATTACCAAATTTTACACTTTTACCTCTGTAATGATGTAAGGTCTCAAACTTATTTTTGTCACCAGTCGTGATGTGAACAACCACTGTCAATAATCCATTTATCATTCTTGTTCACATAAGATATCAATGCAGTTTTCTCATCCTCATCAGATTCATCTTTCATTGCAACATAGACTACTTCAACTTTAAAATCATCACTATCAGTGTCAGTCTCTTTTTCAGCAATGTAACAAGATTTCTTACCTTTTCCTTTGTAGTCCTTGTTCCTTCGATAACTTCTATCATCTCTTCTATCTTTGTGTTTGCTTTTTCTTTCATCATCTTTATCCTTCCTATCAGGACATCTAGCAGCTATATGACCAACTTTATTACATGCAAAACATATAATAGGGAGTTTACCTTTATACTTTCCTTTTCCTCTTATCAGTCTTCTAGCCATAAGAGCTTCTAGATCTTCCAGTTCTTCATCAGAAGTGTCACTGTCACTGTCACTGTCACTTTCACTTTCACTTTCACTTTCACTTTCACTAATGCATCTTTCTTTTTCTTTCTTTGGCTTGTTCAGAACTAGTTGTGACTTGAAAGTAGATTCAACATTACCAATGCTTCCAACAGTGAAATTATCATAGTTAGAGAGTTCAAAGCAGTCAGCTTACCAACTGAACTTTCCAAAGTAAGTACATTAGCAGAGTTGCATCTAGATTCCTGAATAGATGAGATCTTAATAGCATATATAGGACACAGTGTTCTTAGTACTTTCCCAATTATATTTTCATCATCAATAACCCCATTTCCTCCTCTAATAGCATTCACAACTTCTTTTATTCTACCATAATATTGTGCAATGTTTTCACCTTCTAGCATTCTCATTTCATCAAACTTACCTCTAAGACTCTCGACCTTTGCTTTCAGTACATTTAAGTCACCACCATAGATCCTTGCAAGAGTGTCCCACATCTCCTTAGTAGTTGTGCAATCCTTAATGTCCTCAAATTCTAGATAGATTAGGGCAGATGTAATTTCTAGCATCGCCTGATTATGTTCTTGCTTAGCTCTCATTTCTTCGGTAGTCAAAGGTGCAACAGGTGAGACATAGCCATTCTCAATGTAGTACTTTGTAGAGTCACCAATACCAGCTAGATGCAGCTTCATCAAGCTTTTCCATGCAGGGAAGTTTTCCTTATTCAGCTTCAGTACCTCCTTATACATCCTAATCATTTTCTTCAAGCCCCTTTAAACTTGATTTCTATAAACACTAATAATAAGAAACAAAGCTCTGATACCAATTGTTAATATGATTTAGAACAATAGAGAGGGGGGGTGAATCAGTTGTTCTCAGGTCCTGATGTATAAAACAAACTTAAAAACTTTTCCTTAAATCAGATCCAATAACCAAAACAAACTCGGTCATCACTGGTTCAATAATAGAAACATATAACAATGTAGTCCACTACCCAGCTGTAACTTAGCTTGTAAAACACAAAAATGTTCAAACCAAAACATTCACACAAGTATTAACACTAGGATTTACAGTGGAAACCCAATGTGGGAAAAACTACTTTGTAACATGCTACTATTATTTTCACTCTTCTGAAGTGAGCTCGGTTAAAAGCCAACCCTGTCAAAGGTTACATTACACACTATCAGGTGTGATCCGGTTAAAGGATTTCAATCACCCTGTTAAAAGTGAGCCTTGCTATAGGACTTACATACATGCCATTAGAATGCAACCTTGTTCAAAGGATTTAACATATGACTGTTAGGTCAACCTATGTTAAAAGGATTTTGACTGTTACAATGGTTAGAAAGTAGCAGCAATATTTATCTGAAAAACATACAACTCACTTTGCAAATATCAGATCAAATTCCGTACACTAATGATGGTTTACTGACTTTGAAACTTTTCCATCTCCATCTCTGATCTACTCGAAACTTTTCTTCAAGCAACCACCACAATTCTCCTTCAGCCTTTTCTACTTATACAGTCAATAAAACTTTACTGATCTTCCAACATTCTCTTTTTCACCCATGCACATACATATACAATACTCAGGTTCCCTTAATACTTTCCTCAATTAGGTTAACTCATCTTATGTCACTCAATCTCATTCGTAGATCTTAGGGTTAGGTCAAATTCATTGAATCTACCCGCTTCATGTTCTTCGGCTTCATTTCTAAAATCATCTCAAATCTCTTAAAGATTTACAATAAAATGTTTTACAATGCATTTAATGATTTCAAACAATCAATAAATAAAGTCAACACATTTTACATAATCCAAGAATTCAACAATGTCGGCTCCAAAACTAAATTCTCTTCAAATATAAAAATGCTGATGCTCGGTCAATACTGTGATCAACTACTCGGTCTTCATGTAGAAAGCTTGGTCATTACTAAAAATGTTTCCTCAGCTTATACTGTCTTCCTCGGCAACTAACTATTGTTCGATTGACACTAGAATTTTGCTTGGCATACACTGACTTGGTCGACACTAACATTACTTGGGTTAAACATGATTTCTCTATTTTTGCTCAGTCAAGCCTACCAATTTAGTCTTTAGTCTTACTAAGATAAACAATACATTGTCTCATCATTGTACAACATAGTCAAGTGCACTTTGTAGTATCAAGATAACTCAACCTTTCCCTAGGTGCTATTGTTACCAACCTTGCCTATCCCCTTAGCAACACTCAAATAGATATAGTACTTTCCTAAGTAGCAACAGTCTTACCAATTAAGGTTTGACATCAATGACAATACAACAATTGTTTGAATTGTAGTTTCCAACAGACTATACTAGTGTAAATGACTTAATATAGTGTTGTCATTATGGCAATAAAGTCATATGATGTTTTGGAGTCAACGCTCATGATAAGAAGATCATAAATTGGCTAAGTGTTGAAGATTAGACAGTGTATAGAGTACCAGAAGGACAGAGCATCAGTGCACATGCATATGACAAAATTATGGTATGCGCCCTATAAATTAAGTTGGTAAGACCATATTCATGCTAATTTTAAGAGCACGTGATCATAAGATTCAGTATGAGGAAGATATAGACAGTTGAAGTTACACAGCCAGTGAATGCCAGAATAGAACAGTGTATGTAGCCGACTGATGGTAAATTGATTAGTGACTATATTATTGTTATGTAAGGGCTATGCGCCTATTGTAATTAGGTTGTAGACATATAATTATGTTTTTTTGTAAACACGCTTGAGCCAATTCATTTGGAAGCATTGTATGTAATCGGTTATAGGCCGACCTAGTTAATTGTTTTGTATGTGCATATAAATATTAGATATGCCTTTTTCATTAGGCATGGAAGTGGATATAGAGTTGAAATAAGTAGATAAGAATTATGTGAAGAGTTGTTAAGATATATTAGAGCTTTGCAAGAGGTCAAAGCATCAACGCATCAAAGAAACTGATTAGACAAGCAGTGTCACAGTGCCAGTTCATCCAGCAGATATAGTGTGTATCTGAGATCAGAAGGTTGTAGCCTTCACCACCTGAGTAGTGAGCTCTAGGACAATGTGTCCACACCCCTAACAGGGTTATTGTAAAATACTCCTAACAAGGTCCGACCCTTGACCAAGTCACTGTACTAAATGTAATGTAAAGACACCTCCTAACAGTGTTAAGGATCTTCTAACAAGGATCATAAGACACTAGTACAGATTATTAGTGGGTGTCAATTCTCACCGAAGTTTTTAACTATTTGGGTTTCCCCGTAACCATATTGGTGTTATGTGTTGTGTTCATTTATCTTGTTTATGTTAATGTTCATTTAAGTTCTTAAGCATTCAAGTTAAGTTTAAAGAGAAAAGTAAAAAGATTTTATATAGTGAACACTGATTCACCCCCCCCCCCCCTCTCAGTGTTCCCATTCCTAACAATTAGTATTAGAGCTCTGGTCCTTAGCAAAGAAGTTTAACCACTTGAGGAGATCATGGAAAAAGAAGAAATGAAACATCTAAAAAGAAATCTTGAAGACCTAGACAGATGTGAAAAAGAAATTGAAGAACTAAAAGAAAAAGTTAGTGATGCTCAAGCAGTCATCAAAAGGCTAAGAAAAGACTTGGAAGAATGCTCTACCGATAATTTAGGGATAATTATCAATAAGTTGAATGAAGAAAATTCATCCTTGAAAGATCAGATTGAAGAATTGGATGATAAGCTAACCAACAATCAAGAAGTCTATGATGAACAGATCAAAGAAAACCTTCAACTGAATGAAGAATTAAGGAAAGAAAACATGGAAATCTTGGAGCTAAGAAACAATAAAGAGAGCTTGGAATCTGAATTGAAAGAGGCTAAGAATCAAATTGATAAATTACACACAAGCAAGGATCTGATTGAACCTCAATTATATGCTCGAAAGCTTAAAGGAGATACTAGCAACATTGGATTCAATGAAGCACAAAATTAGATTGACAACATACGAGCAAGAATGAAAGCACTAGAAGACACCTTAGATGCTAAGGATGTTGGAAGTCAGACTAAAGATCATGTTGAAGCATCCAAGAATGAGTGCAAGCCATTAGATTGAACTTGTTATGCATGTAACAAGCATGGACATATAGCAAGGAACTATACAGAGGTAAGACCTTTCAATGGTTATTGTTATTCATGTAATAAATTTGGACATAGAGCTATGAATTGTAAGACAAGTCAGAAGAACAAGACTTGGCATAATCAGAGAAATTAGAATTATCCAAATGTAATAAGTTCTCATAATGTTACATGTCAGATATGTAACTATAATGGTCACTTAGCTAGACAGTGTAAAATGGTAACCCATGTCAATGCGCTGAGGAATATAAGGCCTCCAATTATTTTTCACTCATGTAACAAGGCTGGACACATCTTAAAGTTCTATAGATCAAGGACACAAAGTCAGGAAAGCCCTAAAAGGCTAGAAGAATCAATACTAGATATTGAAGGTGAAGTCAAGTTTGTGAAAGCTTCAGAAGATGCGAGATTGATTTGGTCAGAGGAAAAGAAGGATAAGGTTGATGAGAATGTATTGGATGCATCCATAGTGGATGCACCCTCTACATCTAGATGAATGGCCCTCAGGATCATAGGGGGGGCTAATTTAGCTCTAAACCCTTACGCGGCCGGTATACTCACCCTCAGAGTATGCGCCTTTCAACTTAACCTTTTGGAGACTAGCAAAACCTATGTGCAAGAGTGCACTAGTTGATTGATTACACAATGAAAGTTGAAAATTATCAGTGATAGCCTAGTTTACGTAGCAAGCATTAATGGAGAAATTCTTACTTTAAAGTATACAGAATCTTTTAGATCTCTCATTACATTTGAATTAAGAGTGATTGGAGAGTAGAGGAGCCCTAGCATTTGATTGTGAAGGATTGCATATTGACTCACCAATGTTTAGCAGTGCATTTGATCAGTTGCGGAAGCCCTAATCCATCGTGTTGATTCAGAAGTCTTTGAGATCATTTAAAAAGTGATATACAAGTAAGCGGGCTACTCCCATTGTATTCGACATGGCAGAGAAGAAGAGATATGTGTTTAAGAGGCATCCATTCAAATCCACACTAGATGACCTAGAAGGTGCATTCTTCTGCACTCCCATGGGTATTATGCATGTGGAAGATATTAGGGCATACATATATTGCAAGAAAGAACCAGTAGGTTTGGATAGAATAAGAGCACACATGGAAACAATGATGAAACTTGATAAAACCTTCATGGATGAGTATGCGTAGTTGGAAAATCATCCTATAGTGGAATATGCTATGGCATATGATCTCTATCAGTCAGAATGGATCAAGATCCTACTCAACAGGATCCATGATGACCTATTTTGGATAGGTGAAGTACCAGTTAGGATAATAGGAGATCTAATTCATGAGATGACAAGACTCTCAAGGACATGCATCATTCTTCTAGCAGGCAAGGATGTCAGAAAACTTGTAGAACGGGCTTGCAAATCAAGAAGTGATAGGCATGGAATGACAATAGAGCCTATAGAGGAGAAAGACATCAAATTTATGTCCATGATATTGGGATACAGGTTCTAGCACACTAGCAGAGTAAACAGTGTGTCAGCAACTACCATTCTAGTAGAAATAAGGTTGGTAAGAGAGAATGGAGAGTTTAATCTGTGTGATATCTTGCACGCACAACTAATAGACAACATAAGAGCTATCAAGCATGACAAGACTAAGATATTCAGGTTTGGGTCTTTAATAATCTATATGTACTTCCATATTCTTGGAAAGGTGTCTGATTTGTATCTAGACAAATCTATTCCCACTATGCCACAGATATCCTTTAAGGCATCCATAGAAAGTACCCTTAAGGATTACATGGAATTGGAGTTGAAAACATTCAGAGTGAGAATGCAGATGAGGTATAGGATACCTGAAAAGATAGTTGAAAAATACAAGGATATTATTTGTTTCATGGTAGAGACTAATACAACATGCATGGAGGCTATTGAACCAAGAATAAAGTGGATACATCCACTGGGATATGAAGTTGAAGAGCATATTCTAGAGGCTTATGCTCAAGTTCTATTGTCAGCACCTAAGGACCTCAATGAACCTAGATGGGGGACTTATGAAGAGAAAACAAGAGAAGTAGATGCTCTATTGAACAGCGCAGCAACAAAAAGAAAAGTTGCCAAGGTTACTTCAGAGATTTTGAAAATTCATGGAGTATCTCAAGAAGACCTAGATAAAGCAAGGCAAGAGAAGATTGCTTTGGAAATAGAGAGCGCAGCTGCAACAAAGACATAATCTAATGATCCAAAGATGAAGAAGGTGAAAATTGAGAAATCAGATGATCAGAAGGGTAAAACTGATGTTACCCCTCCTACGCCCAAAGAAACTATTGATCTTACTGCTCCTCCAGAGTATAAGACAATAGCAAAGAGGAAGAAAGAGACCAGCACTAGTCATCCATCCTCATGAGTAACAAGAAGCAAGAGAAACACTCAAGCACCTCCACAAGTAGGTTTTAAACCTAGTCTTAGTGTGTTAAGTAAAAGGATTGTTGATGAAGGCAAAATTGATCAAGTAGGAAAGTTCTATGAGAAATATAGTGAGATTGACAAATCAGAGATTCATGGAATGATTGTCAAACATATGCTAAAATTTAAAAAGATAATCCTAGAACTAAAAATAGTGATTCCAGACAATGTATGGAACATTTTAGAATTCTTGAAGAGATAGGCAAATGAGGAAGATATGAGAATAAGAGAGAAAATTCTAGATGAAAGTCTCCCGATATGTTCTCTTGAAGAGAAAGCCTTGCTGTTAGATTTGGTGAAACCACACCTCCGGACTAAGACAAGAACACTACATATCATGGATAAAAATTATGAGTTAGTAGCTAAAGAGACAAAGAAAGCCTTTGAGAAGGTATTCTTAAACAAACACATGTATCCACCTACTACGCACACAACTAAAGTGCTTCCTAAGGAAGCCAAGGAGTCAGAGACCATAAAGGTATCAATGATAGGTCCTCAAGATTCAACGCTTGCAGTAGAAACACATACAGAGGCAGAAAAGTCTGTGCCCATGATAGAGTCACTAAAAGATAACACTATCATCATTGACAATGTATAAATAGCCATGGTGGCCACAGATAGAGACTTGGATAAGTTTAAGGAAGCTTTTGTGAGCACAAAAGAAGCTGAAACCCTTTGCGGTAACAATTCACCCAAGCCACAAGAAGTACACATTGAAGATATAACAGATGAAAAAGAAGAAGAGAAGGAAACAAAAAAAGAAGAGCAAGAAAAAGAGGATGAAAAGATGGAAGAGGAGAAAGAAAAAGAAGAGGAAAAAGGAAATGAAACAATAGATAATCCATCTATTGAAATGCTAAGAAAAGTAGAGGAAGAAGTGATGGATAGCACTCCTATCACTCCCTCAGCATCATTGTTGTCAAGCTTGACACGTGACACCACTAGTTTGGACTCATGGGGAGAAAAAGACCTAATCAAGGTCAGTGTCTTAGCTATGGAGAAGGCCAAGGAGAAACAGGTAATGAGGAATCCCCTCTTTGTAGAATTAGTAAATATCCTGAACAACTTGTTACCAGCAGATAAGAAAGTGTCCAAGGTACACTCTGTTGATGATGTAAGTGCAATTCTTTCATAGTTCAATAGTAATTTCTCTAACTTGGAAGAATCAACATCATTAGTTGCAGAGGAGAAGTATATGAAGAAAAGAATAAATGAGCTAGTCAATAACTTCTCACTAGACCTTAGTTCACTCAAAGTTGGACAAGCAACTTTGAAAGAGTTTGCAGCAAAAGGAAGAAAAATTATTACTGACTGTGTGAATCAAGATAATTTGACATCCGATCACTACAAGAAAATTCAAGAAGTAGAGGCCATGATTGAAAATGTGAGGAAGTCAGTAGAAGATCCCTCTACTGATGTAAACATGTGTAACAATGTATATTAGGGACAAATTGACAAAATTGAGAAGGCAGAAAAGGAGATGTCAAAGATAAGGGCTAGGCAGACTCAACTTAGAAATGCTCTTGCGCTCTCTCTAGATGTGTTGAATCAGAATATCAAGGAGATCGATGCCACCATGGTGACATATGATCAAGGTCCTAGTTTATATTTGGAGAAGATGGAGAAACTACAATATGCCTTATGCACCCATCACCAAACAATCAATGCATTGATTGCATTTTGGAAACAAGAGATCCAAAATTTACAGATTGCATATATGGATGTACTTTCAGTGTAAGTACTTGTATAGATTTAGTTTTGTAACACCTTTGTCATTAATGTCAAAGGGGAAGTATGTATAGAATATGGAGCTATAGCTATGTAAATAAAATGTATAGCAAGAAGATATAAGGGAGATATAAGATAGAGTATGATTAAGTGTTTTTTTGCATTAAGGGATAGTTAGTAACTTTGCCATATTCCATTTTTGCCATCAATGACAAAGGGGGAGATTGTTGTAAATTTGACTATATGGTGTATATGACTTAATATAGTGTTTTCATTATGGAAACAAAGTCATATGATGTGTTGGGGTCAGCGCTCATGATAAGAAGATTAGAATTTGGCTAAGTGTTGAAGATTGGACAGTGTACATAGTACCTGAAGGACAGAGCATCAGCGCACGTGCATATGACAAAATTATGGTATGCACCCTAGAAATTAAGTTGGTAAGACCATATTCATGCTAAGTTTAAGAGCACACGATTAGAAGATTCAGTATGAGGAAGATACAGATAGTTGAAGTTACACAGCCAGTGAATGCCAAAACAGAACAGTGTATGCAGTCGACTGATGGTAAATTGATTAGTGACTATATTATTGTTATGTAAGGGCTATACACCTATTTTAATTAGGTTGTAGACATATAATTATGTTTTTTTGTAAACACGCTTGAGCCAATTCATTTGGAAGCATTGTATGTAATCAGTTATAGGCCGACCTAGTTAATTGTTTTGTATGCGCATATAAATATTAGATACACCTTTGTAATTAGGCATGAAAGTGGATATAGAGTTGAAATAAGAAGAGTAGAAGTATGCGAAGAGTTTTTAAGATATATTAGAGTTGTGCAAGAGGTTAAAGCATCAACGCATCAAAGGAACTAATCAGACAAGCAGTGTCATAGTGCCAGTTCATCTGACAGATATAGTGTGTATCTGAGATCAGAAGGTTGTAGCCTTCACCACTTGAGAAGTGAGCTCTAGGACAATGTGTCCACACCCCTAATAGGTTTATTGTAAAAGACTCTTCATAGGGATCGACCCTTGACCAGGTCACTGTACTAAATGTAATGTAAAGACAACTCCTAACAGGGTTAAGGATCTTCTAACAAGGATCATAAGACACTAGTACAGATTATTAGTGGGTGTCAATTCCCACCAAGGTTTTCACCCCCCCCTCTCAGTGTTCCCATTCCTAACAGATAGGTCCTTAAAGAAAGAAGCATCTCCATTAAGGGATCCACTAAATAATGCACATGGGCATGATAATAAAAATATGAATATAAGGAAAGAATTATCTCCTTAGCCATCTGCATAAGAAATATTTCATTGAATCATTGTGCATGTGTGCAAAATGAGAAATAAGGAGAGAATTATATACCCCCATGTTAAAGTGTTTGCAAAAACCTTAATGGGAGAAATATCTTTAACCAAGCACACATGCATCCACAAGAGACACACTATGAGATTCCCCTAAGAAAGGACAAACTAAGGGAAATTAACACATGAAAAATGAGAGCATGATAGGGATCTACTAACTCAAGGGTCAATATGATCATATGATAACTCATGTATATCATAATTATATCAAAGAGAACTGTCATCATTCCCCAAAGGTATTAGAACTAAAAGAGAAATGGAGGAATGTCACGTAAGAGTTATGAAGAAGAGTATTTTTGGGCCAACATCATGAAAATAAAAAAGAATAGGTAGCTACCATTATGCATCATTTCCAATTAGACAATACAAAGTAACATTTACAAAGAGTAGCACATGCACAACATAACATGTAACAACATATAGAATAAATGTGATACAAATAGAGGAATGTCACAATAGGTTGATTCCTTCATCACATTGCACTAACAGAGAAACAAGGATCATCTAAAGAAATATAAAAAATATATAACAAGTAGAAAATCACAGGATAAAAACATTACAACAAGAAAACACAAAGAATCTATCGTAAAAGAGGATCTTGTCAACCATATTTCCTTTCCCACCACCCAACCCCCCCTTTCCATCCGAGTCTGTAGAGTTTAGGGAAGGTGGGAAACATGCAAGAGGAGAAACATCAATCATGTAAAATAGAACAGGAGCCATTTCCAAATAAGGACCATGCTAGAAAGATGGATCACTTTAGCCTTCACTAGGACTAAGAGATAATTATTTTGTAAATCTAGCTAGTAAATCATGACTAGTGTCAACAAGATCATATATATCATCTGAATCACTAGCATGAATATCATCATTTGTATTAGAAAAATTTAAATCATCATCATCAAGAGAATCTTCTTCATCCAAATTAATTGTAATAGATTCTAAGATACAAATATAATTATAATGTTTTTTCAAGTTGACATTTTTCAAATTAACTTCCCCCCTTGGGCTATGCATAGATTGGTTAAAGGGAATCAAATAATCAGTAGGTGTCTTAGGGGAGGAAATATTTTTGGATGTAAACTCATGGGACCTAGCATGAATTTTATAATGGTGATGATCATGAGTACAATGGTTACATTTGGCTTTTATTGAGATTTGGTTTGGTTTAGGATCAATCAATATCGGGTCCTTTTCTTCTTTAGGGGGAAGAATGGAAGGCACCATACTAGGTTGAGATATAATATCAATATAATGTTTATAGGATTGCTAAGCTCACAAATCTAATGGATTTTTAATTTCTAATAGGATAAAAAAATATTGTCTTTGTGAGGTTGAATTGGTTGAGGCATAGAAGGAAAAAATAAGTCAAGGTCAAAGTTCCCTCAAGGCACTAAAGGATGATAAAGACTATGATTAATCATGATTATTTTTCCATCATAGGTAAATTTCAAATACTTATGAAAAGGAGAGACTACGACTTTCATGGAAGTGAGCCAAGGAAGACCAAGTCTAACTTGAAACTGATAAGAAGTTGAGATGACAATAAAGGTGACATATAGAGTTTTACCACAAACCTCTCTGAAAAAATTAATGGAACCACAAGTTGGATAGGTGGAACCACTAAAATTTTGGATCATCACAACATATTTATAATAGAAATATCACTACAATTGTCTAGTGTAAATATTTTCTTCACTTATAACATTCCCCACACAAGTAGAATATATAAGGAAACCACGAGAAAGAAGACCATTAAACTTTTCTATAATGTAAAGAGGACCATCATGGGCTTTAATCATCATTTTATGATCAAATGTAATGCAAACCTCAAGTTCAAGTTCAGGTTTGGGTGTAGATTGCTCAATAAGATTGACAACATTATTGGCTTCAATACACTCAACATCGTAGTCAACAACATGGGTGGAAGAAGAAGGTAAAGGCTAAGTAGACTCAATCATATTGGTTGAACGAGAAGGTAAAGAATTGGTATAAATTTTCAAGTTTTGGTTGGGAGGTGCTACAAAAAAAATTCCTTGATCATTAAAACCCTCAATAGATATAGTATTCGAATTAATGAGGTATTGAATAACAAATCTCAAATAGAAACACTTCTCAGTATCATGGCCAAGTTAGCAATGGTATTGACAAAAATCTTTTTGATCAAAGGATTTAGGAAAAGGTTTGTATGAGTCAATTGGGTTAATAAGAGGAAGTTGTAAAATATTAGTATTAATCAACATCAACATCACATTATGAAAAGATTCAAAAAGAGTTATACAATTATGAGAATGTCTAAAAGACATATGGAAAAGGAGCCACACCTTTTGATATTGCTCCCACTTGTTCATCAACATGGTTTGATGAATTATTGATTTTGATGAAGCTCTTAGGTTTCTGAAACTTTTTATAGGACTAAAATGTGACATTACTTTTATCAGTTGGAGCCGTTGGAGGAGTGCTCTCAAATTGGCTCACTTGAAGCTGATAATTATGAAGCACTACACACAATTGAGTAACAGAGAAGAATGCAGACAATAATATCTTATTGCTAATGTATTTTTGCATATTAGAAAGGATAATACATTGTATATCAACATCATGTAAAGAATAAGAAATTTGAGCATGCAAATGCTTAAATATACCAATAAAATCAGCCACTTTTTCTTTAACATCTTGTTTACAATGCATCAAATCAATCAAAAAAATATTAGGACCAATATTGTTTTGAAACTATTAAATGAAAGCATTGGAAATTTTTTGAAAGGAATCAATAGAATAAGGAGGAAATATTAATACCATAGAAATTCTTTTTGTCGAAAGCATCTAGTAAACAATTTAGCCATGAACCTGTTATCACTACGGATTGCACCCGAGTATGGCTAAGTGTGGACCTAGCAATCTCGTGAAACATGGGACCACTTTCAGGCTGTGGGTAACCTATCAGAAAGTAGACCTCTGGATTAGGGGTCGGCTTCCCCTTGAATCACCTGAAACTTAACTAAACTTTGAAGGAAAAGGGAGAGAGTGCATGAAATTGAAACTGAACTAGGTGATTCACCAAACTTTGATAGATCCACAGATTGAAGCAAAAATCACAATGACACTTTAAGTAAACTAGTAATTCACAACATGACCCTATCTTCCTTGATAATCCTTGAAATAAAGAGGTACTTGGATTAAAAGAAGGGAAAATCTTCCACAACTTAAAACCCAAATGTACACAGATTAGAACAACAATTGCAAAACACTTTCCTAATAATTCAACTTGAACAAACATTCAAAGTAAAGGATAAATAGAATCACAATAACTTTGACATGAATATTAATGGAAAACTCAGAAAATGAACAAGGAAAAGAAGGAATACTGATTATAATCAGTGAAAAGGAGCCAAGCACATCAATTTGCTTCTCCAAAGCTACAAGCATTCACCTCCAAGAAAGAGAGAATGAAGAACTAACATCAATCAGATAAGTGAGAGGTATATAAAACAAGGCAAAGGAATCTGCATTCAAACCCCCTCAACCTCCCCAAAATGGAAAATTCTACAAATAGGCCCATAAAGATGCCTCTTAAATCCAGATGTCATATTCTCGGATTTATAGGGGTAGTGGGAAAAGTGAGACTCCTAAAAAAGGTGGTCAAAAGACAATCTTGTCTCCTCCTAGTCATTCTCTAAAAATAATATTCTGACAATGGTTTATAAAGACAACACTTGTCGATATCTTACAATAATAAGAGCAAGTGACTTTTACATTTAAATCTTTACCCCTATGCCAATAATAAACGTGGATTTTAAACATTTTATTTCCTAAGTTAATAAATAACTCTCAACCCAATTAAGGGGAAAGCATATTCCAAAACCTACCATTTAATAAAACCCATGTTTTTGAAATTACATCAACACAAAAATAAAAACAATTAATAAATTCTCAATCCTAAAAAGGGGAGAAACATATTAATTGATCACTTAGATCAAACCCCTTTCGAAGATGGAAGGGAAACTACTGGCATCAGCACCTTTATTGAACTAATTTGGGAAATTGTCAATCTCAAACTCGGCCTTGGCTTCTTGGATTTAGAAACTTGCAGTCTCTGAAAGCCTTTCGCTTTCCATGATTGAGAGCTTGATTTTTGGAAACAGCTTGGCCCTTTGATATTTTCATGGCATCGACACTTTTGAGGTAGGTTTTATTTCTTTGCATTTCATTTCATGCTAACCCTTCCTCTAAATTTTTGAGGGCACATGGTGATGGTATTTAAATTGTGAAACTCTACATATTGTGGCATCATTATTCTATGTTTACCCTAAAAGCATTGTATGTTTTCCTTTGACTTTACTGCTTAAGTTTGTCAATATCTCTCTGCATTTGACTGTGCCTGTGATAGCATCTCATCTTCTATATGCAAGCATGCTACTACATTTATTTCTTCATGTCATGCCCTTGGATAGCCCAAGAGCATTTGAAACCAGTGCGTTTTATTGTATCACCATTGCCAATGTGTTCACGGCCTATGAGCTAGGGCATGTTTAATGTTTGATCAGCTCACTGTTGTATTTCGATATCATCACTTATTATTTATAAATGAATGCTAGCATGTTTAGTTGATCATGACTATTGAAAAAAAAATCACTTCACGTTTTATGCTTCCCCTACTTTTTCAATTATACACAACCCATGAGCAAGCATTGTGTATTGAACTAACATTTCATGGAGTGCTCACTATTTGTAGCTCGTGAGGTGCTTGATTCTACTGATGGCATGTATGCACTGAATATGAATTAATTTCTAGTTATAATGGCATCATTTATTATGTTTGGCATTTAATGTTGGTATTGAGGCTGGCTCATGAAGATTTTCTGGTATTACTTTGACTGGTGTTCTTGTTGACGCCAGCTCATGAGCATTTATGCTACATCCTTTTGACATCATGACATGCTCACTGTTCTACCATTTCTATATAGCTCTTGCCTCCATCTATGGCATTGATGTATGTTATATTCATTTTTCTCTGCTACTACAACCCGTGTGTCTTCATGCTTGTTGTTTAGCCTTTAAGGCTCGCAAGCTAGGGTGGGGTTCTCATGTGTTTATTGCTATTGATGCTTGTTTTCGTGTTTTTCGATAGCATTGTTTGGAATGTTGAGTTTTGAAGGATTGTATTTTGATCTTCTAATGCTTTCTTTTGTTTACATGGCACCATACCATCGGCCTATGCCCTATCACTTTTTCATGCTATTCAGGAACTATTTCTTACTGTTTGAATTCATGCACCGCTGATTTAATAAACACTAATATGTATGAGTGTTGCTATTTTTATTGGTATGAAGGCCATGCACAACCCATGAATTGGTCTCTATCATCTATAGCTAAAGGCCTGTGAGCTAGGCATCATTTTGTGTTAAAATTGATATTGATGTATACCACCGAGACTCGTAAGCTACATTTTGAAGCATTGCATACTATTATCATTCTCTTGACTGTGATTTATTACTCATGGCACTATTTCCATGAGTTAGGGCACTTTATTTATTTGATCAAGCTCACTATTCCCATTTATGGATTCATGTTGAACTTCATTGTAATGGCTACATTCTTTTGGGGCTCTATTGATGAACAATATCATTGTTGTTCTTCTTTAGTTTGATGCAATGTGTTATTTGATCATTTTCTATCCACCCTTGAGTATAGCTCCTTTATGATAATTGCATCTCTTTTGGCAGCACCATCAAACCTCCTTTGAAGCAATATTATGCTATGTATCATGCAATCATTCTTCTACCTATAGCTTCTTCCCTTAGCTCAAGATGCAGATTTAAAGAACTCCTCATGCCATAGAATCAAAATATCGAATGCAAATTTGAAGCACACGTCATGCCATAATGTACTTTTCCTTAGTATGCAAATTGTGTACCTTGTATGCCATGAATTCATGATAGGACCGAATGTAGATTTGAAACATACTCCATTATGTTCTCTATTTGGATGATCATTTGATGTACTCTGCAAGCCCTCTTTTTACTGTCAGTGCTTGACCATGCTTCATGTTCTGCCCTTTGAGATATCTGAATGTTCCACTGATACTGCTCCATCTAGCTACTTCCCTATTGTGATCATGGGTTCTCTTGGCCTGTGATGTGGTCTTTGCCAAGGAAATTTGAGGTTTTCCTAATAGATCCCACATCACAGGGCAACATCATTCATCTGGATTCTAGCACCTTTAGATTGTTGTACAGATAATCACTGCACTTCAAGGATGGTCTTTTGGAAAGACCATCCTCTCAGTGCTTTGATTATCTTAATGAGGAAAACAACAATGAATCAGCTTCTTCTATATATGCACATGGAATAAACAAGTTAGTGAAAACATGGTATCTCTTTTTCTTCTTGCAGCATCTTGCCTGAGTGCACATGCCCTGTAGCATAGCCCTTGTTAGAAGTGTATGGCTGATTGCATACATGTGTGCTTGTAGATGAGGGTAATTATTATGATACCATACATTTCTTAGATCCATTGGATCTAACCCCATCCCTTTATCTCTTCTCTACAGGTTCTGGATCACAGGAGCACACTGGCCAAATCTAGATCAATGATTCATTACTAGGCAATGTCTGGTACCCTAGTACTTATGTCACCATTTCATGTATGTTTTTACTTATTTATGCATTTTTGAAAATGACTATGCTCATGGCCTGTTTGAGCTCATATGAATGATCTTTTCAGTTTTCCTTTGTACACCACATTAAGATATTGGCACATATACATGTAATACTTTAGATGTAAACATTTCTTTTCCTTTTCATGTATCTTACTATGAAATGAACACAAATTAAGAAAGACCACCTAATAATCCAAACTAGGGTACAATAGTCTCATTTAGTAATTAGATCTCCAAGAGGAGTAAAAATATGATAAAATTTTGGCAACCTAAACTAAGTGCTTGCCTTCTAAGAACCTTGACTAGTTGCCTTTGAATCCATTGGGCACAGAGTCTCAGAATTCAGAACTGAACTTGGCTCCCCACCAAAACAACCTCCTTCTCTCCAACAAAACTGAAACTGCCCGAGACATATTGCTCTGGCTTATTGCTAACCAAAACCAAACTGAGAACTAGAAGTTGAAAGAAAACTTCTGTTGAAGCACTTAAGGAACACAAAACTAAAAAAAACTCCTAACCTACCCTACTCTAACCAATATCAACAAAATGGTCAAACAAATCCATTGACCGGACTGTTGAAATAACTTCCCATTCTCCTCAGAGTGTTATACTTTGCATATTTGATTCCAACAAGGAGAATATGGAATATAAAAACATATTGAACTACCTGGCATATAAACTTTTGAAATTGGTAGTCTAGATTACTAACCTTGATTGTTGTCTTCCCAGGGAGTTTGATAAGGATGGATAAGCTCTTGGTCATCAAGAAGTGGATCTCTGATGTCATCCCTCACTGAATCCTTGAGCATGGATGTTTCACTTGACCCTATCCGAGAAAGATATTTAATAGGGCATCCCCTCAAGAGTACGAATCCAAGATTGTGTATGCCGATTGTCCTTCCTTTCTCAGCATGTTCCTTATGGATGACCTCGGCATGTTGATCAAAATTCTACCCCTCCATGATGGTCTTCCATACCATTTCTTCTTATGTAGTTAGAGGAGCTTCCTCTTCTTCAGTTGGAAAATCCAATAGCTCATCAAAGCTATCAAATTGCATCACTGGTTCTTCCTCATTGTCTAGGAAACATGATCCCTGAGAGTCATTCACCACTTTATTGTAGATAGGTCTAGATTCAACAACTGGAACAACATTAACCTCTTGAAATGAAAATTATTCCTTAAGAACATGCATGTTATTATCTATCTCAGGAAGATGAGGATCACCAACAAGAGTTGACCAGAAATCATTAATCATGGAGTCAAAATCTTCTTGTTGTTATAAGTTAGCAGCAATCATATCATCTTTCTTATCATAATCAGTGAGCTCAACTAGTAAATCTTGTACTACCTCATCTTTCTCAATATAAGAAGGCATTTCCTCAAATAAATTAGTTAGGATCTCACCTTCTTCACTTACTTCTTGACCTTTTCCTTGCTACTCTAATTCATCAACATGTAGCAAATCTACTTGTTCCTCATGATCATCATGAAAAAGTACACCTAAAAAATCATCTTCTTTCTGGTGGCCTATAATACTATGAGGTGTAAGGGTTTCTTCAAGGATTGGCTCATAAGGCTTTATCTACTATAGGATGGGCTCACTATCACTTAGGAAGTCAAACCTTTTAGGTGTCTCTTTTATAGGAATAGAATGGAGTGGCTGAAAATCTGAGATGGGGTCATGAATAGGCTCTAAAAATGTATGGAGGTTAGGCCCCTATTGACTAAGATTCTGAGCTGGCGAAGAAATCCTAAAGCTTGGAATTTCAATAAAAGTGCTAAGGGACTTACCAGACAAGAAACTTGGGATTTGAGCCTTGTGATTCTCTTGTCTGGTCTGCAGAGCCCTAGGTCCTCCTTTTCCATGCTTGCATCTCCTCACCTTGGTGCTTTTGTTAGCAAATATTTAATCAATTGATCCTTTTCTACAATCTATCTAGCAAGTGTTTCTTGTTCATGATCATGGAATTCATCATTTTCTGCTAACTCTTTTCGGAGATCCTCCTCATTTTTTGTAGCTGTCAGATAGATGACCCTTATTAATTCCTGATGATCTTCAAGATTCTTCTCATAAACCTTCTCTTGTGTCAAGATCAATTGGTTCTTTTCTTCAAGGTTATTCTCATGGGTTTCTATCTGGCTCTCAAGATTCCTTGAAAAGGTCACCACTTCCATATACTACCTTGAGATCTCTTCTTTTTGAGCCCTCATCTCTGCATAGTCTTTCATGAAAGAGCTCATTTCTTCTTGAAAATTTTCCAACCAATCATTGGAGATTATATTTGAAGTGGTGTTGGATTGATTCTGAGGATTGCAATGGTGACCCTCATAGGGTGGTTAATAGGAATGTTGCCAGGATGCTTGCTATTGGGTGGGAGGGTATGGTGGTGCATACTGGTAATTTGCTTTTGGTAGGCCATTTTGGCTATGTGATGTTGCTTGGCCAGCTTGATATGGCATGGATTATGCCACATGGGTAGCTTTCTCATGATATGGGGGGTGATAGGGTGAATATGCATTAGGAATTTACATGCTTATTCATCAAATGAGATGGTAAAAGGATATACTATGAAACTTACCAGCACTTGGACTGCTTAAACCAGTAAATTTTTCTCAGAGTCACCATGGTGTTTGGAACAAATTACCTCTAAAGGCTGATTGCACTGACGATCACACCAAAATCTTAGTGAATGATGGAAAACATCACTTTCCCACAGTGCGTGCCAAAAGCTATTGTCACTAGGGATTACACCCGAGTATGGCTAAGTGTGGACCTAGAAATCCCATGAAATATGGGACCACTTTTAGGCTGTGGGTAACCTATCAGAAAGTAGACCTCTGGATTAGGGGTTCACTTCCCCTTGAATCACCTGAAACTTCACTAAACTTTGAAGGAAAAGGGAGAGAGAGTGCATGAAACTGAAACTAAACTAGGTGATTCACCGAACTTTGATAGATCCACAAATTGAAGCAAAACTCACAATGACACTTTAAGTAACCTGGTAATTCACAATGTGACCCTATCTACCTTGATAATCCTTGAAATAAAGAGGTACTTGGATTAAAAGAAGGGAAAAGCTTCCACAACTTAAAACCCAAATGTACATAGATTAGAACAACAATTGCAAAACACTTTCCTGAACATTCAACTTGAACAAACATGCAAAGTAAAGGATAAACAGAATCACAATAACTTTGACATGATTATTAATAGAAAACTCATAAAATGAACAAGGAAAAGAAGGAATACTAATTATGTTCAGTGAAAAGGAGCCAAGTACATCAATATGCTTCTCCAGAGCTACAAGCATTCACCTCCAAGAAAGAGAGAATGAAGAACTAACCTCAATCACATAAGTGAGAGGTCTATAAAACAAGGCAAAGGAATCCACATTCAAACCCCATCAACCTCCCCAAAATGGAAAATTCTGCAAATAGGCCCATAAAGATGCCTCTTAAATCCAGATGTCAGATTCTCGAATTTATAGGGGTAGTGGGAAAAGTGAGACTCCTAAAAAAGGTGGTCAAAAGACAATCCTGTCTCCTCCAAGTCATGCTCTAAAAATAATATTATGACAATGGTTTATAAAGATAGCACTTGTCGATATCTTACAATAATAAGAGCAAGTGACTTTTACATTTAAATCTTTACCCCTATGCCAATAATAAACATGGATTTTAAACATTTTATTTCCTAAGTTAATAAATAACTCTCAACCCAATTAAGGGGAATGCATATTTAAAAACCTACCATTTAATAAAACCCATGTTTTTGAAATTACATCAACAAAAAAATAAAAACAATTAATAAATTCTCAATCCTAAAAAGGGGAGAAACATATTAATTGATCACTTAGATCAAACCCCTTTCGAAGATGGAAGGGAAAATGCTGGCATCAACACCTTTATTGAACTAATTTGGGAAAGTTGCAACCTCGAACTCGGCCTTGGCTTCTTGGATTTAGAAACTTGCAGTCTTTGAAAGCCTTTCACTTTCCATGATTGAGAGCTCAATTTTTGGAAACAACTTGGCCCTTTGATCTTTTCATGGCATCAGCATTTTTGAGGTAGGTTTTATTTCTTCACATTTCATTTCATGTTAACCCTTCCTCTGAATTTTTGAGGGCACATGGTGATGGAATTTACATTCTAAACCTCTGCATATTGTGGCATCATTATTCTATGTTTACCCTGAAAGCATTGTATGTTTTCATTTGAATTTACTACTTAAGTTTGTTAATATATCTCTACATTTGACCGTGCCTATGATAGCATCTCATCTTCTATATGTGGGCATGCTACTATATTTATTTCTTCATGTCATGCCCTTGGATAGCCCATGAGCATTTGAAACTAGGGCATTTTATTGTATCACCATTGCCAGTGTGTTCACGGCCTGTGAGCTAGGGCATGTTTAATGTTTGATCAACTCACTGTTGTATTTTGATATCATCACTTATTATTTATAACTGAATGCTGGCACATTTATTTGATCATGACTGTTGAAAAAAAATCACTTCACTTTTTATTCTTCCCCTTCTTTTTCAATTATACATAGCTAATGAGCAAGCATTGTGTATTGCACTGACGTTACATGGAGTGCTCACTATTTGTAGCTCATGAGGTGCTTGATTATACTAATGGCATGTATGCACTGAATATGAATTTATTGCTAGTTATAATGGCATCATTTAGTATGTTTTGCATTTACGTTGGTATTGAGGCTGGCCTGTGAAGATTTTCTGGTATTACTTTGACTAGTGTTCTTGTTGACGCCAGCCTGTGAGCACTTATGGTACATCCTTTTGACATCGTGACATGCTCATTGTTCTCCCATTTCTTTATGGCTCGTGCCTCCATCTAGGGCATTGATGTATGTTTTGTTCATTTTTCTCTGCTACTACAACTCGTGTGTCTTCATGCTTGTTTTTTAGCCTTTAAGGCCCACGAGCTAGGGCACGGTGTTCATGTGTTTATTGCTATTGATTCTTGTTGTGGTGTTTTTCGATAGCATTGTTTGGAATGTTGAGTGTTGAGGGATTGTATTTTGATCTTATGATGCTTGCTATTGTTTACATGGCACCATACCCTCGGCTTGTGCCCTATCACTTTTGCATGTTATTCAAGAACTATTGCTTACTATTTGAATTCATGCATTGTTGATTTCGTACACACTAATATGTATGAGTGTTATTTCTATTTTCACTAGTATGAAGGCCATGCACAGCCTGTGAATTGGTCTCTTTCATCTGTTGTTGAAGGCCCATGAGCTAGGTATCATTTTGTGTTAAAATTGATATTGATGTATACCACTGAGACCCGTAAGCTACATTTTGAAGTATTGCATACTATTATCATTCTCTTGACTATGATTTCTTACTCATGGAACTATTTCCATGAGTTAGGGAACTTTATTTATTCAATCAAGCTCACTGTTCCTATTTATGGATTCATATTGAACTTCATTATAATGGCTACATTCTTTGGGGGCTCTGTTGATGAACATTATCATTGTTGTTCTTCTTTAGTTTGATGTGCTATATTATTTGATCATTTGTTGTCCACCCTTGAGTATAGCTCCATTATGATGATTGCATCTCTTTTGGTAGCACCATTAAACCTCCTTTGAAGCAATATTATGCTTTGTATCATGCAGTAGTTCTTCTACCTATAGCTTCTTCCCTTAGCTCAAGATGCAAATTTAAAGAACTCCTCATGCCATAGCATCAAAATATCAAATGTAGATTTGAAGCACACGTCATGCGATAATGTACTTTTCCTTAGTATGAAAATTGTGTACCTTGTATGCCATGAATTCATGATAGGACTGAATGAAGATTCGAAACATACTCCATTATGTTCTATGTTTAGATGATGATTTGATGTACTCTGCAAGCCCTCTTTTTACTGTCAGTGCTTGACCATGCTTCATGTTTTGCCTTTGAGATCTCTGAATGTTCCACTGATACTGCTCCATCTAGTTGCTTCCCTATTGTGATAATGGGTGCTCTTGGCCTATGATGTGGTCTTTGCCAAGGAAATTTGAGGTTTTCCTGACAAAGCCCACATCAAAGGGCAACATCATTCATCTGGATTCTAGCACCTTTAGATTGTTGTTGTACAAACAATCACTACACTGTGAGGATCATCTTTTGGAAAGACCATCCTCTCAGTGCTTTGATTATCTGAATGAGGAAAACAACAGTGACTCAGCTTCTTCTATATATGCACATGGACAAACAAATTAGTGAAAACATGGTATCTCTTTTTCTTCTTGCAGCATCTTTTCTGAGTGCACATGCCTTGTAGAATAGCCCTTGTTAGAAGTGTATCACTGAGTGCATATATGTGTGCTTGTAGATGAGGGTAATTATTATGATACCATACATTTATCCATTGGATCTAAAGCCATCCCTTTCTCTCTTCTATGCAGGTTCTGGATCACAGGAGCACACTAGGCAAATCTGGATCAATGCTTCATTACCAGGAAATGTCTGGTACCCTAGTACTTATGTCATCATTTCATGTATGTCTGTACCTATTTATGGATTTCTAAAAATGGCTATGTTCACATTCTATGTGAGCTCAGATGAATGATTCTTTCAGTTTTCCTTTGTACAACACATTAAGATATTGGCACATATACATGTAATACTTTAGATGTAACATTTCTTTTCCTTTTCATGTATCTTACTATGAAATGAACACAAAATTAAGACCACCTAATAATCCAAACTAGGGTACAGTAGTCTCATTTAGCAATTAGGTCTCCAAGAGATGAGTAAAAATATGATAACATAACCTACACTACTAAAATTGTATTATTTTTTTGATGCGCATTGGTCAATATTTCTACGCTCATTGATCAATTTTTCAACCAAAGGCCTTGTCGCAATATTTTGGTTGATTGATTGACAACCAACTTGAGTGTCTTAATTTTGACCCTTCTTGGCATCAAAAAAGAGGTGAAATGCTTGTAAAATGTGGCGTTAAAAGATCTGATTTTCGACGGTGGCTCACATCATAGCTCAATGAGGATGCTATGTCAACGATGACATTTTGGTCAAAATATTTGTTGATGGTTGGAGTCAGCCAAACTCATTTTCGATGAGAATAACGCCAAATGTGTCCACTTGGACTCAAACTTTCGACCCATTTTGTCATTGAAAAACATTTTCAAATATTTGAAAATGTGGCATTGAAAGGATTGATTTTCGACTAGGTTTCTATGTCATCGATGAGGTTCTCATCGAAAGTCACATCGAAGTTGGAGTCAGGCAAACTGATTTTTGATGACTACAATGTCGAAAGTGTCTACTGAGAGTTGAAATTTTGACGACAACAGTTTATCTTAAAAAAATAAAAAAAATTTGGTATGTGATTATGAGATTCCATTTCAAATATCTATCATATCATATAATTAAATATAGATGTTATTCAACAAATTCTAGATTTTTCTTGAATTACCTCATGTTTTGGGAAAAAAAATTATATTTTTTTGGGTTTCAAAAAGTTAAGCTTCATGATTGGCCATGAATTTTAGCTAGTTTCAATAGTATATGAGTTAACAATGGTTATGATTCTAAGACCTTCGCAAAAGAGAAGAATCCTTGGTGGGAAACATAGTTATATAATGTGGGAAACAAGTTTTAGGAAAAACTTATAGAGGGGAAACACATTTAAAAGTACATAAAATGTTCAAAAGAAGAAAATTAGATGCTAATTGCCCATATTCAATCACAATTGACAAAATTATTTTCTTCTTTATTTCCTCTAGATTTGCATATATTTTTATATCAAATTATATTCTTACCCTAAAATAAATTGCCACACTTTTTCAAAAAATGGAAAAATATATGAGGCTTAAAATAACAATTCTAAGAAGAGAACCTTGTTTAATAAGAAAAAGATGGAGAACCATGTAGAAGAAATCAGAAAAGTAAATAGGAGATCTATATTATCACTGCACTTGTTAAAAAGTAGCATGGACAAACAATGCTCTTAGGAAGTTTTAGCCAAATTGAAATTACCTATTTATACAACGTTTGTGAGTGGCTTCCATACTACACCTACCTAGATACATTTCTAAATATTTAAAATATAGCATTGATAAATTGAACCTACCTCAAAAATTGAAAACTAGATGCTATTTTCCCATATTCAATCACTATGTGATAGACTACAATGTCTAAAATCTTATTTTCTTAATGTTAATCCATAAATATGGTAGTTACAAGTAGTATAGTGATTTGAGTTTAGGTATTTTCATAGGCCTTTAATATCACCACATATTCTAAATATGGTAGTTACACAATTATAATTTTATGTATATTGTATTGTTAAATAAAGGTGATTTAGATTATCGTGAGCTTCGTTCTCTGCTTTCTATTACTACTATTATTGTCTAGTGGCCTTGTTCACGGTTTTATGATTTCTTGCATAAGCTTTAATTATGTGACTTTTTTTTTGATGTAGCATTTTCCTTTTATGAATAAGTGTCTAATTATCATTGATAACAAATAATATTACACATATCTATAATGAAATGTGGGTAGACATAAAATCACACCCCTAATGCCCACAAAAGGCTAATGCTTGGATCAAAAAACATAGAAACAATATCAATCCATTAAACATAAACAACAATTGAAAAGGGAGAAAGAGGGTCTCAATCACCCAACTTTCATAATAGATTATTAGGCTTCAAAGTGTCCATGGGAGGATCCCATCCCTCAATATATTTTTATTACTTTTTTTTCCTTCTTCTTCACTAGCATGGGGTGACAAAATATTAAGATCCAACTTAGGAAATTCACTAAAATCAAATCTATTGGATAGGTTTTATGGAGATCTACAAATAGCCCACCCAATAAGGTTGTACGTGCACAACCATATTTATTCTACATGAGTTATCTTGGCATAAATTGGACATCTATGCAATTTAGTTTTGTTCACGCTTGGATGCCAATCTAAGCATTGTAACAAGAGTAGTCCAAAGGAGTTGAGGGAATTGGGTGTAGATTCAGGGAAGAATTTTTAGTTGAAATGGAAGACAATTTCTTTTCTTGTCTCTGATAGTGCAAAGCTTAACTATAACATTCAAGGAATAAATCACACTACATATAGCCCAGATATTCATATTAGCCTTAGTCTTAAATTTGAAGCATCTTAGGTGCCTACAAATTTGGAAGGGATCATGGTCTATAAGGGAGGCAATCTATTCATTACCAGCCATGCTTGTGCCTTAAAACACAATCCTTTGACTTAATTGACAACATCATCATCTGAAGCACTATCTAGGTAGTTCTAAGGTTGATCAACTCTACTCTGATCTATTGAAGGTACAACTAGAACAATGATTGTTCAATTAGGAATACTCGCCCTAGAAGTTTGAGCAACTAGTCTGATTTTCTTATGTCTTTAATCTGAAGTTGGCTATGATGTATACAGGAATGGGATTGATGAGATTATGTTTGAAGATGGTGTTTGAATCATACCAACATCATCATCTCCAAATTGGTCTTCCTTCATACTAGCATGATGCTTTTGTAATGCTAAGAACTTCTTCAAAGCTCACCCAAGGGATCCTTATCTGAAATAACTCTCACTAGTAGCTAGTTCATACATGCTCCAAATTCAATTTGTACAAATCAATTAATACCCAATTAGAGATTACAATTTAATTCTCATGCATCACCACATGAAATATATTTACTCAAATTTTACAACTATAAACATACCACATGCATTGAAAGAGAGAGCACAAATTTAACTCCCTAATCACTACCAATGGACCTCATTTTTGCCTCTAAAATATGCTTCTTGAGAGATAGGAATAATTTCATGGTTGGTTGATGCATTCAATTATTTAACAAGTGCAACATTTTGGTCACCTACATTCACAATTGCAACACAAAAGGTTTGATGTCATTCAAAATGGATAGTACGAATACTATATAGAAATGTAAAAATGAGGATAGTCAACTATATCAAGGATGAATACATTTTATTTTTACTTTCCTTTATTTATTCACAACTACGATCTCCAACCTCATCTTCAACATCATCAACAATAAGAGAATATGAGCATGCCTAGATAAGACACATTACAATTTTTTATGTTTCCTAGCTGTTTTGATTACAAGTCTTCAAGGCTTTGTGCATAATCTCCAAAATGATGACAAAATGAACAACTCCAACTTTCAAAACTAAATGGGTAGGTGCTGATTGGTTTAGTTTGAGCTTCACTTGGTTTTGAGAATACTTTAATATTCTCTACTTAATAAGGCCAACCACGTGAAGGAAAAATCTCATTTGGCCCCTCCCCCCCTATAATCACTACAAATTCCCCATTAACATCTAATTACATATTTCATTCATTCATTCATCCATTTATGAACTATAACATTCAATCATTATAATCACATAAGATTCATTAACATGACATAAAATTCATTAATACACAACATTCATCAATAATTCATTAAGACATCAATCATTATAATCACATAACATTCATTAACATGGCATAAAATTCATTAATATGCAACATTCATCAATAATTCATCAACACATTCATTAAGAAATTGTTCTTGCATTATCAAACAAGGTTTATAACAATCATTTCTTTTTTAGTTTTTTCTTCAATTTTTTAAGGAAAATGCTAATAGGAAAGTCAATATCTTCAACATTTTCCTCGTCTTGTGGTTCTTATGTTATGATATGATGTATCCTCATCTTTTTGGGAGCATGAGGTTGCTGCACCAAAGGGGGGTCCACTGCAATAAAAAATAAATGGGTTAAATTCACAACATTTTTTATTAATGTTAAAAGTATTTTATTAATCAAAAGAAAATAATAGGGATTTTTCTTTACCTGATAGTGCCACATCATCTACAATCACATTTTTTTCATCCCGGACCTCAACATGCTAAACACTAAGATCATGCTCCACTCCATCACCATGATGTTCTGCATGCTCTAAAATATTCACAAAAAGGTTACACCAATTGCAATTTAAAATGTTAAATTATATTAATAATTACATAATTAATTTTCAATAGAAAATGAATACCTCCATCATTGTGATGCACAGCAGGGCCTTTGTCATGTGCAGGTTTTGTGCCAGGATTAGAAGGTTGCAGTGAAATGTCATGCACATTGTTATCATTGTTTTCTTTATAAAACAAAAATAGTCAATTTATGTTTGGAATTGACATCAAATAGATTATTTCTCAAGTATTCAATTTGAATTATTTTTCATTAGGCCTATTTACCTATGTGTGAACTGGTGCACTATAATCTTCGCTTTGGCCATAGGAATTTATGCAATGGTGTGCAACCACGACTTTATAGCCTTGCTTGAAGTATATTTGTTTGTCTTCTTATGTGGGTGCTACATTAAATTAAAAGCCCTACTTGTTTGGCTTAAATCATCAATATATGTATTGCTTGATTAAACAAAATTGTTTGTAATTTTATATTAAAATTTTAATACAAAATTTCATTTACTAGTACTTACAAGTCATGCGTAAAGTTTCATATATCCACTAGAGCCAAGATGGTGTTGGCCAACCTTATCTTTTCTAGCCTATGTAGCCTTTGATGTGTCCTGTAGTCTATATATGAAAATTTTGAAATATGTTAGATTATATAAATATAAAGATCACTAATTAGTGCATAATTACGTTAATACTATCTCATACCTATTTTTACCTTATGTTGGTTGAATTCCTTCATCTTTGAGCCTTTTCTCTTTTGCATCTTCAATTATTTCATTCCACTCCATCTCTAGAACTATAGGAGGATGCTCGTACTTTGGGTTGAGCTTTAGAGCCCTTTTGTATTGATCCCTCACATACTTTAGATGTTTACAAGCTGTCTAAAGAATTTTGGCTTTGTCAAAAACATTTTGACCAAAGAGATCCTCTAAAGATTTTATGAGCTGATTTTTTAATTCGGGAGCTTGGTCATTCCACCTTTTAAGAAAAAACAAAATTGTTAGATAAAAAAATTAGCTAAAGCTACATACATTGAATATAGTACAATAAATGGATGAAAGGAAAAATATTCTACCAATGATATGAAGCTACATACCACTTACATATGGTGGGCCCAAATAGCTTCAATGTTATTTCATAAAGACTTTCATAAAAAACATCGTTTCCTGAAAAAACATCATAGGATCATCAATCCAAAATGAGTTATGAATAAGAAAACTACAATTACACTATAAATAGTAATAATTTTAAATTAAGTACCCGGAAGCTTAGGTACTTTTAAGGGAATCATATCTTTCTTGGCCAACAATAATGATGCTTGCAACAATCCCGTACTATCAACATGAGCTGATCCAAGAAATGATGGTAAATTATGACCAAAATTGGTCTTTTTTCTATCATGTGGAGGTGTATCTATTAATGCAATAAGTTAATCAATGACTATGATCAAATGCACCCAAGAAAGTAAAAACCAAATCATAAATTACACAAAACAAAATATATCAAAACAAGGATTTACCAGCTCTAGTCGGAGCAAACATGGATGTGTGCATGCTCCATGTTGTTGACCCTGCAGTCGACAATCTCAAAGTAGTTGTCTTCCTTGAAGGAGGCATTTGCGCTTCATCATGACTTGAAAAACAACCATATATACAATGTCTTTTCTTTTTTAAATATAGAGCTAATCAATATACACAATGGATTATTGAATTTGATCTAAAATGTTATAGTCAAACACAAAAACAATCATCCATACAATGATATCATTTAGAGCTACTTAACTTTCCATCTAGACCCACAACCCATTTAGCATATGACACAAAATAATGTTTTTTTATTGCCATGTAGATTTAGTCAATCTATTCCTACGAACAAATTATTTACCTGAAGGAAATGCGCTAGTACCCTAATCATGCCGAGCAACTCGTTGAGGTCTCAAAAAATCTTGTAAGAACACATACATATTTTAGTTCATGATCCATAAAATAGTAATAAATATAAACCTTTATTGAACTTTTATTATAGCTAAAGATTCATTGCTGCTTACTTCCAAACAATGTGCTCTCCGTATCAATTCATTTTTTGTCGCCTTTGTCTACTCATTTGGATTTGGATCCACCACAATGACAAGGATTTGCTAAATTATTTTTTTAGGCTCTTTGTGATCATGCTTATGGGGTCACCGATATATGTGATGTCAACATTTCATAATATTGTCACCTCCATTTTAGTAACTAATTGCTCATTTATTACTGGTGTTTTCCCCTTTCCCTAAGTGTCAATTTGTGACAGAAATATCAGTAAAATAATCAAAATAACTCCAAAACCCTATTGAAAATAACATAATAATATTACATTTTGTACAATTACAATTACACTAAGGTTTACCTTTGCCAAAGAAGGGATGGGAGGAACATTCCTGCATCTGTCATCTATTGATGGATCCATGTCACCCTATGACAAAGATTAAATATAAAAACATCATGGTAATGAAAGCAATAGACGACTTAGCAAAAAAACTTATTAATAAAATGGTATGTTGTATATTGGAATTATTAATTAGAGGTAATTAGTTTAAATGTTATATATATAGTACTTACCAATCCCATGATAGTAACTTTCCTTCTATCTATAAGGTTCAAATTGTAATCTATTAGCAGCTCTTCCCCTGCAATTATTGATTTTATCACACATACAAAAATATGATTTCCCTCATATGCCTCAAAAATGTAATTGGGTCGCTTATTAGTTGACCCAGGATGCGTACTATTTATAAAACCTATAATTTTCCCTGTTTCTTTTGGCCTTCCGTCGATGTACATAAAAAGTCTTTTACTTTGATCATTTTCTTTCCATTGTAGATAATTTTCTGACAGTGCATACTTGCGCATACTTTTTTATATTGAACTATCTGCATCCAATTATTGTAATTGTAACAAGGTCCTACATACTCCATCGATTCAAGAACTTTGTTATAAATGACCTTTATGCCATCAATGGAAAATAGGCCCAAACCATGTAATGACGATGGAGCTATACAATATATCCTGTCGTTAACACAAAAAATAGTTTTAGGTGGAGGAAATTCCTTGGGTACCCATTCTTTCTAAAGATGTGTGTACCTCAAGGGAACCTTGATGTCTCCTTTTGTCTCATCATCATAAGAACATGACCCCCCTTTAGCAAGGATAAATTGCATGCCTTTATTGAATTTTCTTCTAATCTTTTGACCTCTAGTTGATCTCCCTATTGTAGGCCTACTACATGTCTCACTTTCATCTTCTATTCCCGCATTTCCCTCACTCGAGGAAGACAAATCTGACAAACACCTATTTGGTGGTACCTGTAACCCATCAAATGAGAGATATAGTTGAAGGAGTGATATATTTTGCTAAATGAGGGTAATGTTGATGAAGTTGGCCTAAAGTTCATGTTGAGGGTAAAGAGAAAGAAAACAAATAAGAAACTATTTCTATAGGGTATATTGACTTATACCTGTCCATCCATGTCATTGTGTAGGATCCTTGTCAAAGGGGTTAGATTTTCTGTATATGTAAATCATTTATCTTAAGTTAGTTAAAAATTACATGATATGTATGCTACAAATTACATAGAACACAACATGAACAATATGCATACATCATAATCATTTTATATTGTTTAATTTGTTACCTCTACTTTATGTGTGCTAGCTATGCAAGATCCTTAACAAAAGGGTTATGATGTCTGTAGTCCTTTTCATGTTTCCACAAAGCATGAGAATCATGCACAAAAACTATATTATAGGTAATCAACGCCAAAAATTGAGCATCATAACACATATTTGAAACATGTGTATCATAAATCACCTATGTTGTCATCATTAGAATTGAATACAATGAGTTAATTATACCATGCCATTAGAATTCAACATGAAATAAATTAATCATGAAAACATATAAGTCAAACAAATTTCTATGAATAAATCAACACCTCATACATTTCATTGATCACGTCATTGATCATCTTCTTCATCCATCTCATCATCATCATCGCCATCATCATCACCATGACCATCATCATCATCATCATCATCATCATCATTGTCATTGTCGTCACCATAAGCATCATCATCATCATCATCATCACTAGCATCATCACCACCACCATGACCACCAGCATCATCATCGCCATCATTATCATCATCATTATCATGATCATGATCATGATCACCATCACCATCACCATCATCAACATCATCACTAGCATCATCATCATCTACTTCGTCTTCTACTTCTTCGATATCTTCTTCTTCCATCACATTATACTTTATCGAGCTTCCTCTTGGATCATGTTTAACAATAAATGACCAACCTAGTTTATGTGGAATGCCAAAGTAAAATACCTACACACATTGGCTTGGAAGAACATAGGGCTCATCCCTAACTGGCTTAAATAACATTATATTAATTATTGGAAATCCATTTTCATGTTGAATAAAAGTTCTCTCGGGATCATTTTGATTCAGTCATAGCCTTTACCCTTTGACGATGAATAGAACTAATTTGAAGGAATTAAATTCACACTCAAGTATATCATCCAAGATTCCATAGTATCAATTTTTAGATTCTCAAGGATGTAAGTCATTTGTAGAAGAAATATTAGTGACTTGAAAGATTGCACTTATCCTAGAATCACATATATTCTTCGTGTCATGCAACTTTTTGATGTGAAATTTATGAGCATTGTAGTACATATCTTTGTGGTGCTTGACTTGAAATTTTTCAAACATGTCAAAATTATTTGCATCGATTTGTGAGTTGATATTAAACATATGGGTCATGATAAATAAAATTATATGTACTGTTCTACCTCTTAAACCATATACTAGATCAATTACAATTGGCGTAACATTGGAATCTCCATTATGATGATCTTCTTTAACTATTGAAGCAACACCTTCCCATGTTAAGGAGCAACCATTTTGTTGAGATCGTTCAATCTATACCATCATCCAATCAATATTGTTTGCAATATACAAATGTAGTGCATCCCACTCACAAGCAAATGTATAAAATAAATAGACCACTTAGAAACAAATTATATTAAATATTTATAAAATTAATTAACTACAATAACATCTTATAATTACCTCTCACTTTCCTCAATCTACCTTTCCTCATCAAGTACTCCCCTTCAAATTTTTTAATGGAGTTGGGATCCCAAATGCGATCTACATGGATATTTGCTGCAAATTTGGGAAGATATTCACTAATGTACACCATGGTCTGGTATACCATATATCCCTCCACCATATAACCCAGAAGACATTCTCTTTTTTGAACCAAGCCCTTCAAAAATTTCAAGTGCCTCTCAACCATCCACATTGACCTAGTTGGTACAGGTCCACACAATTCAATCTCCTCAACTTGATGTATGAGGTAGTGTTTTTGTGCATTGAAAAAAGTTGAAGGTAGACAATTTTTCATTTCACACATAAGATGAGGAATTTTTCTTTTTCATAACTCCAACAACTCATCAATAAGGGGCTCAATATATACATTCATATCTTTCACTTGGTACTTACCTATTCAAATGGACATAAACATTACATAATTATTATGACCATTTTGATGTAGTGTTTATAAATTAATTTACATGACTATTAAATGAAAAAATACCTGGTACAATCATTGCCAACATTATGTGCTCCCTCTTTACGGACATCCAAGGAGGAATGTTATTGTTAATAACAAAAATAGGCCAGACCAAGTAAACTAATCTCATCTCTCCAAATAGATTGACACCGTTCATTGCCAATGAAAGCTTGATATTATGAGGTTCTTCTTTAAAGATTGGCCAAGTATCTTCTATGTCCTTAAATGCAGAACCATCCACAAACATTCACATAATGTCATCTTGACTTCTATTGTGTGCATGGTAATCCATAAATTGTGCCAAGCTAATGCACCTAAATAATCATTGCAGATGTGGAATAATGGGAATTTACTGAAGAACCTTGTGAGGCACCCTTTTTGTTGTTTGATCTGATTGATATCTACTAATGTGACAATTAGGGCATTCTGTTGCAAATGCATGTTATTTATGATATATACTATGATCATTGGGACATGCATGTATTGTTTGATACTCCATTTCAATATCTTTCATAATGGTCAATAATTATCAGTACAAGCAAGGTAGAATGTTTGATGGTGGTAAGAGACACTCACCTATCAACCTAGGGAAAAAAATTAAATTTGTTAATATAAAGTATATTAATCATATGCTAACATATAAGATGACAAAAATGGCATACCTTAGCATATGTGAGATTGCTACATTGGATAAACCATTCATAATCTTGAAGTTCACCAACAACAATACAATAGAGAGAAGAGTTGTTTGGGAGCCTTGGTACAGGGGATCATATGCCTTTTCAAGTATAGGTATATCAAGTTTATCTTCATCATCATGATCAGATGTGCTAGTATCATCATCTTCATTATCTTGATCAGTTTTGCCAGTACCATCTTCTTCAATCATGTTCTCTGGCGCATAATGAGTTGTGCCAATACCAACACCTTCAATTGTGTTCTTTGTTATAGGATCATATCCTTCCATGGGAGCATTACCTTCTACTTCGATATTCACACATCCATGTTCCTCCAGTTGGAAATCCACATTCACCAATGGACGAAAATTGTTTCCCCCTTCAATGTGATCATGTTTCTTACAATAGCTCTCAACTATTTTGATTAGAAGTCTTCGATTCTTTAAGCCCTTACAAATTTTGTAGGGACAATAACATTTTCCATCACCTTTTCTTTTGAACTGAGACCACAATCTAGAAATTTTCTCCTTATTTTGTTTTGGGTTCATATTATCAGGTGTGGTCTTTCTTGGCACTAGAAGAGTAAGAGTAAGACTCAAAGTTGTCTTGGCACTAGAAGTGTAAGCACTAAAACAAGAAAAGGAGCTCAACAAGCCCTTAAAAATGCATTAAGTATTTGAAAGAGCCTCTTATCCAAGATCTATGCTAAAAGAAGCCTTTTATCAAACATGTATGCTAAATAAAGCCTCTAATCACACAACCAATGAATAAATCGAGGAATCTAAGGAAAAAATAGAAATTTCATAAAATTTCAAATGCCATTTTCTTTAACAATTCAAATGTCTCAAGTGGACAAGATTCTCAATGGAAATGCTTTGATAAAATATAGATATAAATAGGAGATTGGAGTTTATTATCCTTCACCTGTGCATATAAGAGTTGATTAGAGAAGGTATATGCACAGGTGATAAACATGCAGATTTGACCAAGCACTACTGGGAGCTTGACCCTGCAACAAATGGATTTGTGATGATTTTCACAATAGTACATTTGTTGAAGGGTAATCTCTCAGTAGTTCTTAGGCAAATTTGCATGTTCATCACTTGTGCATATGCCTTCTCTAATTAACTCTTATATATAGGTGAAGGTTGTATATGTTATATATGTTGTGTGTGTGCGCGCTTATGTGTGTGTATGTGTGTGACTTAGCATTGTGTCCTAGGTCTTCCAAAGTTGCTTACAATAATTTTAAGGACCTTTGTTTATAGTTTGGGCAATTAAAATGTTGATAAGATGTAAAAACTAAAAACGAGGCCTTTATCATTGATCTTAAAATAACAAATATGCCTATCTAATGCTTTTATGCCTTGTAAATGATTGTTTGAAAGCAAAATAGTGAAGAAGACCAGCCCAAATTTTATGCTCATAGACTCATGGCCGCCAAAGGAGATTGAAGATTTTTAGTTTAAGAGCACTTTCATTGATAGCAATAGCAGATCTTGGAGTTTAGAATGGCATATTCCAATAAATAATAACGCCAAGATCCATTAAAGGGTAGTTCAGTATATCTTAACCATGGGGCAACATTTGTAATGAAAGATAACAACAGATTATAGTATGAATGTCATATTTTGAAAGTTTCAAAAACATTAAATGATAAAGGGAGGTCCATGATGTTCATTGTCAATAGTATGACCTGATGTGCAGGTGTCCATTCCTTCACGTGGGACTATTTTTCATACCCCATCTTATGTTTTTTCTTTCTAATATTTTATTTCAAATTCTTTCCAACAATTTCAATGTTCAACATGGATCAAATTGATAGGGATGTGACTAATTCTAGAACTATTGCAAGGGAGACTCAAAAAATCATGTTCATGCTACCAAAGACCTTAAAGAATGTCCTCCAAATTTTTAGATTATTGAAAATGATCAATCACTACTTCCATCAACTGATGACTTCCTGGAGTAGGTTAAATTAGAGCCTTTTATTAAACCAAACCCCTATTCTTAAAAGGCATCTTATCAGGATACTTGACAGCATATTTATTATGCTAAGATGGGAAAAGGTCCGCTCACCCATAAAATTTTCTAGATTACCTTGAACCATGCCGATATTCAAGTTACAAAAATCTTAGTCCACTTATAGGAAGATAATCTAAGAAACAAAAATACATTGAGATAATAATGTATTAAAAGGAATGTTTTGATCTTTTTGACATAAAATTGGCGCATTATAGATTGAAAATAGATAAGGGAAGGAGATGTCACCTAGAGAGGTTCATTTACAAAGTAAGAGATAATAATAAGTAAAGTTCATAAGGGCATGACTTCCACCCCATCAAGGATTTAATAAAAAATTGTGCCTATGAAGCTTAAGTATCAAGAAGAAGGGAAATATATGATGCAGGAGCATCCTAGGGTAGTTGGTAATCATGCATGTTGGTCTATTGTAGTATTTCTATGTTACTCGGTTGCAGCTTTGACCGAGGGGCTCGATCATTGAAGAGATCGGTCACTAAAGGAACTCAGTAAACTTCTGGTGCTCGATAGAACCTATGCTCAGTGATTCTTGTGGTTCTCGGTCAACGTGCTTGCTCGGTGATGCCTAGCTTGCTTGGATGTTTTTCCTAACGCTCGGTAGTTTGGCTTATTGACTGGAGTTCTTATGGATTTGGCTGGCTGACTTGATACATATTTAATGTGGGTAGCTTATGTTGTAATCTCCTAGGTGGATCTAGAGGCCTACATGGAGAATTAATTATTTGTAAGGCTATTTGAGAGCCGAATTGTATTGCATTTAATAATTCTTTGTTTGAGGAGCCGACTTGGGCTTAAGAGTTAATTCTTTCTTCCAGCCGACTTGTGGCTGAAAAAGTGTATTTAAGAAAGGTTGGGTAGTTGTTTAGATGTGGTGAAAAGGGAAGGGTTAAGGAGACAATAATGGGATCCTGTGAGATCTTGCAGATCAGATGGTTTGTATGATATTTGTAATAGCAGTGCTAGTGGTTTGCATGCTTGGAGATAAGGAGATTTCTTGGTGGCTTGCGAGCTCAAGTTTAGATCTTTCTTAGTGTTTCTACTAGTTGCTGATGTGTTATAGATCTGGAATAGCTAGAGGATAATTTAATTCTATTTGTATTTGGCCCTAACTCAGAAGACCTTACTACCAAGCATGTTGAATGAAAATTCTATTTGAGTACTCTCTTGTTGTGTTTTTGTTGGGTTTTATTGTTAGTATAAGGTTTGGACTATCCATTTCCAGGATTTCCATCTTGCACTATGTTAATGTAGGGGAAAATCCAAATAGTTGAAGAGAAAAGGAAGAGGGTAGACCTCTCATACTAAGTATAATGTTTGGAGACTAGAGATATAGTTCTTAGGATCAAATTGATATTGTGAAAGGAGGCAAAATTTCTTTCCAATGTCCTGAAGCTTCCAAGGAGTTCCCCAACTCCATATAAATTATCCCCCTCTAATTTAAAAATAATAATAAGGTATGATATGATGTGTAACACCCTTGCATGATGTGTCACCTCTCCCTTCACCAACTCCTCAATTATCTATGGATGAGGAAGATACAATGGAAATGTGAGACATAATAATAATTACAAATCCTCTTCTCAAGGTTGAGATAGAAGACCCTAGACTATATAAATAATAATTATGAGTTTTGAAACTTCTAACCAACATTTGGATGATGTAAGGTTATTGACCGATTAAAGATTCAGGAAAGATGATAAATTTATAACTTCAACAGAGTTTAGAGACTTTATTTTCAAACTCAAAGGAGAATGAATTACAAATAAAGTTGTAAAGATAACTCTTCAAAATAAAGACCGGGTCATATATGAATTTTGAGGCTTTCTCTATTGATTTATGAAACTTGAACATTCTTCTTTTTTAGTGGAAAATTTTCTTTTTTTGTTCAAAAATGCCTTTTATATATTCTTTTATTTTTCAAATAAATATATGACACATGTGCTTGGTCTAAAGCGTATTGCTCCATTGTTCTCATAAAAGGAAATCAAGGCCATTTTGAGAGGGTTTTTAATGTATCAAGGATATTATGGATTCATCTTTGTAGTGTTTCTCTATAATATGTTTTGTTTATAACTTTTTTTCAAGGAGAGAATTAAATTCTTTAAACAATTCATAATAATTTTGAGTTTATATTATGGATCTAAGGAAACAATCTACAATCTGTAGATATCTATATTTTTGTTGACTACTAGTGATCCACACTTAGTCATTTATCTAGGCAATGATGGTCGGTCATCACTGCAACCAAGTCATTATGTAAAGGCCAAAGTCATGTAATGTATACTTACCGAGCAGTAGTACTACCGAGTTTATGGTCACTATGTATTTTTGTATTATTCCGAGTCTAGCTTTTGCCGAGAAATATATGAAATGATTATCGAGCGATAGAGATATCAACATATACCTAGTACAGTGAATGCCGAGTATCAGGAAATGCATTTTCTGAGTTAGCCAGGAATGACATGAGTTTGTTTTGGCACAGTGATCGAGGAAAATCATTTTAGGTGACATTTATGTTTTTTATTTTGTTTGTTGAGATAATTACAGAGGTGATTTCACATCTATTGTGCAATCATTGATCCCTATGTAATACCTAGAGCCAATTAGAAATTAGTAAGGCTCAAGTGGCAAAATGAATTAATCTGAACCGTAGATCTTAAATCATGAAGATGTTTTGTTGATTATATAAGGATAAGATCTAAACCCTAAAACGAAGTAGAGTGAAAGATAGTGAATGTGAAGGGAATGAGTAGAAAGGCATATTCAGTGAAGTGAAGTATTCAGACAGAATTTAGTGACCGAGCTAAGCAGTGAAAGGACAAAATAGAGATAAAACTGATAGAAGAGATCAATACAATATAAAAAAGAGAAGATTTGTAATCTACATACAGTGCAAACTGAAAGATCAAGTATTAAGACATTCTAACTAGTGTATTAGGGTAAATCTCTTAACTGAGTAGTCCTAACAGACTTTTTGTAATCTCTTAACCGAGTGCTTGCTTTGTTGTAAGTTTAAAATCCTTTAGCAAGGTAGACTGTATAAGTCTTTTAGCTCTTAACAGGGTAGACCCCTCACAGGGTAGATCATGTTTTGATCAAATTTTGTAAGCCCTAACAGGCAAATTTATTACTGTAGTAGTGAAGATTTGTGGGTGTCATCCCCACCCCAGTTTTACCTTTCAAGGGTTTATGGGTAACCAAAATTACTGTGTTATGAGTAGTTTCATGGATGTTGTTTAGTATGTTAGTTATTTTGTTATGATCAAGTATTGTTGATGCTATGCAAATGTTTTATTCATATCAAAATGAATTAGTAGGTGATATCTAATTCACCCCCCCTCTCAGTATCACATTTCCCAATTATATTTCCAACAATTGGTATTAGAGCTACAAGGTTTCTCATAAGAAAGTCTAACCACCTGAAGAAAAATATCTTGAGATGGAATTCTATAAGCTGGGAAAGATCATAGAGAATCAGAAGAATAATGTACAGCTAGCATTACAACAACTGGAAACAGCTAGAAGTGAACTGAAGAAATCCTTGAGCAGAAGGAGAGAAATTGCTATTCAGCAAAATGAGTCACAATATCAAGAGGAAGATACAACTGGACTATTTGATAATGGAAACTCTACAGAAAGTGACAAAGCCATAAAAGAGCTACTAGAGAAAAACACCATACTAAATGATGACATCAAAAATCTAAGGAGAGAACAGGAAATTCAATCTATCAGACTTTGTGAAGTAGTTGAACAGAAAAAGAAAGCTGAAGATGATAAGACAATCGCTGAAGAAGAAAAAAGACAAATTGAAATAAGGCTAGATGAAAGGACAAGTTACATGCAAAGGTTGACTAATAATCAACTAGACATGGTAAATAAACTATTGCTGGTTAATCAAGAGTTGGGCAGGAAAGATATGGAAATCAACCAACCGAGGTCTGAAAATGATCAATTAAAGAATGAACTAAGATCTGAAAAAGGAAATCAATGAAAGGATGAACAAACCTAATGAAGCTGCAAAATATTTTGAAGAACTATTAAGGTCACCTAGAAGATCTAGTGATAGATTTGGACTTGGACTAAATGAACATGCATCATCTATTGAAGAAGGAGAATCATCAAAGAATGGAGAATAGAAGAATGCTAAACCAAAGAACAACAAGCCCACATGCCATCACTATGGAAAGCCAGGACATACAACAAACATATGTAGAAGAAAACATGGTAAGTTTGATCCTAAACCTAAGTTCAATGGGCATTTCTTTAACTGTAAGAAACATGGACATTAGGCACATGAATGTAGGTCTAAAGTCAGTAATCCATCTACCCCACCTAATTTTCAAGGCAATTGTTTCAATTGTCAAAAGTATGGGCATAAAGCATTTGAATGCAGATCTAAACCTAGATGGTCATCAAATGAATAGACTAAGTCACCTATGAAGAATAACTCATACAATTGGGATTATAACACTTGGTACAATTGTCATTACTTTGGAAAGTATGGACACATTGGAGAAAATTGTATGAAGACTCATTTCAGAGGAAAATCTAAAAGCTAGATGAATGGAAGCATGATATGTTACAAGTGTAATAAGATAGGTCACCTAAAGAAAGATTGTAGATCACCTATGCCGAGCAATGATCAGAATAAGAATGAAGATATCCATGAAAATTTGAAAAATCAGATGGACAAGACATGGAAGAAGAAAGAAGAAGAAAGCATAAGTGAAGCTAGCACATCTAAGGTCACCCAATCTGATGGATCAGGTGATCACACTTCTTCTAACTAAGCATAGAAGGTATTTTTGGAACTAAATCTTACAAAGCTTTATCTTACATTAGTTCCTAACATAAAGATTGAGTAAAAGTCCATATCTACATAGATAAAGATGCATTTGGACATATTTGAGCAAAATAGAAAATTTCATTTTTGATGTCAGGCGTCAGTGTCTTGACTGAGTTATCAATGTATGTCGAGCACCTATTGTAGCTGAGATGCTATATACAATGAGTTGTGTCTTAACGGTTATATTGATCAAGCTTGTGTTAGCTGAGGTTAACATGAGTTTGCTGAGATAGCTGTATTCCACTTATAAATTTTGTATGGAGCATTTATGAGGCCCTAATTCTATTTTTTTGGAATCTATAAAGTGAAAAGTTGTCACTCATTTCATTTCACCAAGAGAATTGAGATTTCTTTGAGCGATCCAGAGTGTGAGCAACCAGTTTGTAAAGGTGATTCTGAATCTTTTCAGCGTGCCATCGGCAAAAATCATCTACAAGACACTTACGAGAAAAGGTACATTACTGAGAAAACATTTCTTTTTGGAAATTTTTAAATTAAAATGGCATCATCATTGTTTGCTACAATGAAGAAACAAGGAATGGAAGTTTTCAATGCATAATTGGTGAGAAACGAAGTTTGCAAGCCACAGACATTTAGGGAAATTTTGGAAAGCGCAATAAAGGAGATTTGTCTAGTGCCCTATCTTCAATTCTAGAAAATGTGTTGATGATGGATGATATTAGGTCATGTTACATGTGCAAAATCAGGGAAATCAGAGATTATGAGATTAGGGAGGCATATGACAAACTATGTGATAATGGAGTGTTGAAGCCAGAGTATAAATCGATTGCCGAACAAGGGTCAGTGCATGCCCTAGATTTCCCACAGAATTTCAAAGTTGAACGGATAAAAATAGTATTGAGTCAAGTACATGATATGCAACTATGGCTAGAAGATGGACCCATGAAGATAACAAAGGAAATGATCCAACGAGTTACTAGATACCCTACGATTCAAGGAAAAAGGACAATGAAGTGTTCAAGAAAAGAAGACATTCAGGCAAACACACAAGCAGTATGGAATAAACATGGAATGACGATCTCCACCATAATAGATTCAAAAATTGACTTTGTTGTTAGGGTTATCTCGCAGAAATTCTACCAATCCAGTCGGTTGGACAGTGTCCCCTGTATGGAAGTGGGCCAGGTATGGAAAATCATTAAGAAAGGACACACGTATGATCTTGCCAAGCTCCAGTTGACTTAGCTTTCTGAGAACCTTAACTCAATTCGGAATGCAAAGAATTCAATGTGTAAGTTTGGCTCTTTGCTAATATGTCTATTCTTTTATATACAAAAGAGTTTTCCTACTCATGGAGGTGTGATATGGGACAAGAAGAGACCCATTACTATGCAAATCAGTGAGTTCATAGGTCAGATAGGAGATAGTTTTAATGGTGTGATGGATAACTATTTTGTTGAATTCAAAAATAAAATGAGAAAGAGGAGTAGAGTCCCTATGTCATTAGTTGAAAAATACAACAAAGATATATGTTTTCTAGTTGACACAGACTTCACTTATGCACAAGCAATCTTGCCTAGGGTTTCATGGCTAATGCCACTACCCTATGAAGTAAATATAGATGAAGCTACTGATGCTATTACAACCCTCTTAGCTAAAGAAATTGATAGTAAGTCACCCTACTTTGGTACATATGAAGAAGCCAAATCTAAATCACTATGGTTTTAATGGCTGCAACTGTAGAAAGAAAGAGAAAGAAACTAGTAAAGAATTTGGAGAAATATGTGGAAGAAATGGAAAAGGATGCACCACTAGAATTGACCCAAGGACTGGGAGAAGATGAACCAAGTGACTCTAGTGACAGTGAAGAAAAAGAAGAAGAGGCTCAAGTAGAAAAGAAGAAAGGTAAGAAGCCAGTGATTGCTGAGCCCCCAACCAAGAAAAGGATACTAAAACCTAAAGTGTCTTTGACACCTATGCCGAGGCCTAGAACAAGGAGAGCTACTACTAAGACTCCAAAGAAATCCCCTGCATCTGGTAAATGAAAACCTGTACAGCCTAAGGTTGTGCCGAGAAAAAGGCCTAGAAGGAAGCTTGTTTTGGAACAAGAAGATGATGAAGAAACTGAAAGTGATGAAGAGGTGAAGAAGAAGGTTGTATTGTAGGATGTCAAGCCTACTATGGATGACATATGTCACAAGATAAAAAACTCTGTAGGAGTGGAAGACTTGAAAGGATTAAAGTTTGGAAACCTGAGTATAGGAGACAAAGTAAAGGTTGAAGATGCTATTCTTGAAATGTTTTGCATTTTCAAGATGTTACCTATTTAGTTGGAGAATAGAATCCCTACGGAGTTAAGCAATAGGGTTGCACAAAAATGGGAGTATGCTCTTAATACAGAAAAACAAATAAGAGAGAGCACCCTAGCACAAGTGGAATCAAATCTCACCCCTGCCAACATTACAAAAATTGTGGAACAACACCGAGCCAAATTTGACCCTAAGCTTAGAGCTTATTCAATCCTTCAACACAAGGTTGAGGATGTTGTACAGGAAAGTATCAAGATTTGGAAGATACTGTTTGGTTTATTGATTGACAAAAATGTAGATCAAGGTGCTAGTACATCTAAGGATGTCATGCCTACAATAGAAATACATGTAATGGAATCACCCATTCTAGAGACTGAAGCTCCTAAGGCTGGGGAAATTAAGAAGGTATCAGAAGTACACATTATTGATATAATGGAGGTTACCCCAATCAAGAATCAAATATTGATTGAGGAAGATATACGGGCTGAGGAAGCAAAAGACACATCTTTGTCGAGCAGTAATACTGTACTTTTGCAAGTTAAAGCCTATCCGATAATTGATGTGACATCAACTGTTAACACTACCCCCGCCAAACCTGCAGTTGTTACAGTTGACATGTTAGCCGGTACAAGCACTACCAAGGGGCCAGATAAGTTGGCACCAGCAACTCAACCCACATCTACCGAGGAGTTACATCAAGAAAAAGAAGAGAAGTTAGAAGAAAAAGCTACTAGTCCTCGTGTGGAGGATAAGGGAACAAAAGGAAAAAAAGTAAAAGACAAAGTTATTGAGGTATATGAGCCTACATAACAAGAAGCAATACAATCTCTTGTATAGATGTCGAGTGGGAGCACACCGAAGAAGGCAATGAAGAAGAAAATGGAAGTCTTTTCCCCAGAGGTAACCATTGATGAAGTTATTGTTATTCCTAAATGGGATTCTGATAACTTATCTTATGAACAGATGCAAATATTGAAATATTTATTGACAAGGAAAAGTAGACAAGAAGAATTGAGAAGAGAACATCAGCAGAAATAGGTTCTGTATGAAATTAAAGATATATTTAATGATGTTTATGAGTTGTTAGATGTAAACAGTTCTGCTTCCATATTGGAACAACTTGTACATATTTTTCAAAAAGTAAATAATGAAGCATGTAGCGCCAGTGATAAGCTGTTTGAGTGGTCAGAAAGAAAGTTTGAGACCAAGATGCTGGAGAAAGTATCTGTCGAGATTGCAATCAAACAAGTCACACTTTCCACTTTGGTAATAGAGGCCGAAGAATTAGTTGCAAATGCACATTCTTTGCTTACCAAACTTTGTAATGTAGAACAGTTCACTGAGGATAACCAATGACTGGTTGATCAACTACAGGAAGAACTCAAATCCACTAGTCAGTCCTTAAACGTGGATGCAGAAAATAGTTCCAAACATTATGCCAAGATCATGCATACACAAGGATGAATAGCCGAATTGATGGCTAATGATGGAAAGATTAGATCTCGCCTACTTTCTATGCAAACAATTTTAACACCTCACCTAGAGGCCATAGAGAGAAAGTTGGTAAAGGAAAAGGACTTAACTTAGAAGGATCTGAATCTGTCAATAGACAAGAGTCTAATCAATCTAGTTGTCGAGCTAGAAGTGTAGTCAGAAGTTTTAATTGTTGCTATCAGAGGATGGGAAACTGCACTACACATGGTTATGATGCTGCATAAACCATTTCTGGAGAAATACTTTCAGATTCCCACTCCATAAGAGATTCGTCATGTCAAAAACAAGGGGGAAATCAAATGACATGACATGAGAAAGGGAAGGTAACAAAATTTTGAATGTATATATATCTTAGGGGGAGTATTATGCTAATACTATGTACTTTTGTGAATACAAGTGTAATGTCATGACAAAGTGTTTTTTCCACTAATGTTAAAGGGGGAGATTGTAGATCTCTATAGTTTTGTTGACTATTAGTGACCCACACTTAGTCATTTATCTAGGCAATGATGGTCAGTCATCATTGCGACCAATTCATTATGTAAAGGCCGAAGTCATGTAATGTATACTTACTGAGCAGTAGTACTGCCGAGTAAACTTATGGTCACTATGTATTTTTTTGTATTATGTCGAGTCTAGTTTTTGTCGAGTCATATATGCAATGATTATTGAGTGACATAGATATCAACATATGCCAAGTACAGCATATGCCGAGTACAGTGAATGTCGAGTATCAGGAATTGCATTTTTCGAGTTAGCCGGGAATGACATATGTTTTTTTTCGCACAGTGATCGAGGTAAATCATTTTGGGTGACATTTATGTTTTGTATTTTATTTTTTGAGATAATTACGGAGGTGATTTTGCATCTATTTTGCAATCATTGATCCCTATGTAATACCTAGAGCCAATCAGAAATTAGTAAGGCTCAAGCGGCAAAAGGAATTAATCTAAAATGTAGATCTTGAATCATGAAGATGTTTTGTTGATTATATAAGGATAAGATCTAAACCCTAAAATGGAGTAGAGTGAAAGATAGAAAATGTGAAGGGAATGAGAAGAAAGGCATATTCAGTGCAGTGAAGTATTCAGACAGAATTCAGTGACCAAGCTAAGCAGTGAAAGGACATAATAGAGATAAAACTGATAGAAGAGATCAATACAATACAAAAAAGAGAAGATTTGTAATCTACATACAGTGCAAACTAAAAGATTAGATACTGAGACATTTTAACCAGTGTATCAGGGTAAATCTCTTAACTGAGTAGTCCTAACAGACTTTTTGTAATTTCTTAACCAAGTGCTTACTTTGTTGTAAGTTTCAAATCCTTTAGCAAGGTAGACTGTATAAGTCTTTTAGCTCTTAACAGGGCAAACCCCTCATAGGGTAGATCATGTTTTGATCAAATTTTGTAAGCCCTAACAAGCAAATTTATTACTGCAGTAGTGAAGATTTGTGGGTGTCAGCCCCACCCCAATTTTACCTTTCAAGGGTTTCTGGGTAACCAAAATTACTGTGTTATGAGTACTTTCATGGATGTTGTTTAGTATGTTAGTTATTTTGTTATGATCAAGTATTGTTGATGCTATGAAAATGTTTTATTCATATCAAAATGAATTAGTAGGTGATATCTGATCCACGCCCCCCTCTTAGTATCACATTTCCCAATTATACTTCCAACACAATCTTCATGTCAAAGGTTAATTAATGTAAGGCATTAGTGTAAACATCCATTGATTTGAGTTATTTTGTTAAAAAGACACACTTGTTTCATGTAATTTGACTCTGTATTCCTAAGATAGGCATCAATGTTATTGAGTAGCCCTTTCTTGATTTAGAAACAATCATTAAACAATAAATCCTTTAAATTTTCATGTTATTCTAGGAGTACATTAAGTTAAAATTGTTCTCAAAGATGGCAAATGTTTGATTTCCATGAATGAATCCAATTTAAGAGAGATCATACATTTCCTTGGTATATTTTCATTAAGAACCTATCTTTCATTCAAAATATTTGATCATAATAAGATGACATCAATGTATATTGTTAAGAGATACCCACCTAGGTTTTGTAGGACCTAAATAGAAGATAACAATTGTGTGTTTGTTTCTTATTAATTGGTCATTGATCCAAGGAATTAATAATTGAACTTGGATAATTCATATAATTTCTTTGGAAATTAGTTGGAGCAACCAACAACGTGATGAGCTTTTATTGTCTCACGATTAATTAGATCCCCTATGAAGAAGTGTAAATTTATAAGAACATGTTGCATGCAATCATGAAGTAAGAAAATCTATTCTTTGGTTATTTTTTGATTAAATAATATTTGAGTGTTCTAATTAAATAACCTTTTAGTGATTCTTGTTGATTTAAATTCTTAACATTTATTGATTACTATTCACAATCCTAATGACCTAAGATTTTCCTACAAAACACATGTCATTAATCACTCAACATAGGACTATTGGTGTGTATCTTGATTGAATGATGGTTATAATTATAAAATGATGGCCTCAAGACATGAAATTTAAACTTTGAAATGGAAGAGGTAGGCTAATAAATGTATTTTAGTTTAAAGATTCAATCATTCCATATGGCATAGTCCCAAGTTGGGGAATTTTATGAATATTGATAATCTAGACCAAGGAATACTATAGTGGTGGTTAGGTGTAGATTTAAGAGTGTTGATTAGTGAATGTGTTTAATCATTGTGGTTGTGCATCTATGTAATTTATATACAAAGTATTATAATATATGTGTAAAAATGCAAGGTATGCAATTTTAATCTCTTACATAATCTATGTTAAGTTAACATGTATTATTGTATACGAATATAAAAACCAAGTGTCTAGAGATATCACATAATCAACAAGTTACCAAAGATCACATTTGGTATCAAATTTGCAATATATGTATATACGGCTGGTAGCACCAAATATCTTCCTAAATACTTCTACTTTGTTTTCCTTATGGATTAATCAAATGGATCCTTGGCCTTAGACAAACAAATACAAAGTGTTTTAGTTTAGAAAAAAGTCATCTTTGATCCACTATAATTATTATAATTAAGAAAGCATGCATTCATCTCAGTAACTCCCTGGTTAGTCAGACACAGAATTAAGAGGAACACAGATACAAAAGGATATTAATCAGAACAGTATGATAAGGAACTTTGCATAATCAAATTGGGGAGCCTTTGATTTATATATGGTATCCATATTCATAACTACACAAGGAATCATCTTCCATTCATAGGTTACATAGCATAAGTTCATGGATTAAAGTATATGTTAAACACAACATTAGATTATTATTGGAACTTGGCCATTCATATGTATTTTATCAAGAATCCAAGAAATTTTCCCCATTTCCTAAAGGTAAACAGACTAAGGGACATTAAAAATGGCTACTTGGGTGTAGTCTTGTGTGATCATGGTGACGAGTGAGGTCCAAGGGTGCAGGAATGATTGTGGCAAATCAAGTGCGTTATGGTGAATAGAAGTGGCTTACGGATACCAATGGTCTACCTACTATCAACATGTGTTTTAGAGTTGGATTAAAAATAAAGGTGGGTGAACATCTTCATAGCATACACCTAAGTGGGAGATGAAACCTTCCCTAATACACAAATACTTTAGGAATTATGGTCCATCTCCCACTCCAAATCACTCCTATGAAAGTGCCCTACTCCTTTGCCTGTTTCCCTAAAACTGAAACTGTTGCTCTATAAGAAATCACAAGAATCTCTACATCAAATATTGAGTATTCAAAATAACATACAAGAATGAAGAAGGGTGTCCATAAACCTCCCTCCCTTATTGCATAAAATAAAATCTTCAAAAATAGAATACCAACAATGGATCTCTTTATTTAGGGCACAATTACAGGTTTAGTTAGGGAACACTTATAGGTTGTCAATTCAAGGCGTTTGTGGCCCTCCTTCAGCTCTTCTTTGGTGTGTAATGGTGCTGCTCTACCATGCAACATAATGAATTGAAATGAAACCTTTTTTTCAAGTTCGTAGGAAATGTTGGTTGAAAATCCACATCAAATGTACTAGTGCTATGATTATGAGAGAAATCACTACATAATGTTTGAAATTTTTTAACATGAGTCAATGGATCACGCTTACCATTGTAAGTCTCTAAATGATGAATTTACATGTATTGAGGAATAAAAGCATGAATGATGTCTAAGGACAAAGGACTAGCAATGTCATTTAAGTAGGAATTTTAAACTTGGATTGAGTCATGGAAGCAATTTTTTGTTGCAAAGATGAAATAATTTGATCCAAACTATTGATATTAGATTTAGTAGAAAGAGTGGTAGGAGATATGTGTGAAAGGTTTGGACCATTATGAGAAATGGAAGGAATGATAGAATATGAAAAATGAACATTGTTGTAAGTGGAAATGGAAGAAGGTAAGGACACGCATGGAACACTTGAAGAAGGAGGAATAATAGGATTAGGAATGCTAACATGTGTAGGATATTTGTTTTGAATGGTTATGAGAGGTCGAGAATAAGTAGACACACTAGGTATTGAGGTAGGAATAGGAATAGAGGTCTCAACACTAGTGGTGGGTGGAATGAAACATAATTCTTGGGAAAAAATTATAATAGGCTTGAAATTGTTATCAATGAAATAAGAGATTATGCGCAAGATGTTAACACCATGTTCGTCATTATGAATTATCTTCCTCAAACCCTCTATTACAAACATGACCTTGGCATTGGAGTTCTCTTGTCCTAACCATTTCTCAAAATTTCTAAAGTCATAGGAAATTTTTTGGACCTACATAGGAGGAACTCTTAAGGTCTCATCTTCAACATGAGAAAAGTAGGAAGATTTGTTCTCAATAATAGGAGGAATGTCATTAGTAGTCATGTTGGTTTCATCAAGATTCCTACGAAAAAAAAGTGGACACAAAATCAAAGGAACCCATAAGTCCATGACTTCTCCTAACTGAAATTCTATTAGTAGGACTCAATGTAATAAAAATCATGCAAAATAAAATGAAAGACAGATAGATCTAATGTAAATATGAATTTTGAAAGAGATATGCAAACATTGATCAAGTAAGCACAATAATACATGAATGAAAAGCACATCTAACCATCAAACCAAACATGAAGTTTTTATGCATACAATGTAGTAAATGCAATGATATCTAACCTCCAAAATCAAAAGAGAAAATTTCATAAGTTGGGTTCACCAAGATGTACAATAGGAAAAGGGAAGTAATGGAAAAAGGTAGATCACTGCTCCTTTTCAAAGTTGCACATTTGAAAGGAAGATGTCCCAATAGGCTCAAGTGATGACCAAAGAACTGCATGAGCCAATGATCCTTCACTAAATATGTAAAATTGAAATAGGAAATGATAATCAGATAAGAAATTCAAATTAGGAAATATCTATATGTGCCTAGAATCAAAATAGGAAATAGTTGTACTCCAAATATGAATATCAAACAAACGAAATCTTGAAAATGCCTATAACTATTGTTCTAAGATCCTAAAGTTGTAACCCATCTTCCAATCAAATATGAGCTAGATCTGGTTGGTATAGGGTGGCTGAAAATTTTTGTACCTAGGTACAATGTATTTGAAATGTTATGTACCCTGAGTTTTTTCCTAAAACTTGTAGGGATGCTCCCACTATTTTTGATCTATCTGAAAAAATTGTATTGCTCTGTAACTTGTTCCTGCACAAAAAATATAGGGAAAAGGTTCGATAAAAGGGGTTTTCCTTGTTCAAACCCTTGTTTAGGAATCAATCTTGAAAATGAAATAAAATTGTATAAAGGAAGTATGTAAAAAAGGTAAACTTTTTATTCACCTTGCATAAAACCTCATGGACGGATGTAGAAATTTCTCAATACCCATGAAGATGTTTGAATGTAATTAGAATCAAGGAGTTTATGTATTGAAATGTAGAATAGGAATCAAGTACTTCTTCACAAATATATGGATCTATGAGTACCACTCCTAGATATTCAATATAGATATGCTTGATAATCACTTGTAATGAATGAGAGATTAATGCAGCTGGAAGGAATGATCTTCTTGCTTGATTGAGAATTTATCTACTTGGTCATCATGGGAGAGAAAATTTCTTTGATGGAGAAGATTGCCTTGGAATTAACTTGAATGAATTGAAGAAAATAGATCTTGGATGTTTGCCTTTAAATCTTGAATCCAATTGCTCAATTGCTCTTGATTTCTTGAATACTTCTTGATCATGAATACTTGAGGATCATAATTGATATCAAAATGAGGAGAGATAGAGTGTTTATATACTTTATCCATCATTTTGAGACTAAAAAATAAGAAAGGTCGACCATGGGATCTAATTTCCTACCAAGACCTTGACATAGGGCTCCAAGTCGAATTAGGGCCAAAAAGTCTAGGTACAGAATGTTTGAAACATTTTATACCTAAGTATGAAATATTTGAAATGTTCTATACCTAGGACATTGATCCCAAAATTTTAAATGGGTTTCAAGATGGTGGAAAAGATGTAGAAAAAGAGGAATCAGGTTGCCAAAATCATGCATAATGGACATTAGATCTTTAAATCACCAAAATGGGGCCTAATAGAGTATCCAATTATGGGTGCTAACTTTTTAGGATTGTACACTATCATATGTCATTCTTGAATCATTTCAAAAATCATGACACAATTTATTTCTCGTTCTTTCTTCTCTACTCTTTGGAGAATTATGTCAAGGAAGTTTTTGAGACCACCAAGAATTAGGGAAATAAGCCAATACCCCTGCACCAAGGTCTTATTCTCAGGCTTTATCACTTTCACCTTGCCCTTTTTCCTCCCAAACCTATCACTATTGAGGGGGATGCTATCTCTAGCACATCCCCTCGGTCTGCTAGAATCATGGATACTCTTGGTCCAAGAAAGAAAAAATTTCTAAAAAACCCTTCTTTGAGAGCCCGCAATGGTTCCCCTGATACCCCTCCCAACATTGGTACTAAGGATAAGTCTAAGGAGAATAAAAGAAAAGATCTTTTTATAAAAATGAAGGAAAAAGCTCCAAAAAAAGCTAAATATACCATTCGGGAGATTGACTCTGACATTGAAGCAACAAAGGAAACCAATACCCCTAGTTGGCCTATGAGACTTGCCACACAACTTGTGAGAAAATTGGAAAAAATTGACAGAGGATAATGAGTTAGATGAGGGAGGGGAGAATGAAAATGATGAAAAATAGGAAAAAGAGAAAGATGTCGAGAGGGGGGTTTTCTCTCATATAACTACCAACTCTTCCCATGTCTCTAAGAGCCTCACAATAGAACCCTTGACCTCACCCAAAACATGGTGCTTGAGGAAAATGTTAAGTCGCTTGTAATAGATAAGGGCACTACTGTTATGAGTGTAGAGTGTGACAAAGGTGAGGCCACTTTGGAGGAGCTGAATAAAATCAAGAAAAGAATTGCAGAAGCTTCAAGATCTCTTATGCTTTGCATTTAAATTTATGCATATCTCGAACACTACTTTATGTCTGGTACATAAGAAAACACTTGGTGAGGATGACAATGGGGAAGAAAACTACAAGGAGCTCTACAAATTCCCCATGAAGGATTGAGCAATGAGGATGCTCAACAAGCCATGCAAGCATAAGGAATTCCATGGATTTGGTCCCCTTTCTTTTTTATTTTGATATTTTTAGTGGCCCATGTGGCCTTATTTTAAACTCTATTCTTATTATTGTGATTGTTATGTATTATACTAGCAGTTTACTTGTTTTTTAGTATGACCCTAGGTGGCCTTGTTTAAAGACTTTTATTACTATGTTGATCAATACCATAGATGTTTTTAGTGTTGGTAGTGAATACCGTGACCATAAATTCTAGTTACTTTTTGTTGTTTTGAAGGTTGTTTGATTGTTTTTGATACTATGTTAGTATGTTGTTAGTATATTAAAAATGTTAATCTATTGACAGAGGCCTGCTAGGTTGTTGTATTAAAGGGACAACACCCTAATTTTGTTGCTTTTAATATCAAAAAATATATTAATATAATTATTTTAGGTTATGGAATAAATAATTTATTACAATTATAAAAAAAAACTAGTATATTTAAACTAATATAGATATCTTAAGTCATCCATCTTAAAACATTTCTCATATTATTTTGTAATTATTTTATTTTATCTGATCTCATTTTAGAACTATTTTATTTTATGTTCCCATATTATTTTATAATTATTTTATTTTATGTTTCCATATTATTTTATAATTATTTCATTTTATTTTACTACATAAATTTTTATTATATTTACATTGTTTAATCTTTGTTGATAATATGTTTATTTTATTTTGGATGTGACTTTTAGTTTTGATTTTGTAAAAACTACCATTAATTATTATGGTCATTCTAATTTTAAAATTCATTTATTTGTATCTTATTTTTTTATTTATATCTTGATATGTAATGACTCTAGAAATTTCTATAATACATGTTGTCAAGACTCAATATGATATATTTATGGACCACATTAAATTTTTATCTTTCATGTTTGAAATCATACTCTATGATGCAATGCACCATCAAAATGAGCTGGAGCAAATTTAAAGTAAGAGGTAACAATTTTTGTACCATGTCACTACATGTTACTCCTTTCTACCATTATGAATTATCTCTACACATTAATAAATATATACAGATATGTGTTTAATTCTAATGTAATTAGGGGAAAAGATCTAGTGGTTGCCCACCTTAACTCTGTGCTCCCTAAGCTCTCAAACAATAAATCAAAATTTTAAAAGATTTTCTCCTATGGATTTATGAGCTAACAAGTTGTTATTGTACAAAGGTCCAAAAATGGTCATTTGGAGGTGTAACTTATACGTAGTATTCATAGACACCCCAATAACCATGTGTTATAACCATGAAAAAAATTGCACAATTGCTCTAACACATATTCCTCCAACAAATATTTCCACCAATGCTTATGCACAAATACATTAATAATTGTACATTAGGATCAAAAAAAAGTTGCACAATTTTTTGAATTAAATATTGAGTGGTTCATTATGGAAAAGGACCCAGACTTCTTAAAATCATATGTGCAACTTTCAAATCACTCCAATTTTTGTACATAGCGTACTTATCAAGTCCTTTGCTTATAACTAAGGTTTTAGGGCCACATCATCAAATATGATGCCAACATGAGCATGCTTTTGGCCAAGGTGTTCAAAACAGTCCAAGGAAAAAGATACCTATGCACTATGTTATATTCATGCAATGATGCCCCATCACATGATTCATTGCTTTTTAGAAACAAGGGATACATTTCATTCAATTGTGGTAGTCATCATCAACAATAATGACTGTAAAGGCACAACTATTTGTACAATATTGTCAAAAATATTGAACATGAAATTAACAGGCTCAATTATATATTAAAATATTAAATTTTCATATATTGTTTTAATAAATATATTAATTGAAGGATTACATGTACGGAAATGTTCTTTTATATTTGAACCATATGACTTGGCTAGAAAGAAACTTGTGTTATCACAGGGGGGGACTAAACGGCGGGAAATGAAGCTATTATAGCCGTACGTGCACGGTTGTCCTTGATTTTGCAAGGCATAGGCAGTGGGACCCATTGAAATTATTAATTAAAATTTAAAACTTACCAAATTAAAATTATTATTTTGATAACATAGGCTCTTCTGTCGCCATTAATGCACAAATTCTGTTTTCTGGATTTTACTGTTTAGGGGATTTCAACTGCAGAGTTCTGTTTAGGGTTCTATCCAACAAGATTCTATATTGCTTGAAATCCAATCTTTCAAGGCTTCATTGCTAGGAATTAGATGTAATCTGGAGGACACTTGAAAGAGGCTCTGTTTTAGCATGTCTGTAACTATGGGATTGTGCAGTTAGCTGTTTCAGAAGAGTTTCGTGGGGTTTCCTTAGTGGGACTAGGCCTGTTTCACCATCTCCCAAAGGCCCACAAGGAGCATTCTGTAAATATTTAGGGTTTATGATGCTCATACCATGGAGCTAGTAAGAGTCACAACATCAAGAACAACAAAATTGAAGATACTTACAATTTCTTTGATGAAATTGGTGTCCTGATCAATTCTGCAGGACTAATCACCATGCCCATCAGAGTAGCAGCCCTGTGGTGTACAAAACCTCAAAGGCTATTGGTAACAAGAGTTGCAGGTACAGTTTAGGAAAGTTGGAAAAGCCATTTAGCCCTGTAGCAGGCAGCAGTCCTGAATAAGTTTGTAGTGCGTCAGAGCATAGTAGCAATCAATCTCTGAGCTATGGCGTCGTATGTGCAAAACAGAGTAAAAGTGCAGGTCTGCTAGTACTGACTAATACAGAGACAAGGAGCACCTTCAGGCCTCGTTTGTTCGCTTTAGGAATTTTGGGGATAGGAATGAAGGGGACATTTTGGGCTCAGGAAGCTGTTCTTTGGAGTTTGGAGCAGGACTCAGTAGCCGAGGGGAATCATGGAGAACGCCTATTGCATTTTTCAGAAGAGTGAAAACACAAATGGGTATCTGTCTCTTGGCATGTTTTGCCACAGATGAAAGATCAGAGTCAGGAAAGGATTTTTACTTTGAAGCAACCAGGAAACATAAGCAGTTGAAAGATGATGAATATGAATGTTTTGAGAGTAGTGATATTGCTATCAGGATTTAGCTGATTTATGTTTCATGATAGTGTTTCATGAGAACCTATCTTTCATGAGAATAAATGGAATACTTAGTATTCATTGCATCTAGGTGATGCTCATAGAGATGAAGTATTGGGCCTTCCCTTCTTGGGAGGTCGCTCATCCTAGTACTTCTCCAACTCAAACAAGTTTAACTATGAAGTTTCCTCCAAGGTTAAACCCACTTAACTTCGCAAAACATTTAGCAAGTATTGTACCTAATGTACCATTCATTATAAAGCACCTTTAGCTCATCAATTGATAAGTAGGATTGAGAGAGCACACTCCTTAAATATTTTACTTTAGATGATGATGCAATGGATGCCCAAGATTCTATTGAATTGCCTGAAACTTGGCTCTGCTCATGGAATGCAGAATTCCGATGGGTAACTTGTAAATCTGCTGAAAATACAAGCATTTTTTAGGAACCTTTTTGTGGAATATATATCTCCCAAGAGGGTTCTTGGAAGAATTGTGATCTCTTTAATATCACTGTTATGTAGAGGATAATGCAAAGGAATAGGAGTTGAAGATGAAAGGACTCAACATGACCCAAAAATAAAATATCACAAATTAAAGCACTGAGAGATACGCAACCCAACTAACAATACCATATCTGGAACAACAGAGAATTCTGGACCACTGTCAAACATAAACATCACTGAAAACCTCACCACATCACATTTTCCGGAGCAACAGCCTCTGGACGAACAAATCCACAAAACCACATTTGTAACATATCAAAAATACTAAGCACATTCGAATCACCAAGACAGTATGTTGCCATCAATGACAACCATATTGACATATCAATAACTGTGCAACAATAATAACAACTAACACATCAACAAGAAGCTCCCCCTTTCAACTTTCAACATCCTATTCCTTATAAGGAGACAACATCCTACATGTTATTTTCTAGCCTTTTATAGCCGGCCTTATGATCCAAATAAGCTTAAACTCTCTGTCAAAGGGCCATCTGAGAGCACAGTATCCTGGATGTTTATTTGCTCTTTGAATTAATGTTGTTTTTATTGAAAAATATGCATTATTTTTTATGTTAATCTAGACAGCCTACATTTATTATACATAAAACAAAGATAGAAACATGAAAATAGAGCACATATTGATTGAGACAACACATTTACCTTGAAGAAACCCTAAAATGACAAACACCATTTCACAACACCCTCGAATCAACATGGATTGAAAAACCCAAGGCAAACAGAATTTGAAGTCTCGTTTATGAAAACGTAAACATAGATAGTTAATTCAACAAATTAGACATCCTATTAGAGAATTTTGTAATTACAATCTTGTAGTACTTTTTAAGGTTATATAGGCACTAATTTTGCACTTGAGGCAATTTTAAGGAAAAAAAAAACTTAAAAGCATTTTGAAATGCTATGCTACTCATCCCCATAAATTTTGAATAGCTTGAAATTCGGGGTTGAATTTTTAAGTTTGAACAAATAAGTGAGTTTAGCTAGTTTATCATGTCTTTACCTTCAATTTCAAGTTAAGCAATGAAGAAACTATGATTACAATATTATTAAGGTTTCAAAATTAATAATTAAATGATCAATAATATTTATGAACAATTTTTATTTGAAAAATTAGTATGCTATTTTGAATGATAAAAGAAGGAGAAGAAATATGTCATTTATCTTCATGCTTTTTTTTCAGTCTTTTTTAAGAAAAATTGTGACTATAGTAATGATATTGAAAAAATCAATTTGAACAATTAAATTGCCACAATTATCTTTCAAAAGAAAATTAAAATAGTTTAATATTATTTATTTAGGTGTTAAATAGTGGACTTAATATATGAATAGTTGCAACAATATTATTGTTTGTGAAAGATTTTAAATCATATTTCTTTTGCATATATACAATTTTTTCCTAAATGATATGGGATGGTACATTTAAGACAAATCTTGGTTATTAGTATTTTTTTAATGTTTACACCAAATGTGAAAAGTTTTGAATTGTCTCTCCTCCCTATCTAATGTCAATGTACATTCTTCATTTGATTATTAAAAAGAAAGTGGGTTCAAATAGTTTTTAGCACACAAAATTGTTGATTGGGAAGTTTTTGATGTATTTTTTTTCACATTTAGATTGTGAACAATAATGCTAGTGAATTAATTTTAATTTATTTTTTCATTCTCATGTTATAAGAAACATATCATAAATATTACAACAATAATATAATTTGTTCCTACAACATTCTAATTTGGGCTTTTCTCTTGTGACCTTTTTAAAGTTTTCTTGGGACAAGAATATCCACCCTCAAGTTTCAAGGGACAATTAGGGCCTCCCCATTATCCATTCCTAATTCTCAACACCAATTATCTGCCAATGATACAAATGATGATCAATTTTCTTTCAACAGTTATTCTAAAATGTTTCTTCTTCAAGCTTTCCTACTAAGCATGTGTACAAATCTAGTATCCCGCTAGATGTCAAATTTTTGGGATGTGTATCAAAAGGAATCATCTGAAAGTTATGGAATTCTATTGTTGAAAGAATCGGTTAAAAAATGGACAATTTCTTATTGATAAGTTCTCACTTAGATCTAATATTAACATAGTAAGAAAATGAATTTCTATTGCATGGAAATTCAAAGGTAATGTTCAAGTTTGTGTCATGTTTGAGGCAATGTTTCTCCTCCCTTTTTAACTCAAAGAACTTAGAAAATTTCTCAAATAGGTTCCTTAGTTGCTCCCACTTGGATTCACCTCCATGGATTCCTCTTGAGTTCTAGGATGAGGAGGTGCTAAGAAGCATTAGTAAGTCCTTTGAGTACTTTTTAGCCATTGACAATGTGATAAAAATAGAGAGCATGTTTGCTTTTGCTAGAGTTTACATAAATGTAGAAATTAATATGACCCTCCCTAGATTCATTGCAGTAGGAAAAAAAATGGAATTGGGTGCAACCCATTTAATATAAAAACTTGAAGCTTCATCGCCAAAACTACCAAAAAAATAGGGAAACTCTTTAATAAATAACCTAAATTGTCAAACCTTAAGGCCCCAATGTTGGAGTAATTTGGACAAATTATACAATAACTTATATAATTAGGTGCTTATTATTTTATTCACTTAAGATAAACTTAGGTATTTTTCCCTTCTATTAGTTAGGTTGATAATATCTTATGATGACACTTGGCAATGACTAATTTAAATTTTATTTAGGGTTTTCATCTAGAGTTTCATTCATCCTTTTCATAAGAATTCATTCTTTTATTGTGAAAAAAATTATACATCATGGCACCGAAAATCTCCAGGTGTACCTGACACTCTAGGAAGGAAGCTGAAGATGTTGAATGTATCATGGTGATGGTCAAAGAAGATACCATGTGGAGGTGCAATGCAGTTCAGAAAGATGTAAATAATTGATAAGTGGACGTCAAGTATGAGCTATTGGAAGATGGTGTATATACTTATACATAGATAGCTTCTGAACTTCTGACTTAGATACTATAGTTTCAGACTTGAACATAATACCTTGTTGATACAATTTACTATGTATATGTCTCTACGTACTTTACTTATATATTCATGGATATATAGTAATATGGTATAGGTTATAGTTTTTCCTTTTTTCTTATGATGAGTATGAAGTGATCCTATATTTAAAACTAGAGTAATCATGGCTTCTTCTATTTCAACTAATAGATTAAACTTCAAAGGTATAGTCTTTACTTATCTCTCATCTAGCAGATTTTAGCTCCTTTATGTAGGAACCATGGTTACCCTTATGAATCCCATGGCCCAGAGAATCAGTCTACATTCGAAGGAGATGGATCAAGTAGGAGAATGAATATGGCTCTCAGTGAACTATGAGATGTTTCTAAGTAATCCCATTATTGCTCGCAAGATCCTATTATAGATAACAGTGTATCTCTTTCTCTGCATATCTTTATAAATAGTTTCCCAGTGTATGCATAGTTAGAGTTGAACTTGTAGGACTCCATAGACTCTGGTCAGTAGGACATCTTGGTCTATGGTTCTTAATCAACAACATAATATTTTCTTTATGAATTTCTTACCTTAGTTGTAAGGGTCTTGCAAAGTATGGAGGCTTGCAAACAAATATACTGATTCCTGCTGTATATATTTAACATTATTATGTTTAAATGTGACAACAACACAATGGTTTCCAAGAAAGTAGTAGTTTGCTAGATATATACTTTGGTTACCCTCATCTATATATGTCTAATCTGACAGGTCGTGATTTGAATGCTCTACGCATATAACGAATTTGCAACTAGGTATTCACTCAACTTTTGTGTCCTTATGTTAAAGATTAGGAAAATAAGGTCGTTTCTCCATCAATAAGGTGCTTTTAGGAAGATTTTCATCTAAAAATAGATTATATTAGATCACAGGAGGGAAGATTAGACGAACATATATATATTTATACAAACAAACCTTTTTGACATTGGTCACTGTATTATCTATATTTAGGTAACGCTTCGGCTCCCTATTAGAAGGTTTAGCAGTTGTTAGAAGAGACACTTGGTATTTTATCAACCCTTGGAACCCAACAGTTTAAATAATCCCTATTAATACCCTGGGTTCATAGCTCCATATCCAACTGTAGTCTCCATAATCGATAGCATAGGATAACATGGAGTTTTCTACTATACTCACTTGCAGCAGGGGCCAATTGGCTTTCGAAGGAAAAATCAAGCCTAAATATGTCAAAAAGATGCTTAGGGATAAGCAGCCCCTCATTAGAGCTATCCTTCGTATCCTAGGCAAGGAATTTATCAACTCTGCTGATAAAACCAAGACTCTTACCAATATTACCTCCCATTTTCTTTCAGTCATTTCTTCATTGGACATTGATGAATAGGTATTATGGAGCCTCTGTCACAAAACTTTTTTAAAAAGATTCCTGGGCAACCTCAAATCAGCTATACATCACCTTAAAAGGAATACTGTCTACAGAGACTATGATGCTTTTCCTATCTATCTGCACTCACCCATCACAAACACTAAGGAGATAGAAGACTTCAAAGAGGTAGAAGACATAGCCAAGAGAAATACTCTCTTTTTGATATATCACCTGCGTATACTTAAACCCGAAAAGGGAGACTGGTTCTACACATACTGGCATCTAGATAAAGTAGGAACTTCTGATTTGGAATACCTTGAAGAACTGGAACCAGGGAATTTAATTGATCTCTGGTTGGATGAAGGTATAAAACATTAATAAAAGGATTTTCCTAATAAAATATGAACTAATTTGGAGAAATCCCTTTAGTGCTTTAATAAATTAGGACTTTTTTTTACTTCCCCATCTGGATTGCTACAACAATGTTATTAATGCTAGCATCCTATTTTGGTCACAATTACTTATCATCCTCTCTCTTTAATTAGGATGCCCCTATCTACACCACTAAGCAAGCATCATCCCTGGCAAAATTTTCTACCGCCAAAATGGGGCATTCACTATGGATAGGTAAAATTCAGTGGTTTGATCCTAATTGCATAATAGACAAATAGTATGGTGCAACTTAAATGAGGAAAAGTCTGTACTTTCAAGGATGTCTCCATGAATACTCTGTTTTATTACATTGAGGGATAATTAAGAACTAAGATCATATCTTGCCCCTTTTCCTTTGAATACAATAGCATACAGTTTATAACTAACCCTCTAACATTTTACCTTAAGGAATTTTCTGAGTCCCGTAACAGTTGGATCATAAATTAGTCTTGTAATCTATCTATTGCTAGGATTTCTGTATGGTTTATCATAGTTTTTTTTTATAACTCTATTAGGTAATCTTTGCATGTCTTTCCATCAATGGAATCCTGATCTTATTATTTGTAAACTTAACGTACTTCGAATTACAGAAATAGCTCCTTTCTTCACTAATTACTTGTTAGCTTTCAAGTAAGCTGTAATATACTATAAACCTTTAATTAGGGGAACACCTTAAAGTAGCATTATTGTATAACTTGAATGATATAGCATTCTAGTAGAATCTTTGTTTAGACATGACTAAGTGGCCTTAAGATTATTTCAAAATATAGAGTAAGATGGTTTCTCTTTCTTGATATTTAAAGGCTTACGAAACTCATGGTCAAGCATATTTTCCCTATTCTGTAACATTCAACAACATAAGGATTTCATTAGATTTTATTTCTAAAATAAGTATGATGTACTAACCATATGGTAAGCTTTTTATAGATGCTGCATCTAGTATTTTTTGTGTATACAGGACAGTTGAGATAGGAAATTAAGAGGTTTCGAGTACTTCATACTAGTACTTCAGAGTTACATCAACCTCACCAGCTTTCACAAGAATAAAATATCAAATTTTTTATCAGGAGGTTGCATGTCTAGCAACCATTGTAAATGAGGGTATGCCCTCGTAATATTGTTTGTAATTTTATCTCCGGACTTAGGTCCCGGGCTAGACTAGAGGTTTTCTTCTCTATTCTTTCCTACCAGTGCCCACACAGAATAGAGCTCTGTATTATATCTTTTCTATGTTAATAAAATTCTTGGCCTAGGCCTTTTACCGATAAATAAAAAATAAAAAATTATCAAGTTCTTGAACAAATCGTTCTTGTTTGATCTCCATTTATGACAAGAGTTATTCATGGAGATGATTCATGGGCTTGTGGGGTTGAAAAAAAAATTCTAACATGGTACCAAATTCCTAAATCTACTAAGTTCCTGTAATGCCCCGCCAGGGAACCCAGGAGAACTTAACCTAAACATGCTACTAAGTTTGCAAAATAATTTTTTTTAAAATAGTTAACATACAAGATAAACATCAATGTGGAAGCAATTACCATTTACTCACGATAATACAATAACCAACACAAGTTACAACTCTCAAGGGTTCCTTGACGAATATTACTTTAACACTAATTAATTAATTTAGATTAGGTACAAATACAATTCTCATATAAACAAATGAAGGATAAAACAACATCACATAGAAGATGACATAAATACAACTGGTACCATAAGGCATCCATAAATCTACATCCACTGCACATGTCACAGGGTATGTAATACAATAATCAAAAAGAGGTACACATGCTATCTCTAAATATCTGATACAAAGATACATGGTCACAAGAAAGAAGATCAAGAAGAAGATGAGTACAACTTCAACAATGAAGATCAAGAAGGAACAACTGCTACAGGGATCATTCAGCACTGGTGCACAAACGTCAAAATCTTAAATGGTAAAAGAATCACTACCACCCGACCTCGTGAACCTAAATGGTCCACTCCCACCGTGCTGAGGAGATAACAACAGATCCCACTCGAATAACAAACATCAAACAGATCAAGCTAAGGAAAGGATCCTGAAAGCTTTCTAACTCAAGGTGAAAAAGTAATAATGCCATGAAAGACTCACTAATCCAAAGGTAACCGACACATGTAGGATAACTAGACTATGCATAGGAAGGTGTCATCATGTACATCTAACCCTTGAGTCTCGTCCTGGTAATCTTGCTGGATCCCGGCACCCAAGTGACCATACACAGCATCAATGACCTTTCATACAGACGAAGTCATCAACTATGCCAACTCATCCCTTAAAAGGGGACTAGTCATCTTCTCAATACCATCTTAGTCTATACTAGCACTAACGCCTGGGTGAGGACCATACCTTATTAGGTTCATTTTAATAAAACTCTCAATGTTATATTTAGTTATCACTTGATTAAGATACTTAACAATAAGTGATCCTGGCAGCCACTTGTGGGCCCCGACGCTTATTGCAAGCCACCTCCTACTACATATCCAGGTAAACTACCCTAGGCTCACAGATCTCACATAGATCAATCAGGTACACAATCCAGGTAATCCCAAATCTAGTTTCACACAACAAGAACTAGAAATGATTACAAAGGCACCAAAGTAGAACACAAAACATCATGAGCCTATATGGTCAAATCGGGATATAAACGGATCTCATAAACGTATCAAATAATATACTGAAAATACGAACTCCAGACACATACCCTGGCCTCTATCTTCCCCTTAGGTCCTCTAGTGCCCCAAAATAGATAAAGCAAAAGACAACACTCTAGGCACGAAGAAGACACAATGCATCATACAAAATTGGAAACTAATTTCATAAACACTTTAATTTCCATATTGAAACATAATTGAATTTAAGTACAGAATTTCATAAATATACTGAGATAAACTAATCATAAACATAAAGATAATAGCATAATTAAAAGCATACCCTAAAAACATCCTATAGGTTCATCAGGGCAAAAACGCCCAGTTTCAGTAGAAACATAACACCTTCAATAATTCATTTGACATTATGAACATAAATGATCACAACTAATTACTTTTCTTTTATGCATAAAAGTATACCCTAATTAACCTGTACACATATAGATGTCACATCTGAATGTTAACACATCAGGTCTAATTTAATTTATTAGAACATAAATTATATAATTTAATAATCTATTTCTAAACAGTTTATTAGCCATTAAATTTCAACCAAACGTGCAATATAACTATAAGTATTTATTTAAACATTAGTGTCTAAATAAACATTGATCAATAATAATAAAACCTAATTTAAAAAGTTATTAAATTAGTCTTACATAATATTCATTTCAAACTACACTTGAAAACCATTTATCAAACTAAACAAACTAATTTGAAACACAAATTATACTAACTTATAAATAAATTAATTTACATACTAATTAAATTATAAGTTAAATAAATAACAAAACAAATTAATTATAAATTAAATGAGTTATAAATTAATTGAATAACTATTAAATAAAATTACAAACCAAATTATATAAATAACAAAATTTATTTTAAATAAAACATAAAAATAAAAACTAAATTAAAAAAACAAACTCTTACCTTTTTGGGGTGTCGTGGGGGCCACAGCCATCTCACACGCTGCCCCCAAGGACTGTCACAGCAGCCTTGGCTGTCATGCGCAACCTCAGCTGTCACGGCAGTCCAAGCTGTCGTGCGTAGCCCTTTGAGCTACCGTGGGGTTGTGGGGTGGGACCCCCGCCCCGCTAACTTTATTAATTTAATTTTTTTAAAATTGTTTAATAAACCAAACCTTTTCAAAAACAACTTAATTTTATTTTCAAACAATTTAATACATTTCTATTTAATAAATGACTTAGCAAATATTTATTTATTTTTAGCATACAAAACTAACACTTTTTTATTTTTTTTAATTTTTTTTTGAGAGGGACAGGCTTATTTCTGAAAATGGAAATAAAGACCTGTACATTCTTTTTCCAGAAATGTAAATATGGACAAATCACACACTTTGATAGCATATTCTATTCTTTTTCTAACCATTATTTTCCTCTTAACATTATTGTTTCAAATAAACAACCAATTAAAACATAGAACACTAATTCTTGTCTTTTCTATTATATATTTTTTATTGTACATTTTTACAAAGAATTTTACAGAGAACATATTTTTTTACCTAGAATGCATTTTCTCTTACCAAAATTGTTTTTTCTAAACAACCCATTTAATAAATTTATTCAAACTATAGAACTAACAATATAGAGATTGATTTTTCATTTTCTTAGAGTTCTAGGATGAGTTTTTAATCCAAAATCGGATAGCATAACCCTACTGTGCCAAGTTTGTATAAAAATTACAAAGTAGCAATCCTATGAGCTTTCTAAACCCCAAATTGAAAGCATATATAGAAAACAGATCTATATCTACAAACTGAAACAAACATAGAGAAATTACAGAAAGAATTACTGATGAATTCACAAGAAAACTCCACAAATCCCTACCTCAAAATTCCAATGCTAAATACTGAATAAGAAGGCCTGTAGAATGCTGAAACCCTCAGATCTAACAACTGAAAAGCTCCACCTGCAGATCAGAATCACAATGCATACAATCCCTGAACCCAGATGCAAACAACCTTTACCCAGAAATCCAAACACACACACAAAATGCTCAAGAACACAAAGTAATCTTCAAAAGAAAAATCTCCAAAAGCTCTCTCCAAAGTTCTCCAACAACCTGATGAAAGCCAAAATGAATGCAAACTCTCTCTCTATTTGGAAATCAATTCCACCAATCAAGCAAAACCCTAGATGACTCACAAAGAACTCCTAATCAAACTCTCCCACTTTTGTTGAGAGAACATACTAATTAATAATTAAAAATAAATATAATTGTGCACAACTCAACTTAGTCTCCTAAAGACAAGTTGTCACCATTTTCAAACAAATCACTTTCAAATTCAATAAAGCACATGTTAATAATAAAATCTACTATTAAATAATTCAATATTCCTAAAATCATTAAATCATGCAATTTAATAATTTAACATCTAATGAACAATACTAAATTATATTTTCACATAATTAATTAATTAAAACCATATATCCTAACATTTGATTTTTAATTAATTAATAATCATACAATAACATAGGACATAAACTTAATACTATTTTCTAATATAATATTAATTTCCCAAATACTCAAATATTTAACTTTAATTTAATTTCCTCAATTAAATCCTAGGAGCATATTTAATCATTAAATTTCAACTATGCACCTAACATTGATAATCACATAAAATAATCTATATAAACATAAATCGACTATAATCATTAAATGAATAATCAAATAAAATCACTCACATAACCACAAATCAACTGAAGCCAAACGAGATAAAATCAAACAAAACCAAAACAAAGCAACACCGGAAAGGGATCCACGAACTTTGCCAACCTGACAAATTCAGATAGGATAAAGAGATCGATACTTATCCAACAACTAGGATAAATGGGTTTGGGTTAGGGTTTTGGACCCGTGTTATCTCCCCTCTCTTACCATCTGAGATATTGCGATAGGGCATGCTCATCCTGACAATTCAAGGAAGACGATGCCCGGTACCTACGAACTTGCATACAACACTCGCATGTACATACATATATAAATATTTAACAGACAATGGCGGGGATCAGCCAATCATGTGGATCTCGCAAGCAAGTAACTACGACTCCGTCCCTCAACCACATCAAGCACGTCAAACAAAAATGTAAAGAAAAACACATCAACCATACACATGCAAGTATGGGGTCAGTGAAATCATAAGCATTGATGATTTCCTAACATATAATCTAACATCCTAGAGTAATCATAACATTAATAAAATTAGACTAGGGGTAGGGGTACTACATTTCCTATCCAAATTCTTGAGAGATCAAGCATTGAGATAATTTTATTTGCACTTTAGGCTCAAACAAAGGTTGTAATTGCGTTGGTAGCATGTCAAAACCTATAGATTAGTTTTTGTTTTGTCAAACTTGAGCAATTGAGTTTTTGGGTTTTTTCATAAAGGAAAACATTTTGAGGCATGATATAGGGGTCAACAAAAAAATATGGGCACGTTGGGGTGAAATAGACCTCCCCATCATTGTTGTAGTGGTCAAAACCCCATAATCTCTTGCCAAAGTGTAGAAATAGAATTACTAAACAATTTTGACCTTTTTTAGGGGTTGACTTTTGGCTACACTAGTTTCTACATGAATTTGTACAATGTATAAACTACATAGTCAATGTTGATGTCATCATCTAATCATTGCCAATGCCAACATCCACATCATTTAGCACATCAACAACCGCATCATCTTCCAAGTCAATTGCCTAGCCACATTATCTGTCATGTTAGTGTGTCATATAAGAAAAAATTCCTAGTAAGTATGATGTCATTCAAATGGCAATGCACAATCATCATCTTCAAATCCTTTTCAAACAAGTTGACCTACGTTTGATTCGTGTGTCATAACATTTGCATACAAAGTCAAAATCATGCAAACAATATATTGTCAAAAATCTAATTCCAAGCCTAATCTAGTGGTGCTATTTTTTTCTCCAGATTTAGCTCCAATGTTTTGCTATAAGACTTCAAAGTTAGATACTTAGTTTTGCACTTCTATGACCATATCTAGCACATCTAGACTCTATTTTTTGCAAATGAGATATTGTTAGAAAGTTGGTTCTATGATCTATGTAAACCTACCATCCATTTTTCTAGATTTTATATCAGGCACTCAAAGATATCAAATTTAGTTATTTCTTGCTTTTGTCATTTTCCACCTTAAAAAATTGCAACAAGGTTGTTTTTCTTAAATATAAATAGGAAAATAAAAGTATTTAATTCATATAGTAGAGATGAATATTAAGCTAGGGAATTTCATAATTTTTAGAGATGTACAAAAATTTTGGGACAAAAAATTACCCTATATACACCACAAGAAATTGGAGTTGTAGAATAATGGTTATAACATTGATATATAGAGCCAAAAGTATGTTAAGTAGCATTAAGATTAAAAAATGATTTTTCATTGAGGTAGTAAGTACTACTTGTTACTTGGTAAATAGTTCTCCCCCATATGCTATAATTATAAGACACCATATATAACATTGATCATTTAAAAGGAATCTATTTCACATAGAGTTTTTTGCTATGAGTCTTATGTTTGTGTGCCTAAAGAAATTATCTAAGTTGGGTTTTAGGGACGAAAATGTATTTTAGTTCATTATGGTAAAAATATAAAGGCTATAAACTTTGGAATCCTTTAACAATGAAAATAATTTATCCTAGAAATGGGCCCTTGGTCTATTGGTGAATTTGTTTGGTTTTGAATGATCCCACCAAGGATCAAGTCTTGTTGAGTGCAAAGGCTTTGGCATCAAAAGGGATGAGGTTAGGATCATGCCCCAGGCAGATTTTGGCAGAATGGACACCCTCAGTCCTTGTCTCTTTGTCGAAGAGGTTCTGAATCTCCAAAAAAAAAAACACAATTTATTCTAAGAATGTGGTTTTTAGAAAATTTGGATGCTTATTTGATGTGGAATGGAAAAGGAAAAAATAAAATAAAAAGGTGCAATCTAAGATTTAAAAAAATGGACAAAGAAAATGTGATTGAAGAACACATTGAAAAAATCGGTAGGAGAGGAAAATAAATATTTAGAAGATAGTTCCAAAAAAGAACAAGAAGAGCCTCTTGCTACACCCTTGTGGAGGTTCACAAGGTAACATAAACTAAGTTTTTAAAAAAAATTATTTTATAATTTTTAAAGAGGGGTAAACATTTTTATCTAGAGCTATGAATCGGTGAGGCCATAAAGGGGCCTCATCCCCAATGAGATTTGAACCTTGATGGCAAGAACAACAACATAACAACTTAACCATTGCAACATGCAAACATTGGTTCAGCAATATAAACTAGTTAAATGGTATAACCCACTACATTTTTGTGTAATTGCTATATCTTTGTAGTAAGGATGCATTAAAATCTATGAAGAAAGCTCCCTTTGAAAATAGAGAAAGTCTTGGGAGGAAATGGCAGCGTTTGGTAAATTAGAAACTTGGGATCTAGTTGAAGGAAGGAATTCCATTAGATGAAAGTGGGTGTTTCAAAAAAAAATTAAAAGTGGATGGTAAGTTGGAAATGTACAAGGTAAGACTGGTGGGGAAAGATTATTTTCAAGTTGAGGAAATAGATTTTGTTGAGTTTTTCTCTCCTCATTAAATTAAATTCTATTATATTTCTTCTTTCTATTTGAATTACTTGTGATAAAAAAGTAAAACAAATGAATGTTAAAACTACTCTTTTTACGTGAAAATCTTGAAGAGCAAATTTATGTGAAACAACTTGACAATTTTTCTTTTTAAGAAAAAATGTTGTGGCCTTAATAACATGTCCTAATGTTTTTGAAAATGAAGATCTTCATGTTAGATTTACATTCATTCTTTTCACTTTTATAAACTTTAAGTTTGAAGATATTAAGTATAGTCAATTGTTTTTCCCGTAATCATTTGTCATTTATAAAATCATTATAATAATCTCACATTTATATGTATATCTGATTATCTTCTTAAACACATCAATGCCTTAATTACACTTAATTATCACAAATTGACCTCCATACACGTACAAATCAAATCACCGTGATGAAGAGGTTCCCTTATTTGTATAGACTTATTAGAATTTCTATAATGAACCATTAGAACACCCATTACTTGATATCTTATTATTTCATGAAGTCTAGATAATGTAAGTTCCTGCTATAAACTATATTCAAATGGCAGTTAAGTGTGTAAAGACTTTATTTTATGTTGATTGGCTTGGGTGATTATGTCGCCTAAATTATGTATCCGTTATCATTGATAAACCGACCTTGCAGCCCCTCGCAACTTTGTACCACCAATTGTGTGTTTTGTTCCCCTCGCGGTTATCATCATAATTACTCTTGACCACTTATACATTGCTCGGCACTCTCCGTGGATGGGGTTTCAGTGAGCCCTTTGCCCATTTAAACCATACAAATTTTGATAAGACATTAGAAATGGAAAATCTTGGACATATTGGGTATCATGCTCCATTTTTAGTTGCTTATTTATTTGGAGCGACCAAATGTGTCAAATCCTATGCAATGGACTCAATGCATCATTTGTTATGATATGGTGGGAAGAGTAGGAAGAGAGTCCATTATGTATCTTCATAGTTGCAACTCGATTTGACTCCATCATAAGACCTCATAACTACTTTGTTGTAAATGATAACAAACATGCTTCACTTACAAAGGAAATGGATTTGGTGTAGAATGGTAGAAGCACTCATGTTGGTGAGTTTGGTGATAGGGAGATTATAGCCATGATTAAAAAAAAAATGTATATTCAATGATGTGAGTTGTGAATTGGGTTGGAGAATGTTACGAGTTGAAGATCTATTAGTAGTTAGGGTTAGTTTTATTAGTGACTTGTTATTATGTTTTGGTTGGAGAATGTTATGAGTTGAAGATTTATCAGTACTTAGGGTTAGTTTTATTAGTGACTTGTTATTTTGTTTGTTTTTATTGGAGTGGATTATGTTTGTTTTCATTGGAGGGGATTATGTTTGATATACGTGATTTTGTTTTGGAGGAGATTGAATTTTGAGGATTGTTTTTTTCATAATAGGTTGTGGAAGGATAGAGCGGTGTGTCAATGTGTCATTTTGACCTTGGACTCCTATCTTTTATGTTTGGGAATGAAAAAGGATAACATAGTTATAGGAAAATTGGTCCTCAATTAAAAGATGTTACATATGCTTTTGTGAAGCTTATAAGAATAGAGGAGTCGATACAACATGCTAATACTCTTGGTGAATAGTTCATAGATTTTTTAGTTTGTCTTAGTTTAACAATTGCAAGGTATATAACAAGTGAAAGAATGTTGAAATTAAGTGTCATACAACTTACAAGTCTAATTTGAATATTTTATGCACCCACATGGAAAAGGGAATCTCAATTATAACTTAGTCATTATGCCATGTACATTGTTTGATATGATGTGGACGCAATTATGTGAAAGAGCATTGTGTCATATAAGATATGTAATAATGTCTATGACATTATAACTGTATAAGAGATTTTATGATGTACATATGAACATGATTATAAGGAGTTATAAAACTTTGATCCAATTATTAAACATGTCATAATGTGTCAAGATCATCATTATTGAGATAATGAGTCTAAAATGGTGTGTGGTCTTGAAAATTATTACCATGTATTTTAGGACCTAGTTTGGATCCTTGGTGATACCTTTTGATGGGTTTCTAGACCTCCTTGACTCTATAAATTGCATGCTTGAGATAGAGGCAATGAGGAATTTGTGTTGAAAGGTCAAATGCTAATATGGTTCCCCTAGAGGAATGAGATATTAATCTAAGACTTGGAGCTTGCAAGTTTATTGTAACCATTTTTTCTGTTCAATAGTAACATTTGTTTGGTGCTTTTGAGGGTGGAGTTATTTACTCAAAAGTGTTCCCTGTGTGTGTGTGTGTGTGTGAGTGAGTGATCCAATGATAGTTTGTCTCACTTTCTAACAAAAAATAAGATGTTGACATAAGCATTTTTAGCTAAATTTTCATCTCATGTCACTTGTAGCAATTAAATTATTAAGAATTTGAAGATGATGTGAACTACTATCATATTTTTTATGTAAATAATAAATGCATATGAAAAATAAAAAATATTCATGAATTTGTTAATTTAAGTTTCAATAACTTTTTAATAGTTAAAACAAAGTTTTTAAAAAGTGACATTTATTATAGTAACATAAAATATTGGTGTTGATAATAATAAGGGGTTTTAGTGTGGCTCCCTAATATGACATCAAACCTAACTTGGTTAAATTGGAAGGAAGATGACCCACTAGGCTCAATTAAACTTAAGCATTGAGTGAGTGCAACGATTCTTTTCTTTAATCAAAGGTTGGTTAGGTAAATTTGATTTGACATTGTAAGATTGAAGGCCAGAAAGGAAGAAAAAGTGAGTTTTGAAATTCACAGACTGGCGAAAAAAAGACAGATCAATTCTTTAACTAGAAACCAATCTCAGAGACTGTAACTAACATATAAATTCAATTTGAAGAGGATTTGGAGGGACTATGGTAACCTGTTTGACCAATTCCCAAGACTAGGTTAACTTGGTTGACTTGTTCCATATACTTCCAAATGTTTTTAATCAAAAACTGTAGTCGAGGTCCTAAAATTCCCAAATCTAATCTTGATACTGGTGTAACTTGTTCTTGCACATAGAAAAGAGAGGAAATATTGTGAAGAAATAGGTTTGCATCAGTCAAACCTTGGTTGAGGAATCAACCTTACTTTATAGAACTGAAATATGCATAAAAGGAAAGCTTGTTGATGTAAATTAGATACTAGATCTAAAATATAAATGTTTATACCTTCACAAATAGATTCAATATCTTAATATCCATGAAGATGCTTGTAAGTTTCTTGAATGTAGTTGGTGTATCTTGAAATGTAGAGAAGAATCAAGAATTCCCTTCACAAATGCATAGATCTACAAATACTCCTCAAGTCTCCAATGTTGTTATGCTTGATTGACTCTTTCCTTTAAGAGGAACTATAGTCTCATTGAAATTCATGTATTTAGAAGAAGGATCTTCTTGATTGATTGAGGTCTCCTCTACTTGGCCTTCATGAAGGAGAGAATCTTTCTACAATGGAGAAGATTGTCTTCAACTGATGTCTTGGATGCTTGAAATCTACTTGAGAGTGTTTGAGATGTGAAATAGTATGAGAGAGCTTGAACTCTTCTTGTCTTATATTGAATGCTTATGATGTGATGTCCAAATGAGGAGATGCAGGTTGCTTATATACCCCTCACAAGCATTTCAAAGCTCAAAAATTGAAGGAAGCTGATGGGATTTTAGATTTCCTACTTAACCATTGAGATGGGCCCCTGATTTAAATTTTGGGGAAAACCCCAAGTTGGATTGTCCCCCCTATTGGTATGTGGTAACTGATCGTGTAAGTATTGTACACTTGTTAGGTAGAGGAGTCAACATGAAGGATTGTCATAATGTTCTTAGCATGAATGCTAATGGTATTCTTATGCAGGAGTATCCTAGTAGTGTTGGAGACATGTTATAGTGATTGTGTGTTGCATTCATGAAAGAGTTTGTCATTGATGTCAACATATGTTATTGACTGGTTGTTTAGAGAACCTTGCAAACATCTTGTAGAGAATTGTATGGACACAATACAAAGAATTAGCACATGTGAACTTAGATGGAGAATCTACATGATGTCTTGGGTCACTGGCTATGATTTCACATGCTTACAAATTGATTGGACAGAGTTATGGTTGATTTACTGATGACTATTTTTTAGGAGACACAAACTGTGATTTTTACAGAGTTGATTCCAGAACTTTATGGATAGCACTCATGGTTTTTTTAGTCATGATGTGCGAACATAGGTTCGTGTTGGAAACTAGCTAGAGAGCTTATTGTGATCATATCGAGTCTTGATCATACAATTGAAGTCAGCTGTGGTGTGTGTATTGGAAAATACCTATTTGGAGCATGACTTGGAATATGTTTCAAGTAATTTGATGAGCGAGCTTGATCTACGGATCTGGATGATAAATTGATGTAATTGTTATGTTGTAACATTGTAAGAGGTGTCGTGTGCATCTTTGCATGGGTCTATTTGTATTTTGTAAATAGGATTTATCATATTTAGGCTGACCTAGATTTAATTATTATAACTTGTATATAAGGATTGAAATCCTTGAAAAATATGAGGAATATATTGAGAAACTGCATATGCAAATTGCAAAGGAGAATGCAATCTTGAGGTTGTATTGGTTGTTGTTTGGAGAATAGTAGTTGTGTATTTGGGTACAAGGTTGAGCTTTCTTGGAAGTGGTTGAATGCTGGAAGTAGTTTCATATTAGAATTATCTTATCCTTGAAGTTGTGAGATTTAGATAACCTAAGGGTGGCTTTAACTCTCAAATATATTGATTAGATTGATCTATTGTACACCCCTAATAGGGTTATTGCCTCTAGTAGGGATGTAATCTTAGCAGGGTCGATTCCTTAACATGGATCACATTGTAAAAGACTCCTAATTGGGTGTGTTCTTTAACTAGGACTTGCCTATTGTAATACTCGGCTCCTAACAGGACCAGAACTCTTAACAGGGTTATTATACTCATAGTGCAAATATTTGTGGGTACCATCCCCACTAGGTTTTTTTTCCCTTAACAAGGTTTTCCTCGAGAACAAATCTTGGTGTTCATGTGTATGTGTGTTATTGTTGCATTTACTTTTCAGTTCAGTATTTTATTTTCAGCAATAAGTTTGAAGTTGAAGTTAAAGTATTATATATTGGCATCAACTAATTCACCCCCTCCTCTCAGTTGATTAGGACATTGCTATTCTAACAATTGGTATTAGATCTTTTGGTCCTCAGTTAGGAAGCTTAATAACTTGAGGTAAAGATCAGGATGCCCTTATTCAGGAAGGAGAGTCCTAAGTTTGATGTAGATAATTTTGACACATGGAAGGAGAAGATGAAGAATCATCTAATGTGCATGAGATTGGAATATTGGCTCATTACCTAGAAAGATGTGCCTATCATAAAGGAAGAAGACCTTGAGATACTTACAACTACTGAAGAAGAAAGGAAAAAGGTTTGTGTGTAATGTTGTTGCAAAGGAAGCTTTGGTTAATGCATTATTTGATGGAGAATTTACAGAGATCAGAGATCTAAAAAAGTCAAGAGAGATCTAGAAAAGACTAATTGCACTTTATGAAGGAGATGAATACAATAAGTGAGAAAAGTTACAGAATTGGAGAACAAAGATGGAGACAATGCAGATGAGGGATGATGAAATAGTAAGGATGTATGTTTATAGAGTATCTAAATGTGTGATTGGAATCAGAAACAATGGAGGTACTTATACAAAAGATGAAGTCATAGAAAAGATTTTGAGATCTGTGACTCCTGCCTACAAACCCAAAGTTCTTTCTTTGGAGGAGACAATACCACAATACAAGGATTTCACCAGAGAAATGTTGGTGGCTAAGTTGACTACATTTGACACCGAAGAGCTAAAGGATGCACTACATAAGGTGGAGACAAAATTTAAGGCTACTATTTAGAGAACTAGATATGTTGGTGTTGGATCTAGCAGAGTGAGCAAGCACAAAAAAGATCTTAGAAAATATGTTGAGCAATGGGAAGAGACTCAAAGACTAGACAACCAACTGGATGAGAAAATCATGGCCCTGATCGCTAGGAGAGAAAGGAAAGGCCAAGGTAATTTTGAAGGAAAATTACCTTTGAAATGTTTTAACTGCAATAAGGTTGTTCATTTTGCATCTAGATTTCCAACTAGAGTACCTAACCATAAGCTTAAATATGGAAGGTATACGAATGATAAGGAATGTTTATATGCTAGTGATGGATCATAAGATTTTGATGATGAATTCAATGATGCTTTGGGTTTTGTTGCTATCAAAGAAGAGGATCTTTTCCATGAAGAAAAAGATTTAGTTTCTCATGTTGATAGGAAAACTAATTGGATAATTGATAGTGGATGTTCACACCATATGACTGGTGACAAGGATATATTTATTTAGCTGAAGACATTTGATGGTGGAGTTGTAAGGTTTGGTGATAATACTCCTAGGATTATTGTTGGTAAAGGATCAATTACTTGGGATGGAAAGACTAACACTGATGATGTATTGTTTGTGGATGGTTTAAAGCATAACTTATTGAGTGCTGGATAGGTTGTAGATAAGGGTTATCACTTGGAATTCAAGGATGGTCATTTCTCTATTAAAGGAGCTAATGGAGAGTTGATCACATCTGGTACAAAGACCTGAGGTAATATATTTCAATTAAACACTACTGAGGTCAGTTGTTTTATTGCAAAGATTGATGATAGTTGGTTATGGCACACTAGTTTTTGTCATATCAATTTTAATAACATGGTAAAGACATCTAACAATAATTCTATCAGAGATCTACCTAAGATTGTGAAACTTGCTAACACTACATGTAGATAATGTGTTTTGGGAAAGCAAACAAGAAGCAATTTTGCAAGCAAAGAATATTCAGCAAGCAGAAAGCTAGAGCCGACTCATACAGATCTTTGTAGACCTACTCAGACCAGATCATACTTTGGAGACATGTACTTTATCATATTCATTGATGATTACTCTAGAATTATGTGGGTTGGATTTATTAGAGAAAAATCAAAAGCATTTGAGAATTTTAACTTTTATAAGGAAAAAGTTGAGAATGAGACAAACTTGAATATAAAATGTTTGAGATCAGACAGAGGAGGAGAGTTCACTTCACATGAATTCAATACCTTTTGTGAGAAGCATGGTATTATGAGGCAGACTTATGCACCTAGGACACCACACCAAAATGGAGTTGATGAAAGAAGAAATAGAATAGTTCTTGATGCGGAAAGAACCATGTTGATAGAAGGAAAAGTTCCACATATGCATTTGAGAGAAGCAATCAATACAACACTATACACAGTGAATAGAGTACAAATTAGAGAAGGTACATGCACTACACCATTTGAACTATGGTATGACAAAACATCTACTATTAGTTGACAAAAGGTTTCAAGTTAGAGAAAGATATTGTGACTTTAACCCCTATGAGATTACATGTGATAATGTGAATGCAAATCAAAACAATATGCCTATAACAGAGAATGATAATGAGAATGAAGGAAATGAAGAATCTCAGGATGTTTTGATGACTGACAATGGCATAAGTGTGGAGTTGAAGGAGAAGAGCACACCCAAATATGTTATAAGAAATCATCCCAAGGATCAGATCATTGGTGACAACAATAAGGGAACTAGAACAAGATTACAAAATAGGGAGGAGAGGTCACAAACTACAAATTACATTTTCTTGATCTTGCAAGTAGAACCATAGTCCATAGATGAGGCATGTAGAGATGAATCATGGATCAAAGCCATGAAGGAAGAACTGGAGAAAATTTTGAAAAATAACACTTGGGAATTGGTTTCAAGGCCTAAAGACAAAAACGTAATTGGTACTAAGTGGATATTTAGAAACAAGATGAATGAAGAAGGAGTTGTTGTTAGATACAAATCCAGATTGGTGTGTAAAGGGTATTCACAAAAAGAAAGAATTGATTTTGAAGAAACCTTTTCACATGTTGCTAGGATTGAGGGAGTAAGGTTATTCTTAGCTTATGTTTCTTATAAGAATTTAAAAGTATATCAGATGGATGTGAAATCAACTTTTTTTAATGGAGACTTGGAAGAGGAAGTATACACTGAGAAACCTGATGGATTTCCTTTATCGAGAAATGACGATCTAGTTTGTAGATTGAAGAAGGCTTTGTATGGATTGAAACAAGCACCAAGAGCTTCGTATGCAAGATTGAATAACTATCTAATTCATTTGGGATTCAAGAAAGGCAATGCTGACATAAATATGTACTTAAGAATCAATGAAGAAGGTGTATCATCTTAAAATGGAAGCACTTCCATGTTAAGAGCATTTAGTCCTCTGAGTAAGTGGTTTGGGGTCATGTAAAGCACCTTGAATAGGTCTTTGCATGGATCTGGCTTTTTCCCCCTATTTTGCTTCTCTCTCTGCCTATTTCTAGCTTATCCTAGAACCTGGTCCTGAGAATTTGAGATATGGGACCTCAGGGTCAAAGTCGACCTCCTGGGTCAAGGTCGATCTCAACCCTAACCTAGGATAGAGTCAACCTTGACTCTGACCTAGGGCAGAGTCGACCTCGACCCTAAACCTGGGTCCAATTTTCAAGTTCCAGAGGTTTCAGGATTTGGGCTTCGAAAAGTTTTATTTTCCCGCTTCTAGGTCGGTTGTTTCAGATTTTGGAATGGTAAACTCTTAAATTGCATTTAATCTAGGTCCATTTCTAGGGGTTAAGGTTAATTGGGATTTAATTCTCCAATGTCAGCCTCTCTAGAATTTTTTTCCCTAGATCACTATAAAAGGAAGCCTTCCTCTCTCATTTTCTCCATCTCTCAACCAAGCAATCTCATCTCACATCCACTCTTCATGAGAAAAGCATTTGAGACCTCAAGCAAGATCAAGCAAGAATTCAAGCCATTATCATCCATTCAAGCATTCAAGTTCTCCATTGAAGATCAAGGATTCAAACATTCAAGCCTTTGAAGGGATTTCGTTCAAGCATTCAAGATTCATCATTCAAACCATAGATCTAGCCATGATGGTGGTGTGATCTTCCTTCAAGATCCTTTGTTCATTTTCAAGATCTATTCATTCTTCCCTCAAGGTGGATTCCAAGCATACAATCATGGAGGTTTTGATTTACATTTGTTAATGTTATGTTCAAGCTTTCATATCAACATACTTGTTTACATTTGAAATACAATTGCATATCTATTGAATATCATAGCTTCATTGTTAGATCTACTTCTACTACTTGCTAGCATTCTCTATTTCAATTCAATTATTAAGGTTGATTCCAAACTAGGGTTTGACTAAGGCAAACCCCTCATCCAAACAATAAAACCATTTTTATTGCAGGTACAAGTACATGACAACGAATTGCAGTTTAGATCTAGATACCCTTTTCGACAAACTTCTAGGATCTGTGAACAAAATTTCTGTTTGAGCTGTTTTGGGTTAGGGACGACCTTCAGTAAGGGGTAAGATTATGCCCCGCTATCTTGGTCAAAGTTGACCTGACTCCCAAATACAAATTTTTTTTTGGGTTTTCTCCATCTCTGCATTTCCAGGCTGGAGCAAGTTGTAGAATCTCCTGAAACTGAACACAGACATAAAAAAATAGTAATTTTTGCATCAATCTTCTTTTGAGATAAGTATTTCTATTTTATTTAGTTTGTATGTCCACAACATTTTCCATCATAGATATTTCACACCCTATCTATCTATTTCATCATACATATTCCATCACACACCTATTCAAATTTAACACTATTCATTTTGGTGAACCCTATTCAACTTTTTACACTATTCAGAAGGTATCTTGATTGTTGAAGTTTTTGTTGATGATGTTATCTTTGGAGGAAATGATGAAATGAGTAATAAGTTTGCAGATGAGATGAAAAGTGAATTTGAAATGTCTATGATTGGGGAGATGAAATTCTTCCTTGGATTGTAGATCAGTCAAAGTAAGAAAGGGATATTAATATCTCATACCAAATATCTTAAAGAACTGTTGAATTTTTTTGGCATGGATGACAGTAAACCTATTGAAACTCCTATGGTAATTGGGACTAATTTAGCTTTAGAGGATGAAGCAAAGAATGTACCATAGACAAAGTATAGATCAATGATTGGAGGTCTTCAATATCTAACACATACTAGACCTGATATTGCTAATGCAATTGGAATTGTTACAATATTTCAAGAAGATCCTAAAGAGTCTCACTCTATGGTAGTGAAAAGGATATTTAGATATCTAAAGGGTGCAATTGAGTTTGGTCTATGGTATGATAGATCAAATAAATTTACATTTCATGATTTCACTGATGATGATTAGACATGGAATGTAGATGATAGAAAGAGTACAAGTGGAGGAGCATTATTCCTTGGTAAAAGGTTGATTTCTTGGCTTAGCAAGAAGTAGGATTGCATTGCTCAGTCTACAATAGAATCAAAGTATGTTGCAACAACAATCAATTGTACACAAATCATATGGATGAAGCAAATGTTAAAGGACATTGGAGTATGTCTTGAGGATTCAGTTACTATCCATTGTGACAATACTAGCACGGTAAATATGTCAAAGAATCATGTTATGCATTCGAAGAAAAAACACATATCAATAAAGTATCATTGCTTGAGAGCTAAGGTAGTAGAAAAAAAAAAGTGAAATTAGAATATGTGAATACAAAGGTGAAAATAGTAGACATTTTTACAAAACCTTTATTGAAGGATACATTTGAGTATTTGTGAGGTATGCTAGGGGTTATGCCCCAGTATACTTTTGAATAATTGATGTAGAAATTGCATTAGTCCAGAAATATCAGAGCACAATTTCATTATCTGGACTAAATGCTTAATACTTCTCCTATGGGGGAGTATCTGTATTTGAGCCGAGTCACTGAGGAATCTTCATTATTTCATTTAAAAGTTTCTTTGGAGATGGACATACATAATGATACATTTGACATTGATGTCAATAGGGGAGAGAATAACACATGAAAAACACCCTTTGATATGTATGGATTAAATCAATGGGAGTGAAGAGTATGAGATCATCCTTTGGGGGAGAAATTTTCAAAATATTCATATTGATTGATGAAGAGGATTTGAAAATATGTTGATTAAAACCTTCCTTATGCATGATGGAAGAGTAGATGCAACAGAGGTATGTTTGGTATTTATGGAACTTATATATTTTGCATCTATGCATCTGACTGGTTGGAATAATATCCTAGTAACTCAAGGATTGGATATCCTATAACGGTGATTCATTGCTTAAAATCATCACGTATCTACTTAGAATATCATGCTAGACTTCATTAAATGTATCAATCCAGGAATGTGAACTTGAGATGATGGCTGCAAAGTTTATGTTTTAGTTCTCCCCAAGAGTCATCAGTACTAAAGTAAAAGCTATTGCTATAGGAGATTTATACTAGAAATTGAAACTACAGATTAACTCTCATCTTGAAGGAAAAACTTAACAGTAAATAGATAATGCTTCAGAAGTAAACCTATGCTGCAGGAAACAGTCAATGGTTCTACTACCAGTGGTTGTAGGAGCAACAGTGCTTAACAACTTCAAAGAAACTTAACTAAATCCTACTTAAACATGAACAGGGAATTCACCTCCCGTGTGGGCCCCCACGGAAGTATGAATAAATTATAAGTCAGAGATTGAAATCTGGAACTGTCATATATTCATTTAACAGAACGTAGATACAATATAGGATATCAAAGCATTTCACTTTGTTGCTAGATTACAATATGAATTCCTCAAAACATCTAACTAGCCTAGAATCATAAGTTCCAGCTTATTTAAAAGCAACTAAGAAAAATAGAACACCTACAAACTAGGCCCTTCATTACATAGCATATAAACTTTAGTTACAGGAATGACAACATCATTTATGCAAGAAGATAAACCATATTTAGTGCTTCGAGAATATAGGAACACTTGGTAACTAGATTGACTTGGCCTGAGTTAGAAACTACAAAGTTATGGAAGGATGGGAGCTATGATGAAATCTGAAATAGTTATTCACCTTAAAAGACCCACTTATCCTTGAGTCCATGCTCCTTGCTGACTTATTCTTCTCCTACAAAAGGTTAGTATAACAGAATCCACAACACGAATCCAAGGCAAAGATTATAATAAGTTTTCATATTTTAACGTAGCCTTATCACACGGCTGCAAGAGGTCTACCCATTAAAGCTAGAGAAGAAAAATACAAGATTTTATCATAACATTCATTAATCTATATATATATTCAATCTTGTCCTTTAGTTTCAAAATTATCAAATATACATATGGCTAAAGCTTAGAAACATAAAAGGTTGTATAATGTTTATGAAAAACCATAAGATATTTAAGTTTGAACTTAGAAAATCATAAACAAAACATCCCATAAACTTGACTCATCATTCCCCCCAGCTTAGCTATTTGTTGGTCCCACAACAAATAAATTCTTCAACCTGGCTGTCAATCTATAATCAGTAGTTGTTCTTTGTCTAGTACCTCCCTCTGCAAGACTCCAATAGAATCCCTTTGTTTCCCTATGTTTCTTTCATCTGTCCTTTTCCCTCTACATATCAAAACTGTCCAAATTTTTTGAGTTTGAAAGTAAAGGAGACATCATTAATGGAGGCTGAAAGGTTAGTGGAATCTAGAAACTTTCTCTCTCTCTTCCCAAGGAAATATACCAAGGTGCACGCTGGGTTTCCATAGAAAAATTGAGAGGTGAATGTGGTTCTTTGTTTTTCATCTCCCTAGATAAACTGTTCCAGCGCCATTGAATGGCATTTCTAGCCTCGAGCAATTCAAAATCTATCATCTATTCATATGCATTAAATGCTTCATTTCTCATTGGATAGATGATCTTGCTACCTAATTCAGAGGGGGCAATCCTTAACCAATTATAATAGTAAGTTCGAGGATCTTTAGCTTCAGGCCTTAAAAATAGGGGAATTTCTTACTCCAAATCCCTATACACTTTGGCTTGAGTGTCCCAAATAATTTCATTATGTACCCAAGACATGAGGGCTCCGAGTTGAATATCCCCAACATAAAGCAAGGGATTCCAAACTCGGTCATTAGGGACTACTAGGTTGTGGAGATAGAATTCACATAATAGATTTTGAATGGCTGCAAGAGAGTTATGGAAGGCTTGAGAAAATTGAGTAGGCTCTTGTAATGAGGAAGATTTGTCCTACATAATATAGGTCATCTGATAGTTTAACAACCATTCTTTAAGAAACAAGGCATAGACAGGTGATGGGGATCTACAACCCATCAGGTCAGGAATTAGAGATGTAATTTTGTGAAGTTTCACACTTAGTTGTTCTATCCTTTCCTCATGAACAAGTGTTTCCTGATAATGATAGTCTACTACCCTATTTAGTTCTTTCCATTGTTGTTTCCATTGCTCTCTCTCAGAATTTAATTGCTTAGACAATTGGAAGATAACAGATAACAAAGATGTTGAACTAGATTGATCTATTTTTGAACTTAGGCAAGAATTATCTTCTGCTTGAGGAACATATGACTTACCATTGTTAGCACTTGCCCTCTTCAAAGGATCTATCCTGATGATCATAGCCCTCTCAGTGTTAGAGCATTGTTGAGCCACTGAAGCTAATATATCTAATCCTTCATTCAAAATTTGCTCTACTACCTTATTTACAAGGTCTACATCAATATCTGAATTTTCTTCATAGGGATCCCTTTCTACTGTAGGAGATCTTGCTGTAGGAGAGAACACTATGTCATCTACTTCCCTAATGTAACTATCAGAGTCATCACTTTCTGAATCATCTTCCTGAGGTTCCTAGAGGTTGATCCTCTCCTTCAAAACACATAAGCTTGCTCTTCCGAGCTGGAGTCATCTCCGATTATAATGACTTCTACATTTAATGGCTTACCAAGAACTTGCTCTGTTTTAACATCAGGAAATCCCTCAAATGTTTCATACTCCATAATCTCAGTCCATTGTTCTTCCTGCTGAGAAGTTTCAGGCTGTAATTCAGCCTCTTTCTAAATGTTTTCATCCTCTTCTTCCCTCTGCCCAGAATCTTGTTCTACATTTGGCTCATCAATTGGAATCTCTGCAGTTGTTTTTGACCTCCTCCTAGCACTTCTCCTTAATGGAGTTTCCTCCTTCTTTTCTGGAGCTTTCCTTTTTCTGGAAGTGCTTGTGGTTGTAGGAGATGCCTTAGCCTATCGACTAGTACCAGGGTTAATTTTCTTTTTCTTTTCCTTTGGGGAAACCATTTCCACTACAGGAGAAACTTCAACCTTTTCTACAAGAGTCTCCGATTCATCTTCATGAGTTGATCTTGAAGTAGAGGAATTAGGGGAATTAGGGGTCCTAACCCTAGATTTCTTTTTGGATGAAGAACATTGTCCAATTTCAATAAAAAATTTCCTAACAGCTTTAGCAATTTTAATCCTTTGTCCCACTCTACACCCAATTGGTTCTAGGGTTGGCTCTGTAAACCCTTGCAGTAGAAATTCCTCCCAGAAAATTTTTGCCTGCTCCCTTAAGGCTTTTTCCACTATTAATTTGATTAAATAGTGGTGAGAGACATAATTTCATTTATCCTCTTGAACTAGAATGGCCTGCTTTGACATGATGCCAAACACAAAACTAGGGGCATTGATAGGCTTATTGTCATGTCTTAAACAACTCAAGAATTTAAAGTGAACAACATGCAAGAATGAGTGCCACCCTTCGTAGATAAAATATCTAATGATATGAATCACACATTGCCTAAACGGCTCTAGAAGGGATAGTCTAAATGTACCTTGTTTCCAGTCGACTTCAAGCGGTGGGTCTGCATGTAGAGTGAACTGAGCTCTCGAAGTAGTTGGGTCAAGATTCTCTGCAAATTCCTCACCTTCCTGTAGTAACCCCATAACCTCTACCAAAATTGATTGAGAAAATGGCACCTTCAGTCCTTTAACTGTAGCCACTCCATCTTTTAAGGAGTTAAGAAACTGAAGTGCAACTTCGTCATCCTAGCCAGTTAGCTTCGGGATATAATCCAGCCAACCCCTTGCCTTAAAATATGGTTTGCAATTCTGGTCTTCTAGAAAAACATTATGCACAGTGGGCTCCCTTCGAATGAGGTCTCCTCCCATCATCGAGTTTCTGAGATACCCAAAACGGAGTTGCAGGAGATAAAAATAGACAACCAAAATTTTGAACAAGGAAGCTTGAAAAGGTAGGTTGTAGGATGATTTCAAATTTGGAAATTTATAGCAATGCAGCTCAAGAAATGAGCTTATGATTAACATAAATGCAAATTATCATATTAACATTTCATAATTACTCATAAGTACTTTTCATAGAACTCCTACTCAACATAACTTGCCACCTTACTTTATACGTGCAAAAAATAACAATGCAACATAATGATTTTCAAAAGTATCTAATCATGGTAGAAAAATACAAGTACAACAAGAGAAAGGAATAAATATAAAGATTGCATAAACATAAGGACAAAAAAACTGATATAACTTCCCCCCCAGCTAAAATATTGCAAGTGGTCCCACACTTGCAGTGGTGACAAGGTATATGATAAAAATAAGTGGAAAACAAATTAAAATGGCATACCTTGAAATGTGTGCTAACCTGAAGTGTTGCTGAGGTGGTAGGTGTTGCTATCCACAAATGAAAGAAAATATGAGGTGGATGGGTGATAGACAAGAAATGAAGTGGAAGTTTATTATGGAGAAGTGACTTTCGTTAAGAAAGTGTTTATTATGAAAGTGACAAGATCGTGTTAGAGTGAGGAAGGAAAATGAGCAAAAAGCTCATTATGAGTTGCTGCAGGAAGTGTGTAACCAACGACAGAAGAGAATTGCTGCAAGAACTCATCCTTACTCTGGGGTTTGTGATATAACTTCAATCTGTGACCATTGACCAACAGTTTCAAACGCACTGGATCAACTATGGAGAGCTGAACCGTGCCATTTGGAAAGACTGCAATTATCTCATATGGTCCAAGCCATCTGGGTTGGAATTTCCCTAGGTTATGCTGATATCAAGAGTCATAGAGGAGTGCCCAGTCTCCAACTAAAAACACTTTGTCCTTGACAAACTTGTCATGCCATTGCTTGTGCTGATGTTGGATCAATTATGTGTTATGCAGGGCAGATTTTTGCCACTCATCAAGGCCATTCAAACTCAGAATCTTGTCTTGCTATGCTGCAATAAGATCCATCCCAAGATCAAGAGCTATCCAAAGTGTCTTATGTTCAAATTCAATAGGCATGACTGCAGAGCGACCATAGACAAGATCAAATGGTGTGAAACTGGTTGTAGACTTCCATGTAGTTTGGTATGCCCAAAGTGCTTAAGGAATTTGAATAGCCCAATCTTTCTTATGGATGGCTACTATTTTAGTGAGAATAGATTCCAACTCCCAATTGGTAACTTCCACCTGCCCATTAGCCTGGGGGTGATAGGGTGAAGATTTACCATGCCTAATGTTATATTCCTCCATCAGAGCAGCAATCAAATTGGAAGTAAACTGAGGACTTTGATCAGATTGAATCTCCCTGGGTACTCCAAATCTGGTGAAGGTGAATTCATAAAGGAACTTTGCAACATTGTTATCCCTAGGGTGCTTCATAGGTTTAGCCTTAGCCCATTTTGTAACATAGTCAGTGTAAACAAGGATATAGGATTTACCTTGGGAAGAGGGCTCAATAGGACCAACAAAGTCAATCCCCCATTTGTCAAAGGGTGCGACAACTACCTATGGCTGTAGGGGCATTTCATCTGTCTTTGTAGGCTATCCCATGCATTGGCATTTGTCACACTTTTTGGTGTACTGTGTAGCATCTTTGTGTAGACTGGGCCAATAGTAACCTATAGTCAAAATTTTCAATGCTATTCTTATGGCAGCAAAATGTCTACCACAAGGTTCATCATGACATGCCTTGAGGATATCATAGGTTTCATCCTCTCTTATGCATCATCTAGTTACTTGATCAAGACCAGTATAAAACATGAATCCAAAAATCCATGAATAATTAAAGCTCTTTTCAGTTAACAGTCTTCTTTCTTTAGTGGAGAAATGAGCTGGTGTCTTACCAATTGTGAGATAATTGGCAATATCAGCATACCAAGGATTGTGTGCAGTCAGCAAGAAAAGATGTTCATCAGGAAAACTATCATCAATGGCTATAGGATCATCAGGTACATGCAACCTAGAAAGAAAATAAGCTACCACATTTGTTTTACCAAGTTTATCTATTATGGTAATGTTAAACTCTTGCATAAGCAGCAACCAACGAGCCAATCTTCTAGAGATTGCAGGCTTGTTCATGAGATACTTAATAGTAGAATGGTCAATATGCACATAGATCTCATATCCAGTAATGTAGTGTCTGAATTTATTCAGGGCATAAATGATTGCAAGAAGTTATTTCTCAGTGACAGTGTAATTAAACTCAGGGCCCTGCAAATTTTTACTAATAAAGTAAATTGCATGCTCAATTGAGTCCAACTTTTACCCAAGCACAACTCCAATAGCATAGTCTAAGGCATCAGTATGAATGTGAAAAGGCAAGCCCCAATTAGGTCCTCTCAAAACCGATGCTGTAGTGAGAACTTCTTTAAGCTACAAGAAAGACTTTGCACACTCAAAATCCCAAGCAAATTCAACATCCTTCTTGAGAAAGTTATACAGTGGTGCTGCAAGCTAACTGAAATCCTTTATAAACCTTCTATAATACCTGACATGTCCAAGAAAATGTTTCACATTTTTTTGTTTTGTTGGAGTAGGTAATGTGCTAATCACCTCAATCTTGGCAGGGTCCACTTGAATACCTTTTGAATATATGAAATGTCCTAAGACAACCCCTTCTTCCATCATCATGAAACACTTTTCACTATTGAGAGAGAGGTTATAATCATGACAACTCTGAAGAACTTTCTCCAAATTTTCCTTGGCCTCATCAAAATTATGCCCATAGGTGGTAAAGTCGTCCATGTAAATCTCCATGCAATCAGTAGAGATATCTGAGAATATACTGATCACAACTCGCTGGAAAGTAGCAGGGGCATTGCACAACCCAAAAGGTAGCACTAAATAGGCAAATGTGCCCCATGGTCAGGTGAATGTTGTCTTCTCCTAGTCTTCAAGGGCTATTTGTATCTGTTTATAACCATTGAATCCATCCAGAAAAGAGAAGTATTTCTTTCCAACTAGGTTATCAAGGACTTGATCTATGAATGGTAATGGAAAGTGGTCCTTCTTAGTGGTTGTGTTAAGCTCCCTATAGTCAAAACAAACTCTCCACTTCCCTCCTTTCTTAGGTACTATAACAAGAGGGGAGACCCACTAACTATCAGAAATGGGATAGATGAAGCCAACATTTAACAACTTCTGCAACTCATTCTTAACTATATCCCTTAGAGCTGGGTTAACCCTTCGCTGAGGTTGGTGAATAGGTCTGAATTTAGGACTGGTATAAATTTTGTGAGTGCAAAGCTTAGGTTCTAGGCCTTTCATGTCAGTATAATCCCAAGAAAAGGCTAATTGATGTTCTGTTAGAAGCTGCAGGACATTTGTCTATTGAGAGAGAGTCAAAGTGTTGTTTACATTTAACTCCCATCTTGAGCTGACCTCTAGCTTAGTGACCTTTTCTGCCATGGATAGCTGAGAAATTGGGGAAGACTCCATTTCATGAGGCAATAATGTATGAAGAAATTTGGAAGTTTTTGAATACTGCAAAGCATTGAAAGGTGGTAACAAATTTTCAAGAACACAGTCCTCTTGGGAACACACTTGGGATTGCACTCCATACTCATTCATAATATTGCAGGAAATGATTTCATCTTCTCCCCTAGAAGCTACAAAATTTTCCTTGGATATCATCATTAACTGGAGAATGGAATTGACCTCAGGTTCAATATCATCCAAGCCTAGCTAGATTATCTGGTCATCTTGCAACAAAGGTTGAGCTGGGGAAATTAAAGTTAGATTTTTAGTGTTGACTCCATTGGATATAGTCATTTTTCTTGATTGACAAGCTATATAGGCATCTACAGTAGCCAACCAAGGCTTGCCTAGAATTATTGGATATCCTCCCATGTTAGCCTTTGGAGAAAGGACAACAAATTCAACCGGATATTCCCAAGAATTCAAGGTGACTATTACATCCTCTACCATCCCATCAGGTGTAATGGTGGAACTATCAGCAAGCTGAAGGATGGTTGGGGTTTCCCTAAAACCGATGATATGCAACTAAGACATTACTTCCTTGGTCATGACATTTATGGATGCACCTAAGTAAACTAGAGCATTTGGGACTTACATTCCTTGAATAGTGACGGTAACCACAGGGCTACTAGGATTAGAATACTTTGGAACTATCAATTTCTCTAACATTAGATCAAATAACTAGCCTAGGACATGTATGGTTTTAGGATCCTTTTTCTTCCTCCCAGGCTACTTGATACAAGCTTCCTTGATGGCTTTAGTATATGCAGGTACTTCCTTTATGGCATCTAATAGGGGAATTTTTACTGTTATTTTCTTTAGTTGGGCAAGCAAATCCAACACTTCTTGATTTTCCACTAGCTTAACTTGTTCCCCCAACCTATGAGGAAATGGGGATTCTTGTGCTACAGGAGCAGTTGGAGCAGCAGGTTTGACTGGTACCTCAATTGGTTCTACCAAGGCATCCTCAACTTTAGTAATGATAGGATTTTGTGGAGGAGGAAGGGTTGTGCTAGATCTTAAATGGATATTATTTAGGGAAATTGAATAGCTCTTCTACTATGTTGTTGGTTTAGCATTGTTGGGATTAGGAGTAGGCTGAGCAGGTAATTGAGCCTATTTAGGGGAAGTAGTGTTGGCTGCAGGAGGAGGCATCAAAGCTTACTGCTGAGGTGAAGGCATCAAAGCTTGTTGGTTTGATTGGTTCATCCAATTATGTGGTTGTTGCCACCCCTGCTAGGGCTGTTGCCAGGATTGCTAAGGTTGTGACCAACCCTGTTGAGATTGTTGCCATCCTGGCTGATGCTGCTGCCAACCTTGCTGATGCTGCAGCAAAGATGCCAAAAATGACTGGTCGGAATAATATCCTAGTAACTCAAGGATTGGACATCCTTTAACAGTGATTTATTGCTTAAAATCATCACGTATCTACTTAGAACATCATGCTAGACTTCATTAAATGTATCAATCCAGGAACATGAACTTGAGATGATGGCTGCAAAGTTTATGCTTTAGTTCTCCCCAAGAGTCATCACTACTAAAGTAAAAGCTATTGCTATAGGAGATTTACACTAGAAAATGAAACTATAGATTAACTCTCATCTTGAAGGAAAAACTTAATAGTAAATAGATAATGCTTTAGAAGTAAACCTATGCTGCAGGAAACAGTCAATGGTTCTGCTACCAGTGGCTGCAAGAGCAACAGTGCTTAACAACTTCAAAGAAACTTAACTGAATCCTACTTAAACATGAACAGGGAATTCACCTCCCGTGTGGGCCCCCACAGAAGTATGAATGAATTATAAGTCAAAGATTGAAATCTGGAACTATCATATATTCATTTAACAGAACTTAGATACAATATAAGATATCAAAGTATTTCACTTTGTTGCTAGATTAAAGAATGAATTCCTCAAAACATCTAACTAGCCTGGAATCATAAGTTCCAACTTATTTAAAAGCAACTAAGAAAAATAGAACACCTACAAACTAGGTCCTTCATTACATAGCATAACAACTTCAGTTACAGGAATGACAACATCATTTATGCAAGAAGATAAGCCATATTTAGTTCTTCAAGAATATAGGAACACTTGGTAACTAGATTGACTTGGCCTGAATCAACAACCGCAAAGTTATGGAAGGATGGGAGCTATGATGAAATATGAAATAGTTATTCACCTTTAAAGACCCACTCATCCTTGAGTCTACACTCCTTGCTGACTTATTCTTCTCCTACAAAAGGTTAGTATAATAGAATCCACAACACAAATCCAAGGCAAAGATTATAATAAGTTTTCCTATTTTAACGTAGCCTTGTCACACGGCTGTAGGAGGTCTACCCATTAAAGCTAGAGAGGAAAAATACCAGATTTTATCATAACATTCATTAATATATATATATATATATATATATATATATATATATATATATATATATATATATATATATATATATATATATATATATATATATATATATATATATATATATATATATATATATATATATATATATATATATATATATATATATATATATATATATATATATATATATATATATATATATATATATATTCAGTCTTGTCCTATAGTTTCAAAAATATCAAATATACATATGGCTAAAGCTTAGAAACATAAAAGGCTATATAGTGTTTGTGAAAAACCATAAGATATTTAAGTCTAAACTTAGAAAATCATAAACAAAACACCCCATAAACTTGACTCATTAGTTTCCATCAATGCCAAAGGAGGAGATTCTTAGCATGAATGTTGATGGTATTCCTGTGGGGGAGTATCCTAGTAGTGTTGGAGAGATGTTATAGTGATTGTGTGTTGCATTCATGAAAGAGTTTGTCATTGATGTCAACATATGTTATTGAATGGTTATTCAAAGAAGCTTGTAGACAACTTTCAGAGAATTGCGTGAACACAGTACATAAAATTATCACATGCAAACTTAGATGGAAAATCTACATGATGTATTAGGTCATTGGTTGTGATCGCACATACTTATGAATTGATTGGAAAGTGTTATGGTTGATAAACTGATTACTATTTTTCAGGAGACAGAAATTGTGATTTTCACAAAGTTGATTGCAGAACTTTATGGATAGCACTCATGGTTGTTTAGGTCATGATGTGTGAACATAGGTTCATGTTAGAAAATGGTTGGAGAGATTATTATGATTATACGGAGTCCTAATCATACAAGTGACATCAGCTATGGCATGTGTATTGGCAAAGACCTATTTGGAGGATGACTTGGAACATGTTTCAAGTAATTTGATGAGCAAGCTTGATCTATGGATCTAGATGATAAATTAATGTAATTTCTATGTTGTAACATTGTAAGAGGTGTCATGTGCATCTTCACATGGGTCTATTTGTATTTTGTAAATAGGATTTATCGTATGTAGTCCAACCCATATTTAATTATTGTAACTTGTATATAGGGATTGAAATCCTTGGAAAATATGTGATGAATATATTGAGAAACTACATATGAAAATTTTAGGGGAGAATGCGAGCTTTAGGATGCATTATTTTTTGTTTGGAGAACAATAGTTGTGCATTTGGACACAAGGTGGAGCTTTCTTAGTAGTGGTTGAATGCTGGAAGCAATTTCAGATCAAAATTATCTTATCCTTCAAGTTGTGAGGTTTGGAGAGCCTAAGGGTGGCTTTAACTCTCAAATTTATTAATTAGGTTGATCTATTATACACCCCTAATAGGGGTATTGCCTCTAGCAGGGCTGGACTCTTAACAGGGTTGATTTCTTAACATGAATCACATTGTAAAAAACTCCTAGCAGGGTCTGTCCTTTAACCAAGACCTTCCTATTGTAATAATCCACTCCTAACAGGGTTAGAACTCTTAAAAGGGTTATTATACTTATAGTGAAGATATTTGTGGGTACCATCTCCATTTCAGTTTTTCCCTTAACATGGTTTTCCTAGAGAACAAGTATTGGTGTTCATGTGTATGTGTGTTATTGCCGCATTTACTTTTCAGTTCAATATTTTGTTTTCAACAATAAGTTTGGAGTTGAAGTTAAAGTATTCTATATTGGCATCAACTGATTCAACCCCCTCTCATTTGATTAGTACATTTCTATTCTAACAAATGTCAGCACAAAATATTACTATAATGGGGGCTCGAAGCCACCCCCAATTCTTGTACAAGAATACTGAGTACGTGTAGGAGAGTACAAGTATGAGTATGAGGAAAAAATTCAAGGTACGTGTGTGAGAGTATGAGGAAAATATTACAAGAATATTCTTTAGGGTTATGGTTAACTTTTTTAACCAACCTTATAAACCACCTTTAAATTCTTCATAAATAAGTGGTTGTGTGATGTGAAAATGATCATATTGTAATTTTCTCTTTATTGGATAATAAAATAAGTGGACAACTATTTCTCTAGTGGTTGTAGCCCATATTGGGTGAACCATGTTAAATTTTTGTGTTATTTGTTTTTTCTTCTTCTCTATTTTAGTATTATCTTAATATTGTTTATTTCTCATATCTAAATAAACCCTAAAAACTAGTATCAAAGCAATCTATATTTCATTGATTTTGTAGGAGATATCATATTTGAGAGGAAGAAATGGTAGAGCAAGGCATGATTAAGGTTGATAAGTTTGACGGCCAAAACTATCAACTATGAAAGATGCAAATGGTAGATTATCTATATGAGAAGGATCTTTACTTATCGTTGGGTGGAAAAGAAAAGAATTCAACATTTGTGTTAGATGAATAATGAGAAGTTCATGATAGGAACACACTAGGAGAAATAAAATTGTGTTTGACATCATCAATGTCTTTCAATATTGCAAAAGAAACAACAATGAAGGATCTAATAAAGGCATTAGAATAGTTGTATGAGAAACCCTCAACCTCAAATAAGGTATTTCTTATGAAACATTTATTTAACATGAAGATTCTATAAGGTGGGTATATTAGTGATCATTTGAATGAGTTTAACATGGTTACTAGCTAGCTAAGATCTATAAAAGTAAATTTTGATGATGAGATTAGGGCTCTCTTGATTTTATTCTTATTGCCTGAAAGTTAGAATGTTTTGGTCATAGATGTAACTATGTCTTTGGTTCAAACACTTTAAAGTTTGATGATATTGTCGGTGTTATCCTTAGCGAGGAAATGTATAGAAAAGAACATGTGAGACATCAAGAAATGCTTTGACTATTGAAAATAGGGGACGATACAAGGAAAGAGGAAAGATCTTAGGTAATCATGGAAAATCTAGAAAGGGAAGATCCAAATCTAGGGTAAATGTGGAGTGTTGGAATTATGGAAAGAAAGGACATCTGAAGAAAGATTGTTGGTCTTGAAAGGTAAAACAAGGGGGTGGACAACAAGAAAATAACAAGGAAGAAAATGTAGGAGGTGATGTGTTACAAGATTCTTTGGTTCATTCTTTGGATAATATTACTGATTCTTGAGTGTTAGATCCTAGAGCTTCTTTTCATGCCACACCCTATAGAAAATATTTTTTAGACTATTTTCAAGGTGATTTTGTACTAGTTTATTTAGGTGATGATGAACCATGCAAAATTATTGGAAATGGAAATACATAAATAAAATTACCAAATGGTAATCAATAGATTTTGAAAGAGGTGAGATATGTTCTTGATTTGAGAACAAATTTAATATCAACTTGGGACTGTAATACCCCAAAAATGGGCTATAGGTTCATTAACCTCTTACATCTTCAAATTGAATGAAATCGACATCAAAGTCCTAATCAAAGGTACATCTGCACATTGAAAACCTAATTGATTATCTTAATTTTGCATCGGGGAATATTCCTAATTATCCTAATTATTTTTAATTAAATATTATTTGGCGATAAATGTTATTATTTATCCTAAAATATGATTAATTGAATATTCTGTATATTTAATTAATTAAGTTTAATCCTGCCACTTAAATATTTAATTAAATTTAATTGCATTTATTCCTAAATTATATTATTTAATTTTGATAATAAATCAAAATCTTATGACTAATTGATTAAATGATTATTTAATTAATTAATGTCAATTGTCAATATTTAATGATATAGTTTTTGAATAAAAGTTTGATTAAATAATTGATTAACCCATAAATCAGTTATTTTAATTCAAAAATTAGTTAAGCAGAAGATAAATTACTTTATTTATTTAATTAATTCATAATTATCTATGCACATTTGAAGGAGTAGTTGAACTTAAAATCAGAAAATCAATTCAAGTTGTTATCTTTTTGAAACTCAACATCTATTTTGAGTTGAAAACTATCTAAACTTTTGATTTTGAGTCAAAAAGCTATTTTTGCATGATTTTGTGAGTTAATTAATTATGATTTCTTGTTAACTCAAAAATCAACCTGAGTTTATCAAGAGTGATTTATGGCTTTTCTCAATGCATCCTCAAGCCCTGGATTTTTATAAAATCAAGGCTTAGCTCTTCACAATTATCTCTCGAATTTGCACAATTACTCTGGCGAAATTGCATACGAAGAATCAAGCTTTTGCGAATAGGTGACTTTGTGAGATCATTCATAGTTTTTCATATCAATTCATATCATTGTTAGATTAAATCTGCATATCATTTCAATTCATTCTAGATTAGATTCATACAATTTTTCATCATAATTGCATCAAAAATCCAAAAAAATAGATTAATCTGTATTTATTCTACATTCATCTTTTAGCATTAAATCCTTCATTTAGGTGTTGCATTGTCATTGATCTCGGTCTAATCTGAGAATACCATACTCGCACATACTAGAAGGCAGTAAATTGCCTAGTTAGTTTAATGTCATTTATTTGCAGCTTTTGATTTTGCTAACCTCTAATGTTTTACTGAAGTGTTGTGTCCATAGCTAGGTACAATTTTCACACACATTTTTGGTGCCCACCGTGGGACCCTGAAATGGGTTTCCATTTCATTTCTAACAATTTCTATCAATTTTTTGACCAAAACTGCGATATTTATTTTCTATCTATACATTTTTTATACGAGTTTTATCAGAAGTCATACTAGGACTCCCTGATTATTGTACAATAGTTAGTGTTTTTGAGACTTGTACCCATTCTTACACATTGTCATTTGGAGGCTACTTTGTCATGTGCATAGAGACCCACTGTCGTATCAGGTCTAGATTATCATATGAGAGGTAATGGATTGTCGTATGAGTTTTGGCATCAGAATTCAATTGTCATTTCAAATTTTCAGGCTATTTTCTAGATTTGATTTTTGGATTTGGACTAACAGCTAACCCTAACAATTGAGATATTTTGTTTCCGATTGGTATTTGTTGATTCTGATTGGAAAAGCGCAACAAAAATTGCAAAACAGGTAAAATCTACTAAGCATGTTGCATGGAAGTCAGGTATTCTGTTGCATCTGATAACACTTCATTTTGGGACATAAAATGAACTCTCACGTGACAAGCTTGTGTGACTTTTTCCTGCTTTCATACCACGGACTTCAGTTTTGGGCTATAAAAAGACTATAGATTTGCTTTTTGCATATCTGTTAAACATAGTAAATATGCCCTATGAACATTATTTGTGAATGATCTTGAGAGAGTGGGCTTCATTCACTTGTTTTGCATGCAAAGCACTTCTTGACGATAGATCCCCTTGTAGGTAGGGAGGTTACTATGATTATCTCACGTTCTACTTGGTTTGGTCCTCAACTTTGATTGGTACATTCTCTCTTGGTCCCTCTTAGAGAGCTCGGTAGACATCATTGTTGACATCACAAGCCTTGGTGAGATAATTCCAATCTTAGCATGTCAAATTGATCTGTTTGGTGTGTTTGGTTAAAAGTGATAAGGCTAGAGGATTATGCTCTACTCCCTTTTTGGGTAGTATCAGAAACTCAAATCCTTGGATCTAGACCAAGTAACCATGTAGTATCTTTTGTGAGTCACCTTTAGAGAGGATTAACCGTAGTGAACATTCCCTTTATTGGGTCAACCACATGGATAGAACCTCAAGCGGTAATAGCCATTTTTGCCATGGTAGCAATGACCACAATATAAATGTCTCTATGGAAGAAATCTCCACAAGTGTGGTCTCTTGTTGGGATGTCAGATTTCCCTAGAAGTTCATGATTGATTAAATTCTCAGACTGTGTCAAAACCCCGGTGCGCTTGGATTGGAGTTCGTCCTCTTGAGATTACAAAAGTTGCAAAGTCAGGCCATTACTAAACACCTTAGCGAGGCTAATTTTTCATTTTCTAGGACTATGTGCGTTATTGAAAAACTTTTGAGAACATACACAAGTAGCATTCTTAGGGATTAGCACAATAAGTCACTATTGCTTGTTCATGTGCAAGGTTTCTTTTGCCTTTGTTCATTATTTTGAGATGATTGCTTGCTTCCCTTTGCTTGCTATTCTGCATGTTACACAAATCTGCAAACCTGGAGAGAGAAAATCTTAAAAACAAACTAATTCTAAAAAGACTAAAAAACTGCAAAATCTGAAGCAAAATTCCTTTCTGTTGTCCAAAAGTCATCCCACAATCTCAGAAAGTCATACAAGTTTTTCCAAAAGTTGTATCAGAACCCCTAGATTATCGTACGGGAGCTTGTATATTGTCGTACGAGTTTTGTGAGGAAAAGTCAAGAAAATCAAACCCTGGTGTCAATTGTCATACGAGTCTTATCAATTGTCATGCCAGAGCTTACCCAAACTCGTATGAGCCTGGAGAAACTCGTATGAGAATTTTGAAAAATTGCCAGAAACTTGCCAAAAATTTTCAAAAATCTAGTTTTTACAACAAACTTCTAGATTCTATCAAAAAAATCATTGTGTCAGGAATAGAGCAAAAACCAGAAAGAATCCAATCATTTTCCAAAATTGGTCTCTTGAGTTTGATCCAGTCTTCTGATCTTTTGATTTGAATCACGTTCATCTGGTGTTAAAACCTTGTCAAAATCATCTTCAATTCAATCTTCATAAATAATGGCTAAGTGTTGCGAGCTCTTGTCTGCCATCTTTTGGGTGTTTACCCATACCTCTAGGGCACAATATCCTTGATTTATGTCCAATCTATCTTCAATCAGTCCAATCTTGACAAGGTTGTATCATTCAATCTTTTTGAATCAAGTCATTCTTCAATTGTCTTAATCTTTCTCTTTTGCTTCACTCGAAGTTAATGGTGGAGAGTAGAGCTTGCTCACAAAGAAAACAAGGAGAACAACCCAAATTCTCTTCAGCAACATCTTTTGTGATTGCTTAGACATTTCATCAACCCTATGACACAAATCTCTTTGGAGAAGATGCTCTTCGCAATATTTTCTTGAAAGGTGGCTACATCACCCCTCTTGCCTCGATTCACATAGGTCATTAACTGACCCTGCCTAAATCAATTCCGAACATTCCTCACAACAACACTATGTCTCAAGGAGGAGAAAACCAAGGCTTCCAAGGACACCAATCTCAACATGGTGCAAATCAAGAACCCGCACCTTCTGAAATTGCCCAATATCAAAATGATGACAACTTCAAGAAAATGATGAGGCATTTCTTGCGTGATGAGAAAGAGGCATACTTTCTAGAGTTAGCTCAACAAGGAGCTAAACTTCCTCCAAACTTTAATGTCAAAGATATCATTACTCAAGAGGAAGAAACTCCTATCACGGCTATGATGAAACAGATGCATGTCATGCAAGTCAAGCTCAACAAACTAAAAAAAGAGAAGGAACCTAAAGAGTTCTCCATGGAGGCTCTATGTCCTTTTCCATTTGATAAAGACTTGTACATGTCACCATTCTCAAAGAGAGTAGAAATGCCTAAGTATGACAAATACGATGGAAACTCTGATCCCCAAGACCATGTCAGAGAATTCTGTACTCAATCCATGGAGTTCATGCATGAACCAACCTACTTAATGCGTCTTTTCCCTCGATCTCCAGGAGGAGTAGCCATTCATTGGTTATCAAAGATGCCTCCAAAAATCAAAATTTTTGAGGAGTTAATCAAGCTGTAGACTAGGATTTGAGCGTGCACCTAAACCTGTTTTGAAGGCCAAAGACAAACAAACGTCATAGCATATTATCAAATCAAATTTAATGGTAAACAAACTAAAATCAAAGCCACCTCAGTTTAAGCCTAAAACGGATGCGCCCATGCACCGTTTGATATGCTTGGATATAAATGGATGTGGGTGTGCAAACTCAAGCACTTGGAGCATGCAAATAGGATGATTTGAGGATCAAGAAGACCCAAAATGACACAAAATAGGTATGAGAAACCTATTTTGCCTCAAAGGCCTCAAGAACACACAAATATGCAAAGCTAAAAGATGAACTAAGATTGATTAAACAAGAAATGAATCTATGTTAATCCAATTAAGCTAATTTAAATGTGATTTAAGCTTGAAAATGATCTAAAATGATGAGTTTATGCTTATGCTAGAATGAAAATGGCATTATAACTTTGCTATTGAGTTTGAGAGTTGAAAGATGATTTGCCTTAGGAAGTGAGGGTATTTATAGGAAAAGGGAAGGGCTTGGTTAAAAAGGATGAGTCAGAGTTAGGGCTAAGGTTAGGGTTGAGTCAAGGACAAGTGTCCTGACAAGTGTCAAGGGAGGATTGAGTTGAAAGTTTGAGGGCATGTGCACAATTTGGTAAATGTGCCCAAGGCCAAGAGGTGGCAAGGAAGGGATAAGAAGGTCTTAAATGCATAATGAATGCATGTAAGAAAGATAAGGAAGGCTTAAATGCATCCTTAAATGCATTTGCAAGAGGTGGCCAAGAGGTGGCCATCTTTGTTGACTAAGGAGGATGACTAAGAGGAGGTTAGCATAAGTTTTGATAAACCTTTTGCTAATGGAATGTGACAAGATTAGAAAGGGGATTAGGATTAGGATTAGGGGATTTTAGGATTAGGATGGGTGAAGAGGTTGGGTTGAGAAGTTTCTAGAAGAGTCTAGAATTCTCCTAGGTTTTATGGAATAAAAGTTTATTCATTCCAAAAGCTTAAGTTTGGGAAAATTTATTGAAATATTTTCAATAAATATGAAAATTAAATATTTAATCTTAATTAAATATTTTGAGTTGAGATTAGGGTTAGAAAAGATGGGATTAGCCTTTTAATCGAAATTAAGAAGGGATTAGAAGATTTTGGAAGAGGTTAGTGGTCTTAAGAAAATTGGCCAAGTTTTGGTCAAAAAATAAATTAATTATTTTTTTGGGGGATTTTTGGTCAATTTATTAATTAAAATAATTAATAAATAGGGGATTAATGTTTAAATAAGATTTAAACATTTTTGGGAGGGATTTCTTAATTAAATATTTTTAATTAAGAAAAAGGGATTTAATGACATAAAAATAAATTAATTAATTAAATAATTAATTAATTAATAAATGATGATGTCATCAGGGATTTTTCAGAAAATAAAAATACTTTATTTTCTAAAGGATTTTTAGGTGTCTACACAAGCTATTCTATCAACAATACTCCTAAAAAATCAAACATCCAGTCACTATGATCAACATTTGTAATCTGAAACAATACCCAGGAGAACTATTCCTGACTTTCCTCAAATGATGGAGGAAGAAGTTTTCTCTCTATGCTAGACCCATTCCAGAAACAGAGAAGCTAGAAATTTGTATGAACAATCTTGTTCCAAAGATCAACTACCCTTTACAAATGCAAGATAACACATCCTTTGATAATATGGTAGACAATGCAATCAAAATTTAGAAAGTACTTGTGAAAAAAGGAGACATGTCACTTCAAAAAGAGAAGTATGAATTTGGATCTAGTTCTAAAGACAAAAACAAGAACTGGAACAAGAATAAAGGCATCATCACAGATGGCATTGTTGACAATGTTTGTAATCCATTTAAGGCACCTACTTTCAATCTCACTATTGGTACCCAAACCATCAGATCCTCAAAGGTGAAAGTGACATAATCAAACAAGAATCCATTTGACTATAAACCTTGGGCTAGAGATCTTAAATGCAAGTTTACTCCTCTTGGAGAATCCTTAGATTCTGCCATGAAAACTCTATTGGCTTACAAAATCATCACATTGCCTGAGATCTGACCATTTGATCCTAAACCTAAACCAAAATGGTGGAAAGAGAATGATTTATGTGACTTCCATCGAAACAAGGATCATAAAAACAATAACTGTATATGCTTGAAGCATCTCATACAAGAAAAAATTGATAATGGAGAAATTGTAATTGATAATCATAAAAGAAATAATGATCATATGACATTCATGAAACCATTTCTGAAACATGTTCAAGGAGATTCATCTTCTCAGCCTAACATGGGTGCTAAAGTCAATTACACATACTCAAGAAACAATGTTGTCATAAATATGGTGGAACCATGCGTATCTGAACATTGCAATGTCATCACCATTGTGCAAAAAGATAGAGATAATCAATCATCAAATGCAGTTACTCGATCACAAGGTCAAGCACATCTACAAGGACAAATCTCAGATTCATCCAATGTCCCTAAGATGCCTTTTAATCTTTCATTTTCTTCTAAACAGAGGGCTGCCTCTAAATCATCAAATTCTAAAGACACGAGACCAACATCATATAGTATTGTCCAATGACTCCAACATACCAATGAAAAAATCTCCATGTTTGAGTTGCTTCAAATATCTCCAACTCATAGAGCCATCCTGGACAAAGCTCTACTCAGATCCAATGTTCCTAACAACCTTGATTTAGATAGATTCCAGACTATGGTTGGTCATTTGAGGTCTCCCAAGTATATCTCCTATTCAGAGGAAGATGATAACTTCTTGAGTCATCCACATAACCATCCCTTTCACATTGAGGTCTTGATCCAAAACCGTCGAGTCAAACACATGTTGATAGATGGAGGTGTTGGTCTAAACATTTATTCTTACAACTTGATCATACAATTGGGATTATCAGAAGCAGCCATTATGTTAGAAGGTAAAGTCCATCAAGATAACTGAGAGGGGGGGGGGTGTGAATCAGTTATTAGATAATTATAACCTTTATCAACTTCAATATATTTTAACCATATAAGCAATGTAACCAACAACCATAGAAAGATATTCATACACAATAACACAATGACACAAGATATGTTGACTAGGGAACCTCTTGATCAAAGAGTAAACCCCGGTGGGAATGATGCCCACAAAAGATGCACTAATATGAAAGTTCCTTGTGAGAGATGGACTCTGTTAGGATTCTTATGAAATACATTCAGTACATATGAGTCCCTATTAAGAGATTTTGAATCCCTGCTAAAAGATTCTAACCCTGTTAGGAGTTATGGAAGACAAAAGGACCCACTGCCCAAACAACTTCAATGGAAAGATCATTGAACACACTGTCCAACTAATCTCTAGATTATTCAATAGAATAATATCAAAATATTACTGATCTCAACAATATGTTACCTCTTCTCTAACTGTGCCAAACTGCACTCACTACTACACCAGATCTCAATTTCAGATCTTTGTACCTCACATATCCTCTTTCCACAAATTTGTTTTCACAATTTCATTCACTCTTACATTACTACTTTACAACAAGGAAAAAATTCCTTCCTTTATGCCACACTCAAGTAATTACAAATGAGTCGGCATCCAAATTACAAAATAATAGTTTCCACACGTTACATAAAATTACACAAAACTATCAGCTTCTAATTAGAATAACTCTTCACTCGTGTGACCTCGAAGTTTGCATTGTCATCCATGTCACTATCAACATGTCTTCAAATTCTCTCTAACTACACATAACCAGATTCCATCCTGATTAGGAGATATCATCTGATTTCCACAAACTACTAGTTAGGAACACTACCTGAATACTGCTTCCACTAAAATGCTCATAACTTCCATGAATAAATGAATTACTATCTGCACTCTTAACCATGAACATATAACATATCATAGAGTAAGTCCTTAACATTGCATAGCTTGATTCCAATATCCCACATGCGCTAATCCAAACACTATCTTCTCCTATGCTAATCTTCAGTAGATCACTGTGTTGACATCAATGACAATCACAGTCATGAATGGAACAACAACTACTATAGAATGGATGCTAATAATCCCATAGGATATATTCAGTATTCATTCCTAACAATCTCCCCCATTAGCATTGATGGAAACACAAATGAAAAACATTCAATGTTCCATAAATCCAACACTACAACACTGTTGCTCTGAAAAATACTTCAAGGCCTCTTCATCAATCAAATATTGCTTCATTTTCCTATTCAGTTCTCTCCAATAGATGGTACAACTAGTTTTTCATGTAGACTTCTCCCCCATTGACATCAATGATAGAAATTTCATCATTATGTCAACAACAACTACAATGTCAAAAGACACTGTTCAGAAAATATATTCACTAGAGTCCTCATGACTCAGCTCAAATACACATACTCCCCCATAGAGGAAGTACCAACATCTAGTCTAGAAGAAAGATAGGGCTCATATACCATTGGACGGATGCAAAAATCTACATCACTTCTCAAAATTAGGCTGGGGCATAACCCCAAGCATACCTCTCAGATACTCAAATGTATCCTTAGGCAAAGGTTTTGTAAATATGTCTACAATCTGCTCCTTTGTGCTTATGTATTCAAGTCTAACTTCTTTCTCAACAACTTTCTCTCTTACTACATGACACTTTATCTCTATATGCTTTTTCTTAGAATGTAATACAGGTTTCTTAGACATACTAACTATGCTGGTGTTGTCACAATGTATAACAATAGGCTCAAAAAATTTTATTCCAATATCCTTCAGCATCTGATTCATCCAAATTATCTGGTTACAATTGTTTGCTACTGCTACATACTCTGCTTCTGTTGTGCTTTGTGAAATACAATTCTGCTTCTTGCTTATCCAAGAAACCAATCTTCCTCCAAGGAAAAATGCTCCACCGTTGGTGCTCTTTTTATCATCAACACTGCCTCCCCAATCAGCATCTGTATATGCACATAGGGTAAAATCATCAAATTTTTCATACCACAATCCATACTCAATTGTGCCTCTTAAATATCTCAGTATCCTCTTTACTGTTGCATAATGTGATTCTCTAGGTTCAGCTTGAAATCTCTCTACGATTCTAATTGAACGTTCTATATCAGGTCTTGTATGTGTCAAGTACTACAATCCTCCAATCATAGATCTATACTTCTTCTGTTCCACTGAAGGAGTCTCATCTATGCTTGATAACTTATGTCCAATTACCATAGGTGTTCCAACTGGTTTACAGTTCTCCATTCCAAATCTCTTTAACAAATAATTCAAGTACTTTGTCTGACTTACAAAGATACCATCACTGTTCTATGTTATCTGCAATCCTAAAAAATATTTCATTTCACCAATCATACTCATTTCAAATTTAGTCTTCATTTCATCTGCAAATTTATCACTGGCTTCATCTTCTCCTCCAAAAATGATATCATCAACAAAAATAACTACAACCAACAAACCATTTTCAATTTCTTTGTATACAGGTTGCTATCAACTGTTCCTTTTGTAAATCCTAATTTTATCAAATACTTGTCCAATCTAGCATACCAAGTTCTAGGTGCTTGCTTTAGTCCATATAAAGCTTTCTTCAGTTTACATACCATGTCTCCTTCTTGAGTTAAAGGAAAACCTTCAGGCTACTCAATGTAGACTTCTTCTTCCAACTCTCCATTCAAAAATGCTGACTTTACATTCATCTGATATACTTTCAACTTCTTGTAAGCTGCATAAGCCAAAAAAATTCTTACTGCTTCAATTCTTGCTACTAGTGCAAAAGTTTCTTCATAATCAATTCCTTCTTGCTGTGAGTATCCTTTACATACCAATCTTGTTTTGTTTCTTACTACTTCTCCTTGTTCATTCATCTTGTTTCTGAATACCCATTTTGTTCCTATAACATTCTTATCTTTAGGTCTAGGGACCAATTCCCATGTTTTGTTCTTTTCAATCTGAGCTAGTTCTTCTTTCATAGCTTTAATCCAATGTTCATCTTCATAGGCTTCACTAGTAGATTTAGGTTCAATTTGAGAAATCAAACATAACTGTTCTTGTACCTTATTTTGAGTTAGAACTCCTCTGTCTATGCTTCCAATAATTTTCTCAACAGGATGATTCCTTGATAAATTCTTGTTAGGTGTCACTGTCTCAGATCTCACTTCAGGTGTCGGTTCTTCAACGATCTCATGGTGGCTTTCATTCAACAAATCACTATCAATTTCATAGAATAATTCAGTAGTCTCAATGTTAGATCTAGGATGAGTTCCTTCATTTGATTCATAATCAAGCATTCTTTCCTGAATTTTGAACTTTTCATCAACTTTAACATTTGTGCTCTCAACAATAGTCTTAGTTCTCTTATTGTAACATCTATAAGCTTTTCTTTTCAAAGAATATCCAAGAAAAATACCTTCATCACTTCTAGGATCAAACTTTCCAATGTCATCATCTCTCTTTATATAACATTTGCTTCCAAAAATTCTAAAATACTTAACTGAGGGTGCATGTCTAAACCGTAGTTCATAGCGTGTCTTGTCTGTGTTTTCTCTGACTTGGACTCTATTCATTGTATACACTGCTATGTTCACTTCTTCTCTTCAGAATATCTTCGCTAAGTCATTCTCAAATAACATAGCTCTTGCTACTTCAGTCATTGATCTATTTCTTCTTTCTGCAATACCATTTTGTTCAGGTGTCCTAGGGGCTGAAAACTATCTCTTAATACTATTTACTTCACAAAATGTGTTAAATTCTCTAGAAGTAAATTCTCCACCTCTATCTGATCTCAAAAATTTAATCTTCATTCCAGATTCATTCTCAACTTTATTCTTAATGATCTTAAACTTATCAAATGCTTCAGATTTTTCTTTAAGAAATGCAATCCACATCATTCTTGTAAAATCATCAACAAGAATCATAAAATACCTTTCTCCATAGAATACTCTAGTCCTTGTAAGACTGCTCAAGTCTATATGAACAATCTCCTACTTCTCTTCTGATGTAAACTTCTTACTAGGAAATGAGCTTCTCTTTTGTTTAGCCATCACACATTCCTTGCAAATCATGTTAGTAGGCTTCATAATTCTAGGCAAATCTCTTACTGCAAGTGTAGTACTTACTTTCACAATGTTATCAAAATTTATATGACAAAATCTTCTATGCCATAACCAACTATCATCAATCTTAGTAATCAAACATGTCATCTTAGTAGGATTCAACTGAAATACATTACCTCTGGTTCTAGATCCAGTACCAATCAAATTTCCATCTTTATCTTTTATCACATAAGTTTTCTCAGTAAACCAAACTTGATATCCCTTATCAACTAACTGTCCAACACTCAAAATATTATGTTTCAAACCATCCACAAAGTAAACATCATCAGTATTAGTCTTTCCATCAAGAGTAATAGATCCTATACCTTTAATCAAACAAGGTGCATTGTTTCCAACTCTAACAACTCCATCATAATTGTCAAACTTTATGAAATTTTTCATGTCTCCAGTCATATGATGTGAACAACCACTATCTATAATCCAATTAGATTTCTTTTCAACTTGAGAAACTAGAGCTTTTTCTACCTTAACCTCTGTTTCAGGATTTTCTTCTTTAATTGCTACAAATCCTATATCATCATTATTCTCAGTATCACTTTCACTTAAGGTTCTCTCTATACTAGCTTCAAGTTCTTCATCATTAGCATAATAACATTCCTTAGGTCTTCTAGGCTTAAAATTGTTTTTGTACTTCTTAACTCTCTTAGGACATTTAGATGCAAAATGACCATATTCTTGACATCTCCAACATTTAAAAATTTTCTTACCATTTGGTTCTCTCTTCACAAGCAAGGCAATACCTTCTTCAATCTTCCTATCTTCTTCATTTCTAGATCTACTGCTGCTAGCATAATCTCCACTCACACTAATGCTTCTTGAAAAAGTAGGGGAAACACTAAGAGAACTGAATACTATCTCCATTCTAGGTAAGTCTCCTGATAAGCTTAGGTTCATTTCTACTGCTTCTAATCTTCCAAGAAGAGTCTCTCTTGTAAAGTTCAAAGTACAAGGTATAACTTGTTCAATCATCTATGTTGTCTTCTTAAATGAAAGAGTCAATGTCCACAAAATTTTCCATATCACTTCATTCTCTATCTTTGTTCCTCCACAAGATTTTATACCTATAACAATCTCTGACATTCTACCAATATAGCTTCTAACAGATTCATCTTCCTTCATTCTTATATCTTCAAATGCACATATCCAATTACGTAATCTAACTTTCTTTGCATGTTCATCACCTTCAAAAGTAGAGTGTAAAGCTATCCAAATTTCATGAGATGTTTTCAAATATTTTACCTGACTGTACTCATTTTTCGGAAGGGCTGATAAAAGTGCTTCTTTGGAAAGTATGTTACACATAAATAGATCTCTTTCATCATTAGTACATGTTTCAATATTATCCTCATCAATGATAGTCTTCTCATTCTTAGTAGTCAACCAATAACCTGGTCCTAAACATAGTAGATGTGTCTTCATTTTTTCTTTCAAGCTGTCAAAATTCACTCCATCAAACTTAGGGCTTTCTTTCCTAAAATTCACCATGGATCTCCTTAAGTTGTTAAACTTTTCTTTTAAGGACCTACTACTCTGATACCAATTGTTAGAAAGTAAAGTCCACCAAGATAACTGAGAGGGGGGGGGGGGGGGGGGGGGGGCGAGGGGGGGTGAATCAGTTATGAGATAATTATAACCTTTATCAAATTCAATAGATTTTAACCATATAAGTAATGTAACCAACAACCATAGAAAGATATTCATACACAATAACACAATGACACAAGATATGTTGACTAGGGAACCTCTTGATCAAAGAGTAAACCCTAGTGGGAATGATGCCCACAAAAGATGCACTAATATAAAATTTCTTTGTGAGAGGATGGACTCTATTAGGAGTCTTATGAAATACATTCAATACATATGAGTCCCTTTTAGGAGACTTTGAATCCCTGCTAAAAGATTCTAACCTTGTTAGGAGTTATGGAAGACAAAAGGACCCACTGCCCAAACAACTTCAATGGCAAGATCACTGAACACACTGTCCAACTGATCTCTAGATTATTCAATAGAATAGTATCAAAATATTACTGATCTCAACAATATGTTACCTCTTCTCTGACTGTGCCAAACTGCACTCACTGCTACACCAGACCTTAATTTCAAATCTTTGTACCTCGCATATCCTCTTTCCACAAATTCACTTTCACAATTTCATTCAGTCTTATATTACTAATTTACAACAAGGAAAACATTCCTTCCTTTATACCACACTCAAGTAATTACAAATGAGTCGGCATCCAAATTACAAAATAAAAATTTCCACACGTTACATCAAAATTACACAAAACTGTTGACTTCTAATTAGAATAACTCTTCACTTATGTGACCTTAAAGTTTTCACTATCATCCACATCACTATCAACATGTATTGAACTACTCTCTAACTGCGCATAACTAGATTCCATCCCAATTAGGAGATATCATCTGATTTCCACAAACCACTACTTAGGAACACTGCCTAAATACTGCTTCCATTTAAATGCTCATAACTTCCATGAATAAATGAATTATTATTTGTGCTCTTAACCATGAACATATAACACATCATAGAGAAAGTCCTTAACATCACATAGCTTGATCTCCAATATCCCATGTGCGCTAATCCAAACACTGTCTACTCCTCTGCTAATCTTCAGTAGATCACTGTGTTGACATCAATGACAATCACAGTCATGAATGCAACAACAACTACTACAGAATGGATGCTCATACTCCCATAAGATATATTCAGCATTCATTCCTAACACATTGATCCTAAAATGAAGATAACTATCAAATCTTATGATGAACAAGAGAGAGCTTCCAAAGGAATAATTGTCTTACCTATCAGAACAAGTCCAATTATCAGAGATATCACATGTCAAGTTCTTGATATACCTTTGGCTTACAACATTTTTCTAGCGAGACCCTGGATACATGAAATGTGAGCTATTCCTACCACATACCATCAATGTGTGAAATTTCCTTATGAAGGAGTAGAGGTAATGATTCTAGCTGACATATCAACAACTTGCAATGCATTGAAAGAAAGCGCTGAAAAACTTGTTCCAAATAACAGGGAATCGTCCACTAAGAAAATAGATGTTGCATCTGTACACACTAAATCATGCACTTCTCTAAGCCATTACTTCCAAGGGAATTCATGAATGGGAAACCTTGAGGAAGTGACCTAGAGCTCCCTAGGCATGGAGTTATAAGGATGTTGATGGTGCTCTCAGCTAGAGCTATTGAAGCATGCAACCTTGCTAGTAAATCACACAATAGGAGATTCAAAGAGACAAGGGAAAGAATGCCAATATCCTCAAGAATCAACAATAGAAATGCAATGCAAATATGCTAAGAATGAAGATGTAAGCTAAGCTATGGAAATGAAAAGTATTACAAATCCTTGCTAATTAAGCTATGTGAGCTAATCTAAAGCATAAAGGAAACTAAGCTAGAAAGCATAAACATGAAGCTATGATGCAAGAATGAAAGCTAAATGCATGAAAATCTCCAAAGCTCCAAAGTCTCCAAGAAATCCTGCAGCATAAGATTAGTATTCAAAGTTGGGATCTTAGAATGAGAAAAGAGCTCTCCTTTTAAAGGAATTGAAAAGGAATGGACCATGGAGATTAAGAGGCAAAAAATTTAATCAGGGGTGGAGCTTGAAAGAGGAGCAATCCATGTGCACAAATATCCTCCAATAAGAAAATAAGAGTTGACTTTTGTGTCCATATGAGACAAAAAGGCCTTTTCTTCTTTTTATAAAATAAGAATAATGCTTTATTTGTGCAACTTAGGATAAGAGGAAAAGTGGGGGCTTTTTATTTAATAAAAAGGGATGAAATTCCTTTTAAATAAATAAAGACTTAGGATAAAATGGTTAGCCCATAGAAAATAATCAAATAAATGATAAAATAGGATTTGATTAAGGAAATTGATATAATTGAAAAATGTTGATTTTTGAAAATATTGATTCAGGGATTTGATAAATTTTTGAAATGGGGGCCCAAAGTCTAGGGGACCATTTTAGGGTGCATACATTTGCCCCTCTTTGACTAATGTGAGATCAATATGGGATCACAAAACAACCCAGACGTGTGTTCGATGGATGGGAACACATCAAGACAAAGATAAGCATAAGATGACAAAGATAAGCTGAAAGACAAGACCAAAATACATATAAATAAGAGATTGTCAAGTCTCAAATAAGAGATAAGAATCTCAAGCAAGGTTTGATTGATAAAGTTTAATCAAGGATTGAAGCTGATAGGTACTGTCCTCTTGGAATCAAAATCAAAATTACGTAGAGGAGAAATAGTAAATTGATAAATCTGATCAAATCACTAGAAATCATAATCAAAGATGAAAGATGATAGGATAACCATCAAGTAGTGAAGATATGCCCTAGTTTGACCAGGTCTGACTTAGAAAGATATGGGATAATGATCAAGTCAAACCTTAGAGAGATGAATTGAATGAAGATGAATGGAAGAATAGAGGGTTGAAAGAGATGGGGATGAAGAAATGAAGATGCCCCAACAAAGATCAAAGGATCAGGCCTCAAATGGTCAGCCAACTGCATAGAAGAAGGGGAAAGTTTGAAATGTGATTTTGACTATCAAGATGAACTCAGGTTTTGATTTTGATCCCAAAATTGGATCCAGGACATCGAAATTAGCTAGGGGTGCAATTTTCATGAAATTCTGAGATGTTTTGAAAATTGGTCAAAAAGTCAAAATGCTATAAAAAGGGGGGAAAAAGGTCATTTTCAAATCATTTGTCTTATTGTGATTTGAGAAATTTTAGAGCTTAGAGAGAGAAAATGGCCCAGCAAGCAATGATTCTAGTACATAGACATGGATTTGAGCACGCTCGGTTGCACAACCGGCCTCCTCAGTATGGCACCCCGATAAGTTTTCAAAAAAAACTCACCCTTTTGAGTCATTAATGAGCATTTAGTGCATTTTAAAACATGTTTTTAATTATATTGAAATATTTCAAATTTCACACATGTGAAAGTTCATACGATACTGAAAAAGTATCACACACCTTTGATATTATTTATCGTACGATAGTTCGCGGGTCCAAAAAGTATCACATGGGTGTTCAATCCAGTATCACACGATACCAGAAAAAACATCATGCGATCCTATGCAAACTATCATACTTGAAAATATTATCACACTGCTATTGAGGAAAATATCGCACGATACTTTATCAAAAAAATAGTATTGCACTAGTGTAAGAAATATGACATGTTTTAAATTTTGAGCAATATGACATGGGTCTAGACAATGGTTTGCGTTTAAGGTTATTTATACTAATTTTAGACATCCATCATGATATGTTCTGACATTTGGCTTGGGGTTATGGCTTGTAGGAGAACTTCCCAATGCTCCTCATTAGAGTGTTGAGAGTGACCGGGCTGCGGTGTGTTAGAGATCTTGATACACCTGGATGAGATGACTTGATCACTATGGGATTTGACTTCTTACTAGATATGCCCCATATTCAGGCAGATCATGGGTTACAGATAGTGCTAGCTGAGAGGTGGCATAGTGAGCACAACACCTTTCATCTGCCTACTGGAGAGGTGACCATCACCTTAGAGGACATCTATTAGATCCTTCGAGTATCCAGCCATGGTGATCCAGTGAGTATAATCAAGTTTATAGATGTTCATAGATGTAAAGTTTCCATATGATGAAAATTGACATGATTGTTTGTTGGCACAGGTATACTACGATCAAGATTTGACCGAGGGATGACAGGCCATCCAGGACATGTTCCAGGATGTTACCTTTATTGATAGACACCTCAGCTGGGATTGGTTGATGGAGGAGTTTGGTCGGGATTTCCCGGTTCCATGTATAGTGTTCTCTATAGTAGAATAGGCACTGATCACAGATAGGAGCCTCAGAGGGTTCCCACTAGGCTAGGGCAGATTGGTTGCAGACTTGATAGCACACCCATGACGAATGGCATGGGGCCCAACCATCCTAGCAAACATGTACCATGAGCTCCATGAGATCGTCTATAGGGAGAGAAGGACATGGGCATGTGGTGCTGTCTTAACACAAGTATGGGCATGGGAGCACATCATCATTATGTGCCCACATGTGTAGCCTAGGGAGCGGAGATGCCCCTATATCTATAGGTACACATGATTCATTTCATAGCCCCATAGCGGAGATGTGACATACTAGTAGAGGCTTTTGGATGAGCTCACATCATTTTAGTGGAGACCATACAAGGCCTGTGAGCTATGGAGTGATCGAGAGCAGGAGCTAGGATACATGTTATGTAGCCAGCCACTAGTAGGTCAGCACTTTGAGATAGTTGAGTGCTTCATGATCACTCGGGTTTGGAGATAGTTTAGGCAGCAGTAGAGGGTGCCCACAGAGACCACTACATATGCCTAGGTCAGAGATGAGGAGGGAAAATGATGGCGGTCGATGCTGGACTACCAGTAGGTAGTACAAGATACCACAGGTATACATAGGGAGCCATAGGACTATCTCCCAAACATGGTGGATGTAGGTGCAGATGCAGCCTACAGGGCAGAGCGGTAGAGGCATCCATTTCCATGATTCATAGTTCCTAATGCACATCCAGTGGCACAAGGTGGTGACAAGGATGATGGAGATGAGGGAGATGGGGGAGATGAAGGGAGGGTGAGAGAGAGAGGATAGGGGTCTTGATCTAGTGGCCAAAAATGTTCATGAAGATATGCTTCTGATGATGAGGAGGATGATGGAGCAAGATTAGTTTACCAATGGATGGATGCTAGGCAAGATCAGCCTGCAGGGGGAGGAGGAGAGGATCTCAGGGCTAGGATCTAGGTGTTGGAGACTGAGATGTAGTAGCTAAGGATTACCATTGTTGTATGAGATTAGCAGCTGATGGATCTGTGAGACGAGATAGATCAGCAGGAGAGGGCAGCTCAGGCTGACGCAACAGAGATTCAAAGGGAGGCAACACGAGCTACTTATTATGATGGTCTCTACATACATGTTGTACCTGATGGATAAAGAGTTCCACTCTACTCTGAGAGGGCTGGGAGATCTGACATGGTACTAGATAGAGCTGCAATACCACCTCCACCACCACCACATGATGGAGGGAGTTAGACTTAGGTTTAGGGTGATGGATGTATAGAGACATATCCTGGGACATTATCCAGATTTTGGATCCCACATTGTAATTGTATCATGACATTTATATATATGAGATTTACTAGATTTATGATATATCTTGTGTATTCATCTCACTTGTGATGGATGTTTCAGTTTTATATTATTTTGTGATATTGCTCAAAATGTATGATGTATATGCTCATGTATAATCTTTCTCATAGATGTATGTTTAGTTCTCACATTATGATATAGACTCATGTTTTTGAAAATGATCTCTTTGATATAGATATGATGATAAGATTAACCCCTTGTGAAGACAGGAAAATAATGTGATGTGAAAGACAAGGAGCAAAAGACATGATCAAGAAAAAGAAAAAGGTGAGTGCAGTTGACCGACAAGTCCATGAAAGATGAAAGGAGAGCTCTCTCCATATGCAAGATGCAAAACTAATCTAACACGAACCTAAGAATGCAAGCTACTATGAAAAGTGGTTTACTTGCAAGGTCACAAAGCTTTTAGACTCTAATATTCATCATCGAGTGTTATTGGTAGCGTCTCAAGATCATACAATACACACTAGTATGACTATGTGAATCTGAATATGATCTATATCAGATAGGTATGTGGAAATCCCACCTAGGTACCAAAGACATATAAGTCAAGATGACTAGTGCAGTGAGATTTCCTAAGTTTAATATGGTAGGATTATACTCGCATCAAGACACAAGGAAAGTCAAGATGGCTATAAGTATGTACTTGCAAAAATAGTCAAGGATAATACCTTGTAGACCCCAATGTCAAGTGGAACAAGCATAAATGCTAATGATAGTTAGGACCAACAAAATATACCCACAAGCAAAAAAAGCAATAAAACATGTCCTCATGCCCCCAGTCTTCTAACTTGGCATCATCGAAAACTATTTAGGGAGAGAACACTCATCAAAGAAATCATCATAGACATCATACAAAGAAATAAAGTCAAACAAGTCTCAGTGAGTCAAGTGTTTAAGTGCGTGTGTGTAGGTCATAGAGTCAAACTTTGAGTATCACATCTGTAAGTGAGAAATATCATATCATGCTAGACTATGGGTAAGATATTTGATAAGTGTTGAGAAACACTTGACGCTAGGATAGTGTCGAAAAACACAGTTGGGGTGGTGTTGAAAAACACTGTTGCAAGATGTCCTAAAGACTAATGCATCCTAGAGACCAAAGATAACATAGTTATGCCCCCTAGACAAAGACAAAGACCAATTCCAAACCAAGGCAACAAGGTCAAGGTAGGATGGAGAAAGGCTAAGTGTCGAGGACACATGCTGAGAAACAAGGGTGCAAAGGCCTCAAGTAGCACCTGTTTCCAGGTTTTCACCATTGGAGATTTTTTGATTTTTTGATTTTTTCAAATTTTTTGTATTTTTGCTACGAAGGCGCCTGTTTCCAGGTTTTCACCAAGGCACTTTTTCTATTTTTTTGAATTTTTTGCATTTTTCTATTTTTTTTTTTGTATTTTTTTAGGACTTTATATGTTTTTAGGATTTTTTCAGCATCATATATGATTTGTTTGGAATTTTTTTAGGATCAATAAGATATGTACAAGGGATGCCCCCAAATAGAACATGCATCATCGATAGAACTTCTTGAGGTGCAAGACATTGATAGGAACAGGGAGTTGCTCTCCCTTTTCAGTAGATAACAAATAAGCACCTATCCCAAAAGCAATAGTAATAATGTATGGTCCAAGCCAATTAGGTTCAAATTTTCCCTTTTTCTCTCTATGTTGTTGGTTCTTAGGGTTTTCTTGTAAGACAAGATCTCCCACTTGAAATTCTCTAGGGCGAACCTTCTTGTTGAATGCTTTGGACATAAACTTTTGGTAAACCCTCATGTGATCAAATGATGCTTTACAATTTTCATCTAGAAGTTCTAATTCCTGAAGTCTCATGGCGCGGTAGTCTTCATCTATCACTAGACCTTTGAGGGAAACTCTAAGTGAAGGAATTTCCACCTCTAAAGGTAACACTGCTTCAGCACCATAAGTGAGGGAAAAAGGAGTAGCCTCAATTGGAGTGCGAATACTTGTTCTATAAGCCCATAAGGCTGGATTTATCTATAGATGCCAATCTCTACCATTCTTGTGAACTGTTCTATGGAGAATTTTGAGAATGGTTTTATTCGAAGCCTCCGCTTGTCCATTTCCTTGTGGGAAGTAAATGGAGGACCAATGTTGTTTTATCTTGAACTTCTTGCAGAGATGTTTAAGGTCCTTGTTTTTAAATTGACCTCCATTGTCAGTGATTATTTTAGAAGGCACTCCATACTGACAGATGATATGGTTTAAAATAAACAAAGAAACTATCTTGCCCGAGGCAATAGAAAGTGGAACAACTTCTACCCATTTGGTAAAGTAATCAGTAGCAGTGATGATGAATTTGTGTCCACCTGATGAGTTGGGATGAATCTTCCCAAAAAGGTCAAAGGCCCAGCGCTGAAATGGCCAATGAGATATAGATGGAATAAGCTCCCTGCCTAGAGCATGTATCAAGTTACCATGTTTCTGACACTTTTCACATGATTTAGCAAAAGCTACTGCATCTGTCTGCATGGTAGGCCAATAGTACCCAGCCCTAAGAAACCTTCGTGCCATGGCAAGACCATTGGAATTCCCTCCAAAAATGCCCTCGTGAATGTTAGCTAATGCTTGGTCAAAATCATCCTTTTCCAAGCACCTAAGAAGTGTCCCATCTAAACCCATCCTATACAGATGACTAGAGATAAGGGTGTGGTGAGAGGCATTTTGGGTTAAGTTTCTTCATTCAGAATGGTTGAAGGTTTCGGGAACAATGTCATCATAGAGATATGAGTAAATGACACCATAGTGGGATGACTTGTGGCCAACAAGGGTACAAACAACTTGGCTTTCTTGGGAGTCATAGATAGGATAGTGTAGCTCTTCCACCAGGAATTTGAATCTGGACTCATGTTGTTCTAGTTGAAGAAGTGAAGCCAATGTATCCATAGCATCAACTACTTTATTCTCTACTCTAGGGATTTTTTGAAACGTAACAAAGGTGAAATAAAATCTCAATGAATCAACCATTTTCTTGTAGGGTACCAGTTTTTCATCCTTTGTTTGGTATTCTTCATTAACTTGGTTTATTATTAATTGTGAATCCCCATAGATATGCAGCTCTGTGATTCTCCATTCTATTGCCATTTTTAGTCCATTTGTCAAAGTCTCGTACTCAGCAATGTTATTTGTACATGGGAACAATAGTTTGTAGGACTTAGGGATTGTGTACCCATGAGGAGAAACAAATAACACTCCAGCTCTTGAACCATTCTGCATGAAAGAGCCATCAAAGAACATCCTCCATGTTCTTGAAGTCATGTACATTATGTACTCATCTAGAAATTCAAATTGAGTAGGCATGTTGTCTTGAATTGGAAAATCAGCCAATTGATCTGCAATGGCTTGTCCTTTTATAGCTTTACACTCAACATACTCTATGTCAAATATTGATAAGATTATCATCCACTTAAGGAGTCTACCTGTGAGATCAGCCTCACCAAGAAAATATTTGAGAGGATCAATCTTTGCAATGAGGTGTATTGTATGTGCAAGCATGTAATGTCACAACTTTTGGGAAGCAAACACCACTGCAAGGCAAGATTTTTCAATACTAGTATAATTAACCTCATATGACACAAGAGTACGGCTGATGTAGTATATACCTCTTTCTTTTCAAGTGTCATAAAGTGAGCCAATAATGCCCCCAAGGAAGATTTTGTTGCTGAAACATACAATATGAGTGGATTTCCTAGGATAGGAGGCACTAAGATTGGAGGATTGGCCAAGTACTGCTTGATTTGGTCCATGCTTTTCTAACAATCCTCATTCCAGACACATTTAACCCCTTTATGCAAAGTCTTATTAAAGGGTTGAGCTCTATCAACCAGTTGTGAAATGAACCTCCTTATAGATTGAAGGCACCCCTGAAGACTCCTCATTTGGCTAATGTTTTTGGGAGGCGGCATATCCAAGATTACTTGAACTTTCTCTGGGTCCACCTCTATTCCTTTGGCTAAAATGATAAACCCTAGAAGTTTTCTAGAGGTGACTCCAAATGCACACTTTTTTGGATTTAATCTTAGTTGAAACTATTCCATGCAATCTAGAATGACTTCCAAATCACCTAAGTGTGTATCCCTTTTTTTAGATTTTGCCAAGGTGTCATCCACATAATCTTCCATATTCTTATGTATCATGTCATGGAAGATAGTTGTCATAGCTCTTTGATAAGTAGCTCCTACATTTTTTAATCCAAATGGCATTCCAGTAATAGGTTCCCCATGTGCAAGTGAATATAGTCTTTTCCTGGTCTTTAGGAGCTATCTTGATTTGATTATACCCAGAAAAACCATCCATCAATGAATAGATCTCATAACCCGTGGTCATATCCACTATCATGTCAATGTTTGGAAGTGGAAAATCATCCTTTAGGCATGCTTTATTAAGATCTCTAAAATCTATGTAGACAAGAATGAACTTGTCATGTTTTGAAACTGGTACAATATTGGATATCCATTTGGCATAATCAATGGCTTTTATAAATCCTACACTAAGTTTTTCTAATTCATCTTTGACGAGAAGAGCTATGTGAGGATGCATTTTCCTCAATTTTTGTTTTACTAGTTTTATACCTGGAGCTATGGATAAGTGATGCATAATGAGATTAGTGTCCAACCCTGGCATGTCTGAGTAAGTCCAAGAAAAATTAATCTTCTTGCTGTGTAGGAACTTGGTATATGCTTCTTTTTCTTGTGCTGATAGAGAATGAGCCAAATGCACTATTTGTGGAGCCTCTTGTGTACCCAAATTAACTAGCTGTGTAGGCTCAACAAGCATTGAAGATCTATCTTGAAATTAACTTGGGAGATGATCAAGTACCTCATCCTTAGGTGCCTTGGAGAGGTTTTCACCCTTGGATACATCCTTTATTTTTACTTTTTTAGGTTCTAACACTGCCACACAGTGGTTTTCGCCATCAAAACTCTTTTTCTTTTTTTCTTTTCTTTTCATTTTGTGACTAAGGTACTTGATATCTGGTTCTATCATGCTTGTAGTTGGTTCACTGGTGGAAGAGATTACAGGTTCAAGGGCGTTTAGGTAACATGCTATCTCATAGTCATTTTGGAAAGTTAAAAGTTGAGGCTCTTGATAGCATTGAGACCAATCAATTAGGTGAGGAATGGCAAGGGGTAGGTCAATGACAGGTTCAATATTGTGGATACAAATGGTATCATCTTTGGTGATTATAGAGTTAGGGTCTATCAAGTATCCCTCTAAGGTACCCAAATTAGGATTTATCCTACCAAGCGAAGAATCATCCACTAAAGAGACTTGCGGATTCAAATCCACTAATCATACACTAGACTCATTAGCTACCTTGGGTTGGGAACCATATGTATGGACAACATCAATGTCCATGTAAACTATAGAAGAATCAGAGAGAGATTCCCATTCATACTCATGTGATTCCATATTTGAATCCCGACTGGGATGTTTACACCAAGCATATTTACAACATCTAGATGTGGAAGCTCTAATGTCACCAAGGGTGACACCTTCTTGAATTCCATTCATGTAATGATGTTCTTGAATAGGATCCTCAACATGATATTCAACATCAGATTCTTCTTGTTCTAGGCTTGAAACTGTTGGATGGGCAACTAGAATATCTGAATCTCCCCCAAGGAGATTAGTGGAAGGGACCCAATCTTCACACCTATCTTTTTGATTTGTCAAATTGGGTATGTAGTTTGATTCATCGTCACTATCCATCATAGCAAGGATAGGAGCAGTTTTCTTGTCACGACTTTTAAAACCTAGGCCAACTACTTTTTTAGACCTGCATCCAAATAGAGCATGATCGAGTGGTTCGGCTCTAGCATCTAATCTGTGACTGAGAGGACCATGACCTAGATAGCCCATACTTTTGACAAGAGTATACCCTCTTCCATATGTCTTAGGAGAGGGAGAGAAGTTCTCATTATGCATGTATTTGTCTTCTCTATAGATCTAGTCCTTAATGGCCACCTCTTCTTTTTCATCCTGGATGGGCATTGAGGACTCTACAAATGTACCAAACAGAGTCATGGCTAAAGATGAAGGATGCATATCTTGTGAAGGTTTTCCATAGGACCTAGGTGAGACTGGCAGTTTTGTAAAGGAGTCAATTTGATAACCCCCCATACCAAGGTCTATGGACTTGAAATTATTCTTGCATTGTGCTAGGGTTGCATCAAAATCCTCCGCTTCTCTATTGAGAGGAACCTGAGTCTGTGCTGAAATTGCATTTACAGATAATGTGCTATCCTCAAGTATACAAAATTCTACTCCATTATAGGGGAACTTAACACATTGGTGGTAGGTGGATGGCACTGCTTGCATGTCACGGATCCATGGTCTACCGAGTAGGATATTATATGCTAGAGGACCATCATTAACAATTTAGAACAAAATGTCCTTTTCAACAAGGCCAATCCTAATAGGAAGGATGGCCAACCCTTTAGAACTTCTCCCTACCTCATCATAGGCTTTAATGGTGATTTTCTTCTAGGTATCAATAACTTTCTCAGAATAACCCAGTATCTTCAACAGACTCAAGGGACAAATGTTGAGCCCAACACCCCCATCAATCAACACACGCCTGACATGGGTCTTGTGAATCATGACTTCGATATGAAGGGAAAGATAATGTGGATGGATCAAAGCTTTGTCATCTTCTTCTAAGAATGTTAGGTAATGAGGGCTGGCAAGGTGGTTAACCATGTTCTAGAATTGGTCAACATCTATGTTGTTAGGAACATTTGCTGCACACAAAGCATCCTCAAGGATACACTTATGTCTTGGAGACAATTCCAAGACTTCAAAGATTGAGATTTGAGTTGGCATTCTTTGTAACTGGTCAACAAGATTATAGCTCATTTCAGGGTTGACTTCTGATTTGGTGGTGACATTCTTGGATGCCACTAGTTTGGATTTGCTGGACTGGTTGGAACTAGGACCTCTAATAACCAAAGGACCTTGGCTTTGACTTCTTGTAATAGCGTTAAGAGCTTGGAATGACCTTTGAGAGTGAGGACCCCTAAGCACCACCATAGTTTCATCAAATATAGGAGGAGAGCCCACATCATAACCATAAGGATCTTTGTCTCTCATCATGTTGACATTTTCCTCCACAATCTCAAGCATATTGACCACATTTTCTGCACCTGTGTAGATATAGTTGATTTCAACCTTTCCATTCTTGGGTTTAGAGGTTTCCCCCTTTTCATATTTGGGCAAAGGATCCTTGAATGCCTTGTGATCTACATTGGTGTTCAACCCATCAATCTAAAGTTTGCCACTCTCAATAAGATCCTAAATAAGGTGCTTAAGTTTCCAGCAATGTTCAATGTCATGTCCAATGCCATTGTGGAATTTGTAGAAAGATTTTTCATTCCACCAATGTGGCTTAATGTCATGTATGAAATTTTTTTTTGGATCTTGTGGTTGTGCAAGGTTATTGGCAATAAGCATCTTGAAAACATCCTCAGAGGAGTCACCCAGTTTAGAAAATTGTCACCTCTCCTTTTTAGGATTTTCTTGATACTTTGGTTTATGCTCTTGTTGGTTGGAGGATGTGTTGAGCTTCATAGCTTGAACTGCACTAGATAAATGGAGGACTCCTTGATCCTTGGGTTGAGAAGAGTCCACAACTCCATCGTTGACTACTTGCTTGTTCTTGTTCCAGTGCGAGTACTTTCCTTTGTCCTTATTAGCATTGTTAGTATTTTGACCATTGTTGTTATTGCTATGTTTGGTCAAAATGTCTTTCTCTTTCAAGACATCCTTGATTTGACATGTGGTTTCGACCATAGTGTCAAAGGAATCAAACACCATCTTTTGAACCTCATACCACATTTCAGGCACCAAATTGCAAACAATGATATCAATCCTTTCATGCTCAGGAATAATCCTAGAATAGCGAGAGCACAATCGTCTCCACCTTTGTAAAAAGGTAACAAAGGATTCCCCTTGGTTTTGCTTCAAATTGCACAAGTCTAACTTAGTGACTGATCTTGACAAGTTGTATGCAAAATGTTGAACAAATATGTGGACAAGTTCCTTGAAAGTTTTGACGGGAGGGGTTATGTTGGTAAACCACTCCATGGCTTGGCCCTTGAGACTCCTTGGAAATAATATCATAAGATAGGAGTCGTCTTGGTGAAACTCAAAAATCATGATGTAGAATTGACACACATGATCATGTGGGTCACCATTGCCATCATACTTGTCATACTGGGGGATTTCAACTTTTTTAGGAAAATCCTTCATACTCACACTCCTATCGAAAGGATTTGGAAAAATAGAGTCAAGTGAAAAGGAAATTTTAGGTGCCAACACCTTTTCCATCATACGCTTGAGTTTTTTGATCTCCTCTTCTTGAGAGGGTCCTTGTTTCTTGATTCTTCTATCCACATCAAAGTTGTAAGGGACTCTAACACCCTTGTTAATCAAGCTCTCTAGGAACCTATCGTTGTTTTGATCAAGATACTTCTCCACATATTGTTGGAATAGTGGCTCTTGTTGCATTCTCATAAAATCTTGATCATCAAAACTTGCACTACTTCCTCCATGTTGAGAGCCATGATGAGCTCATTGGGAGGGTTGTCTCGAGTTCCTAGGAGGTGTTTGTCTCCTATGTTGTGAAATCCTCCTTCCTCTAGGACTAGGAGATCTTGAAGGGGTTCTTGACCACCTTCTACTTCTTGGAGTTCCTGAGGGAGTAGATGGTGGAGAGTTGTTTCCACTGTTGGTAGCCCTATTGTTGAATTGGTCATTGACTTGTTGGGCTAAAAGCCTATCTTGTTCTTCTTGGAATGATTTTCTTTTCAATTCTAACAAGGCATGTTGCTCTGCCTCTAGGAGTCTAAAAATTTCTTATTTAGCGGCTTGTTCATCCAAAAAGGCTTTATTTTCATGCTCAATCCTTTTAAGCCTTTCATTCACATACCTTGAGGTTGTTTTGAGTAGAGAGTTGGGCCTTGAATGTTTGAACAAGTCATTAGTAAATGCTGCACTTACATGAGCATCACTAGATTCATTGTTTTGGTCTTCATGTTGTGACTGTGCATCTTGGTGAGCTCGTCCATAATGTCTTTTAGCTCTTTGATGGGCGTCTAAATATCTTGAGTTGATAGGGGGTGATTCTGGTTGATTGTCATCACCAAATAGCATGTTATCCCTATGCCTTTGGAAAATGTCATCAAGATTTTGATCCATCACTTCTCTCTCCTTTCTAGTCATGGTGTAACTCATGTCCATATCTGATTGAGAAGGTGCTAAAGAGGTACTCAACTCACTAGGATTTCTCTTTGGGTCAATCCAAGCTTCAAACTCACTCCTAGGTGATTGATCAAAGATGGGTTCCTTTCCCTTTCACTTTTGACGAGTTTGGACTAAGGGTAACTGATCAAAGAAAACTTGAGGTCATTTTCCTTGACTAACTTGGTACCTTGTCATAACCAACATGAAATAAAAAGACCCTTGGTGATAATATGACCCTACAAAATGGCAATACCAAACTAGGATAGTAAAAGTGTTCAATTGTCCAAAAAGAGATGGTGAGATAGAAAGCTGCAAAAGGTGTAAACAAACACTGCCATAGAGGTGTATAATAAAAGAATAATTATCCTAACACATATGGACTAGGAGGATGGATTCAACCAAATATATAATTGAAATTGAAATTGATTTTTTTATGGAAGTGAATTGGACAAAAGACTACTGAAACTCTCCAAGTGTGTTACCAAAGAATCTAAAGGTTTACTTTTTCAACCAGGATGAATTCTAACTTATCAATTTGAAAGCAAGATTACTTTGTAAAATCAGAGAATACTAATTCAAGGGGTCTAAATACAGGAACCTGAGGTACTAACAGGCTTCCAATGATAGAGTAAGTCACCTACTAAAATCTGGTCGACCAAAGAAAGACTGAAAATGGCATAAATCAAACAGACATCAAAATGACTCTGTGCGATAGTTTCCAGGCAAATAGTATGATAGTTTTGTAGCAAGGAACTATCGCACGATAAATCTCAGTACAATGTATGATGAAGTTTCAGGATCGTACGACTCTTGACGAGTGGATGCTTAAGTTTTCAATTTTAAAGGCAATTCGGTCAATGTTTCAATCTGATGGTTGGATTTTTTAATTTCAAGCACAGTACTAGTAGTAATCAGACAAGTTTGCAAACAGTAGGTGATCAAGACATGTCATTAAACACTTGCATAAGTGAAAAATAAACCTTGCCAAGACAAGCAATTGTGATATCAAAGCAATAAAATCCTATGAATGTTACCGTGATGTTTGATGTTTGAGAACATTTACATGGGTAGATCACAGTGAGAACACTTCAAGCACTTACTAGCCTAAAAAGACAATGGCTCAATACTTAACAACTTGGCCCACACTTGATGATCCATTACCTCACACAAAGTGGTTACCCACAATAGATATTGGCTTTTTCGTGGAAGTATCAATGACAAAACCAAAGGAAAATAGATGGTGAGTAATCTTGGGGTGACCCGGATTAGTCCACTAGGATCAATCCTTGCACCAAGAAGCTAAGTAGCAGAATAGGGTGGCTTCTATCTATGTTTCTTAGTAAGGGCTTCCGTTCATAATACCCCTCTTGCTCCCCAAAGGGACTCCTTACCTAGTGGCAATTAACAGACCTCACGGACACAAGAGTACCTTAAGCATTCTTGCTCAACATTTTCCTCATGGTCACAATCCCACAAGTACTCACATCAAGCGAAGACAAGTACTACATCTACCAAGGTTTTGTGTCCTTGATAGCCTTGACTTTATAGTGGCTTGGAATAGCCTGTGAAAAGCTTGTCCCCACTTGGGTCATTCCTCTTGATTGCTCAAGAGCAGGCTCGCTAAAGGATTCTAAAACTAAACAAAGAGTGGATCAACCTTTGAGTTTCAAGATTTATGTTTCACCTCAAGGGTGAAGACCATACTCTCCTAGCTCAAAAATTTCTCCCAAACAAACCAAGAAAAGGTTCAATTACCCTCTTGCCTTCAAAATCCAAAGATGGGTCAAGATTTGTATTTCACCACAAGGGTGAAGAGCATACTCTCCTACCACCAAAAGATTCCTACAACAAGATATTAAGTGCCTATGAAAAGAAAAAACTAGTATACACCACACTCAAAATGAAAGCAATTAAACAAACACTTGATTGGTTTTTATGCTTTGGGCAGCCCTGCAAAAACCATTAGTAGCCCTTGTGCATTTGGAGCTTTGACATGTGTTCTTTTAAGAAAATATTTCAAGCAATGAGAGCACCTACAAGCACAACTTGTTAGCCCTAAAAAGGTTAGCACATTAAAACCAAATAAAATCTACAAATCAAACTATTGTTCTACCACAACAAATCAGAAATCCAAAGCAAATAAATCAAATCTTGCAAAGAAATGACCAATATTACTCATTGTCAGGCCTGGGTGATAGTTTTGTTAGAAAAATAATCGTATGATACTTCTCTGTATATTGTTGCGATACTTCCTCTCTGTGCGATAGTTCGTGATACCTACATGTGACAGAGAATAATATGACAGTGCGACAGAATTTGCAAGGGCGCATGATACTTTAACTGGTAAAGTATCGCACTGACATACAAGAAACTATCATACAACACTAGAAGACTGTCGCATGATAATTCTATCAGAAAAATAGAGAGCCGAAACAACAAGCTAAAATGATGATGAAAAATTGACAAAAATGCATGAAAAGAAGGACAAAACAAGATTGTTCTACCCCACGGTGGGCACCAAAAATGTACACACTAAATCGTGCACTTCTCTAAGTCATTACTTCCAAGGGAATCCATGACTGGGAAACCTTGAGAAAGCGACCTAGAGCTCCCTAGGCATGGAGTCACAAGGATGTTGATGGTGCTCTCAGCTAGAGCTATTGAAGCATGCAACCTTGCTAGTAAACCACACAATAGGAGATTCAAAGAGACAAGGGCAAGAATGCCAATATCCTCAAGAATCAACAATGGAAATGCAATGCAACTATGCTAAGAATGAAGATGCAAGCTAAGCTATGGAAATGAAAAGTATTACAAATCCTTGCTAATTAAGCTATGTGAGCTAATCTAGAGCATAAAGGAAACTAAGCTAGAAAGCATAAACATGAAGCTATGATGCAAGAATGAAAGCTAAATGTATGAAGATCTCCAAAGCTCCAAAGTCTCCAAGAAATCCTATAGCATAAGATTAGTATTCAAAGTTGCGATCCTAGAATGAGAAAAGAGCTCTCCTTTTAAAGAAATTGAAAAGGAATGGACCATGGAGATTAAGAGGCAAAAGATTTAATCAGGGGTGAAGCTTGAAAGAGGAGCAATCCATGTAAACAAATATCCTCCAATAAGAAAATAAGAGTTGACTTTTGTGTCCATATGAGACAAAAAGGCCTTTTCTTCTTTTTATAAAATAACAATAATGCTTTATTTGTGCAACTTAGGATAAGAGGAAAAGTGGGGGCTTTTTATTTAATAAAAGGGGAGGAAATTCCCTTTAAATAAATAAAGACTTAGGATAAAATGGTTAGCCCATAGAAAATAATCAAATAAATGATAAAATAGGATTTGATCAAGGAAATTGATATAATTGAAAAATGTTAATTTTTGAAAATATTGATTTAGGGATTTGATAAATTGTTGAAATGGGGGCCCAAAGTCTAGGCAACCATTTTAGGGTGCATACAACATCTACATCCAAGATGGAAGACATTACACAAGAGGTCAAAATCAAAGACAAGGGTATGGGAGAATACACAATGGAACCATTTTTCTCTCACCTCTCTCCCGTTGTCCCCAAAATCTTATGGACAACCTTCACACAAAGTGAAACCCAATGCTAAAGAGTCCCAGGTCGTATTCAATGGAAGATTTGTCACAGAGAAAGTATCTAAACAAGAGTTTGAGGAAGAAGAAGTCATGCTTGCATGGTTATACAAGGATGAATCTCAATCCCAATCAGTCCAGAAATGTGACTACACTTCAAGAAAAATTCCTTAGAAGTCATATGGACCAGGAGACAAATTGATCACAAAAATTGGATACACTAGAAAAGGACCCCTAGGACTACAAGGTAATGGTCTTCTATCACCTCTTGACCATCGTGACCAGACAAACAAGAATACAATAGGTCTAGGATATCAGAATAAGCCTTTCTATCTTAGCAAAATCTCTCCACATGTCTTAGAATAGATTGAACCATCAGCAACAATTCAACTAAAGGAAGAAACACAACAATATGACAGTGATGATTTAGACACCACTGATGAGCTCATTCCCTATGAGTGTTTTCCTAAAGAAATACTAGACCTCCTTAAAGATGAAGAGAAACCTAAGGTGAATATCAATGTAGTAGAAACACAAGAACCTACTACTAAAATCAAATAAGAAGGCTCAATTGAAACTATCCAAACAACTAAACAATTGGAACAACATAGTGATTTTGAGACAGACTCTCATGAGTATGAATTCAAATCAGAATTAGAAGGAAACCCTTCTTGGGGAATCCGCCTTGATTTCACACATATTCTCATATTTCCTAGAGGCATAGATGAGGAATCAAATGACTATTGATGGGGAGTCATTCCAGAGGAAGATGAGCTTATCATAGAAAAACATATTGATGTTATTCACCAATATGCCCCTAAACCCAACGTGAGTCTAGAGCGAAATGATGAACTTAATGAGTTTGATCCACCTATGGCTGAAATGGACTCCCACAATGACATTGAACCTATTCAATAATTGAACATTTTGAGTTGTAATATTACCTTCAAACTCAAGAGTCAGGCTAGGACCAATGATGACAACAACATATCCATAAACACCATTTCTCAATCCTTCCCCACTTTGACTATCCAACATCCCGAACTTCTTCACCAAACCTCCACGAATTTGAGCCACGGTATCTATATTTTTCCAAATGACTATGCCCTTGCTTGCTACCTCAATGTAGTGGAGCCTATGATGAATTCCATTAGTGAACCGAGCATTAGCATGATGGAGTCAAACATCAAGTATCTTAGTCAAAAGAATAAGAATAAAAAGAAAAAGAAAAAGAGTTCTGAGGGTGAAACCCACTTTGTGGCAGTCTCAAAACCTACAAAAGTAAAAATGAAAGATGTATCTAAAGGTGAAAACCTCTCTAAGGTGCTTAAGGATTAGATATTTGATGTCCTTCTGAGTCATTTACAAGAAATATCTCCAGTACTGATTAAGCCCACTCAATCTATCAACTTTGGAACAACAGAAGAACCACAGTTGATCCATGTAGCACAATCCTTATCAGAAGAAGAAAAGAAAACATTTACTACATTCCTAACAGAGAAGAAGATCAACTTTGCATGGAAATATTCAAATATTCCAAGATTAGATCCTTATCTTATAACGCACCATTTATCTATAGCTCCAGGAGTCAAACTTGTTAAACAAAAATTGAGAAGATGCATCCACATGTTATACTCTTGCTCAAAGCTGAATTAGAGAAACTAGTAAAAGCTAGATTTATCTGAGTTATTGATTATGCTGAATGGATCTCTAACATTGTTCCAGTATCAAAACCAAAAAAATCTATAAGAGCATCCAAAAATTTTAGAGATGTAAACAAGGCATGCCCTAATGATGATTTTCCATTACCAAATATCGATATGATAGTGGACATGACTGCAGGTTTTGATATGTATTCTTTAATGGATGGTTTTTCTGGATACAACCAAATCAAAATAGCTCTAGAAGATCAAGAGAAAATTGCTTTCACATGTGCATGGGGTACCTTCTATTGGAACGTCATGCCATTTGGTTTAAAGAATATAGGTTCTACATATCAAAGAGCTATGACATCTATTTTCCATGACATGATGCATCGAACTATGGAAGATTATGTTGATGACACCTTGGCTAAATCTATGATAAGATCTAAACATCTAAATGATTTGAGAAAAATACTAGATCGAATAGAGAAGTTTAGTCTCAGATTAAACCCTAAAAAGTGTGCTTTTGGCGTCACTTCTGGAAAGCTCTTAGGTTACATTGTTTCAAAGAAAGGAATTGAAGTAGATCTGAAAAAGGACAAAGATATCATGGAGATGCAACCTCCCAAGAATACCAGTCAAATGAGAAGTGTACAAGGGAGAGTATGATTTATTAGATGCTTCATATATTAGCTAGTAGACATATCACAACATTTCACAAAGACATTACATAAAGGTGTGACTTTTGCATGGAATGAGCAATGTGAAAATAACTTTAATCATATCAAGAAATATCTATCGAATCCTCCTAATTTGATGCCTCCTATTCAAGGGAATCCATTGATCTTATATGTCTTTGCCATAGATACATCACTGGGGGAATTGCTAGTACAACATGATGAGGACAAGAAGGAAAGAGCTATATACTATATCAGTAGAACATTGGTAGCATATGAGAAGAACTATTCAGTGATTGAGAAAGCTTGTCTAGTTGTGATCTTTGCATCACAAAAAATGAGACACTACATATTAGCTCATACCACACATTTGGTAGGTAAGATTGACCCACTAAAGTACCTACTAAGCAAATATACCCTCACAGGTAGATTAGCTAAATGGGTGATGCTATTAAGTGAATTCGACATTGAATATGTTGAAAGAAAAGCTATCAAAGGACAAGTAATTACAGATCAACTAGCTAAAGCACCATTGTTTGATGATACACCAATGAAAATGGAATTCCCAGATTCCTCTATCATGAATCTTACTTCTAGAGCATGGAATTTATTCTTTGACGGCTCCTATACACAAAATGTATCTGGAGCAGGCATATTGTTCATCACACCTCAAGGATACTCAATACCTAAAGCATTTAGAATAAAATATCCTTGCACAAACAATATTGCTAAATATGAAGCCCTTCTTAATGGCATGAAGATAGAAATTGAATGGAGGGTAACAGAGCTACACATTCATGGAGACTCACAACTTGTAATACACCAAGTCAATGATGTGTATCAAATGGAAGATGAAAATCTAGTTCCATAAAAGAGAATGGTCGATGACCTTAAGAAATATTTCATATTCATCACATTTGAGAAAATTCCTAGATTGGAGAAAAAATTTATTGATGCTATGGAAATGTTATCTACTTTATTACAGCAGCCTGAACATGAGCTACACTATGAGTTCCTAGTGGAAGCACTATCTTATCCTACATATGATTCCCCTAAAACCCACATGATCTGCATCATTGTTGGTCATGATTCATCTAGATACAAAAACCTTTTCTCCTATCTCCAAGACCAAACCATTCTTGATACCTTCAACTGCCATGAGAAATGATACCTTATCTGCAATGCATCTCGGTATGTCATCATTGGTAATGATCTGTTCAAATGAGGTCTAGATGGTACACTCCTTAGATGTTTATAATGGGAAGAGTCTCAACGTGCATTAGAGGAAGTCCACAAGGGTATATGTGGATCACATTCCAACAGTTTAACACTAGCTCAAAAACTTATTAGGGCTAGGTACTATTGGCCTAAAATGGAAAAAGAGGCTATCAAGTATGTAAAGAATTGTCAAAAGTGTCAAGTCCATGGGAACTTGATTCATGCACCAGGGAGAGATCTTATCCCTTTACTACACAATGGCCTTTTAAAAAATGGGCATTTGATCTTATAGGAGCCATACATCCTCATTCTTCTAATGGACATACCCATATTATTACAGCTACAAACTATTTCACAAAATGGGTAGAAGCAGTCCCTTTGACTCAAGCAACCAACAAGAAAATATCAATGTTCATCCTGAACTATATCATATGTCGGTATGGAATCCCACATTCAATAGTCACAGATAATGGTGGTCAATTCAAGAACAAAGACTTAGATGGTTTATGTGCTAAATTAAATATAACACAACATTGGTCATCTATCTACTATCCTCAAGGGAATAGACAAGAAGAGGCATCCAACAAGAATTTGTTGAAAATTCTACACCGTACAGTTAATAAAATAGGAAGAGACTGGCATCTCATGATCAATCCAGCTCTCTAGGCCTACAGAACAAGTATCAGAACACCCACTGGGGCTACACCATTCACTTTAGTTTATGGATCTGAAGCGGTACTGCCTATTGAGGTTGAAATCCCATCACTAAGAATCAGACTACATAGTCTAGTAATTGATGATGACTATAGAGTGTCTAGGTTGCAAGAACTTGAACTACTAGATGAGTGTAGACAAGCAACGTATGATCATCTCAAAGTATATTAGAAAAGAACGTCTAGAGGCTACAACAAGAAAGTTAGACATAGAGAATTTTAGGTTGGTGATCTAGTCTTAAGAGAAAATCCTAAAAATCAATCACATAGAGAACGCAAGGGGAAGTTTGAACCCAATTGGTTGGGTCCCTTTGTTGTCACTGCTACTTTTGGCTCTGGTGCCTATCAACTCTCAATGACTGATAGAGAATAGCTTTGAGAACTAATCAAAATTCTCCATCTGAAGAAATTCTACACCTAAGGCATTCAGTATTAAAAAATGTCTTGAAAAAATTATTAAAATCTGAAAAAGTCCTAAAAAAATGAACATCTTGATGAAAACCTAGCAATAGGTGCCTTGATGATTCACAAAAAAATCAAAAAATGAAAAAAGTACAAAAAAATTGAAAAAAAAAAACAAAAAAATGAGAAAAAGAAAAAGTGCCATGGTGAAAACCTGGAAATAGGCGCCTTGGTAGAAAAAATAGAATATCTTCCAAGATGGTGAAAACTCAGAAAACGGGCACCACTTGTTCAAAATTCTCCATCTATCAGTGCAATCTTGGTCTTTCCTAGCTTTCAGTCCTGCTTTAGTTTGTACATATTTCTTGGTTTGTTTCTACATTCCTGTTTTCAATAAAGTTGGTCTGTACACCAATCGGTACAAGCATCTATCTCCTATCAATGTTTAAATTTGGGGGAAATCAATGTCATATCCTATGATCTCCAGTGTACCTCAGATGAGTCATATCCAGTCAGAGTCCTTTGAAGCTTCATCCGAGTCACTCAATCAGTCTCCTTACCAGAAAGGATTTTGCAATCAAACACAAACAAACATCAACAACAAACTGAAAACAATCTATGCTTCACTAATTTTATCTCCTTGTATGCTTACTAATTCGGATTGAGATTTTTTCATATTGCGTCCTTTCAAGCTCTTCAATGATGTCCTTTATAGGATTTAGAGAGTGATGACTGGGGGCATAATATTTTCTTTGTTCTCTGCTTTGAGCGAAAATCTAATAACTTTGGAAATTATGGATTGAAATGGTGTCTGTTTGTAAGAGCCTCCATTACATGTTGGATGGCCATGAGTACCTCGACCATTGATACCCAAAAAATTCAAGGAAGTTTGATCTAGCTTACATCATTTTGAATGGTTTCTCAATCCTACTATGAAACACAACATTATCCAAGGATGTGAACGATAAAGGGTCACTGCAGGTAATTCACATTGGAGACAAGAATGAATTCTGCAAACTATTTCGCGTGTTTGTTTTGCAAGGCATATTTAGGTCATCAAGACATTTATGTTTTGATGCTTATACCAATTTCTATATCAAAATGGACATGATATTCAGGTCATCTTGGCATTTGTGCCTTGGTGCTTATATCTAATCTGACATTCCAAAAACAAAGTCAATATTCATATCTCCATGGTTGTCTAGCCAGTGGGTGTTGTATTGACTTTGGCACAAAAATCAATATTCATATATTCATAGTTTCCTAACTAGTGGATGTTGTATTGATTTATCCGATTACTTAATAAGAATTCAGTGATGAAAAATACCGACACATGATCAATGACTAGGTCCTAGGTCTTAGGTTTGCATCTCATTTTGCACTTTGCATGATTGCATTTATCTCACAATTGCCTAAATCAACTTGACACTTAAATGATTCTTCAAAACAATGCTTAACATGAAACAAGGACTGACCATGGTATGAAGGTCCCTCTAACAAAACAAGAAGTAGAATCCATTTTCGGGATCAAAATAAAAATTTGAGATTGTTTATATTGTCAACAGCTTGCATAATCGATATTCAATCATCATAGAAATCTAGAATTCAACTTAACTGATTATCTTACATCAAACTATTCAAATTTCAACTTGGTCAACCATGGTCAACTCATGGTCAAACTTGGTCAAAATTGGTCTCCAGGATCTCCAAACGATGTAGAACGCATTTCCAGACGTGTGCAACCAATCCTCAAATCAATTAACATGCTTCTAAACCATTCAACACTGAATTTTCTTGTTAGATTTTGATTTTAATCCCGAAGGGGGCATAGTATTGCACATCAATCAAGTTTGTAATCAAATCTTTCTTTCAGTGATCAAGACAACAACCACGTCTAGTTGCTGATTCATCAAAAGACCTCATCGCTTGGGGCACATCACCTGGGGAATATCATATTCATCGAGATCCATATCAATCTGGTATCCTAATCAATCTTGTAAACTGTATTAGCTTTTCGTAACCATTGGTTCATTAGTGTTATTTCCTTGGTTCTTCGTAACTGAAGGGTTCAGATGTGATACCATTTCAATTCCTTTGGACAATCAGGTCACTCACTTCTTCGTAATCATAAGGTTCAGAATTAGGCATTTTGATACTTTTTCATAATCATTGGTTCATTGTTGCTATAGTTGACATCATCACGATTCTTGGTCAACCAGGACCTGAATCAGCTTTTTCAAATCTATCAATCGGTTTCTATCTTGAAATCGGTTCATCTATCAAATCAATTTCAACATAAAAAATAGACTATTCTTTGAGCCACTATGCTTTGCACAGTTATTCAAAGAGGGGCAAAATGTAATACCCAAAAATGGGCTATAGGTTAATTAACCTCTTACATCTTCAAATCGAAGGAAGTCGACATCAAAGTCCTAATCAAAGGCACATCTGCAAATCGAAAACCTAATTGATTATCTTAATTCAACATCGGGGAATATTTCTTGAATATTCCTAATTATCCTAATTATTTTTAATTAAATATTATTTGGCGATAAATGTCATAATTTATCCTAAAATTTGATTAATTGAATATTATGAATATTTAATTAATTAAGTTTAATTCTGCCACTTAATTATTTAATTAGATTTAATTGCATTTATTCCTAAATTATATTATTTAATTTTGACAATAAATCAAAAATCTTATGACTAATTGATTAAATTCTTATTTAATTAATTAATGTCAATTGTCAATATTTAATGATATAATTTTTGAATAAAATTTTGATTAAATAATTGATTAACCCATAAATCAATTATTTTAAATCAAAAATCAGTTAAGTTGAAGATAAATCACTTTATTTATTTAATTAATTCATAATTATCTATGCACATTTGAAGGAGCAGTTGAACTTAAAATCAGAAAATCAATTCAAGTTGTTATCTTTTTGAAACTCAACATCTATTTTGAGTTGAAAACTATCTAAACTTCTGATTTTGAGTCAAAAAGTTGTTTTTGCATGATTTTGTGAGTCAATTAATTATGATTTCTTGTTAACTCAAAAATCAACTTGAGTTTATCAAGAGTGATTTATGGCTTTTCTCAATGCATCCTCAAGCCCTGGATCTTTATAAAATCAAGGCTCAGCTCTTCACAATTATCTCTCAAATTTACACAATTACTCTCGCAAAATTGCATACGAAGAATCAAGCTTTTGTGAATAGGCGACTTTGTGAGATCATTCATAGTTTTTCATATCAATTCATATCATTGTTAGATTAAATCTGCATATCATTTCAATTCATTCTAGATTAGATTCATACAATTTTTCATCATAATTGCATCAAAAATCCAAAAAAATAGATTAATTTGCATTCATTCTACATTCATCTTTTAACATTAAATCCTTCATTTAGGTGTTGCATATTCACTGATCTTGATCTAATCTGAGAATACCATACTCGCACCTACTAGAAGGCAGTAAATCGCCTGGTTAGTTTAATTTCATTTATTTGCAACTTTCAATTTTGCTACCTCTAATGTTTTATTGAAGTGTTGTGTCCACAACTAGGTACAATTTTCACACACACAGGGACAACTAGGAACTGATGGTTGCACAGTCATATTCATAGACAATTCATGGAAGGTTACTTAAGGTTCACTAGTAATAGAAAAAGGGGAAAAGGTAGGTACATTATATATATGTACTAGTAATATTGATTATTCTATTTCCCTAGATTCCATGGGAACATATACAACTCTATGACATAATCGACTTGGGCACATGAGTGCGAATAGGATGAACCTTCCCCATTCAAAGAATTTATAGCTAGGTTTGAAAGAAATTATTTAGATTTTTGTGAAAATAGTGTTTATGGAAAAAAAGAAGGTTAGATTTACTAGAGTTGGGAAGGAAAATAAAAGTGAAAAGTTAGAGCTTGTGCATTCTGGTGTATGGCGACCATCCCAGGTACCATCTCTTGGTGGGTCTTATTATTATGTTACCTTTTTTATGATGCAACTAGACAAACTTGGGTTTATTTCATTCTTAGAAAATCTAATGTATTTGAACTCTTTAAGAAATAGAAATCTTTGGTTGAGAATGAGACAAGAAATAAGTTAAAGTGTCTTAGATTAGATAATGGAGGTGAGTACTGTAGCAAAGAGTTTGATAGTTATTGTTCATGCCATGGGATTCATAGACAAAAGATAGTTCCTATAAGTCCACAAGAAAATGGTGTGTCTAAAAGGATGAACAAAACTATCATTGAGCGTACAAGGAGCATGAGATTGCATGTAGGATTTCCTTTGTATTTTGGGCATATGTTGTAGATAGTATTGTTTACTTGATAAATAAAGGGTCTTTAAGTTCCTTGGATGGTGGTATTCCAGAGGCATAGACAAGTAAAAAGGTAAACTAATCATTTATGAAAATATTTGGTTGTAAAGCATTTATCTATATTGATATAGAAAATTGATCAAAGCTTGAGGTGAAATCCAAGAAGTTTACTTTTATTGGGTATGGTGTTAATGATTTTGGTTATCATTTATGAAATTTTTAGAATCACAAAATCATTAGGAGTAGAGATGTCATATTCAATGAAAAGGTCATGTACAATGCTCAAATACATGGAAAGAAGAAAGAAGAGGAACACACAAAATGCATGGCGCTTGACGAAATTCCAATGAATGTAGTCCCAACAATGCCAAAAAAATATTGATCAACCAAAACCACAACAATTTCCTCAAACTCCAGTAAGAAGATCTTCCAAGATAAGCAAACCTCTTGAACGATATTCTCCTTCATTATATTAAATATTTTATTGATTGATTTTAGTGAACCAGAAAGTATTGTAGAAGCAATGTAGGTTGAAACCAGGAAAAAGTGGGAGCAAGGAATGAAAGAGGAAATGGATTCCTTGATACAAAATCAAACTTGTGAGTTAGTTGAATTTTCTGAATGTAAAAAATAATTACCTAAGAGAGCTAAAGCTTGACAACTCCCTGCCACCACTCTCCTTGAGGTGGCGATGATGGCTGGTGGTGTCGCTCGGCTTCTCCACCACGTCGTGCTTCTAGGTGGTCTCCAGCTCCAGCTCAGTCCACCCCTCCTGATGCTCCTAGCACTCATCATGGCTTTGATTGGCATCCTACCACTTCCTCTAAGTTTCCTCACCTGGCACTGGCCATTTCTCCGCCCAGGGCGGAAGAGAAAGAAAAGAAAGAAGTTGAAGATGATGGTTGGTCACTCCCTGACCCTCCTGTTAACCCCAATGATTTGTGGGGTTTTGATGATAAATATCCTCCTCCTTTTGGCACTTCTCTTGCTACTTAATGTCTTTATGCTTGTTTTTTTGATGAATAGTTGTTAGTTATTTTTGGTTTTGCCATGTGAACTCTGCAGGGTGATTTTTATGTCCCCCAGCCCTTTTTTTGTGAATATGTAACTTTAATATTTTATTAATTGAAAAGGCACTATTATTCAAAAAATAATTGCCTAATAAATAGATTTATAGGTTAAAGGAAGAACATGGAGGCAAGGAAACATACAAGGCTAGACTTGTGGTCAAAGGTTTTGCATAGAAAAAAGGTATTAATTTTGATGAGATATTTTCTCCTATTGTTAAAATGATTTCAATTCAAACTATTCTAAGTCTTGTGGCCATATAATATTTACAATTAAAACAATTATATGTCAAGACAACTTTTCTCCATGGAGATTTGGAGGAGGATATTTATATGTAGCAACCACAAGGATATGAGGTCAAAGGTAAGAAAAATTTAGTGTGCAAGTTGAAGAAGAGCTTGTATGCGTTGAAACAAGCACCTCGACAATGGTATTTAGAAAATGATATTTTATAGACATGAACAAAGTTACAACATATGTCATTTTGATCATTATGTTTATTTCAAGAGATTGGATAATGATAGCTATATTATCATGTTATTATATGTTGATGATATGCTTGTTATCAAGTCTAATCTCTAACATATAAATGACCTTAAACAAAAAATAGCTCATTCATTTTCTATAAAGAATTGGGTGTAGAAAAATAAATTTTTGGTATGAGGATAACTAGGGATAGGAAAAAATCATGCATTGACATTGTCTCGGAGTGATTACATGGAAAAGGTGTTGAATTTTTTTCAAATGCAAGATGCAAAGCTAGTTAGTATACATTTTCCTAATCATTTTAAATTGTCCAAAGAGTTAAACCCCAAGACACAAGAGGACATGGATTACATGTATAAGGTTCCATACTCTTTAGAAGTTGGTAGCTTATGTATATCATGGTGTGTACAAAGTGAGATATTGCACATGTAGTGTGAGTTGTGAGCAGGTATATGAACAATCTTGGCAAAGAGCATTGGAAGGTATTCTCAAATATTTGAGAGGTAGAAAAACTCATTCTTTATGTTTTGGAGGCTCACATTCCACTTTACAAGGCTATATTGAGTCAGATATAACATGAGATATTGATAGAAGGAGAACCACAAGGTATGTTTTTAGTATAGGTGGCACAATGGTTAGATGGATTTCTAGATTGCAAAAAGTTGTAGCACTTTCAACCACAAAAATAATATATGTTGTTGCTACAGAGGCTAGTGAGGATATGATTTGGTTACAAAGATTTATGGAGGAATTGGGAAAGACACAATAGAATAGGAATGTTTATGAAGCATAGGATGACTTTTTGTTGCTGTTACCTTCTTGGAAACACTTTGGGGTTGTGCCTAGTCTTCTTTTCAATCTATCTTTGCTCCAATTTTGTGTTTTTTTTAAAGAAAACTCTTTAAATGACATTATTGGGTGCAACCCTATTTTTCATTACCTTTCCCAACTTGGTGATATTCATGGATTTGGAGTGCATGCATCAAGATAGCCCTACCCAATTTCTTCCTTCATTTTGGACAGTAACCTTCCATTTTGTGATAGCTCATCTTTATTTTCTTTAGAGAAATCATGAGTCAGCTAGAGAGGCATCTTATATATCTACCATTTTGACCTCTTTTGGGATTCATTTTATTTTGGTTTGGTCTGATAATGTATTGCAGTAACCTCCTTATTCCAAACAAATTTCTTATCTTGGCATAGTTTTTAGTTTTACATGTCTTTCTAAGTATATTATTTCTTACTTTTACATGGTGTTTTCATTTAAGTTTTAAGTTTAATTTTAGGCCCCATTTGGTTGTGGGAATACGACTAGAATTGGAAGTGGGTTTTCCAGTTTCAAGTTGAATCCATCGTTTGGGTTGCAAAATTCAAAACCCGGCTTGTGTTTTCAAATTCTCATTTTCGGTGAACTTCAAAAATTTTTGCTTCCACTCAAATAGGTAGAATTCAAATTATAAAACCTGATTTCATCTTTTCTAGGTTTCATTTTATATGTTGTTGGGTCTAGTGACTTCCACATTCCAAAATCGGCAACGTCCATTTCTGCAGTGTGTCTTCCACTTTACAATCATTTTCGAAGTGTCTTCGACTCACGAGGGTTTTTGCAATGTGTTCATCTTCGCAGTGTCTTTGACTTTGCATGGGGTTTTCACAGTGTGTTTGCATCTCTTTGACATTGAAGTATTTCTTCTCATAGTGTGATTTCTTAAGATAACCCTAAACCTGTCTGAGTTTTTGAGATGGTTGTAGGAATGGAAGATTTCTATACTTAATATGGATAATGTTGTTGAAATGTTGAACAAATCAACAGGTATAAATAGATTCCATTTCCAATATCTTTTATTGCACACAAAATTGTTGTTATGGTTTAGGTTTCTAATTGTATGGGCTTTTGCATTTTTTTTTGTTTGTATTTTGTGTTTTTGGTTCATACCCTCCTCTAACATAAATCAATCCTCCCTGCACATCCACTACAGAGCCAAATCCAATCCCCCATGTTGGCATTTTGGCACCCTCTCGCCATTTCAAATGGACAAAATCGTACAATCAGACACTATTCTTGGTTGAGTCGGTAACCAAATTTGAGATCAAAATTAGTTTTTGTTTCATGAAATGACAGTGAAAGATACCATCAATTTGTATAGGAATGGGCGGTAGAGTTTTGCAGGAGTCCTTATCATGGTCATATATCACTACTTTGTTGCAAATGTTGTCTATTCTCTGGAGAAAACAAATCCGTTGCTCAAAAAAATTTAATTTTTTTCTTTCTTGATAGAAACTGGGGTTTTTCATTATTGTGTTCCATCTTTTGGAGACACACCTGAGATTGTGATGAGAGTTTAATTCCACCCTCAGCAGGCATTCCCACCCAAGATCATCTGGAAGATGAGGAAACAAAGATCCCATTACAAATTTGTATGAGAGTCAAAATTTATACTTTCTAGCAGAGAAGGGTAGGTGCCTGAATCTGAAATTCCTGACAGTTTTTCTATAGCTATACTTCTCTATTTATAAGCACAGAATTCAAATTACTATTTTTGGGGGATGAAATAAGTTTTTTGTTCAACCCACATAGTTAATTACATGGAGAGGGGTAACCCTACAGTGATGAAATGTTTCATATTCTAGTGCCAACTACAAATGTTTCATATTCTACTATCAACTAGATGATTCCAAAAAGAAAAGAAAATAATCTCACCTTATTTTAATGAAAAAAGGTAAAAAACCATGATGTCCACGATGTCTCCATTGCACGTAAATGAATATGTTAAGGAATATGGTAAATCCAATAGAGATTTTAATAACATAATGGTTGTAATGCTACAATATCAGTGTTACAATCATTCTAATATTCAATATGTAAACCTTGATTTTAACGCTAACAACCCAGTTACAGGATAATATTGTGTAAACCCTAGCCTATTGTTGATATTGCATAAAAATATTTAAACCCCAATTATAAGGCCGATATTTCTATAATTTCTTCTCAATTTTTTGTTGGAGTTACTTGAAGGGTGTAAATATTAGGCAAGGTCATAAATGCTATCAGCTCCTCATATGGTTGCTGATGAGCTACACTTATTACTTATTGATCCATTGTATTAACCAGCTCCTCATATGGTTTCTAATCAGCTACACTAATGAAGCTACTTCCTCTTTGGCTACCCCAACCTCTTCTTTTGTCTCCTATGTTTCTTCCTCTCCTTTTGTATTCTACTAGTTTTAGAGCAGCAAAGTTGTTTCTCTGCATCTTGGCATGCATGAATAGCACATGATACTGGCTTTAGAGTAGAAAAACATTTTTCTCTATGTTTAAACCAGCATGGTTGCATAGAATACTCGAGTTGTTTTTATCACATTCTACTAGTTTTAGAGGTGCACAAGCTTTCTTTCTATGTTTTAGTCAACATGAATAGCACATGATACTGGCTTTAGACCAGCAAAAGCTTTCTTTCTATGTTTTAGCCAACATGTATAGCATAGGATATTGGCTTTAGAGAAGAAAAATCTTTTTCTCTATGTTTAAGCCATGAATAGCACATGATACTTCTAAGGGGCACTGAGATCCAAGTGATACAAGCTCACAGATTGCTTAACTTTCTTCTATTGAGCAACAAAAGCTTTTTATCTATGTTTAGCCGACCAATAACACATGATACTTTTGAGGGCCAATGAATTTGACAATTCCTTGATGGTTCTAAAGACAAAATACATTTTAGCACACCATAATGGTCAATCTGGCCAAGATTTCCATTGATCCTCTTGCTGTAATCAAATTTTTGTAAGTTTGAACTGTAATCTCACAAGCTCGTAGAATTGCCCAAGTTGTTTCCATCAAGCTCTAACTATGTAAGCCCATGCTTACAGAATTTACCCACTTCATTTAGGTTGTTTTCTCTCCATTTTCTTTCATGGTACATTATAGCTAAAATAGGAGAAATCCTATAGTGGTGGAGTTGCAATTTTTATGTTGTAGGTAGGATAGACCATAAAAGAAAAAAAAATTTGGGGAAAAAATCAGCTAAATGTCCATAGTTTTTCATATAGCTCTTCATATACTTTTCAATTAAAATATTTTATGTTCCAACTAAGTCATGGAAAGTCTCAGAGATTCTATTATCACTACATTGCATGTTAATCAACACATTCATTCATTAGAGTAACTTTTCTCATTGAAATTCTATTATCTAATTTTCTTATCTTATGAACACATTATGGATCTTCTTGCTTCATAAAATTAAAACCTTTGACACAAAAGAGATAAAAAAAATAGGCCACAATCAGATTTGTTATTACAGAGATTTGGTTAAGAATGAGACTGTCATATTTTAATTTCCTATTTCATTGCAATGGCATGGACATGATAAACATAGAGGTATGCAAGTGTTAGGTTTTAGTTTTCTCGAAAGATACAACTAAAAGAAATCTGGTTTAATATGATTTGACTGGAAATATGCACAGTAAATGTGAGTAAAGATTATTAAATATGAGTGGATATAATAATGATAAACTTGTGGTGAATTAATGGATTCTTAGCCTCATGAATGTTGGTGAATCCCATCGCACAATTATTGAATAATTGATAATAATTTAGATAATTGAAGGACTCAAGGATTAATTTCTTCTTTTTTAATGGTACATACTCTGAAATATTATGATAGCCTTGGTTTTCATGTATTTAATGTTTTGATCGCCCGTAGAGTGGCTAGTATTCCAAGTCTATCATAATATTTCAGAGTATATACCATTAAGAAATAGGGCTATCACAAATCGGGTATAACAAATTGGGCGAACTTATTCTCAAAAATAAGTTATGTATCACACATGGGTATCATAGATACTCATAGTTATTTTTAAGACATATGTTTCTAAATTATTAATTTTGATAGATGACTAAAATGGGTGAATGGGTAATAAAATAATATTTAGCTAAAGTAGTCAAAAGGAGTACTCAAGATTCACTAGTGAACTATAGAAGAAAAAATAGAAAAGTAGAAAATATTTTTTCCATGACATATAAAATGCAACCCATGTATGCTACACTTCTCTCAACCATCTGTCAGGCGAAGGATATCCCAATTAAGTCCAAAAATGTCATCTAAAAAATGACCCAGGCTCAGGGAGCTAGTGACAACAATAATGTATACATGGCTTACCTTTATAAAGAGGGCTTAGATACAAAGATATGGCTTAAACAATCATTGTTAATTTTTAAAGTCGTCTCAGCTAATCAATGTAAGTTTTTTATTCTACACCATCCAACTGATTTAGTTTTTGAATGATATAGATGGTTGTGGAAGAAATGAACATCCTTACAATAGTGTTTTTGTTATCTCTATTTGAGCATTTGATGTTGTCTTTAGTATCAAAGTGGATCAGCTGGTTATCTATGCAGATCAGTCAGTAAAAGGAAGAACTACAAGCTACATTATACTAGTCGGTTAAACATACAAGCCTTCATACTGAGTATTCATAATGCAGTACTGAGAGATAAATGGAAACAGGCATAACCAGACACTAAAGTAGTTTTACTAAGCATCAGAGTATATCGAGCACCAAGCCTCAGTAAACACCAAGAACACTGGACATCGAGCACCAATATATTTACCAAGCAGTATTGGTTGTGTTTACCAAGCGATCCAAGAAATGACATAGTAATATGTTATGACACATTTATCTATGTAAATGGTTACAATGGATTCATTAAACATTTTACCAAGATTGAGGATTATTTATTGTAGATGTAATCATTAAATGTGATGATTATCTCTATGTAATAGTCAGATCTAGGTTAATTTTGTATACCATAGATCTTATGTTTTTCCTAAGAAGTTGTAAACCTAATTAGGTCATGATAGTTATGGAAATCATAGAATTTTTCTATATAATGCAATTCATGTCATTTTGACATAAGAACAAGAACAAAAATAAGGAGAAGGAAGAAGAGAATCAAGAAGTAGATCTTGAAGTAGTAGCCACCTTCAAGACATCAGGATTAAGACATGATGTAAGCAGTATTCAGAGATACAAATTCAATTTATTCAGAATTAGTCAAGGCTATTGAGCAGAATAGAGGACATACTACTACACATTGAGTTGATATTTACTAAGTATATCATAGATCTGATTCAGACAAGTTTAGTTGTCATTTATAGGTACTTTCTTTTATTATCTAATCATTGTAATAGAGTTAGCAAAATCTCTTAACAGAGTAGACTTAACAGTCTGATTGTAAATCTCTTAACCGAGTACACACTCAAGTACTGTTGTTTAAATCCTTTAACAAGGTAGATCTAGTGGATCTTATTGTTACTCCTAACAGGATAAGATCACCAGAAGTGATCACAACTTGTAGCCTTAACTGGCATACTTTATTATCTACAGTAGTGAAAAATTTGTGGGTGTCATCTCCACCGTAGTTTTTACCTTCTCACAAGGGTTTCTGCGTAACCAAAATATCCATGTTATGTGATTGAATTATTATTTATTTTTCATGCACTTTACATTTACAAGTCAATTTATTGAATGTTGCAAACAATAGATTCATTTGGATAGATTAGTTAACTACTATTTGCAGATTGAGTATTCAGTAAAAAAAAATTTGTGGGTACTGATTCACCCCTCCCCTCTCAGTCCCTTATCTTTCCATTCCAACAATTGGTATCAGAGCTATATCTCTTATTGGAAGGTTTAATCATTGAAGAGGAAAGATCTAAACATGAAGAGATACAAGTTCAAAAAAACTATAGAAAATCAAAGGATTCAAATGTAGATTCTTGTTGAGCAATACAAGCAAGCTAAGGATGCTTTGAAAAAGTTATTGGTTCAGAGAAAGAACGTGGTTATTTTGGAGAATGAGACTAACTGTCATGGAGATGATATTGATGATTTATTTGAGAATATTGGATCTAGTTCAGGAAGTATTTTTGATGGTTCTGAAAGTGCAATTTATGATTTATCTAAGAAAAATATTCATTTGACTAAACAAGTGAAAGCCCTGTAGATCGGTCAAGAAACACAAATGGTAAGAATGATTGATGTGATGAACAATACTAGACAAGCTGAACAAGAGAGAAATTTGGTTGTTGAAGATAGAAGACAAATGACTAAACAACTACAAGTAAAGGAAACTTAGATACTGAGACTTATCAAGCATCACTTCGAAATATCCAATCAGATGATTGTTGTAAGCCAAGAGATCAACCAAGTGAATAATGAGTTATCAAGAAAACTTGAAGATATTGGAGTACTCAGGGAAGAAAATGAAAAATTGAGAAATGAAGTGAAGATGTAGCAACAACATAATGAGATGATGAAAAAGGCTGAAGACAGTTCTAAGAAAATTGATGATTTTTTGATTAGTCAAAGAGGACTTGGAAGTACTACTGGATTAGGCTACACCCAACAAAGAGAATCATCTAAGAAAGCTAATAGATGAATAAAAACCAAAATCAAAGACCTAAGACACTGACATGCTATCAATGTGGTAAACCAGGCCACACTTCAAATGTTTGCAGGAGTAAAGCACAAGGTAAACCTAAATCCACTCCTAAGTTTAATGGTCATTGTTATAATTGTAACACATTTGGACATCAAGAATATGAATGTAGATCTAAGTTGAATAGGACTCCTAAAAAATCCTACATGGAGAAACACTATCGCACTTGCAAGATGCATGGACACATCTCACAAGAATGCAGAATAAATATGAAGCAAGTCTGGACACCGAAAGAACAAAACAAAACCTATCAATCGAGAAGACAAGGTAATTCTTACACTTGGGATTATAACACATGGGTTAACTACACAATATGTGGAAGGCATGGACATATTGTAACTAATTTCATGAGGAAGAGATGGTCTAGAAAATCTTGAAGCTGGACAAGAATTGGTATGGCATGCTTACATTGTCACAAAGTCGGTCACCTAAGTAAAGATTACAGAAACTGGGCACAAGAAGAACAAGTTTTTGAGAATGGCAATAGAATTACAGATATCATGAGAATATGTGGAGAAAGGCATCTAATGAATACTAATTTAATCAATGTAGTCGGTGAAACCTCTGATGCAAGAGCATCCTGGGTGAAAGAGCAATCTTGCATCACCCAAAAAAAGTATTTTTTGTTTGCTTTTCAATAAGGGCTATCTTGTGTAAAGCTGCTATTTATGGAAACTTACTATTTATAGTAAGTTGGTCAAATGATCTTAGAATGTTCTGATTTCATAGTTGGAGGTTCATTTTAGTCATTTCAACTTGTCAGTAAAGTTTCATTGCTGGATCAAGTCTAGTTTTGAATATATTGAAAATTTTTGGTATTGGAAATAGGGTACAGAAAGTTTGAACTCAGTTTTGAAGGCTTTAGAGGCCCTGGATGAGGTTGAATTTTAAGCTAAATGAAGCTTACTTAATTTAGGCATTGTAGAGCTCCTCACACCCTTTCCGAATTGGGGTCATAATAGTCAATCGGGTCAACAGATGATGACTTATGGTCTTCGGAAGTTGGGCCACCTGAAATGGCGGAAAATAAATTTCCTTCAAAATTTCTATTTGGGTTTCAAAAGTTATTTTGAGCTGACTTTGATGTAATAAATTGAAAAATAATATAATTCTAAGTTTGTTTGGCCTTAAAGGCTAAATTTCTAGAACCTTCTCAAGCGGTGGAAATTGCCTATATAAAGAAGGCATGTAGTGTTGTCTAGGGCAGTTTTGGGTAGTAGATCTAGGTAATAATTTGAGGCTTTGTCCCACATAATATTGTAAGGGGAATGCCCATGTAGCTTTGCATATTGTAATTCTGAAAATTTGTAATTCCACAGTTATGGAGATAATAAGAAGCCCATTTGTTGTTCTTGCAAATTGTTGTTGTTTCTCTATTTTTGTTATGTGTTTGTGGTATTAAGGGGAGCACCCTTCATCAACCTCACTCATTGGATTGGGTGACATCGACACCTCCACCTAAGCTGAAAAAGGTATGTATGGAACTGACATTTCAAGCTGATCATATTTTACATACAGTTCCTTATATTAGATGTGCACATACCGAATCCGTGTGAATAGAGATGCATTATGGTTTTATAAGTTTTAAACTTTAAAGATTTTACAGTCAGTATATGTGAGACCGAGTGAGAAGTTACCTGTCGGTGACTATTATGCAAGGTTAACTGAGTATCGGTATTAACCGAATAAAAAGTTATATGTTAACCAAGATGTTGGTATTTTGTGGTACTCACCAAGTTTGACAATTGTCATCAAGCTGTGAGTAGGTCGAGCATTTATTACAAAAGTTTTGAGTGGGAATTTGAAAAAGTTATAAATACACAATGAACTTAGTTCATTTTTTTCACCAGCGTTTATGAAGAGCAAAGAGATTCCATAGTGATTTCAAGCAAAGGATTTTTAGAGTATTTGAGCACAGTTCAAAGTCTTCTGAGTGATTTTGTCGACCTTTTCATGTAAGTTCTATTATTACTGAGTTGTTCATACTCATACTTACCAAACCCTAAATTAATAAATCATGGCGTCCGCATCAAAAGTGGACAAGTCTAAGTTTGCAAAGGATGAATTCAACCTTATTATTTCTACAACATGTAATGAACCCCGATACAAACTTCATCTCAAAGTTGCATTGAAAAATTGATCAAACGGGAGCTTTCTTGAGTATACCACCTAGAGTTCTACTGGTCGAGGATGTGTGATCATACATTCACTACAAGATAGGATAAATTGGAGATTTCGACATGTATGTAGCTTATCAAAATCTATGTGGAGAAGATGAAAAACTGAAATCCAATTACAAGCAACTAGAAGTATTGGGTCTGGTGAATGCCCTAAATTTTTTGAAAGATTTCAAGAGGGAATGGATTAGGGTTGTTCTCAGTCAGTTTCATGATGGAAAATGTTGGCTGGATGAACTCATTAAAATAACTAAGAAAATGATTCATGTTGTCACGGGTTATCCTACCACTGATAAGGCAAAGGCATTCAGCAGTGCGTATAGGGAAGAAATTGAGAAGAACACAGGAGTCGAGTGGGATGACCGAGCTATGAAAATTAACACAATCAAAAATCTTGAAGTAAAATTTTCATCTCATGTCATCAGTTATAAGATTTATTAGTCGAGCAGACTAAATAGTGTGCCACGTGGAGCCGTTGACATTGCGTTTAAAATGATCAAGAAAGGTTTTCAATTGGACCTATTTGCATGTGATGGTTTGGAGCACTAGGAATCACTTGAGGGTTGTCATTTATGACAACACTCATGATGGAGTGATTGCATGTTGTGGAGATTTCCACTGGAGTCACACTCATGAAAATGACTAAGTCTAGAATCAGGATAACAGGGTACAGAACCACAATTTTGGTCAGCGATGAAGATATATAAGGTATTATGGCTTGCAAAGTTAGCTGGAGGTAATTTGGGATATGCACATGCTTCATTTAAGATCGCATAAGTTTTGGTTACCATATTTGTGAGATACAGTGTTTGGAAGATATGCGAAGGTAGTAAAATAGAGTAACAGGGTGTATAAACAGTTGTGATGATTAAGGAAGGAAAAGTGAATATGGTAACATGCTAAGACAGGTGAATAAAGTATATTTCTGACTCTTTAGTATTGTAAGAGCGCCGACTCCATAGATAAATTTTGCATAAGTTATTATTATGTTTTTTATGATAATTGTGAAGCCGACTAGAAGGATGATTTTGTATAAGTATGGAGTGTTTTTGTAAAAGAAAAAAAAAAAGGTATGGTAATGATGACAGAGTAAGATTGCAAAAAGAAGATTAGAGATCAGATGCATGATTAGTAAGAGGCTGAGCTACAATTGGAACTATCTTTAAGCAAGATAAGTGCTTGTATTGTTCCCCCTTTTGAGAACTATTTTTGGATAGTATTGATTGTAAGAGCAGTGTGCTCACCACCTTTAACCAGGTGTTTTGTATACCCCTAACAGTGTTTTTGTAATCCTCTAACTAGGAAATGTACTATGTAACAATCAACTCCTAACAGGGCTAGATCTCCTAACAGGGATATTATATTTTAGTACATATTTGTGGGTACCATCCCCACTGAGGTTTTCCCTTTGACCAGGGTTTCCTCGAGAACAAATCATGGTGTCATGAGTAATGTGTTATGCTTATATGTTCTTTTCATTTTTGCATTACTTTGGATTGTTTGTAATTGTTTAAAGTTGAAATCAAAGTTCTGTAATATTGATTCACCCCCCCTCTTAGTATTTCCTAATCCTAACAGGGCCTCACCGAGATTCTTTTGAAGCATATTGAAGAGAACATGAAGACAATCTGATTGGCAAAGTCTAATACATGTAAGTTTGGATCCCTGATAGTTTGCATATTCTTTTATGAACAAAACATTTTCCTGTCAATCGGTAATATAGAGTGGTCAACTGACAAGCCTATCACAATGAAAATTACAAAATTGATTAAAGGCTTGGGAAATAATCTTAACAATATTTTAGATAGTTATTTTGAGCAATTCCAAGGCAGGATGAACTCTTGGAGCAAAATTTTTAAGGCAACTAGTTGAAGATTATGAACAGGATATAGGTTTTCTAGTTGACACTGATCACACACTGATTAAGGTTGTAGAGCCTAGGAAAAAATGGTTAGCCCCTATGGGATATGAAATGGACATTGATTTTTCTTCAAAATCAATCAAAGCTTTATTAGTTGTACTAAAGGATGTTAATGTAGAAAGGTTTGGAACCTATGAAGAGGCCAAGACAAGAATTAAAATAGTCCTACTTATCGGTAAAATTACAAAGAAGTCAAGGAAAATGATGAAAAATATTGTAAAGAAATTTGGAAATGATGTTGATTCATTTGAGAGTACACCAGTTGAGGTAGCAACCAAAGGTTAGTTACTTCTTTCTGACTAACCACATGATAGTGAAGAAACCGAGTCAGACAATCATGTAGAATCTACACTGGTTTCTCCTACCCCCACTCCAAAGAAGTAGTTAGAAGTGCAAACAAGGGCACGTAAAAGGTCAAAAATTGCAGCCTCGCCTCCACCAAAGAAAGGATTTGTAAAAATATCAAGGCCAACTATAGCTACACTGACAAAGACATACAAAAAGAGAGGTACTAAAACTACTACTGAGGCCCCTAGAAAAAGAATAAAGTTAATTAGAGGAAAAGATAATTTAGATAATGATGAATATGATAATAATTAGTTTAAAGTTGTTGTAAATAAGAGTTAGTCAATAGATGAGGTAGCTGAAGAAACAATTGAAAATGGAGGATTAAGTGATCCTGAAATTAGTTGGTTTGAGAACTTGTCAACCAAGGATCAGAATAAAATTGAAGAGGCTATTATACAGATGATGATTAGATTCAAGAGAGTACCGATTGAGTTTTCCAAATACTTACCCAAGGAATTAGAAGAGATAATTTCATATAAGTGGTCCTATGCCTTGAATACAAAGAAAAGAATGAGAGAACAATCTCTAATTTTGGCAATTCCAACATTGACAGTTCCTGAAGTTGAGGAATTGATGAGTAAATATTCAAAGAGATTTCGAGTAAAGAATTGGGAACTATAGATACTTGATGAAAATCTGGTAGACATAGATGAGGATAGTCAACTCATCAAGACTTCAATTGTACAATCTTGAGAAGAGTCTGAAAAGATGGCCTTAGCCATTATTCTCAAGAAGAAATTAAAGAGAAAAGGTAAGGGAATTCACAATGATGATGCAGATCTAGCACCAAAATAGAGTATTAACATATCAAATACCGAGGTACCTGATATAATAGATGCTACCAAGGAAATGAGTTTAACTCATAATGCACCTAATCAAGTTGAAATCCAAGGGATTGACAATAATGCACTTGATGTACTCATTGAGGACATCAAAGATGGTGATCCTGATGACATTAAAGATGATGAGGATGTTACAATTGCTAGAGAAAAAACACAAGATGAGGGACTCACTACTATTCCAACAATAAGATCTATACTGGGTGATATTCCTATCCTGATGGAAGTAGTTGAAATAATTTCTAAGGAAAAACCCGAAGGCTCAATCCCCGAGCAATCGAAGGACACATCAGGGGAACAAGGGACAAGTGCACCCACTGAGATAGAAGAGCCTAACGAAAAAGAGGCATAGACATAGGGCCAAGATGACTCAAAGACTACTAGACAATACCACCAGACACTACATCTAAAGCTCCCTCCATATTAAACAAAACACAAGTTACCAAGGAGCAAAAGAAAGAAGATAATGTTTCTACTAGGCAAGAAACACTAAGTGTTGAGGTAAAGGACATTATTCCTTTTGTTAAGAATTTTCCACAAGAGTTGAAGAAGAAGAAGAAAAAGCATGGTAAAGGGTCGGTCACATTAGATGAATTCATTATAATACCTGAATGTGACCCGAGGATGTTAGACCCCAAAGAGTTGAGAAAATATGGGGAACTGTGCACAAAGAAGGAAGCTCAAGAGAAGTTGAGGAAAGAGTGCAAGAGCAAGAAAATTCTTGAAGATGTAAGAGACATCTTGCAATAGGTTGTACCCAAGGTCTAGATAAATGAAGATACATCAATTATGGACCAACTTGCCACTCTTTTATAGGAAATTAACACCCCAGATATTGATGCAGAGAAGAGACTTGAAGAAAGAGCAGAATCAAAAATTCAGGAGAAATTGGTAGAAAAGATCAGCTAGGAAGTAGCAATAAATAAGGTAAAGATTTTTGAGGTAATTACTGATGTTCAATCTATTACTCAGAGCATAATTCAAATGTTAGTTAAGCTTTGCATTGTGGAGAGTTTCACTACCGAGGTCAGTTAAAGGATTAAACAACTAGATACCAAAATCCAAGCCAGTGAAAATGCCTCCCTAATCGAGCTAGATGCTTTTCATAAGCATATCCTTAAAGTACAAGAACTCAGGCGGTTAAGAGGAGAGTTGAGGAATCAGGAGGATAGAATAAGTGACCAAGTCACTGAGATACAAGAAGAGTTGCTTCCCCACTTGAAAATAATTGAGCATCATATTGTCAAAGTGCAAGCTTTAGCTGCAACACCAAAGATTTCAGTGTTGGAGAACATATTTGACATGCATGCACAAGTCGGTCTTGAACACCTTGATCTCACCAACTTGAAAGAGGAATGGGAATACCTCTTGGATTCTCTAAAGAAAACCCATCAACACATTTTTGACAAGTTGTAAGTACATATTTTTGAGTTTTGGCATTAATCTCAAAAAGGGGGAAATATAATGTATATGTCAAATTGTATAATTATATGCTAAGTGTACTGTATACATACTGAGAGCATGCACTGAGTGGGAGTTTTGCAAGTTTTGAATAATTTTTGTCATGTATATATGAAATAAGGATAGTGAAAGATATATCAGTGTATATACATTATAAGTTTTGATACTAATGCCAAAAGGGGAGATTGTTATCTCTATTTGAGCATTTGATGTTGTCTTTAGTATCAAAGTGAATAAGTCAGTTATCTATGTTGATCAGTCGATAAAAGGAATAACTACAAGCTACATTATGCTAGTCGATTACATATACAAGCCTTCATACCAAGTATTCATAAGGAAGTTTAAGAGCCAAATGGAAAAAAGCTTAATTGGGCACCAGAGTAGTTTTACCGAGCATCAGAGTATACCGAGAACTGAGCGTCAGTAAATGCTGAGCAGGCTAGACACCGAGCACCAGTATATTTACCAAGTACTATTGGTCATGTTTACTAAGAAATCTAGGAAATGACATAGTAATCTATTATGGAACATTTATCTATGTAAATGGTTACAATGGATTCATAAATATTTTACCAAGATCAAAGATTATTTATTGTAGATGTAATCATTAAATGTGATGATGATCCCTATGTAATAGTCAGATCTAGGTTAATTTTGTATACCGTAGATCTTAGGTTTTTTCTAAGAAGTTGTAAACCTAATTAGGTCATGACAGTTATGAAAATCATAGCAGTTTTATATATAATTGTAATTCATGTCATTTTGATATAAGAACAAGAACAAAAATAAGAAGGAAGAAGCGAATCAAGCAGTAGATCTTGAAGCAGTAACCACCTTTAAGACATGGTTTAAGAAGTATTCAGAGATAAAAATTCAATTTATTCAGAATCAGTCAAGGCTATTGAGCAGAAAAGAGGACATACTACTAAACATTGAGGTGATATTTACTAAGTATATCATAGATCTGATTTAGACAAGTTTAGTTGTCATTTACAGATACTTTCTATTATTCTCTAATCATTTTAATAGAGTTAGCAAAATCTCTTAATAGAGTAGACTTAATAGTCTGATTGTAAATCTATTAACCGAGTACACACTCAAGTAGTGTTGTTTAAATCCTTTAACAAGGTAGATCTAGTTGAAATTATTGTTACACCTAACAGGGTAAGATCACCAGAAGTGATCACAAATTGTAGCCTTAACTGACATACTTTATTATCTACAGTAGTGAATAATTTGTGGGTGCCATCCCCACCGCAATTTTTACCTTCTCACAAGGGTTTCTGCGTAACCAAAATATATGTGTTATGTGATTGAATTATTGTTTGTTTTTCGCGCACTTTACATTTACAATTCAATTGATTGAATGCTACAAAAAATGGAGTCAATTGGATAGATTAGTTAACTACTATTTACAGATTGAGTATTCATTAAAAAAAAATTATGGGTACTGATTCACCCCTCCCCTCTCAGTCCCTTATCTTTCCATTCCAACAGTTTTTGCATAATAACAAGGGAAAAGTATATTACCCCAACTCTATATTATATACAAAACCAATTAGTAACTATTATAGGAGTCTAGATATGGGAGAAACCATCAATTTATTTGTAGATGCAACTATTATTGTCAAAGAATTTGAGAATATGCAGGTCCAATTAGTTGTGATTATTTTCTTTAGCAATGGTAAGAATATGTGGTGCAATTACCCATTAAAATAAAAACTAAGCAATGATACGAATAATAAGTAAACTATCATAGGTCCTTTGATCCAATTTACCCTAAATATCTGTAAAGTTAGCTCAACTTATTCTATTCATGAGATAAAGATTTCAATGGCTTGTTTTAATTTGGCTTTATACATGCCAATTGTATGTACTTCAAAAATTTTAAAATCCAATTTGACTGTCTATTTGTATGTCTATCCACCAAAAACATTTTCTTTAAAAAACATCTATTTGAGCATTTTATCAAACAAATCAAGTGCTCTGAGTATGCTTCCACATTTTGCAAGCATGTTTTCCAAACCATTTTAATTCAAGAAAACTCATCTATTTGAAGAATTTAGTCAAATATTTTACATACCCTCTTTTGTTTCATACATCTATGTCGCAACCCCCCATATTTTATAAACATTTTTAATAGAGCATTTCACCTAGATGACTTCTTGTACTCAAATCTATTCCTCTATAAAGTGCACAGTGATGTAGAAACTATGGCATTCGAGGAGATTAAATTTTAGGAGAAACTAAAGTACCACTACTACATTTGGGGCCAAATTTTGATAGTCACTTCTGACGAGTAATTTTTTATTATGAATTTGGTGTTTTTTTTTTATAATAGGCCCTGATGGTGTTGGTATTCCGATGGGTTTTAAATTGACCATTAGAATTTTGACAGTTTCGGGTTATAGATGAAAAAAAAAGAGAAACGCCCAAATCATTTTTATTTTGATTGGAGAGAAAAGGAGCGGGAGAAAATGAGTGAAAGTTGAGCGCGATATAAGGTATGCAATTTCTTCATCTTTTGAGCCTTTGGCATCATATTCGACCGCAAATTTCAAATGCATTACATTTTATTTAATCATGAATGCTCTCTAAAATGATTGCATTCTACTGGTGTCATGCCCTAGCTAGTGTTTTATCTCTATTATTTGATGTTATTGGTGCTTGTGCTCAAGGATATCGATTCACTATTTTGAAATGTTTGGATTCATGTTTGTTGATATTACTGGCATGTTTAATGACACCATTGTATATTTCTAAGATGCTCACTAAAATGACCACATTCTATTGGTGTCATGCCCTAGCGCATGCTTTAACTCCATTATTTGATGTTATTGGATATCAATTTTTTTTGAAATGTTGATTGAGGTTATCAAATGGACAGCTCGTGAGCTTCTAGCTAGGTGCCATTTGTATTGATAGCTTAGGGCATCAAATGTATTGTATCATTGATAGTTGAGACTTTGTTAAAAGGAAATAGGACAAAGAATGATTTTGATTTATTTTCTCTATTTTGATCCCTAAGTGGCTTACAACCCTAGAGAAGTATATGCAAATTTACGGATGTAGTTGTAGGATACATAGCCACCAATAATTCACAAGAAATCCATGCATCCAATTTGAATAGCAATTAATACAAAGAAATAGGGTCCTCCAATGGCCCAATCATCCGGACCTTGACTGTCCCCTCAACCAGTGACCCTTCCAAACTGAGTTATCATGCAATCAGTGAGTGATCATTCATTCTCCTGGTCTGCCCTACATCCAAACATATTGGAAATACACAATACAATGGTAACAGGTCTTTCACAATCCCACTTCCCTGAAGGAACACTATCAACCATCCCTATATAGCTCTCTACTATCACTCCATCCTGTGATGACCATAGTGATGAGTAAAATTCTACCACTTCCTTATTGATTGCATCTGATTCCACAACTTGCTGACCAACTTCATTCTTTATTGAAGCTATTCTATTAATTAATGGTCTTTCCTTGACCAAACTATGGAAAAAAATTATATTACAGTCCTCATCTTTCAACCAATTCTCTCTAGATTTTTGGCATCAATATATTTCTTCTCTAGCTAGAATTTCCTCATATTGTTGTTACAAGTCCTTTTTGGTTAAGAAATCAATTTTATCCATACCTTCCTGAATCACCTTATTTTTTAAAACCTCTAACTGCTCATCCAATATTTTTTTCCACAAATATATCCTTGAAATGAATTTGGTTCCAACACTTCCGCTTATTCTTGATATACTATAATTTTTTGAACAATTGAAACCCCATATTTCCTTAAATAACAAGTACAATCTTCCAATAGTTTGCCACCATTTTCCATAACCATTCTTCTCTTAGCCACATTTTCTCCATCTTCAAAGAGCATCAAATCGGTACCAAATGCTTCTACAAAACTAAAGTATTTGGAAAGTGATTCGACCCGACCATGGGAAGTATTTTTGCCTCAAAGATCAAGGGGAGGGGTCCCCATTCTCTTTCTAGAAAAAATGGTATAATCTCTCTACGATGTGTGAGAATCCATTTCTCCTATTCATCCATGTAAACACCCCATTCTTGGTTTTAACTTCCCACAATCCATTTTTGGTGACAAAGATCTGAAAATCAAATTGGATCATGCTCATAGTCCCCTTGCTCCCTTTCTTATCAGCCATATCCAATGTTTCATTGAAGTCACAGCCAAGAATGAAGGTCACCTTACCCATACCATTCATGGATTGTGAAATGTTGTTCCAAACTTCTGAAAACTTTTCTCTTGCTTCTTGTTCTAGTTTAGTTTTTATTAAACATACTACATCAGGTTTTGTCTCAAAATACTTTTTGATTAAATATCTCTAGTTAGGGGCATTGCAACCTCTAAAATTCCATGTTATGAGCTTCATTTCTTTTCAAGAGAGAGCAAGTATCTCCCAGATCTTAACTTTCTCTGGTCTTTTCTATTCTCCCTCTTGTCCTCTTTCCTCCCGTATTTATCTTTTTGGACTTAGATTTATTTTTCTCGATTGTTCTATTTTCCAAAATTCCTTCCCCATCTCTCAAGAAAAATTCATCTTATGTCCCTCCCTGATTAAGACCCCCCTCATCCTCAATATGGTCTTCATCACCTATAGTCTTGATTTCAAAGATAGGGGACGTGTAAATATCATTAAATACTTCTTCTACCACAATGTCACCCTTAAAATTATGGTCCTCCTGCTCCATCTTCTTGATCTTCCTGGCTAAAGTGGATGAATCCTCCCCATTCTCTAGTCTTTCATCCCTCTCTTCCACACTCACTTATATTACTAATATATCTATTCCTTTTTTAACTTAAACTTGTGGTGTAAATGTGTTCACAATCAAGTCTGTTGTATTATGCTATGTTTCCTCTATGATATTTCTAGAATCTCCACTATTCCTATCCTTACCAACAATTCTTAAACATACTTTATCTGATATGATAATAACATGCTAAACTGAACCAATGGCATGTTCTTCATGTGGTACAAGGAATATTTGGCTATCAAATCTTCCTTTGTGAAAGTTGAGCGAGAGAGAAGGTATGTGATTTCTTCATCTTTGATTGGTATCTTTGACGAGCAACATCTTTCAAGCCTTTGGCATCATATTCAACTGCAAATTTCAAATGCATTTCTTTTTATTTGATCATGAATGCTCACTAAAATGACTGCATTATACTAGTGTCATGTCCTAGCCCTTGCTTTATCCTCTCAACTTCCCCAACCACTCCTAATCGGTTAGAGGGATTAGTTGATTTTTTAGACACTAAAACTTCTCATGCAACTCACAAAATTTCACATAGAAAATAAAATTAAATCCATTTATGAATTAAATCTAGTATGCCAAAGGACTAGTCCCAACAATTCTTAAACATACTTTATCTGATATGATGAATTGTTAATAAAGGTCTAATATACAATGGTCATGCTAGAATGTGGTCATTTAAGTGAGCATTCATGATCAAATAAAATGTTTGTGCTCAAGGATATTGATTCACTATTTTGAAATGTTTGGATTCACGTTTGTTGATATTACTAGCATGACCATTGTATATTAGACCTTTATTAACAATTCATCATATCAGATAAAGTATGTTTAAGAATTTTTGGGACTAGTCCTTTGGCATACTAGATTTAATTCATAAATGGATTTAATTTTATTTTGTATGTAAAATTTTGGGAGTTGCATGAGAAGTTTTAGTGTCTAAACACTCAACTAATCCCTCTAACCAATTAGGAGTGGTTGGGGAAGTTGAGAGGAAAGTTTTCAAAATTCATAATCACTTATTGAATTCTTTGGAGACTATTGGTTTTACTATTCATGTGTCACCAGTGACCTAGAATCATTAAAGGATACAAAACCCTTCATTTTCGGTTATTATGTGTGGATTCAAATGTAGGTTTGATTTGGTTAATGTTTAGAAGAGATCAATAAAGTATTTAAAGAAAATATTACATGTTTGGAGAGGTTTGAGAGGCACTTATCATGACTGTACCCTCACAAACAGTGGCATAGACTGGTTTTACTAAGTTTCCTTTCTCCATTTTGAGGTTTCCTTTCTCTGCCGCAAGGGTACAGTCAGAGTTTTCATTGACAAAATGATCCTTTGAATGGTTACTATGAATACGAATGATTTGATATATCATATTTCTCATTTTACTTAAAGTTTGGAATAGCTTGTGCAAGGGTGAAAGTACTTTTGATCATTTTGGTCGTGAGTGTTCTAGTACACAGTCAGGAAATGTAACTGTCTAATGATTATATGTAATGTTGAATGGATTAAATGCTTTATTCTTGCTAGAAGTGAATTAAAGGAATAGTGTTGGTGTTAGGTTTCATTTATTATTGAGTTCAATGGTTTCCAAGATGTGTTGAGGAGTTTTCTGCTTGTTTAATGTTAACTGTTCCCGCACAATCCACTCATACAATAGTGAAATGTTATGTGATTGAAAATTTCTATTTTTTCCATTTGATAACCATTGTCAACATTTCAAAATAGTGAATCATCCTTGAGCACAAGCACCAATAACATCAAATCATGGAGATAAAGCATGGGCTAGGGCACGACACCAATAAATTAAAACTGACCCAATGGCATGTTTACAACAAAGGAATACAATGATAATAATATGCTGAAAATTCTATTCTATTTAATACATGCCAAAGGACCAGCCCCAACAATTCTTAAACATACTTTATCTGATATGATGAATTGTTAATAAAGGTCTAATTTTGTAGACTACTAGTAGGAAGGAAGATTTGACCTAGCCAAATCTTCCTTGTACAACACAAAAAAGTGTGTGATAACTATGTCTACTCCAATCTTAATTGTTTAAGAATTCATCATATCAGATAAAGTATGTTTAAAAATTGTTGGGAGTTCTATTACACCTTTGTTGTAAACATGCCATTGGTTCAGTTTTGTAAATTTGTTTTTTGTGTTAAATGCATTTAAATGGAACATTAAGCATAGTAATAATATGCTTAATCAATTAGTAATTGGAAGATTAAATGCAGATAACACCTTTATCAGTTTAGCATGTTCTTATAAGATACTAAAGAAGACCTGCTATTTGTCAGACAAATCTTCATTGTCAGACATACTTTATCTAATATGATGAATTCTTAAACAATTAAGGTTGGAGGAGACATAGTTATCACACAAACTTTTGTGTGGTACAAGGAAGATTTGGCTAATTAAGAGTGATGCCTTCTTTAGAATCTCATGAGTTTTGTACTACACATGCAACGTATTGTGAGTTTGAAGAGAGTTAAAGGTTTCTAATTGAAATTAATGATCTTAAAGGTGTTAAAGTCTTGTTTTGGTTTTTCCTTTCCACTATACAATAAGGAGTAGTTTTCAAAAATTCTTTGGAGACTAGTGGTTTGACTGTCCATGCGTTACCAGTGATTGAGATTCATTAAAGGATACAAAACCCTTCATTTTGGGTTATTGTGTGTGGATTCAAATGTAGGTTTAATTTGGTTAATGTTTAGAAGAGATCAATAAAGTATTTAAAGACAATCTTACATGTTTGGAGAGGTTTGAGAGGCACTTATCATGACTGTACCCTCACAAACAGCAACATAGACCGGTTTTACTAAGTTTCTTTTCTCTATTTTGAGGTTCTCATTGCCAAAGTGGCCAAAGACTATGTTAGGCTGATAAAATAGGGAGATTCTCTTTACCGCTACAAATCTTTGAAGGTTGATTCACTTGGATGAATGTGTACCATTGTTAAGAGAATTGGACCGAGTTTGTCTTACCTCAAACATGTGAGGCAACATATGGAAAGGTTGTCGTGTATTGACCCAAATACTAGGACCATTTTGATCTGTGGGGACCCTAATGTTGGCAAGAGTTTGTTGGCAATTTGGCTGAGTTGATTGCATAGATGTTGTCATTATGGAAACATATGATCCACATGAAGATCGCACAAGTCAGAGAGCAAGTATGACAGAGTGCATTGCATATTTGTCTAAGTATGAGATAGTATTTTCACCAGTGTACCCGGACATAGTTTTTGTTTGCAACATTGACTAGAGTGAGTTCAGTGCTTGTGCACTTGAATATAGACTCTATGGTGACTAATGATGACCCATCTCAGAGCACAAGTTAGTATGGCATGTACGAAAGAAGTTCTGATAGTTTTACCAAAGACATTGTGAAGCCGACATGACAGAATATGAAGGTAGAATTGGTAAAGAGTTAAGGGATTATTTTGTTTATCAAAATAATGTCTTAACAATATAAAGGGTTGACATCTTAGATGTTTACTCTTGGTTAAAGCTATTGGTATATATGTAAATGTAATTGTAAAGTGCAAGAAATAGTTGTAATTCTAATAAGCAACAAGTATGATGCGAAGTATATGAAGCATATGTAATAGCGACAATGAAAGATCAGCGAAGAGATATTGATGCAAGTAGTATAAGGTCATGTACCTTGACCTATTTTTTAATTAGTGTATATTGTACATTACTTGTTTGGGCAGTGGGCTCAGATGGTAATCACATTTTGTACCACCAACTCCTAATAGGGTTGCGGCTTCTAACAAGGCCTATAGTCCCTTAATTAGGACTGATACACTATATGTTTGTAATAGACTCCTAACATGGTCAACATCCTTAACAAGATACTTTTGATTAGTGGATCTTTGTGGGTACCATCCCCACCAGGGTTTTTCCTTGGCCAGGGTTTCCTCGAGAACAAATCACATGTTATGAGTTCTTTAGTTTTATTGCTATGCATGTTGTTTAGCTTCTGATATTATGCATGTGTAAAGATAATCTATTATATCCATAATTGGGAAAAAGATAAAGTTTTTAGAATACTGATTCATGCCCCCTCTCAGTATTCCCTATTTCTAACAATTGGTATCAGAGCTTAGTTACTCAGAAAAGAATCATTCAAGGAAAGCCTAGCAGCTTGAGTATGATCTCTATGGATATGGATCACCTACAGAAGAATCTTGAAGAAGCTCTTGAACAGATTGATATGCTTACTGATGAAAGAGATGCTTACTGATGATTGATATGCTTACTAATGATAGAGATACTCTGAAAGGAAAATATGATGATGCAAAGAACCTCATTGAGAAACTGAAAAATAAATTAGAAGATCTAAGATCTAAAAAGAAATCTGAAGTTCTTATTGAAGATTGTGATGACAATTTGGAAAAAGAAAATGAGATCCTTAAGCATGAATTGAAGATAGGAAATTTGAAGCTTAGTTTGAAAGATGGAAATGGCAAGAATGAAGAAAATCTGAAATCTGAGAATGAAGGTCGAAAAACTAAAAATGAAGGACTGAAATCTAAACTTGGAAATGTAACATCTGAACTTGAGAAAGACAATTTGCAGTATGCTGAACTTGAGAAATACAAAAAGATTGTGAAAGGTGAACTGACTCAATCCAAGCAACAACTTGAAAGGATACATTAAACTAGTGAGAAGATTGATAGACAAGCATCTTTTCAGAAACCATTCTATGATAAGACTAGTCTTGGATTTAACACTCTTAAAGAAAATGATGAAAGCAAGGAACCAGATCTGAAAGTATCTGAAAGCTTAGATGAGAAGAAGTCTGATGAGATCAACAAATCTGAAGATACACCTAAAGAAGAAGAAAGAAAGATTGCACAGGTAAGCAATTTAAACCTCCTAATGGTTATTGTTATAACTGTCATGGATTTGGACATAGAGCTATTGAGTGTAGAAAACCTAAATTTATTGATAATAATAATAGTAGTAGAATGTTTAGGAATACTAACAATGCAGATAAGAAACCTATTGAAGATATGAACAGAAGAAATGGAGTAATATGTTATAGATGCAACAAGGTTGGACACATTGCTAGAAATTGTAGATCATAGATTAATCCACCTGGACCAAGATATGGAAGCAATGGAATGATTTGTCAGATATGCAACAAGATTGGATATACAGCAAGGTTTTGCAGAATAAACAATGGAGTTTTTTATCCTAACCCTAACCCTAGAAATCATGAAAGAAGAAATGAAGATACAGGTAACAGATAGAAAGGTTGTTGTAGCAATACAAATGAAGTGAAGTTTGTTAAAAGCACAGATCAAGGAGACATATTCAACATTGAAGGTAATCAGAAAGGTGAAGTATCAAGTGGTAAGAATGAATCCTTACCTGACCTATCTCAAAGCACTTAATTTATGAAAATTATAGTAGATTAGGAACTTAGATTAGTGTAGAAGTAGATTTATGATGAATTAAGTCTTGTGCAACTAATGGAAGGTAGATTATGATATTATGATGCTATGGTTAAGAGCACAAAGAAAAATATTATGTTTTGCGAGATCGCAAGAAGTTTTAAGTTTTGCAGGATAGCAAAAATAGCTTTTTGGAAAGAAGCGGCAAAAGAATTGAATGTGATGTCAGAACTAAGTGAGATTGAAGTAATAAAAGATTATGATTGATGTTATTTGATCATTAAAGCAAACACAAGTGATAAGGAGATCAAAGAGAAGTGATTGGAAGCTTTTTTCAACGATTTGGTGAAGGATTTGAGTGTCTAATCTATGCAAGCCCTAAATTTGCAAAATCAAGGTATTTTACTTGACAGATCTGTGAATCGGTAAAAGGAATTTGAATTAATCATGGATGTATCTTTAATTCACAATGTTAGAGATAAAAATAGACCTAGAATGAAGAGGGAACGAATTGAACCTCTGGAAGAAGACCCTAAGTTAGCTTTATCATCTGTACCAGACAGAGTTTTGCATTTAGAGAATGTGAGAAGTTATCTGGGATGTGAGTTAGAAACCATCAGTGATAGTGATTTTACAAGTGAGTATGAGAAGATTTACAACTAGGACATGTCATTGAAACTAGGATCTGATCATTTGAAAGATAATGAGATTGTTAAGTATGCATTGCAGTATGAGTTTGATAATGAAGAATGCACTAAGATAATCCTTAGCAGAATTCATAATTGGAAGTTTTGGCTAGAAGATAGAGTAATAGACATTACAGTTGATTTGATTCATGAAGTCACTGGACTATCTAAATCTAGAGCTATTCCTTTAAATGAGAAGAACATGAGAAAGATATTCATTGATAACACTAATTCATCCTATAATGGCAGAGGAATTGTAATTAGTAAGATCCAACAACATGATGTTAGATACCTATGCAAGATCCCAACAACCAAGTTTTGTGCAAATTCAAGAGAGGATGACATTGCAGCTGGAATGGTACACATAGCTTATTTGATGTGTGTTGACAAAGTCCCAATTGATATGTGTGAAATTCTAATAATTCAACTATTTGAGAACTTGGAGAAGATTAAGAAGACAAAGTATGCACAATTTAGATTTTCATCTTTGATCACTTACATGTTTTTTCATCTTTGGAGGAGATTTCCTTACACCATAGGAAATGATTGGAATGATGGACAAAATAAAATGGAAAGGATTAATGTACTATACAAAAAACATTTTATTGATAATGTTAATGAGAGTGTAGTACTTGTTATTAAGACATTTTAGAATATTATGTCTAGCAGATCAAGGATTCCATAGTCTCTTATGGAGAAATAGAAGAATGAAATATGTTTTATGGTTGACACTGACTTCACATACTTTGAAGTAGTTGAACCTAGAATTGAGTTCATAGACCCTCTTGGCTATGAATTATCTGAAATAGAGATAGAAGAATATGTGAATAGGCTACTTAAATGCAAGGTTGACACCCATAGTAATAGATTTGGAACTTTTGAAGAAAATTTCAACTCTGCAAAGGCTATACTTGAGGAGAAATAGTCTAAGAAAAGAGTTGAGAGCACTATTAAGAAAATATTGAAGGATACAGGAATGATAGAGAGAGAATTCTTAGTGCCAAAGAAAACGGCAGTAGCAATCAGAGATATTGGATAGAAATAGATTTTATATGTACCTCCCTTATCATCTAGTGTAGCACCAGTCAAGGTGAAAGTAGAGGAACCTGAGAAGGAACAAGTGGAAAGAAAACCTACTAGATCTACCTCCTCCACACCAAGCAAGAGAGTGAAAGAAATAGCTACTGGACCTGGTAAGAGGTAGAAAACTTTGGTGCCACCAGTACCTAGGAAAATTGCAAAAATTAAAGATGATGACACTTCTGTGAAGAAGAAAGCATGGAAACCTACAATTGAGAGAGTGAATGAAGAAATTATAAAAGATGGAGATTTCACTAAAATGAATAAGTAATATGACCTTTATGACTATTCTGATAAATTGAATCTTGAAAATACAATGGTCAAGTATTTGATTTTGGCTAATAAGAGTTTTGACTCTATTCAGGGAAAGATACCTGATGACTTATTGAAGAAACTTGCTAATAGGAAGATGAGAGCATAAGAAGAAGACAAATCTATCAGAGAGAATCTTGTGAAGAAACTATGTGATGTAAGAGATGATGAACATCTTAAACAAATTATGAAGCCCCTTAGCACCCATTTAAGGACAAAAATGAGAACCATTCAAATCGTGGTAGGACAATATGAACAAGTGAATACAGAGACTGAACAACCAATAATCAAAGTTATGGCAGAAATTATTGGAGAGACATCAGTTGTAGAAGAGCAAGAAGAAGAAGTAGAACAAGAGGATATTCCCTCTCCACCAGCTATTAACATTGAAGAAGAATCTATGAATGTTGAAGGTACAAGGATAACCTTGGATACTGATGACAATGTATTCAAGAATCTAGAGAACATTATTGACAATTCAACTCTTGATGAACCCGATAGAACTGCAGAAGCAGAGAAGACCCAATTTACTATTGAAGAACCCAAAGTATCAGAAGTACAAGCATCTGTACCCTCTGTAGAAGAAATCAGTCTTACCCCTGAGACTGGAATGAAGAAGCAAACTGGATCTTTGTTTGAGGATTTGGGAAAAGAAGTGGATGATGATGATCAAATGGAATTGATCACATCTTTGAACAAAATCATTGGGAAGAATAAGAAAATTAAAATTCTAGAAGGATGTCTGAAAGACCGAGCTGAAAAGTTACAAAGTATTGTGACCACACAAATTGTAGAAGCAGACCCTATGGATAAGGCAAAGAAAGTGATGACCACTTTTGATGATGAGTTCACTAACCTAGCTGATATTGAAAAAGTGAAAGCACAAGTAGACTACGAGGCTAGAATTTTGTTAAACATCAGTCAGTACATCACCAATGATATCAATACTCTTGATATTTGTATCAAAGATTTGAGGAAACATTTGGAGATAGGAAAATCTTTGTACATATAGTGTACAAAATTAGAGACTTTGACAGCTGAGGAAGATCAAAAGATAAAATTGAAGGAAGCTAAGATTCTGAATGAAACAAACCTTCTATCTAACCCTAATGCGAAGGTCTGTGATATTGAGAAGAAAGTTAGGAAACTTTTTAATGAAATCAGAATTTTACAAGATGAGAAAGACAGGAAGTTAAGGAGATATACTCTTTTGAGAGAGCATGTTTCTATGAAGTTAAGTGTTATTGAAGAGCAGCTAGAAGATTGTCTTACAGCTAAGACATCTTTTTAGAAATTCAACTTTGAAAACCTCCAAGCTTGTCAAATAGCATCTTATGGATTGAGCGCACTACTCAATGTGGTTGATTCCATTAAGAAGTCATGGGAAAAGGAGATAGAAAACATGAAGATAGAAATTTCAGATTGTGTTGCAAGCCTACCGGCTTTGCAATAAATAAATTGAGGTATAACTTTTTTTAATACAATTTTGTAGCCCTCCCTATCGTTATTTTGTCATTGTTGTCAAAGGGGGAGAGATATTTAGCAGAAAATTGATAGTATATGATAAGATTTGATACTCTTAGGGGGAGTATTGCATGATAGATAATATTTTTGAGGAGTTATAAGGATAGTATATATATGTTATACTATGGCCACAATTTTGTCAATTTTTGAGATTTTGGAGTTGCACACTTAGCCAATTTTCTCATATGTTGCCACCAATGACAAAGGGGGAGATTGTTGGAAATTTGGATAAGTTGATTGCATAGATGTTTTCATTATGGAAACATATGATCCACATGAAGATATCACAAGCCAAAGAGCAAGTATGACAGAGTGCATTGCATATTTGTCTAAGTATGAGAGTATTTTCACCAATGTACCCGGACACAATTTTTGTTTGTGACATTGACTGGAGTGAGTTCAATGCTTGTGCACTTGAACATAGACTCTATGGTGACTAATGATGACCCATCTCAGAGTGCAATTCAATACAGCATGTACGAAATAAGTTATGATAGTTTTACCGAAGACAGTGTGAAGCCGACAGGACAGAATATGAAGGTAGAACTAGTAAAGAGTTAAGGGATTATTTTGTTTATCAAAATAATGTCTTAACAATATAAAGGGATGACATCTTAGATGTTTACCCTTGGTTAAAGCTATTGGTATATATGTAAATGTAATTGTAATTGTAAAGTGCAAGAAATAGTTGTAATTGTAATAAGAAGCAAGTATGATGCGAAGTATATGAAGCATATGTAATAGCAACAGTGAAAGATCAGTGAAGAGATATTGATGCAAGCAGTATAAGGTTATGTACCTTGACCTATTTTGTAATCAGTGTATATTGTACATCACTTGTTTGGGCAGTGGGCTCAGCTAGTAATCACATTTTGTACCACCAACTCCTAACAGGGTTGAGGCTTCTAACAAGGCCTATAGTCCCTTAATCAAGACTGATACACTATATGTTTGTAATAGACTCCTAACAAGGTCAACATCCTTAACAGGATACTTTTGATTAGTGGATATTTGTGGGTACCATCCCCACCAGGGTTTTCCCTTGGTCAGGGTTTCCTCGAGAACAAATCATGTGTTATGAGTTCTTTAGTTTTATTGCTATGCATGTTGTTTAGCTTCTTATGTTATGCATGTGTAAAGATAATCTGTTATATCCATAATTGGGCAAAAGATAAAGTTTGTAGAATACTGATTCACCCCCGCCTCTCAGTATTCCCTATTTTTAACAGAGTTCTTTTATTAATTATGATCAGTTGTATCATTCCCATAATGTCCCATGCTTGCACCATGTGTACCCTCAAATATAGGATGTAAATCATTGTTCTCTTCTTAACCAAAGGCTGCCATATCTTGAGGTAGTGGAGTTATGTCACTGTTATGAACTCAGAATTATGGTCATACCCTGGTGATACAAGAACCTTTTTTGTGCAATGGTCAGGCCCAACCTTTATATCTTGAATGCCAATGCTAGATGCCTCTTCTTTACTGATTAATCCATGTGATAAATTTGTAGACTTGTGAGAATGAGGAAAGGAGCCTTTACTGTCCAAATTCAAAACTTGGGACTTTTCTTTCCTTCCATCTTTAGATTCACCACACACCATTAAATTTAGATTTTCCTCATAGTCTTATCAATTGAGAAGAGGAGTTGGTGTGTCAAATGAATCCATATCCATATCAACCTCATGTTCTTCACCAATTTCTAATTCAAAATCAATCTTTGAGCAATTTGAATACTCATCAAACCTCTCTTGAATGTCCTCACTACAAGGCACATGTCATCTTAATTGCATCTGCTTTTTATTTTATTTTTTAATCTTTAAGAACTTGATCAAGACCATAGGTTTTAATGAAATATCAATTTGATTTGCAAAATTTGTGTTCTTTACAAATTTGAAAGGCTCTAATACTTACTAGGGCGGATGTGGATGTGAAACCTTATGCTTTTACTACTAAGTCTCTATTTGTTGGGCATACTTATTATAAGTACTTGACATATATCACAAATTTTTCTAATTAAGGTTGGTGGGATGATTACGCCTATCCTGAAAAAAGACTATCAAATCATTATGCTTTCAAATCAATTACCTATCGGTGTATCCCTTACGAGGGAGAGAAGCCAAACACATAAAGAACATGCACATAAACACGACAGCTGAAAAACTTAAATGAAATACACCAAGAAGTACCAAATGAAAAATGCTCAATTGTTGTAATGGCAAAGCATCATAACCGTCCATTTCTAGAACTTAATTTTCTAGTCTAAATCATTTTTCTATAGTCGTAATGATTTTTCTTGAAGTTGATTTTCTAGTCTTAATGATTTTTCTATAGTCCTAATGATTTTTCTATAGTCTTAATGATTTTTCTTTTGTCCTAATGTTTATTTCTCTTGATAAATTAGGCCTTGAATTTGAATTTTTGTTCACTATTTTATTTCAACTTGATATTTCATTCATTTTTCATATACACAGAGACTACACATGCTGATAAAAAAATGAACTATTTGATTATTCACTGTTCATGATTGTAAATGGTCAATATTTATGATGGTACTCCTTGGTGTATTCCATTTAAAAATAATCATATTTCTATGACTATGATAAATTTCCCTTTGTGGGCCTATGAACTATGGGCTTAGTTCCATGTTTTCTTTCATTCTTGCATTTGAAATGTTAAATATGGGCTGCATACAGAGGTATTATGTGTATTGTTGTTGGTGATTATTTAATTGCAGTATTTTCTTTTTTATTTGTTTTTCTTTGTTTTCTTGTTGTTTCTTTTCCATTTCTACAGTATGGACATGTACTTTTCTTTGAGCAGTGTGCTTTATGTTGTGGGCTACAAGGTAGAGCCATTAGGCCTCTGTGATAGTCTAAAGCTATTTGGCCTATTGATACCCTTGGTATTTTGGACCACCCCTTGGAGGATAGGAACACCATAGAGATGCTCAATATTATTACCTTGGCTCATTTGAATGCAGTTGTTTTTTTTTTCCTTGATGTTTCAAGGTCCTACAGTTATAGTATTGCGCAATAGGCAGCTCTGTTTCATAGCATAAAACCTTTGTTTTCCAATAACCCTCTTATTGTAGTTTGTAATAAGATTGATTTTAAACCACTAGAGACTACTCTACAAGCTTGAAGAAGCGGTATATTTTGGCAAATGAAGAGTGGAAAGAAGATGATATTCCTGAGATCATGGATGGACACAATGTTGCAAATTTTATTGATCCAGATATCTTGCAAAGCCTTGAAGCACTAGAGAGGGAAGAAGGGCTTAGGATGGTAGTTGAGGGTGATGAGGATGATGAGATGGGGGAAGTGGAGTTGAATCCTAATGAAAAGGAATATCTGGCTGCAATTAGGAAGAAGAAGAAGATGCTTATCATCGAACACATATTGAAGAAGAGTACTATAGAGAGAACGCCTACCGTACCAAGGAAGTTTGACAAGAACAAGGAATATGGATTAAACAGAATGGGAAGACATATTTCTAGCCTGGGATTGGATCCTTCGACAATTAGTTTGATAATAAATTATGAATCGGATGAGAGCTAAGCAATTAGCTTCCAAGAAAATTTTTTTAAATGAACTATGTGTACCCCAATTCTTGTGCCCTTTGTGTGTACCCAAAGGATATATTTGAAACAACAAGGGTAAGGTTTAAAGAAGTTAATTTTGCATCACTAGACAGATATTTAAGCCTTACCCTTGTTGTTTCAAATATATCCTTTGGGTACGCACAAAGGCCACGGGAATTGGGGTACGCATAGATCATTTATGGGATTTTTCTTGGGAAGCTAATTGCTAATTTGTCATGTCTACTTCATTGTTATGAAGCTAATTGTCATAGGATCCAAGCCCAGGCTAGAAATATGTCTTCCCAAACACATAAAAAACATGCACATAAGCATGGCAACTAAGAAACATAAAAATAGATATCACAACAACTGAGAAACATAAGTGTAGGCATCATGGTCACAAAGATGATGCAAAGCAACTACTACTCCTCCGGTTCTAGAGGAGTAGTGGTTTCTTTGGATTGTTGGGGTATACCACTCAATTATGTTGTCTCCAAAAACTTGTGACCATGATCCCTACATTTATGTTTCTCAACTGTTGTGTCCCAAGACCCCTTATGACCCTTTACGACCTTTTATGACCCCTAAGAATACACATCTTATAGGTCTTAAAATGTCATAAAGGGTCATAAGAGGCTCTTAGGACATGTCAGATGAGCTTCCACCTTCACGTGGTTGGTCCTATTAAGTAGATAATGTTAAACTATTCTTGAAACAAATCGAAGCTCAATAATTTAAGGTCTCAATCCACGGAGATGGTGAAAAATGATGAGAATCAATGATGGAGAGTTTTTAGATACTGAGAAGACATATATGCAGTGGAGGCTAGAAGCGATTTTTGTGGAGATTTGCTAGATGTGGAGATTTTCTAGAGAGGGTTTCTAGATTGAGTACCAGTGCAGAGATGATGATTCAATACTACATCTATAAAACTTTCACAAATATCCCTTTTTTGGCCTCCACTCATACCTTTTCTCAAAATCTAGAAACTTTGGATATTGTTTCTTATCCATGCATGAAATGTGCTAGTGATCATATAAAATTACTTTTGTGAGACTAGGATCAATCATGAGAAGGTAAACAACAAGATAATTTTATTGTATCTTTCATTTCTTTTATCCATTCATATTTTATGTCTTCTCTTATATTGGATACTGTGCAATGTACATAAAGGCAAGGCGATGATTATTCTCAACAATCGACAGGTATAAGTCTTCCAACCCTTACCCAGTAGTTAGGACTAAAGATAGAAAAGCTCAAGAGACCATCATAGTTGGTCTCTATCTTTGGTCCATATACTGAGAAAACATTTTACATTTCATTAGCTCATCAAATGGGGTGATCTGAAAGAATTTAATGGATGATATTTTCATGTATAACATATATTATTTTAATTTGACGGTGAATGAATTTATCTACTTCGTGCACTTGTATACATCAAGCATAGCCATAAAGAAGCATCCCCTCCCATGGCTTGAGTAATGTAGGCCATGGGAGGAGATGCTTCTTTATGGATGTTCTCGTGGTATACAAGTGTGTTGAGTCGATAAATTCATGCAACTTCAACTTAAATAATATACATTATCATGAAAATATTCTATTAAATTCTTTCAAATCCCCTCATTTGATGAGCTAATGAAATGTAAAATGTTTTTTCAGTATATGGACCAAAGATGGAGACCAACTATAATGGTCTCTTGAGCTTTGTTATCTTTACTATGCTACTCCGTCGCTTTTTCGACAGGTAGTAAATTTATTCCAAGAATAGCGCTATACGTCTAATGGAGTCTCATGTTGGTATTTTATTACATATCATCTGATATTCGATAGGTAAACCATTGGAAGGAACCCAATCCGATAGATTTTTGCAACGGGATTGCTATACATCCAACGGGTTCTCCTGTTGGACATCTATTGCATATCTATCACCTTTCCGACCAAAGAAATATTGTAACAACTATTTTTTGATAGATCGGTCCCATAGAAAAATTCCTATTTATGTGGCCTGTTCTGATGAGAATAAATGTCGTAATACCGATGATTGTCACTTCCATCACCATTTCCAATGCAAAAACACCGACGGACACATCTATCAAAGTTTTGACAAATAGGCATTGCAAATATGACACATGGTCATTGAAATTTGGCCTCAAATGTAATAGTGTACATTCTATCTTTGTGCTTGATAGTGGATATCTCACAGTTCTTCTTGCTTTTCTTTCCATAGCCAAAGTAGTGTTTGCTTGAGAAGGCAGGTCACAAATGGGTAAACGAATAAGAAAAGGAAATTCTTTTTATAGAATGGTTATTCATTCCAATGATGTGGATTGTCATGATCATATTTTCATGACTAGGGGATCCTTCTTTTGTCTAGCTAGTATCCTAAGGCTGAAAGGAAGCTTGATAGATATGATACACTTGAAGTTAGAAGAACAACTTGTGATGTTCCTCCACACCCTTGGCCACAATCTGAGGAACCCTTAAGATTTCCCATAACTTTGGGCACTCAGGAGAGACAATCAGTTGCTACTTCCACAAGGTGTTAAGGGCTATCTTAGGACTCCACGAGGATTACTTTATACCACCTGGTCCAAATACTCCTCCTAAAATTAGTGGGAAGGACCATTTTGTTTTGTTCTTTGAGGTAATTCTTGTGTTGTTACAAATTTATTGTATGGATTTTTATCCTTATCATATTATTGGTTAATTGTACAATTGATGATTGTATCATATCGTACAAGATTGTGTTGGAGCTATCAATGGAGCCCATATACCATTCACCATTGATGTCAACATGTAGGGTAAATATCATGATAGAAAAGGCAACATGTCACAAAATATTATGGGTGTGTGTTCCTTCGATTATAAGTTTCAGTACTGCCTTGCTAGTTGGGAAGGGTCTGTTGTGGATAGTCATGTTCTAGCTTAAGCTCTATCAAGAGAAGATCCACTTGTTGTTCCCCTTGGTAAGCCAAATCATAGTTTAATATACTCCTCAGTACAATCAATGTTTCAAGTTTCAACAATATACTTTATTTATGTAGGAAAATATTTTCTTGCGGATGTGATATCCCAATGCACTTGGATTTATCACTCCTTTTTAGTGTACATGCTACCACCTGAATGATTTTTCAAGAGAAAATCCAATAAACTCTCGACAATAGTTGTTCAACCACCGACACTCCTCTCTTAGAAATGAAATAGAGCATACATTTGGTATTCTCAAGCAGCGTTTTCCAATCCAAAGGCATGCCACGTCTTATTCTATCATGACACAAGCCCATATTGTATTAGCATGTTGCATACTACACAACTTCATTACAATAGAGGATGGCATTCCATAATAATTGGTACCAAAGAGGAAGATGATCGTGATGGGATAGATGTACCAATGCTTGCGACATATGGGTTGTCTCAGCATGATAGAGACCAGTGGGCACAGTTTTGAGATGATTTAGCAAGTAGAATGTGGGAAGAATACAGATCCTAAGAATAGTTGTACTTTAATGGGTCAATGTGTTTAATTTGAGTAAATTGATGTATGAAGATACTTTGATATACATGATGGTTTCCTTTTTCTTTTGATTGTATCCGGCAGTATTGGACTTTTATGGGTCAATGTGTTTTATTTGAGTAAACTAATGTATGAAGATACTTTGATATACATGATGGTTTCCTTTTTCTTTTATTTGTATCTGGAAGTATTGGACGTGTTGGTTTTTTATTTGCAATATTATACCGATGTATATAGATACAATGATACAATGATATGTCCATAAATATATTCCATGTGATATATTTATACCATTAACAACAATATGTTTATACCATTAACAACAATATGTACATTGTGAACAACTGATCTAGACCATGCCATACACAAAACTAATGATAAGAATAGAAGAAACTAGTAACATGAGCCAGATATCTTCTTCCTCAAAGAAGATAATGTGGACAAAAGAGATGGAACACAAGTTTCTAGACTTGCTCCTCGAGCAAGTACAACCTGGAAGAAAAGGTGATGGGGGATTCAAAAAATAAGTGTGGACCACCATTGAGAGGAGGTTCAATGTGGATATGGACCTCAATCTAACAAAGGACAATTTCAAAAACAAGTTGAAAACATGGAAGCTTGCATATAGAGTGATGAAAGAGTTGAGAAATACAAGTGGTTTCACTTGGAATGAGGCAACTCAATGCATGGATGCTGAGGATAGTGTGTGGGATGAGCTTCTAAAGGTAGGGTGGTCTTTCTACTATTTTGATTGAAATAATATTGCCTTATTATAAAGTTAATAATGAAATACAAAGAACCTAATCCATTTATTTATGCCAACATGCAAAGAAGAGAATTAAAAAATGCCAAGCTATATAAGAGGCAGCCCTTCCAATACTTCAATGAATTGGGTTTAATTGTGGGTAATGAAATTGCTGAAGGTAATGCAGCTACTGTTGGTTCTTGAAAAGATTTTACACTCTATGAGACACCAATATACCTAAGACTAATGTTAAGGAGGGGTTAGTTCCAAATATGAGAAATCTGTAGGTAATTAGACCAACTGTAGTGACAAGACTACCCTCTTCACTTTTGGCTCTGTAAAGCCAAGGTGGGTATACCTGATCCAATAGATATAACTTTGTTCTTGACTTGATACTAGATCTTAAAAATAGATATTAGTGAGAAAGTACTAAACAAAAACCTATTATTCATTGACTCTCCATCACTAGGTAGGATAATTTCTTCTTTAAACAAATAAAATTAAAGGAAACTGGTTCTGATTATTGTATTTTTTGGTTGTGATGATTTCAATCACTCTTGATAAAAATGTACTCACACAGGCTAGTGCCTTATTCATTGGGCATATATCACAAGGACACAAAGAAAACAAAAAGATCATGGAAGAGCTTAGTTCATAAACATAAATACAGAAACCACAAATCTTTCTTGCTTATAGGTAATCCTTGTGCAAATGAAATGAACATGTATTTTACTCAGAGAAATATTTAATACAACCCTAAGTCAGAATTTAAAGTAAAACACATACATAAGTCTCTGATAAACTAAAAAATCCACAAATTTGACATAGAGGAGAGATAAAGACCTAAAATTTGTATTAATTATATTAAACCTTGATCATTTGTACACAATATATCTTGAGAAATAAGCCTATAAACAATAGCAGTAACTTATACTTTCTTCTATTAGTTGCAAAATGATACAAAATGTTACAAACCTTGACTAAGGATTAGGGTTTCAAAATTTCTATCTTCTAGACTCCTAAACTCTCAATGCCTAATATGATCATGGAAAATCCTTTTATATAAAAGGAAATGAAACAAGATATCGATCATATTAGGGTTTACAAAAATTTACCCTAAAACTTTACAACAACCCCACCGGGTTTACAATAAATGCCTCAATCAGATCTTGGACTGATATTTGGTAAGTGAGTCACCTTACTTTATGTCTTTAATCTTTTCCTTGATCTCTTCAAAATAATCTAATCACCATTTCTTCGTAGTTGTTCCTACAATAAATATACCTTACATCTCAACCACCTCCAAATCAATGAGTCACAATCTTAGTTTGGCTCAAGAAGTAGATGGAGTATCTTCCTTTTCAATATGGGGGATGTATAGATACCTCCACTTATTGAACACCTCCTCACTTGGGAACACAAAATTGACAAATACATCCTTCTTACCGGACAACTATTCCCATTTGCCTTCCATTTTCTTGACCTCCTGCTAAATATATTCAAACTTTGATTTGGTAGTCATTAATAACTTGACGATGTGGATAAAGGAGGAAGTGCTTTCCAAAACACTTGTCATTCTTTCTGAGAAAATTTCATCCATATCCTCTCTCCATTTGTACAATTCTTTTAATTCACTAGTATCTTTGAAAACACTTGGTACTAATTCACAATTTGGATGTGTTAATTCTTTCTTTAACATATTGGATTTCCTTTTAAAATCATCCAAAACTATACTATACTCTACAAGTTTCTTTACAGACTCATGCACTAGCTTGATCAATGGATTAGGATCAATTTGGCCATTAGATAACCAACAAAATAACCTTATATTTGGGGATCTCTCAATCCACTTATTTAGAATTGGTCCCAACTCAACCCTGTCTTTATCTAAAGGTGTAAGAAAAACTTGTAATCTTCTGGCATGATCAAACAAAATTGAAGACCCTAGATCAAGAGCAAATTGCATTATTGCCTCTATAATTGTTTCTTCATATTTTTTATTTGCAAGGGATCTGGCCTTAAAATGCTCATCCTTTTCTTTCTCAAGCTCTACCCTAATTTCCCTCAGCTTATTTGTTTCCTCAAATAATTGTTGCTTCTCCCAACTGATTCTTGCATCTATGCTTGTTTTTGGGAAAGGTGATGGTGGAAATTCAACAATAGGACTAGAAGAAGAGGCCACTACTGGTGTGTCAGCAATCATCAATTGAGGTGACCTATGATCCTATGGTCCTGATAGATCTAAAATTAGTTTGTCCTTTAGGATCAAGTCTATTTTCAACTCATTGTAAGACTTAAGGATAGTTTCAAACTTAATCCTTAATTCCTCTTTTTCATATGCATCTTTCTCTGCTACCCTCACATTGAATTTAGCCATCTCCAAAATGATATTTGAGGTTTCTACACCTGAAGATTCACCAACTCTTTGCACCAACAAGTTCCCAGCATATTCTAAAGAGAGAACTTCTCTTTTCCCTTTATTCTCGTCCCTCTTAAGGGACCACATGACCAAAGCTACATGATCATCACAGAAGGCCACACCCTTGGTAGCCTATTGTGCATGATCTATAGTAGAGAGGGTTTTCACTTTTATCTTTCTTACTGAATCAAAAAAAATTGCATCAGCAACATCCCATTCGGGAAGAATCAACACTCCTGCAGTATGAATCATTGCCCTACCTTCTTCTGGGGTTATCTTTTCAAAAAAATTCATCATTTCCCCCTTAGTTTCATTTTCAATTTCAGTGGCATCCCTATCAAGGAACTCTTCCTTTTTCTTCTCACAAATTTCCTTGTATTGATTTATTCTCATCCTCCACAAAAATTGAAAGAATGCTCTAGTCTTGACAAAATTGTTATCTGAAATAAAAGAATCACTGGCCTATTTCAAAATTAGGTCTATTTCTTTACCCTCAAACTCTACCACAGTGAGATCCATCTCTATCTCTTTGGGTGCCTTAGGCATCTCCTCTTGCATCTCATCATTTGAAACAAACATGTTTCCCTCATTGCTTAATTGCACTAGTTATTGAGCAACTCCACATTCATCCAACTGTAATGGGGATTGGGAAGGAGAATATTTATCCTATTCTAGTTGGGATTCCTCCTATTTTTGCCTCTTTGGAGAGGGCTCTTCTACCATTGGGTCAGTCATAGGTATATTTCCCCTAGAAGTAGATGGGAGACTATCATCTCTCTATTGAGATAGGAGAAGGAAACTATACCCCTTCCTTTTCTGAATTGTATATGCTCCCCTAGGGGTCAACTTGGTGTATCCTGGTTGACTCAAAATTATCCTTGCTCTGTCTGGATCTACCTTACTTACCACAGCCCTCTTTTCATTTTCTGCTTGCATAATTCCTTTAAAATGCTCCATAAGGGCATCTATCTTTCTTTCCCATGGCTGAAAATCCTTCAATGGGTCATATTCCTTATCAAAATTATTGATGAAATCTACAGTCTTCTTGTAGATTATCCATTTCTCCTTTTTGATCTCTTGAGATTTAAGATCAAACTCATTCCTAATTATATCTTCTGGGAAATTAAATTGGTGTTCCATAAGAGCACACCTTATCTTTTCTCTGAACATTCTAGAGATGAAACCTTCATTGTCCACACATCTCACCACTGTTGTAGCCATTCTATAGGGTTGCAAAACTTGATTTAAGTGCACCCATCCCCTTTTGACAATGATATATTTGTGGGCTATTGTAATATTTGGGAACAAGGTTCCCCTTCCTTTTCCAGTCAGGGTTGTTTCCTACAGATCACCAATCTACCTCAAAATTTTTGCATACCCTATCTTCAATGGGACCTGGTAAGGCAATACATAAGGTGCCTTCTTGCAACCATATACTCTAAAAAATGTAGAAACTAGATATAAGATTATATGACCAAAGTTATGCACTATGGTGATGTCCTTGCAATAATCCTTGGGCCTAATTAATCTTAAAAACTCCCTTGGAATTCTAGGATTCTCAAGAAACAACAAGGACCTGAGCCTTGAAGAAAAATTTCTATCAAAAACTAGGTAACTAGCATCTTTCCTATCCCAATAAAACTATGTGGTCCATAACTAGATTGGCTATGTTTCTCCATTCTTCTCTCTGACAATGTCCATTGTACTGCTGAAGAAATCCACACCCTTGTATAAAAACATATGCATTACCATAGAATACCACCCAAAAGGCCTGTTTATCTTCATATTTTTCATCCCCATTAATCCTTCATGGATTAGGTCTACAAGGTAAAGGGAAAAATCAAAAATCAATGCTAGTTATGGATGTAAAGATTGTACTATCATAAACATGTAGGGAATAGGCATGTGAGTAGCCTCATCCTATCCAAAAATCAAAGTTAAGGACTTGTAAATGGCTTGTGCTCTCAAACTGAAAAGTTCCAACCTGAAAGGCTCAGGTGTACTTGGACTAACCATACACATGGCTCCAACATGGCCAAATAAATCCCTTAAATGTCCTGCCCTCGAATAGTCCTTTTATGCCTCATAAATTTCATTAAATTCTTCAAAATCAATCTTTTCTAATCCAATAGAGGGGTCATTTAATGAAAAAACTTCTCTAATTTCATCTTCTATGATGCTTATCAAATCCTTTCCATTTATATCTTTGACACATCTAGTCACAAGGTCATAAAATTTAGCTATTTGTATGAGAAGGTCGGCATCCATGAAGACTTCGGGCATAATGAGTTTTTCTATATCGAACTGCCATATGTTACTAAGAGGAGCACATGAATTTCTCTAAGAGTATGCAGCTCTAAATAAAACCAAGCCATTGTAATCCTTTCCTACCTTAGCATCCCTCATCCATAATCCTCTATCATACAATCCCTCATTTAAAAAATCCCTAGGGTTTTTTGGAACTAATTCTTTCATCTTAGCTACCCCATTTTCTGAATTTGGGAGTAACTGCATTAAGTCCTCAAAAACCCCCCTATCCTTATACTCTATTTTCCTTAAAAATTCTCTTTTGGGCGGCATTTTGACTAGGGTTTAAAAAGTGTATAAATACCAGAATAAAGACCACCCAGATATCACAAGATTGCAAAAATTGAGAAAGCTTAATTACTAAAACCCTTCTTTTTATAAAATCTATGCACTTTTAAGTTCAAATTGGCCTTCCGTACACCTGAGAAAATTTATTGTTGACACTTGCAGAGAAAACCAATTTTCTTGCAGAGAAACCTGGAAGAGAAGTGTTTCTTCTAACAATTAAATCTTACTATGTAGTCATTGCTAACCCATCACAACTGACCCACACGTAACTCATTAAGTTCACCATTACTAAAATTGGTGGCCTTAACGTTCACAGGACATGAAACAACATCAAAATTTAGATTTGAATGTGAACCGTCGATCTTTTTCCTTTCCAGCACATCGAACGGCTGATAGAGACAATGTCATAACTTTTAACACTTTCCCCAACTTAGTTCTCAACCAATGAGAACATTTCAATTTTACCATGTGCGGAAACCCATAACTTACTTTAACTTTAATCAGCCTGGACAGGTGTCAACCTGTCGCTATTTCGCAAGCATAAAATCTGAGCACCTTTCTCCTCCAATAATGCGACCACCATAGATCCTTTTGAGAACTAACAAATCTTTACTATCTATGAAAATCAATGACCCCACTTCGCAAGTGAATATGTTGAAGCATTTGAAAACTTCAGACCCACTAGCGACTGATATCACAAAAGACACATGTCACTGAGTCACATTTTTGCAAGTTAGACAGTTGTCAGGTATGTCAAGCTTAGGGAATGCGACAAACATTGATGAACTCCATCAGATGATCATCAATTATCTTTGAAATCTAGCCCACTTTACCTTTTACTAGTCCTCTATCCAAATAAAAATGACCACATCACAAAATCTAGCAGGCAGACATACCTGCTTTTCTTATTTAGCATTTGTCATACTCACAGCTGCCACGTCACATGTCAACTTAACCAATAAAAGGAATACACCTCATCATGAACTAGCAACTAAGGACCCACCTCATAGTCTCAAGTATGTGGAAAATCAAACGGTTGTCACAAAAGTGCAAGCTTTAAGTACCGAGCAACTTCCTTCAGTGATATAACAATAGCCACAAGATCTTTCTGAATTTTAACCTTCAAAAAGACACCACCCCACTGCATTACATCACCATGGTTAGATGTCAACCCAAAAAGAAGCCACAAAACCTAAAAAGTCAGAGCTCTATCATCATTAGTATTCAACTCGATTGGACACCTCTTGCTAAAGTGCATGGATTAATGAGCATCCAACTTAGCTCAGCGGTATCACGATAGTCATCAATGCAATTCGCTTGTTAATGACAACACAGCCTTGAAAATGGGCCCACCTGAACAGGTGTCAATCGGTCGCTACTTTGTGTACACACTAAGATGTGTACTTCTCTAAATCATTGCTTCCAAGAGAATCCATAGATTGGAAACCTTGAGAAATCAATTTAGAGCTCCCTAGGCATGGAGTGCAAGGGTGTTAAGAATGCTCTCAGCTAGAGCTATTAAGCCAATAACCTTGCTAGTAAACCATGCAATGGGAGATTCAAATGAAGACAAGGGAAAGAATGCCAATATCCCCAAGAATCAAATGGAGATGAAATGCAAGCTATGCTAAGAATGAAAGAACAATGCAACTAAGCTATGAAAGGAAATATGCAAGTATTACAAAGCCTCCTAATTAAGCTACATGAAGTAATCTAAAGCATGAAGGAAGCTAAGCTAAATATGAAGCTATGAATGCTATGATAATGCAAGAAATGAAACTATGATAGCATGTAGATACAAAAGCCAAGAATGTTCCAAATATTCAAAAGCTCCAAAGTGACCTAGAAAACCTGCAGCATAACATTAGCATAAAAAGTTGGGGATCTAGAATGAAGAAGAGAGCTCTCCTTTTATAGGAAATGAGAAAGAATGGACCATGGAGATTAAGAGGCAAAAGATTTAATAAATGGTGGAGCATCAAAGAGGAGAAATCCATGTGCACAAATATCCTCCAATGAGAAAATAAGAGTTGACTTTTGTGTCCATATGAGACAAAAAGTGCTTTTTCCCTTTTTATAAAATAAGAATTATGCTTTATTTGTGCAACTTAGGATAAGAGGAAAAGTGAGGGCTTTTTATTTATTAAAAGGGGAGGGAATTCCTTTTAATAAATAAATACTTAGGAATAAGATGGTTATCCCATAGAATATAATTGAATAAATGACAGAATTAGGATTTGATCAAGAATAAGCAATTGAAGATTTTAGCAAAAATGCTAGCAAGGGCCTAATAGTCTAGATGAAAATTTTTAGGTGTATACATTTGCCACTCTTTGACTAATGTGTGATCGATCTGGGAACACATTACATCAAAGAATAGATCAGCAAAGAAGGCAAGAGATAGCGATCTGACTCCAAAGAATGAAGTGCAGAGAGATAACAAATCCTACATGGTCAACCTGGTAGCGACAGTACTGAACACTTAGGAAAGAGATGGAAAACATCAAAACTTGATACGAGATCGAACATGTCAAGCGCAAAGATAGATCGATCAGAGAAAATGGAATGGTCAAGCATATGCTCTAGAGAATAGCCAATAGAAATATGATGTGTCTGCCCCCTCGAGATCGAAAGCAAAATCAGGTAGAGGGAATGCAGAAGCAAGAGCAACATGATAAAATCACTAGAAATCATAATCAAAGATGAAAGATAAGAGAATAGCCATCAAGCAGTGAAGATATGCCCCAGTCAAGACCTCAAAGAGATGAAATGAAATGAATGAAAGACTAGAAGGGTGAGAGAGATGGAGATGAAGAAGGAAAGGATGCCCCAGTGAAGATCAAAGGATCAGGCCTCAAAAGGTCATCCAACTACACGGAAGAAGGAGAAATGTGATTTAGACGATCAATGTGAACTCAAATTTTAGTTTCGATCCCAAAATGAAGAGAAAATGATGTGATATGAAAGACAAGAAGTGAAAGACATGATCAGGAAGAAGTGAAAGGTGAGTGTAGTTGACCAACAGGTCCATGAAAGATGAAGGAGAGCTCTCTCCATATGCAAGATGCAAAACTAACTAACATGAACCTAAAAATACAAGCTACTATGAAAAGTGGTTTACTTGCAAGGTCACAAAGCTATTAGACTCTAATATTCATCATCGAGCGTTGGTAGCATCACAAGATCATACAATACACACTAGTATAACTATGTGGATCTGAATATGATCTATATCAAAGAGGAATGTGGGAATCCCACCTAGGCATCAAAGACATATAGGTCAAGATGACTAGTGCAGTGAGGTTCCCTAAGTTTGATATAGAAAGATTATGCTCACATCGAGACACAAGAAAGTTAAGATGACTATAAGCATGCACTTGTGAAAAATAGTCAAGGATAATACCTTGTAGATCCCAATGTCAAGTGGAACAAGCATAAATGCTAATGACAATGAGGACCAACAAAATATACCCACAAGTAAAAAGCAAATAAAACATGTTCTCATGCCACAGTCTTCTAGCTCGGCATCATCAAAAACTATTAGGGATACAACACTCATCAAAGAAATCATCATAGACAGCACACAAAGAAAGAAAGTCCAATAAGTCTCATCAAGTCAAGTGTTTAAGTGCGTGTGTGTAGGTCATAGAGTCAAAGTTTGAGTATCGCATCTGCCAGTGAGAAATATTGCATCATTTTAGACTGCGGGTAGGATATTTGATAAGTGTTGAGAAACACTCGACGCTAGGAAAGTGTTGAAAAAAACAATTGGGATGGTGTTGAAAAACACCATTGGAACCAAGAGGCCCAAGAAACCCAAACGCACAAAGAGACCCAAGATAAGCTTAGAACAACATATGCCCCCTAGACTAAGATAAGAGTCAATTCCAAGCTAGGAGAGGCAAAGCGAGAAGTGGATCGAATGAGCGCCACACAAGACTAATAGACATAGGTGCAAGGGTCTCAAGCAGCGCCTATTTCTAGGTTTTCACCACTTGATAGATTTTTTCAGGACTTTTTTTATAATTTTTTTGTATTTTTTCTACCAAGGCGCCTGTGTCTAGGTTTTCACCAAGGCACTTTTTCTATTTTTTTGAATTTTTGAATTTTTTGATTTTTTTAGTGAGACATCAAAGTGCCTATTGCCAGGTTTTCACTAGGATGCTCATTTTTTTAGTACTTTTTATGCTTTTTAGGATTTTTTCAGCATCATATATGAATTTTTTTTGGATTTTTTCAAGATCAATAAAATATGTACAAAGAGCTCAAGAACATCAGACATAGCACTTCTTCAGATGTAGAACATTGATAAGCTTGGTAAGTTCTTCTTCCTCTGGCGTAGATAACTGATAGACCTCAGACCCAACTACTGCAGTGATAAGATAAGGTCCTAACCAATAGTAGCTAGCCCTAAGTAATTTCGAAGCTAACGCAAGGTCGTTAAAGTGTGATCCACATATACCATTGTGGACTTCAGCTAGCACTTTGTCTAACTCCTCTATTTCTAAACACTTAAGGAGAGTTCCATCTAGACCCTTCCTATACAAGTCACCAGAGATGAGGGAAAAGTGTGAGGCATGATGGATGAGATGGTGCTTCATATTGCATGTTAGACTTTTAGGAATAACATGATCTTGGAGATAGGAAAATATGATGGCAATGTAAGGACTATGAGCAAGATAGTGTAATTCTTGCACCAGGAACTTGAAGTGGGATTTACGCTTTGTCAATTGTAAAATGGATGCTGAAGTAACCAAGGCATTAGCAGCTTTGATCTGAGCTCTAGGAATGTGCTAAAATATGACAGAGGTGAAATAATTCTTTAAAAAGTTCACCATTTTTTTGTAGAGAATCAGCTTGTCATCTTTTATTTGATAATCATCATTTTTGAGAAGGTCTTTATTTTTACTTTTTTTAGGTTTGGATACCACCACAATGTGGTTTTCACCATCTGACCATTGCTCTTTTCTTTTGATTTGATGATTGAGATACTTTATTTTTGATTCAGTCCTTTTGGTTGCTGGTTCACTGGTAGAAGAAGTAACAGGTTCAATGGCATGTTGATCCTAGGTGGACCAAGCTATGCGATCTGATTTTGTGAGATGAAATGAAGTGACTGGCTCAATAGCATTTATGCGAGGGATGTCATCTCTGGTGACAAGAGAGGTTGAGCCTATAGGGTAAGCTTTGAAAGTGTTAAGATCTAGACTTGTCATAGAAGGACTAGCGTGGTCCACTAAAGCAATACGTGGATTAAACTCATTAGACCATGCGTGAGACTCATCAAATATGTCAGCTTGGTCACCATAAGTATGAACCACATCCACTTCCATATCCACTATGGAAGATCCATCGGAGAGAGTATCCCATTCATATTCATTTGAATCTATTGTTACGCTTCTACTGGGATGCTTGCACCAAGAAAGTTTAGGACCTTTAGAAGTAGAGGCTTCAGCATCATGATGTGTGAGATCTCCTCATTTCATTAACTACAAAATATTTCTTCATTGTCTAGCTTGGGGATCAAATTCATTATCACTAGACATAGAAGCTTCAGCTAAATCATGGGTAGGTATGTGTTCTTCTCCCCAAAGGAGTGAAGTAGAAGGAAGATCGTCTCTTATTTGAGCCATAGTGTGTAGTGATGACTCATCTATATCTATGTATGAATCACTAATCATGGGAACATTGCTAGAACATGTAGGGAGGTCATCATCAACATCATATCCTAGACCTGTTGTAATCTTAGAGGGTTGACCATTAGTGTGACTCAAAGGCTCGACTAGGGCATGCCCATTATCATTTATAGGTCCATGACCTTGATAGCCCATTTGCTGCAAAAATTTATAGCCTTTACCATAGCACTTAGGAGAAATAGGAGTAGCAATAGTGGTACTGTCTTCCTCTTCTCTATAAATCCATTCTCTAATAGCTTGTTCTTCTCTTTCTTCCTCTAGGGGTACAGACACTTGAACAAAATTACCAAAAATTGTCATGGTAGAAGCAGAAGGCTTCATCTTATCAGAAGGTCTCCCATATGATCTTGGAGATATTGGCATAGTAGTAATGGAATCCAGTATGTATTCACCCATACCAAGGCTCATCATTTTAAAATTTTTCTCAATGGAAACCAGGGATGCAGTAGGATCATCAGAGGGTTTTTTGTGAGGAACAAATGTTTCAGTAGCAGCAAGAGCATTGATAGCAATAGAATGATCCTCAGGAATCATAATTTCAGCTCCATTATGTGGGAATTTAACACACTGATGGTATGTAGAAGGCACATCTTGCATGTCATGGATCCAAGGATGACCCAAAAGGATGTTATAAGCAAGTGGGATGTCCAATACTTGGAACATAATGTCTCTCGTGACAGGGCCCACTCATATAGGTAGTGTGACAAGACCTTTGGAATATCTTTCAACTTCATCATATGCTTTTATAGTAATCTTCCATTTAGGATCTACAGAAAATTTTGATAAACCCAACTATTGCACAACATTGAAAGAAACAATATTTAACCTAGCACCATTGTCTATCAGGATTCGGTAGACTCGGGTATCGTAGACCATAACTTCAATATGTAAGCCAAGATTGTGAGGGTGACTAATAGATACATCATCTTCTGTAGAAAAGGATAGATAATGAGGTGATGACATGTGGTTGACCATAGCCTGGAACCTATCTGGGTCAATGTCATTAGGGACATTAGCTATACGCAAAGCCTTTTCAAGGATCTCCTTGTGCAAAGGGGATAGCTCAAGAAACTCAAAAATAGATATCTGTGCTGGTGTCCGTTGCAACTGATGGACAAGATCATAGCTAGACAAAGTTGGAGGAGCTACTAGTTTGGAAGATGAGGCTTGTTTAGGATTAGGTGCAATTTTAAGGACCAGTTTAGTTTGCCCCCTAGTAACAACATTCAGGGCCTCACTTCGAGAAGATGAACTACCACGTGTTTGCAAGACCAACTTTGGCATACCATGATTGGTTTTATTACCATCTTGAGGTATCATCATAAGAACACTCTCAACAGGCTCCACCATGTTGATCATAGGTGAATCAAAAGTATATGTATAGTTGATCTTAGCATCATGATTCTTCTTATGTGCTTGGGAGGTTTCACCTTTGTCATACTTAGGTAGAGGATCTTTGAAAGTTGTGTGATCAAAATTTTTAACTAAGCCATCTATGAGAAGTGTGCCTCCCTCAATGAGATCTTGTATAGCATCTTTAAGTGTGAAATAATTTTTAGTCTTGTGTCCCTTGTTTCTATGATAGTGGCAGTAATGATCCTCTCTCCACCAATCAGGCTTAACTGGCGGATCATAGGGATGAGTTTTCTCAAGAAGCATAAGATAATTATTTTCAACCAAAGTCTTAAGAATCACATCATATGGTTCATCCAATGGGGTATAGACCCATCGTCGGAATTGCTTCTTTGGCTTATCAACATATTGAGGCTTAGGAGCATCTCGAGTGTTGGTAGCTTCTTGTTGTTTTGCTATGTAGATGGCATTAGAAAGGTTGAAAGTAGGCTCGTTAGTTTTAGGGATATCTACAAGCCCATCATTAACAAAATACTTGTTTCTATTCCAAGGTTTTCTCTTGTCTTTGCCATTGCCTCTAGTATCTTTATTTATAATGATATCCCCCTTTCTAATAGCCACATCCTCAATCTAATATGCACTTTCAACCATGTCATTGAAAGAGGAGAATAGTTGCTTCCTTAGATCATAATGCAGCTCAGGCACAAGAGTGTTGACAAAAATGTCAATCTTTTCCCTTTTGGGTAGCTGACGAGGATATCAAGAATACAATGACCTCCAATGTTGCAAATAAGTAGCAAATAACTCTCCTTGGTTTTGTCTCAAAGCACCAAGATCTATCATGGTGATAGGTTGTTGGATATTGTATGAATAGTATTGTGTGAAGTGCATAGCCAACTCATCAAAAGTCTTCAAAGGAGGTGTCAACTTTGCAAACCATTCTAAAGCTTGTCCTCTTAAGCTTCGAGGGAATAATCATAGCAAAAATGTGTCTTTGTGAAGGAAGTCCATGCTAAGAGCATAAAAGTGACGCACATGGTCATGGGGATCACCATTTCCATCATACTTGTCATACTTAGGAACCTCAATATCCCTAGGAAATGGGACCATGTATAGACTTCTATCAAAAGGAAGAGCACAAATAGATTCCACAAAGGAGACCTTTGGAGGCTCTCTTTCTATTGCCATTTGGGTAAGGCATTGATTTGTCTGATGTAGTTCTTCCTTAAGGACTTCTAATTTAGTTGGTACTCTTTGTTGAACAATTTGTCTGACATCATAGCCGGGAGGAAGCTTGTATCCTCTAGAAGTCATATATTGGAAATATTGGTCGCCATTGCGCTCTAAAAGCTTAAGCATCTTTCATTGGGAGTCTTCATCTTGTTCAAATGCAATAAGATCCTCACTAGAAATATCATCAATGGCCTCTTCCTCATGGTGAGAGGGAGGTAGTCTAGGAGGTGAAGAAGGTACATCAAAAGTCCATCTTGGAGGGGACCTTGGTGGTGTGTTGTTTCCGTTGTTGCCACTGGTGCCAAAGAAAGGTCTATTTTCATAGCTACTAGTCCCAGGTTGTTCATGGGACATCCATGTTGAAGTCATACACCTAACAACTTCCATTAAGATTTTACTATACTCTCTATCCAAGAGTGCTTGTTTATCTCTTTTCTCAAAGTGTTCTTGCATACAATGATATCTCTCTTGTTCGTTCATAGTAAGTGAGACACTATCTGTGTTTTTGGGGGTTTTGAATGCGGAAAAGAGGAAGCCTCCTTTATACCATGGGGTAGCCTTAGAATCCTTAGAGTGGTCAGAACTAGAACTATCATTGCGAGCGGGTGCTTGTGAGCATCTGGTTGGAGGAGGTAACTGAGTTTAATTGAACGAAGGATGATTCTCCTGCTCAAATTGAGACCGAGTTGTAACCGGCATGAAAAAGAATTGTTGGTTGACTAATAGAATGAGACAAAGTTTATTAGATGTTGAGATAAGCAAAAGCCAATGATGATCACTTGTCAAGATAGAACAATAGAGATGGCTGGTCAAAGTGCTCAAGAACTTACAGCAGTCAATTGACACAAGCCTAGATGTGAGAAAGTAGCTATAGCAGTAACCGTAATGTGACAACTGATCAAGAGTAGTATTTGATAGGCTCAAATCCAATAGTTTTAGCTCATTTGTTTCAGTCTAGAACAATCCTAAGCATGTAGATAACAAACTAGCTTCAGATAAGAACAGAAAAAGACACTCTGCAGTAGGTTAAAATGCAAGTTTAGCAGCTTCGAATTGCAACAACAATAGGACAGTAGAATAACTTAGGATTCTTGGTTGAAGGTATGTGATGATGTTTTAGTATCGTACGACTCTTGACCAGTGATTGTGAAAAATTCAGGTTTGAAAGAAATTTGGTCAATGTTGTAGGTTGCAAGTACAATTTTTTTATTTCAAGCACAATAATATCAGGAAGTAGACAAGTTTGCAAATAGTAGGTGATCAAACATGTCATCAAACACTTTCACAAGGGCAAAAGCAACCTTGCCAAGACAAGCAATTGTGATATCAAAACTGAAAATCTATGAGCATTACCGTGATGTTTGTATGTTCAAGAATGTTTGCATGGGTATATAACAACGAGAACAATTCAAGCACTTACTACCTAGAAGGACAAAGGCTCAATACTTAGCAACATGGCCCACAAATTGATGTTCCATTGCCTCACACAAAGTGGTTGCCCACAATAGATATTGGCATTGTCATGGAAGTGCCAAAGACACAACCAAAGGAACACATATGGTGAGTAATCTTGGGGTGATCCGGGTTATTCCACTTAAATCAATCCTTGCACCAAGAAGCTAAGCGGAAAAAATAGGGTGTCCTCTACCTATGGTTCTTAGTAAGGGCTTCCATTCGTAGTACCCCTCTTGCTCCCCAAAGGGACTCCTTACCTTGCGGAAAGTAATAGACCTCGTGGCCACAAGAGTACCTTAAGCATTCTTGCTTGACATTTTCCTCATGGTCACAATCCCACAAGTACTCACATCAAGAAAAGACAAGCACTACATCTACCAAGGTTTTGTGTCCTTGATAGCCTTGAGATTATAGTGGGTTGGAATAGCTCGGTATTAGCTTGTCCCCACTTGGGTCATTCCTCTTGATTGCTCAAGAGCAAGCCCGCTAAAGGATTCTAAAGATATAAACAAAGAGTTGAACAACTTATGAGATTCAAGGTTTTTGTTTCACCACAAGGGTGAAGAGCATACTCCCCTATCTCAAAGCTTTCTCCCAAACACACCAAGAAAATGTTCAATTACCCTCTTGCTTTCAAAATCCAAAGATGGGTCAAGATTTTTTGGTTCACCACAAGGGTGAAGAGCATACTTCTCCTACCACCCAAGAATTCCTACAACAAGATATTATGTGCCTACTAAAAAAAACAACTAGTATATGCCGCACTCAATAAAGAAAAAAATTAAACAAGCACTTGATTTGGTTTTTATGCTTAGGGAAGCCCTGCAAAAACCATTAGTAGCCCTCTTGGAAATGCATTCGTTTGGAAAATTCCAAGCAATGAGAGCACCTACAAGCACAACTTGTTAGCCCCACAAAGGTTAGCACATCAAAATTTAGATAATCTACAAATAAAATAGTTGATCAAATGGTAGAATATGGGAATCAAACTAGCATGGTTGGATTAGGCTCGGAAAGACCTTTCCAATGATATATCACACTTCAGTTTTTGATACCCTTACAAGCCCACACGAGAACATACACCGGCTCATGCGAGAAAGTACACAGGCTCGCGTGAGAAAATACATAGGCTCGTGCGAGAAAGTACTTCATCACGCGCAGAAGTGCTACAAACAAAAAATCTTCACATGATACAGTGATAAACCTCATGCAAGATTCTGTAACAGTGACACACAAAAGTAAGGACAGAGTATGAAAATCGCAAAAAAATAAAAAAAATTGAAACCTGCTGCAAAAATGCAAGAAAAGAAGGACAAAATAGAGTTGTCTTGCCCCATAGTGGGTGTCAAAAATGTACACACTAAGATGTGCACTTCTCTAAATCATTGCTTCCAAGAGAATTCGTAGATTGGAAACTTTGAGAAATCGATTTAGAGCTCCCTAGGCATGGAGTGCAAGGGTGTTAAGAATGCTCTCAGCTAGAGCTATTAAGCCAATAACCTTGCTAGTAAACCATGCAATGGGAGATTCAAATGAAGACAAGGGAAAGAATGCCAATATCCCCAAGAATCAAATGGAGATGAAATGCAAGCTATGCTAAGAATGAAAGAACAATGCAACTACGCTATGAAAGGAAATATGCAAGTATTACAAAGCCTCCTAATTAAGCTACATGAAGTAATCTAAAGCATAAAGGAAACTAAGCTAAATATGAAGCTATGAATGCTATGATAATGCAAGAAATGAAACTATGATAGCATGTAGATGCAAAAGCCAAGAATGCTCCAAATCTTCAAAAGCTCCAAAGTGACCTAGAAAACCTGTAGCATAACATTAGCATAAAAAGTTGGGGATCTAGAATGAAGAAGAGAGCTCTCCTTTTATAGGAAATGAGAAAGAATGGACCATGGAGATTAAGAGGAAAAAGATTTAATCAATGGTGGAGCATCAAAGAGGAGCAATCCATGTGCACAAATATCCTCCAATGAGAAAATAAGAGTTGACTTTTGTGTCCATATGAGACAAAAAGTGCTTTTTCCCTTTTTATAAAATAAGAATTATGCTTTATTTGTGCAACTTAGGATAAGAGGAAAAGTGAGGGCTTTTTATTTATTAAAAGGGGAGGGAATTCCTTTTAATAAATAAAGACTTAGGAATAAGATGGTTAGCCCATAGAATATAATCAAATAAATGACAGAATTAGGATTTGATCAAGAATAAGCAATTGATGATTTTAGCAAAAATGCTAGCAAGGGGCTAATAGTCTAGATGGCCATTTTTAGGTGTATACACTTCATAAGTCAAAAAGTCTAAAGACCAAGGGTCTCAAGACAAAGCGATGACCACAAGATCTAAAAGAATCTGATGGTCAAGAAATAAAGGGGAAATGCTAAAGTTTTAAGCAAAAATTTATTAAAGAAAGTGACCCTCTTAGAACCTAACCGCCAGACACATGAAGCAGACAACCCTTAAAAGGCTATAAAGAGCACATGCATTAATTTTACTTTAGTAGATAGAAAAGTAATGTTCAAATATAACAAGATTCATGACAAACTAGGGTTTATAGCACCTTTCTCCTTGCTAGGATAAAAATAAGGGTCTATCAAAAATTGAAGCATGAGGGCCAAAATTTAAACAGTACTAACAATGGCTCATAGTCAGGGACATGTATCTCTTGAAAATACAATGCAAAAATTGGAATCTCTTGGAAGAGCAGACCAATACAAAATTCTGACTGAAAAAAAGACAACTCTACACAAAACCCTAAACTAAACTTCTTGAGAAGTTAGGAGATCTTAGGAGAAATAGAGCTTTAAAAATTACCCATGAACTGGCAATTCCATGAGTTCTCCTGTCAAATTTTTCAACATGTATGAACTTGTTCCCCACTTTTCTTCAATGATGTAAGGGCCCAACCAAATGGGATCAAATTTTCCATTTTTTCCCTTGCTTTCCAATCTTGCATTCCACAGCAACACAAGATCACTATTTACAAAACATCTAAGTAGTCCTTTTGTCATATAAAACCTTACACTTGGCCTAGATCTTTTCATTCCTTGTATGTGCATCACTTCTTACTTCATTCAACTGGATCAAGTCATTTATCATAATTGTCATTTCATCTTCTAAATCATATCATATGCTTGGATGAATTGATACATCTACAACAAAATATTTTGGGGCATTCTTGCATTACTTCCATGGACCAGATCAAACAAGGCACATCCTATTGCCTTTTTTATAGAAACCTTATCAGCCCATAAGGCTTGTAATAACTTTGAATCCCAAGCTTTCTTATTCTTGTCCAACACTCTCTTTAGTATTTTAATCAAATTTTTGTTACTGGACTCAGCTTGACCATTGCCTTATGGATGGTAAGGAGATGAGTATGAAATCTTTATACCATTTTCCTGACAAAACTCAACAAACTCATCTGATCTAAAACTCATTGCATTATCTACCACCACTATTTTAGGGAAACAAAACCTAATAAGAATATTTTGCATCATAAAATCCACCACAACTTTACTAGTTTCCCTTTGGGAAGGGATTGCTTCAACCCATTTAGAGAAGTAATTTGTTGCTACCAAAATATAAGAATGTCCACCACTTGATTTATTAAGAATCTCTCCAATAAAATCCATACCCCACTTCTAGAAAGGGGCTAGCACTGCAATAGGTCTGAGAGGTAAATTCCCATTGAATTTGAGTTTTCTAGCAAACCTTTGACAGGGGTCACACCTTTTAACAAATTGGCGAGCATCTTTGAAAAGTGTTGGCCACCAAAAACTTGATCTAATAATCTTATGTGTTGTGGTCTTTGGCATATAATGTCCCCCATAAACACCATTGTGTGCTTCATTTAGTGAGACCTTGGATCTGTCTTGATCTACACATCTTAGCAATATCACCTCATTACTCCACCACCACAACTCACCACCTATGATTGCATACTTTATGGAATGAATCATAATAGTCCTTTTCCTATTATCATCCATCTCAGGAGGTAGAATCATTTTTTGCAAGTATCCAATGGTGTCCTTATACCATTCACAACAATCCATATTGCAAAAAAAGGGCTTATGTTCCTCCTCCAGTACATTTATCTGATTTGCAGCCAGATTGCTCTGAGCCATCAACTTTGCAAGTCCTAATCCTCTCACCAGCTTTGTGATATGGATATCAATATTAAATTATTGGATCCTATTGATCCACCTACACCTCCTTCCTAAAACTTCTTGTTGGCCCAAAATATCTTTAACTGCAGCACTTGGGACATAAGGAACAACTGTAGCTCCAACCAGATAGCATCTAAATTCTTTGATAGCCTTAACCAAGGTATAGGCTTTCTTTTCAACAATGTCATAATTCAATTCAGCTACCTGTAAGGTTTTTCTAAAGAAGGAAATAGGTTGCTCAAATCCCTCTACATTTTTCTGTAATAATACTACTGCAACAGTGTGGGTAGATGCAAAAGAAAAAATTTGCAAGGGTTTACTATAATCTGGTTTTTTCAAAACTAGGGCATTTTTAATAGCTTGTTTGATATCCTTGAAAGCCTGCATTGCTTTAGCATTCCATTCAACCTTTTCTCCTTTCTTCAACATTCTTGATATAGGGATACTAATCTCTACAAAGTTTGTAATAAATCTTCTTAAAAAATTTACTTGTCCTAAAAAGGATTGCACTCCTTTGATATTCTTAGGCTGGGATAATTTTTCAATAGCTTCAACCCTCTCAGGGTCTATTCTCACCCCATCCTTTGAAACAATATGCCCTAGAAGATTTCCTTCGACAACACCAAAGGCACACTTCTTTGGGTTTAAAGAAACCCCATATTCCAAGGCTCTGATGAAAATCTTCTCCAAGTGTTGGCAATGTTGTTCCACTTTAGCTAAAAATGTTGTAAGGTCATCCTAATACACCACCATAAATTTGTCAATGAAGTCTACAAAAGCTACATCCATAGATCTTTGGAAAGTGGCACCAACATTAGTTAATCCAAAAGGCATTCTTACAGATACATATGTCCCCCAAGGGGTAGTAAATGCAGTCTTGAATTGCTTTGATTCCTTAACCATTACTTGATTATATCTAGAAAAGTCATCCATCATGGACATCAATTCTGATCCTGTTACCTTTTGCAACATGTTTTCCATATTGGGTAAACCATAATTTTCTTTTAAGGAGTTTACATTCAAGTTTTTGAAATCAACACAGAGTCTGATATCACCATTCTTTTTTCTGACAGGAACCAAATTTGAGACCCAAGTGGAGTGTCTAATAGGTTTGATTATTCTAGCATCTATCATCTTCTTAAGCTCTCCCTACATTTTGGGTGCCAAAGTAGGGTTGACGGGTCTTAATTTATGTTTGAAAGGTTTAGTACCTTCTTTTTACAGGATCTCATGTTGAAAAAGGTCTTCTATGTAAGCTTTGAGGTCCTCATAGGACCATGCCAAAACATGCCTAAACTTCCTAAGAAGATCAACTAAAGTTTTTCTGGTTCTAGGGGATAAGCACTTACCTATGTAAACCCTTTTAGGCACCATTCTTGTGCCCAGATTGATTTCTTCAAGATCATTTGTTTTATCAGTGTTAGCAGAAAAAACTTTGTCTTTGTTGTCAAACGCTCTTTCAAGACCAAATAATCCCTTGGGAACTCTATTCAATTTCAACTGTAACATCTCCTTTCCAAAAACAACTTCCTTACTATTTACTGTATCAACATAAGCACTGAAATCCATCTCTTTGTCACCAAAATGAGATTCACACTACAAAAATCTTAATATGTCCTGATCATTAGAAAAAACTTGCCAATTTTCCACATTATCAGGGATAGAAGGTCTAGCTTGAACCTCTATATTAGATATGTGTACAAATGTAATATCTTCTGGCCTTAGAGTCACATTAGCTAATAAGTCAGCCATTCTATTTTGACTTCTCTCTAACCAACAAATGTTAAAAGCATTAAAGATTTCAATCTCATCCCATACTGCATTTCTATATTGTTTTAACTTCTGATTCTTTGATGCATATTTTGACCTAACTTGAGAAATTATCAATTCAAAATCACCCACCACTTTTAAGCACTTTATGCCATGTCTTGATGCTAACCTTAAGCCAATTAACAAGGCCTCATATTCTGCAACATTATTTGTACATGCGAATAGCAAAGTGAATGAAAATTTGAAAGTTTTACCATTAGGGGATATGAGCAATATTCTAGCTCCAAATCCCTCCTTTGAGCTTGCTTCGTCAAAGTACATAGTCCATAAAATATCAAGGTCAGTCTACTCCTCCTGGTATCTTCCTTTGTTTCTTTGTCCTGGACCTTGAAAGCATTAATGTCAGTATCTAAGAAGCAATTCATGGTGTCTTCCTCCTCCTCTATCATGTGTGGAGTTCTAGGCTCCCAAGAAACTCTGATATTTTGTCCTTCAAAATTGAAGGTAGCAAATGATAAATCACACTGGATGCTACCTCCCATAGTAGCACTCCATTTTCTTGATAATAACATCCCATATTGAGGGGGAATATCAACAACCAAAACACTCATGGTTAATTTCTTTCCAGGGTATGTTGCCAACCTATAAGGTAAAGCCTTAATAGTTCCAACAACTAGTACTTCTCTTGAGTCCATAGTCTGACACCTCCCATGTGGAGTATCCAGTTTCAAACCTAATGATTTCATAACCTCTATGTGCGTAATAGTGTTTGATGCCCCCAAATCAATCATACAATTTTTTAACAATTTTTTATTTATTAGCAAGGTTAGAAAGAAAGGATCAACTGTCCTTGTTGATGTACTAACAACATTTGTGTCTAAATAAATTTGTGTAATTTTAGAGATAATTTCTTCATTATGACTTTCCTCTTCATCATTCAAGGATGCCACCTGCTTATTAGTCTTATGTGCCTTCTGAGTACCCATGGGTACCACACCATTTACCCAATTTAGAGCCTTTTCTTTATGTTCCTCTATCCTCATCATTTCAAGAAAAGGGACCTTAACAATGATCTGTGATAATAGTCTTCTCATGTCAATAGGAACATACTTCAAATCAAACACATCTTTTTTCACTTCTGTATTATATTTACTATCAATGTGTGTGAATGTATTTGGAGATTCCTTACTTTGAACTTTAACTTCTTTCTGTAAAGGAAGTACAACCTCCTCTAAGGGTTTAGTCTTTACTTTATAAATAATGTTAGGTTTGACATTTTTCTTTACCTTGACCTTGCTAATAGTATCAACATCCTTTTTCTTGTCTTGAGGTACCTTGGCATCTTTTTTTGTCTTTTTAATATAAATACCAGTAGGCGTGCGACTTGGGTCACCTACTACTCTATTTCTTAAGTGGTAATTTTTCTTGGCCTGAGTAACCATATCTATAGTTATTTGAGAAATTTCCTCATCAGATGACCTTCTTAAAATAATTGTCTCTTCATTTTTCAAAACATTGCATTGGACATCATCTAACCTTTCATCTTCCTCATCTGAAAAAACCTATTGATGGTATGATTCATTTCTAACCTAAAAAACTGAAACATCATGATTTTCATCTTCCTCAGTAGAATCAATTTCATCCCAAAGGTGGGAAGAGGTCATACCACATCCTTGGTCATCATAGGGTTCTTCCTCATTACTCTCTTGTTCCTCTTGTGTAGAGACACTTTGGGATATGACACAGTAGTTAGGATCATGTGGTGACTGACACACAATACACCATGGGACCTCATCAGTCATATTTACTGAATTCCTTTGTAGAGGATCAGGATTTTTGTCATTCAATTTATCCTTTCTTTCTAGGAGTATAGGCCTCCCATCCTTCCAATGAGTATTGTAAGGATAATTTTGCATCCTTGGAAACTTGTTGAAATTATTAAAGGTAGGATTATAATTTCCAGCAACTCTATTGCTTATATTTTCACCAGGCTTCAAATCCTTTATGCCTTTCAAAATTTTCTTCAAACTATCATCATCCTTTGGTTTTGAACTTGTAGGATTTCCTGGTTCCTTTCTATTCAACATTTGTGATTTGTTATCATCCCTTCTTCCCAATTTTCTTGAAATTATGTGGTTGCTCTCTATATTTATAGCCAACTTATAAGCATCTGCAAGATTTCTTGGATTCTTGTCTCTTAAAAGATATCCCATTTTAGAATTAAAGGCATTTAAATAAGTGACAAGACAAACCCTATCATCTAGTCTAATGACTTGTAAGAGCTTATGCATGACCTTTTGAAACCTAATATTGAATTCAATAACATCCTCATTGAAGTTTTTCTTAATATTATTGAATTCATTTAACATGAAACCTTCATTTGTCTTATCACCATATTGTTCTTTGAAGCAATGTTTAAGCTGATCCCATGAACCTATGCTACCATGTGGTAATGCTCTGAACCAATCCCTTGAATCTTCAGTTAAAGATTGAAAAAACAATTTCATTATCACATCATCTAGCTCAATATTGTAATCATCTATTACATCAATGAACTTCTTTAAGTGCTCCTCACAAGTGATAACAATACTACCAGTAAACTTTGGGAGCTTTTTCCTAATTTCATTAGGAATAGGATTAGGATAACCAGGGATACCATAAAAGACCAATTGCTTACATCTTTCATGAATAGCCCCCATATGAGATGGACTAGCACCCTGGGATGTTGATGCATTATTATTTGCTATGGCATAAATCTTTAGTCCACCTGGTGGAGGAATATTCACAGCATTCCCTCCTTGTATCAAAGAAGAAGTAGCAACATTTGAAGGTCCTACAGATTGTCTAAGAAACTCTATCTTCTTTCTCATTTCTAATGTTGAAACTTCTAACTCTGCCCTTTCCAACTCTCTGGCCAACAATTCTTGCTCCCTCTTAGCCTTCTCAAGGTCTGCCTCTAACCTTAGAGCTTGGTCTATGGGACCCTTAGGGACTATAGGCTTGTTAATTGGAACTCCTATAGCCTTTTGCTTACCTCTATCCTTGGTATTTCTTATCTCAAAAATATCTTGGATAATGGGTTGCTCCTTTGTTTGTTCGGGCACAGGAACATGGTTTATGGCTTCTAGGCCTAATAATTGCCTTTTCAACTGATCAGCCCTTATCATAGCATGCCTAATTTTTTCCTCCTTTTCTTTTTCTCTTCTTTTCCTAATAGCTGCTTGCTCATGAATCTTTATTTCTAATTCATATACTTCTTCAAAAAATTCCTCAGAATCTAGCAAAGTTGTTTTAGATTCAACCTGGTGTGCCTGGAGTTCTTCTTGCTGATCTTTGGATTCATGGAGACATTGGGGTAATGAAGAACCAAGGGTAAAAGGAGGAACAAAATCTTGTCTATTTTTACTTTTGCTTCTAGACCTCCTCTTTACTCCATACCATTTATTAGGGACTATTTTCTTATTATATAGTAATTTCTCACCCTCTCTCTCTGAAGGAGAATAATAGTCCTCATATTGGTTCAAACCTACGTCAACAACCTCTTCATACTCTGAGGCATTTCCTTCCTAACTAGGATGAGCAAGACTTTCCTGTCTTGAATTTCCCTTCTGCTTCCATGTGAAGAACATATCATTAGTACTCTTCTCTCTTCGGATTTGACCATGTCTAGATGTGGTTGGAAGTTCACCTTCCAAAATTTCCTTTGGATGTTCTTTTCTCCAGGACCTTGTATTCTTGAAACTCATTATAACAAAATGATTTTTTAATTAGCACTAGTACAGAGATCTCTTCGAGTCACCACCCAAGTAAACTAGGATTATTTATAAGATATTTCTCTTGTGATAAAAACAAATAATAAGAAAGAGTAGGCAATTTTTAGAGAAAAAGAAACAACTCTGTGTTCAATGGTAACTAACTGGCTTTTAAAATAAGCAAGCCAAGATTCTAGCTCAACTTGTACCTACATTATTTGACATAAATATTATACTCTCCCCAGTAGAGTCACCATTTTGTTGGTTCTTGAAAATATTTTACACTCCATGAGACACCAATATACCTAAGACTGATGTTAAGGAGGGGTTAGTTCCAAATATCGGAAATCTGTAGGTAACTAGACCAACTATAGGGACAAGACTACCCTCTTCACTTCTGGCTCTACAAAACCAAGGTGGGTATACCTGATCCAATAGATATAACTTTGTTCTTGACTTGATACCGGATCTTAAAAATAGATATCAGTGAGAAAGTACTAAACAGCAACCTATTATTCATTGACTCTCCATCACTAGGTAGGATAATTACTTCTTTAAACAAATAAAATTAAAGGAAAATGGTTCTGATTATTGTATTTCTAGTTGTAATGATTTCAATCACTCTTGATAAAAATGTACTCACACAGGCCTGTACCTTACTCTTTGGGCATATATCACCAAGACACAGAGAAAACACAAAGATCGTGGAAGAGCTTAGTTCATAAACATAAATATAGAAACCACAAATCTTTCTTTCTTATAGGTAATCCTTGTGCAAATGAAATGAACATGTATTTTACTCAGCGCAATATTTAATCCAACCCTAAGTTAGAACTTAAAGTAAAACACAAACACAAGTCTTTGATAAACTTAGAAATCCATAAATTTGAAATAGAGGAGAGATAAAGACCTGAAATTCATATTAAGTATAATAAACCTTTATCATTTGTACACAATATATCTTGAGAAATAAGCCTACAAATAGTAGCAGCAACCTATACTTTCTTCTATTACTTGCAAAATGATACAAAATGTTACAAACCTCGACTGAGGGTTAGGGTTTCAAAATTTCTATCTTCTAGAGTCCTAAACTCTCAATGCCTAATATGATCGTGGAAAATCCTTTTATATACAAGGAAATGCAACAAGCTATCATTCATAATAGGGTTTATAAAAATCTACCCTAAAAATTTACAACAACCCCACTAGGTTTACAATAAATGCCTCGATCAGATCTTGGACTGATATTTTGTAAGTGAGCCGCCTTACATTATGTCTTCAATCTTTTCCTTGATCTCTTCAAACAAATCTGATCACCATTTCTTCATAGTTGTTCCTACAATAAATACACTTTACATCTCAACCACCTTCAAATCAATGAGTCAAAATCTTTGTTTGGCTCAAGAAGTAGATGGAGTATCTTCATTTTTAGCGTGGGGGATGTACCGATACCTCCACTTATTGAAAACCTCCTCACTTTGGAATACAAAATTGACAAATTCAGCCATCTGACAACTGTTCCCATTTGCCTTCTATTTGCTTGACCTCCTTCTGAATATATTCAAACTTTGATTTGAAAATCATTAATAACTTGACGGTGTGGATAAAGGAGGAAGTGTTTTCCAAAACACTTGTCATTCTTTCTGAGAAAAGTTCATCCATCTGCTCTCTCCATTTGTACAATTCTTTTAATTCACCAGTATCTTTGAAAACACTTGGTACTAATTCACAATTTGGATGTGTTAATTCTTTCTTTAACATATTGGATTTCTTTTTCAAATCATCCAAAACTATACTATACTCTACAAGTTTCTTTATAGACTAATGCACTAGCTTGATCAAAAGCTCAAAATAAACTTGGCCCTTAGATAACCAATGAAATAACCTTATGTTTGGGGATCTCTCAATCCACTTATTTAGGAGTGGTCCCAACTCAACCCTGTCTTTATCTAAAGATGTAAGCAAAACTTGTAATCTTTTGGCATGATCAAACAAAATTGAAGGCCCCAGATCAAGAACAAATTGCATTATTGCCTCTGTAATTTTTTCTTTATATTTTTTATTTGCAAGGGATCTGGCCTTAAAATGCTCATCCTTTTCTTTCCCAAGCTCTACTCTAATCTCCCTCAGCATGTTTGTTTCCTCAAGTAATTGTTGATTCTCCCAACTGATTCTCGCATCTATTCTTGTTTCTAGGAAAGGTGATGGTGGAAATTCAACAATAGGACTAGAAGAAGAGGCCACTGCTAGCCTGTCAGCAATCATCAATTGAGGTGACCTATGACCATGTGGTCCTGACAGTTGTTCAATCAGTTTTTCCTTCTAGATCAATTCTATTTTCAACTCATTGTAAGACTTAAAGATAGTTTCAAACTTAATCCTTAATTCATCTTTCTCCTATGCATCTTTCTTTGCTACCCTCACATTGAATTTAGTCATCTCCAAAATGATATTTGAGGCTTCTACACCTGAATTTTCACCAACTCTTTGCACCAACAAGTTCCCAGGATATCCTGAAGAGAGAACTTCTCTTTTCCCTTTATTCTCTTCCCTCTTAAGGGACCACATGACCAAAGTTGCATGATCATCACAGAAGGCCACACCCCTAGTAGCCTGTTTTGCCTGTTCTACAGTAGAGAGGGTTTGCACTTTTCTCTTTCTTACTGAATCAAAAACAATTGCATTAGTAATATCCCATTCAGGAAGAATCAACACTCCTGCAGTATGAATCGTTGCCCTACCTTCTTTTGGGTTATCTTTTCAAAAAAATTCATCATTTCCCCCTTAGTTTCATTTTCAATTTTAGTGGGATCCCTATTAGGGAACTCTTCCTTTTTCTTCTCACAAATTTCCCTATATTGATTTATTCTCATCCTCCACAAAAATTGAAAGAATGCTCTAGTCTTAACAAAATTGTCATCTGAAATAAAAGAATTACTGGCCTGTTTCAAAATTGGGTCTATTTCTTTACCCTCAAACTCTACCATAGTGAGATCCATCTCTATCTCTTTGGGTGCCTCTTGCATCCCCTCTTGCATCTCATCATTTGAAACAAACATATTTCCCTCATTGCTCAATTGCACCAGTTGCTAAGCAACTCCATGTTCATCCAACTGCAATGGGGATTGGGAAGGAGAATATATATCTTTTTCTGGCTAGGTTGCCTCCTATTTTTGCCTCTTTGGAGAGGGCTCTTCTACCATTGGGTCACTCATAGGTCTCTTTCCCCTAGAAGTAGATGGGAGACTGTCATCTCTTTGTTGAGATGGGAGAAGGACACTATACCCCTTCCTTTGTTGAATTGTATATGATCCCCTAGGGGTCATCTTGGTGTATCCTGGTTGACTCAAAATTCTCCTTTCTCTATCTGGATCTACCTTACTTACCACAACCCTCTTCTCATTTGTTGCTTGCATAATTCCTTCAAACTACTCCATAAGGGCATCTATCTTTCTTGCCCATGGTTGAAAAGCCTTCAATGGGTCGTATTCCTTATCAAAATTCTTGATGAAATCTACAGTCTTCTTGTAGATTATCCATTTCTCCTTTTTGATCTCTTGAGCTTGAAGATCAAACTCATTCCTAATTATATCTTCTGGGAATTAAAATTGGTGTTCAATAAGAGCACACCTTATCTTTTCTCTGAACATTCCATAGATGAAACCTTCATTGTCTACACATCTCACCACTATTGTAGCCATTCTATAGGGTTGCAAAACTTGATTTAAGTGCACCCATCCCCTTTTGACAATGATATATTGGTGGGATATTGTAATATCTGGGAACAAGGTTCCCCTTCCTTTTCCAGTTAGGGTTGTTTCCTACAGATCACCAATCTGCCTCAGAATTTCTACATACCCTATCTTCAATGGGACCTGGTAAGGCAATACATAAGGTGCCTTCTTGCAACCATATACTCTAAAAAATGTAGAAAATGGATATAAGATTATATCACCATAGTTATGCACTATGGTGATGTCCTTGTAATACTCCTTGGGCCTAATTAATCTTAACAACTCCCTTGGCATTCTAGGATTCTCAAAAAACAACAAGGACCTGAGCCTTGAAGTGAAATTTCTATCAAAAACTAGGTAACTAGCATCTGTCCTATCCCAAGACAACTATGTGGTCCATAATTGGACTGGCAATGTTTCTCCATTCTTCTCTTTGACAATTTCCATTGTACTATTGAAGAAATCCACACCCTTGTATAAAAACATATGCATTACCATAGAATACCACCCAAAAGGCCTGTTTATCTTCATATTTTACATCCCCATTAATCCTTCATGGATTAGGTCTGCAAGGTAAGGGGCAAAATAAAAAATCAATGCCAGTTGTGGATGTAAAGATTGTACTATCATAAACATGTAGAGAACAAGCATGTGAGTAGCCTCATCCTATCCAAAAATCAAAGTTAAGGACTTGTAAATGGCTTGTGCTCTCAAACTGAAAAGGTCTAACCTGAAAGGCTTAGGTGTACTTGGACTAACCATACACATGGCTCCAACATGGCCAAAGAATTCCCTTAAAGGTCCTGCCCTTAGATAGTCCTTTTGTGCCTCATAAATTTCATAAAATTCTTCAAAATCAATCTTTTCTAATCCAACAAAGGGGTCATTTAATGAAAAAACTTCTTTGATTTCATCTTTTTTGATGCTTATCAAATCCTTTCCATTTATATCTTTGACACATCTGGTCATAGGGTCATAACATTTAGCTATTTGTATGAGAAGGTCAGCATCCATTACGACTTCAGGCACAATGAGTTTCCCTATGTTGAACTGCCATATGTTACTAAGAGGAGCACATGAATTTCTCTGAGAGTATGCAGCTCTAAATAAAACCAAGCCATTGTAATCCTTTCCTACCTTAGCATCCCTCATCCATAATCCTCTATCATATAATCCCTCATTTAAAAAATCCCTAGGGTTTTTTGGAACTAATTCTTTCATCTTAGCTACCCCATTTTCTGAATGTGGGAGTAACTGCATTAAGTCCTCAAAAACCCCCCTATCCTTATACTCTGTTTTCCTTGAAAGTTCTCTTTTGGGTGACATTTTGACTAGGGTTTTAAAAGTTTATAAATACTAGAATAAAGACCACCCAGATATCACAAGATAGCAAAAAATGAGAAAGCTTAATTACCGAAACCCTTCTTTTTATAAAATCTGTGCACTTTCAAGTTCAAATTGGCCTTTTGTACGCCTGAGAAAATTTGTTGTTGACACTCGCAGAGAAAACCAATTTTCTTGCAAGGAAACTTGGAGGAGAAGTGTTTCTTCTAACAATTAAATCCGACTATGCAGTCATTGATAACCCATCACAGCCGACCCACATGTAACTCATTAAGTTCACCATTACTAAAACTGACGGCCTTAACATTCACAGGATGTGAAACAACATCAAAATTTAGATTTGAATGTGAACTGTCGATCTTTTCCCTTTCCAGCACATTGAACAGCTAATAGAGACAATGTCATAACTTTTAACACTTTCCCCAACTTAGTTCTTGACCAATGAGAACATTTCAATTTTACCATGTGTGGAAACCCATAACTTACTTTAACTTCGATCAGCCTGGACAGGTGTCAACCTATCGCTATTTTGCAAGCATAAAATTTGAGCACCTTTCTCCTCCAGTAATGCAACCACCATAGATCCTTTTAAGAACTGACAAATCTTCACTATCCATGAAAATCAGTGACCCCAATTCGCAAGTGAATACGTCGAAGTGTTTGAAAACTTCAGACCCACTGGCAATTGATATCACAAAAGACACATGTCACTGAGTCACATTTTTGCAAGTTAGACAATTGTCAGGAATGTCAAGCTCAGGGAATGCAACAAACGTTGGTGAAGCTCCATTAGATGATCATCAATTATCTATGAAATCTGGCCCACTTTACCTTTTACCGGACCTCTATCCAAATAAAAATGACCATGTCACAAAATCTGGCAGGCGGACATACCTGCTTTTCTTATTTAGCATTTGTCATACTAACAGCTACCACATCACATGTCAACTTAACCAATAAAAGGCAAACACCTCATCATGACTTGGCAACTAAGGACCCACCTCGTAGTCTGAAGTATGTGGAAAATTGAATGGCTATCACTAAAGCGCAAGCTTTAAGTACCGAGCAACTTCCTTCCGTGATATAACGACAGCCACAAGATCTTTCAAAATTTTAACCTTCAAAAAGATACGACCCCATTGCATTATGTCACCATGGATAGATGTCAACCCAAAAAGAAGCCACAAAACCTAAAAATTCAAAGCTATGTCATCATCAGTATTCAACTTGATCAGATGCATGTCGCTAAAGCACATGGATTAATGAGCGGCTAACTTAGCTCAGTGGTATCATGATAGTCGTCGATACAATCCACATGTTAATGATAGCACAACCTTGAAAATGGGCCCACCTGAATAGGTGTCAACCGGTTGCTACTTCATAAGTTAGAAAGTCTAACAACTGAAGGTCTCAAGACAAAGTGACGACCACAAGATCTAAAAGAATCTGACAGTCAAGAAATAAAGGGGAAATGCTAAAGTTTTAAGCAAAAATTTATTAAAGAAAGTGACCCACTTAGAACCTAACCACCAGACACATGAAGTGGATAACCCTTAAAAGGCTATAAATAGCACATGTGTTAATTACACTTCAGTGGATGGAAAATTAACGTTCAAATATAACAAGATTCATGACAAACTAGGGTTTACAACACCTTTCTCCTTGCTAGGATAAAAATAAGGGTTTATCAAAAATTGAAGCATGAGTGCCAAAATTTAAACAGTACTAACAGCTATGATGGCCCATGAGACTGAAGAAGGGAACCCTATGGAAGAGGCATTCGATGTGCATGATGAAGAGGATATTAGTTTTGGTATACATCTTGACACTGCTGTTGATTTAGACAAAAAACTTAATCATTCCAATCAATCCACTACAAGTACAAGTGGTAGAGGAACTCCTACATCATCATCATCAAGGATGGGAAAGAGGAGGAAGGCAAGTATGGCCACTTCCTTGGATTTCATCTGTGAAACAATCAAGAAAATAAAAGATGGCCTCAACAATGTTCACCTTCACAAAATGGATAAATCTAATGATGATAATGTTTTGATTAGCACGGATACCGCTCTCAAATCTATCCCTGAATTGAGTCAAGATTTTTTCCTGAGGGTATATGACACCTTCATGGTTTAACGTGAAAGAGACAAAGGGTTCTGCTGATGAATGAGGAGGAGAGAGTGGAGTGGATTGAAGTTAAATTTGGTGGATTGTAGTTATTTTCTATCACTTTGAAGACTTCAAATTTGATCATAGTTCCCATACGCTGATACAAATGTGTTTTGGTTGATGATTTTTACGCTTATACTTAGTTTTTGTTACTGCACTTTCCTCAACACCTTTCTTGGGAACTTTTTTGTACTTCAATCAATTACTACAGTCCATTTATTATGTTATAGAAACCCTTCAATAAGCTCTTAATCATGTTGATGATCTTTACGCTGATACTTAGTTTTTGTTACTGCACTTTCCTCAACACCTTGCTCGGGAACTTTTTTGTACTTCAATCAATTACTACAGTCCATTTATTATGTTATCTTATTTAATATTTTAATGGATTTGAATGTACTATTCAACTTTCACTGTCCCATCTAAAATGTTCTCGGATAGCAAGAAAAACATTATTTTATGTCCTCTACATGTGTTAAGCTATCTATATATTGCATGACTTTGTATGTTGTATTCACTCTCTTCTAGGAGTCCCGCTCTGCAGAATGTCATTTGATCGTGTGAAATATAATGTTTTATTTTAATGAATAGAATAATATTTTTGCTCCCCTGTTTCATGTCTCTTTTTGTTGCTCCCATGTATCCTTCAATTTGAGCAAACTCTATTCCTTTTGGCCAAAGAAATATTTACAATTTGAATTTTGACAAATTGTTTTGGGTCCCCTACAAAATATGAAACCATGGCCCATGATAATAATTTACTTCAAATATGGGTAAAAACCAAGTCCAATTTCAATTTTGTACAAAACTAAAAAGGAAGTCAGCCAAAAATGCCAGAAGCACTTTAGGTATAGGAAAATATTTGGTAAATGTAAAATTTGAAAATTATAGTAGTTAATAATAATTTACCTGAGAACTAAAAAAATTATAGACTACAATGATAAGGTTTTTCAATTTTCCTGAGCTGAAAACTTTTACCATTTCTGCTTCTTTATGTTAGGTTCATGCTCATCCATAACATGGGAAGTTCAAGACCTAAAAAGAATTAAGTGAATGTCTAGTGCTTAGTATTTAGGCTGTGGAGGAAGTTAAATAGAAAAAATACAAAAACCAATATGGTCATCTAATTATATGTGAAAATACAAGTAAAGCTCTATCATAAAAGCATTTGTTGTTATTATGGCTTAATCTAAGCTATAGGGAGAAAAAAACTATGTACATATGTAGAACTAGGAATATGTACTCAGTCATGGGTATCTATTTATCAGACCATGCACAGATGAGGAAAAGGGTCCAAAGTTAAAACTAAAAGTAAAATCATATGCCTTCATGCTAGAAGATCTTGCAGTCAATAATTCAAATTTTTTATATTTATAATAAACGAGTGATTTATTTTGTTGGTTTTTTATGTTTTGCTCCCTATATTCAACTGCAAGCTAGCCTTCCCCTCCACACTAGGGCATCTTTTCCATTTCCCTTTGGCTACTCTTTTCTTTCCTCCTCATATCTCTTTAGGGATTCAAAGGGAACCAACCGCTAACTTGCATCTAGAGGTGTCATCTATCAATTCAATCTATCAAACATGCTCATGGTCTTGGGAAATATTTTTTATATCAGATTGTAGCATGAGAAATGTGTCTTCATGCCAGTTCTTAATATTTTTGTATTGTAACTTGTGACCACTCTTCCTGGTGCTCCATTCTTGCTGAAGTTCTTACTTTTTTATTGCTCATCTTAGGCAATATCTTTAGATGCAAGTGCTACATTTTTATGTCATCCATTATTTTCCTTAGCTAGTTTAATGGCATAAACTTAATTATTTAAACACAATTAAAGGAAACTAAGCTCTGATAATAATAGTGTCTACAATTTCTTTAAATATTAATGGATAATTTGTCAACTTAGATCTTAACATAGATTTCAACAACTATGCAAAACGGTGCAAGAAAATGATGCTCTCCAATATGAAAATGAGTTGTGCTTCTAGTCTCTTAGTGAAACTCTGCATCAGCAATATGAATCACAAAGAGTGGTTCTCAAAAAGGGCAATTTGACCATTATGAATTCTCAACACTCCAATATTCCACTACTCTATTATTCAAACTCAAACTACGATGATCTCATGACTTTTTGGAATTCTCATACAACCATGGAAAAATCCTCTAGGTGATCACATTTGGATGTAACAAATGAATCTTTAAGTCCAAGGAGGCTGAAATATTGTGGAAGACAATCTTATCCCATCCCAGGCTTAGTTCAAAGACTAGAAAATAATGGGAGGAAGAATAAAGTAAATAGAATACAAAGCCTCATAGGTTTCCTTCCATTATAACTTGTCCAACCTCTTCTGGCTTCCACAATTTTCTACGCTTCCTTGGTTCTGGTGATTCATATTCTACAATGGCTCTTCCCATATCCCTCAATTCACTATGCATTACAAATCTATTATGCTCATCTAATTAATGAGTGATTTTAGCTTCATTTATGTTAGGTCTTCATCAAGATACAAATTATTGGCTTCCCAAAAGCTAGTAACACTTACCCTCTTTCTTCCTATGAATAAACAAGCCATGTCTAGAAACATCTCTTTTTGTTCAGATTTGAGTCCATCGTAACAAAGTCTAGGAATGGTGTACTTGCTAGATTAACTTGAACATTCTAGTGTTTGAATGACTTGATTCCAATCACTCAAGTATCTATTATAGGATTGACCATCTAACAATACAGACAGTAATAGGAAGAAGAGTATAGTGACAGAGATAGAGTCCAACCACTCATTATGCCTTTTCATTAGCTTTGAAGTTTCTATGTACTACAGACTAATTTTGTATAGTGACAGAGATAGAGTCCAACCACTCATTATGCCTTTTCATTAGCTCTGAAGTCATAGAAAATGGGACTCTATCTCTGTCACTATACTCTTCTCCTACCTAGCTCTACGTATGGATTCCTTCTTATTACAAAGTGAAGAGTGTATGGCAATATTAGATCATATGCTTCAACCAAGAGATCAAAATTAGTCTGTGGTACATAGAGACTTTATATCAATCTCTTAGGCTAAAGCTCCTTAATGGATCAATCATTCAAATTGGTACATACAATTAAGGTCAGATTTGAAGTAATTACTTTACTAGATGTTATGTAAATTATTACTTCAATAAACATCTTTGTGTCTAGAAATTTAGTATAGTGATAGAGATAGAGTCCAACCACTCATTATGCCTTTTCATTAGCTCTGAAGTCACAGAAAATAGGACTCTATCTCTATCACTATACTCTTCTCCTATCTAGATCTGAAGTAATTACTTTACTGGATGTTATGTAAATTGTTACTTCAATAAACGTCTTTGTTATCTAGAAATTTAGTATAGTGATAGAGATAGAGTCCAACCACTTATTATGCCTTTTCATTAGCTCTGAAGTCACAGAAAATGGGACTCTATCTTTGTCACTATACTCTTCTCCTAACTATCTCTACATATGGATTCCTTCTTATTACAAAGTGAAGAGTGTGTGGCAATATCAGATCATATATATACTTCAACCAAGAGATCAAAAGCAGTCTGTGGTACATAGAAACTTTATATCTTGATGAATTTCTCCACAACTTTGGGAAAGTCCTTATTTATATCAGACTGGAGAAATGGAAGATCGATGGAGATTTTCCTCTTATAGATATTAATGTTACATTAAATTAAATTATGTTAAATGTATTAATTATGTATTCAAGAAAATTGGAAATTACTTACTCTCTTTCATCTCTTGTGATTCAGTATGACTGTGAAAGTTTATAGACATATTATTGCTTTTGTTATTCTTGTTGCTTTTAACATATTTAAGTGGAATACACCAAGGAGTACCACATGATGAATGCTTAATTTAATGCATTATCAAGGTGTACTCTCAGAACTATCCATTTCTAGTTCTTCAGAAGAGATGGTGATATAAATGTGTTTTGGTAGATGATTGTATTGTTCATGATTTTGTCCCATGTTATATGTATATACCCTAACCATCTTTTTATTACTGTTGCATTAAAAAATTAAGTGGAATAATTCTACTTTGTTCAGTGCTCTATTTCATCTTGAATTTATTTTGATATTTCATTTATTTTTCAAAACCATAGATAGGTACAGAAATAGAAATGGATAGTTCTGAGACTACACATATGATGATATTGTGAGACTACACATATGCTGATATTAAAAATGTTTGAACTAGCTTCTCGATTCGATTGTGTAGATATTTTTGGGATCAACATTTCTGATCACACTCTATGATCCTTCTTTAGGATGAAAGAGAGAAAAAAGATTGAAATAAAAGTCCATCATTTTGCTCTCTTTCATCCTGATGACAAATCACAGAGTGTGATTTGAAACATTGATGCAAAAAAAAATGTACACAATCGAATGCATTGAACTATCTGATAAAAAAATCTAATGTACACAAATGTGTGAGACTCCACATATGCTGATAAAAAAATGAGCTATCTGATGATTGTTTACTATTCATGTTTGTAAATGGTCAATATTTTTGATGGTACTCCTTAGTGTATTCCATTTAAAAATAAACAATTTTTAGTTTTTCTATCATGTTTAGTTTGTAGATGTAGGATTGACCATCTAACAATACATACAGTAATGAGAAGAATGAGTGGGATATGAAATGGTTACTCACCAAATGTGGGGCATAAAGGCGTAGAACGTGGATTTCCCTGTGTTTTCTTATTTAACGGTGTGTTTTCACACCACCATTCAGTTCATGGATATTGTTCTTCCCCATCTTCCATCTAATGCTATAGATGTTTCATTTTATTTTTTGTATAAATTCGTAATATCAACATAAATGAAACTTTTTCATTTTGTACTAATAGAAAATAGTCATGTTGTTATATTAATGTTGTTATCTATCTCCAATACTAAGTTTGGTTGCTTCAATAGTATGAATGAACAAAAATTTGTTTGATACAGTGGTGATGGATATGATAAATGTCCCTATGTGTGACTGTGGTGATGGAGTGCGCTACGTGTTGAGGACGTTACACACATACACTAATCCAGAGCGTAAATTCTGGACTTGCATAAATAAGAAAAAAGGTTGTTAATTGCACTATATTTAAATGTTTACAAAGTATAAATATTAGTCATTATAGCAATACTAACTTAGATTTATATTGTAGGATGGCGGTGGATGTGACTACTTTCGGTGAGCCGATGACTCCCCATCTCTGTCTACACCATCTGCACCATCTACACATATACCTTTTGTGGATGATGAGTGCAATTATTACAAGGCGCTCGAGAAAGCTATTGTCGTCTAGAGTACGTCAATGGCAAAAGTGGAGGCTGCCTATAAAGTTGATGTCATGTTTCTACGATGTCTTCTTTGTGCAACAATCACACTAATTTGTTGGGTCATTATGCAGAAATAGTTATATATGTGGACTATAAGACATTTATATTTTGATGTGATATCAAGCAATGCAATGATTATTTTCTTGTTATAATATTGTTTATGATAATCTATAAAATTATTTAAAAATTTAAGTTTACTATTCAAAATATAAGTGAAAAAAAATTAAATTTCAGAAAATTAATCTTGTTTATGATTTACTATATAAAAATAAAAATTAATAAAATAAAATATAAATAAAAAATGGATAAAATAAATTAAACATTATATAATAATTAAAGAAACTTAATTTTTTTCTTGTCAAATTCCAATTCCAATTCAAAATGTAGAGTCAAACATAGAAATGGATAATGTAATTCCAATTCTAATTTGAAATTGTAGAACCAAACACATAAATAAGAATTTCTTAGTTCTAATTCTAATTTAAAAAATGGCAACCAAACGCAGAAGATGGACTATCTCAGTCATCTTCTAGGTCAACCAAACGGTCCAAACTATCTTTCGAATACACAAAACTGGAATTTCAAAATCTTATTTTGAGATAATCAGGTTTTAAGTCAAATTCTAATTCCTCAACCAAATGGGGCCTTATAGAATGGAATAGAATCTCCTTAAAGTAGGTGTTTAATTTTAGAGCTTTTTATGTAGGAATATGTAGTTAATTAGAATGTTGATTTATATTTGCATATGTAGTCTTTTGGTAATGTAAATATATATACATAATTAGTTAATGTTAACTCCCTATTCAGTCAACAAATATGACAAGACTTATACCATTAAAGTTAGTTTAAATAAATGTAATTTTGTAGGAAGTTGTTAGGTACTTTCATGTGGTAATAGTAAATTGATATTTAAATGTTATTTTATTTTATTTGGTATGGAAAAAATTAGTAAGGAATAATTCTTCAAAATGAAATTTTGGAATAAAGGAGAATTAAATAAATTGTTTCAGGTTTATTTAAATTGGTAATTGAAGAATTTTATTTCTATTGTAAATATAAATTAAAGTTTAGTAAGGTGATTTTCTATAAAGTGTGTGAAATTAAATTTGCATTATTATATTTTAGATTATGTATTTGGATGTGTTTGTTTATTTAATATCATAGTATTTGTATTTTAGGTTCACTTTTATGGTTACCAAAGTTGGGAAATAATCGAGTCCATTTTTGTCGATGTATTATGTTGCTTCAAGGAGGTTTATTGTCTTATGTTATGGCATTTGTTGTTAGTCACCTATAATGAAAATGATGTCTTCAGTGCTATAGAATTTATTTTAATAATTGGATATTGATGTATTAGTGGTCTTGTAACTTTGGTACTTTTTGGTTAAGTGGATCTACATATTATGGGCTCTAGATAATGATGTTTGAGATTTCAGTCCTTTGACCTAGTTTTGGAACCTTGAAGAGTTTCAGTAAAAAAAATATTTTGGTGCTTATGTAAATTCAAGATTGATTATTTTATGACTTATTGGAGACTTGTGGATCCCATTGTTGATTTTGCGATTCTGTGCTCCAAACTTTGTCTTTGTGGTTCTTTTGAATTTGATGAGCCTTGGAGATTTCTTCGGTGCACATTTGATGGATTGAGCTCATTTTTTCTATTGGAGCATAGGGGAGGGTATTTTAGGAGCACTACTAGGAGAGTGGATCACAATGGGGGCCAAGGTCATAAGTGGTCATACCAAGACTACCCATTGTGGAGTTTTAATCGGGTGATAACATAATAAAATGAACTAGGTTGGGTTTCACACATTAATTCAAGATAATAATGTTTCCTCATCCATAGCCATGAGAAATACTTTGTGGAACATGGATGAGTTGGAGAAGGCCAACCTTTCTATGTGTTGATTAGCTGACAAATTGACTTCCTTGTCCTCATGAAAGGAAGGTCAGTTTCACATGAGTTCTCACCTGGGGGAAAGTGTCTAGTGAGAGACTATCAGGATAACCCAGGATAGTAAGGAATTATGTGATGCCACTCTTTACTTATGTCTTAGGACTCTCTCAGGGTAATCTTTTGGTTTATCTCTGGTATCTTTTGGTATCATGGTATTTATGATTTTACTTGTGGTACTCTTCTGGTTTCTCTTGGTAGTGTTTTATATGTTTTCCTTGATGTATCCCATGCGGTGTCTCTTGTTGTATCTCTTGTGATAATAGTGGCCTTATTTCGGGTTCTCTTTGATGTTCATATTTTTTTCTTCTTATTTGGTGTGGGGCCTTATGTTATGTCCCAACTCAGGGGAGTGGGTCTCTAGGTCCCATGTGGTTGGGTAGAAAATATTTTATCCATCAAATTGCATCTTCTTTGTTCATGAGCTTGGAGGGATTTTTCTTATTTGTGCATTCCATGAATCTTCTTGACTCATGTTGGTATCATGTGGCTATTATATATTGTATCAGGATATGTAGCTTCATTTGGATGTAATGATGTAATATTGTATCTTCATTGAGAAATGGTTGTAATATGAAATGTATATGCATCTATCCATCATTGATGTTATGTATTCAGAAAACATATATTAATGTCATCTATTGTGATTCTAATGGTTTAAATCATAATGTGACCTTGTATATTGTTTATGGATGTTTTACTAACTCGGTCATCTTCTTATGTGTTTCTTGTAGCAATGTTAGAGAACCTTAGAGGGCCTTGTTATTTTGATTTATGTTTGGATCTCCTATAGTATTAATTAAAGGTATCTTTGATAAGTTTATTTCTAGATGCAATTGAAGTTGTAATAATACTTATATTCTATGTTTTAAAAAATTTATCTGCGCCTTTTCTTAGCTTTTACATTTGTCCTCTCAGGTTTCCTAGCAGGTGCATTTCAGACACTTTTACTCACGAGGATAACATTTGTAGTGGTGAAGGGTGGGTCAATATAAAAACATGTAATTTCCATCAATGTAGTTGTATCTACCACATCTCTTCTTTTTATTATATTTTTATAATCTTTTTATCTTGTCTTTGAGATGCCTGACCTAGTGTTGAATATGATATATAATGTATTTATCTAATTTCCACTAACTACTTTTTGGATATCTATGGGCTTGAGTGTATTATCTTTGGAGAAGTGGGTTTTCACTCTTTTACATAGATTTAACAAGTTCTCATTCTTCTCTAGAGAGTGGTATATCTAGACCTATAATGTCCAGATATTTTTTTTATATGTACAAGTCTATTATTAAAAAAATATTGTTCATAAGAACTATCAAATATAGCTACATTTATCTATTCATTTTCTTTCCAGGTTTAAACAGTTTTGGAGAAAATGCAAAAAAGCATGCATATTTTCTTTGGATTTTACAAGGATAAATATTTTTTTGCTATATTTTGTGAATGAGGCATTATATCCTCTTATTTCTCTTTCTTTTAAGCTCCCTTTCCATGAAGTCTTCTATTTAGCCATTTTTTTTATCAATATACATTTAGATTACTTGTAATGGAAGTATCATGATTTCTTTAGAAAATGACGAAAATAAGTTATCTTTTGGGAAGGAGTCATAAGAATGATCTGAGTGATGCATGGGAAGAACTTCAAGGTATGGTTGATAAGAAGAAATCCAAGACAAGTGCTCTTACCCATGTGAGATGGTATAAGAAATAAAAACTAAGGGATCTCGTACCACTATTTTTTGCAATTAATGCAATTATTGGCTAGTATAATGTGACAATAAAAGAGGGAGGAACGATAGATTATCTTTGAATATGAGGATTCATATGAATTATTCACCAACAAAAAGAACTACCAGTTAATTGGTATTTTTCAAAAGATAAAATAGATAGTCTTTCTAAATAGAATAGAAGAGCTATGGAAAAGGGTTGAAAATCTGTTAAATCCTATCAATACACAGTGTCAAGAAATTATTAAAAATTAAATTAGAATAAGGTTAATTCCTTTAGATCCTAAAAGATTTATTTGTGAACTCTAAAATTTATATAAACAATCATCACATTAGAAGATTTTATTGTGGCAAAGAAATAAATAAATAAATAAAATTAAATACTAATATTTTCATCAAGAGAGAGAAAATAGTATTTCATGTTAACAATACAGTGATTCATAATGTTGACGCCTAGAATTTCTTCCAAGTGGACAGTCTATGAGAAGTTCAGTGAGTGGGGGACCTTATGTGTTTTCACTAAATGACCTCCAGGATTTTAGGAGATTACTTCATTTTTTGTAGATGGGGAAAAGGATAGAAATCATTTTGACATAAATAGGCAGAGCACCAAGCTTTTGGAATACTTTAAAATAAAATGCACAAATTATTCTAGGAAATCGAATATCAAGGCAACCTCTAAATAGTGAATGAAAAAGGAGAGACATGAATCCATGAAACCATTCATGCATTAGACATATAGTGAAGCCATACAATGATAAACACAGAACAAAGAATGCCAAGACATAATCTACCCATTAAAATTAAAATTGCACAAGCTGAAGTAAAAAATGGCACAGAGAACCTTCATGAAATAATGAATCTTATAGATAAAAAAAAAAGGGCTAAAATCACAATTGATTATATTGAAGATTCAAACTATTCATTACAATCTTAAGGCCTGAAAAATAGCTCTTCAACTATGAAAGTCTTGTTTCATTCAAAAATCCATCTTCTCATATTATTTTATTAAAGAACTAAGCCCTATATAGTCCAAGAACAACATGATTATTTCTAATAGAACATAGTTATGTACACTACTAGGTGTCCTAATCTATAAAATCCAAAGGAAGTGATCATCACCACCAGTACTAAGAATACGATAGCTAGCCCCTAATCAGTTAACAAGAATGGATCTTAATCATTACACTCAACAACTATTCCCTGCAATCATCATAACAACATCATGGAACTCGCACTAGAACTGGAAATTGGAAATTGTGTTGAACCACCAAGGCAATAGGATCATGAATGTTGAATATGTGGAGGCATTCAGTTACAACAAAAGAGATGTGTGGCATATGGGCATGACATCTCCCTTCAAAGAAAATCTAAAAGTCCATAAACCTTTGTGAGATGCCCACATGTCCATACTTAAAAAGCATCAAGGGCCACTAGATAAAATTTCTTGGTTAGCGTTGAGGAAGATACATGGTACTCAAGTGAGGAAGCTACTTCAAAAGAAAACCAAGCTCCCTCAGTCACCCACGAGATGTCCACATGTCTAGTTTAATAGATACCTAGGCCTACCTGATGGAATATGGATGAAGTGACTGAGAGGGGGGGTGAATCAGTCAACCATAAAATACTTCACAATTAATTCTTTCCAGAACCCTTAGGATATCTTAACAATGTTATCTGTTTTAGCACTCGGTAAATAGATTGCAGTAATATTGAAGATGCAGAAAGTATTAGCAAAATTATCTTTAGATATTCATCAGCACATGTATATGATTGAGAAAGCAATTAAGAACACAAGAGACACAAGATTTAACGTGCAAACCCAATATGGGAAAAACCACCAATGTATCTAGATACTGATTTTCACTTTTCTGAAGTGATGCCCGGTTAGAAGCCAACCCGGTAAAAGGTTACAAAACACACTGTTAGGTGTGACCTTGTTAGAGGATTTAAAACACCCTGCTAGGAGTGGCCTGGTAAGAGGTCTTGAAAACAATTCAATGGAATTGTCACCTTGTTAGAGGATTTACAATATGGTTGTTAAACCAACTCGGTTAAGAGATTTAGAATTCACTGTTACAATGATAAAAAGGTAACAATGAAAAATGACCTGTATAATAATGCAACTGTCTTGCTGATTACAGATCTCTATTCTGCATAAGTCTGATCCTTTCTGATTGAATAAATCTCTGCTGCACCTCAAGGATATCTGAACATCCTTCACAAATTCGCATACACCTTTCCTGCTTTTCTTCTGTAAATCTTCTGCTGTATATTTCTTGTTTACTTTTCACATTTGACCTTTTTATTTATATGATTTTAGATTTGTCAAATCGACATTATTTAGTATAACAGTCGGCTGAATTAAGCAAACTCTATTTGCAAAAATCCTTCAAGGGCCGACAGTGCTCGATGACCATAACTTTCTATAATCTTTCAGAGACCGAGGGAACTCGGTAAACACCGACAATCCTTTACCTTCGATAACCGACTGAACTCGGTAAACACTAACTTTTCCTTCGATGACCGACTGAACTCGGTAAACACTAAATTTCCTTCGATGACCGACTAAACTCGGTAAACACTAAATTTCCTTCGATGACCGACTGAACTCGGTAAACACTAAATTTCCTTTGGTGACCGACTGAACTCGGTAAACACTAAATTTCCTTCGATGACCGACTGAACTCGGTAGACACTGATTTTCTTTGATAACCGAGTGGACTCGGTAAGCACTAATATTTCTGTCTGGCAGACCGACTGAGCTCGGTAGTAACTGATTGCTGCGGACTATGACATTGTGTGACATCAAAGACAATACATAATTGAGTAGCAATTTCCTTCAAACAATTGTTTCCAACAATCTCCCTCTTTGGCATTGATGGCAACACAATATGTCATATCATAAGAAATTTGAAAGAGTTAGCTCGGTTCAGATTCAAATCTCCCTCTGTCAACAAACTTCCTGTATCTTGAAAATTCTTCCTTCTGATTATTGAAAATTTCTTGAAGTAATAGCAAAGACATAGCAAACACTCCCTCTTTGACAACACATGCCAAAGACAATTCACATATTATCGGTGAAAATTAATGTACCTCAAGTACTGATTCATATGCAATGATTCCTTGAATATGCTGCATCAACTGGTTGATTTTCAATCATTTTCTGGTTGATGCATCACTAAAATTGTATTTAGTGAGCCTCGGATAGGGGAATGACCCCTAACTTACCTCTTAGATACACAAATGCATCCTTAGGTAATGGTTTGCTAAAAATGTCTGCAATCTATTCTTTTGTATGAATATATTCTAATCTGATTTCCTTATCCTGCACCAATTCTTTGACAAAGTGATATTTAATAGCAATGTGCTTGGTTTTGGAATGCATCACTGGATTCTTAGAAATGTTTATTGCACTGGTATTGTCACAAAATATAACAACTGGTTCTTTGATTTCAACCTTCATACCTTCTAATAGCTGTTTAAACCAAATAATATTTGAACAGTTTACTGCAGCAGCAACATATTCTGCTTCAGCTGTGGATTGAGATGTGCAATTCTGCTTTTTACTAGTCCAGGATACCAGTCTTTTTCCAAGAAAAAATGCTCCACCGCTTGTGCTTTTTCCGTCATCAATGTTTCCTGCCCAATCAGCATCAGTAAACACTTTTAAGTCTAGATTGCCTCCAAATTTATACCACAAACCATATTCTTCAGTTCCTCTTAAGTATCTTAAGATTCTTTTGATTGCCATCATGTGATTTTCCTTAGGTTTTGCTGAGAATCTAGCTACTATACCGACTGCTAAGGCAATATCAGGTCTTGTATGTACTACATACTGCAATTTTCCAATCATAGATCGGTATAGGGTCTGATCAACTTCTTTTGAATCATCATTTTTGGTAAGTTTCAGTCCAGTACACATGGGTGTACCAACTGGTTTTGAATCTTCCATACCAAACTTCTTAAGTATTTCCTTAATGTATTTAGATTGAGTAATGTATATACCATTCTTGCTTTGCTGAATTTGAAGACCAACAAAGAATTTTATTAAACCAAACATAGACATTTCAAATTCTTTGTTCATTTGCTCTGAAAATTCTTTGCACTGATCCTCATTCCCTGTAAATATAGTATCATCCACAAATATTTCTGCCAATACAATTTTGTCATCCGGTCCTTCTTTAATATATAGATTGTTGTTATCATTAGCTCTTTTAAAATTAATCTGAATCAAATAGTTATGGAGTCTTTCATACCATGCTCTAGGAGCTTGTTTTAAACCATACAATGCTTTGTGTAACCTGCAGACCATGTCCCTTTTATCTGGATCAACAAAACCTTCAGGTTGTTCAATGTAGACTTCTTCATCAAGAATTCCATTGAGAAATGCAGATTTTATATCCATCTGATATACCTTAAATCCTTTGTGTGCTGCATAAGCAAGTAGAGTTCTTACACCTTCTAATCTTGCAACAGGAGCAAAAGTTTCTCCATAATCTATACCTTCTTCTTGAGAATAACCTTTACATACTAGTCTAGCTTTGTTTCTAGATACTTGACCATCTTCATTCAGCTTATTCCTGAATGCCCATTTTGTTCCAATTACATTCTTATCTTTAGGTCTAGGTACAAGAGTCCAAGTTTTGTTCTTTTGTATTTGTTCTAATTCTTCATTCATTGCTTCAATCCAACTTTCATTTTCCAATACATCTTTGACATTTCTAGGTTCAAAGTCAGTAAGCAGACATGTACCTTTTAGCTTGCTTCTTGTCATAGTACCATCTGATTTGTTTCCAATGATTTGATCCAGTGTATGATGTCTTCTGACATATTTGGCTAGTATAGGTTCCTTGCCTTTTGAATGATTCATGTTGTTGTCTTCTAGGATCTCTTCTTCAGGTTGCTCGGGCTCGGTAGATATTTGCTCGGTAACTTCAGGCTGAGACTCGGTCTGAATTTCTTCCTGTGACTCGGTTTGAACTTCTTCCTGTGACTCAGTTTGTGACTCGGTAACTGTGCTTGGCTCGGTAGATATAGTTTCCTTACTGATAGTTGTGTCTGCCAATTTTTCAGGTTCAATGTAAATGAATCTTTTGTAGTTCTCAGGTTCCCTTTTGCTTTCTTCCTCAGTCTTTTCTGCAAACTCATCGAATTTTACATGTATACTTTCTATGACTTTGTGAGTAGATAAGTTCAAACATTTGTATGCCTTGCTTTTGCTAGAATATCCTAGGAATATTCCTTCATCACTTTTCACATCAAATTTATTTCTTCTAGATTCTTTTAAGATATAACACTTGCTACCAAATATTTTCATGTAACTTACATTGGGTTTATAGCCATACCATAATTCATAAGGAGTTTTGAATGTGTCTTTCTTCAGTTGTACTCGGTTCAAGGTATGAACTGCAGTGCTGATAGCTTCCTTCCAGTACTTTATAGCGATGTTCTTTTCTATCATTAGAGTCCTTGCACAATCCATAATAGATTTGTTTCTTCTTTCTGCTATTCCATTCTGCTCAGGAGTTCTAGGAGCTGATACTTGTCTTTTGATTCCTCTTTCAATGCAAAAGTTGTTAAAATCATGGGAGATGAATTCACCACCTCTGTCTGATCTTAAACATTTCAATCTTTTCCCTGTTTCCTTTTCTACTCTTGCTAAGTACCATTTGAACTTTTCAAATGCTTCTGATTTTTCTCTTAAATACATAACAATCATCATTCTAGAATAATCATCAACGAAAAGAATAAAGAATTTATCTCCAGTATAGCTTTGTATTCCAATAGGTCCACATAAATCAGTATGCACAATTTCCAAAATTTCTTTAGACTGATAGTTCTTACTCTTGAAACTAGTTTTACTCATTTTGCCAATCTGACAATTCTTACATAGACCAGTGTCAGGTTTCTTCAAAGTAGGAATGCCTCTAACCTTCTTGAATTTGCTTATTTTTATCATGTTATCAAAATTCACATGACATAACCTTTTGTGCCATAGCCAACTTTCTTCTATTTGAGCAATAAAGCATGAATATTCACTGAGATCAAGATAAAATAAGTTACCTTTTGTTTGTTTGCCTGATCCAATGAGTTTTCCTTTTCCATCCAGCAGTCTTGCTTGACCATTCATGAATTCAACCTTGAAACCAGTGTTGATTAGCTGTGCTACACTTAGAAGATTATGTTTTAGTCCTTCAACCCAATAAGCATTATCACATATGAGTTCTTTGGTTAATGAGATTCTTCCTTTTCCTTTTATACAACAAGGTTCATTGTTTCCAAATCTTACATTACCACTATCACAGTCTTCTAGATATTCAAATTTTGTCTTGTCACCAGTCATGTGGTGTGAACATCCGCTGTCTATTATCCATATATCATCTTTGCTTATATGAGAAATAAGTGCCATCTTATCTTCATCATCATCAGATTCATCTTTTATAGCAATAAAGACAATTTCTTCTTCACTATCATCAGAATCTTTAGCCATAAAACATAATTTCTTACCTTTATCCTTGTATGATTTGAAATTCTTTTTGCCATAGTACTTGTGACTTCTCTTCTCTTCCTTGACTTGCTTGTTTGGGCACCTTGCTGCAATATGTCCAATTTCTTCACATGAAAAATAGATTAAAGGAGTTTTACCTTTATATTTACCTTTCCCTCTAGAGTACTTCTTTGCAAGTAATGCTTCTACAATTTCAAGATCACTATCAGAACTTTCTTCTGATACTTCTTCACTTTCTGACTGAACTTCTTTAATTTTCTTGTTCTTCTTTAGTGAAACCTTGGCCTCAAATGCTGATTCAATATTTTTGGAACTAGGAACATAGTTGTCATAGTTGTCTAATTCAAAGGCTGTCAATCTTCCAACTAAAGCATCCAAAGTTATATTGTGGTTTGTTTCACATCCTCTTTCTTGAATAGCTGATACTCTTATTGCATAGATAGGGAGTAATGTTCTAAGTACCTTACTTATAATAGTTTCATCTGAGATTGTTCCTCCAGAAGCTCTAATTGCACTTACACTTGCTTTGATTCTTTCAACATATTTTGCAATGTTTTCATCTTCCTTCATATTCATCTTGTCAAACTGTCCTCTTAGGCTTTCTGCTTTGGATCTTTTCACATTTGCATCACCACCATATATTTTCTTCAGTGCCATCCACATTTCATATGCAGTAGTGCAGTCTTTAATATCATCAAATTCTTCATAGCTGAGAGCAGATGCAATGTCTATCATCATGGTGTTGTGAGTCTTTTTATCTGCAATGTCTTCAACAGTTAATGCGCCATTAGGAATTGTGTATTTTTCATCAATGTATTTGCATCCTGAATCACCAATGGAAGCCAGATGAAGTCGCATGAGACCTTGCCATGCTGAAAAGTTATCTCTGTTGAGCTTTGGAATTTCCCTCTTGTAAGACATCCTGATCTTTAGCTTAGGTCTTTGAAACCCTTCCTGCAAGCACCAAATGCTCTGATACCAATTGATGGAATATGGATGAAGTGACTGAGAGGGGGGGTGAATCAGTCAACCATAAAATACTTCACAATTAATTCTTTCCAGAACCCTTAGGATATCTTAACAATGTTATCTGTTTTAGCACTCGGTAAATAGATTGCAGTAATATTGAAGATGCAGAAAGTATTAGCAAAATTATCTTTAGATATTCATCAGCACATGTATATGATTGAGAAAGCAATTAAGAACACAAGAGACACAAGATTTAACGTGCAAACCCAATATGGGAAAAACCACCAATGTATCTAGATACTGATTTTCACTTTTCTGAAGTGATGCCCGGTTAGAAGCCAACCCAGTAAAAGGTTACAAAACACACTGTTAGGTGTGACCTTGTTAGAGGATTTAAAACACCCTGCTAGGAGTGGCCTGGTAAGAGGTCTTGAAAACAATTCAATGGAATTGTCACCTTGTTAGAGGATTTACAATATGGTTGTTAAACCAACTCGGTTAAGAGATTTAGAATTCACTGTTACAATGATAAAAAGGTAACAATGAAAAATGACCTGTATAATAATGCAACTGTCTTGCTGATTACAGATCTCTATTCTACATAAGTCTGATCCTTTCTGATCGAATAAATCTCTGCTGCACCTCAAGGATATCTGAACATCCTTCACAAATTCGCATACACCTTTCCTGCTTTTCTTCTGTAAATCTTCTACTGTATATTTCTTGTTTACTTTTCACATTTGACCTTTTTATTTATATGATTTTAGATTTGTCAAATCAACATTATTTAGTATAACAGTCGGCTGAATTAAGCAAACTCTATTTGCAAAAATCCTTCAAGGGTCGACAGTGCTCGGTGACCATAACTTTCTATAATCTTTCAGAGACCGAGGGAACTCGGTAAACACTGACAATCCTTTACCTTCGATAACCGACTGAACTCGGTAAACACTAACTTTTCCTTCGATGACCGACTGAACTCGGTAAACACTAAATTTCCTTTGATGACCGACTGAACTCGGTAAACACTAAATTTCCGTCGATGACCGACTGAACTCGGTAAACACTAAATTTCCTTTGGTGACCGACTGAACTTGGTAAACACTAAATTTCCTTCGATGACCGACTAAACTCGGTAGACACTGATTTTCTTTGATAACCGAGTGGACTCGGTAAGCACTAATATTTCTGTCTGGCAGACCGACTGAGCTCGGTAGTCACTGGTTGCTGCGGACTATGACATTGTGTGACATCAAAGACAATACATAATTGAGTAGCAATTTCCTTCAGACAATTGTTTCCAACAATACCCACAATAGTGAAGTACGGTTAGCATTCAAGGGACATGTGGCACTCGAATAGACTTTGGAATTAAGGGACAAGAACTTGCTAAAAAATGCACATTGAAATGACAATTGGTGAACACGTGTAGCGTCCTAATCAATAGATAACACAATGAAGGGAAAATGAAGCCATAAAAAATTTTGTGCCCACAGAAAGGTGAATCTTCATTCATAGAACTGGTGACTCACAGTGGAATTCTGCCAATAGGATGAGAACTCCTTCAAAATTTTGGTTTTTGCTAACCATTTCCTTAGCTACCTACTCCCAATAATGTATCTATGGTAGTATGTAAAGAAATTCATTCATCCTTCGAAGGGAGTGGCCAGGTTTCAAGCATTGGTACTCCTGATCTAGTTTGATCATCTCTTTGAAGGATGATGAGCTAAGATCCTTAAATTTTGTTTCTAATAGAATTTGGATATGGATGAGTGGGTGCAATAATATCTCAAATTATTCAACCTCTGGAGTTCCTAGATCACCCGAAGAATCATTTGTCTGAACTGTTGGTTGATTGTGGTGGCCGACTTGTTTGGTTGCGTCACAAATTCATCCAATTTGATAGGGGATGGAAAGCCATACTTCTATCCCTTTGAAAGGATCTTTTGTTCTCATAGCTGCATTCTCAAGGCTAGAAAATGCACTTGTTTTCAAAAAATGGGCACCCGATTTAGGTTCAGACTCTCGATCCAAAATTCAAAAAATGGGTGCCTGTTTCCATTTTTTTTTACGACTAGAAATGCATTTTAATGCACCAATTTTTTTTAAGAAATGGGTGCCCATTTTTTGAATTTTAAATAACGAGCACCTGTTTCTTAAGACATGAGAGGAAAACACCCTTGCCTCATATTTCGGTTCAAAATAGGTTTGGTAGGACCAAGCCTATGCCTTGACCTCCAAAAATTTGGTTAAGGCACTAGAATGTTGGATTTATGCCTTGTCGTAATTTTTTGAGGGGCTTCTTGATCATTTTTTTTACGAAACAAAAACCCATTAGACTTCTCACTGTCTTAATTTCAAAAATGTAAATTTCATAGTGATATAATTATTTTTACTATTTTTTCATTATTTATTAATTAAAAGTGGTGCCTAAATGTAAAATAGTGAGGTTCACTAAAAATTTAATAACTTTTTTATTTTTAGGTTTTTTTGAAAATAAAATTTTCATCAAATTATGGTCGTCGTACACCAGAAGTTTTGAAAATGTACTTTATAGTCAATTAAAAATTAATTAAAAAATATTCAATAAAAAAATAAGAAAAAATATTCTCATCAATCTTTGGTGTCTTAGGTATATTTCCCCAGAAGGATTTGCAAAAATTCATTTATTTAGGTCAAAATATGGCGGTCGTACACAACTATGGTATGGTCCTGAAACAAGCATTTTGAAAAAGTAGTTTTTAAACATTCCTACTAAAAAGAAATTTATAACATGTGGGTATTTAAATAAATTACATATTTGAAAAGTAGACTCTGGGCACTACATTTTATATTACTATTTTTTTTAGATTCAATCTCTAAGGACCTCAAATTTAGACATCAATTGACAAGAAATTTAAAAAATAGGGAAAACACTTCCACTTTTTGCCCAAAAGTGGGACTCAACTTCTTGCAGCCACCCATAAGAGGAACACAATTTCATCACTTATTCTTTTTTTTGTTGACTTCTTCATCTCTTTTGTGTAGTGCAATAAATAATAAATAACATTGTCTAGATTTGCAAATTCTATGATGGTTGCAAAACATCTCCTAAAATAACTTTACTTGGAAAATTTAATTTAAAAGATTAGAACCACTTTCAACCTAGATTTATATTAGATGCTTTTGAAGTTACACTAGATCAACACATTTAAAAGGAATTACACATATGTAAATGTGTGCACTATATAAGTGTGTGATATCAATACACATGTACCTATTTTAATCTATCTTGATATGGTCATAATCACTAGAATGCAACAGAATGTATTCAAATATTTCATCCTCATCTTTGTCATATGTCTAGATGAAAAGACACATGCAAAATATTATAGAAAATCATGTCTTCAGTCCATTTCTCAAATGTTATAATGGAATGATAGATCTTCCAGTGTTGAATATATAAAATATTTCATATCCCATATAATAACCAAATAAAAATGAAATTGTTCATACCTATGACTGAGTATTCTCCTTGTTTGAAATTCTCTTAGATATTGTCAGCTTGCCTTTACAATAGCTATATTTATTTTTTTGGTTCCTTATGTCTTTCATTTTTAAATCATGAGACAAATTAAAATAAAAAACAAGAAAAACCTACTCCATATGCCTTGTTGTGTGCTTATTAAATGAAAAGGAGGACTAAAGCATATTTCCACTCTCATAACTTGGAGCTTTCTAAGTTGAGAGTAAGTGATTACTCCACTATATCAAGCATCATAAATGGTGCTTAATACATAATAAATTCTTTCATCAATCCATAGATACATTAATGGTTATAGTGTTTTCCAATAAAAACAAAATATATATATATATATATATATATATATATATATATATATATATATATATATATATATATATATATATATATATATATATATATATATATTATCTTTCATTGATAATAAATATCTAGTAACACCAATGAAGATAGAAATAATTGGAAAAGAATTTTTACATACATATTTTGTTCTAGTTATTTAAGAGAATGATCCTCAAACAAGGACATTAATATACTTGTAGAGATCATAGATAGAGCCATTGCACACATGCTAATAAATACTCAGTTAGGATTATGTGCCAAAAATTACTAGTAGATAACCATATAAACCACTTATGAACAAGAACACATTAATTTAAGAGCCATAATTAATTCTATCATTACTGGTTAATTTCTCTAATTCACCTATCATTGTCACTTCTTTAGTTTTAAGAGAATCTGAATTTCATCATCTACTCAAGGATAAAGGTCTCATCAATTTTATTAGCATAATTTTGATTGACTATGTAGAGCCTAAAGTGTTTGTCTCTCTTTTATCTATTATCATTCTAAGAAACCAATATAGCACACAATAAAATAGAACCACCCCCTTTTATGTATGATCACTATAAGAAAACAAGATACTACAAATAAAAGATAACCATCTCCCTTTTATATATTTAGTATTCTAAGAAAGTAAGATACGACATAGTAAAAGATAATCATCTCTCTTTGATCTATGCTCATTTTATGAAAATAATATACTGCATCTAATAAAATTATCATCTCCTTGTTATGTATAATCAATTTAAGAAAACAAGATACTACACATTAAAACATAATCAACTTTCTTTTATCTATTCTCATTCTAAGAAAATAATATACTGCATGCAATAAAATTGAACATCTGTGTCACCACACTCTCCGATCTCACAGTATGCATACTCACGGAAACAATCAGATTGGTCGGAGCAGGTATTATCGCAGGGATCATCAGGTATCTGAGCTACTGCCATACCTGCCTGCATGCCCACTAATAATACCAATGCCATTGATGTTATTAGCAGCACGCAAAATAATTTCATTGCCTTTGCCATTCTCTTTTATGTTCTGTTGTGAAGAAATGATAATCCAACCTATTTATAGGGTGGAATAACCAACTGTTTGGACCAGCCGTCCCTCGCATTCCTTCTTCTTGGGAGATTTAATCGAGATATATGGGACCAGTTGTCCCAAACATTCCTCCTCCTTCGTAGATTTAATCGAAGAACCACTCTGGAAGAGATCGGCACATTGCAAAGAAGAGAATCCTCACCGACTTCACAAAGGCTGAAAATTCATTAATTTTATTTACATTCCCAATGCATACGTCCAAACTATGGCTATCTAATGGAGAAATTTGTACTTACAAGCGATCAACACAATGCATTTATCTTACATTTTATGAGTTGAATAATAATGTTCAACGCACTTAGTTGATAAGAGAGAGAAAAAAACTGGGAGAGACGTTACACACTGAGTTCAAAAGCATAAAACAGCGTAACAATATATTATGTGATAGTTTTACAACTAGCTATCTCACTTTAGTGTGTAATAGGCAATTTGTAAGGGATATTGGTTTTTTTCTTTCTTTTAGATATTAATGGAAGGTTACATTTAAAATTAATAAATTGAATAGAAACATTTTTGAAGAGGAAAACAGTGTAGTAAAAATAGAGTTTTTTTTTAATAATAACTTTTACGTTTAAAAAGGAACATCAAAGTGTAAGTTTGTTTTTTATTGGATAGATAAAGATAATCATTATCACATATAATTCTCATACCTTATAATTATATTTTCATCTAAATAATTATACGTATATGTTTGATTGGAAAAATATGACATTGTTGGGAGTGCATGGCATAATACTAACAATGATATATTTTACTATAAAAATTTATTATATTGTTTTTCCATCATCGATACTTGATTACAATTATATGTTATGACCATTGCCAACACACAACATTGAAGCACCCTACTTCAACTTAAAATAGGAAAGGAAGGAAGAACGAAAGGAGCCAATTTAATAGTTAAAAGATAAGAGATGCTAGACACTTTTATCTAAGTCTTTTGTAGTATTTGGGAGGAGGAAATGCAACATATCTAGGAGGAACGACAGGAGTAGGAAGGAGTCCCAATACAAGATGTGGAGTAGGAGAAGTTATTTATGTATTCATTGGTGATAGACAAATGCTAGGGACAGTAGTTGAAGTAGATCCCAAAAGATTATGTAAGGTTAAGTAAGAGATTATATTAGCTTTGAAATTTTCATAAGAAAGGATTAGGATATCATCATGAGGTTCAAGAAATTGAGGATTTTGAGGGGAAAAAATCAAGAGTAAAATATCTGCAATTAGCTTAGGATTCAAAAGCACTATAATTTATAGTTATAACTTTCCCATTGAGAGGAAACTTCAAACACTTAAGAATGGTAGAAGGATCTACCTTCATGGATGTAAGTGAAGAATGACCCAACTTCACACAAAATTAGTTCAAGGCATAGATAATTGTAAAGGCAATATCTAATCATCTAGAGAAAACTTCTATGAGAAGGGTTTGCAAATCTATGGTGGGAAAAGTGATACCATCAAACACATTAACCAATACTTTTGATTTAATATTTATCTTGATATAATTGGTGTGTGTAAATATTTGCTTCAATAATAACATTCACCATATATAGAAGATCCAATAGATTATGTCATAGTAATGTATAAATGACCATTGGTTATTTTTATGAAATTAGTTGAGTTAAAGGTAATGTTATGTTCATGCTTGGGTTAGGGTTTTTCTTAGGCAATCAAGCTTAGAGCATTTTTTACTTCATTAAAAATATTATAAATAGCTATATAGCCATTATTGTTATGATCAACAACATTAGTAGAATAGGAAGGAATAGACTTCGAAAATATTTAAAATTTTCATTAGGTGGTGATATAGATCTATTCCCTTTATCATTCACACCATCCACCATTGTAGCATTGGAAAAGATTTAGGTCTTCCATTTCATGCTTTAGATGCATGCATTTTTTTGTCCTACTTGGGTTGATGATGGAACTAACAAAAGGCTTTTGAGTCAAAAAATGGAAGAAAAGGTTTGGAAAAATTTATAACACAAATAGGACATATATTCACCATATTATTATTATTCAATTGAATAATGAATTTGTACAAGGACACAAAAATGAGTGTAAATTTGAGATGCTTGAATTTAAATGAAAACTGGGCTATGAAAGGTGTTGTTGAAGTTGCAACATGAGTAGCAATATAGTTGGAAGAATCTTATTAATTTTTTTGTTTTCTTTTCTAATTTTTAAAATGTTTCATGTGCATCTCTGTTCCTATAAAAAAGAGTCAAATAATGAAAAGGTTTTGTATTGGTTAGCTTGAAGTTGATAATTCTAAAGCATTGTAACAAATTGTGTGAAAGATGTTAATTCACAAAAGAAAATATTTTCTCTAACATTTTTTCAAATATTAGTAAAAACTCCTTGAAAATTAATATCAAGAATATGATAAAAAAAAAAATTATGATTTCAAATGTTTATATCTTCCAAAAAAATAGTCATGTATTCCTTAACACCTTATTTTCAATACACTAAATGAGTCAACATAACTTGTAGTCCAATATTATTTTAAAAATGTTGAATGATTACATCTTCAAATTGTTGAAATTGATTGTATTAAAGGGTTTTTTCACCTTGCGTCCATTTCTGCAGTCCCGTCCTTCGTACATACCGCAGTTATTACGGGAAATAGCCTAATATATATGGCTCCGGCCACTTCCCACCAAGCAGTTTATGCTGGTGCTGGTGTGGTTTCGGATAACAATGGCACCGCCAAGCAAACGCCCCCACAAGTTTGTACCCAAATTATTCCACGAGGTATGGCCCAACCTGATATTGTTTTACCCATTAATGAATTCAATGATGCATGCACTTGGCTTGAATTGCACACCCTAATTGGCTATTTTCTGGGTCGCACCCCCCCTGAACATGTTCTCAAGGAATGGGTTGTGAAGAACTAGATTCCTCATAGAATCCGCCTGGAAGACATTCAAAGGCTTTTTTCTTTTTCGCTTTTCTAACCCCTCCCATGTGGATGCTATCTTTGCCAAAGGTCCCTGGAACCTCATGGCCTCGTTGTTAATCTTCCAACGCTGGTCTCGTGACTTCTCTATTTTTGATGACAAGAAGCTCAAGGTCCCAGTGTGGGTAGAATTCCCTAGTCTTCCCTTACCTTGTTGGCCTTTCATGCAAGCCATAGCACAGAAGCTTGATAGGGTTATATGTCTCAAGCATGACCATTTTCTTAATCCGCGCCCTCACAAGAGGCTCTGTGTTGAGGTTGACCTTTCTAGGGATCTCAAAGAATCCATAGAGATCCAGGTTGGTGATACCACCTTCACCCAAAAGGTGCTCTATCTTAATCTTCCCAATACTTGTTATCGGTGTCAATCTGCGGAGCATAAGATTAAGGACTACCCTTTGGTAGTGCCTCCTACCAAGCCTCCTCTTAATGATGCTAGTTCACAGCTGGCTAAGGCTGGCAAGAAAGAAGAGGGTAAAAAAGATGAATGGGTCACTGTCGGTCGCTGTAACAAGCCCCACAAGTAACTTGTTTTGGCTCTCGCCTCCCATCCGCCACCTTCTGATAACACAATTTTTTTGGAAACCCCTGTTATCGAAGTTTCAAACCTCATCTCGCAGGGGAAAGATGTTTCCATCGCTCAAGCTTCTGTTCCTCCAGCCAGCATGCCTCTGATGGCTACCAACATTATTTCTTCCAGCTCTTTCCACCGCTCTCGCAACCCTTTTAGGTGCGCTGAGACTAAATTCAATGGCATGCAAGACAAGCGGCGTAATATTTCTTTAGAATTTTTTGGGTCTAGTTTTTCCCTAGGATATTTGTCTAATAGCTTTGACTCCCTTGGGGACGAGGATGGAATGGACAACACTGTTATTCCATGAAGTACATCTCATAGAATTTTCGTGGGTTGATAGACCTACACAGAAAATATTCTGTCAGGGATTTGCATAAGCATTTTTGTCATCTGGATGTTTTATGCCTCCAGGAAGTTAAGATTTTGGGTTTCATGCTTGATGCTTCCTGTAAAGTTATTTGGCCTAAGAGCCTTGCTCTTTGTTCTCAACACGAGGCAGAGTTGTTACTCTCCTCTCTCCTCATTGGCATTCCCTGTTGGTTAGCCATGGTTCTGATCCCATGCAATGGGTTGTTTGGGCCACTTTCATTATTGAGAATCATTCCTTTGGCATAGTTAATGTTTATGCTCCCAATGATGTTGTTGAAAGATCTCACCTGTGGCATTGGCTTGCGGATTCTCTACCACCTGCTACCTAGCTTGTTTGTGGGGACTTCAATATGGTGGAGATGGTGTCTGACAAGGATGGTTTTGTACCATTTTGATGGACAGATGGTGAAAGAGAAGCCTGGTATTACATGCGTAATAAATTAGGGCTTTTTTATCCCAATGTGGGATGTCATTGTTCTAATGGGGCCTGGCACACTTGGTCTAATTACAGGGCTTCTTCTGATAGAATTCATAAAAGGCTTGATCGTGTCATGATCTCGGCTCAATCTTTTTTCTCCTTTTCTGAAAAGCAAGCTTTACCAATCACTCCTCTTGTTGATGTGACCTTGTCAAACCACTTTCCCATCCAATTTAATGTTGTTTGGCAGACAGCTAAGGCTAGGTCTCCCACCATGCAATTTTACTTTAATACTTATGTCCATCATCCTTCTACTGTGGCCCACATTCATTGGGTTTGGAACCTTGAGCCTAGACCCACCCACTTGACAGGATGGATTCAATGGTGGAATGATACCATCAAGCATACGGCTCGTTTCTTGCACATCTATGGCAGGCAATTGGCCAACTGTCGTCAAAGAGCCTATGATGTCAACACCAAAGCTTTGTGTGTTGCCACCAAAGCTTTAGCTTAGGATCCGTTCAATCAAGAGCTACAAATCAATCTTGCTAAGTTACGCCACTAGAAGCAAGTGGTTGACAACCATGCTGCTAGAGGAGCCCAGATCAAAGCCCAGCTGCACTGGTTAAAAGTTGGAGACCAAGTTTCAAAAGAATTTTTTACTGCCCTCCATCCTCGGCATACCAGTACGGACATATCTAGAATTTGAGGTCATTCCCTTTTCATTGAGCTTCTTGATATTTTGCAAGCCTTTGTTCGTCACTATGAACAAGTCTTTGCTACTCAGGGCCACTCCCCTGCCAGCGAGAAAGCTCTTACAGATTGCATCATAGTGGTTCCTCAGTGTGTCTCCCTTGCTCAACGGGTCTTTTGTGACCAACTACTTTCCTTGTAGGATCTTCGTGAAGCTATGTTCGGCATGGCTGATGATAAAGCCCCTGGTTGTGATGGCTTCCCTTTGGGATGCCATTGGTCCGGATCTCCACCAGGTCCACCTGGAAGCTTTTCATACCCAATCTCTTGGGGACATCATTAACCAAGGGAATATCAAGTTCATTCCCAAAACTGGGGATCCTAAGGACATTTGTAACTGGTAGCCCATCACTTTGCTCAATGTCTCACACAAGATCATTGCGAAAGCGCTGGCTCTCAATATCTGACACATGCTTCCACAAATTATCTGGCTTGAGGAAACATGGTTTATTAAGTCAAGATTTATTCTTGACAACATCATTTTTGTTTGGGAAGGTATGGAATGGGCTTGTAAGTCTCACCAAAAAGCCCTTTTTCTCAAAATTGATTTTGCTAAAGCTTATGATCGTATTGAATGGCATTTTATCCTCGCGATGCTTCATGCTATGGGTTCTAGCCCAAGATTTCTTCAATCTGTGCATATGCTCTTCAATAATGCCTCCACCTACATTACCATCAATGGTCGCTAGTCTTCCACCTTTGGGCTCTTCCGTTCCATTCGACAGGGTTGCCCTCTGGCTCCAGCTCTTTGTGTTAGCTGCTGAAGGGTTTGGCTATCTGTTACCTCACTCCATTTCCATGGGAACTATTAGGGGAATCTCCTTGTTGGATTCCTCCCAACATCTTGTCAATGGCCATTTTGCCTATGATTCCTTCCTCACCCTCACGGAGGATGAAGAGAATATCAAGGAAGCCTTGCAGTGTTTAGACACCTTTTGCTTGGCTTCTGGCTCAGCCATTCAGTGGCACAAAACCCTTTGTTACAAACAATCGGCTCTTCTCGAGCCTCCCTGGCTTTCTTAGTTTGGCTGGATGAGGATTCAACATGGGGAGATATTCTAATTTTTGGGTATTCCCTTTGCTTTTCAAGGAAATCCTACTGATCTATGGAATGCAGTTCTTGCTAAGATTGAAAAAAAGCTTACCTACTAGATCACAAAGCCACTCTCCCTTGTAGGAAAATTTTAGATCTGCTCCAAAGTCCTAGCTTCCACACATGTTTATTACTCCTCTTGTTGGGCCCCTTCTAAAGCTTCCTACAAATGGCTCGAGAAACTTCTTCGGGATTTTCTCTGGGCCTTCGACATTGATCACTAGGGCTTCCACAGAGTTGCCTGGGACTTTTGTTGCCTTCCAAAGTCCTCTAGCGAGCTTGGATTAATTAATACCCAGAAGCAAGGGCATGCCCTTTGTGCCAAGTGGGTTGTGCGGTGTCTCACAGGAAATGAGTCCTGGAAAATTTTGCTTTGTCACTGCATTTCCTCAGGCTTTCCTCTTCACAAGCCTACCTAGAAGGGGATTGGCTTTCAAACCCTACTGGTTATGAGGGAGCCTATCCAGATCCAGGGTACTTTTGTCACCAAAATTATTTGGAGAGCATGGGAGTCTGTCAAGCCCTAGCTTCGGTGGGCTGGGAATGGTTTTCGAGATGGTCTTTCTTTCAACCAGTAGAACATTTGGTGGTCTCCTCTCTTTACTCAGCAGGGAACTCCTCTTTCCATAATTCAAGGGGTTAGTGCTCTTCGGTTTCACAAGCATGGCATTCAAACCCCCAAGGATGTTTTTTCCAGAGCCACTATGAGTCTCTAATCCTAGGATGATCTTCGGGTTCAATTTTGGCTCATCCGCCCAAATTGTCAGACTTTTGACTTTCTAGTTTCTGCCATCCCACCTCACCTCTTGCACAAACTGGGAATTCAGTCAGTAAGACCATGGTGGAAAGACTAGAAGTGGTATCCTACCACTCCTTTCACTAGCTACAAGCCTAAGCTTGGCTATTCTTGGCTTATGCCTCATTTGCCCATGATTGATTCTCTCAACCAACATTGGCATCTTTCTTCTTCTCAGAAGATCTGGGGCTAGAGATTTCATACTATTTGGGATTTTGTTACTAAGCCTAAAATTGCTAGTTTTGCCTAGTGTTTTTTATACCAAGGCTTACCTTTGGAAGCTAGACTTTGGCATATGGGGGTTCCTGACCCTAAATGCCTATTTTGTGGTCACTCAGAGATGCTCATGCATATTTTCTAGTTTTGTCATCATGCCCAAAACTGCTAGAGTTGGATTCATGAATTTTTTTCTCCCTTTAGGCTAGAGCCCTTTTCTTGGCATATGGCTCTTCTTGGTGACTCTCCCAAAATGCCTTCCCAGTTCACCCAGATATGGCATACTTTTAGGCTGGAAATTTTGTTTACTATCTGGAAAGATAGAAACACTGTGCTTTTTTCTCATAGTTTTCAAGATAATTATGTATCTCTTTTTGATAAGGCTTGTATTTGTAACAATGTAATGATGAAAATCCAGGTGCAAGTAGATAAAGTGGCCCTGGAGGTTTCCCACTTACAAGATTTTATCTAGCACTAGGGCAATGCCCCTTGTACTATTGCTTGAATGCCTCCAAATTCTCTCTCAGCTGACCATACGCCACCCAGGGGCCAACATCACAGCTGGAGCTCCTCTGCCAGACACTCTAGGACTCCACAGCAATGGTGTCACCACTCTGCTTCCCCTCCTCCTCAGAGCGATGTAGGTTTTGGTTGGCCTCCTATGATTTCTTCCACTGATGTTGCTTTTGCTTGTCCTTTGGCCTCTGCTCCTGATAATCAAGGAAAGTTCCCTCGCCTGGCGCTGGCTATCTCACCCAGGTGGGAGAAAGGAGAAGTTGAAAAAGAAGATTCAGAAGATGGCTGGGCCATTCCTAATCAGACTCCTAGGCCCAATGTCTAGGGCAATCTGGATGATAAAGATCCTCCTCCCTCTTCTGCTATTGCTCTCGCAGCTTGAGGGTTTTTGGTTATATAGTTTTTTTTATGAATAGTTGTTTGTTTCCAGCCTAAGTGTTGTGTGAACTTGTGGGGTGATTCTTTCCCCCGGCTCTTTTTTGTGAATATTGTACTTTAATATTTATATTAATAGTGAAGGCCTCTATTCATCAAAAAAAAAATTATTGAAATTTAACAACTAAATAACTAGGAAAGGAATAAAATTATTTCAAAGATTTGTTTTTTAAAGAATGAGAAAAAGGTTTTCCATGAAGGTTTTACTCATAAAATAAGTCACTACATAAAGTGGAAAACATTTCACAAGTCTGAGTGTTGCCTTGTCAATTATATTCCCCAAATGGAGAATTTTATTTGTGTTGTAGAAATGGGGTATGAGGGATCTTAATGGAAAGTTTGTTATGTGTAGAATATGTAGGGATAACTTAGAAATAGTAAAATAATATGATAAAATTCATGGAGGTTTCTCATAAACTAGAGGTCCAAACATTGACAAAAAATAAGAAAAATAGAATGGTTCATCTCCAAATTAGATAATAATGTTGATGTATTAGGATATGACATTGGTAGTATTATTATTTGAGATTGGAATCTTTATTTGATCATCTAGAATGCCTTTAAATTCTTTAACTAGTCTTCTTTTCCTTTTTAGTACTTTCTCGATATAGTGTAGGCTTGTCTTCTCTACCTTTATCTCATGTTAACTTGATTTAATAGAACTCTTTCCAAAAAAAAATTGTAATCTTATGCTAGAAATTTATTTTGTGGACCTTCCTTTTCTTCTTGTTTCTTTTCTTGTACTAAAAACTTACTTGTTTTATATGATGTGGAGGATGTTTCTTTGTCTAGGGTGTGAGCCTCTTTAAAGTGATGTTTAGTTTTTGGTGAGACCATTTCATTTGTTAATATTTTTTTTTAATCAATTATTACTAATAATTCTTTCCTTAAATTAAACATTATTTTATTCCACAATTCTATTTCTTCTATTCCTAATTTTCTTACACTTTTATTGACAATTTGTTCAAGATAATCTTTATCAATGGATAATAGTTTCTATGGGTTCTTAAAGAATTCCATACATGTTTCATCCAATTTAATTCTGACAGTACCTAAATTTAGTTTTATTCTTGGTGACTTAATCAATTTAAAGGTAATGTTTTTCATTAAAAGTCAACAGGAAGAGGGCCCAAATCCCATAAAAATAAGAAACACGCTATGAAGTAGCAAAGGAAACCCTACTCAAGGCCATGACAACAATCTCTAGAATACTAATTATATTATTGAATTCAACTATTTGATCCTTGAGACTAGAAGGGGGCTTTTCACCTCCACAGGGGAATGTTGGAGTTTGTCATTAGGATGACTTCCAAAAATGAGGAGGAGACACACATGCCATATGTAGTTGGAAAATTATCTCCCCTTATTACAATATCTACCGATATAGAAATATCATATGCAGATAGAAAAGTATCTCCATCCATTGTCTATAAGGTAGTAGAAATATTATTGTCAAAGGCCCTCAGATAATACAAAAATACATTACTAGGAGAAGGCTTCACTAAAGAACGTATTCTATCCCATGTATTTTGAAATCTATAATTAAACTCAATCATGAATTCATGGGGTGCTCTCTTAATTGTAGTTAGTTTCTCTAACAATGATATGTGATCACTTTTGTCTTCAAAATGCTTGCATAATCTTTCACCCAATTCATCCCAATTATGAATAGATTTATAGGGAAAACCCCTATACCCATAAAACCCCTATACCATTGTAAGGATTGTCCCTTTAGCGATGAAGATAGGAGTCAAACAACATTATTATCTTCAATAACACCATGTATATTTCACACATTTGAAACTTCTTGGATTTTTTATATTGGGGAAATGGAAGTTTCACCAATGAAGTCTGATAAACTCTTAAACTGTGCAACTACTAATATGTCATTTCTATAAGCCAAAGCAAGAGGACTACCACCATTAAAGGTAGAAAAAAATTGATTCCTATGAATAGCCATATGAAATAATGGTTTATTCAATTGAGAAGATGGTATCCTAGGTTAAGACCTATCATGTCCCATTTTCAAATAATTAAAAATAAAATAACTTTCGCTAAGGCTGGCAGGCTCAAAAAGTGAAGTTTTGAGAAAAGGGGCTAATCTTTGGAAACCAATGGATTAATAAATGAAAATTATTATTAAAATATGTATTATTTACCCCTCTTGGTCATTATTTAGGGTTATGCCCTCTTTTGAAGGGGTTTGGAGGCATTTCAGGCTTATTCTAGAACTTGATTTTTGCTCATTACTTTGTTGTTCTTCAGAGGCTGCCAAAACTGTGGAGAAGGAGACCCAAGGATGGGATTTTGTAGGTTTCTAGGAGGGATAAGGATGGGATTTTGAGGCCATTCCATGTGCAAGCTCATGCAAAGTTTTCCCTTGTGCTAAACAGTGCAAATTTGCGAGTTTTCGGGTGTGTTTCTTATAAGAGTTTGGTGTTTCCGATTGAGTATTTCATATCAGTTTGGTTTTATTTTTTATTGCAGACATTTTGATGTTAAAATAGATCTGAATATATGTATTGGGTCATGGTTATACTTCTGTGATAGATTATTAGTGTTTTGTGGTGTTTCCGGGCTATTTTGTGTTGTTTTCGGGAGCCCGATGAGCATTGTTTTTGTCCTCCATTTGGGAGCTGTTGTGTAAACTCTATACATATCTGGAAATGTCATTTTGTAGGCCTTTATGCTGGTTAAATTTATGTAAAAATGTCTACTTTAAGATTTATCAATAATATGTGAAGCTGTGAAGTTTTTGGCACTATTTCGGGCATACCCGATTTGGGATTTATTGAGAAATTGGTTGATCTTTTGAAATATTGATTGTTTGATTTTAAAATCTGATTATAGGATTTAAATAACATATAAAATTAGAGAGGGGACATTTCAGTGGTATTAGAGCTATGATCTTGCTAGCCTAAGGGTTTGTAGAAGTTTGTATGCAACTAAGTGAAAGAGAAAAGAGATATTTGCAGTGAGAAAAGAATAAAGAAATTTTGATCAAACCTCTAGTTGAAAATAAAAGTACAAAATCCAAGGAAGGAACAAGTATGGCTAACCTAGATGAGATGGAAAATAAATTCTTCCAAGCAATCCAAAATACTCAAAAGCAAACAGTGGATAGTTTGGCAGAAACTAGAGAGGCTTTGCGGATATTGACAGAAAAACTGCAAGGAGTTGTATCTACTAATGAGAAAGGGAGCACTTCAAAGGAGCCAAGAAATCTGAAACCCACACCCTCTAAATCAACAAAAACTATTTTCTTGCCTGCAGATGAGCCACCAGTACCAAATCCAGCCCTTAGTCCTATGGAAGAGGTTACAGGTAACTTGATTGCATTAAGAGCTACTTACAATGGCTTAGATGATGACTTTCGCAGTTCGGTTCCTTTTAGAGAATATGTGGATATGATGAACACTTTGATGCCCAAGAAAGAGTACAGGAGGGAGCATGCCATAAGTGGAAGAGAGCTCAAAAATAAAATAAGCAAGTTTACAGCACCTACTTTTGATGGAACAAATAAAATTTTAGCTAGAGCATGGCTAAAAAAATTACAGACCTTCTTCACACTTAACCCCATGAAGGAGAGTGATGTTGTTCAATCCGCAAGTCTACACTTGGAAGATGTAGCCTATGATTGGTGGTATCATGGAATGACTACTCAAGGTCATGATCAGGTAACTACATTTGATGATTTTAGTCAAATAGTGATAGATAGATTTGATCTCAAGGATGATGAAGAGTATTTTAAAGAATTGTCAAAGTTGAGGCAAACCAAATCAGTTAATGAGTATGTAGAAGAGTTTCAAGAAGTGGTTGTTATGGTACCTGATATGAGTGAAAAGAGGATTGTTTATCTTTTTCTAAATGGTTTGGAAAATTTTGTTAAGGGTTTGGTTAAGGCTTTCTCACCCTCAACCTTATAGGAAGCTATCAAAAGAAGCTTGCAATTTGAAACTTGTGTGCCTACAAAACCAATCACTAATAAAAAAACCCCAAATCTTTGGCAACATAAGGGAAATTTTTAGAAAAAGACTTTTCCAACACCACCACCAAAGAATGTGATAAATGTAGCAAAAAAGAAGGTAGATGAAGAGACTAGGAGTGAATTACGAAGGAAAAAGCTTTGTTTCACTTGTAGAGAACCATGGGTTCCAGGACATAGATGTTTGGGGAAAGGTCAAGTGCACTATATTGAAGTTGCTTCAGAATCTGATTTAGATGAGCATGAGAAATTTAATGACACTAACGAGGAGGAAGAAGAAGAGAAAGAAAAAGAAATCAGCAAGGATGGCACTTTAGAAACATTATCAGGAGTCCCAAGATACCATCCCTTTCAAATTCGAGGGGTACTAGTAGGGAAAAGGTTGACAGTTCTTCTTGATAGTGGGGCAACTCACAATTTTATTGACGAGGGATTTGTCATGAAAAGAGGGCTTAAAGCAGAAGATTTTGAGGGATTCAATGTTATTGTAGCTGATGGATTCACTATGCCTTGCACACGGGTGGTGAAACAACTCAAGATGACCTTAGGAGATTATGAGCTATGTGATGACTTCTATGTTGTTGGCATTGGGGAGATAGATCTTGTATTGGGTGTTCAATGGTTGCACTCTATTGGAGGCTATTACATGAACCATCAAACTATGGAGTTTAAATTTCATTCCAATGGGAAAGAAGTCTTATTGAGAGGCCTATCAAATGGAGCACCTAAGGTGGTCACTGCAAAGAGGATGGAGAGGACTTTTTGAAGAGGACAAGTAGCATGGGCAGCAGGAGTCATAATCCATCCCACAAGCTCTCCAAAGAATCAAGGTAATTTCCATTTTGAAATTCAAAATATTCTTGATAAGCATAATATAGTTTTCAATGATTTGCCTCTGGGATTACCACTAGATAGAGGTTTTGAGGATGTTATAGAGTTAGAACAAGGTGTCAAACTAGTTATAACAACTCCATACCACCATCCAAGAGGTTATAAGGAAGAAATAGAAAAAACTATCAAGGAACTCCTAGACATGGGATTCATAAGGCCTAGCTCTAGTCCATTTGCATCATCTGTGGTACTTATCAAGAAAAAGGATGGTACAATGAGAATGTGTATAGACTATAATGCTCTAAACAAGAAGACCATAAAAAATAGGTATCCCATACCATGCATAGATGAACTCATTTATGAGTTACATGGTGTTGTATACTTCTAAAAAATTGACTTAAGATCAGGGTACCATCAAATCCGCATGAGGGGGGAAGATGTGGAAAAGACTGCTTTCAAATGTCACTATGGGCACTTTGAATTTCTTGTTATGCCATTTGGCCTCACTAATGCACCAGCAACATTCCAATCTTGTATGAATAAGGTATTCAGCAAGCATCTTTGAAAATTTGTTTTGGTATTTTTTGATGATATCTTGATTTACAGTAAAACATGGGAAGAGCATCTAAAGCACATAGACACTATTTTGGGAATCTTGAAGAAGCAATCCTTCTATGCTAAGATATCTAAATGTGAGTTTGGTTTGATAGAGATCCTATATTTGGGACATATTATAAGTTCTAAAGGAGTACAGGTTGATCAACAAAAAATTCAGGCAATTTTGGATTGGCCTCCACCCACTAATCTTACACAGTTGAGAGGTTTCTTCGGGTTGTGTAGCTACTATAGGAGATTTGTCAAGGTATTTTCTCAACTTGCTTCCCCCTTGACTGATTTGACGAAGAAAGGAGCTTTTATTTGGACAGAAGAGGCACAAAAAATATTTGATAAGCTTAAGGAGGTAATGAGTTCATGCCCTGTGCTTGCAATTCCAGATTTCTCTTTACCTTTTGTTGTTGAATGTGATGCTTCTGAAGAAGGTATAGGGGCTGTCCTAACTCAAAGGGGACACCCAATAGCATTTGAGAGTAGAAAATTAAATCAATCAAAGAAAGGTTACTCAATCTATGATAAGGAAATGTTGGCAATCATGCATGCACTTCATAAGTTTAGACAATATTTGGTATGTGGGAGATTCATTGTAAAGACAGACCATAATAGCCTTAGGTTCTTCTTGAACCAAAGGGATTTGAATGATCATCAAAAAAAATGGGTAAGCAAATTGCAAGCTTATGATTTTGATATTGAATACATGAAAGGAAAGAATAATGTGGTTGTTGATGCTCTCTCAAGAAAGCCCACTTTTTGTTCCTTAACATCTATCTCTGTTGATTGGAAAGTCTCCATACTTTCAGAGTATGCTAAAGATTCCTTTTCCACCAAGATTTTGGATAAGCTAGTGGATGATAATAGGTACAAGGTTGTTGATGAATTGATTTATTACAAGAACAGGATCTTCTTAGTGTCAGGATCAAAAACTAAGGAGAGGATATTGAGGGCCTTTCATGACACACCTTTGGTTGGTCATCAAGGATACTTCAAGACATACAGGAAACTTCAAGAGTGGTTTGCATGGAAGGGTATGAAGGAGGATGTCCTTAAACACATTAAGGAATGTATGGTATGCCAACAAAACAAGAGTGAGAAAATTTTTCCTATAGGGTTGTTGCAGCCACTTCCTATTCTTGAACAAAAATGGGAAAGTATTTCCATGGACTTCATCACTAGGTTGCCCAAGGTTCAAGGTAAGGATTGCATATATGTGGTGGTAGATAGACTAACTAAGTATGCACATTTCTTTCCCATCACATCTGATTTCAAGGCATCACAAGTGGCAAAATTTTTCTTCAAGGAAATTTTCAAGTTACATGGCTTGCCTAGAAACATTGTCAGTGACTGCGACAGTAGATTCCTCAGCTCTTTTTGGAAGGAGCTCTTTCATTTGGTAGGAATTGAACTCACTCCTAGTACTACCTATCACCCTCAAATAGATGGACAAACAAAGATAGTTAATAAATGGATAGAGGGATATTTGAGGAACTATGTTTCAAATCAACAACATGCTTGGGTGAAATGGTTGCACCTAGGGGAGTATTGTTACAATACATCTCATCACATGTCTATTGGTATGCCTCCTTTTCATGCTCTTTATGGTTATGATGCCCTTTCCTTTGTTGATCTAGTACTTTTAGATAGCAAAGTACCTACAGCAAGTGATTTCATTAAGCCAAGCCAAGACATAATAAGATCCCTCAAGGATAATCTACAACATGCACAGAACCAATAGAAGTTGTATGCTGATGGGAAAAGGACTGAAAGATCTTTTGAGGTGGGAGATTTGGTATTTGTCAGGTTATAGCCATATAAGAAAAGCACCTTGAAGAGGAGTGGGGCAAAGAAGCTCAAGCCAAGGTTCTATGGGCCTTATAAGATCATCAGGAAGGTAGGAGAGGTAGCTTATGAATTGGAGCTCCCACCAAATAGAAAAATACACAATGTTTTCCATGTCTCTTGCCTAAAGAAGTTTCTAGGCTAGAAAACCATATTATCTATAGAATTACCACCTCTTGATGATGAAGGGAAATTAGTTTTGATACCAGAAGAGGTTTTGGATACAAGAGAGAAAAGATTGAGAAATAGGAGTATCACAAAGCATTTGGTCAAATGGAAAGGATTATCATTGGAGGATGCAACTTGGGAAGGAGCACATATTATTGAGCATCCAAACCTTCATTGCTTGAGGACAAGAAATATTTGGGAGGGAGGACTTGTCATGTCCCCTTTTCAAATAATTAAAAATAAAATAACTTTCGCTAAGGCTGGCAGGCTCAAAAACTGAAGTTTCAGGAAAAGGGGCTAATATTTGGAAACCAATGGATTAATAAATGAAAATTATTATTAAAATATGTATTATTTACCCCTCTTGGTCGTGAGTTAGGGTTATGCCCTCTTTTAAAGGGGTTTGGAGGCATTTCGGGCTCATTCTAGAACTTGATTTTTGCTCATTGCTTTGTTGTTCTTCAGAGGCTGCCAAACCTATGGAGAAGGAGACCCAAGGATGGGATTTTTTAGGTTTCTAGGAGGGATAAGGATGGGATTTTGAGTCCATTCCATGTGCAAGCTCATGCAGAGTTTTCCCTTATGCTGAACAGTGCAAATTTGTGAGTTTTCGGGTGTGTTTCTTGTAAGAGTTTGGTGTTTCCGGTTGAGTATTTTATATCAGTTTGGTTTGATAATGTATTGAAGACATTTTGATGTTAAAATAGAGCTGAATATATTTATTGGGTCATGGTTATACTTCTGTGATAGATTATTAGTGTTTTGTGGTGTTTTCGGGCTATTTTATGTCATTTTCGGGAGCCCGATGAGCATTGTTTTTGTCCTTTGTTTGGGAGCTGTTGTGTAAAATCTATACAGATATGGAAATGTCATTTTGTAGGCCATTATGCTGGTGAAATTTTTGTAAAAATTTCTACTTTTAGATTTATCAATAATATGTGAAGCTATGAAGTTTTTGACACTATTTCGGGCATACTCGATTTGGGATTTATTGAGAAATTGGTTGATCTTTTGAAATATTGATTGTTTGATTTTAAAATCTGATTAGAGGCTTTAAATAACATATAAAATCAGAGAGGGGACATTTTAAGACCTTTCAATAGGAGGAGTAGAAAGAGATCTAGGTGGTGTTTCTTATGAACTCTTAACTGGTGATAGAGAGATTCTACTTCTTTTTCTTATAGAACTTGAAGAAGAGAGTTTAACAAACTAAAAATTACCTTTAGAAGATGCCCTTGTTTGAATCATTGGAATATATTGCAACAAGTTTGATTTGAGAACCGGATGTAGAGCTTAGAGTCACCAAGTTCTTGAATGTGAGCCTCCAGAAGGTTGAGATGCTAAGAGAAACACTAATTTCCTAGCATGAATATTAACATATTTTATTTGACACCATCCACCCAGCAAGTCTTCTTAAACAAACTTGAAATTTTGTCCCACCGAGCATGCCAAAAATTATTTTAATGGAAGTTTGCACCCTTTTTTAGGTAATGGTTAGTGACCTAAACAACCTTATGAAACATGGAAAAAATCTCTCAATATGGGACTTGATCAATGAGATTGAATTTGTGGAGAAGGTTGTCTTCCTTTACAATCAGGATGCACCTAAAATCTAATAAATTAAAGGGGAAAGAGAAGAAGGATTGCGTGAAATGAAAGAAGGTGATGCACCAAATTTAAAAAAAGCATTTCCTCTTGCCTATAACTACACTTGAATTCAATTGAGATCATATAACTACACTGCCCCAAAACACTTATCGACCTAAAACCAATATGAAGGCAAAAGATTGAATCCAAACCTACAAGGAGTATAAGAATTCACTAACTAGGTTTGATCAATCACATATTAAACAACATAAAAAGCTTAAGATGATGAAATACATGCAAATATGTAGGTAATAAATGTAATTTACACAAATATTTGCACTTCAAATAGTAGTGCACCATATTGGAGCACTCATTCTTCCTCTTATTCAAATATTCATTCTTCTTTGGTACATTTTTTTCTAAAAGTATATTTTATTTATGTCTGGACTTTCTTCTCTTATTTAAATTTCCATATTTAATTTCCTTGTCAACTTAATGTCTTCCCTAAATTCCCTAAGTTTTGTGTTATCTCCTTTATACATGAGTGTTAAGAGTTTGGTACTACATTACTTTTTGATTTTCCCCCATGGTAGTTATTGTGTGTCTACTTTGATCAAGAAAACATTTTAATAGATTCTATTGTGAGATCCCCCATTTTCATTTTCCATATTTAATTTTTAATCCCTTCTCACAAGGATGGAGTAGGTTCTACCATAAATTATATGAATTTTTTATAGCAAGTCTTTAACTGTCCTCATAATTTGTAAGTTAAATTATAATTCTTGGTCTCATCTCTATTTCCTTACTATGTTCCCAACAATGAAACCAATATTAGCAATACAAGTTGTGGATCATAGTCCAAATTTCTACACCACAAGTATTTCTTGTGTTGTATTTATACCCCAGAATCAATAATAGTAGAAGGATTAGAGTTTGGGATGGAATTTAATACGTTTACTTATTTAATATTAATATGAATAATAAATAATACGCATCATACATTATAAATAATCCTTACCACAACCCACCTTTGTCTTAATGGAGGAGACTTTGAGTATACCCAATTTATCCATCATCAACCCTTGCACCTTACTGAAGTCTTCCTCTGATGTACCAATGTTTAGTCTTTCCATAGCATCTAGTTCCAAAAAAATTTGGATCAGCTCTCTTTTTTCTTTTAGGGAGTCCTCGTCATCAGAAGAAGAATGCTCAATAATGCCTATTAAGTCATTGACAAAATTAATTTCTTCATTTAAAATATTCTCCTCGAATAATTCTTCTTTGTCACTCCAATTTGAATATCCTACCAAGATCTCTCCATGTACATTATTCTAGTGTGGAGAACTATCTTTCTAGATATCTTGAGATCCTATATTATCTTGGTTAGTATCATTGATCTTCCTACTATTATAATGATCTTCTAGGGAAGATAAAGATAATTATTTACTAATTTCCTTACAGATGGCCTCTATTTGTCCCACTATTTTGGATATGACTTTGATATTCCCTATCTTATTAGTGACATTTGAAGCACAATCATTTTCCTCCTCATTTATTGAAATCATCTACTTGGGGCAAGGACCATCTACTACTATTTTATCTTCCCCAGAGTTTGAGGGTTATAGGATCCATTCCTTACCTCTAGTGCTTCTCTAATTAGATATTCTCCCTTATCCTTATCTTTTACAATTTTGACCAACCCTCCTAATGCCATATTGACTATATTCTATGAAGCTTCAGAGAAACTTGCAATGTAGCTTTTTCTCAAAATGCATCTTCCACCCCAAATGTCCACCTCAATTTGTTGAAACTAGTTGCCTTTAACTATGAGGATTTCCAGATTATCAAGAAATTTATTATCTAAATCCACATCTACCAAGATCTTGGATGTATCTGAATTTTCAAAGATTAATTCTTCCTTACACCCTATAAAGGTACCTAGGGTTTCCCTGATTTTCTTTAATATCTCCTCACTCCAATACTCTGATGTCAGATTTTCCATTTTATCTAGTGAAATAATCTTTTAGGCTTTTGGAGAATTGGGTTAACATTTTTTATGCAGGAGCATCTTGAGTTCATGGCAATCTTTCATCAACCAAAAATATTTCTTTATTATTTTTCTTCTTCTTTACCGATTGGAGAGATTTTGTTGGTTGATCATCATTTGTTTGAGATAACATGTGCGATTGTAAAGTCTTATTCAAGATAGGTATCTGGGATCATCTTCCTATGATCACACCTCCTATTATTTTTGGTTGTTTGAAACTGGATCCATTTCCTATCGGTGGGTAACATGTTTGTTTCTTGCTTGGACCTATTTAGAGATTCGATGTGCACTTGTTGATCTTTGGCTTCCAACCATTGTGATCGTAGTGTGTGGTTCTTGGATCTCCTGTGAATCATTTCCTATGATTGTGCATCATTTTGTTTTCTTTATTGGATCTTTGATTCATTTTGGTCAAACCTATTTGTTTGTACATGTTTCCTTCTTGGGGAATGTAATTCTCTCTTGGCCGACCTATAGAGGCACTACCTATATGTGATAACTTGATGTATCTTGAGTGGTGTAGTAGTAGGGGTTAATGGAACCTAGATCTGAGACTTTGGTAGATCATAATTATAATCTAAGATTATTTTCTTGTAGGGTATGTGCAAGATCATGAGGGGCCAAACTATGCACTTAAGTGGCAATGAAAAATAAGCAAATCAGGGTTAGTCAACTTGACGTGAAAATTTGAACTAGCTATCAACCTAATACCAAAAAGTTGTAAGAATAGAAGTTGTAGGAAATTGAATGTAGTTTCTAAACTACTAGGTGTAATACCCCAAAAATGGGCTATAGGTTCATTAACCTCCTATATCAACACATCGAATGAAATCAACATCAAAGTCCTAACCTAAGGCACATCGGCACATTATCGAATCTTAATTGATTATCCTAAATTCTGCATCGAGGAATATTCCTTATTCCTATTTATCCTAATTATCTTTAATTTAATGATTATTTGGTGATAAATCCTATTTATCCTAAAGTTTGATTAATTGGATATTCTGAATATTTAATTAATTAGATTTAATACTGCCACTTAATTATTTAATTGGATTTAATTATATTTATTCCTAAATGGTATTATTTCATTTTGATGATAAATCAAATATCCTATGACTAATAGATTAAATTCTTATTTAATTAATTAATGTCAATTGTCAAATTTAATAATATAGTTTTTGAATAAAAGTTTGATTTAATAATTGATTAACCCATAAATCAATTATTTTATTTTTAAAATTAGTTAAGTTGAGGATAAATCACTTTATTTATTTAATTTATTCATAATTAATTATGCACATCCAAAAAATAGTTAAGCTTTAAATCAGAAAATCAATTCAAGTTGTTTTAAAAATAAACTCAACTCTCTTTTGATTTGAAAGCTGATCTCAACTTCTAATTTAAATTAAAAAGCTGATTTGCATGATTTTTATGAGTTAATCTATCTCTAAATTCTTGATAACTCAAAAATCAACCTGAGTTTATCAAGAGTAATTTATGGCTTTTTCCATGCACCTCCAAAGCCCTGGATTTCTATAAATTAAGGCCTCAACTCTTCATTTGGATCCATCCACAAATTGCATCCTCACGCTGGTGAATTGGTGATCGAAGAATCAATCTTTGTGAATCAAAGCTATTGTAAGATTTTCATTGTTTTTGAGCATTCATATCATTTAGCATATCATTATTAGATTAATTGCATATCATATCAGTTTCTCATATAGAATAGATTCATATAAGTTTTTATTTCATCTCATTGCATAGAAAATCCAAAAATATAGATTACTTTGCATTCATAAGTCTTTCATCTCATATCTAGATTCTGCATTCAAATCCTTGGTTTAGGTGTCGTCAAGGTCATTGATCTCAATCCAATATGAGAATATCATACCCCCACCTACTAGAAGGCAGTAAATCACCTGGTTAGATTAGTTTCCATTTCACTGCACGATTTTGATTTCTGCTAACCTCTAATGTTTTACTGAAGTGTTGTGTCTACAGCTAGGTACAAAATTCACACACACATTTTTGGTGCCCACCGTGGGGCCCTGAAATGGGTTTCCATTCAATTTCTATCAATTTCTATCATCTTCTTGTCATTTTTTGTTCCAAGCTATGATTTTTAATTTCTATCCATATGAGTTTTGTCAGAAACTCGTACCAAGTGGTACCCACTATCATACGATAGTTGATTTGATCGAGGATCATACCATCAGAAAAACATTGTCATTTTGAAGTTCTACTATCATATGATCTAATACCCATTGTCGTATGAGTTTTTGGATTGTCATCTGGGAGGTGACCCACTATTGTACGAGTTTCCATGCCAGGTTTCAATTGTCGTTTCACTTTTTCAAGCATTTTTCCAAATTTGGACTAACAGCTAACATTAACAATTGAAATCTTTTGTTTCTAATTGGTATTTGTTGGTTTTGATTGGAAAAAGTGTGAGAATTGCTAAAAACAAGTAAAAATCTACTAAGCGCGTTGCGAGGAATTCAAGTAATCTTCTCAGCTGATAACATTTTGATTTGGACTAAAATGAACATCTCACGTGTCTGCCTTGTGTGACCTTTTATTTCTTTCATATCACTGATTTCATTTTGGGCTATAAAAATGAACATAGATTTGCTTTTCAGCATCTTTTTTACACATAGTAAATAGGCCCTATGAACACTATTTGTGGTTCTTGAGAGAGTGGGTTTCTAGTGAAGCTCTTCTCAATGAGAGAACCCTTGTAGGTAGGGAGGTTACTGAGAGCATCTCATGTTCTACTAGATTTGTGCATCTTCAACTTCTGATTGATACATTCTCTCTCCAGAGAGGTTGATAGATCATAACTGGTTGACATCATAGATCTTTGTGAGATAATCTTGGTCTTAGTGTGTCAGATTAATCTATCTTCTTTGTTTTGGTTAAAAGTGAAAAGGCTAGAGGACTATGCTCTACTCTCTTTTTGGGTAGTATCAGAAACTCAGATCCTTGAATCTAGAACCAGTCTCTATGTGGTATCTTTTGTGAGTCACCTTTAGAGAGGGTTAACCATAGTGGACATTCCCTTAATTGGGTCAACCATGTTGACGGAACCTCAAACGGTAAAATCCATTTTCATCATGGTAGCAGTAGTCGCAATATAAATGTCCTTGTGGAGGAAATCTTCATAGGTGTGGTCTCTTGTTGGGCTGTCAGATCTCCCTAGCAGCTCCTGATTGATTAATTTCTCGAACTGTGTCAAAACCCCGGTGCACCTAGATTGGAGTTTTCCCTCTTGACATCACAAAAGTTGCAGAGTCAGACCATTACTACAAACCCTAGTGAGGCCAAATTTTCATTTTCTAGGAATATGTGCGTTATTGCAAAACTTTTCAGAACATACACTGTTATTAGTCCTAGGGATTAGCATATTCAGTCACTTGGTTGTTCATGTGCAGGGTTGCTTTGTCCCCTATTCATTATTTTTAGACATGCTTGAAATCACTTGCTTGCTATTTTGCGTGCCTATTTATCTATCTGGTTACTAAGAACAAATCAATCCGGTACAATCTTCAAATCTGAACAGACAATTTTGTGAACAATTTGAAACTAAAAACTTGAAAATTTCAAAATCTAATGTCAAACACCTTTCTGGAATCAAAAGTCATCTTGTAAAGTCAGAAAGTCATATGACTTTTGGCTATTGTTGTTTCATGACCCCCTAATTGTCGTATGGTAGCTAGTATATTGTCATACGAGTTTTGCTGCCAGTCAATTCAAAAAAGTCAAAAACCCTGCTATCAACTATCGTGCAAGTTTTGCAATAGTCATATGAGTTTTTCAATTGTCATTTCATATCCTACCCACTGTCGTACGAGCCTGCAGAAAGTCGTTTGAGAAATTTTGAAAAATTGTCAGAAAGTGTTAAAAATTGTCAGAGACCCAGCTTCTACAGCCTATTTCCAGAGTCTGTCAAGAAAATCACTATGTCAGGAACAGAGCAGAAACTAGAGAAAATCCAATCATTTTCCTAAAGTGTCCTCTTGAGTCTAATTCAGCCTTCTATTTAATCGATTTGAGTATTTTTCATCTTGTGTCAAAACCTTGTCATAACTATCAATCTTCAATCCATCTTCAAAATGGCTAAGTGTTGTGAACTCGTGTCCGCTATCTTTTGGGCATCTACCCATACATCCAGGGCATAGTATCTATCATCTATGTCCAATCTTATCCTCAATCAACCAAACTTTGACAAGGTTGTGTCATTTGATCTTCTTGAATCAGATCTTTCTTCAGTTGTCTTCATCGTATTCTTTTGCTTCACCCAAGGTTAATGGTGGAAACTAGAGCTTCCTCTCACAAGAAATTAGGGGAAACATCTCATACCTTACCTTTGACTCATATCCAGGGTCCAACTCTTGAACAACTCTACAATTCTAGTCTTTACGAAGACAACGGTCTTGGCAACTTTTGATTAAAAACTGCTTACATACCCCCTCCATCAACTCATGGAGGTAATCAACAAACTCCTCCTTGATCTATCCCAGGGAGCCCTAAAACTCCTAACATGTCTCAAGCAGGGACAAACCATGGCTCTCAAAGATCTTAGTCTCAACATGGTATGGATCAAGAACCTAAACCTGCTGAAATTGGTCAATATCAAAATGATGAAACATTTCTTGAAAGAAGATAGAGAAACATACTTTCTAGAGTTAGCTCATCAAGGAGCTAAAATTCCTCCCAACTTTAATGTGGAAGATATCATTACACATGAGGAAGAAACTTCTATTTTGGCTATGATGAAACAAATGCACGCCATGCAAGTAAAACTTAACAAAATGGAAAAACAAAAAGAACCTAAGGAGTTCTCCATGGAGGCCCTATGTCCTTTTCCATTCGATAAAGACTTGTATATGCCACCATTCCCTAAGAGGGTGGAAATGTCAAAATATGATAAGTATGATGGAAACTCTAATCCTCAAGATCATGTCAGAGAATTATGTACTCAAGCACAAACTGACCTATCTGATGCATCTTTTCCCCTGATCTCTGTGAGGGTCAACCATTCATTGGTTCTTTAGGATGCCTCCTACAATCAAAACCTTTTAGGAGTTGATCAAATTGTTCTATCAGCAATACTCCTACAACATCCAACATCTAGTCACCATGATTGATATCTACAATCTCAAACAATATCTAGGAGAACCATTTCTGACATTTCTCAAAAGATGGAGAAAGAAATTCTCTCTATATGCTAGGCCTATTCTAGAGACTGAGAAGCTAGAAATCTTCATCAACAATCTTGTTCCAGAAATCAACTACCCTTTACAAATGCAAAATCATACATCTTTTGATAAGATGGTAGACAATGCAATCAAAATTGTAAAAGTACTTGTGAAAAAAGGAGACGTCACACTTCAAAAGGACAAGTATGAATCTAGTTCTAAGGATAAGAACAAAAATTGGAACAAGAATAAGGGCATCATCACAGATGGCATTGTTGATAATCTTCATGCCCGATCTAAGGTACTTGCTTTCAATCTAACCATTGGTACCCAAGCCATCAAAGCTTCAGAACAAAAGGTTTTTGAATCATCTCAAAAGAAGCCAGAATACAACTCTTGGTCCGCTGATAATAAATGAAAGTTCACTCTTCTTGGAGAATCTTTGGAATCAGCTATGAAAACTCTACTAGCTAATAACATCATCTCTTTTCTTGAGATTCAACAATTTGATCCTGACCCTAAGTTGAAATGGTGGAGAGAGAATGAATTCTGTGATTTCCATCAGGGTAAAGGTCACAAAACTAATAACTACTTGCACTTGAAGCATACCATTCAAGACAAGATTGATAATGGAGAAATCACGATTGATAATCCTAAAAGCAATAATGATCACACAGCATTCACCAAACCATTTCTGAAGCATAGCCAAGGAGATTCATCTTCTTAGCCTAATGTGGGTGCTAAGGTCAATTATGCCTATCCTGGAAATAATACTGTTATCAATATGGTTGAACCAAGCTTATCTGAGCATTGCAATTTCATCACAATTGTAAGAAGAGATAGAGAAAATCAATTAGCTAACGCAGTTACTCAATCACAAGCTCACGCACACCTACAAGGACAAATCCCAGATCAATCAAATGTCCCTAAGTTTCCTTTCAATCTATCTTCTACTTCTAAATAGAGGGAAACATCTAAATATTCAAATCCTAAGGACACGAGGCCTACTTCATACAGCATTGTCCAACAAATCCAACACACAAATGGTAAAATCTCCATGTTTGGGTTGCTTCAGATATCTCCAGCTCATAGAGCCATCCTAGACAAAGCTCTGCTCAGATCCAATGTTCCTGATAACCTTGATTTAGACAGATTCTAGGCTATGGTTGGTCATCTTACATCTCCATAGTATATCTCCTTTTCAGAGGATGATGATAAATCCTTGAGTCATTCGCATAACTAGCCCTTACATATAGAATTCTTGATCCAAAACCGTCATGTCAAACATGTGTTGATAGATGGGGGCGCTGGTCTTAATATTTGTTCTTACAGCTTGATCACACAATTGGGATTTTCAGAAACAGCCATTGATCCTAGAAACAAAATAACTATCAAAGCATATGATGAAGAAGAAAGATCCTCCAAGGGAATAATTGTCCTACCTATTAGAACAGGTCTTGTCATCAAAGATACTATATGTCAAGTTCTTGATATACCTTTGGCTTACAACATCCTTCTAGGGAGACCCTGGATACATGAAATGAAAGCTATTCCTTCTACATACCATCAGTGCTTGAAATTTCCTTGTGACAGAGTATAGGTGACCATTCTAGCTGACGTGTCAACAACTTGCAATACCCTAAAAGAAAATGTGGATAAAATTGTTCCTAATAACAGAGAATCTTCCATTAAGCAAATAGAGGTAGCATCCACATCTAAGATGGAAGATATTGCAAAAGAAGTCAATATCAAAGAAAATGGTATGGGAGAATATACTATAGAGCTAGTCTTGTCTTTGACATCTCTCCCTATCTCGCCTAAGTCTTATGGGCAAGCTCTAAAATAGTTCAAACTAGAATCTAAGGAGCCTCTTGAGGCATATAAAGGAAAATTTGTTGCAGAGAAAGTACCTAAGCAAGAATTTGAAGAAGATGAAGCTATGCTTGCATGACTTTACAAAGCTGAACCTGAATCCCAAGTTGTTCCACCTCGTGACTCTGAAGTATCGAAGGTTCCTTCTAAGTCATATGGCCCAGGGGATAAATTGATAGCTAAGATGGGATATAAAGGAAAAGGACCTCTAGGACTACAGGGTAAAGGTCTTCTATCACCTCTTGAACATTTTGGTCAAGCCAACAAGAATATGATAGGTCTAGGATACACAAAGAAGCCTTTCTATCTTAGCAAGAACTCCCCACATGTTCTAGAACAAATTGAGCCTTCCATAGCAAATCAACTAAAGGGGGAAATAACTGAACAATCTGATAGTGATGATTCAGACACCACTGATGAGCTCATTCCTTGTGAGCATTTTCCTAAAGAAATCAAAGACCTCCTTCAATTTGAAGATGATCCAATAAAAAGAATTAATGTAGTAGAAACACAAGAACCTACTATAGAGCAAGAGATAGTTGCAACACAAGAACCAACTAATCTCGAAGGCAATCAAAAAGAAGAAGGTGGTAGTTATTCTAAGATAGATTCCCATGAGTATGAATTCAAATCAAAATTTGAGGGTAACCCTTCTTGGGGTATTCATCCTGACTTTACTCATGTTCTTAGATTTCCTAGAGGCATAGATGAAGAATCTAATGACTATGAATGGGGAGTCATTCCAGAAGAAGATGAGCTTATTACAGAGAAACATGTTGATGTTATTCACCAATATGCACCTAAACCCAATGTAAGTCTAGAGCAAAATGATGAACTTATCGAGTTTGATCCACCCATGGCTAAAGTGGACTCCCACAATGACATGGAGCCTATTCATGAATTGAATACCTTAAGTTGTAATATCACCTTTGAACTCGAGCATCAGGTTAGGACTGATGATGATAGATCTATATCCGTAAACACTCTTTCCCAATCTTTCACCACTTTGACTATCCAACATCCTGAACTTCTTGATCAAACCTCCACAAACCCAAGCCATAGTAGTTATACCTTCCCAAATGACTATGCCCTTGCTTTCTACCTCAATGTAGTTGAGCCTATGAAGACTTCCATCAGTGAACCAAGCGTTAGCATGATGGAGTCGGACATCAAGTATCTTAGTCAGAAAAATAAGAATAAGAATAAAAAGAAAAGGAGTTCTAAGGGTGAAAACCACTTTGTGGCAGTCTCAAAACCTACAAAAGTAAAAATAAAAGATGTATCCAAAGGTGAAAACCTCTCTAAGGTGCCTAAGGATGAGATATTTGATGTCCTTCCAAGTCATTTATAGGACAGATCTCTAGTTCTAATTGAGCCCACTCAATCTATCAATTTGGGAACAGTAGAGGAACCACAGTTGATCCATGTAGCACAATCTTTATCAAAAGAAGAGAAGCAAAAATTTACAACCTTCCTCATAGAGAAGAAGATCAACTTTGCATGGAAATATTCAGATATGCCAGGGTTCGATCCTGATCTTATAATGCACCATTTATCTATAGCTCCTGGAGTAAAACCAGTTAAACAAAAATTAAGAAAGATGCATCCTCATGTTGCACTCTTGGTAAAAGCTGAATTAGAGAAACTACTAAAAGCCAGATTCATCCAAGTTATTGATTATGCAAAATGGATCTCTAATAGTATACCTATTTCAAAACCAGATAAATCAATCAGAGTGTGCACAGACTTTAGAGATGTAAATAGAGCATGCCCTAAGGATGATTTTCCACTACCTAACATTGATATGATAGTGGACATGACTGCAAGCTTTGAGATGTATTCTTTAATGGATGGTTTTTCTAGATATAATCAAATAAAAATTGCTCCAGAGGATCAAGAGAAAACTACTTTCACATGTGCATGGGGCACCTTCTATTGGAATGTCATGCCATTTGGGCTTAAGAATGCTGGTGCTACATATCAGAGAGCCATAACATCTATTTTTCATGACATGATGCATAGGACTATGGAGGATTATGTTGATGATACTTTAGCAAAATCTATGATTAGAGCTGAACATCTAAATGACTTGAGAAAAATACTAGACAGAATGGAAAAATTTAGTCTCAGACTAAATCCTAAGAAGTGTGCTTTTGGTGTCACTTCTGGAAAGCTCTTAGGATATATAGTTTCAAAGAAAGGAATTGAAGTAGATCCAGCCAAAGTTAAAGCTATCATGGAGATGCAACCTCCCAAGAACATTAGTCAAATGAGGACATTGCAAGGTAGAGTTCAATCTATCAGATGCTTCATATCTCAGCTAGAAGACATATCATAGCCTTTTACAAAAACATTACATAAAGGTGTGACATTTGCGTGGAATGAAGAATGTGAGAACAACTTTAACCATATCAAGAAGTATCTATCAAATCCTCCTATCTTGATGCATCCCATTCAAGGGAAGCCTTTGATCTTATATGTCTCCACTACAGATACATCACTGGGGGCATTTCTTGCACAACATGATGAGAACAAAAAGGAAAGAGCTATATACTATATCAGTAGGACATTGGTGGCATACGAAAAGAATTATTCCATGATTGAGAAGGCTTGGCTAGCTGTGATCTTTGCATCACAGAAACTGAGACATTATATATTGGTGCATACCACACATTTGGTAGCTAAGATTGATCCACTAAAGTACCTACTAAGCAAAGCTGCCCTCACAGGTCAATTAGCCAAATGGGTCATGCTCTTTAGTGAGTATGACATGGAATATGTTGAAACAAAAGCTATTAAAGGACAGGTTATTTTTGATCAATTAGTAGATGCACCTATGATTGATGATACACCAATGCAAATGGAATTTCTAGATTCTTCTATCATGACTCTTTCTTCTAGAGAATGGCAGTTATTCTTTGATGGCTCCTATACACAGAATGGATCAGAAGCAGGCATATTATTTATAACTCCTCAAGGATACTCCATACCTAAAGCATTCAGATTAAAGTTCCCTTACACAAACAATATTGTAGAATATGAAGCCCTTCTTAATGGCATGAAACTAGCAATTGAGTGGAGAGTAAAAGAGATACACATTCATGGAGATTCCCAACTTGTTATCCATCAAGTCAATGATGTGTACCAGACTAAAGATGAAAAGCTTATTCCATAAAAAAGAATGGTAGATGATCTAAAGAAGTATTTCATATCTATCTCATTTGAGCAAATACCTAGAATAGAGAATAATGATGCCGACGTAATGGCAATGCTATCTACTTTATTATAGTAGCCTGAACATGAGCTACGCTATGAGTTCCTGGTGGAAGTACTACCTTATCCTGCATATGACTCCCCTGAAACCCGCATGATCTGCACTATTGTTGGTCATGATTCATCCTGATACAAAAATCTATTCTCCTATCTCCAAGACCAAATCATTCTTGATACCTTCAACCACCATGAAAAGAGATACCTTATCCGTAATGCCTCCTGATATGTCATCATTGGTCACGATCTATACAAATGATGTCTAGATGGTATGCTACTTAGATGTTTATAAAGGGAAGAGTCTCAATGTGCGTTAGAGGAAGTCCATGATGGTATTTGTGGGTCACACTCGAATGGTTTAACACTAGCTTGAAAATTTATTAGGGTTGGGTACTATTGGCCTGAAATGGAGAAAGAGTCTATCAAGTTTGCTAAGAACTGTCAAAATTTCCAAGTGCATGGCAACTTAATTCATGCTCTGGGGAGAGATCTAATTCCCTTTACTATACAATGGCCTTTTCACCAATGGGCATTTGATCTTATAGGATCTATACATCCTCATTCTTCTAATGGACATACCCATATAATCACAGCTACAGATTATTTTACAAAATGGGTAGAACCAATCCCTTTGACACAAGCAATCGGGAAACAAATATCTATGTTCATCTTGAACTATATCATATGTAGATATGGGATACCTCATTCCATAATCATAGATAATGGTGGACAATTTAAGAACAAAGACTTGGATGATTTATGTGCCAAATTCAAGATTACACAACATTGGTCATCTATCTACTATCCTCAAGTGAATGGCCAGGCAGAGGCTTCTAACAAGAATCTATTGAAAATATTGCACCATACAGTTAATAAAATAGGAAGAGACTGGCATCTTATGATCAATCCAGCTCTTTGGGCCTACAAAACAAGTATCAAAATTCCCACTGGGGCTACACCATTCGCTTTAGTTTATGGGTCTAAAGCGGTACTACCTATTGAGGTTGAAATCCCATCACTAAGAATCAGAATGCATGGTCTAGTAACTGACAATGACTACAGAGTGTCTAGGTTGCAAGAACTTGAACTACTAGATGAGCGCAAACAAGTAGTGTATGATCATCTCAAAGTATATCAGAAGAGAATGTCTAGAGGTTACAACAAGAAAGTCAGACACAGAGAATTTCAGGTTGGCGATCTAGTCTTGAGAGAGAATCCTAAAAATCAATCACATCAAGAACACAAGGGGAAGTTTGAACCCAACTAGCTGGGTCCCTTTGTTATCACCGCTACTTTTGGCTCTAGTGCCTATCAACTCTCAACGACTGAAGGAGAACAGCTTTGAGAACCAATTAACATTCTCCATCTAAAGAAATTCTATGCCTAAGGCATTCAGTCTATGGTAAAATGTCTTAAAAAAAAACTTTAAAATTGGAAAAAGTCCTAAAAAAATGAACATCTTAGTGAAAACCTAGCAATCGGTGCCTTGATGATTCACAAAAAAAGTAAAAAATATCAAAAGTACAAAAAAATTGAAAAAAATAGAAAATACAAAAAAATGAGAAAAAAAGAAAAAGTACCTTGATGAAAACCTGGAAACAGGCGCCCTCGTAACAAAAATAGAATCTCTACCAAGATGGTGAAAACCTAGAAAATGGGTGCCACTTGTTTCAAAACGCTCCTTCTATCAGTGCAATCTTGGTCTTTCCCAGCTTTCAGTCTTGCTTTAGGTTGTACATATTTCCCGGTTTGTTTTCGCATTCCTGTTTTGAATAAGTCGGTCTGTACAACAATCAGCTCAAGCGTCAATGTTTCAAACTTGGGGGCAACCAATGTCATATCCTATGGCCTCCAATGTATTTTAGACATATCATATCTAGTCAGAGTCCTTTGAAGCTTCATCTGAGTCAGTCAGTTTTTCTCGTCTCCAGAAAGGATTTTGCATTTACAACAATGCAATCAAACATCAAACACAAAATGAAAACAATCTATGCTTTTTACATGCTTTTATCTCCTTGTATGCTTACTGATTCGCATTGAGATTTTTGCATATTATGTTCCCTCAAGCTCTTCAACAATGTCCTTTACAGGATTTAGAGAGTGATGACTAGGGGCATAATCTTTTCTTTGTTTTCTTCTTGTATGTGAAAATCTAACAACTTTGGAAATTCTAGATGGAAATGGTGTCTGACTGTAAGAGCGTCTATCTCAAATTGGATGGCCATGCATACCTCAACCATCGATACCCAGAAAATTCAAGGAAGTTTGATCTAACTATTGTCTTTTTTTGAGTGAGTTATTTCTCCTATTGTGAAATGTGATCTTTACCTAAGGATGTGAATGATAAAGGGTCACTATGGGTAATTCACATTGGATTTAGAATTATCTCTTGACTGCTTGATGTGTTTGTAATGCAAGGCGTATTCTGTTCATCACGACATCTATGTTTTGATGCTTATACAAATTGCTATATCAAAATGGACATGATATTCAAGTCATCCTGGCGTTTGTGCCTTGGTGCTTATATCTAATCCGACATTTCAAAAACAAAATCATTATTCATATATCCATGGTTTCCTAATCAGTGGGTGTTGTATTGATCCTTGCATATACAAATTGATATTCATATGCCTATGGTTTCATAACTAGTGGGCATTGTATTGATTTATCCGGTTACCTAAAAATTTAATGATGAAATCGACCGACACATGATCAGTGACTAGGTCCTAGGTCTTAGATTGCATTTTATTTTACATGTTTCTTTGCATTTTGCATGTTTGCATGATCTCACAAATGGCTACATAAACTTCAATGCTTAAATGATTCTTCTATCACCTCTTCAAATCTCACAAGAGCTAACACTTAACTCGGAGGTCTCTTCATGGAATCGCAAGCAGTTATCCTCATGGGTTAAACATCCTTTTAACATAAGACTAAGTACTTGTCTTCATCAATTCCTGCAAACCATATCATGTGTATCATTGCATCTACATTTCATATCATAACCATCTGTTGCATTACAATACATCCATGTGCATAAGCATAAAATCATACATACATCTTTTCATAATCAAAGCACATTTGCATTACATCCATACATATGAAAAAAATCATTGCATTGCATTAATCCATACATTCATTCTACACTACTCATAGCATAAACATCACATGATATCATCATAAATCAAAACATGACAAGTACACATGAAGTCATAACCAAAATATCGATCTTATATATATATCAAAAATCTCAAACTAGTCAGGGGTGCACTACTGGCACAATATACAAAAGAATGGGCTCGATGAGCTATCAGTAATCAGAATAGTATCAGTATCAATATCAATAACAACAACAAAATATCAGAACAAACAGATAGAACAACTGTCAGCCTGATCCTCTGCATCTGGTGGAGGTGGAGGTGGTGCATCCGGTACTACCTTTGCTCTAGGTGCTTTGGCTCCCTCTGATGCCAAAATATACTGAGAGTATGTAGGGACTCTCTATGCAATAGGAACAATAGTGTAATAGGTGGACACATAGTAAGCTTCTCAGGTGGTCTGATGAATCACCTCAGCCTGTAATCTTTGCACCTCTACACGAAGCTCAGTGCGCTATCTATCTACCTCTAAGTATCTCTCCTCCCACCGAGCACTGTGAACCTTCAGGTCCCTGACCTACAATCTGAGCTATCTGATAGTCTCCTATGGAGTAAGAGGAACAGTAGGATCAACATCGGCTACTGGCATCTTAGTATCTGGGGCAATCTGCTTAGTGGTCTCTACTCTTTGTGCCTTACGGTGTCTAACCTCTTTACCCAAATCAAAACTTGTGTCACCCTGTAATGGATCAGGACCCTCACCACATACAACCTGCTCAGCTACCAGTAGCTCATCAATTGTGCCAACACCACCTAAAGTACTACCCTCTCCCCTAGTCCATCTCTATGCACCTGTGGTTCTACCTACTATGGAACTAGTGGGATGAGGGGGCCTCATCTGTCCAGTTGGTCTTTGTGGCGGAGCCATCGCTCTAGGTCTTGGAGGTGTGGGGTGCACAATAGGAACCTGTGTAGGTCTAGGACCCTGTCTCATCAGTGCTCTAGTAACATCCATAGCCTCCTCCATGGAGGGTATCAGCTCTGTAGGATCTAAGAACCTATGGGTAGGATGGTCTACAAGTTAGGCAATGAATCCATCTGTAACTCCAGCATCAAGTACCTTTGGTTTGTACTCCCAATCTCTACCAATGATGCCATTGTACTCCTGTGAACACAATGCATAAGAGAGCCTCATGGTCCATCCAAGTCCAAGCTCACGAGCTATCTGTGCATAAGTGGCATAATCCTCCAATGCATCCTGCACTCATCCATACTGCCACCACACCCTGGTTATAATGAATCTCTCTAAAGTGGAGGATGACCTCCCGATCAGCACATGGCTCTGAAAGAAGAAACTAAACTACTCTCATATAGTAGGCCAAGGCTCTATACCCACATATGGTCTCCATAAAACAAAAGTCATATCATCGAGGTATCACCTCCAGTACTTAGTGTGACCCATCTGCCCCTGTATGACATACCCAGCATATATATATATATCACGGGCTCCTATGGCTGCCTCTGTGAGGTACATATTGGTCTCAAAACTAGGATAGGCTCCCACACCCAGATCTGTAATACTAAAGCTCCAGCTACAAATGACTTGCTCTCCTGATACACTACCTCGTGTATCTCAGAAAACATATGGGCCAAAAGACACTGACCCCAAGCCAACTCAGAGGGAGTCACCATTAGATGTGCAACCATCAGGGCCTAGCCCATCAATAGACCATTCTACTGACAGTCAAACATGATAATCTCTCCTATCATCCTGACAATAATACACTCTAGCCGGTGCATCTGTCCATAACGCTATACTAAGGTCTCCCAAGAAATAGAGGCAGTCATCTAGGTATCATCTCCAAAGAGATGTCTGAACGCTAATAGACCTGAGTTCCCTGAACTCACATACTCTGGATGTCATCCTGCATGGAATGGAATGTGTAGTATTCGGTACACATCCTCTGGGGTCACAGTAATCTCCCCCATCGGTAAATGGAAGGTTTGCATCTCTAAATGAAATCACTCTATTAAAGTAGTCAAAAGTCTATGATTTACCCTAATCTCAGATAAATGTATGAGATACTCGAAGCCACAAGACACAAGGTGTACCCTCATCAGGTTAGGTAGTGACACACACAGTCTCTGAGTGGCTAGATGTGAAATGTGTACATGAACATCTGAATATATGACCTACACAGCATAGAAACAGGGAATCCTATCAGTACTTTGGTTACAGAACAAGTTACAAGGGCAAGAATTGAGCAGTTCAGTATTTCAAAAGGTAGGTTAAAAGCTCAGCAATCAGGCTAAGAGATTAGAAAAATAAAAAAATTTCCCTAGCAATGAGTTTTTGGCTGACTATTTTTCATACAAGACTTCAGACTGGCAGGGAAAGTCGTACAAGTTTTAGCATTATACCATATGACAGAGCATAGTGGCACGACAATGTATACCTCCTCATACGAGTTATGAGGGACTCGACAAAATGTCGTACGACTCTTGGGTCCCTCTGATATGAGTCTTGGGGGTTAATGAAATGAAAACCTATCTACAGTTCAAAAGTCGTACAAGTCTCACTGGAGAGTCGTACGAGTTTCCATGCATTCAAAAATTCAAATTTTAAAAAGCGTATGGAAAATGCTAAAAAGTCTATAAATCATGGAAAATTTGACTTTTCAGAGAAGCAAAGAGGTCCACCTACCGGATGTCCTTACTATCGAGGTCTCTGGTGTCTTCGACTGCACTCAAATCGATGCGAACTCACAGGTACCTTTAGTTTTTCTATTTTCTCGCTCTAAGGGCTCCACAAGATTTCTAAAGTCAAAAGGTTGAAATGAATTGAAAATGACCCTTCCGGTCTTTATATAGCTTTTGACCTAATTTTCAAAAGTGCTCCATTTTTCACAAAAATTGCACCCCTGGCCAATTTCAACGTTCTCAACCCATTTTCGGGATCAAAATCAAAAGATCATTTACTATGTCAAAATCGCGATTTAAAATTTTCAGACCCAGGACGGTCTACTGCTTGCATAATCAACCTTCAATCATCACAGAAATCCAGTATTCAACTTAACTGATTATCTTACATCAAACTATCAAATTTTCAACTTGGTCAACTATGGTCAACTCATGGTTTCACCTAGTCAAACTTGGTCTCCAAGACCTCCAAACGATGCAAAACATGTTCTCGAACGTGTTTAACCACTTCTCAAATCAATTAACATGCTTCTAAACTATCAACACTAACTTTTCTTGTCAAATTTTAATTTTAATCCCGAAGGGGGCATGGTATTGCACATCATTCAAAGTCTGTAATCTAAATTTGAAATCAAATCTTTCCTCAGTAATCAAGACAACAACCACGTCTAGTTGCTGATTCATCAAAAAGACCTCATCGTTTGGGGAAAATCAATCATTGCTTGGGACATATCATATTCATCTAGATCCATATCAATCTGGTATTCTCTTAATCTTGTAAACTGTATCAATTTTTTGTAACCATCTGTGCATTAGTGTTATTTCCTTGGTTCTTTGTAACTTAAGGGTTCAGATGTGATACCAATGTGATTCTTATCAACAATCAGGTCTGGAATCAATCACTCACTTCTTCGCAATCATAAGGTTCAGAATTCGGCATTTTGACACTTCTTTGCAATCATCGGTTCATTGTTGTTATAGTTAACATTATCTTTGGTCATTCAGGACCTAATATATTCATATCAACTTCAATCAAGTCTTTGTTTCATATCAATTTCAATTTCAAACATCAGTTTCAACATCATACACAGACTGTCTTTGAACCACTGTGCTTCACATAGTAATTCAAAGAGGGGCAAAATGTAATACCCCAAAAATGGGCTATAGGTTCATTAACCTCTTATATCGACACATCGAACGAAATCAACATCAAAGTCCTAACCTAAGGCACATCGGCACATTATTGAATCTTAATTGATTATCCTAAATTTTGCATCGGGGAATATTCCTTATTCCTATTTATCTTAATTATCTTTAATTTAATGATTATTTGGTGATAAATCCTATTTATCCTAAAGTTTGATTAATTGGATATTCTGAATATTTAATTAATTAGATTTAATACTGCCACTTAATTATTTAATTGGATTTAATTATATTTATTCTTAAATGGTATTATTTTATTTTGACAATAAATAAAATATCCTATGACTAATTGATTAAATTCTTATTTAATTAATTAATGTCAATTGTCAAATTTAATAATATAGTTTTTGAATAAAAGTTTGATTTAATAATTGATTAACCCATAAATTAATTATTTTATTTTTAAAATTAGTTAAGTTGAGGATAAATCACTTTATTTATTTAATTTATTCATAATTAATTATGCACATCCAAAAAATAGTTAAGCTTTAAATCAGAAAATCAATTCAAGTTGTTTTAAAAACAAACTCAACTCTCTTTTGAGTTGAAAGCTAATCTCAACTTCTGATTTAAATTAAAAAGCTTATTTGCATGATTTTTGTGAGTTAATCTATCTCTAAATTCTTGATAACTCAAAGATCAACCTGAGTTTATCAAAAGTGATTTATGGCTTTTTCTATGCACCTCCAAAGCCTTGGATTTCTATAAATTAAGGCCTCGGCTCTTCATTTGGATCCATCCACGAATTGCATCCTCACGCTGGCGAATTGGTGATCGAAGAATCAATCTTTGCAAATCAAAGCTGTTGTGAGATTTTCATTATTTTTGAGCATTCATATCATTTAGCATATCATTATTAGATTAATTTCATTTCATATTAGTTTCTCATATAGAATAGATTCATATCAGTTTTTATTTCATCTTATTGCATAGAAAATCGAAAAATATAGATTACTTTGCATTCATAAGTCTTTCATCTCATATCTAGATTCTGCATTCAAATCCCTCGTTTAGGTGTCGTCAAGGTCACTGATCTCGGTCCAATTTGAGAATATCATACTCGCACCTACTAGAAGGCAATAAATCACCTGGTTAGATTAGTTTTCATTTCACTGCATGATTTTGATTTCTGCTAACCTCTAATGTTTTACTGAAGTGTTGTGTCTATAGCTAGGTACAAAATTCACACACACACTAGGCCTTTTCTATAAAAAAATTAATATAATTGGTGAAAATTATAGATTTCAATGCAGCAGTACAAAAATTTCAGGAAAAAAATAAGTAGGTGTATGTCTGACCACCTTAATCATGATCAAATGATAATATTTTTTTATAATATTTTATATATAATTAGTTGACTCATGCCCGGATGTGACGCATATTTTTTTGTAATTTTATTTCAAAAAAAAGAATTAATTATGAATTTTCTGCTACAACATTTTTAGAATAAAAAAACTCTCATGTCTGACCACCTTGACTCATTCAAAACTTTACAAAATTCACTTTTATTTTTTTCCCTTATAGTAGGTGAAGCATAGAATGTGATGCATTTTTCGGATTTCAAAAATGTTATACCATCTAAAAGTTATAGTCATTTTTCAATCAGTATATAAATCAGCACTTTAGAGGTAACTCAATTAGAAAATAACTAATAATTACTTACCGAATTCAAAATTTGACAGCAATTATATCGATAGAAAGTTGATAATCTCCTTAAAATACCCTTTTCATTTCATCAAATTCAGGTGAAAAAAAAATTGTTAGCTACATGGTCGAAGTCTGGAACTCAGACAAACAAGGGAAAAACACATTTTTGTGACATTTGAAGAGTTGACCAAGTAGATTTGGTGCACAAAGCAATAACGAGCCTAATCGGGTACCCATTTTTTCGGGTACCCAAAAATCCTGACAGAATTTTGAATTTTAAATTTTCCCTCCCCTTTCTGCCTCTTAATTTATTTCCAACCCCTTTCTCCCTCCAATTTCTCCATACTTCAATATATTATATATCAAAAATTATATATTAGATTATATATTATATTTCTTAAATATTACATAATATCTATTATATATTAAATATTATATAATATACATTTTACATTAAATATTATATAATATATATTAATATTAAATGTTACATTATACATCATATATTATATATTATTTTATATGTATTATATTAATATGTATTTTACAATATATCACATGATATCTTCATATATATATATATATATATATATATATATATATATATATATATATATATATATATATATATATATATACACACACACACACACACTATACTATACTTAATTTTATTATATAGACAACAATATTTTATATATAATATATAATTTATATATATATATATATATATATATATATATATATATATATATATATATATATATATATATATATATATATATATATATATATATTGTAATACCTCAAAAATGGGCTATAAGTTCATTAATCTTCTATATCAACATATCGAACGAAATCGACATCGAAGTCCTAACCAAAGGTACATCTGAACATCATTGAATCCAAATTGATTATCTCAAATTCTGCATCGGAGAATATTCTTAGTAATATTCCTAATTATCTTAATTATCTTTGATTTTATAATTATTTGGTGATAAATCATATTTAGCCTAAAGTTTGATTAATTGAATATTCTCAATATTTAATTAATTAGATTTAATACTGCCATTTAATTATTTAATTGAATTTAATTTCATTATTCCTAATTCTTATATTTAATTTTGATAATAAATCCAAAATCTTACAAATAATTGATTAAATATTTTATTTAATTAATTAAATCATTTTGTCAATTTTTAATATTGTAATTTTGAATAAAAGTTTGAAAAATAATTGATTAACCCATAAATCAATTGTTTTATTTTTAAAAATTAGTTAAGTTGAAAATAAATTACTTTATTATTAAATTAATTCATAAATAAAACATGCACAATCATAAAAACAGACAACTAACAATTATCAATTAAAGCTAAACTCTATTTTGAGTTAAAACTTAGCTTTTGCATGTTTTTGTGAGTTAACTATCTTTTATTTAAAAATAACTCAAAAATCAACCTAAGTTATTTGAGTGATTTATGGCTTTTATCCATGCACCTCTAAAACCCTAGATTACTATAAATTAAGGCTTCAGCTCATCTCAAATCATCTCATAATTTGGCAAGCTCATGCTGGCACATTGGTATCTGGAGGATCAAAGCTTATTGTGAATCAACCACGTTTTGTGAGATCACTTTTGTTTTCATTTTATTGTTAGATCATTTTAGCATATCAATTTCTATATTAGCATAGATTTCATATCATTTTTCATATCATTGCATAGAAAATCCAAAAAAATAGAATAATTGCATTCATATTTCATATCAATTTTGCATACAAATCCTTCATTTAGGTGTCATCTAGGTCACTGATCTCAATAGCAATCTGAGAACATCGATCTCGCACCTATTAGAAGACAATAAATCGCTTGGTTAGAGTAGATTTCAATTTTGCACGATTTTGATTATTGCTAACCTCTAATGTTTTACTGAAGTTTTGTGTCTATAGATCAAGTACAATTTTCACACACACATTTTTGGCACCCACCGTGGGGCAACCCACCCTTACATGCTAGTTTTGATTTTTTGGGGGAGCTAAAACCCTAAAGTTTTAAAGATTTAATTTTATCTCCCAAATGGCTTGGATTTTTTCTTTAAAATTTTTTTTGTAGGTTTGACACATATCAAAGAAGCTACAGTAAAAAAATTAGAATTTTCTGAGACGGTTTGAATTTTTAATAATTTTGTCTTGAAATTATGGAAAAAATTAATATCTGATGCAAATCAGCATATTTTTTAGAAATTTTTATATTTTCAAAAATCTCTTTAAATTCTATAGGGGGTCCATTCTTTGTGTTTTAAATTTGGACACAATATAATAGCTCAAATAGTCAATTTACAAAAACTGGTCTATTTTGATAAAACGGGTCTCTAGGGCACAAATGAAGAGATTTTTCTAAAATTTTTACATTTTTGGAAAGCTCTCTATTTTTTAGTAGGGGTCTCTATTTTGAATTTCTATTTTTGTGGCCAAAATCATTAAAAATAAAAAATAAAAAATCAGATCTTGTTGACTAGGTCAAATGCAGCAAAAAAAATAAAGTTTTGTGATGGGTATGCACTTATTTTTTTTACATGGTTCAATGAATGATATGAGTTGTCATTTGGGTTAATTTCTAGTTATTATTGCTGATAATAATTGATTTTTAGAGCTAACCCTATGGTTTTCATAAGTTGAATATATGTTACATATCTTGTTTGCTTGTTTGCTTGTTTAAGAGTTTGTCACTTGCTTGCATGGAAAAGCTCAACAAGAATTGCTAAAAATTAGGTAAAATCTACTAAGCGCATTGTGAGGATCCCAAGTATTCTCCTTCATCTAATAACATTTTGATTTGGACTTAAAATAAATCTCTTATGTGTCTGGCTTGTGTGCATCTTTTCATGCTTTTGTCTATTTCTACACACTTGCATAATTGATACTAGGTTGTGACCCCTTAAGGATTCATTAAGTATTCTTAGATACTTGTGATTGATCTTGATTGCTATCTTAGGTTATTGGACTCGCTAATCCGCCGACCCCTCATTCCACCCCGTGGTTTCAAGGTCAGCGCCACATTAAAGGGGAGGGGTCAACAAGACAGAAGCGTTAAGTGTTCCACTTGGAAACCCATTTATGATTTTATGAACTCACTTGTTTTCTAAGTTGGGGACTCATTTTCAGCTTGTATGAGGTTTTAAGTGTTCCACCTTGTGGACTCATCTCATATTCACTTTAAGCGTTAAGTGTTCCTCTTTCTACTTTTTGGGTACTTTTGGTAGATTTGTTTTTTGGAAACATACATCTATGCTCACATAGTAATTAGGCCCTATGAACACTATTCATGATTCTTGAGAGATTGGATTCCCAGTGAAATCCTTCTTGATGACAGAATCCTTGTAGGTAGGGAGGATACTTAGTGCATTTCACATTCAACTTGGTTAGTGCGTCTTCTCTTATTGATCGATACATTCTCTCCCAGGAGAGGTTGATAGATCATGTGAGGTTGACATCATGAGCTTTGGTGAATTAAAATTGGTTAGTGCACCTTCTCTTATTGATCGATACATTCTCTCCCCGGAGAGGTTGATAGATCACATGGAGTTGACATCATAGACCTTGGTGAAGCAAAACTTTGTCTTAGCGTGTCGTATTTATCTACCTGCTTTGTTTGGGTTAAAAGTGAAAAGGTGTCAAACCCTTAGATCTGGAGCCAAGTCCCCTTGTGGTATCATACTATGAGTCACCTTTAGAGAGGGTTAACCATAGTGGACAATCCCTTCACAGGGAAAACTACGTTGACAAAACCTCAAGCGATAATAGCCATTTTCATCGTGGTAGTGACAGCCGCTATATAAATATCCTTGTGGCAGAAATCTCCACTAGTATGGTTCATTGTTGGGTTGTCAGATCTCCCTAGCAGCTCTTGAAGATTAAGTTCTCAGACTGTGTCAAAAGTCTGGTGCACCAGGATTGGAGTTCACCCCTTTGGATCATAAAAGTTGCAGAGTCAAACCATTACTAAAAACCCTAGCGAGGCCAAATTTTCATTTTATAGGGTATATGTGTGTTATTGCAAAACATTTTTGGAACATACACAATTAGCACTTCTGAGGATTAGAATGAATAAGTCACTTGATTGTTCATGCGCAAGGTTGCTTTTTCCCTTGTTCATTATTTTCAGACATGCTTGAAATCACTTGCTTGTTATTTTGTGTGCTTGTTTATCTATCTGGTTATTGAAAATGGTCAAATTTGTTACAATCCTCAAATTTGGACATTGAAATTTGCAAACAATTCAAATCTGAAAACTCAAAATTTGCAAAATCTGAAGTAAAATCTTTTTCTGGAGTCAAAAGTCATCTTAGGAGGTCAGAAAGTCATACGAGTTTTCTCAAAGTGTCATTTCATTATAGCCCATCTGTCATATGATTGAGTACCCAGTGTCATACGAGTTTTCATGCCAGCAAATTCTCAAAGTCAAAATCTTGCAACTGTTGTATGAGATTTTCAAGCATCGTTTCAGTGGCTACCCACTGTCATACGAGTTTTGCAACTATTATTTCATAGCATACCCACTGTCGTACGAGTCTGCAGAGTGTCATTTGGGAAAATTGTTAAGAGTTGTCAAAAAATTGTCAGAATTGCTAGATATTTAGCTTTTTTAGCCTAATTTCAAAATCTGTCAAACGAATCACTATGTCAAGAATAGAGCAGTAGCTATTGAGAATCCAATCATTTTCCTAAAGTGGCCTTTTGAATCCGATTCAACCTTCTGTTTAATCGATTTGAGTCTTTATCATCTCGTGTCAAAACCTTGTCATAACTATCAATCTTCAATCAATCAATCATCAAAATGACTAAGTGTTGTGATATCTTGTCCGCTATCTTTTGGGAACCTACCCATACATCCAGGGCACAGTATCCTTCATCCACGTCTAATCGAATCTTCAAATCAATCAAACCTTGACAAGGTTGCGTCATCTGATCATCTTGATTCAATTCATTCTTCAGTTATCTGGATCTTATTCTTTTGTTTCACTTGAGGTTAATGGTGGAGACTAGAGCTTCCTCTCACAAGAAATCTATCACCACTCTCTAAACTCCAACTCTTGAGCAACTCATCAATTCTGGTCTTTACGAGGACAACGGTCTTGGCAACTATCGATTGAAATCTGGTTACATACCTCCTCCATCAACTCACGGAGGTACTCAACATACCCCTCATCAATCTAATCCAAGGAGTCCACAAACTCCTACCATGTCTCAAGCAGGGACAAATTTTGGCTCTCAAAGAGCTCAATCTCAACATGGTGCAGATCAGGAACCCACATCTGAAGAAATTTCTCAATATCAAAATGATGATAACTTCAAATGAATGATGAAGCATTTCTTGAAAGAAGATAGAGAAGCATACTTTTTACAATTAGCTCATCAAGGAGCTAAACTTCCTCCCAACTTTAATATTGAAGACATCATTACACATGAGGAAGAGAATCCACTCACAGCTATGACGAAACAAATGCATGCTATACAAGTTGAACTTAACAATCTCAAGAAAGAGAAGGAACCTAAAGAGTTCTCCATGGAGGCTCTATGTCCTTTTCCATTTGACAAAGACTTGTACATGCCACCATTTCCAAAAAGAGTGGAGATGCCAAAGTATGATAAATGTGACGGGCACTCTAACCCTCAAGATCATGTCAGGGAATTTTGTACACAATCAATGGAGTTCATGCATGAACCGACCTACCTTATGCACCTCTTTCCTAGATCTTTGGGAGGAGCATCCATTCATTGGTTTTCAAAATTGCCTTCTACTATCAAAACTTTTGAGGAGTTGATCAAATTGTTTTATCAACAATACTCCTACAATATTCAGCACCCGGTCACCATGATCGATATCTGTAATCTCAAACAATACCTAGGGGAACCATTCCTAACATTTCTCAAGAGATGGAGGAAGAAGTTTTCTCTATATGCCAGACCTATTCCAGAAACAGAAAAACTAAAAATCTTCATCAATAATCTTGTTCCCAAAATCAATTATCCTCTGCAAATGCAAGATTATACATCTTTTGAAAAGATAGTGGATAATGCTATCAAAATCAAAAAATTTCTTGTGAAAAAAGGAGAAATCACACTTCAAAAAGACAAGTACGAATCAGGATCCAATTCTAAAGACAAGAACAAAAATTAGAACAAGAATAAGGGCATCATCACAGATGGCATTGTTGACACTGTTTGTGCCCCATCAAAGGCACCAGCCTACAATCTCACTCTTGGCACTCAAGCCATTAAAGCTTCAGAGAAAAAGTCTTCTGAACCATCTCCAAAGAAGCCAAAATACAAAAGATGGGATAAACATCAAAATTTTACTCTTCTAGGAGAGTCTTTAGAATCAGCTATGCAAACTCTACTGGCTGATAACATCATCTCTTTAGCACCAATCTGACCAAATGATCAAGACCCCAAACTGAAATGGTGGAGAGGAAACGAATTTTGTGATTTCCATCGGAGTAAAGGTCACAAAACTAATAATTGCTACCACTTGAAGCATACCATTCAAGATCTGATCGATAGTGGAGACATCACAATTGACAATCCCACGAGCAATAATGATCATAAAGCATTCACAAAACCATTTCTGAAACATGGTCAAGAAGTTTCAACTTCTCAGCCTAATATGGGGGCAAAAGTCAACTATGCCTACCTTGGAAATAACACTATCATCAATATGGTTGAACCATGTCTCTCTGAAAGTTGCAATGTCATCACAATTGTACAAAAAGATAGAGATCATTCCTCAACTAACGCATTTACTCGATCACAAGCTCAAACACATATGAAAGGAAAAATCCCAGATTCATCAAATGTCCCTAAGGTGCCCTTCAATCTTTCATCTGCTTCTAAATAGAAGGCTGCTTCCAAATCTTCCAATCCAAAGGATATAAGGCATACATCTTATAGCATTGTCCAACAACTCCAACACACTAATGCAAAAATCTCCATGTTTGAGTTGCTTCAAATATCTCCAGCTCATAGATCCATTCTCGATAAAGCTTTGCTCGGTTCCAATGTTCCTGATGACCTTGATTTAGACAGGTTCCAGACTATGGTTGAACATCTTACATCTCTGCAATATATCTCCTTTTCAAAGGAAGATAACAACTCCTTGAGTCACCCACATAATCAGCCTTTGCATATAGAAGTCTTGATCTAGAACCGTAGAGTCAAACGTGTGTTGATAGATGGGGGCGCTGGCCTAAACATTTGTTCTTACAGCTTGATCACACAATTGGGATTTTCAGAATTGGCTATTGATCCTAGAAAGAAAATAACTATCAAAGCCTATGATGAACAAGAAAGATCTTCTAAAGGCACCATTATCTTACCTATCAGAGTGGATCCAGTTATCAAAGATACCATCTGTCAAGTGCTTGATCTACCTTTGGCCTACAACGTCCTTCTAGGGAGACCATGGATACATGAAATGCAAGCTATTCCTTCTACATACCATCAATGTTTGAAGTTTCCTTATGGAGTAGAGGTTACTATCCCCACAGATCTGAATACAACTTGCAACACCTTGAAGGAAAGTGCAGATAAGCTTGTACCTAATAACAGAGAATCTTCCATTGAACCAACTAAAGAAGCATCCACATCTAAAATGGAAGATCTTGCAAAAGAGGTTAATATCAAAGAAAATAGTATGGGAGAATATACTATCGAGCCAGTCTTATCTTCGACATCTCTCCCTATCTCGCCTAAGTCTTATGGGCAATCTTTGAAACAATCCAAACTAGACTCTAAAGAACCTCTTGACGCATATAAAAAGAATTTTGTAGCAGAACAAGTATCCAAGCAAGAATTTGAAGAGGATGAAGTTGTGCTATCATGGCTATACAAAGACGAACCTAAATCTCAAGTTGTTCAAACTAGTGACTCTACAGTATCCAAACTCCCTTCTAAGTTGTATGGTCTAGGAGATAAATTAATAGCTAAGATGGGATATTCCAATAAAGGACCTCTAGGAATTAGAGGAAAAGGTCTTGAGGTACCTCTCCCACATACTGGTAGAGAAAATAAAAACAAAGTTGGCTTAGGATTTAAGATGAAACCATATCACCTCAAAGGTATTTGTTCCCATGTCATAGAGCAGATCGCACCAGGAGCACCTCTTCTTAAGAAAGAAGAAACAGAACCATCAGATAGTGATTCAGACAACTCAGAACTCATACCCTATGAAAAATTGCCTAAGGAAATCAAAGACCTTCTTGATGATAAAGATGATCTAATCAAAAGAATTAATGTGGTAGAAACACAAGAACCTACTATCAATCAAGAGATAGTTGCAACACAAGAACCAGCTAATCTTGAAAATAATCAAGAAGAGGCAAGTGGTAGTGATTCTGAGACAGATTCCCATGAGTATGAATTCAAATCAAAATCTGAGGGTAACCCTTCTTGGGGTATTCACCCTGACTTTACTCATGTTCTAAGATTTCCTAGAGATCCTGAATCAGAAGCTGAATTAAATGACTATGAATGGGGAGCCATTCCAAAACTAGATGAAGATGAGCTTATTACAAAGAAACATGTTGATGTTATTCACCAATATGTACCTAATCCCAATGTGAGTCTAGAGCGAAATGATGAACCTATCGAGTCTGATCTACATATGGCTGAATTGAACTCCCACGATGACATTGAGTCTATTCCTGAATTAAATGTCTTTAGTTGTAATATCACCTTTGAACTCGAGTGTCAGGTTAGGACCAATGATGACAGATCCATATCCGTAAACACTATCTCCCAATCTTTCCCCACTTTGACTATCCAATATCCAGAACTTATTGATCAAACCTCCACAAATCCGAGCCATGGTATTTATACCTTCCCGAATGACTATGCCCTTTCTTGCTACCTAAATGCAGTTGAGCCTATGATTACTTCCATTAGTGAACCGAGCGTCAGCATGATCGAGTCAGACATCAAATATCTTAGTCAAAAAAATAAGAATAAAAAGAAAAAGAAAAAGAGTTCTGAGGGTGAAAACCACTCTGTGGTAGTCTCAAAACCTACAAAAGTAAAAATAAAAGACATATCCAAAGGTGAAAACCTCTCTGAGGTGCCTAAGGATGAGATATTTGATGTCCTTCCAAGTCATTTATAGGATAGATCTCCAGTTCTAATTGAGCCCACTCAATCCATCAATTTGGGTACAACAAAGGAACCACAATTGGTACATGTAGCACAATCATTATCAGAAGAAGAGAAGCAAAAATTTACAACATTCCTAAAAGAGAAGAAGATCAACTTTTCTTGGAAATATTTAGATATGTCAGGATTGGATCCTAATCTTATAATGCATCATTTATCTATAGCTCCAAATGTCAAACATGTCAAGCAAAAATTGACAAAGATGCATCCTCATGTTGCACTCTTGGTAAAAGTTGAATTAGAGAAGCTCCTAAACGCCAGATTCATTCGAGTTATTGACTATGTAGAGTGGATCTCTAATATTGTACCTATTTCTAAACCAGATGGGTCAATCAGAGTGTGCACAGACTTTAGAGATGTGAATAGAGAATGCCCTAAGGATGATTTTCCACTACCTAACATTGATATGATAGTGGACATGATTGCAGGTTTTGAGATGTATTCCTTAATGGATGGTTTCTCTGGATATAATCAAATAAAAATTGCTCTAGAGGATCAAGAGAAAACTACTTTCACATGTGCATGGGGGACCTTCTATTGGAATGTCATGCCATTTGGGCTTAAAAATGTTGGTGTTACATATCAAAGAGCAATGACATCTATTTTCCACAACATGATGCATCGAACCATGGAAGATTATGTTGATGACACATTAGCAAAATCTATGATCAGAATTGAACATCTAAAAGACTTGAGCATGATCCTAGACAAAATGGAAAAGTTTAGTCTCTGACTAAATCCTAAGAAGTGTGCTTTTGGTGTCACTTCTGGAAAGCTCTTAGGATACATAGTTTCAAAGAAGGGCATTGAAGTTGATCCAGATAAAGTCAAGGCTATAATAGAGATGCAACCTCCCATGAATATTAGTCAAATGAGGACGTTGCAAGGAAGAGTTCAATCTATCAGAAGATTCATATCACAGCTAGCGGACATATCACATCCTTTTACAAAAATATTACATAAAGGTGTGACCTTTGCATGGAATGAAGAATGTGAGAACAACTTTAACCATATCAAGAAGTATCTATCAAATCCGCCTATCTTGATGCCTCCTATTCATGGGAAGTGATTGATCTTATATGTCTCCACAACAGCCACATCATTGGGGGCATTGCTAGCACAACATGATGAAGACAAAAAGGAAAGAGCCATTTATTAAATAAGTAAAACATTGGTGGCATATGAAAAGAACTATTCTATGATTGAGAAAGCTTGTCTCGTTGTGATCTTTGCATCATAGAAATTGAGACACTATATGTTAGCTCATACCATACATCTAGTAGCAAAAATTGATCCACTAAAATACCTACTCAGCAAGGCTGCCCTTACAGGTAGACTGGCTAAATGGGTCATGCTTCTAAGCGAATTTGACATTGAATATGTTGAAAGAAAAGCTATAAAAGGTCAAGTTATTGCTGATCAACTAGCAGATGCACCCATGTTTGATGACACACCAATGCAAATGGAATTTCCAGACTCCTCTATTATGCACCTATCTTCTAGAGAATGGCAATTGTTCTTTGATGGCTCCTATACATAGAATGGATCTGGAGTAGGCATATTGTTCATAACTCCTCAAGGATACTCCATCCCAAAAGAATTCAGACTAAAGTTCCCCTGCACAAACAATATTGTAGAATATGAAGCCCTTTCGAATGGTATGAAAATAGCAATTGAATGGAGAGTAACAGAGCTACACATTCATGGAGACTCTCAACTTGTTATTCATCAAGTCAATGATGTGTACCAAACTAAAGATGAAAATCTCATTCCTTACAAGAGAATGGTAGATGATCTTAAGAAATATTTCATATCTATCACATTTGAGCAAATTCCTAGAATGGAGAACAAGGTTGCCGATGCAATGGCAACATTATCTACTTTATTACAACAGCCTGAACATGAGCTACGCTACGAGTTCCTGGTGGAAGCACTATCTTATCCTACATATGATTCCCCCGAAACCCGCATGATCTGCACTATTGTAGGTCATGATTCATCCAGATACAAAAACCTATTTTCCTATCTCAAAGACCAACTCATTCCCGATACCTTCAACTGCCATGAAAAGAGATACCTTATTCATAATGCCCCCCGATATGTCATCATTGGTCACGACCTGTACAAATGAGGTCTAGATGGTACACAACTTAGATGTTTAGAATGGGAAGAGTCTCAACGTGCATTAGAGGAAGTCCATGATGGTATTTGTGGGTCACACTCAAACGGTTTAACACTAGCTCGAAAACTTATTAGGGCTGGGTACTATTGGCCTGAAATGGAGAAAGAGGCTATCAAATTTGCTAAGAATTATCAAAAATGCCAAGTACATGGCAACTTAATTCATGCTCCAGGGAGGGATCTAATCCCCTTTACAACACAATGGCCTTTCCATCAATGGGCATTTGATCTTATCGGGATGATTCATCCTCATTCTTCTAATGGACATACCCATATAATCATAGCCATAGATTATTTTACAAAATGGGTAGAAGCGGTCCCTTTGACACAAGCAACTGGAAAGAAGATATCAATGTTTATCTTGAACTATATCATATGCAGATATGGGATCCCTCATTCCATAATCACAGATAATGGTGGGCAATTCATGAATAAAGACCTAGATGATCTATGTGACAAATTCAAGATCACCCAACATTGGTCTTCTATCAACTATCCACAAGGGAATGGCCAAGCAGAGGCTTCCAACAAAAATCTATTGAAAATCTTGCAGAGAACAGTAAATAAAACTGGCAGTGACTGGCATCTCATGATTAATCCAGCTCTATGGGCCTGCAGAACAAGTATTAGAATGCCTATAGGGGCTACACCTTTAACTTTAGTTTATGGGTCTGAAGCGGTACTACCTATTGAGGTTGAAATCCCATCACTAAGAATCAAAATACATGGTCTAGTAACTGATGATGACTACAGAGTGTCTAGGTTGCAAGAACTTGAACTACTAGATGAGCACAGACAAGCAGTGTATGATCATCTCAGAGTATATCAGAAGAGAATGTCTAGAGGCTACAACAAGAAAGTCAAACACGGAGAATTTCAGGTTGGTGATCTAGTCTTCAGAGAAAATCCTAAAAATCAATCACATCGAGAACGCAAGGGGAAGTTTGAACCCAATTGGCTGGGTCCCTTTGTAATCACTGCTACTTTTAGCTCTGGTGCATATCAACTCTCAACAACTAAAGGAGAACAGCTCTGAGAACCAATCAACGTTCTCCATCTGAAGAAATTCTATGCCTAAGGCATTCAGTCTATGGTAAAATGTCCTGAAAAAAATCTTAAAAATTGGAAAATGTCCTGAAAAAATGAACATCTTGGTGAAAACCTAGCAATAGGCACCTTGATGATTCACAAAAAATATCAAAAAAAAAAAAATTTTAAAAAAAAGTAAAAAAATGAGAAAAATGAGAAAAAAGAAAAGTGCCTTGGTGAAAACCTGGAAACAGGCGCCTTGGTAGCAAAAATAGAATCTCTACCAAGATGGTGAAAACCCGGCAAACGGGCACCACTTGTTTCAAAATGCTCCATCTATCAGTGCAATCTTGGTCTTTCCCAGCTTTCAGTCTTGCTTTAGTTTGTACATATCTCCCGATTTGTTTTTGCATTCCTATTTTCAATAAGTTGGTTTGTACACCAATCAACTCAAGCGTCTGTATCCTATCAATGCTTAACACTTGGGGGAATCAATGTCATATCCTATGGTCTCCCATGTATCTGAGACATGTCATATCCAGTCAGAGTCCTTTTGAAGCTTCATGTAAGTCAGTCAGTCAGTCTTGTCTCCAGAAAGGATTTTGTATCTACAACAATGCAATCAACATCAAACTGAAAATTGAAAACCATCTATGCTTTTTACATGCTTTTATCTCCTTGTATGCCTACTGATTCGCATTGAGATTTTTGCATATTGTGTCCCTTCGAGCTCTTCGATGATGTCCTTTATAGGATTTAGAGAGTGATGACTGGGGATATAATCTTTTCTTTGTTTTCTTCTTGTATGTGAAAATCTAACAACTTTGGAAATTCTAGATTGAAATGGTGTCCAACTGTAAGAGCCTCTATCTCGAATTGGATGGCCATGCGTACCTTGACCATTGATACTCGGAAAATTCAAGGAAGTTTGATCTAACTATTGTCTTTTTGAGTGATTTATTTCTCCTACTGTGAAACGTGATCTTACCTAAGGATGTGAATGATAAAGGGTCACTACAGGTAATTCACATTGGATTTAGAATAATCTCTTGGCTGTTTGATGTGTTTGTAACGCAAGCCGTAATCAGGTCATCACGACGTTTATGTTTTGATGCTTATACAAATTGCTATATCAAAATGGACATGATATTCAGGTCATCCTGGCACTTGTGCCTTGGTGCTTATATCTAATCTGACATTTTGAAAACAAAATCAATATCCATATGTCCATGGTTGCCTAGCTAGTGGGTGTTGTATTGATTCTTGCGCATACAAATCGATATTCATATGTCTATGGTTTCATAGCTAGTGGGCATTGTATTGATTTATCCAGTTACCTAAAAGTTCAATGATGAGAACAAATCGACACATGATCAGTGACTAGGACCTAGGTCTTAGGTTGCATTTCATATTGCATGCTTCTTTGCATTTTTCATCTTTGCATGATCTCACAATGATTAAACGAACTTCAATGCTTAAATGATTCTTCAAATCTAACAAGAGCTGAATCTCAAATGAAGGTTCCTCCAACAAAACAGCAAGTAGAATCCTTTTTTGGGATCAAAATCAAAATCTGAGATCATTCATATTATTAACTACTTGCATAATCAACCTTCAATCATAGTAGAAATCCATTTTTCAACTTAACTGATTATCTTCCATCAAACTATTGAAATTTCAACTATGGTCAACTCATGGTCAAACCTAGTCTACTTGGTCTCCAAGATCTCCACATGATGTAGAACGTATTTTTGGACGTGTATAACCACTTTTCAAATGAATTAACATGCTTCTAAACCATTTAACATTGACTTTTATTGTCAGATTTCAATTTTAATACCGAAGGGGGCATGGTATTACACATCATTCAAAGTTTGTAATCAAATTTGAAATCATATCTTTATGGAAATCATATCTTCCTCAGTAATCAAGACAACAACCACGTCTAGTTACTGATTCATCAAAAAAGACCTCATCGCTCGGGGCAAATCTATCATCATTTGGTGCATATCAGATTCATCAAGATCCATATCAATCTGGTATTCTCCTAATCTTGTAAACTGTATTAGTTTTTGCAACCATCGGATCATAGTGTTCTTTCCTTGGTTCTTCGGCAACTGAAGGGTTCGGATGTGATACCTGCTAGTTCTGCTAAGACAATCGAGTCTAGAACCGGTCACTCACTTCTTCGCAATCATAAGGTTTGGAATCAGGCGTTTTGACACTTTTTTTCGCAATCTTTGGTTCATCACTGCTACAGTGAACATTATCTTTGGTCATTTAGGACCTATTATCTTCATATCAAATCTTTCAATCAGCTTTTGTCTCATATCAATTATCAATTTCGAATCAGTTTCATATCTCTATCAAACACAGACTGTCTTTGAACCACTGCGCTTCGCACAGCAATTCAAAGAGGGGCAAAATGTAATACCCCAAAAATGGGCTATAAGTTCATTAATCTTCTATATCAACATATCGAACGAAATCGACATCGAAGTCCTAACCAAAGGCACATCTGAACATCATTGAATCCTAATTGATTATCTCAAATTCTGCATCAGGGAATATTCCTAGTAATATTCCTAATTATCTTAATTATCTTTAATTTTATAATTATTTGGCGATAAATCATATTTATCCTAAAGTTTGATTAATTGAATATTCTCAATATTTAATTAATTAGATTTAATACTGCCATTTAATTATTTAATTGAATTTAATTCCATTATTCCTAATTATGATATTTAATTTTGACAATAAATCCAAAATCTTACAAATAATTGATTAAATATTTTATTTAATTAATTAAATCATTTTGTCAATTTTTAATATTGTAATTTTGAATAAAAGTTTGAAAAATAATTGATTAACCCATAAATCAATTGTTTTATTTTTAAAAATTAGTTAAGCTGGAAATAAATCACTTTATTATTAAATTAATTCATAAATAAAACATGCACAATCGTAAAAGCAGACAACTATCAATTATCAATTAAAGCTAAACTCTATTTTGAGTTAAAACTTAGCTTTTGCATGTTTTTGTGAGTTAACTATCTTTTATTTAAAAATAACTCAAAAATCAACCTGAGTTATTTGAGTGATTTATGGCTTTTATCCATGCACCTCTAAAGTCCTAGATTTCTATAAATTAAGGCTTCAGCTCATCTCAAATCATCTCATAATTTGGCAAGCTCATGCTGGCACATTGGTATCTGGAGGATCAAAGCTTATTGCGAATCAACCACGTTTTGTGAGATCACTTTTGTTTTCATTTTATTGTTAGATCATTTTAGCATATCAATTTCCATATTAGCATAGATTTCATATCATTTTCATATCATTGCATAGAAAATCCAAAAAAATAGAATAATTGCATTCATATTTCATATCAGTTTTGCATACAAATCTTTCATTTAGGTGTCATCTAGGTCACTGATCTCAATAGCAATCTGAGAACATCGATCTCGCACCTATTAGAAGACAGTAAATCTCTTGGTTAGAGTAGATTTCAATTTTGCACGATTTTGATTATTGCTAACCTCTAATATTTTACTGAAGTGTTGTGTCTACAGATCAGGTACAATTTTCACACACACACACATATATATATAGGACATATTAATACATAGGTTAATTACACCACTATAAGACATCCAAAAGGTTTCCAAAGGGTCATAGAGGGTTCCTAAAGGTCCTAATGCTTGAGAAAGTGTACTAGGACCCCTTAGGTCCCTGTGTAACCCCTGACAACACATTAGAGCACTCAATTGTGTTCCAAGGGGTCGTACGACCCCTTAGGACACACTTTAGTGTTGAAATGTGTCAAAAGGGGTCATGGGTACTTCCTTGGGGTCCTAGTACGACTTATCATGAGTTAGGACCCCTAGGAAGTCTCCATGACCCCTTTTGACACATTTCAACACTTAAGTATATCCCAAAGGTCATATGACCCCTTAGGACATAGTGGAGTGTTCTCATGTGTCAAAAGGGGTCAGCGGGACTTCCTACGGGTCCTAGTATGCTATATCACGCATTAGGACCCCTAGGATGTCCTGATGACTCCTTTTGACACATTTCAACACTCAAGTGTGTCCCAAGGGGTCGTATGACCCCTTATGACACACTTGAGAGCTCTAATGTGTCAAATGGGGTCATGGGGACTTCCTAGGGGTCCTAACATGTGATATGGTATACTAGGACCCCTAGGAAGTCCCCATGACCCCTTTTGACACATTTCAACACTCAAGTGTGTCCCAAGGGGTCGTATAACCCCTTAGGACACACTTGAGTGTTCTAATGTGTCGAAAGGGGGCATGGGCACTTCCTAGGGGACCTAGTACGCCTTATAACACATTAGAACCCCTAGGAAGTCCCGATGACCCCTTTTGACACATTTCAACACTCAAGTGTGTCCCAAGGGGTTGTATGACACCTTCGGACACACTTGAGAGTTCTATTATGTCAAAAGGGGTCATGGGGACTTCCTAGGGGTCCTGACGCATGATAAGACATAGTAGGACCCCTAGGAAGTCCCCATGACCCCTTTTGAAATATTTCAACACTCAAGTTTTTCCCACGGGGTTGTATGACCCCTTAGGACACACTTGAGTGTTCTTATGTGTCAAAACAGGTCATGGGAACTTCCTAGGGGTCCTAGTATGCCTTATCATGCGTTAGGACCCCTACAAAGTCCCCATGACCCCTTTCGATACATTTCAACATGCAAGTGTGTCCCAAGGGGTCATATGACCCCTTAGGACACACTAGAGTGTTTTCATGTGTCAAAAGGGGTCATGTGGACTTCCTAGGGGTCCTTGTACGCCTTATCACATGTTAGGACCCCTAGGAAGTACCGATGACCCCTTTTGACACATTTCAAAATTTAAGTGTGTTCCAACAGGTCGTATGACCCCTTAGGACACACTTGAGAGTTCTAATGTGTCAAAAGGGGTCATGGGGACTTCCTAGGGGTCCTAGTATGCCTTATCACCTGTTAGGACCCCTAGAAAGTCTTCATGACCCCTTTTGAGACATTTCAACACTCAAGTGTGTCCTAAGGGGTCGTATGACCCCTTATGACACACTTGAGAGTTCTAATATGTCAAAAGGGGTCACGGGGCTTCCTAGGGGTCCTAACACATGATATGGCATACTAGGACCCCTAGGAAGTCCCCATGACCTCTTTTGATACATTTCCACACTCAAGTGTGTCCCAAGGGGTTGTATGACCCCTTAGGACACACTTGAGTGTTCTATTGTGTCGAAAGGGGTCATGGGTACTTCTGAGGGGTCCTAGTATGCCTTATCACATGTTAGGACCCCTAGGAAGTCCCGATGACCCCTTTTGACACATTTCAACACTCAAGTGTGTCCCAAGGGGTTGATGAATCCTTAAGACACACTTGAGAGTTTTACTGTGTCGAAAAAGGTCATGGCAACTTCCTAGGGGTCCTAACATGTGATAAGGCATACTACAACCACTCGGAAGTCCCCATGACCCCTTTTGACACATTTCAACACTCAATTGTGTCTGACGGGGTCATATGACCCCTTAGGACACACTTGAGTGTTTTTATGTGTCAAAAGGGGTCATGGGGACTTTCGAGGGGTCCTAGTACGCCTTATCACACATTAGGACCCCTGCAAAGTCTCCATGACCCCTTTCAACACATTTCAACACTCAAGTGTGTCCCAAGGGGTCATATGACCCATTATGACACACTTGAGTGTTTTCATGTGTCAAAAGGGGTCATGTGGACTTCCTAGGTGTCCTAGTATGCGTTATCACCCGTTAGGACCCCTAGGAAGTACCGATGACCCCTTTTAACACATTTCAACACTCAAGTGTGTTCCAAGGGGTCGTATGACCCCTTAGGACACACTTGAGAGTTATAATGTGTTGAAAGGGGTAATGGGGACTTCCTAGGGGTCCTAGTACGCCTTATCATGTGTTAGGACCCCTAGGAAGTCTTAATGACCCTTTTGACACATTTCAACACTCAAGTGTGTCCTAAGGGGTCGTATGACCCCTTATAACACACTTGAGAGTTATAATATGTCAAAAGGGGCCATGGGACTTCCTAGGGGTCCAAACACATGATAAGGCATACTAGGACCCCTAGGAAGTCCCCATGACCCCTTTTGACACATTTCAACACTCAAGTGTGTCCCAAGGGATCGTATGACCCCTTAGGACACACTTGAGTATTCTAATATGTTGAAAGGGGTCATGGGCACTTTCGAGGGGTCCTAGTGTGCCTTATCACACATTAGGACCCATAAGAAGTCTTGATGACCTCTTTTGACACATTTCAACACTCAAGTGTGTCCCAAGGGGTCGATGACTCCTTAGGACACACTTGAGAGTTCTATTGTGTCAAAAAGGGTCATGGGGCCTTCCTAGAGGTCCTAACACATGATAAGGTGTACTAGGACCCCTTGGAAGTCCCCATGATCCCTTTTGACACATTTCAACTCTCAAGTGTGTCCCAAGGGGTCATATGACCCCTTAGGACACACTTGAGTGTTCTTATGTGTCAAAAGGTATCATGGGACTTCTGAGGGATCCTAGTACCTCTTATCACACGTTAGGACCCCTACGAAGTCCCCATGACCCCTTTTGACACATTTCAACACTCAAGTGTGTCCCAAGGCATCATATGACACACTTGAGTGTTTTCATGTGTCAAAAGGGGTCATGTGGACTTTCTAGGGGTCCTAGTACGCCTTATCATGCGTTAGGACCCCTAGGAAGTACCGATGATCCCTTTTGACACATTTCAACACTCAATTGTGTCCCAAGGAGTCGTATGACCCCTTAGGATACACTTGAGAGTTTTAATGTGTCGAAAGGGGTCATGGGGACTTCCTAGAGGTCTTAGTATGTCTTATCACATGTTAGGACCCCTAGCAAGTCTTCATGACCCCTTTTGACACATTTCAACACTCAAGTGTGTCCCAAGGGGTCGTATGACCCTTTAGGACACACTTGAGTGTTCTTATGTCTCAAAAGGGGTCATGGGGAATTCTTAGGGGTCCTAGTACACCTTATCATGCAATAGGACCCCTACAAAGTCCCGATGACCCCTTTCGGCACATTTCAACACTCAAGTGTGTCCCAAGGGGTCATATGACCCCTTAGGACACACTTGAGTGTTTTCATGTGTCAAAAGGGGTCATGTGGACTTCCTAGGGGTCCTAGTACACCTTATCATGTGTTATGACCCCTAGGAAGAACCAATGATCCCTTTTGACATATTTCAACACTTAAGTGTGTCCCAAGGAGTCGTATGACCCCTTAGGACACACTTGAGAGTTCTAATGTGTCGAAAGGGGTCATGGGGACTTCCTAGGGGTCCCAGTACACCTTACCACATGTTAGGACTGCTAGGAAGTCTTCATGACTCCTTTTGACACATTTCAACACTCAAATGTGTCTCAAGGGGTCGTATGACCTCTTATGACACACTTTAGAGTTCTAATATGTCAAAAGGGGTCATGGGGACTTCTTAGGGGTCCTAACACATGATAAGGTGTACTAGGACCCCTAAGAAGTCCCCATGACCCCTTTTGACAAATTTCAACACTCAAGTGTGTCCCAAGGGGTTGTATGACTCTTTAGGACACACTTAAGTGTTCTAATGTGTCGAAAGGGGTCATGGCCACTTCCTAGGGGTCCTAGTATGCCTTATCATATGTTAGGACCCCTAGGAAGTCTTGATGACCCCTTTTGAAATATTTCAACACTCAAGTATGTCCTAAGGGGTCGTATGACCACTTAGGACACACTTGAGAGTTCTAATGTGTCTAAAGGGGTCATGGGGACTTCCTAGGGGTCCTAACACATGACAAGGCATACTATGACCCCTAGGAAGTCCCCGTGACCTCTTTTGACATATTTCAACACTCAAGTGTGTCCCAAGGGGTCATATAATCCCTTATGACACACTTGTGTGGTCTCATGTGTCAACAGGGGTCATGGGGACTTCCTAGGGGTCCTAGTATGCCTTATCACGTGTTAGGACTCCTAGAAAGTACCAATGACCCTTTTTGACATATTTCAACACTCAAGTGTGTCATAAGGGATCGTATGACACTTTAGGACACACTTGAGAGTTCTAGTGTGTCGAAAGGGGTCATGGGGACTTCCTAGGGGTCCTAACGTGTGATAAGTCATAGTAGGACCCCTAGGAAGTCTCCATGACCTCTTTTGACACATTTCAACACTCAAGTGTGTTTCAAGGGGTTGTATAATCCCTTAGGTTACACTTGAGTGTTCTCATGTGTCAAAAGGGGTCATGGGGACTTCCTAGGGGTCTTAGTATGTTTTATCACATGTTAGGACACCTAGGAAGTACCGATGACCCCTTTTGACACATTTCAACACTCAAGTGTGTCTCAAGGAGTCGTATGACACCTTAAGACACACTTGAGAGTTCTAATATGTTGAAAGGGATCATGGGCACTTCCTAGGGGTCCTAACACATGATAAGATGTACTAGGACACCTAGGAAGTCCCCATCACCCATTTTAACACATTTCAACACTCAATGTGTCTTAAGGTGTCATAGGACCCCTTGGGACACACTTGAATGTTGAAATGTGTCAAAAGGGGTCATCGGTACTTCCTAGGGGTCCTAACATGTGATAAGGTGTACTAGGAACCCTAGGAAGTCCTTATGACCCCTTTTGACACATGAGAACACTCAAGTGTTTCCTGAGAGATTATACGAACCCTTAGGACACACTTAAGTATTGAAATGTGGCAAAAGAGGTCATGGGGACTTCCTAGGGGTCCTAGGATATCTTATCACATGTTAGGACCCCTAGGAAGTCCCCATGACCCCTTTAACATATTAGAACTCTCAAGTGTATCCTAAGGGGTCATATGACCCCTTGGGACACACTTGAGTGTTGAAATGTGTCAAAAGTGGTCATCAGGACTTCCTAAGAGTCCTAATGTGTGATAAGGTGTACTAGGACCTCTAAGAAGTGCCTGTGACCCCTTTCAACACATTAAAACACTCAAGTGTGTCCTAAGGGGTCATACGACCCCTTGGGACACACTTGAGTATTGAAATGTGTCAAAAGGGGTCATGGGGACTTCCTAGGGATCCTAGTATGCCTTATCAGGTGTTAGGACCCCTAGGAAGCCCTCATGACCCCTTTTGACATATTATAACTCTCAAGTGTGTCATAAGGGGTCATACCATACGACCCCTTGGAAAAAAATTGAGTGTTGAAATGTGTCAAAAGGGCTCATGAATACTTCTTAGGGGTCCTAACGCGTGATAAGGCATACTAGGACCCCTAGGAAGTCCCCATGACCCCTTTCGACACATTAGAACTCTCAAGTACATGACCCCTTAGGACACACTTAAGAGTTCTAATGTGTCGAAAGGGGTCATGGGGACTTCCTAGGGGTCCTAGTACACCTTATCATACATTGGGACCCCTAGGAAGTCTTCATGACCCCTTTTGACACATTTCAACACTCAAGTGTGTCCCAAGGGGTTGTATGACTCCTTATGACACACTTAAGAGTTCTAATATGTCAAAATGGGTCATGGGGACTTCTTAGGGGTACTAGTACGCCTTATCACATGTTAGGACCCCTAGGAAGTCCCCATGACCCCTATTGACATATTGGAACGCTCAAGTGTTTCGTAAAGGGTCTTACGACCGCTTCAGACACATTTGTGCATTCAAATGTTTCAAAAGGGATCATGAGGACTTTCTAGGGGTCCTAGTATGCCTTATCACGCGCTAAGACTCCTAGGAAGTCCGCATGACCCTTTTTGACACATTAGAACCCTCAAGTGTGTCATAAGGGGTCCTATGACCCCTTCAGACACACTTGAGGGTTCAAATGTGTCAAAAGGGGTCATGGGGACTTCCTAGGGGTCCACCCCTTAGGACACACTTGACGGTTCTAATGTGTCAAAAGAGGTCATGGGGACTTCCTAGGGGTCCTAGTACGTCTTATCATGTGTTAGGACCCCTAGGAAGTCTCTATGGCTCCTTTTGACATATTAGAACCCTCAAGTGTGTTCCAAGGGGTCGTAGGACCCCTTCAGACACACTTGAGGGTTCAAATGTGTCAAAAGGGGTCATGGGGACTTTCTAGGGGTCCACCCTTTAGGACACACTTGAGGGTTCTAATGTGTCAAAAGGGGTCATGGGGACTTCCTAAGGGTCCTAGTACGCCTTATCACGTGTTAGGACCCCTAGGAAGTCCCCATGACCCCTTTTGACACATTAGAACCCTCAAGTGTGTCCTAAGGGGTCGAGGACTGTCATTATTATGAATACATAAGGTGATTTGATGGATTTTTTTGGATTTTAGGCAAGATAAAATCTTAAATTAAAAAAAAAAATGTCACATTTAGTGAAAAAGGAGATAAAACCTAAACAGGACAAGAAAAATAAAACCTATGCATTTAGATTCAAGAGAAAATGAAATTATTTCGAAAAGAAAGAAAGTATGTTTGAGATCTAATTTATATTTGCATCTTTGTAAAACAATATTGAGAAATATGGTTTGTGTACAATACTAATAGTATTGTGTATAATATTAGCCTTGATCTATACTTGTAGTAGATTTAATAATGGTTCAGGGCCTAACTTGATTAGTGAGAGGTTATTGTGGTAAAGCATGAGGTCACAAGGTCTAGTCACTCCCTAGCACATGGAGGATTTTCCATGCTAGTATCACCAATCATGTTAAAACGTTTACCAGACACACTACAATTTATAAAGCGTTTTGTACCTAATTCCTACAATCCAAAAAAAACAAATTCTTTGTAAGGTTTGCAACCCTCAACTATAACACAAAATCAATTGTATAACTCAATTTCACATAAATGTGGGATATATAAATTGTCATAGTAAATATCGTGTGTGTGTGTGTGTGTGTGTGTGTATTCTTGGACTATCATGTCATGTGGTCAATTGTAAGGTTTGCAACCCTCAACTATACATGACTCATGTGATTTTTCACCCATGTTGGAACCCTAAGTTTTTCAAAATTTTGTGTTTCCTAATATAAAAGAAAACATTGAAAGTCCTCCAAATAGCTACTTTTCTAGAGGTTGTGCACGGATCATCACCAATCTTTGCATTTGATCAACTATGAGAGACCTTTACAAAGGTTGAAAATATTCAAACTTTCTTTGTTATCACTAAGCTTGTCTACTCTAAGGATACTAGTTTGAGAAAAATGATTTAATTGGTCATTAAAGAGTTTTCTCCTTTTGCTAATGAGATTATTATTGTTACAAGTTCATTGATGAGAAAAACAAATAGTTAACAATGCAATAAAATTTTCATGCAGGATCACCAATGTTCTTTGTTAAGAGATATATAAAAGAAATCCACATGGACGTCTCTCCAATCACAAATTGATCCCATATGAAACCCTCTTGCATATAAGGAGACATAAGATTAAGAAAGATCATAAGAAATGATATATGTATTATTGTAAAGAGAATGAATATCTCTTTTCGATGAAAAGTTCATCAGCAGGAATAGGTGGATTGCAGCGAGATCCTAAGAGTCTTGGAAATCTTTATAACAATATTAAATTTGATATCTATTGAGAAAACCTGACATATCAGAGAAAGAATCAATAATGATATCGACACACAAATTACCCGACGAAAATTCATAAGTGACAATTGGGCTTTTGTTGGAGAGAGATGCATATAGATTACCCCAATGGATCAAATGAGAAGGGAAGCACTAGCACTCGTAGGGAAAATGTTGCCTATTGGAGGAATATATCCCAAAAGCATGTGTTACCCCGAAATGTTCTTTCTTCAAAGACAAGTATGATATGTCACCCTAAAGACTCGGACAAAGTGAACAACCTAAGCAGATGGGTCATCAAAAGGATTTCCATTGTATCTTTACCAATATAATAGAAAATGGTCAAGATTTTTCACATCGAGAAGACAATGAAGGTTGAAAAAAAAGCCAAATGTTTATGCTTAACATATGAGTTACACTGACGCAATGGGAAACAAAATAGTTTAACCACATCAGGGAAAGCACTATTATGTTGCCTGAAATACTAGCTGATAAGAATATCTTTTTTCAGAGAGACCTTCATCGTCAGGTTGAAATATTCAAATCTTCCCAATGTGCTATGTTACCCCCATAGATATATATGTGTCAAAGAAACGGGAAGTATGTCTCCTCGATGCATTCATGACTGAATAATTTGGGTGATCAGGAAAAGAATCAGCACTTCTCCATGATATAGTCTAAGTCATTCACACCAAAGAAACTTATGTGATTAGGATAAGTTTCTAGGGCCTTTCTGATTAAGCAAGACATTCAGATAAAGAACGCACGATATATATTATCGGGAAGAGCTCGGTTAGATTGTCTGACGTTAACAACAGAAAGGATATTTAGCAAGCAATTCAGAGAAACTCCCCCAGTCAGAGAAAGTTTCCACTATCTCTCTGATCAAGGAGGTCACTTCGATCAGAAAAAAACAAATGTCCCTTCAAAATGCTACACTCTTGCCTATATGGTATGTATTGTGCCCAACTTTGCAACAATAGATTGAAGAATGCGCAAGGCATTCATGTGAGTTGAGTCTCACAAACTCTAGCTTAAACATAATGGTAACACCACCAGGTTGGGAATGGATATCCATCAAATCATATAAAATAGATGGCCTTTATTGAAAGATTACAACTTGATGCAGGAGACAATCCTATATCATCCAAAAATATCATTTTTTTGGTAGTTTATGTTTGATATTTTTGTATTTTGATAACTATTGGGGTAAAATAGAGATTCCAACTCTCAAATCCTATTGGTATATTTCTAGGTCAACTTACTATTTTTTAGGAAGTTGTTACATTTTAGGAAAAATAGGCTATTTTGTAGGAGGGTTTGAATTATAAGGCAGATGAGGACATGAATTTGAGGGAAGATTGTAAATAGAATATTAAATAGTTTGGCGCAATAATCAAGTCAAGGTCATTCACCATTTGAAATTTATTACAGTTTTAAGGGCAGGTCCCCATGCGGCTGCTAAGCTTATTTTGGTTAGCATTTGTTGCTCAACATTTCTAGCAGCAATTCGTGGAGCTGGTGGCCCCATGATTACTGGTTTTTGCTGCTTATTTGTTAGCAATCATCTAAAATAGAATGTTTAAATGAAATTTCAATAAAAAATTTGTAGATAGATGTCTTGAGAAAAAATAGGAGAGAATAAAAGAGAGGGAAAATATCTTGTGGAGCCATATGTCATTTTTCTCAATAAGCAGCGGCTGCTTATTGCAGCCCCTCCTTTTTTTCAAAGCTTATTTTTAAATGTTAAACAGTGGCTGCTCCACAAAAGTAGGGATAGATTTCAAATTATCCTTTTTCCCGTGATTAAAAAATGTCATGGGAACACTCCAGCTGCTTAAATTTATGCACAAATTGTACTTAAGCAGCCGCATGAGGACATGGGGTAAGTTTCCAAAAATATGTTGTAGAATCTTCAGAGTCAGGTTTGAGGCACTAAACAGTCACATATGGCCTCAAAAATGGGGGGATGAGCTTTTCTTGTCCATAGGGTTGTAGAGCACTCAGAGAGATTTCAGATGTTGTAAATAGTTCATCAATGAGAGTCTCATATCAAAAGTTATGCATCCCAGAAGTTGGAACACTTTTTGAGAACTACCTAATTTTTAACCTTATGCAACTTTGACTTTCAAATCCTTTGTTTTGGCATCCAACTACCAAATTTTAAATTTCATTTTCAATTTGGCTCCAAAACTAATAATCGGTTATTTAAGACCCATCTTTAAGGTGGGAAGGTGATTTTTGAGAGGAGGTATTGGGAAAAGGGGTTTCCTCCAGAATATGCATGTGTTGTAGCCTACGAGGCATATAGTTCTTCTTTCCAATTGTAATGTTCATGTAATAAGCATCATTATTTAGATAATAAAATATATCTTTCATATTGTGTTCTTCTATTCTCATGAGTTCTACCCTTGTCACAACTACCTTAATTGATATGGATGGATAGATATACAAGAGGGTATAGCACATGAACAGTTCGATAAGATGCCTTGAAAGGAATATTGTCTCATGATCCAAGATTTTTGCAAGATATGTCGAGTCAGTCAATGCAAAATATAGAAGCATAGAGGATCTTTACCATCATCTTCCTACCTTCACCAAAATAGAAGCCTTGGAATAGGGTGCACACAGAATGAAGGTGCATAGACATTTCACACTAAAGCTATTTGACAGAGTATCATTGAATGGAGTGAAAATAAAATTATTTCTGAATCTATGCATAGTGATTTGATAAAAGGGTCCTGTAAGCTCTTAAAAAAGTGCACAAAGAAAATATAGAGTCAATTCACATGAAAAATTTGGGTACAACTTGCATTAAATTATTTTACAAAAAATATTCAGAAATTTTTTGAATGGTTGTGGATTGGGTATGTTAAAAGGGAGACAACATAGCTTTGAATATGAAAACAATATTAGTTGTTTGAAAAAATGATTGTAGAATAGGAAGGCACAAGCGAGGCATATCATATCATTTGACAAAACTCCATGGAGTATGTAATGATAATGGAACCTATGGATTGTATTTTGAAAACATTCAAGAAATGTGATCACATGGACTGACATTATTATGAATATATATGGTGATTTGATGGAAAGGTCTTTGTAAACATCCAAATAGATGCAAATGGTGAAAATGAAATGATTATAGAATGAGAAAAAAATAAATTTCAAATGAAAAAATGAAGCACTCTGAAACCCATATGAATTTTTCAAGCCTTACTTGTAATGAAGCATGTGTAGATGTATTCTCTTGATGTAGAGGATCAAATATGAATGTAGTATGCAAACATAAGTGGAAATTTCACCTCTTTAAAGGGACCCTTGGATAAAGATCTCAAAATAGAAAACTGGATATGTCTCCAAAGTATGAGGGAGCAAGATTTTTCCTAAAGGACTCTCTCATAGATATGTATGTAGAATATGGGTGCATCCAGCATAAATAAATATGTTCTCAAAGGGAAATGTCATCTAGTTAGATAATAGAACTAAAGATCAAAAGTTTTAAACTTATTAGTTGTTTGTGTCTTTTAGTTTATTAAGTATTTGATTATTTTTTGTAACTAATCCATTGGTTGAATACTCATCTTGTTTTGTATCAAAGATGTGACCAATCAGACGGGATCCCTTATGTTTATAAAAGGGGACCATAGATTGAATAAGGGGGATCATCAACACATTGTAACATATCAAAATAAAAAGTTAGTCAAACTATCATGTCTAGAGGGATACCAGAAAATGTATGATATATTTTGTCTATAAAGTGTACTCAATTTTTCATTAATTTAAATACAAAAATCATTGTCTATGATTCTATCATTTATTCCTCTTATCATGCCAATTGATATAACAAGTATTATGATATGGGACAATATGCACAATATGAGGAACATATCTTGATCACCTACACACTTCTCTCTTTGTGGGAATTTAATCATATTGCATGCATCACAAGGCCAATAGGTTATCTGATCAATATTGACTCAATGAAATCACAAGCACATGCTTACACATTGAGGAGACCATGGTAGAGAGGAGATATACTATCTATTAGAAGGTTATATTTGACATATTGGAGACTACAAAATTGTTTGGAGGCTATATAGAACTACGATGGGATGGGAAGACATCATATCTCAAATGGTGAGGATGTAGTAGCATCAATTCTTTACCAATTGCTAGGAATAAATCATTTTGTCATTCTACTATGATCAAGTGCAATGACATTTTGGTTATATTTAACAATTTCCACGTCTAGTACTGACTTATATGCAGTCAACTCATAGTGCGGTGAGACTTGGATATGAGTCTTGATGTGGAGTTATTTCCATAAGTAAACTAGATGATGAGGAGTGAGATACTTTTCTAGTCTCTAATGAGCATGATGTAGGTGTATCTTGAGGATACACTAGATGGTTGATCAATGATAATCCTAGCCACCCATTTCTTTTTGATCACCCTATTGGTGATCCTAAGCCATGGGTGGATCATAGGAATGACTCAAAGGAGGATGAGGATAGAGATGGTAAGGATTAGGATTGAGATCAAGATTAGGATTAGGAATGAGATAAGGATTAGCTGATCAAAAAATACTTGGGGAGGAAAGAAAAGGGGAGAAAAGAGATGGATAATGATACACCATTAGAGAAACCTACTTCCTGACCATGTGTATCATGATCATTACCCTCACTAGTTGATGCATGATCTATTACTAGAATGGAGAGACAGGAAGAGGTGATACAACTATGCCCCTAACTGTGATAAAGGCTAGAATGTCAAATACTTCTACCACTTCAATCCATCTCAATTGGCAAGAAAATGATCAAAGTGAAAAATTATATACACACACATTGGTTTATATGTTATTTGTTTATTTTTTATTTTTATATACATAATGAGATGCCTAATTCCATACTTGCTTACTTTATTTTAGTTGATACATGAGGATGGCTTGACTCTATGGGTCATGTCATAGTAGTAGAGATAGTTTCTTTTATAGACATCGAGAAACCAATTTGGGCTAGTCATAGGCCTTGGTATAGTGTAGGGAGACACAAGGACATCTTCAAGCCCATGACATGACTAAGAGAATTGTATGAGGATAGAATAGAAGATTTATCTTACATGAATTCCCCATAGGAGGATGTAGAGAAAGTACAAGGTAAGAGAGATTAGCTACAATGTGAGCATATGAGGGCCATGCTATAGGCAATGTAGTTCATAGGCCTTGTCTGGGACTATGGACATAGAGTAGCTCTAGGAGTTACATTTTGTGACATCACACCCACATACATTTGTCTCACAGTCACCAACACAAAGAATTGAGGGTTTAGTTAGGGGTCATTCATAGGGTGATGAGACATGTTATTATGCACCATATTTTGTTCCAATATCATATCTTGTATCAGAGGTTATTGCATCTATATGATCTATTATCTATGTATTTATGATATGCTTTACATAGATGACACATGTATTTAATAAAAAACAAGGTATTATATTGCTTTAATTCAATGTGACAATGATATAAGTAAAACATGGTGATGAACATGCATGTCTTGATTTAATAGAATATTGATAGATTAAACAAACTAATAAGATTTTTTAATAAATGCCACGATGATTAAATTGATACATGTGTGAAAAATGTGATAAAACCAAACAATGTATCATCAATGCTTAATTAAATATAACAAATGATCATGTAGCGTACGCATTTTAAGTTAAATGCCAATGTGAACTAGCTAACATTTATCTAACTAAATACAAACACAACCTAACTAACATGGTACATGAATTCAAGAGAACCTAACGCTTGTCATGACAAAATGAATTCAAGAGAACCTAACATTTATATGAAAGAAATAATATATACTAAGGGTAAGTGCACAAAGATGGGGGACCAAAAAGGGGTTATAAGATGCCACTTTTTTCCTGAAATCAGCAAACTCTGAACTTCAACAAGAAATTGAAGATAGTTAGACTCAAAATTTTAAGATGCGACAAGAACAAGAGTTGTAATACTCTAAATCTAGTTCCTAAACTAGTAATTTATTTTGAAAATGGTGCAGATTAAGGCCCTCAAAAAGGGGGAGCACAAAAAGTGGTCCTATTTTTTGTGAAAAAACATAACATAGCGTCTAGTGTGCTCCCCCTAAAATGTTAACTTTTTTTTAAAAAAAATTTAATCACTCCAGTGAGAAGTTAGATAACACCATGTAGTTTATCCCAGATTTTTTTGCTAATTTTTTTATGAATGTATAATTTTTTATGAATTTACAAAGTGCACACATCCTGAAAATGTGAAATTTCAGTGTGCTCCCCCTAGATATCATTTAAAACTAATCGAAAATCAAATTTTATTTTTTTTTAAGTGTGTATAATGGAGTCTAATTTCTAAAAACATAACTTGTTTCAAAATTTAATGAACGAGCCAAAATCTATGCCCAAAATACTACACGTTGGTGTTTTACAAAAAATGGACACACACAAAATAAATTAGAGATGAAAAACTTAACATAATCAAAATTCAAAATAAATTATATTCTTAGATAGCTAACAGAGAGATCTACAATATCACATCGTCTGATTTTTACGTTATTAAACCATGAGTAAACCTGACGAGGAGCACACAAAAAAATATGTCATTTTTTGTATGTCTGCTGGAAAACATGTCTCAGACCTATTTGAATCCTTCAAGCCTTTGGGTTGGATCTCCAAGGAAAATCCAAGCCTTAGGATTACTAGATTCCAATGTCTTGCAAAGCGCATGTGCCCTATAGGGCATGCACACTATTGAAATCTATGATTTTCATAGGGCGTGCGTGCTATAGGGTGTGCGCCCTATATCGTGTGCACCCTATTCAAGTCATAGATTTCAATAGTGAGAGAGAAACAGTAATAAGGTGGTGTGGGCTAAGAGAGGAAGAGAGAGAATGAGAAGTTGACAACGATTGGGGGAGAGAGAGAGAGAGAGTGTGTGTGTGTGTGTCTCTCTCTCTCTCTCTCTCCCTTATATATATATATATATATATATATATATATATATATATATATATATATATATATATATATATATATATATATATATATATATATATATATATATATATATATATATATATATATATATATATATATATATATATATATGTCCCTTATCTGTCTCTCTTTCTAGTTTTTCATAGGGCGCACGCGCTATGTAAGAATATGGATTACACTTTTGTGGTTTTGCATAGGGCACTCGCGCTATGTAAGACTAAAAAAAATAGTCTTATATGTTAAAGATCTCATGAACGAGGCCCACTTTTTCTGTATACTATCTAGTTTTTGCATTTTATCTGACAAATATTCACTTTTCATGGTCTTGAAGGTGACAAAGAAGCATATTCTATCAATTTGCACCATCTTTTTGTTCAAAAATCAACATCAAATTGTGAAAGTCAATCATTCTTCACCAAAATTTATCGATTGAGGTAAGTTTTTTAGTTTTTTACATGTGAAATGTGAATAAAGAGTCTTTTGGTTTATAATTGGTATGATATAGACTTGTTGAATACATAATTTGATATAATTATAATAAACTTATAGTATTTAATTTGTCATATTGTAAGAGATTTATATTATAATTTGACTTATTGTAATAGATTTATATTATATTTTTAAAATTGTAATCAATTCATATGTAGAAATCATCATCATGCCGAGGAAACGAGCAAAGACTTTAACACCAAAAGAGCATGAAATAGAGAAAGAGAAGAAAAGGGAAAGAATGTGACAACTTCGTGAACAAAAAAAATTGGATACCATAGAAGAAGATTTTTCTTTGGATCGAACCAATGGTTCCAAAAGACCTTCAACACTATCTCCAAATCAAACCAATGGTTCCAAAACATCATTTTGATCCCATACAAAAACAATCCATCATGAAATGTATCTATTCTTAAGGGTCTTCACTCTCCAAGTGACTGGTGCAAGACCGCCTCCCTTCAATCAGCAAACTACCACCTCTTTGTGGCTTCAAAACACATCATCTCCATATCCCTTCATAAACACATTATGATACAAGGATAAAAATACATATTCAAACCTCTCCCACCAATCATAGTAGCCACATTCATGGGAGAGTCACTTCATTGTGAAGTCTTCAAATCCAAAACGTTGACTGTACCCTCTATCCAAGCATATGAATGCACTGCTACACTGTCTGTTCCACGGGAAGATTCACTGTTGTAGAGAATTTGATTATTTTAATTGATTCAAAATTATTATATTGGTTCTTCTTCACACCATACTCCACCATGTCATTACCTCATTTGGCACATAGAGTCGCTCGAACGTTGCCGACCACTCCGAGCCAAAGTGTCCCTCAAGGTCCCTTCAGCATGAAATCGGTGATCTTTACGGGGTGATATCTCAAGGCTCATGCAAGGTGGCATCAAATGGTCAGATGTTACATGACCGTATTGCCTAGGCCTACAATAACCTATCTTGATTTTCAGAGATTCAAGTTTGTTTATATTTGGCAACACATTCTTGGTCGATGTCAAAACTTGCAGTGTTCCTTAGTTGAAATGGACAACATTGTGTATCTTTCAAACCATCGATCGTAGCATCAAACCATATGTTCCAAAACCTCCGAATGGCTAGGTAAATGTCATTGGAAACCTCATTTGGTGCACAGAGTCACTCAAACATTGTCGACCACTCTAGGCCGAAGTGTCCCTCAAGGTCCCTTCAGCATGAAATCAGTGATCTTTATGGAGAGATATCTCAAAGCTCATGTGAGGTGGTATCAAATGGTCAGGTGCTACAAGACCGCCTTGCTTAGGTGTACAATAACCCATCTTGGTTTTTAGAGATTTAAGTTCATTTATATTTGGCAACACATTCTCAGTCAATGTTAAAACTCAAAGTGTTCCTCAATTGAAATGGACAACATTGCGTATCTTTCAAACCATCGGTCGTAGCATCGAACCATCTATTCCAATAGCTCTAAATGGTCAGGTAAACGCTATTGGAAACCTCATTTGGCACAGAGAGTCACCCGAACACTGTCGACCACTCCAAGCTGATGTGTCCCTCAAGGTCCCTTCAGCATGAAATCGATAATCTTTATGGGGTCCTATCTCAAAGCTCATGTGGGGTGGAATTGAACTATCAGGTGTTACGAGACCATGTCACCTAGGCCTACAATAACCTATCTTAGTTTTTAGAGATTCAAGCTCGCTTATATTTGGAAACACATTCTCAGTCGATGTTAAAACTCAAAGTATTCTCAGTTGAAATGGACAACATTACGTATCTTTCAAACTGTCAGTCATAGGATCGAACCATCTATTTCAATAGCTCCGAATGACCAGGTAAACACTAGTGGAAACCTCATTTGGCACACATAGTCGCTCGAACGCTGCCGAACACTCCGGGCCGACGTGTCCCTCAAGGTCCCTTCAACATGAAATCGGCGATCTTTATGAGGTCATATGTCGGAGCTCATGCAAGGTGGTATCGAACCGTCAAGTGCTACAGGACCATGTTTCCTAGGCCTACAATAACCTATCTCGATTTTTAGAGATTCAAGCTCATTTATATTTGGAAACAGATTCTTGGTCGATGTCAAAACTCGCAGTGTTCCTCAGTTGAAATGGACAACATTGTGTATCTTTCAAACCGTCAGTCATAGCATTGAATCATCTATACCAACAGCTCTGAATGGCTAGGTAAACGCCAGTGGCAACCTCATTTGGCACACGGAGTCGCTCGAACATTGCTGACCACTCCAGGCCAAAGTGTCCCTCAAGGTCCCTTCAGCATGAAATTGGTGATCTTTACGGGGTTGTATCTCGGAGCTCGTGTGGGGTGGCATCGAACCGTTAGATGTTATGGGACCGTGTTGCTTGGGCCTACAATAACCTATCTTGGTTTTGAGAGATTCAAGCTTGTTTATATTTGGAAACACATTCTCGGTCAATGTCAAAACTCGAAGTGTTCCTCAATTGAAATGGACAATATTGTGTATCTTTCAAACTGTCGGTCATAGCATCGAACTATTTTTTCCAATAGCTCAGAATGTTCAGGTAAACACCAAGGAAACTTTGTTTGGCACATAGTGTCACTCGAATGCTGTCGATCACTCCGAGTCAACATGTCCCTCAAGGTCCCTTCAGGATAAAATTGATGATCTTTACAGGATCTCATCTCAGAGCTCGTGTGGGGTGGAATTGAACGGTTAGTTGCTACAGAACTATGTCGTGTAGGCCTACAATAACCTCTCTCAGTTTTTAGAGATTCAAGCTCATTTATATTTGGCAACACATTTTTGGTCAATGTCAAAACTCAAAGTTTTCCTCAATTGAAATGGACAACATTACATATATTTCAAACCATCAGTCGTAGCATCGAACCATCTATTCTAATAGCTCTGAATGGCCATGTAAATGATGGTGGAAACCTCATTTGGCACACAAAGTCACTCAAACGCTGCCAACCACTCTGGGTCGACATGTCCCTCAAGGTCCCTTCATCATGAAATTAAAATTCTTTACAGGGTCCTATCTCAGAGCTCGTGCAGGATGGAATCGAACCTCAAGGTTCTACGGGACCATGTCGCCTAGGCCTATAATAACCTATCTCATTTTTCAAACATTCAATCTCATTTATAGTTGGAAACACATTCTAGGTCGATGTCAAAACTCAAAGCGTTCCTTAATTGAAATGGACAACATTGCGTATCTTTCAAATCGTCGGTTGTAGCATCGAACCGTCTATTCCAACAGCTTTGAATGGTTGGATAAATGCAAGTGGCATCCTCATTTGGCACACAGAGCCGCTCAAACATTATCGACCACTCTGGGCTAATGTGTCCCTCAAGGTCCCTTCAGCATGAAATTGGTGATCTTTATAGGGTCCTATTTCGGAGCTCATGCGGGGTGGAATCGAATCATCACATGCTATGAGACCATGTCGCCTAGGTCTACAATAACCTGTCTCAATTTTCAGAGATTCAAGCTCTTTTATATTTGACAACACATTCTCAGTCGATCTCAAAACTTGAAGTGTTCCTTAGTTGAAATGGATAACATTGTGTATCTTTCAAACCGTCGGTCGTAGCATCAAACTGTCTGTTCCAATAGCTCCAAATGGCCAAGTAAACGCTACTGAAAACTTCATTTAGCACATAGAGTCAATTGAAAGTTGCTGACCACTCTAGGCAAGTGTCCCTCAAGGTCCCTTCAACATAAAATCGGCAATCTTTACGGGGTCGTATCTCAAAGCTTGTGCGGGGTGGAATCAAACTATCAGGTGCTACGGGACCGTGTTGCCTAGGGCTACAATAACCTGTCTTGATTTCAGAGATTCAAGCTCGTTTATATTTTGCAACACATTCTTGATCAATGTCAAAACTCAAAGTGTTCCTCAGTTGAAATGGACAACATTGCATATCTTTCAAACCGTCGGTCATAGCATCGAACCGTTTGTTCCAACAGCTCCAAATGGTCGGGTAAACGCTACTAAAAACCTCATTTAGCACATAGAGTCTCTCGAATGTTGTCGACCACTCAGGGTTGAAGTGTCCCTCAAGGTCCCTTCAGCATAAAATTGACGATCTTTACAGGGTCCTATCTTGGAGCTCGGGCAGGGTGGAATTGACCTGTCATGTGCTACAGGACTGTGTCGCCTAGGTCTACAATATCCTGTCTTAGTTTTCAGAGATTCAAGATCATTTATATTTGGCAACACATTCTCAGTCGATGTCAAAACTCGAAGTGTTCCTCAATTGAAATGGACAACATTGTGTATCTTTCAAACCATCAGTCGTAGCATCGAACTGTCTATTCCAACAACTCCAAATGGTCAGGTAAATGCTATTGACAACCTCATTTGGCACAGAGTTGCTCGAATGCTACCGACCATTCTGGGCCGAATTGTCCCTCAAGGTCCCTTCAGCATAAAATTGGTAATTTTTATGGGGTCGTATCTCAGAGCTCGTTGGGGGTGGAATCAAACCGTCAGGTGCTATGGGACCGTGTTGCCTAGGCCTACAATAACATGTCTCAATTTTTAAAGATTCAAGATCATTTATATTTGGCAACACATTCTCGGTTGATGTCAAAACTTGAAATGTTCCTCAATTGAAATGGACAACATTGCGTATCTTTCAAACTATCGGTCGTAGCATCTAACCATATGTTCCAATAGTTCTAAATGGTCATGTAAACACTACTAACAACCTCATTTGTCACCTAGAGTCGCTTGAACATTGTCGACCACTCCAGACCGAAGTGTCCCTCACAGTCCCTTTAGTATAAAATTAGCGATCTTTATGGGGTCATATCTCAAAGATCATGCATGGTGGAATCTAACCTTTAGGTGCTACAGGATTATGTTGCCTAGGCCTACAATAACCTATCTCAGTTTTCAAAGATCCAAGTTCATTTATATTTGGCAACACATTCTTGATCGATGTCAAAAATTGAAGTGTTCCTCAATTGAAATGGACAACATTGCGTATCTTTTAAATCGTCAGTCGTAGCATCGAACCATCTATTCCAATAGCTCCAAATGGTCAGGTAAATGCTACTAACAATCTCATTTGGAACATAGATTCGCTCGAACGCTGTCGACCACTCTAGGCCAAAGTGTCCCTCAAGGTCCCTTCAGCATAAAATTGGTTATCTTTATAGGTTACTATCTCGGAGCTCATGTGGGGTGGAATCAAATCAGTAGGTGCTATGGGACTATGTCACCTAGGCCTATAATAACCTCTCTCAATTTTAAGGGATTCAAGCTCGTTTATATTTGGCAACACATTCTCAATCGATGTCAAAACTCGAAGTGTTCCTAAGTCCCTTCAACATAAAATTGGTGATCTTTACGGGTTCCTATCTCAGAGCTCATACAGGGTGGAATCAGATGGTCAAGTGCTAAGGGATCATGTCACTTAGGCCTACAATAACCTATCTCAGTTTTCAAAGATTCAAGCTTGTTTATATTTGGCAACACATTCTCGATCGATGTCAAAACTAGAAGTGTTCCTCAATTGAAATGGATAGCATTGAGTATCTTTCAAATCGTCGGTCGTAGCATCGAACCGTCTATTCCAACAGCTTTGAATGGGTGGGTAAACGGTAGTGGAAATCTTGTTTGGCACATAGAGTCACTCGAACGCTACTGACCACTCTGGGCCGATGTGTCCCTTAAGGTCCCTTCATCATGAAATCAGTGATCTTTACAGGGTCCTATCTCAGATCTCATGTGGGGTGGAATCAAACTGGCAGGTGTTACAAGACCATGTCGCCTAGGTCCATAATAACCTATCTTAGTTTTTAGAGATTCAAGCTCGTTTATATTTGGCAACACATTCTCGGTCGATGTCAAAACTCAAAGTGTTCCTTAGTTGAAATGGACAACATTGCATATCTTTCAAACCGTCGGTTATAGCATCAATCCATATGTTCCAAAAGCTCTGAATGGATGATTAAACACTAATGATCACAACCTCATTTGGCACACAGAGTCACTCGAACGCTATCGACCACTCCAAGCTGAAGTGTCGCTCAAGGTCCCTTCAGAATAAAACTGGTGATCTTTACAAGGTTGTATCTTAGAGCTCGTGCGGGGTTGAATCAAACTGTCAAGTGCTACAGGACCGTGTTGCCTAGGCCTACAATAACCTATCTTGATTTTTAGAGATTCAAGCTTGTTTATATTTTGTAGCACATTCTTGGTCAATGGAAAAACTCAAAGTGTTCCTCAGTTGAAATGGACAACATTGTGTATCTTTCAAACCGTCAGTCGTAGCATCAAACCATCAGTCGTAGCATCAAACCATCTGTTCCAACAGCTCTGAATGGTCGAGTAAACACTACTAACAAACTCATTTGACACACAGAGTCTCTTGAATGTTGCTAACCACTCCGGGCCAAAATGTCCCTCAAGGTCCCTTTAGCATAAAATTGGTGATCTTTACAGGGTCCTATCTCGGAGCTCATGCAGGGTGGAATCGAACCGTCAGGTGCTACGGGACCGTGTCATCTAGGCCTACAATAACATATCTCAATTTTCAGAGATTCAAGCTCGTTTATATTTTGCAACACATTCTCGGTCGATGTCAAAACTCGAAGTGTTTCTCAGTTGAAATGGACAACATTGCGTATCTTTCAAACTATCGATCGTAGCATCGAACCGTTTGTTCCAACAGCTCCGAATGGTTGGGTAAACACTATTAACAACCTTGTTTGGCACACAAAATCACTCGAACATTGCCTACCACTCTAGGCCAAAGTGTCCCTCAAAGTCCCTTCAACATAAAATCGATGATCTTTACGAGGTCATATCTTGGAGCTCGTACGGGGTGGAATCAAACCGTCAAGTGCTACAAGACCGTGTTGCCTAGGCCTACAATAACTTGTCTCAATTTTTAGAGATTCAAGCTCGTTTATATTTGGCAACACATTCTCGGTCAATGTCAAAACTTGAAGTGTTCCTTAGTTGAAATGGACAACATTGTGTATCTTTCAAACCGTCAGTCATAGCATCGAACTGTTTGTTCCAACAACTCCAAATGGTCAGGTAAACGCTATTGACAACTTCATTTGGCACACAGGTTCACTCGCACGATGCCGACCACTCCGAGCTGAAGTGTCCCTCAAGGTCCCTTTAGCATAAAATCAGCGATCTATACGAGGTCATATCTCGGAGCTCGTACAGGGTGGAACCAAATAGTTAGGTGCTACAGGACCGTGTTTCCTAGGCCTACAATAACCTGTCTCATTTTTTAGGGATTCAAGCTCATTTATATTTGGCAACACATTCTTGGTCAATGTCAAAACTTGAAGTGTTCTTCAACTGAAATGGACAACATTGCATAACTTTCAAACTATCGATCATAGCATCAAACCATCTATTCTAATAGCTCTGAATGGCTGCATAAATGCTACTAACAACCTTTTTTGGCAGACGGAATCACTCAAACATTGCCGACCACTCTGGGCCGAAGTGTCCCTCAAGGTCACTTCAGTGTAAAATTGACAATCTTTACAAGATCCTATCTCAGAGTTTATGTGGGCTGGAATCAAACCGTGAGGTGCTACAGGACCGTGCCGCCTAGGCCTACAATAACCTAACTCAGTTTTTAGAGATTCAAGCTCGTTTATATTTGGCAACACATTCTTGGTCGATGTCAAAACTCGAAGTGTTCCTTGGTTGAAATGGACAACATTGCGTATCTTTCAAACCATCGGTCGTAGCATCGAACCATATGTTCCAATAGCTTCGAATGGCCAAGTAAATGCTGCTGACAACCTCATTTGGCACACAAAGTCGCTCGAACGCTTCCGACCACTCTAGGCTGAAGTGTCCCTCAAGGTCCCTTCAGCATAAAATTGGCGATCTTAACAGAGTTGTATCTTGGAGCTCGTGTAGGGTGGAATTGAACTGTCAAGTGCTATGGGACCATGTTGTCTAGGCCTACAATAACCTATCTTGGTTTTTAAAGATTCAAGATCATTTATATTTGGCAACACATTCTCGGTCGATGTCATAACTCGAAGTGTTCCTTAGTTGAAATGGACAACATTGTGTATCTTTCAAAGTGTTGGTCGTAGCATTGAACCATCTGTTCCAACAGCTCAGCATGGTCAGGTAAATGCTGCTAACAATCTTTTTTGGCACACAGAGTCGCTCAAACGCTATCGACCACTATGGGCCGAAGTGTCCCTCAAGGTCCCTTCAGCATAAAATCAGTGATCTTTACGGGGTCATATCTCAGAGCTTGTGTAGGGTGGAATCAAACTGTCAGGTGCTACAGGACCGTGTTGCCTAGGCCTACAATAACCTATCTTAGATTTTAGAGATTCAAGCTCATTTACATTTGGTAACACATTCTAGGTCGATGTTAAAACTTGAAGTGTTCCTCAGTTGAAATGAGCAACATTGCGTATCTTTCAAACCGTCGGTCATAGTATTGAACCATCTATTCCAACAACTCTGAATAGCTAAGTAAATGCTACTGACAACCTCATTTGGCACACAGAGTCGCACGAATGCTGCGGACCACTCCGGGCCAAAGTGTCCCTCAAGGTTTTTTTAGCATAAAATCAGCAATCTTTACGGGGTCTTATCTCAGAGCTCGTGCGGGGTGGAATCAAACTGCTAGGTGCTACGGAACCGTTTTTCCTAGGCCTACAATAACCTATCTCAATTTTCAAAGATTCAAGGTCATTTATATTTGGCAACACATTCTCAGTTGATGTCAAAACTCGCAATGTTCCTCAATTGAAATGAGCAACATTGTGTATCTTTCAAGTCGTCAATCGTACTATCGATCCACCTATTCCAAAAACTCTGAATAGCTGGGTAAATGCTACTGACAACCTCATTTAGCATAGAGAGTCGCTCGAACACTGTCGACCACTCCGGGCCGAAATGTCTCTCAAGGTGCGAGCAAGAGGATGAGTGCAAAAATGTATTATATCCTTATTTTGTAGTTTGTTCATGCAGGGATGTAAGTTGATGTTGTTTGAAGATCACTAAATGAAGATGGGCTACTGGACCGTGTGGTTTGTATGGAAGAACTGGTGCAAGGCACCCTAATGAAAGCAGGAGGGTCACTTGGGTGACTAATTAGTTTGAAGAAGATACAAAACCTATAAGGAGTTCCAACTGATTTGGATCGGTTGAGGAGGTTGATAGGACTTTATTTAAGTGCTTGGAGGTCTTCTATTTTAGATGGTATGGACTAGAGGCAAGAGTTGTACGGACTGTGTCTTTTTTAGCAATAAATTTTAGATTTCTTGCAATTTCTCATAGTTTTTGGATGTATCATTGAAATCCATACTTGTGCATGGTTGAGATACATTATAAACACCTCTTTTGAATCAATTTTATAGTCATTTCATTGATTTGGTGCATTTCCTTTTGATTGCTCTAAAATAGTGCTAGGAATTGTCTTTGTTTTAAGATGTAAATGGAATGATCCATCCCCATTTTTTAATTACTGTCACTTGAGGATGGATCCAATCATTTTATTATAGAATTATAACAATTTAAATGCAGGAATGAGAATGAGTTTGTAGGTGGGCATTGATTGGAGGAGTTGTTGGGGTTGAGGAGTGACCAAGGGTCATTGAAATGAAGCCATAGGTATAGCAGTGGAGAATCAAGCCCTTGGAGGTGGTAATTTTATGATTGAATCCATCTGAGGATGGTATAAGAATGGTGGAACAACTTTCATTTGGTTGGTATGGTGTTCGGAGGTCATACATTGAGAGAGCCCTAGTTTATAGGGGTTTTTAAGACCAATTTGGGGCTTTCATATCCAGAAGTGTCATAGAGTCAAATTGGTGGAATATTCTTCTAATTAGATCCATTTCATAAGAAATTTACAAAGCATAAGACATCCACATAAACATAAATTAGTATACATCAATACACCAAACACATGAATTGCGTACCTAAAATATATTAAAAAAATATTTGTAGGGCATGAAGCCAAATATATATGTCCAATACTGTCATACATCAAATATATCCAATACAATTAAACTAGCTTCCCTAAAGCCAAATGGATGTACAACATATCACTTATACAATATACAAAAAATATGTCCACTAATGCCGTATAGGCATACAATCGATATCCCTAATCTAGTCCTTTCCCGCCAGGGGAAGAAAAGAAATCCCAAGTTGTCTTCGATCGTCGCATCGATGGAGATGCAGTGGATGATGTAGTCTTCCGAGTGCACTCACTAGTCCTCCTATCTAGACTCTTCTATAGCTCGAGTTGATAAAAAAAAATTAAGCATCAATAACTAATATACATCAAAATTAAATTATACAATGACATAAAATAGAATATTCGCTTACTGCTAGCAAATAGTCACGATGTACATCCACCGAAGGCGCATGCTGGTGATCTAGAGTAATAAGTCCCTACAACAATGATCAAAATAATAATTAAAATACAAACATAAATATCATTATAAAATTCAATACAAATTATTAAAATAATAATTAAAATTAAGTGATCTCTTTCATACCTCAGTCAGTGCTTCAAAACTAGCTACTGCTGCAGCTACTCTACGATCCAAAGTATCACGAACAGAAGGAGTCTCTGATGTCAATAATTGAAAATGAAACAACAAAAGTATTATGTAGTTATCAAGATTACATATATTTTTTACAACCTACTAATGAATAAATGATACCTCCATGAAGGTTCCATCACGTCCTTCGATGTGCGGTGTCAATGTCGAAGCTCCAACATTCAACTAGTGCACATGTACATGGCAATTTATAAGACAACCATTCATATAAGAACGTACTACTAACATGTTAATTATAATGCATTATTACATATATATACCTATGGACTCAATGATGACATCACAAAGCCATCTAAAAGAATGTGATCACCGCAATGACCACTTTGCCTCTAGATTTTGATCATAATTTGTCTAGTAATTTAGTTATTCATTCATTTATTAATTAAATTTAATCAAGTAAATCAAATTAACATGCAAATAAAGATACCTCAAGGAAAGTGGCACGATGCCCTTCGTTGTCTGTTGTGAATGTCGATGGTCCACCAGTGAACTAATGCACATGCACAATAAGCTATGATACAATCATTCATATAATTAAATAATAATCAAATATATTAATTAAAATGTTTTATTCGATACATACCTGTGGACTTGACGATGATGTGTAGAAGGGGGTAGGAGGATCATTGCCACTGCCACCACCATCGACACTCTTGCCCTGAATTTTGATCGTAATCAATAGATACTAAATTAATTAGTTATTCTTTTATAAATGAAATATGATCAAAGAAATTTAATGAACTTGGAAATATTTACTTGTGTGTCAATGCCAAATGTCATATTTTGAAAATTATCAGTTATCATTCCACGATCATCTTCCTCTCTCTCTCGGTAGTACCAAATGTGCACAAAGATCCACATGACTGACAAATATGCCCCCTCAAAGATTGACCATGGTCACCCTCAACTAAAGGAGTGACACATTGAATGAGAGTCTATGTCAAAGCACTAATCGTGCCTAGTGTGTCCACCTCTACATGTTCCTTCACAACGAAAGGAATATTAACATGATCCACCTGTGGTTTTCCAATAGGAACCCTAGGTGCATTAGGGTCATGATGTGCCCCCACTCTATCAAATGATGACCCCCCTCCTCTACCCTGAGAATCTAGAAAGTCAAAATAATTTGGCACCTCCTTGAATACAAACTCGCAATAGAGTTTCCTCAAGAAATATATAGGAACCTCATGATTGTTACAAGGAGGGGAATCAAAGACCATCCACCATCTCTCCCAAAAGTTGTTTTTAATGTCTTCATTCAAGCACCAATGAATTGGGAACCTCCTTATCGTAGTTCTAAGAGTATCAGTGTCCCCTGATTTTTTAAAGAGTTTGCAAATGTCATCTTTTGTGATTTTTTTCTTTTTTATGTCCTCATATGATAATTTATTTACATAATATTATTTTTGTTCTTCTCTTTTATCATACCATAAATTAAGTTGCCCACTAACTAAGCCTACGTGGGTCAAGATTGATTCCAATGATTTTGCAAGTCTTTCCCTTCCGCGATTTGTAGCAATAGAATCTTTTAGCCTCCTAATTAAATATTCTAATTCTTTTTTCCCTCTTTCAATTTGGTTGATCAAATTTTCTTGTGTTCCAGGAGGAGGTTTCTCAATTGGTGGAGGCGATTGAGGTTCATTTTCTTGGTTATTTTCTTCATTCATTTCTTCATGAGGAGATGGAGATTTTGGTTGAGGGTTTTGTTCAGGGAGATCATTTCTTCCTGGCAATTAAAAAAACTAGATTTTAAAATCTTAATTACACATAAAATCTAAGAAAATAAATTTTAACAAAACAAATTGCTTCAAAACTAAAATTTCAATACAAATAAGAGGCATGGGCTGTAAAAACACTTACCTCTTCTTCCGAATCGATCTTGACGACGTCGTGGAGCCATTCTTTATGAAAATTGATGGATGAATGAAATGAAATGGATTGAACAAGCAAAGGGATTTTGCATACGCACTTGGGAAGCCCTCTTTCACTGCAAACACGGGTTTGTGGAAAGAAAAATGGGCTTTCCCAAATGCAGCAAACACTTTATAGTGTTTTACAAAGCGTGTGCGCCCTATAGGGCACACATGTTATGGTTTGAATTGCCCAAGCCTAAGGCTTGGGCAACCCAAGCTATAGCGCATGCGCCCTATAGGGTCACACGCTTTAGTGTGTACGCATTATGGTCGATGGGGGACCAAAAGGAAAAGTGGCACCTTTTTGGTCCCCCATCTTTGTGCATATACCCCTAAATAGAAAGAAATTATAACTATCTACCAAAACACCCTTTAAAGATGAAAATTCTAACATATCATTAAGTAAAAAGAGGAGGTGGTTAAGCATAATATCTACACAAATGCATATAATTAATGGTTACCTTGTGAGGTGTACCATCCATTGTCGCTAATTTGTAGGCACCTAATACAAAGTCTTTAGTAATGATGTAATGATGTATTTCCCTAACTACTTAAGGATAAAATTCATTTTTTACCTAGAGGAGCTTTTACATTGCTTTGATTCTATAAAGCACCAACTCACTAACCATAAAAGAACATTGAATAACTCTTTCATTATTGCTTCATTATATGGTATTTTTATAAGTTTTAATATGTTCATAAAAAAATTCAAGTTGAAGAAAATGATTTCTCTAAAAGGATTGTTGTTAAAGATGCCCTTGAAAGAAATTCATAATGAGTAAATTTCCAACACTAAAGACATAATTGCATCAACACTATAAATGAGGTTATAAATTAGAGTGCTTGTATGATGGAGGGGCATTGCAACCTATTATTTTTTACTTCATTTTTTGTTTTGTTTTCTTGTCATTTTTTTTGGGTTTGTTGTCAAAATTTTGGTTTTAGCTATAAAATTCCTTGCTCTCTCATCTTTTGACACGTGGCTATCAAGAGTTCCACCTTAGTTTGATTGGACAAATAGATTCTTGTATCTTGTCTCTAAGATCCTCTATTTGGCAAGTTTGGTCAAGGAAGTTAGAGCACGGGAAAAATAGTTCCCGTCATTAATGGTTGAAAGAAAGGTGAACTGAGATAGATGATGGGAGGTTGTTAGTTAGTTTGACATTAAGGTAGAGGAGAAGCTTATGAGAAAGCAAAATCAACAAGAAAAGGGTAGAGGAAGAGGGTACGGAGGAAGAAGACAATATGATAATAGAGAACAATATACCATCAAGAAGATGGGACCTATAATTCTAGTGCAGTAGTCAATTAGGGAAGAGAAAACTATCAAAATAAAGGAGGAAGACCATTTGGAAGTAGTTATCAACGAAGAGGAAGAGGTTTCATTGGTAAATGTTTTAAGTGCAACCACTATCTTATTCATAAAAGTTGAGAGTGTCTTAAGTTTTAAGAAGGATGTACAAGATCTTAAAGAAGCAATCAAATAGTGCAAGCAAATCAAGAAAGTTTGGGATCACCTTTCCATCATAGTAAGGACCCTGAGTTAAGGGAGTCTTTGTTGCTCAAAATAATGTTATTGAAGCCACCAAAGAAAAGTAAAGATTCGGTACAAAAGAGAACTTTATTCAAAACAAAGTGTTAGAGGAAGTAAGTGTTGCAAACAATTATAGACAACGGTAATACTCATAAATATTGCAAACGTTATTTGTAAGAAAATAGTGCAAGCAAATCAAGAATGTTTGGGTTCACCTTTCCATTATAGTGAGGACCCTCAGTCAGAGGAGTCTTTGCTGCTCAAAAGAATGTTGTTGAAACTACCAAAGAAAAGTCCAGAATCCATATAAAAGAGAACTTTATTCAAAACAAAGTGTTAGGAACGTTGTTTTAGGAGAAGTGTTACACTATTATAGACAGGTACTACTCGTAAAAGTTGCAAACGGTATTTGTAAGAATATTAATCGAAAGATTAAATGCAGAAAAAGGGTTGTTTTAATCTTTGAGATAGGTAGCTGAAACCTAGGAAGAGAGGCGGGGACAAAACTAAGTGTGATAGCCGTAAATGCACGATTTTCAATTTTGCAAGACATAGTTAATGGCATTTGAATTAGGGGCGGGCTATCCTCCTTACAGAATGCACCGTAAAACCAAAATATTGAATTTTTTTTTCAGATCTGCAAAAACACAGCGATGTTTTCACAAATTTTTTATTATTTTCTACCATAAACCTTTCCGATCATGAAGAATTTATCTTGAAAATTTCGTAAAATTCTGCTGTGCTTTCCAAATTTCCAAAAAAAGCCAACAGTACATTATGTCGGGAGGATAGCTGAATTCTTTGAATTATTAATTAAAATTTAAAACTAGCCAAATTAATAATTATTTTGATAAAAAATGAATCTTGTTTGATGAGACGAGCAATCGTGGAATACATCCTTAAGAGAGGATAATGGATAAGGTTTGCTGCTGTGTCGCCATTTGCTAGTAATGCACATATTCTATTTTTTGGATTTTGCTTTTAAGGGACTTCAACTGCACAGACTTGAGCTTTGGTGAACTGAAAATCAACTGGAGATATGTTATTTCTTCAGCAATAGGAAGAGAATGGGGTTGAGATTTCAGGGCATTTGACGTTCAATTCTACAACTGTTTGAAAACCAGTCTTTCAAGGCCTGATTGTATCTTAAGTGGGTTTGGGTGTTTTTCAATGTCTGGTTATGGAATGGTAAATGCTATTAATTAGATGTAATCTGGAGAACTCTTGAATGAGACCCTGTCTTAGTATGTGTGGGTTTTACTGTTAGCTGCGGAGGATTTAGAAGTTTTTACTTTGTGGGACTGGCCGTGATTCATCATCTCCATACAGCAGAAGCACGTATAAGACTGGAAAGAGGGAGATGAGCAGCCATTAAATTGTGGCATCTTCAGAGTTAGAGCACTCCGTAAATACCAAGGGTTAATGATAATCACGCCATGGAGCTAGTAAGAGTCACAACAACAAGAACAACAAAATTCAACATACTTCCAATTTCATTGATGAAATTGATGCTCTAATCAATTCTGCAGGATCCATCACCTCGCCCAGTAGGCTAGTAGCCCTGTGGTGTACAGAACCTCAGTGGCTATTGGTAACAAGAATCGCAGCTATAGTTTAGGAAAGTTAGAAAATCCATTTCCCTGTAGCAGGCAGTAATCCTGCATAAGTTTATAGTGCTTCGGAGCAGTAACAATCAATCTCTCAGCTATGGCATCATATGTGCAAAACAGAGTAAAACTGCAGGCCTACTAGTACTGACCGGTGACAAATACAGAGACAAGGAGCACCTTCAGGCCACGTTTGTTTGCTAGAGGAATTTTGGGATAGGAATGAAGGGGACATTTAAAAATGTTGGGCTCTGGAAGCCTGTTCTTTGGAATATGACTCAGGAGCCCAGGGATATCATGGAGAATGCCTATTGCATGATTAAGAAGAGTGAAAAGACAAACGGGTGGGCACCAGATCCAGACAACATGGGTATCTGTCTCTTGACATTTGGCATGTGTTGCCACTGATGAAAACTCAGAGTCAGGAATGGATTTTTACTTTGAAGCGACTAGGAAACATAAGCAATTGAAAGATAATGAATGTTTCGAGAGTTGTTTTCATAAGCAGTGGTTTGCAAGAACTCAAGAATCCATTTTTTATGAGAATGAATGAGAGTTGTTTTTATGAGCAGTGGTTCACAAGAACCTAAGAATTCATTTCTTATAAGAATGAATGAAACACTTAGCACTTGTTGCATCTAGATGATGCTCACAGAGGTGAAGCATTGGGCCTTTGTGGGAGGTCACCCATCCCAATATCTACTCCAATTAAGCGCGCTTAACTTTGGAGTTTCTAACTTAGCTTGCTATCTCATTTGCCAAACCTTCAGCAAGTGTCCTGCCTTATGAACCTTTAGCTCATCAATTGATAAGTAAGATTGAGACAGCTCACTCCTTAGATTTATTTTTTTTTACTTCAATGAGATGTTGATAGAATGGATGCCCAAGATTCTGTTGAATGTCTTAAACCTCGCTCTGCCTGTGGGTAGCTGTAAGTCTGCTGAAAATGCAAGCATTTTTGTGAAATATAGATCTCCCAAGATGGTTCTTAAAGAAATTGTGTTCTCTTTAATATCATTTAATATCATTGTTATGTGGAGGATAATACAGAGGAATAGGAGTTGAAGATGAAAGGGCTTAGACAACTAGTGCAATGTGATCAATTCACAAAATAGTTTGCATGACAAGAAGAAGTCTTGCATCAGTCAAAAGAGATTTGTTTTACCATGGTTGGAAGTGGATGAGAGGGTTTACAAAGGCAAACCTACCATTGAATCCACATTTAGATTATCAAGTACAGTCTAAAGCACACCACTTAGATTGCCAGGTAAACATTGCCCGTTCCTACATATAGAACCCTTTGGATCATCAGGTAAAGATAACCTAGTCCGATGTATAGTAGTCAGTGCACTGATTGTATGTAGTAGATCTGATCTGAGTAAAGAATTGGTATGTCATTATAGTCAATGCACCAGTTATATGCATCTAGTGGATGATCTTCAACTAGTAATCTAACTGGTTCTACACTTGTGACGAGGAAAACTTTTGCTGAATAATCTAACTTGCTGTATGCACCAGACCTCACCTAGTAATCTAAATGTGGGTTCAATGGCAGGTTTGCCTTTTATTGAATTTCTTATCCCTCCTATTATTCACTACTGCTGTGGAAAATTCAGGCATGGCAAAACAATTTGCTACTGCATTTCTTCTTGAGTGATACCAGACCTGTTCCTTGTCATCCAAAACATTCCATGTGTTCAGTTGTTTAACCCCTTTGGCTGACAGTAAACAGTAAAGTGTAGGACATATAGTTTTTAGTCAAATTTATTGACTCACATTTCATGAGTAGTGGTTCACAAGAATTCATCTCTCATGAGAATGAATGGAACACTTAACGCTCATTGCATTTAGACGATGCTCAGAAAGGAGACACATTAAGTTCTTGTGAACTACTACTCGTGATACTCAGATTAATAAATTTGACTCAAAAATTACACGGTTAAATTCTGATAGCAATATCACAATGCACTATTGTATTAAAAATCCAATTTGATATAAACAACTGGTGCATTTGATACCTTGACTACAATGCACCAATTGTGTAAGCCCTTCCCTACAGAGGTTCTAGATGTAGCTGTTGAAATTGCAAAGGAAGTGGAGCAAAAATACTAGAAAGTTATTAGAGTTTTCAATATAGAATCCAAAAGCAAATATAAACATTTAGAAATTGCAAAGGAAGTAGAGCAAAAATATTTTTAAAAAAGTTAGTTTTGGAGTTTTCAATACAGAATTCAGAAGCAAATATAAACCTTTAGAAATTTGTGACATCAAAAGACAATCTAGAAACTCTATGCCCAAAAGAATGTAAACAACAAAATCTCATTTATTGTTTAAATCATGTTGATAAGGATGAAAAGAGTTTGTGTTGGAAATTCTGAAGTAGTGAACAGCAAAACTGAAGTATAAGTGCTAAATAGTGGACTTTAGATATGAATAGATGCAACAGTAAATTTTTATATGTAAACAACAAAATCTCATTCATTGTTTAAATCATGTTGAAAAGGATGAAAAGAGTTTGTGTTGGGAATTCCAAAGTAGTGAACAGCAAAACTGAAATATAAGTGCTAAATAGTGAATTTAAAATATGAATAGATGCAACATTATCATTATTTGTGAGACGTTTTAAATCATATTTTTTTAGACTATATAGGGGAAATGTTGAACACAAATGCCGGTTATTTTTAAAGAAGGCAAGTATTTTATTTTTAATAAATGTTTACTACAAATGTGAGAAGTTTTGTATGGCCTCTCTTCCCTATCTAATGCAAATTTACATTCTTTATTTGATTATTCAGAAGAAAATGTACTCAAATATTTTGAAGGATAAAAAATTGTTGTTTGGAAAGTTTTTGAGGTTTCTTTTCCATGTAGGTAGTGAACAATAATGATCATAAATTAATATTCATTTGTTTTTCATTTTTATGTTGGAAGGAGAGAAATATAAATATTACAAGAATAATAATTTTTGCCTACAACATTCCAATTTGGGCTTTCCTTTTGTGACTTTTGCTCTCATGACCTTTTTTATATAAAAAATTGGGCAAGAATATCCACCCTCAAGTTACAAGGGACAATTAGGATCTCTCCATTATCCATTCCTTTATCCTTTGCATGAATTATCCCGTAACAATAAGAATGATGATCAATTTCCTTTTAAAAGTTGGTCTAAAGTGTTGCTCTCACCAAGCTATCTTACTATACGGGTCCACAAATCCAATATCCCTCTAGATGTGAAATTTTTGGGATGTGTATCAAAAGGAATCACCGTAAAGTTAGCTAACTCTATTGTTGAAAGAATTATCTTAAAAATGGACAATTCCCTTGTTGATAAGTTCTTATCACTTAGACCCAATATTGACCTAGTAAGAAAATGAATTTCTAGTGTATAGAAAGTCAAAGGTAATGTTCAAGTTTGTGTCATGTTTGAGGCAATGGTTCTCCTCATTTTTTCATACAAAGAACTTATAAATGTCCTCATATAGGTTCCTTAGTTGCTCCCACTTGGGTTTGCCTCCCTACAATTTCTCTTGAGTTCTAGGATGAGGAGGTGCTAATAAACATTGGTAACTCCTTTCAGCATTTTTATCTGTTGACATTGTGATTAGAAAAACAAGAGCATATTGGTTTATGCTAGATTTTGCATAAATGTAGAAGTTGATAAGACCCTCCCTAAATCCATTATATTGCAATAAAAAATGGGAGATGAGTGCAACACATTTACTATGAAAATTTGAAGCTTCATCACCAAATCTACCAAAAATTAGGGAAACTCTTTGATAACTACCCTAATGTTCAAAGCCTAAAGCCCCAGATTTGGAGTAATCAAGACATCATCTAATTAATTCGATTATTAGGTCCTTATTACTTTTTTCACTTAAGTTAAACTTGGGAGGCTAATAATAGCTTATATTGTCTCATTCATTATAATGAAGACAATTGGTATTAGTTAATTTAATCTTTCTTTAGAGTTTACATCTAGGGTTTCATTCATCATTTTTAAAAGGCTTCATTCTTTAAATGTAAAACGATCTTTTGTGCATCAATATAGAATTCTTAGGTTGTTGAGCAAAATTTTTTGTTTGATCTCCATTTGTAATAAGTTTTGTGCTTGCAAATGATTCATGGGCTTGTGGGGTTGAACAAATAACTCCAACATGGTATGAAAGTTCCACATTTGCTAAGTTTTTGTTCAAATTTTCAAGGGATCCATCCTTGAGAGAATTTTAAGTGCACTTTGTGCTCAAACGAAGGTTATCATTGCCTTGGAAGCATGCCAAAACCTATAGAAAGGATGTTGTTTTGTCAAAATCTAAGCAATTGATTTTTGGGGTCTTTTTCCTTAGAGAATGCATTTTTAGTCAAGATCTAGGAGTTAGTAAAAAATATAGGCACTTCAGAGGGAAACATACCTCACCGTTGTAGTCGCAGCAATCAAAAACCCTAAAATCACCTGTTAGATTGTAAAAGTCGACTAAAAATTTTGATCTTTTTAGCGGGTTGAGTTTTTCTTGCATGGATTTCTATATGCATCCATACAATGTGTGGAGTGCATATTCAATGTTGATGTCAACATCCCATAATCGATGATGTCCAATTTCGTGCATTATTAGCCACATCATTTGTCATGTTAGTTACCCAACCACATATTTACCACACCAATGTACCACATTAGAAAATCTACCCAATAAGTCTACAATATCAACATGATATCATGTTGACATCATCTATGCGACCTACCCAATCATCACCTTCAAACCCTCTATAAACAATTTGATCTACCTTTGATTTTTTTGCCATAACTTTTGTATATGGAGTGGAAATATTGCAAACTAGATATAGTCAAAAAGTTGGTTCCAAGACCAATCCAATGGTGTTGGTATTTTGTCCAGATTTCACTCCAATATTTTTTTTACAGGCCTTTGTAGTCATGTCTTCAATTATGTGCCTTCAAAGCCATATCTTTCACATTCAGGCTTCCTTTTTTGCTAATAAGAGATATTGTTGGAAAGCTAATTTTGTGGTCTACCTAAATCTGTCATCCATTTTTCCATAGTTTACAATAAGTATTCAAATATCTTATATTTAGTCATTCCTTGATTTTATCATTTCTCAACTTAAAAAGTTGCAATAGAGTTGGTTTTCCTTAAAAATAAATAGAAAAATAAAAGTTTTTAATTCATGTAGTAAAAATGAATATTATGTTAGGAAATTTGATAGTTTCTAGATACATATAGATGTTTTTGGGACATAAAATTATCCCATATATGCCAAAAAAAAGTTGATGTTGTAGAATGATGATTATAACATTGATAAATAGAACTAAAAGTATGTTGAGTAGCATTAAGATTGAATGATCATTTTACATTGAGATAGTGAGTATTACTTATTACAGTAATTAATAAGACATAATATAAAACATGGATCATTAAAAAGGAATCTATTTCACATAGAATGTTTGGATGTATGTTTGTGCCCCTAAAGAAGTGATCTATCTAAGTTGGGTTTTAGAGATGAAAAGTGTATTTTAGTTGGTTATGGTGAAAATGTTAAAGACTATAAACTTTGGAATCTTTAAATATTGAACATAGTTTATTTTAAGAATGTGATTTTTAGGGAACTGGGATGGTTATTTAATATATAAATTATTAAAAACAAAATAAAATAAAAATAAAAAGTGCAATTCAACATTAAAAGGTGAGGAGAAAGAAAGTGTGATTGAAGAACATGTCGAAAAATAGGTTGGAGAGGGAAATGAATATTTAGAGGATAGTTAAAAAAAGAATAATAAAAGTCTCTTACTACACCCTTGAGGAGGTTCACTAGGTAACATAAACTAGTTAAATAGTATAACCCGCTAGATTTTTGTGTATTTTCTTTATCCCGTACTAAGGGTGAATTCAAATCTGTGAAGAAAGCTCCCTTTGAAAAGAGAGAATCTTGGGAGGAAACATAAACCTTGAGTAAATAAGAGACTTAGGATCTAGTTGAACAAATTGCAATAAGAAATTCCAAAAGACAAATGTGAGTATTTCAAAATAAATTGACAATGGATGGTAAGTTGGAAATGTACAAGGTAAGATCAGTGGCAAGAGATTATCGTCAAGTTGAAGAAATAGATATTGGTGAAATTTTATCTTCTCACTAAATTGAATTCCATTAAATTTCTTCAAGATTTCTATTTAAATTACTCGTGATTAAAATTTAAAATAAATAGATATTAAAACTACCCTTTTTACATGAGAACATTAAAGAAAAAATTTAAGTAAAACAACATAACATATTTTATAGTGAAGGGAAATTGTTGTGGCCTCAATAACGTACCCCAATGTTTTTCAAAATGAAGACTCTCATACAAAAATTTCATTTTTTTTTAACATTTATCAATTTAAATTTAAAGCCATTAGATATAGTCAATTGCTTTTCCCAATCATTTCTCATTTATTAAATCATTATAGTAATCACATTTGTGTATATATTTGATTGTCTTCTTAAAGATATCCTGAGTTATTGTCCTTAAATATTACATTTTAATTAAAATGGCTTGCATACATGTATAAATCCAATCACCATGATGAAGAGGTTCATTTATTTTTTAATATAGACTTTATTAGAGTTGCAATAATGAACCATTAGTATACCTACTACTTGATTTTTATATAACAAAGTCTAGATCATGAAAGTTCCCTGCCATAAAATAATTGAAATGGAAGTTAACTCTCCAAAGACTTTTTACTTTATTTTACGTTGATTGGCTTGGGCGATTATGTAACTTAATTATGGCTCCTTTTATCATTGGTGAAACGACCTCACAACTTTGTACCACCGATTGTGTAGTGTGTTCCCCTCGCGGTTATCATCATCATTCCTCTTCACTACTATACATTGCTCGCCACTCTTAGTGGATGGGTTTCAATGAGCCCTTTGCACATTTAAACCATACAAATTTTAATAAGACATTAGAAATGGAAGATCTTAGACATATTGGGTATCATGCTCCATTTTTAGTTGCTTATCATCAACCTCTTTGAATAAGGACAATAAGAGATTTAGTATTTTGAAGCGACCAAATTTGTCAAATCCTATGCACTTGATTTCCCAAAGACTCATAAAAGTAAGATAGAACGCATCATTTGTTATGATATGGTGAGAAGATTAGGAAGAGAATCCATGATAATAAAAATGCTTCATTTTCAAAGGAAATGGATTTGGTCTAGGGAAATGGTAGAAGCACTCATGTTGGCTTGTTTAGTGATAGGGAGATAATAACCATGAATTGGGTTGAACAATATTATGAGTTGAAGGTCAATGAGTAGTTAGAGTTAGTTTTATGAGTGACTACTTATCATGATTGTTTTAATTAGAATGGATTATGTTTTACATATGTGATGTAATTTTTTGACGAGATTGGACTTTGAGGATTGTTTTTTCATAATGGGTTGTGGAAGGATAGAGTGGTGCGTCAATGTGTTGATTAGTGTGTATAATCTTGACTTCGGTCTTTTATCTTTTATGCTTGGGAATGACAAAGGATGACATAGTTGTGGCAAAGATGGTGTTCAATTAGAAGATGTTGCATATGTTTTTGTGAAGCTTAAAAGAATAAAGGAGTTGGTACAACATGCTTATACTCTTGGTGAGTAGTTCATAGATTTTTTAGCTCATTTTAATTTAACAATTAGAAGGTATATAATAAGTGGAAGAATGTTGCAATTAAGTGTACGATACATCTTACAATTTTAATTTGTGTATTTTATGCATTCTCATGGAAAAGGGCATCCCAATTATGACTTAGTCATTACGCCATGCGCATTGTTTGATATGATGTGGATGCAATTATGTGAAAGAGCATTGTGCCATATAATGTGTAAGAATGTCTATGGCATTATAAGTGTATGTTAAATTTGATGATGCACATATGATCATGATTACAAGGAGTTATAAAATTTTGATCCAATTATTAAACATGGTATAATGTGTCACAGATCATCTTTTTTGAGATAATGAGTCCAAAATGGTGTGTGCGCATGAAAATTATTACCATGTATTTTAGGACCTAATTTGGATCCTTGGTGATACCTTTTGATGGGTTTCTACACCTCCTTGAGTAGATGAATTGCAGGCTTAAGATGGAGGCAGTGAGGAGGTTTTATTGAAAGGTTAAGTGCCAATATGTTTCCCCTAGAGGAACAAGATATAATCCATATATTAAGGCTTGGAGCTTGCAAATTTATTGTAACCATTTTTGTTGCTCAAGAGTAACATTTGTTTGGTGTTTTTGAGGGTGGAGTTATTTACTCAAAAGTGAACCATATGTATATCAACGTCTATTCTATTTCATCAATGTGAGTGATCCTACAATAGTTTATCTCACTTCTTAACAAAAATGGGATATTGAAATAAGCATTTTTAGCTAAATGTTTACCTTATATCTCGCACGTATTAACTATCGTTGAGAATTTGAAGATGATGCAAACTACTAATTTATCATATTTGTATGTAAATTAAAATTATATTAAAAATTAAAAATAATTATTATTTGTGATTTTTTTAATATAAGTTTCAATTACTTGTTTCTATAGTTAAGAATAATTTTAAACATTGACATTTATTCCATAGTGGATAACTTTTTTGTAAAAAGTGTAAAACTATAAATTCTTAAACATGGTTTCTAATACTAGTATCTAGTGCACAAATATTTTCTATAATTCTTTGTTGTATTTTTTATTAATTTTTTAAGACTACTTCTAAATTAGACATAGATTTATTAAATAATGAATTTTATATATGTGTGTGTGTGTGTGTGTGTGTGTGTGTGTGTGTGTGTGTCTAGGTCTACGTCTATGTCTATATCTATATATATATATATCCAAACTATAGATTGTTTTGCTTGAAACATCTAAATATTTTCATTTTCAATCTACATTATTAGTTTTCAATGTCTATGGAACAAAGACTTTGAAGATCTACAAAATGAAAAAAAATGTTCACTAAAACAGAAAATAATTTTAATAATCAAATTAAATATATTCAAAATTATACTTTTTGGAAAGCTTACTTTAAAGATTGCATCTAAAAATTACAAATTTTCCTATCATGTTCATTCCATTTGCTTGTAACATAAGGTTAGAAATAAATAATAATAAGAATATTTTAGAAGTTAGAGGAAGGAGGCATATCCCAACACCTTCATTTGAAAGTACTTATGTTGTCCAAAAAAATATTAAAATATTATTTATTTTTACAGCTTTGTTCAAAGGTGCTTTAGCTAATCTAAAAAATATATATATATATATTTACATAAATAGAATAGAATTTATTATACAATAAAAATTGTATTCCTGAGTTTCAGATTTTTGCAAGGCTAAAGATTTGGGAAAAAGAGTTACAAATATTTGTTGGGTTTTGGGCAAGGCACCTAAAAGAACAAGAAAAATAAAAACCTATGCATTTAGATTCAAAAGAAAAGGAAATTAAATTAAATGAAGAAAGTTTAGATTCAAGAGAAAAGGAAATTAAATTAAATCAAGAAACGATGCAAAAATATATCAAAAAGAAAGTATTAGAGCATTCTATATTTAGAGAAATGTTGTTTAACTTAATCTCACTTAGTTGAGCTTTATAAAGCCTCTTTATGCTTTTTTAGGTTTTCTAATATTAGACTAGGACTTAAGTAGCTTTTTATAAAGAAAGTTATTGTGCATTGTGTTATTTATTATGTATCTTTTCTTTTGAGGAATATAATCAATCTTTCTTGTTGCTCTCATTTGTGGAAGGTGTTTGTAATGTTCTGTCAGGGAACCCATGAGAAATTAACCTAAAACATGTTACTAAGTTTACTGAATAATTTTTTTTAAGGGTTTACAATCAATAATGAATAATAATTCAGAAGCAATATAACATAAGACCATACATACTCATAAATGTAACTCATTTACAGATTACAAGTCTCAAGGGTTCCATGACGTAGAATTGCATAAATATAAATTAATCTACTAAGAACAATCCATAACATAATCACATGATATATCTTGTATTTATTTTAAAATCTAAATTAAAGTATTCCTAATCATTTACTTAATCATAATTAAAAATAAAACAAATCATTAAGTACACTAACATATTCATTTCAAATGAATAATAAGATACATCATTGCAATCAAAGGTACATACAACAAGATACAAATTGATACAGCATAGTCTTCAAGATAATACATCTCCCACTACATATGTCGTGGGGACAACAATAATACAATACAAGTATATACACATCAAAATGATAATCATTAAGTCTTCAATCAACGAATAAGAAGATAGAAGCAACATCAAGGATCATCCAAGCACAAAGTCATGAACGTCGGATCTCAATGGTAATAGAATCATTACCACCCAACCACATGGAACCTAAAGGTCCACTCCCACCATGTTGGGGAAATAACACCATGCCTCACTCAAGGAAACATCCAAAATAAAAAAACTAATGCCAAGGTACACTGGATAAAATGGTAGTAAAGGATTACAAACTTATCAAGTATGAATTATCATGACACAAAATAGGTGTACCAAATGCAACATAGGAACCTAGGACACATATAGGGAAATGTTATCCCATACGTATAACCCTTGGACTTTGTTTTGGCAGCCTCTCTAGACCTCGGTGCCCAAGTGGCCATATGCGGTATCAATATTTACCTCTCATACAAACCAGGTACTAACTATGCCAAAACACACACCACACTAGGGGTCAAGCATCATCTCACACATCCTAGCCTATACTAGTTCTCAAGGCATGGTGAGGTACACAATTATCTTATTAATATTTTCCCTCAATAATTTATTAAGTTATCACTTTATTAAGCTACTTTTAATGAGTGATCATGGAAGCCACTTGAGGGCCCTAGCATTCTTTGCAAGCCACTTCCCCTCTATGCTCCTAGATAACCTACCCTAATGCTCTCAACGAAATAACGAAAGAGAAAGTAAATCAAAACCATAAAAGATTTTCATAAATCAGTAAACCATGAATGTCATCAAAGACAAGTGTTGGAGCATAATGTATACACCCTAAAATGGTCGCCTAGACTTTGGGCCCCCATTCAGCAATTTATCAAATCCCTGAATCAAGATTTTCAAAAATCAACATTTTATCAATTATATCAATTTCCTTGATCAAGTCTTATTTTATCATTTTTGATTATTTGCCTTGGGCTAACCATTTTATCCTAAGTTTTTATTTATTCAAAAGGAATATTTTCTCCCCTTTTATTAAATAAAAAGCCCCCACTTTTCCTCTTATCCTAAGTTGCACAAATAAAGCATTATTCTTATTTTAAAAACAAAAGAAGAAAAGTATTTTTTGTCTCATATGGACACAAAAGTCAACTCTTATTTTCTCATTGGAGGATATTTGTGCACAAGGATCAAGCTTCCATTTTTCTCCACCATTGATTAAGACTTTTGCCTCTTAATCTCAATGGTCCATTTCATCTCATTCCCTATAAAAGGAGAGCTCTCTCCTTCATTTTCATATCTTAGGTTTTCATGCTAATATTATGCTGCAGGTTTTCTAGATCATTTGAAGCTCTCTTTGAAAACACTCTTGCAATCCAAGCTTTGAAGACTTTGTTGCATCTCATTTCATATTTGCTTTCATAGTTGCATGATAATGGCATTCTTAGTGTAGATTTTCTTTTAAGCAATAGATTAATCTCACATAGTCTAAATAGGAGGGATTGGTCACATTTGTTCTTTTCTTTCATAGATTAGTTGCATTGTACTTTCATTTCCATAGACTAGATTGCATTCTCATTCTTAGCTTACTTGCATTGCATTGCATACATTTGGATTTCATTAGAGATATTGGCATTGTTGCCCTTGTCTTTGATTTAGAATCTCTCATTGTGTGGTTGACTAGCAAGGTCATGAGTTCATAGCTCTAGCTGAGAGCAATTTTACAAATCTTGCAACTCTATGCATAGAGAGCTATGGATCGATTTGTGAGGGCTCATTCTTGAGTTTCCTTGCATGTAAGGATTCATAGAAGTGCACTACTTTTGTGTGTACATTTTTTAGTGCCCACCGTGGGGCAACCCACCTCTTGCATGTTGATTTTGATTATTTTTTGAGCTAACCCTTGTGCAGATTTGTTTGGAGATGGGAAAACCCTAGATTTGAAAGATTTGATCATATCTCTCAAACCGCTTGGTTTTTTGGTCTGAAAATTTTTTAGCAGGTTGGCGACATATCAGAGAAGATCTAATAAAAAATTTAGAATTTTTTGAGGTATTTTTTATTTTTAATAAATTTTCTTTATTTTTCATAAAAAATTAATTTTTGGCAAAAATTAGCATATTTTTCAAAAAAATTTACATTTTCGGAAAGCTCTTCAAATTCTACAGGGTGTCTATTCATTGTATTTTTAATTTAGAGGTCATATCATAGCTCATTTGGTTGATTTATAAAAACTAGTCTATTTTGGGAAAGTGGCTCTTTAGGGCACAAATAAAAAGCTCTTGTTGAAATTTTGACATTTTTGGAAAGCTCTCTTTTTTTTTATAGAGGTCTCTTTTCTACATTTTGAGTTTAGGGTCCGAATTTATGTGGTATAAGTCCAATCTTGTTGACAAGGTCAAAAAATCAAAATTAAAAAAAAGGTATTTGATGATTAGCATGCACTTATTTTTCACATGGTTCAATGCATGATATGAGTTATCATTTGGATTATTTGCTGGCTATTATTGCTCCTAACAATTGATTTTCAGATCTAACCACCTTAGGGTTTGCATAAGTTGAGTATACATTGCATATCTTGTTTGCTTGTTTTCTTGTCTTGTTCATTTGAAGGTGTTTTTGCTTTCATGGAAATTGCTTAAAACAAAGCGTTGGACTTGAGGTACTTTGTTCCATCTCTACAACATTTAGATTTTGGGATTAAAATTGAACCTCTCACGTGTTTGGCTTGAGTGTTTAAATACTTTCATAAAACACATTTCAATTGATGATCTTAATGGGAAATGAATGAACATAGATTTTCTTTCATACAAGTTTGTGTAAGTGAATGCTTGTGTTTAAACCTTAAGTAATTCTTGGTTCCAATATCAAATATCTCATTGAATGATTGAGGGTATGGATTCATTCCTTGTTTACATAAGGAGTTAAATGCACCACTTTGTGGACTCAGTCTATGTTTTCTTGGAAAGTTAAATATTCCATTGATTCAACCCTTTTTCATTTGTGAGTAGTGTTGATAAGCAACTTTGGAGTAATTTTGATTGATCTTGTTAGCTAAATTAGGTTGTTGGACTCACTTATTTCTAATCGCCCCTCATTTCCACCATTTGGATGCAAGGTCAGCATTCATACATAGGGGAGGGGTCTACTTGAAAAGAGCGTTAAGTGTTCCACAAAGTTTTCCCCTTTTTATGCTTTCTTGATCTCGTTAGTTTTCTAAGGTGTGGACTCACTTTGAGTTTGTGTGAGGAGTTAAATGTTCCACTTTTGGACTCACTTTGAGTTTGTGTAAGGAGTTAAATGTTCCACTTTTGGACTCACTTTGAGTTTGTTTGAGGAGTTAAATGTTCCACTTTTGGACTCACTTTGAGTTTGTGTGAGGAGTCAAATGTTCCACCTTGTGGACTCATTTCACATTCACTTAAAGAGTTAAATGTTCCACTTTTGGACTCACTTCATATTCACTTGAAGAGTTAAATGTTCCACTTTTGGACTCACTTTACATTCACTTAAAGAGTTAAATGTTCCACTTTTGGACTCACTTCGCATTCACTTGAAGAGTTAAATGTTCCACTTTTGGACTTGCTTCACATTCACTTGAAGGGTTAAGTGTTCCACCTTTAGTGCTTTAAATACTTTTTGATAGTGGATTGCTTGGAGCTAATTGGATTTTAGGATTGTTCTAACCATTGTGAAGCTAACAAGTTTCTTTTTAGGTACTCTTGCTTTAAAAAAATTGATACGTTGCATGCTAAAAGGGCTACTAATGGTTTTTGTAGGGTTGCCCAAAGCATAAGAAAACAAATCAAGTGCTTGTTTAATTACTTTCTGTATTGATTGAGTGTGACATATAGTAGTTGTTTCATTTCATAGGCACTTAATATCTTGTGGAAGGAATTTTGAGGTGGTAGGAGAAGTATGCTCTTCACCCTTGTGGTGAACCAGAAAATCTTGACCCATTTTAAGATTTTGGAAGCAAGAGGGTAATTGAACTTTGCTTGGTGTGTTTGGGAGAAAGCTTTGGGATAAGGGGAGTATGCTCTTCACCCTTGTGGGGAAAAAAAATCCTTGAATCTCATAAGTTGATCCATTTTTGTTTAGATTGTTAGAATCCTTTAGCGGCCCTACTCTTGAGCAATCAAGAGGAACGACCCAAGTGGGGACAAGCTAATACCGAGCTATTCTAACCCACTATAATCTCAAGGCTATCAAGGACACAAAACCTTGGTAGACGTAGTGCTTTTCTTCACTTGACGTGAGTACTTGTGGGATTGTGACCATGAGGAAAATGTTGAGCAAGAATGCTTAAGGTACTCTTGAGGCCGCGAGGTCCTAGTCCTTTACGAGGAGCAAGAGGAGTACTATGAACAGAAGCCCTTACTAAGAACCATTAGATAGAAGCCACCCTATTTTTCCGCTTAGCTTCTTGGTGCAAGGATTGATCCAAGTGGAATAACCCGGATCACCCCAAGATTACCCACCATTTGTGTTCCTTTGGTTGTGTCTTTGGCACTTCCACGACAAAGCCAATATCTATTGTGGGCAACCACTTTGTGTGAGGCAAGGGAGCATCAAGTGTGGACCAAGTTGTTAAGTACTGAGCCTTGACCTTTTAGGATAGATATTGCTTGAAGTTCTTTTGATTGCGCTATACCAGTGTAAACGTTCTCAACATTCAAACAATCGGTAGCATTCATAGGGTGTTTTTTCCATTTTCAACATCACAATTGTTTGTCTTGGCAAGGTTGCTTTTGCCCTTGTTCTAAGTGCTTAGAGACACGTTTGATCCCATATTGTTTGCAAACCTATTGAATTACTGATGTCATTGTGATTGGAATTGAAAAATCAACTCTCAGACTGAAAATTTTGAACAAACAAGCCTTAAAACTAAGATTTTGACACTCACTGGTCAAAGAGTCGTGCAACACTGAAAGACTGTCGCCTGAGATTTTGCTGCTATATACCTGGTTTCACTTGCTTTTAGTTGGTTGGGTCTTTAGGAAGGTTACTTATCTTGCTGCTACAAGCCTATTTTGACCTTGAGTTTCTGGTTTTAGCCCTCTAGGGTTAGTATCATTTGATTTACAGCGTCACCTTGGGAAGGATTGCCAAGTTAGAAGACTATTCTTGTTGAGAAAGAACATCTCTAGAATTGTTAGCTACATTCTTGGAGAATTTTAGTGCTCCTTTTGTCCAAATCATTTTCACCAAATCTCAAATTCAATTATATTTTGGCCTAGTCCAACCTCCTGATTCAAAAGTGCAAGGATATTCATCCTTTGATTTGAGGCACCTCTTTGACAGTGTTGGTAAAGCCCCTTTTATTTCTATCTTTCCATCTCTTTTTGGACATTAGAGAACTTCAATTATCCTAGTTTGGTGTTGACACTTTGTGAGGTCGCCTTATCATTAAGAATCTTTTTCTTTCATGTCAGTTACAACTCGGTACCAAGTAAATCAAGGGAAGTGACCCCCGGTTGTCTTCAATCAGTTACCCTTAGTTAAGACTCGTCAACAGCGAAAGGGAAAGGAACCTATTTTTGACCAATCCCCGAAGAGTGAGTCTAAGGTCTATTTCAATCCAAAGAGTAATCCTAACAAAGTGAGTACCTCTATGGCACCACTTTCATCGAATATGGATATGAGTTATACTTTCACAAGAGAACAAAGGGAAGCAATGAATCAAACTCTTAATGACATTTTCCAACGACATAGGGGTGACACGATGTCTGCTGGGTCTTTTTATGATAGTCCACCTAGATCACCTCCTATCAATGACAGGTATTTGGATGCTCACCAACGAGCAGAGAAACATTATAGGAAAGCTCACCCGAATGCACGGTCACAACCCAATAACCAAAACAATGAGTCAAGTGATGCTCACATCAATGCAACTAATATATTCAGACATTCAAGAAAGTCTTCTCCTCTTAGAGATGCCTCATGATATACAAGTGACAGGTTAAAGAGGATTGAAAGATAAAAACAAGCTTTCTTAGATGAACAAGCTGCTAAGAAAAAAAGTTTCAAACAATTGGAGGATGAGGAATGAGCTTTGCTAGACATAAGGAGAAGAGCCGCACAAGAAGAACAAGATAGGCTCCTAGCGCAACAACTTCATAATCAATTCAACAATAGGGGTACCCATAGTGGAACCAACTCTCCACCATCTACTCCCTCAGCAATCCAAGGACCAGGAGAAGATCAAGGACTCCTTCGAGATCACCTAGTCCTAGAGGAAGAAGGACTTCTCGACATAACCATCATAGGAGACAATCACCTCCCAGATATTTAAGACAACCCTCCCAATGAGCTCATCATGGCTCTCAACATGGAGGAAGTTATGCCAACTTTGATCATATGGATTTTATGACTATGCAGCAAGAACCATCTTTTCAAGCATATGTAGAAAGATATGTGGAGAAAAACAAGGATCAGTTCCTAGAAAGTCTCATCAACAAAGGTGCTAAGGTCCCATATGATTCTAATGTGCACCAAAAGATTAAGAAACAAAATCCTCTAACCAACGAAGTGATTATGCAAATGCAAAGGGACATAGAGAAAATGAGAGCTCCTAAGAGTACATTCAATTTAGACTCCATATGTCCCAACCCTATAGACAAAAGTGTGGTGATGATTGAATTTCCTAAGAAGGTTGAGTTCCCAACTTATGACAAATATGATGGTATTGGTGACCCTCATGACCACGTTAGACAATTTTACATAATGAGCTTTGCTTTTCATCATGAAGACTCCTATTTAATGAGATTATTCCCAAGGAGTCTAAAAGGTCAAGCTATGGAGTGGTTCACCAACCTTACTCCTCCAGTGAAGACGTTTAAAGAACTTGTTCAAAGATTTGTTCAACATTTTGCTTACAATCTATCAAGGTCAGTCACAATGCTTGATTTGTGCAAACTCAAACAAAATCAAGGAGAACCTTTTGTCACCTTCTTGCAAAGATGGAGACGGTTGTGCTTGAAGTATCCTAGAATGATTCCTAAGGAAGAAAGAATAGACATAATTGTAAGGAATTTAATACCAGAGCTAAGGTATGAAGTGAGGAAAATGGTTTTTAGCTCTTTTGATACCATGGTAGAGACTGCATGTCATATAGAAGATGTCCTAAAAGAACAAGGCATTTTGGCCAAAACAACTAATAACAACAATGGCCAAAACAACAATCATAATGGTAATAAGGAAAAAAAAAACTCTTATTGGAATAAGAATAAGCAAGTCGTTAATGATGGGGTTGTTGACTCGTCACAACCTAAGAATGAAGGAGTTCTTAATCTCTCTAACGCAGTCCAAGCCATGAAGCTGCAAACATCTTCAGAACAACAAGAGAATAAACCCAAGTATCAAGGGAGACCTAAAACAAAAAAGAGACAATTTACCAAGCTTGGGGACTCATATGCAGACATTTTCAAGATGTTAATTGCTCATAATTTGGCACAACCTCAGGATCCTACCAAGCATCGCATACTAAATCCTAAGCCTCATTGGTGGAATGAGAAGGCTTTTTGTGTCTTTCACAATGGAATTGGACACGATATAGAAAATTGTTTTAGACTTAAGCATCTTGTCCAAGATCTTATTGAAAGTGGAAGATTACAAGTTGATGGGTTGACCACAAACGCTGACCACAAAGCTTTTAAAGAACCCTTGCCCAAATATGAAAAAGGAGAGAACTCTAAGAGTAAGAATGGCAAGGCCGCTATCAACTACACTTATGCAACCAGTGAAAATGTCATTAATATGCTCGAATTTGTGGACAATGATGTCAATGTGATCACTGGGAGAGATCCCTATGGTTATAAAGAAAACTCGTCCCCCATTTTTTATGAAGGACCCGTTGTGGTGCTTAGAGGCCCTTGTTCTCAAGGATTGTCTCAACCTCTTAATGTTGTCACTAGGGGTCAGTCCCAAGGTCCTGTTGTCATTCGAGGTCCTAATTCTATCAAGTCAAAACAACCAGTGTCAAAGAGTGTTCCTCCTAAGTCTATTGTTGGTTCGGATATAAGTTATAACCTCATCGATCAATTACAGAGAATGCTAGCACAGATTTCTATTTTTGAGCTCCTTGATTTGTCTCCTAAACACAGGCGTGTTCTTGAGGATGCCTTGCGAGCAGCCAGTGTCCCTAATGACATAGATGTTGACCAATTCCAAAACATGGTCAGTCACCTTGCTAGCCCTCATTACCTTACATTTTATGAAGAAGATGACAAAGCACTAAGTCACCCGCATAACTTGGCCCTCCATATTGAAGTCACGATCCATAAAACCCGTGTCAGATGCGTGTTTATAGATGGGGGTTCCGGGCTTAATATTTGCTCTTTGAGTCTACTGAAAGCCTTGGGATATTCTAAGAAAATTATTGACAAAAGGACATTTTGTTTCAGATTGTTGATGCCGGACCTTTGGCATACAATATTTTGTTAGGTAGACCATGGATCCATGACATGCAAGCGGTGCCATCTACCTACCATCAATGTGTTAAATTCCCTTACAATGGTGTTGAAGTTTGCATACCAGGGGATAGCACATTATCTGTCAATGCAGTTTTAGCTGGTTCACGTATTCCCTTAAATAGAGAAGCTGACAATTTTGATGTTGCTCTTGAGCAGTGTAAGAATAAATTTAAGTCCGCTGACCTTGGCATGGGAGATTACAAAATGGATTCATTCATAAAAATTCCAATCTCGCCTAGGTCTTATGGAAAACCTTCACTCGAGAGGAAACCTTCATCCTCCGCCATGACTTTGTTTGGGAAATTTGTAGAGTCCTCAGTGCCTATTCAGGAAGAGAAAGAGGAAGTAGCCATCAGAGATTGGATTTACAGAGAAGAAAAATACCAACATAATGAGAATTTTGCACCTTCTCCTAAGACCTATGGGAGAGGATATACTCTGGTTAAAAACATGGGCTACCCAGGTCATGGACCTCTCAGTCATAGGTTAGATGCTAAATTGGAACCTCTTGATCATTCTCTCTTTGGTCGGAGAATTAAAACAATAGTGGGCCTAGGTTTTGAAAGAAAAAATGAAAAAGCTTCTCCTATCCTAGTTGCGACGGATAGTGACGATGAGTCTAATTATGTGTCGAATTGGCAGAACCAGCAAGATGAGTGTGAAGATTGGATCCCTTCCACTAATCTCCTTTGGGGAGACCTAGATGCTTCCGCAATTGATCCAACAAGTTTTGAATAGGAACAATCCTCTGTTACAACTCATGGTGAAGAATCTACTCAATCTCAAAATGATATCCAAGAAGGTTTCACCCTCGGTGACCCAGGTACCTCTACCTCGAGGCCTAAAAAATATGGTTGGTGCAAACATCCCAGAAGGGATTCTGACACAGACTCACATGAGTATGAGTGGGAGACCCTCTCGAATTGTTCCACTGTTGATCTGGACATTGTTGTTGTCCACACATTTGAGTCCCAACCTGAGTTAGCTAACGAGTGTAGTGTAGGGCTAGAGGATTGGATTCCTCGAATTGCCTTAGTGGACGATACTTCATTTGGGGAGACAAACCCTGATTCAGGTACCTTAGAGGGAGACTTGATGAATCCTAACTATATGATCACCAGAGATAATACCTACCATATCAATAATATTGAACCAGTCGTTGACCTCCCCCTTGTCCACCGCCATCTGATTGACTGGTCACAGCTTTATCAAAAGCCTCAGCTCCTTACTTTCCATAATGACTATGAGATAGCCTACTATTTAAACACTCTTGAACCCATAGTCTCTTCCACCAGTGAGCCTACAACAAGTATGACGGAGCCTGATATTAAGTACCTCAGTCATAAAATAAAATAAAAGAAAAAGAAAAGAGATGGTTCTGATGGCAAAAACCACTTTGTGGCGGTGTCAGAACCCAAAATAGTAAAAACAAAAGACATATCCAAAGGTGAAAACCTCTTTGAGGTGCCTAAGGATGGGGTACTTAATAACTTGACGAGTTATTTTCAGGACAGATCGTCAATTCTCATTGAGCCTACACAGCCAGTGAATCTGAATACGAAGGAGGCTCCACAAATGATTCATCTAGCTCAGTCTCTATCAGAAAAAGAAAAAGAGGCATATACAAGATTCTTACAGAAAAAGAAAATCAATTTTGCTTGGACATATTTAGATATGCCCGGCTTGACACTAATCTTATTATGCATCATCTATCTATAGCTCCAGGAATTAAACCAGTAAAACAAAATTTGAGGAAAATGCATCCTCACATAGCTCTCCTTATTAAGGCTGAATCAGAAAAGCTCTTAGGAGCAGGATTTATTAGAGCTATTGACTATGCTGAATGGATCTCCAATATTGTTCCAGTTTCAAAACATGATGGGTCCATTCATGTATGCACAGACTTCAGAGACCTTAACAAAGCTTTCCCAAAGGATGACTTTCCACTCCCTAATATAGATATGATAGTGGATATGACTGCGGGCTATGAAATATACTCTTTAATGGATGGTTTCTCTGGATATAACCAAATAAAAATAGCTCCTGAAGATCAAGAAAAGATAGCCTTCACATGTGCATGGGGAACCTATTGTTGGAATGTCATGCCATTTGGATTGAAAAATGTAGGAGCTACATATCAAAGAGCTATGACAACAATCTTTCATGACATGATGCATAAAAATATGGAAGATTATGTGGATGATACCTTGGCTAAATCTAAGAAAAGGGATACACACCTCAAAGATTTGGAAGTAATTCTAGATCGAATGGAACAATTTCAATTAAGATTGAATCCAAAAAAGTGTGCATTTGGGGTTACCTCAGGTAAACTTCTAGGATTCATAATTTCAGCCAAAGGAATAGAGGTGGATCCTGAAAAGGTTCAAGCGATATTAGATATGCAGCCTCCTAAGAACATTAGTCAAATGAGAAGTCTCCAAGGATGACTCCAATCTATACGGAGGTTCATTTCATAGCTTGCAGATAGAGCACAGCCATTCAATAAGACATTGCATAAGGGAGTCTCATGTACCTAGAATGAGGATTGCCAAAAAGAGCCTAGACCAAATAAAATAGTACTTGGCTAATCCCCCAATTTTAATGCCTCCTATCCCAGGAAAACCATTGATTTTGTATATATCAGTGACAGAATCTTCTCCGGGGGCACTATTGGCTCAACTTGATGATACTAGGAAAGAAAGAGCCATTTACTACATTAGCCGTACACTTGTCTCCTATGAGATCAATTATACTAGTATTGAAAAATCTTGCCTTGCTATGGTGTTTGCTTCCCAAAAGTTGCGTCACTACATGCTTGCACATACAATACACCTCATAGCTAAAATTGATCCTCTCAAATACTTGCTTGGTAAGGCTTCTCTCACGAGTAGACTTGCTAAATGGATGATGATTCTTTCAGAATTTGACATTGCGTATGTTGAGTGTAAAGCCATAAAAGGACAAGCTATTGCAGATCAACTGGCTGATTTTCCAATAAAAGACAAAACACCAATGCAAGTTGAATTCCTAGATGAGCACATCATGTACATGACTGCAAGAACTTGGAAGATGTTCTTTGATGGTTCAAATATGCAAAATGGATCAGGAGTCGGACTGTTGTTTGTTTCCCCTCATGGGTATACTATTCCAAAATCCTATAAATTATTGTTCCCATGCACAAACAACATTGATGAATATGAAGCCTTAACTAATGGATTGAAAATGGCCATCGAATGGGGAATTACAGAGCTGCATGTCTTTGGGGATTCGCAACTGATTATCAACCAAGTAAATGAAGAATACCAAACTAAGGATGACAAGCTGATCCCTTATAAGAAGATGGTTGATTCATTGCGACACTATTTCACATTTGTAACATTTCAACAAATCCCTAGAATAGAAAATAAGGTTGCAGATGCTATGGCTACATTGGCTTCACTCCTTCAATTGGAACAACATGAGTCAAGATTTGAATTCTTGGTGGAAGAGCTACACCATCCCATATTTGACTCCTCTGAAAGCCATGTCATCTGTACCTTGGTCAGTCACGAGTCTTCCCGTTATGGTGCTATCTATTCATACCTTCGTGATGGTACCATTCCCGAACCCTTTAACCGCTCAGAAAGAAGAAACCTTGTCCGTAACACCTCTCGCCATACCCTTATCTCTGGTGATTTATATAAGAGGGGTTTAGATGGGACACTTCTTAGGTGCTTGGAAAAGGATGAGTCCGACCAAGCGTTAGTTGACATCCATGAGGGCATTTGTGGAGGACATTCCAATGGTCTTGTCATGGCCCAAAGGTTGCTTAGGGTGGGGTACTATTGGCCGATAATGCAGATGGATGCTATAGCTTTTTCCAAATCATGTGAAAAGTGTCAGAAACATGGAAACCTGATTCATGCTCCAGGTAGGGAGCTTATTCCTTCTATTTCTCATTGGCCATTTTAGCGCTGGGCCTTTGACCTTGTTGGGAAGATTCATCCCAACTCATCAGGTGGACATAAATTCATTATCACGGCTACTAATTACTTCACAAAATGGGTAGAAGCTGTCCCACTTTCTATTGCCTTAGGCAAGACGGTTTCATTGTTCATCCTGAACCATATCATTTGTCAGTTTGGAGTACCCTCTAAAATCATCATTGATAATGGAGGTCAGTTTAAAAACAAGGACCTTAAACATCTCTGCAAAAAGTTCAAGATAAAACAACATTGGTCCTCCATTTACTTCTTGCAAGGAAATGGGCAAGCAGAGGCTTCAAATAAAACCATTCTAAAGATTCTTCATAGAACAGTTCATAAGAATGGTAGAGATTGGAATTTATAGATAAATCCAGCTTTATGGGCCTATAGAATGAGTATTCATACTCCAACAGGGGCTACTCCTTTTGCCCTTACTTATGGTGTTAAAGCAGTGTTACCTTTAGAGGTAGAGATCCCTTCACTCAGAGTCTCTCTCAAAGGTCTAGTAATAGATGAAGATTACCGTGCCATGAGATTATAGGAATTAGAACTTCTAGATGAGAAGCGCAAAGCATCATTTGATCATATGAGGGTCTATCAAAAATGCATGTCCAAACGTTCAACAAGAAGGTTCACCCTAGGGAATTTCAAGTGGGAGATCTTGTCTTACGTGAGAATCCAAAGAATCAACAGAATCGAGAACAGAAGGGTAAATTTGAACCTAATTGGCTTGGCCCATATGTCATCACTGCTGCTTTTGGGATAGGTGCTTACTTGTTAACTGATGAAGAGGGAGAACAACTCCCTAATCCTATCAATGTTTTGCACCTCAAGAAGTTCTATCCTTGATTCCTATTTCTATCTGGGGGCATCCTTTGTATATATCTTATTGATCCTAAAAAAATTCCAAAAAAATTCATATATGATGCTGAAAAAATCCTAAAAAGTATATAAAGTCCTAAAAAAATACAAAAAAATAATAATAATAATAATAAATTTTTTTTAAAAAAAATACAAAAAATTCAAAAAAAAAATAGAAATAGTGCCTTGGTGAAAACTTGGAAACAGGCGCCCTAGTAGCAAAAATACAAAAAAAAAAAAAGAGAAAAATAAAAAATATTCCAAGTAGTGAAAACTTGGAAACAGGCACTACTTGAGGCCTTTGCACCCTTATCTTTTAGCATGTGTCCTTGACACTTAGTCTTTCTCCATCATGCCTTGTCCTTATTTGACTTGATCTGGAATTGATCCTTGTCTTTGTCTAGGGGGCATACCTGTTAGCATAGGTCCTTTAGGTGTGTTTGTCTCTTGGGGCATTTCACAAGCAGATGTTTTTTTCAACACCACCCCAAAACAGTGTTTTTCAACACTACCCTTGCGTCAAGTGTTTCTTAACACTTATCAGATGTCTTACCCTACAGTCTAGTATGATGCGATATTGCTCATTTGCAGATGTGATACTCAGAGTTTGACTCTATGACCAACACACACGCACTTAAACAATCAACTCGATTGAGATATGCTTGACTTTATTTATTTTGTGTGTTGTCTATGAGGATTTCTTTGATGAGTGGTCTCTCCTTGAGAAGTTTTTGATGATGCATAGCTAGAAGACTGAGGGAATGAGAACATGTTTTCTTTCTTTATCTGTTGGTGGGTATATGTTGTTGGTCCTAATTGTCATTAGCATTTATGCTTGATCCACTTGACATTGAGGACCTACTAGATATTATCCTTGACTGTTATGCAAGTGCATGCTTCTAGCTATCCTAACCTTCATGTGTCTTGATACAGGCATAATCTCGCCATATTAAAATTAGGTAATCTCATTGCACTAGTCATCTTGACCTACATGTCTTTGATGCCTAGGTGAGATTTCCACATTTCTATCTGATAAAGATCATATTCATATCCACATAGTCATGCTAGTGTGCATTGTATGATCTTACAGCGCTACCTAACGCTCGATGATGATAATTAGATGTCTATAAGCGTTATGACCTTTCAAGTCAACCACTTTCATAGTAACTTGCATCTTGCATTCATGTTAGTTTAGTTTTGCATCTTGCATATGGAGAGAGCTCTCCTTTTCATCTTTCGTGGACCTATTAGTCAACTACGCTCATTTCCTTTCTTTCCTTTCTCGATCATGTCTTTCACTCCTTATCTTTTTCATCACATCCTGTTCCTGTCATCATAAGGGGTTAATCACATCATCATATCTCTATCCTAAGAGATGTCATTTTCCGAAACATAAGACTGAATCATACACATTAGGATTAAACATACATCTATGAGAGAGAATATACATGATCATTTAACGCATACATTTTTTAGCAAAATAACAAGACTATATATAAACTGATACATCCATCACAAGTGAGACTGATACACAAGATATATCAAAAATCTAGTAATCTCATATATATATGAATGATAGAGTACAATGTCCAATATGAGATCCCAAAATCTGGATCAATGTCTCATGATATGCACAAAACATCTAAACCTAAACCTAGGACTCGCTGCCACCATCCCTGGGACCTAGTGGTGGAGGAGGTGGTGCGGTGACATGTACTACATCTGATCTACCTACTATTGCTGAGTAGGAAGGTGCTCTCTGATATGCGGGGACTTCCTGTATATACAATCCATGGTAGTATGTCGCTCGTGTTGCCTCTCTCTGCCTCTCTACTAAGGCAACCTCTAGCTGCCTCTCCCGTCGCTCGATCTCAGCCTGTTGATCTGTGAGCTACTGTTCTCTCATGGCTATGGTGATCCTCAGCTACTGTATCTTCATCTCAAGGGCCTATATCCTAGCCTTGAGATCCTCTCCTCTTGCAAGTTGATCCTGTTGATCCCCTGCTTGTCGGCGAGCTGGTCTCGCCTCATCCTTCAGAGTAGATGACCTCCGTCTCCATGGCCATTTTTGGCCACCTGCTCCTGACCCCTCTCCCCTCTCTAGCGCTCTCTCTCCTTTGCCTCCTCCATCTTCACCATCCCCTCTGTCTCCCTCCTGTGCGGCAGCCTGTACATCTGGTATAGTAAATCTCAGAAATGGGGCCCTCTGCCTCTCAGTACGGTATGTTGCATCTGTCCCTGCATCTGCCATCTCTGGTAGGTACTCCCATGGCTCCCTCTTGATGGCAGCCGTATCTTGTACTGCCTGCTGGTAGTCCACCATCAACAGCCATCCCTGTCCCTCCTCATCTTGGAATCTGGCATGTGTGGTGGTCTCCACAGATACCCTCTCATGCCAACCAAACTGCCTCCACACTCGAGTAATAGCAAATCTCTCGATAATATCTAAATGTCGACCTACCAATGGTTGACTATAGAGCATGTAGTCTAGCTCTCTCCTGTCAGACCATCCCTCGACTGTCCTATAAGGCCTCCATGTGAAGGAGGTCAGCTCGTCCAATACCCTGGGATAGTATGCAACATCTCCGCTATGTGCCTGGGAGATGAAACTGCTATATCTGTGAATGTAGGGATATCTACGTTCCCTAGGCTACACTAGTGGGCGCACTATAGCTATGTGCTCCCACGCCCATATATGTGCAAGTATAGCCCCGCATGCCCAAGTCCTCCCATCCTTGTATACGATATCATGTAGATCGCAATACATGTCCGCTAAGATAGCTGGACCCCAGGCCATCCTACGTGGCTGTGCCACCAAGTCTGCCAATAGTCTCCCCCAACCCAGTGGGAAGCCCTTCTTACTCTTGTCCGAAATCAGAGCATGTCTGATCAAAGATGCAACAATGCATGGTATGAGGTAGTCTCTATCGTACTCATCCATCAACCGATCCCAGTTGACATGCCGATCCAAGATGGTAACATCTTGAAACATCCCTTGTATCACTTGTCTACCCTCTATGGGATCCTGATCATAGTAAACCTATGCCAACAAACAAATCATGTTAGTTTCTATCATATGGAAACTTTACAACTATGACTATCTATAACCATGATTATACTTACAAGATCTCCGTAGCACGGAACCCGTAGGATCCAGTAGATGTCCTCCAAAGTGATGGATGCCTCTCCAGTAGGAAAATGGAAGGTGTTGTGCTCACTATGTCATCTCTCGGCCAGAGCAGTCAACAACCCATGATCGGCTCATATGTGGGGCATCCGTAATAGATATCGGAAGCCCATCGCCCTCAAGTTAGCCTCATCCGAATCATCTAGATCTCGGATGAATCTCAACCTAATCACCTACGGTGCTCTAATGCGCAGTGCTGGGAAGTGCTCCTGCAAGCCATTTAAACCAAGCCAGATGTCAGAGCATATCATGAAGGATGTAAAATATCGATACAAAGCATTTTAAAATCAAACATTGTTAGGACTCATGTTATTTTTGCTCAAAAACTTAAACATGTAAAAATTTTCTATTGGGCGACACTATTTTTTTTTGGCTAAGTATCGTGCGACACTTTGTCATATACCAATGCGATAGTATTTGTCCGAGCGACACTTTGCATAGTGGCGTGCACCATTTCATCCTATGTCATGTGACACTGGACTCAATGTGCGTGCGACACTATTTTATCCCACGAAGTGTCGCACGACAATACTTTTCAAAGGCCGCGACACTTCTAAAGTGTCGCGCGACTTTTCACCCTAAGTAAAAATTGAAAATTTGAAAAAAATATTTTAAAATGTGTTTAAATGCATTAAATCATCATAAATGACCCAACAAGCGAGTTTTCTCGAAAACATACCGGGGCACCATAGTGTGGAGGTCGGTTATGCAACCGGGCGCTCTCGAATCAGTGTCTATGGATGGGCACTATTGCTAGCTGGGCCATTTTCTCTCTCTAAGCTTTCAAAATTCTCAAATCAATAAAAGTCAAATGATTTTGAAAATGACATTTTTTACCCCTTTTATAGCATTTTGACTTTTTGACCTAATTTTTCAAATACCTCAGAATTGCATGAAAATTGCACCCCTACCTAATTTTGATGTCCTGGATCCATTTTCAGACTCGAAATCAAAATCCAAGTTAATCTTGATAGTCAAAATTGCATTTCAAATTTTCACCCTCTTCTGTGCAGTTGGCTAAAACTTTTGAGGCATAATCCTTCGACCTTTCTTGAGGCATCTTCATTTTCATGTTTTCCAAACTTCTAGTTTTTCATTCATCTTCATTCAATTCACTCCTTTCTCACATTTGACTGCATCTTTATCCTATATCTTTCTCAGTTAGACTGAGGCATATCTTCACTTCTCGATGGTTATCCTATCATCTTTTATCTTCAATCATGATTTCATTATGAATTGATCTAATCTTTATCGATTTGTTGTTCTCCTCTACCTGATTTTGATTTTGATTCCGAGGGGGCAGTATCTATTGAATTTTATCCTTGATTCTCTTGATTCAGACATCTTTTCTGTGAGCTTTTGCTCAAATTTGAGATTTTTATCTCCTACTTTGGATGTGATCCCAAATCGACCTCATATTCAAAGGCCTTTGTTTATGTTTTGTCCGGATGTGATCCCAAATCGATCTCACATCTGAGTTGTTTGTGATCCAAAATCGATCTCACATTGCAACTTCATTCTTTGACTACATGTGTTCCCAGATTGATCACACATTAGTCAAAGAGGGGCAAATGTATGCACCCTAAAATGGTCGCCTAGACTTTGGGCCCCCGTTCAGCAATTTATCAAATCCCTGAATCAAGATTTTCAAAAATCAACATTTTATCAATGATATCAATTTCTTTGATCAAGTCTTATTTTATCATTTTTGATTATTTTCCTTGAGCTAACCATTTTATCCTAAGTTTTTATTTATTCAAAAGGAATATTTTCTCCCTTTTTATTAAATAAAAAGCCCCCACTTTTCCTCTTATCCTAAGTTGCACAAATAAAGCATTATTCTTATTTTAAAAATAAAAGAAGAAAAGTACTTTTTGTCTCATATGGACACAAAAGTCAACTCTTATTTTTTCATTGGAGGATATTTGTGCACAAGGATCAAGCTTCCATTTTTCTCCACCGTTGATTAAGACTTTTGTCTCTTAATCTCCATGGTCCATTTCATCTCATTCCCTATAAAAGGAGAGCTTTCTTCTTCATTTTCATATCTTAAGTTTTTATGCTAATGTTATGCTGCAGGTTTTCTAGGTCATTTGGAGCTTTCTTTAAAGACACTCTTGCATCCAAGCTTTGAAGATCATTGTTGCATTCCATAGTTCTCATATTTTCTTTCATAGTTGCATGATCATGGCATTTCTAGTATAGATTTCCTTTTATGCAATAGAATAATCTCACATAGTCTAATTAGGAAGGTTGTAATCCTTTGTTATTTCCTTTCAATAGCTTAATTGCATCTTCATCCTCATAGATTAATTTGCATTCTCATATAGGTTGCATTACATTGCATTCATATTGATTTCATTGGAGATATTGGCATTGTTGCCCTTGTCTTTGATTTAGAATCTCTCATTGTGTGGTTGACTAGCAAGGTCATGAGTTTATAGCTCTAGCTGAGAGCAATTTTACAAATCTTGCAACTCCATGCATAGAGAGCTATGAATCGATTTGTGAGGGCTCATTTTTTAGTTTCCTTACATGTAAGGATTCATAGAAGTGTGGTCACATTTTTACCATACACATAACAAATAACTCATCCTATACAAGGATCCAAACTGTTCATCCCATACTAGATATCTCAATAACAATTACCAATTTGCATAGTTTGCATCAAAAGATCAAATTATCATCAAAAGCATCAAAGCATCTCTCTCAAACATGGAGTAAAACATAAATCTATAATATCATCTTCCAGATCACAAAACAACTACGATAGAAGAATCAAGGTGACCAAGTAGAATCACACGACAATAATGGTTGCCACCTTTTATGGTCAAATAAAACCTAATGATCAAGACCCAATAGAAACATGGCCTACTCAAAGATGCACCCAACATTACAGGAACCAGTCGTAATAACAAATGGTTATGAAATTCCCACAATATAATCCTCAAAGAACAAAAGGTATAAAATCATAAAATAATTCAAGTCGCAAAAGATAAAATCCACCCAGGGCATCAATCTACCCTAACTGACCTTATTCAACAATCTCAAATCTAATCATCTTTCAACTCGGTCTCTATAGAATATACCAACAACATAAAACTTGCAATCCATTGTCCTAAAGTAATCAACTTGAAGAATATAAAACTTTGAACATCATTCACATCAAATAACATTCACACAAGTATAACACCATGATTTATAGTGGAAACCCAATTTGGGAGAAACCACTTGTAACATGCTACTAATTTTCACTCTTCTGAAGTGAGCTCTGTGAGAAGCCAACCTGGTTAAAGGTTTACAATACACACTGTTAGGTGTGACCTAGTTAAAGGATTTAATCACCTTGTTAAGAGTGGCCTAGTTAGAGGGCTTAAGAACATTCCATCAAAATGTCACCTTGATTAAAGGATTTATACAATGAATGTTAGGTCAACCTTGATTAAAGGATTTAGACTGATACAATGGTTAGAAAGTAACAATAGGTTCTGATCTGAAAATATACAACTCATTTTACAAATACATATCCACTTCACTCATATGTTGATTTACTGACTGACCTTCATTTCCATCTCCATCTTTGATCTGCTCAAAATTCTCTTCAAGCAATCACCACAACTTTGTTTAGCTCTTCACAGCTTCACCTTCAGCCTTCTACTTAGACTCATCAGTCAATAACATCAACCTCTTCTCTATATTGTAACCTCACAATTAGGTTATCCTTATACCTCCTTGATTGGGTAGATTAATCTTTTGTCGCTTAATCTCTTTCGTAGATCTTAGGTTTAGGTCAAATTAATCAAATCCTTCCATCATTATGTCCTCCTTTTTTTCTAGATACATCTCCAAACTTCTCTTTGACTCCATAAGAAAATGATTTACCATGCATTAAATGTTTCATACCATTCATTAATAATGTCAACACATTTTACATATCCCAAGAATTCAACTATGTCAACTGGGATTCTCAATTCTTTCTCAAAATGTAAATTACTGACACTTGGTCAATATTGTGTTCATCTCCTTGGTCATTATTGTGTATCTCGATCATTGCTAACACTTTCCTTCTCGACAATTATCTATCGCTCATCAATTATTGATCTTCGGTCGACACTAGATTTTCTCAGCATATACTGGTGCTCAGTCGACACTAACATCACTCGGCTTAAACTAGATTTCTTCACTTTTGCTCGATTAAGCCTATGTTTCCAGTCTTTCTACTTCACTTGATAAACAACACATTATCTTCTCAATGTGCCAACTAATCAAGTACCCATTGAAGTATCACATAAATCAACCTTCCCTTAGGTCCTCTTGTTATCTCTTATTTCCAAATCATCTTCATCAATCAAAAGATATGGTACTCTCCTAGATAGCAATTGTCTTACCAGTTAAGGTTTGACATCAATGACAATATAACAATTATTTCAATTGTAGTTTCCAATAGAGGTACATAATTATCTTATTAATATTTTCTCTCAATAATTTATTAAGTTATCACTTTATTAAGCTACTTACAATTAGTTATCTTGGAAGCCACTTGAGGGTCCTGACACTCATTGCAAGCCACTTCTCCTCTATGCTCCTAGATAACCTACCCTAATGCTCTCAATGAAATAATGAAAGAGAAAGTAAATCAAACCATAAAGGATTTTCATAAATCAATAAACCATGAATGTCATCAAAGACAAGTGTTGGAGCATAACAAATAACTCATCCTGTACAAGGATCCAAACTGTCCATCCCATACTGGACATCTCAATAAACAATTACCAATTCTCATAGCTCACATCACAAGATCAAATGATCATCAAAAGCATCAAAGCATCTCTCAAACATGGAGTAAAACATAAATCCATAATATCATCTTCCAGATCACAGAACAACTACCATAGAAGAATCGAGGTAACCAAGTAGAATCACACAACAATAATGGTTGCCACCTTTTGTAGTCAAATAAAACCTAATGATCAAGACCCAATAGAAACATGGCATACTCAAAGATGCACCCAACATTACAGGAACTAGTCCTAATAAAAAAAGGTATAAAATCATAAAATAATTCAAGTCGCAAAATACCAAATCCACCTAGGGCATCAATCTACCCTAACTGGCCTTATTCAACAAGGCTAAACAAAACAAAACCCCAATCAGAGACAATATGCCTTTAAGCACACTCACATCAAAGATTCCATTAAAAGTAAATCAAATATTTACAAAAATTAACCTTTATAAATTAATTTATAAATTCCCTTATATAAATTAATTTATTAAGTATAATTACTAATTAACAATATAACTAAATTTTAATAAAAATCAATAATATAAAACTCTATAAATTAATTTATAAAAATATATTTATTATTTTTAATTACTAAAAGAAATAATATAATTAATTAACAATATAATCTAATCAATTAATAAAATTTAATAATATAAATAAAATTTATATTACTAAATTTAATATAAAACAAAATTTTAATAAAATACCTTTTTATTTTAATTATAGAGGAAAAATTAACCAATTGAGGAAACATCAATAATTTGAAGCAAAAATGTGAACTTTACATACTCAGCGAAAATACAGCAAGTTTAGAAGGCAGATTAATGTAGGGTTAATTCAGCATAACTCTAAAACAGTGGAAAATAAAAAACCCTACACCGAGCGGAATAAAACCCACGCATATAGCAAAGGAGGCTCTGCAAACGGAGGCTCTGAAGAGGATGTGGATCGCCAATAAGCTATCTTTGAATCAACTCAAACCAACAGGCATAGATCTGTATCAAAATATAAGGAAATACCTTCTCGGAAGACAGATGATTCAAAGCAGGGGAAAAGAAAGGAAGCATTTTCAAGTTATTGCTTCAACTATTGGCTCTATGGCCATAAGAAAAAGGAATGCAGGAAGCCACCGCAAGAGCACCCTTCGTATGAACACCTGAAAGATTTCGCAGCCAAACAAAAAAGGTTAGCTGACAAAAACATAGATTGGGATCTATATGCATTATTTTCTAGATTATCCCCTGAGGAAATTTCCATGGAAAAGTTTGCCATAGAAAACCCTAATTCGTCTCCCCCATCAGAAAAGGATGGTAAAAACCATCAAAGTAGAAATGGGGAGGATGGTATTAGGGTCAAAAATCCCAACTCTGTATTTAGGGCAAAGGAATAAAGCCCTTCTAAGGATTTTTCTATGGTTAAGCTCTCCTATGATTGCTCAAAAAATGTGGAACAAAATAAAGTTATGCAAAGAAGTAATCGTAAATTAAAAGTTAGCAAGGTTATAACGACATATCAAAGTCCTAAGCTGAATATGCCGAAGGTATTTTCTGTCAAAAACCTAGACAGACAATTACATATCTTTGCAAAAACAAAATATGCAAATGCGGATATGGGAAACGGGGTTGCAAAAGTGGTAAGACCTGAAAGCATGCTAAGATATAGCACCAATGAACCCCTATCTGCTAAGGGGGAAGGGAGGCTCTTATTCACCCAAGCTCCTCCCATCTGCAATATTAAAAAAGAAGATTCATGGCAAAAAGTGAATCACAGAAAAAAGGTAAATTGTAATCAGGTATCATTTAAACCTTTCACTTTAGTTACTAGTAATTCCTTTGATTTACTGCAAAATGCAGATAACGGAAAATATTCTCCCCCCCATAAAAGGAATGGGACCTTTGGGGATGAGGGAAATAGGGTACGGCAGATAGAAATGCCCTATCCTCATCGCTCAAAGACCTCATCCTTCTATGGAGGGATTGCAGCCCCTAATGATTCTTACAATGATTCATTTTCTAAGAACAACGGTTTAAAATATAGTCCTCCACATCGAAGGAGGATGGAGAGACAAATAGAATGTCTAAATAATGATGTAAAAATTAAGCTTGCTCCTTCTTATGATGCATTTAACGTACGTTCTAAGATTGCAGCTTACTCACCGCCGCACAGGCGCAGAAATTCACAAAAGCCAGGTAAAAGAAGTGGTAATAGCAATCATATCTCTATTACTTTAGATAATGATGTTATTATCCAAAATCAAAAAGATATGGCAGAAAAAGGAATGATATGCACATGGACCGGTACTGGAGTATCTGTCTTAAACATCATGAAACTATTAACATCATTGCTGCCTCAGGAGGTAAGTATTACTCATCTTATGGATCTTTTCTTTTTTGTTGAATGCAAGACAATAGATACTAAGACCAGCATTAAGAATAGAAAGGATTTAATTTTCAGTAACAATTCCTTTATCTTCTTTGATTGGATGCCTTTATTCAATCTGATATTCTTAAACAACTTTAGAATAGAAAAGGCTGTAACATTAAAAAATTTACCTATAGAATTGTCAAATACTGAAAACATTAAATTAATAGGAAATAAAATAGGGAAATACATTAGAACTATTGAGTCAACTCTTAACCAAACAGATAAAACTATCACAATTGAAATGGATTATCATCAAAAAAGAATTTTACCCATTCAATTAATCTTTAACTCTAATTCTATCATAATAAACCCTACAATCTTAGAAAACTTTATTGAAGTAGGTAGGAATTGTCAACAGCACCGCAACCAAAAAAACCTCCTGCATCAATCCACTAAAGATATAGAGATAGAGTTTTACAAGGATAAAGGGGGATTCACTATTATCCCTACTAAAACTCAACCATTAAAAAATACCTTGCCCACTGAAGACATATGTTCTAAAAGGGCACGAATAAACCACCCTCAGATTTATAAGGTGATAATAGTAAACACTCAAGATCCTCTACTACCCCTCAATACTAATACAACTGCTTCTAAGGAGGAAAATCATCCCACCGAAACAGCTAAGGATATCACATCAATAAAGGATAAAATATCAAACCAAGAGTATAGAAGCAACATTCAAACTGAATTAAATAACCAAGATGTAAACGAGAACCAGACAGAAGAAAGTAAATCAGAAGGGATAAAACTAGATAGAGATAGCAACCCTGTACAAACCAAGGATATTGACTCAAAACTTAATAGACAACAAAATCAAGAATCAGGATATTATTCTGTACCAAAAATAGAAGATCAGAAAAGCAAAACAGAAAAGGAAATTAATCAAATCGTCAACTATCTAGGAGAAACATTAACAGATGAGTTGATAGATTGCTTCCTAGAAGAAATTTGTGATCTAGAAGAATTAAAAAATCAAAGAAGTTTATTAATTAAGCAACTTCAAGAATGTATGTTAGAAGATTCTAAGATGGAAGACATTGACATAGTCCCTCCATTAACATTAGAGGAAGACCCAAACCAAAAATTTAGTGGTAACAATCCATTAAATCAAGACATACAGGGGGAAAAAAATATTAACATACTTGATATAGAAAAAGGAAGGACACAAGAGGTTTCTATTCCTTTAGAATTAGAATCCCTTGCTGTAGACCTAGCTAGGAAAGAAGAAGACATTACAAAATTTTATGGCAAAGAGTTTATAGACAGATATGAACCTGATGAGAACAAAGAGTTAAATGTAAATAGCCTTGACAGCTGTGATTGTTTAGCAATAGGAAAGGTTAGAAATTCAGATCTGGTTAACGAAGCAATGGAGGGACTTTTTGGAATAACAAATGAAAATAGAGAACTGGGTATTGCCTTAACAAGAGGTAGTCTAAGTACCCCTAACATTAACAAATTAAAAAAGAAAAGAGGCAGGAAGTCTGTAATAGAACTAAGATCATTAGACAGTAAGGCTGAGAATCAAATTAAGATAGTAGATCTACTGAATGCAGGGAAGGGGAAGAACCTTCCCAAAGCATAATGAGAATCACCACTTGGAATGTTAGGGGACTAAATGCCCCTAACAAACAAAGACTCTTAAAAAGACACCTAAAAACCTTCGAATCTGAGATTATTATTATACAGGAAACTAAGCTTAACTCATTAGAATGCGACAAAATGAGCAAGAAATTAGGAATTTGGAAATCAAAATTTGAACCTTCGAAAGGCCTATCTGGTGGATTAGCGACACTATGGGACCCACGTAAAATTTTAGTAGTAACATTAGCAAAGAATAGCAATTGGATGGCCTGCTGTGTTCAAATCTAAAATTCAGACTAATTAATGTCTACGGACCCATTCCAAATGAAGATAAAAGGATAGTCTGGCAAGAGATTCACATCTTTTTAAGTAACAACCCAGATACCCCTATATTTATTGGAGGAGATTTTAATGCAATCCTTAGCCTGGAGGAAAAGTCAGGAGGCCTAAAAAATGAATCCCAAGCCCTTAAGGACTTTAGTAAATGGGCAAAAGAGAATCATTTATTAAGCATCAACATAAATAATGGTATATATACTTGGAACAACAGAAGAGCAGACTTTAGTAACATTGTGGAAAAATTAGATAGGTTCTTTTTTAGAGATATCCCCAACAACTTCAAACAGTTGTTTAATGCAAAGATCCTTCCCGAAGCAGGCTTAGACCATTTCCCAATACGACTCTCCATTATGGAAGATAAAAAAACCATCCAGGAACCCTTTTAAATTCGAATTCATGTGGTTCCAAGACCCTGAATTCATTAATCTCCTTGAAGATTGGTGGAAACAGATATCCGTCAAAGGCTCCAAAATGTTTTGTCTAACCGCAAAATTAAAAATCATTAAAAATAAAGTGCTAGAATGGAATAGAAACAAATTTAATAATATATTCATAGAAAAGGACAAGTTAGAAAAAGAAATAACAGACCTCAACAATTTAGTAATAGCACAAGGAATGGACGAGCAGAGCTACTATAAAGAAAAAGAATTAATGAATAAATATAATGATATCCTCCTCAAAGAAGAAATTTTCTAGAAACAAAAATCAAGGGAAACCTGGTTAAAGGAAGGAGATATAAATACAAAATTTTTCCATAAATCCACAAACTTTAAAAGAAGTATTAATAGAATAAATAAAATTAAGATTGACAAGGAACATTTATCGGACAATCCTAATCTTATCTCAAAAACTCTCGCGCAATTCTATGAAACCCTCCTTAACGAATCAACAACCTTGGATATGAAAGCCCAAAACAAAATGCTTAAAGCTATACCAAAGATTCTCTCGGAAGCAGATAATAAAATGCTCAACAACAAACTTTCACAAGAAGAAGTAAAAGCAGCAGTCTTCCAACTCCACCCAGATAAAGCCTCGGGCCCTGATGGCTTCCAAGCAGGATTTTTTCAGAAGTGTTGGCACTTCATTGGAGAGGAGGTATGGCAAGCAGTAGAAGCAACCAGAAATTCAGGAACATTGTTAAATGAAATAAACAATATATTCTTCACTTTAATTCCAAAAAAGAACGAAAGCATCGAACCTGCAAATTTTAGACCTATAGCCCTTTACAATACAATCTATAGGATACTATCGAAATGCTTAGCGAATAGACTAAAAACCCTACTACCCAACATAATCTCAGAAGAGCAAATGGGTTTTGTAGCAAACAGATCGATATTAGACGGCATAATCATAGCTCAAGAATTAATCCATTCAACTCAATCAACTAAGACCCCAAGCATGCTAATCAAAGTTGACATACAAAAAGCATATGATAAAGTAGACTGGAGATTCCTTTGTAAAAGCATGGAAGCCTTTAGTTTTTCAAAACAATGGATCAATTTAATATTTAATTGCATTTCAACCCCTAAATTCTCAATTCTGATAAATGGATCTCCTGAAGGCTTCTTTGGAATATCTAGGGGTATTAGGCAGGGAGATCCAATCTCACCTTTTCTGTATGTTATTATGGCAGAAGCACTAGGTAGAACCATAACTCAAAATCATATGGTATGAGACATTGTAGGACTAAAGCTAACATAAAATGTGCCAAATATAACCCATCAACAATTTGCGGATGATACGATACTACCAGGTTTTGCAAGTACAAAAGAAGCACGCACCTTTAAAAAAATTTTGAATATATATATATATATATATATATATATATATATATATATATATATATATGAAAGCTTCAGGTCAGCGCGTAAATCCTAGTAAGTCGGAGATTTTCTTCTTAAACATGATAGTAGAAAAGGAATCAAAGATATGCAATATTTTGGGGTATAAAAAAGGTAACTTCCCATGTAAATATCTAGGCATCGATCTGGACAAAGGAACTTCAACATCCAAACTTTGGCAACAAGTAATATCCAAAGTACAAAAGAGGAGTTCTTGGAAAGGAAGATGGTTGATGAAAGCAGGAAGAACTACTATGATTAAATTGGTTCTTTCTGCCATCCCAACGTACCACATGTCTATCCTTCCCCTCCCAAATAATGTGAAAAAGAACTTAGATAAAGTGTTGAGGGATTTCTACTAGCAAGGTTCATCAGAAGACAAGAAAATAGCCCTCATTAAATGGGATAGGTTATGTCATCCAATCTCTAAAGGAGGTTTGGGAATCAAGAATTTTCATTGGCAGAATCAGGCCCTAGGGGCAAAACTTATTTGGAGGATGTATAATGAGTCAAGGAATAAATGGGCATCAATTTTATTAAATAAATATATCCCTAAAGGTGACCCAATTAATATTTTTAGATCCTCCTCTCTGGTTAAAGGCTCCCACATCTGGAATTTTATGAGAGATTGTAGAAGCATTATCAGCAAATTCTTAACCTGGGATATTGGAGCTGGAGACAAAACCCTCTTTTGGGATGATTCTTGGGCGGGCCTTCCCCCCCTGAACAAATTAGGCTTTTCCTCAGATTTCATAGAAGAATGTAAAAGAGTAAAAGGTCTTTACCTTAATGATTATTTGATTAAGGAAGAACTGTTTGCATGGAGTAAGCTAGAGGACGTAGACCCAATTTGGATAGAGAAACACAATTTAACAAAAATTCTAAACTCCAGACTTGTTTCCCTTAAACCTAGACTAGACCGCTTAATATGGGTAGGATCCAAGAATGGTAAATACTCGGTTAAAGAAGGATACAACACTATTATTAGAGAGTAGAAAATGGATAATATAGATATACCACTTAATCTATGCTGGAATAAATCATGTTTACCTAAAGCAGGCTTGTTTTTATGGGCAGCAATTCAAGATAGAATTCTTACTACGGACAGATTAACCAAACTAGGCTTTGAAGGACCTTCCAGATGTCCTTTGTGTGAGAACAAAGCGGAAGATGTAAATCACATACTCCTCAACTACCCTTTTACGCAACAATGCTGGAATTGGTTGCACCAATGTTTAGGATGGAAATCAGCCCTTCATCAGGATATTCTTTCCGAACTCAAAGCATGGTCCTCCCCACTCAAAGATAGCTTGTACAATGATATATGGATTATAGCTCCATCAATCGTCGTATGGGAAATCTGGAAAGAAAGAAATAGGAGGATTTCCCTGGATCAGAAGCTTCAATGGCCCTCAATAGCAAATAAAATAGAAACATCAATAGTAGAGATAATTAATAGTAAGCTAAGAAATAAGTCTAGTTTGGAGAACTCCTTCACAAGCTGGGACAATAAAATTAGAACTAAATGGCCTAAATTAGAAATACCACCCTTATATGGCAAAGGTGGCCCTAAAGTTAAAGAAGAAAGAGCAGCCTGTAAATGAACCCCTCTGAAAAGGGGTTGGGTAAAATTAAACTTTGATGGTGCTTCTAGAGGTAACCCAGGGACAGCAATCATTGGAGGTATCATCCGCAACTAGAAAGTAGAAGTAATTGCAAAATACTCCAAGCCCATTAGCCCTACCACTAATAACATGGTGGAATGTAATGCGGCATTAGAAGGATTAAAACTATGCAAAAAGCTAAACTTAAAAAAGGTGTTTATAGAAGGTGACTCTCAAGTAATTGTTAATGCTATTAGATCCAAAAAGACTCTGAACTAGCTTCTTAATTTGAAATTAGAAGAAATCAACCAAATTATAGAGAGTATAAATAAATACGAAATTAGACATATTTTTAGAGAAGGCAACAAAGAAGCAGATATGTTAGCAAATCTAGGAGTAGACAATACAATAATAATGTATCAACATGAAAGAGATATTGCATAGTAGTGGAACTTAAGCACTAAGTAGAAAATCTATCAATAGTGCCAAATTAGGATCCAACTATATATAAGAGAAACCTTATTTAATAGACCCCACAACCTAAACCCTTAATGAAGATTTATATTGAAATTAAAGAATAACTAAGTCTTAAAGCCAAGTAGCAAAGAGACCAAATATTTACAAAGGGTTAGCTAGAACAATAATAAACTACAATCCTAAATGTTTCTTTTAGGCATCCCCCCCCGGTCTATATTGGAATTCTATATAAAAAATTAATCTTTATTAAGTAAGCATCTGTCAATTTAATTAGATAAAGAATATTGCAATAAAGTCATATATAAGGAGATACTCCTCAAGAGTTAAGCGTCTCCTTAGCTTTCATTCAGTAAGAAAATAAAGTATTTATACAAGCAAAGACAGTCTTACCGGGCAATTATTGTTGCATAAGGCTTTACACAGCGCAATCTTTAATTATGATTTAGGAGTCACAATCAAGTTGCACCCTTTCTCATTCATAAACAAGGCAACAGCAGTTGTATCTCCCCTTTTCTATACGAACCTTAGTTCCTAAGTCCAATCTTCTCCCTTTATCCCCTTCCCCTTCTTTGGCATATATAGAAACATTGAGTCCTATTACCTTGTTATTAAAACAGTCATCATCTAGTCATTGGGAAGTTCCTGAACAGGCTAGAGACTTCTAGATTCTCTCATAATCATGATATGGAGATAGAGCTTTAAAGATCCTTGCTTCCTAAGTATCTTCTCAGACCATCTCCTTTTCTTTCGGTTTCACCCTTCATTTTCAGGTCTGTTCTCAATCACTGATTCCCAGTATCTGTAGAAATGGAAACCAAGTTAGTCACTTTCCACCAAGGTAATACAAGGGCAATGGCTTTTCAGGGAAGTATCACTCCAGAGAGATGGAAAGAGGTACTCAGGCCCCTGCCAGATGTTATCAGAAGAGCCCTGGGTAAGTCTATGGCTAAATAGAGTTTCAACTATGATTATACTTATAGAACCAATGGGAACATTGTGGGAACTTTCATAGTTGTCTCCTATCTAGCAGGGAAGGAGAAAGAAGAGATCATAGAGGTAACAAGAATGATTTTTAAGAAAGAGTATCTTTTGGGTTTAGAGAAAATGGTTCATTCCATAGATGATAAACTAACCACACCATTCCTGGAGACCATTATGCGGACTGCAATAACAGAGTTACATAGGATACCCTCAGAACAGAGGATACCTCTGATAGTCTTTAAAGAAGAACCCTTATTCGAAGATGTTTGGCCAAGTATGGAGAGGAACATAGAATTTTTGTATGATGCAATGCAACAGAAAATACTGGGCAATAAAGAACTCTTAGAGTACTGGAGGAATGAAGGCTTCCCCATCCCTGAGTATCTAAACAATTACAAAGAAGGAAATCTCAAAATCCTCCCACCGGATATCAAGAAAAGTACCAGATGGAACAAAATAGAGAATGAGGAAGGAGAAAACATCATTGTCATGAGGAAGGATAACCATGAGTGGACTTGCACCATGGTAAACAGTGAGAATAATGAATAATGGTCTCCGAAAGCTTAGCAAATATCAGTAGGTATCTAGGACAACCTTTTATTAGCCTGATTATATTTACAGAGGATTCTAAAGTCTAGACAAGTTGTGATATGTACATATATTTACTTACAGGAAAGAACATGTGTAAACTATATATATACTCTGTTATGATTTCCAGACATAAGGTAAAAGGATAAATGCTCAAGGTTGTCAGATGTATATATAGTTGGGACATTATATGTAAAGTTGTAAAGTTGTTAGATGTACATTTATCAGTACAAATGAGATTTAGAATTAATTGATGTAAATTCTTGCTTGAGATCCTCTCGGGAAAGTTTACTAACCTCACTCACATATAAAGATTAACAAAACTTGTGGGATATAAATGTGAGATTCTCTACAAAAGCATATTCATATATAAGATCATAGTAAACACAGGGAAGCAATTTAACATCAGGGTGATTTCAAAGTTCAAAGGATAAAAGTTGAGAATTTTTGGAAGAATAGAGTTAATCTCCTCGGCATATGAAAATAAGGAAGCCTAGACTTTTAGGAAGCTTTTTTACAGTAAATTAAGATTGCTTAAATGTAGGAAATACATATAAAGCCTTGAAAGATGAATAGGAACTTTTCGTTATGTTTCAAAATAAGGGCATTTTAAATTAAACACTAGTATAGAAAGAAAGCAGAGTGCAGTACTATTAACCAGCATCATAATATAGACAATCATTCTAAGTTGGTACAGAAGAAGCTCACAAGAAGCTCACAAGATCATTTTGCAGGTAATTAAATACTGTGATTGTGGAAAAACAGCAAGGCATCCTACTTTTATATATATATATATATATATATATATATATATATATATATATATATATATATATATATATATATATATATATATATATATATATATATATATATATATATATATATAGCCTGATGGTGGCAACCTGCTCTCAGCTTTTCACAATTTGGTTTGGTTCTCTCTAGCAGAATGCAACACTTTCTTTGTATAATTGTTTCTGGACATAGAGATCACTTACATCTGCACATATCACACACTTCTTTGGTAAAGTATATGTACCTCTTTTAAAATGCAAAAAAGGCAAAAAACTCACAGGTTTCAATGGCTTCCCTTGAGTGAATACTCAAATCCTCTTGTGTATCCAAGATATCAAATAGGGTAGATTATTAAAAGATAAGCAATAGAAAGTCTCAGAACAAGGATAACAACAACTCCTCTACTGATTAAAGAAATTAAGTAATACGGATTAATACAACTCATTACTATTCTTATATGCACAAATGCTATCTTTACATTGGTGATTAGGAGAAATTAAAATAGATATACTTGTTTAAAACCCTGGGCAGGATACTCAATTGCATTATGGTATATTTTTTATGGTACATCAGGGTTCTGTGAAAATCAAGTAACTGAGCTTTCGATGCAGCTCCAATAGTACTCTATTCTCGAAGGTCATGATACTGTTTATTGAGGATATTATATATATATATATATATATATATATATATATATATATATATATATATATATATATATATATATATAAAGAGTATATATTCATGTATATATACACCCTTGATCTCCTTACATGGATGCATACAATATGATCAAGTCATATATATACATGAATATAGTAGGTAGATACATACATATATATATCTATATATATATATATATATATATATATATAGCCTGATGGTGGCAACCTGCTCTCAGCTTTTCACAATTTGGTCTGGTTCTCTCTAGCAGAATGCAACACTTTTTTTGTATAATTGTTTCTGGACATAGAGATCACTTACATCTGCACATATCACACACTTCTTTGGTAAAGTATATGTACCTCTTTTAAGTTCATTAAGAAGATTAAAAAGCAAAAAACTCACAGGTTTCAATGGCTTCCCTTGAGTGAATACTCAAATCCTCTTGTGTATCCAAGATATCAAATAGGGTAGATTATTAAAAGATAAGCAATAGAAAGTCTCAGAACAAGGATAACAACAGCTCTTCTACTGATTAAAGAAATTAAGTAATACGGATTAATACAACTCATTACTATTCTTATATGCACAGATGCTATCTTTACATTGGTGATTAGGAGAAATTAAAATAGATGTACTTGTTTAAAACCCTGGGCAGGATACTCAATTGCATTATGGTATATTTTTATGGTACATCAGGGTTCTGTGAAAATCAAGTAATTGAGCTTTTGATGCAGCTCCAATAGTACTCTCTTCTCGAAGGTCATGATACTGTTTATCGAGGATATATATATATAACAGTGTTCATTAGATAAGTATACTTATATCCTAATGTACATGATGAATAGGTATATGTTGGTAAAGGTCTCAATTAAGGTATCTTAAACCTTCTTTCCAATTAACATATACAAATATAGAACTATAGAGTGTTATATGAATATAGATCTTCAGGAATATCAATGGATAGTATTAAGAAAAAACCAGGTATTTGGTTAGTGGCAAATATCTATGAACAATATAATTGGGTATATGGCTAACCAACATTAAGAGTTGTGCTTCTTGTCCAAGGATAAAGCTTCTTATCTTCATTAAGCAAGGTCAGATATGTTTTGAAACAGATCATTACTAGAATAAGGGAGAACAAGCTTATCTCCTTAGGCAACCCTTCTCTATCATAGATTATGGTTTGATTTGTCTGAATTCTTAGCATTATTTTTTTATTTATTTATTTATTTATTTATATAAACATGTTCTAGCATGTGCAAAATGATTCACACAAACACACATATTTTATCTATTGCTAATCCTCTTAATCTTGAATGATTTTGGTTTATGATCATGAAAATAGGTTCATACCTATCCTACTATGATAATAATAGATCAAGGTAAATCAGAACATCGGGATAATTTAACTAATGAGTTTTTAAGTGGTAATTTTATTTATTATTCCAAATTAGCTTTGCTTTCTGTTTGGGTCCATATTATTGTATAGAATTTTTCATTATCATAACATAAATTTCCAAATGTAAAAGAGCAATTGTCAAAAATTCCAATTTTAGTGGATGTGGGTTAACCAGTGTAGATGGAAGTTGTGTTTATTTGATTTTACAGGAATCAGAAATCGTAGGAAGAAAAAGCTTTCAGCAACTTAAAGACCTAAATTCCAAAGTAAGGAACAATAAGGCGTAATATCATTTGAGAATTTGATGCATCCAAACACTGAAGGTCATAGTTTTTTTTGTACAAAAGCATTAAATAAAAGAAAAAAAGTTGGATCAGTAATAGCAGCATTTTATGATTTTATTAGAAAGGTGGGTATGCCCACGGAAAAAATGTAATTGCAATAAATCAAAGAAATTCATTGGGCAGTGGAATGCTCACTGAAATATGTAGTATTTAGGATCAAAATCTTGATAATTGTCGGGACGTGGTTTTGCCCACGTTAATTATGTACACAACAAATCTCAACTTGTGTCGAGTCATGGGTATGCCCATGGATTTTTGTATTAGTACAAGACCAATTGTCCCGGGCAAGGCTGGAGGTTTTCTCAACCCCGCTCTTTCCTACCAGCGCCTGCAGCAAGCGGGGTCACAATGTAAAATTTATACATATTAATAAAATAATTTACAGGGCTTCGGCCTTTTACCGATCAAAAAAAAAATACCTTTTTATTTTTATTTTTTATTTTTTAATTTAATATTATATGGGGGGTTTCAGCCCCACCACCCCTACTCTTTTAAGGGTTGTCGGCAGTCCTTGTCAGTCATGATAGAAGTATTGTTGATGATAGTACTTTGTCATGCACATAGGTTGTCATGCCAGCAATTCCTATCGTACCCACAGTTACTACCATGTCGCCAAGTTGTCAAGTGGCTATGGGGAGCGGGGCTAGTGTCCCACCCCCACATTTAAAATATATAATATATATTTTTATTTTTAACTTTTCTAATAATAAAAAGAACTTCTCTCTTTTTTTAAATAATTCTATTTTTAATTTCCTCATGTAAATATATATATATATTTATTTTCCCACAAAAAATCATAATTAAGCAAGGGAGACCAAATATAACAAATAAATGAAGAAAACCTAACAAATAAATGATTTTCTCAAAACCCTAATAATAGGGATGCCTTTACCAGGCAAATATTTCAAACCCAAACATGCAAAAATATAACCATATTCAAGAAGATAACTTTATCAATATTTCTACAAGTTTTTCAAAATAAACCCTAATAATCAAAATCATGATCTTTGAAGAAGACACCATACAATCACACAGAAGAAGCAGGTGTTGGTCCCTGGATAGGATTTTACACTCCATGAGATACCAATATGCTTATGATGGATGTTAAGGAGTGGTTAGTTCCAAATGTGAGCAATCTATAAGCAACTGGACCAACTATAGGGACAAGACTGCCCTCTTCACTTCTGGCTCTGCAAAACCAAGGCGGGTGCGCCTAATCCAATAGATATAACTATGTTTCTTATCTTAATACTGGATCTTACAACAGATAACAGTGAGAAAGTACTAAATAACAAGCTATTATTCATTGACTCTCCATCACTGGGTAGGACAATACATACAAAGTAAAATAAATGTAAAAGACTGGTATTAATTCAATGTTTTTCAGGATTACAAGATTCCAATCATTCCATACAAAGATAAGATAGGAAGATCAAGGCCAATGACTCATTCATTAGGCAATAGAGTCAGAAAATAGAATGAATACAATAGTGTTTGATGAAAGGTGGGTCTTGAACATAAATACAAACTACTTCAAATCTTTCCTACTTTCAGAAATCCTTGAATAGATTCAGTAAACATGCATCCAACTCAATGCAATTTTAATCCAATCCTAGATCAGAACTCAAAGTTCAAACACATACATATAAACCTCAAAGAGACTTTAAAATTTACCGAACAAACTCACAGGAGAGACAAAGATCCAAGATTCATATTAAGTTCACCCTTTAAATATTGCATACAATAAATCCTGAACAAAGCTTGAAAAATAACAGCAGCAACCTGTACTTCTTCTCTATTTCTCTGATAAAATGATACAAAATTTACAATCCCTGACTGAGTGTTAGGTTTCAAAATTTCTATCTTTTTCTCCTAAGCTCTCAATACCTAGAATGATCCTGAAAAATCCTTTATATACAAGGAAATACAACAAGCTACCGATCATTCTAGGGTTACAAAAATTCTAACCTAAAAAACCTTTACAACAACTTCAAAAGTTTACAATAAATACACTTGTTGAAGCAGGTGAGATATTTGTAGCTGATCCGCTTTGCTTTATGTCTTCAATACTGTTCTTCAACTTTCTTCAACAAATCTGATTTGCAACATCTCGTTGTCCATATTGTAATAAATGTCTTCCTGCATTTCAACAACCTTTACGACCCAAAAAGAGAATGCCTTTGTTTACTCTAAGAAGCTAATGGAGTATTAACTTTTTCAACATGAGGTATGTATTGATACCTCCACCTATCATATACCTCTTCACTTGGGAACTCAAAATTGGCAAACTCATCCCTTTTCTTTGATAATTATTCCCACTCATTTTCAATCTAAGTAACTCTATGCTAAAAATTGTCAAACGTTGATTTAGCATTTATTAACAACTTGACAGTGCCGCTAAAAGAATAAGTGTTACTTAGGACACCAATCACCCTCTCTGATAAAAGTGCATCCATCTCTCCCCTCCACTGATATGCCTCTTTGAATTTCCCTTTATCTGTGAAAATAGTAGGCACCAATTCATAGTTTGAAAGCATCAATTCAGCTTTCAACATGCTTGACTTTCTGATAAAATTATCTAGAATGATACCATACTGTACCATTTTCTTTACAACTTGATGCACTAGCTTAATCAGTGGATCAGGGTCTTCTTGTCCTTTTGACAGCATATGAAATAACTTTACATTAGGAGACCTTTCAATCCACTTCTTCAAAATTGGGGACATCTTTGTCTTCTCCTTATTCAAGGTTTCAAGTAAAGAAAATAATTTACAGGCATGACTGTGGAAAATAGAGGGCTTTAAATCAATAGAAAATTGCATAATTGCATCTGTTATCTTTTCCTCATACTTTTGGTTTGCTGAAGTTGTGGCCTTTATGCTCTCCTCTTTTTCTTTCTCCAACTGTACCCTTATTTCCCTCAGCATATTTGTTTCTTATGTCAGTCTTTGCTTCTCCCAGATAACCCTTGCATCCAAATTTGTTTCTGGGTAGGGGGATGGTGGTAACTCAATTATTGGGCTTAAAGATGAAGCCATTGCATGCTTATCAGAAATCACCAACTGAGAAGACCTATGATCTAAGGGCCCTGACAACTGTGCAATCAATTTGTCCTTCTGAATTAGCTCAACCTTGAGCTCATTGTAGGATTTGAGAACCATTTCAAATTTGAGCCTAAGCTCTTCCTTCTCTCTAGCATCTTTCCCTACCACTTGGGCATTAAATTTGGCAGTTTCTAAAATCAAATTTGAAGCTTCTACTCTAGATGTCTCTCCCACTCTCTGGACCAATAAGCTTCCTATATATCCTGCAGAGAGATCCTTTCTCTTTCCTTTGTTTTCATCTTTATTTAGAGACCACATCACAAGAGCAACATGATCTTCAGAGAAAGAAAATCCTCTTGCAACCTGTTTAGCATGTTCTTTTGTAGCAAGAGTCTTCACTTTGCTTTTTCTAACCTGATCAAAAACAATTGCATCTGCAATGTCCCATTCTGGCAGAAATAGTACCCCTGCTGTATGAACCATGGCCCTCCCTTCCTCTAGAGTAATTTTCTCAAATTGTTTGACCATTTCTGCCTTGGTCTCATTTTATATTTCTATGATATCCCTAGCAGGGGACTCTTCTTTCTTCTTTTCACATATCTCCCTAAATTGATTTATTTTGATTCTCCAAATAAATTGGGAGAATGCCCTGGTTTTAAGAAACTTATCATCAACAAGGAAAGAATCCATGGCCTATTTTAGAATAGGGTCCATCTGTTTACCCTTAAATTCTTCTACTAAAAGATCCATGGCCACCTCCTTAGGTGCCTCAGGCATTCCTTCCTACAAATCTTCATTAGAAACAAAAAATTTTCCCTCATTCCTCAATTGTACAAGTTGTTCTGCTACCCCATGTTCATCCAATTGGATAGGCGATCGAGAAGGAGAATAAGCCTCCTCTCCTAGTCTTACTTCTTCTTGTTTCTACCTCTTTGGAGAGGGTCCTTGCACTGCTGGATCATAAATGGGTCTTTTCCCTCTTGAAGTAGAAGGAATATCTTCACTTCTTTTCTATGGTGGCAGGAGAACAGTGTAACCACTCCTTTGCATTGTGTAAATTCCCCTTGGGGTCAATTTCATGTATTTAGGCTGGCTCAAAATCTGCCTAGCCCTCTCAGGGTCTGTCTTGCTCACAGTTGCCCTCTTTTCATTAACTGCATGCATGATGCCTTCAAAATGTTCCATAAGGGCATCCACTTTCCTTTCCCATGGTTCAAACCCCTTAAATGGGTCATAAGCTCTGTCAAAATTCTGAATGAAATCTAGAGTCTTCTTATAGATGACCCACTTTTCTTTCTTGACCTCTTGAGTTTGAAGATCAAACTCATTTCTAATTACATCCTCAAGAAAATTGAATTGATGCTCAATAAGAGCACACCTCACCTTATCTCTAAATACTCTTGAGAGAAAACCCTCAGTATCTACACATCTCACCTTTGCTTTGGACATTCTATAGGGCTGCAAGACCTTATTCAAATGCACCCATCCTCCTTTTGTAATCACATATTGATGTGCAATAGTTATATCTGGGAAAAAGGTTCCCCTTCCTTTACCAGTGAGAGTGGATTCTTGCAAGTCTCCAATCTACCTTAGAATTTTTGCATATCCCAACTTCAATGGGACTTGATAAGGTAAAATATAAGGTGCTACCTTGCAACCATACACTCTGAAAACTATGGAAACTGGATATAAGATAATATCCCCAAAATTGTGGACAATAGTAATATCCTGGAAAAACTCCTTTGGCCTAATTATCCTCAACAACTCTCTTGGAATCCTTGGATTATCAAAATGTAAAAGAGTTCTAAGTATAGAGGCAAAATCTCTGTCAAAAATAATATAGCTTGCATCAATTCTGTCCCATGACAGAGCTATAGTCCACAATTGCACTGGAAGAATTTCTCCATTCCTTTCCTTCACAATATCTATTGTTGTACCAAAATATTCATCACCCTTGTATAGAAACATGTTCATGAGCATTGAGTACCATCCAAAAGGTCTAGACACCTTCATATTTTTGATTCCCATCAGCCCCTCATGGATTAGATCAGCTAAATGAGATGCAAAGTCAAAAATAAGGGCTAATTGGGGGTGCAGTGACTGTACCATCATGAACATATAAGGTACTGGCATATGAGTTGCCTCATCATGCCCTAGAATTAAAGTCAAAGATTTATATACTTCTTGTGCCCTTCCATTGAATAAGTCTAATCTAAAGGGCTCTGGTGTGCTTGCACTGACAACACAGATGGATCCAAGCTGCTCAAAAAATTGCCTCAAAGGCCCTGTCCTTAGATAATCTCTATGTGCTTCATAGATTTCAGTAAACTCTGTGAAATCTATCTTCTCTAACCCCACAAATGGGTCATTTAATGAAAATACTTCCCTAATCTCATCCTCTGTGATGTTGATTAGGTCTCTATCATTTATATCCTTGACACACTTTGTCACAGGATCATAGCACTTAGCTATCTAAATTAATAACTCAGCATCCATAAAAACACCAAGGACAACCAACTTCCCAATATCAAATTTCCATATATTACTTAAGGGGGCACAAGCATTCCTTTGTGAATAAACCGACTTGAACAGAATAAGACCGTTATGCTTATCACCCACCTTGGCATCTCTCATCCAATTTCCCCTATCATGGAGACCATCTGCAACTGAATCTCTAGGGTTTCTTGGAACTAGTTCTTTCATCCTAGTTGCCCCATTGTCTGAATGTGGAAGTAACTGCATTAAATCCTCAAAAATCCCTCTCTTGGTATACTCTGTTTGACCAGACAAATTCCTCTTGGGTGGCATCTTGAGACTAGGGCTTTTACAATAATATACAAGCACTCAAGAAAAACCCTAAAATACTAACCAGTAACACAAAACCTTTACAAATCTTCACAGTCCTCAAGAAAATCTTAAGAAACAAAAAACTTGACCTACCAGGCACCTATAGATTCTTTGCTTGAAATCGCTTTGAGAGAAAAATGAGCTTGCCAGAAATACTTATGAGAATGGTGAATAGAAACAATGATTCAATTTTGATGTATAGCGCCGGCAACTGCCTACAATCTGTCTGCACGTAACACATTAAATCCACCATTATTGAAAGTTGGTGGCCTCAGTTATTCACAGGATGCAAAAAATGACATTGAGCAAAAATTTGAATTTAGGCTGTTGATTTATTTCTTTTTCGGCGCATCAGACGGTTGGCAAGTCAACCAGCAAAAACCCTGTTTACTTTCCCTGCGTCAGTTCTCGACCAATGAGAACATTTCAAAATTGCCATGTGGGGAAACAAAATAACTTATCTTCACTTTGCCCAGAATGGACAGGTGTCACCTCATCACTAAAGCGCAAACCAAAACTTGTCAGAAGAACCAACTCAAGATATAACGACCACCGTCAATGCACTTTGATTGGACGATCATCAAATTTTAACAAAACCTTGGCTCCAGAAAACACGTTGAAAACCTTTGACGAATCAGGAGATGCCACCTCAGAAACATCAGCAAGCCAAAAAATCATGCCTCATCTGTGGTGTCAAAAACACCTAGCAATTGGAACATGTCACTAATACCTTGGGCCAATCAAAAAAGACCACGTCATCAAAAACCTGCAGTAAAGGACCCACCGAACGATCCTCCTCTTTAAACAAGATCAACGGTTGTCGCCATACCACTGACCTTAAAGAGTGTGCATCTTATCTCAACGGTATAACGACAACCGTGAGATCTCATTGTTCTTTAATCTTCCGAAAAAGACAGGCCCCACTGTGACACGTCACTAATCTGTCACAAATCATAAACTACCACGTCGCACATAACTGACAAGTGGGACCTCTATCATCTGCATTCACAGTTCGGAAAATCCTGATAACCGCCACATCATAACTCCTGGCAACCAATAGGAAACTGACATATCAACATGACCTGGCACTGTCAAGGCCCACCGCAGACTTTATTCCTTAGCGATGATCTAACGGTCATCGCTATACCGCAATGCATAAAAGGCAATCATCTTGGTCTCAAGATATAGCGACAGTCGTAGGATATAATCTTTCTTTAAACGCCAGCATACCTTATGATCAATCAGGCCCGCTTGGACAGGTGGCATTGTGTCGCTAAAGTGCATGTCAGGGATTCTGACAATCAGGAGTCTTGCGGTGCAACGACAACCACATATTTTAAAGGTCTAACACTTTTCAAAAAATTAAATAGTGACTTAGGCATAGCGGCAAAAATTAAAAGGGGAAAATATAGCACATGCGTATTTGGAAGTTTTAGTGAGCCAAAAAGTAACGTCGAAATATAACAAGGCTCAAGAACAACTAGGGTTTTATCAAAAGTAAGGGGTTTTTCAACATAAAACCTAACCCTCATATCCCTAAAATGGATTATTTTTCAAAAATATGTGCATGAAGCTGAAAATTTTGTACAGTGATAACAGCAGGCACCAAGAAAATAATATTTTAAATTGAAATTACAAGGGTTCAAACCCTACCTCAAAACCAAAAACAAGTTGAGAAGAAAAGAAGATGAAATTTCAATCCCAAAATTCTAGCTTTCAAAACACCAATTCTTTAAATCTTAAATTTTGCTAGAGAGAGTTCTTCAAAACTAGACTGAATCTGTCTCAAATGACCTCCTAAGGCTATAATATAGAAAACCAAAAATCGAAGTTGAAAGGATGCAACTCCAAATCACTGAAATAGAACTCGACTATTAAAAGTACTTAACTCAAAATCCCAGAAATCAGAACTCCACTCCAATCTCATTTATATCAATCCTTTACTTTTATTTAATTAATACTTCCAATTCATGCAAATCACTCAACTTTTAATCTTAAATTTATATTTCAATTTTATTAACTGAATGTTCAAATTTGCATAATAGTATTTAATTAACAATTAATATTTTTACCATATTAATAATATGAAAATTGATAATTAAATATCAATTCATTAATTTATTAAAAATAATTATAACTAATCCCTTAGTTAAGTCTCTTAATTCAACCTTCTAATTTAGAATTGATAAATCAATTCCTTATAATTGGTGTGCATATAATCACATGATTATATTTTAATTAAAATAAATATCTTTAGCACCAATTAATAAGCAATTTGCTAATTAATATCAATTATATTGTTTCAAAATTTAATTTGATTTTGATTTAATATTTAATTAAATCTTTATTTTCATAATTAGACTTTTAATTCAAGTCTTTTAAATAATCAATGATATTTAATTAATTTATATTAATTAAATGTTTATATATATAATATTTTCATATTCAGAAGATATAATTATTTAATCTCATAATTAATATTAATTAAATCTTTAATGTATTAATAACACAACATTCACATCAAGACACTTGACAAACAAACACGAAGGAAAAACTGACCAAACCCATAAAGTAATAATCAAGCTCGAAGAAAGGGTTCACGAATGGTGTCACCTTGACAAATTTAGGGGGTAGCAAATAAGATACTTGTCCACTATTTGAGGATAATAAATTGCTTAGGTTGGGATTTAGACCCGAATGTTATCTCCCCTATCTTACCATTGAGATAATGCAATAGGGCACACGAATTGTAGCAATTCAGGGAAGTCGATGCCTGGTACCTGAAATCCTGCAAAAGATGAGTGTGTACATACATGTATAAATATATAACTGATAATGGCGGGGGTCAACCGATCATGTGGATCTCGTAAGAAATTAACTACGACTTCGTCCCTCAACCACATCAGGCATGTCAAATAGAAAAGTAAAACATACACGCCAACCATACACATGTAAGAATGGGGTCAATAAATCCATAAATATAAATGACATCATTACTTATAGAAAACCAAACTATGGGAGGGGTATTACAGTGTTCTTTGTTTATTATTTAATCTTATCGATGTTTGTGTTGCAAAGTTTTACATGGTGTTAGAGAAAAGATTTGGCAATTCCTTCTCAATATTTGAGGGTTTTTTTATCTCAAGAGTATTACATGGTCATGGATCTACCTTTTTTGTGAATCTAAGATGGGGTAGATTTTTTGAGAATCTACAAATTAGCTCGTCTTGGTGAAAAATAATTTTTAGGTTCTATTCTTTTACCCAAATAATTATCTAAGTACTCATGAGTTTGCCACAATTCATTACAGTTTGTGAGAAAATAAATTTAGAAAAGAAAAAAAACTTAAAAATAGAAACAAAAAAAAGTAAAAAATGAAGATTTGGCCGTAACTTGCTTTTGCATTTTTTTTGAAAAAAAAAATGGGCCATTTTCTCAACCCCAAAAGACCATTTGATTATTTGCTACATTTTTTATTTAGTGATTGAATATTGCATAAATCAAGTTGTGTTTGTTGGTTGTTGGTTGGCTAAATTTAACATGTTTTTCTTTTAGCTGTAAATTTTGTATATGGCATCCATTATTTCAAAACCATATATCATTGGAAAGGTGATTTAGATGGATGCCCAGTGTTCTAGCGATGTTTTTAGTTTTTTCACTTGGAGTATTTTATAGGCCATTAAAATTAGACCTGCCTATTTGCGCTTGCAAGACCATAACTTGTTCAAAAGGGGTTTGCTTTTCAAAAATGAGTACACATTGGGAAGGTTATTTCATGCTTTATGCTATTTTTCTATATTTTTTCACAAGTACATAGGGTATCCATTTAGAGTGAATTATTTCTTTTATCACTTCCTAGTCTTCAAGTTGCAAAAGGGTTCTTTTTCTTTAAACTTAATATTATTGCAAATATTAAACTAAGATTAACTATTATCAAGGTGATTACTCCTATGATTAACTTCTTCTATTGGATCCTTATCCAAAATAAGCCCCTTACAATTGATAATCTAGTTAAAAGAGGTTTATGTCATGTTAATAGATGCTTTCTTTGTAAGGATCAAGCTGAATCTTGTGACCACCTTATGCTTCATTGTACTTTTACTCGGAGAGTTTGGTCCATGGTTTTTCAAAATTGGAACTTGTGTTGGCTCTTTCCTAACTCTTGGCAGGACTTCATCACCCAGTGGAGATGCCCTTTTGACAATGATCTTGCAAGAAGTTTTTGGAATCTCATCCTGACTCATCTTTGCTGATGTATATGGAAGGAAAGAAATAATAGAATTTTCAGAGACAAACAAGCCAATCCTGAAATTATCTACAACATCTTTTCTAGAGCTATTAAGGAAAATTTCAGCAATGCTATCATCAACAGCAAGAGCAAGCTCAGGAACTTCCTCCCTGATGTGGACTGGTCTACTTGGAATTTTTCTCACCTCAATCCTAACACTAGCTCTCCTAGAGATTCCTCTGTTTGGATTGCTCCTCCTATAGGCTGGGTTAAAGCTAATTTTGATGGGGCCTCCAAAGGCAACCCAGGTGTCTCTGGGGGTGGTGGAATTATCAGAGATAGTAATGGTAACTGTTTAGGCACCATTTTTGTTCCCTTGGGAATTCAGACTAATCATAGGGCTGAGGCCTTGGCTGCTCTCAATATTATCCTGCTGGTGGAAGAATTGGGGTTCAAAAGAGTCTGGCTTGAAGGTGATTCTTTAAATATTATAAATAATATTAAAGATATCAATACCCTCTCCTGGACTATTGATCACATTATTACTAAAATCAAAACTATAGCCCAATCCTTTGAGGGGTTCCATATATCTCACAATTACCGGGAGACTAATCAAGTTGTTGATTTCCTTGCCAATATCGGAGCCAAAAGCGAGGGGATTCAAAAATGGATTGGAAATACAATCTGTAATGATGTTGTAACCTCATCTATTAATTATGATAAAATCAGGCACAAGGAAGGAGTCGTTAATAGGAGTATTAATGATATTATTTAATTCCTTTCAAATTGGGGTGATATTGAACGTCACTCGAAATAAAGCTAAGTACATCTCTAAGATGTAGAATTATCCACCCATTATGAAAGATCAAAATTTGATGTGTGTTGCCATCATTACTAGTAATTGCTGCTAGTCTGCGCAATTGAATAGGACAGTGAACCAATCTAACAGATTTATTAAGCTAAAGAATTACCAAATTGAGAGCATTCCTCTGTCTAAGCATAAGAAGCATATGAAAAAAGAGTAGGGAGAGTGTTCGGCTATAGGTGGTGATCTCAGGAGAGAAGAGCCGATGGAATGCAAGTGGAAGTAGGATAAGGAAGTCTGGAGCATTTTGAAAAAAGGCCATGTCCGTCGGTTTCTCCAGAGACTCCATGGTTTTGACAATGATGTTACTAAAGCCTTTGCAGACAGTTGGGATAAGGGCACGGTGAATCTAGCTGGAAAATCTTTTAGCCTCAGCCTCGAGCTCCTCTCGAACATAACTGGTCTCCCTTTGGATGGTCTGAAGTATTCGAAAGAGATTAAGGTTGGAACCAGAGCTTACAAGAAGTTTCCTGACACTAATGAGGAGAGGGCTCTTTTGGTGAAAGGTAAGAAAGATTACGTTGAAATGGATAATATTAATAGCATCTGGGGTTCTGTTATCAAGGTCATCATGGAATATTTTACACTTGAGGGGAGATTTTCTAGGGTCTATAATTACCATTTTGCCCTAGTTAATCACTTCAGACATGACATAAGAATCTCTTTTCCCTACTTTCTTCTCTATTTGCTTAATCAAAACATTACTGATTATAGAGTGAATAATTTCCCCATCCTCCATGTTGGGCTCATCCTCCTTATTGCTAATTATGTGAGGGATCACATTCCTGAACCTATCCCTACCCATGTCAAGAAAAGGAAGAAAACCGGCTCTTCGCCTAGGAAACAGAAACATAAGAAAGTTCTCTCCCCCTCTGAGTCGGCTCCCTCGAAGTCTTCAAATGGTATGAAGAATGTCAAGAACTCAAGTGATGGCAATGCCTCTGTTTCTGACAAAATTGATTTTGAGCCCTCTGCTAGCCCTGTCCGGTCGGAGTCTGAAGGTGTTAAGTTGAATCCTCAGGATAATGTGACCAAGGTTGAGAAGAATACCCAGATGGGTCAAAATGTTGAGCCTAATCCCACTACCCAGACCCCTGAGGAGAAGGACTTGGAGGATCCCAACATTTCTAATGCCATGGGTAGCCCCAAGGATGGCCAAGATAATCAGAATAGAGGGGACAAGCCTATCTCAGCTCTAGAGATTAACAATACTGATGACAAAGATACTTCCGAGATTGAGGTTGAAGTTGATGACAATGATGGCAAAGAGGATGATACAAACTTAATTAACAGCAATGCTGAGGACTCGGGGAACAACAGCTTTAGGGTTATGGAAGAGGAAAATTTGGAGTCCCATGACTCCCCCAGCGCCCGGAAAGAGAACAAGAAGGATGACAGTGAGAGAACCCTTGATTGTAATAGGTCCCATTCTCTTCAGGACGATATCAGAAAGATGGATTTGCAGGTAAAAAGAACAGTTATTATGACCCCCCTAGAAATTGCTAAGAACAAATCCATCTACAGTTATAATCTAGACAAGTGGGTGCAGAATGACCTGGTTGAACTGAAGAACAGATGTATCAAACTAGAAAATATGAATCCTATTATTGAGGAAACTATTGACAAAATCAGGAAGGAGATTTCTCTCAAAGCTAATGTCAGTGTTTTTAATTACGATTCTGATTTGGATGATAAAATTAAAAAAGCAGTTGAGACTGCCATGATCCCTATCCATGAGAAGACAAGCAGGAATGAGGAAATGCTAAAATATTTGCTCGGCCTGGCTAATACAAGAATGAAGTCTACTCTGGAGAATTTGAATACGCTTAGCAAAATGCTGGAAGGAAACAAAGATGCCCCCTGAGTGACAAAATTGACCTGACTGACCCTAGTCAGCAGATGGGACTTGGCACTAGGACTAGGTCTAATACTAAAAAGAAGCTCAAGATTGCGGATCAGGACATTCAGAGTTTGAAAGATAATGTTAAGATCATGCAAGCCTAGCTAGAGGAATTTGAGGGCTTCCTGAAGACTATGTCTTGATCTTTGTGCTGGTGGTCTTCTCTTTTTTGTTTGTTGTCCAGTGTTTTTTGCTTTTTGTTGTGTACAAGCTTATTGAATATTTGGGTTTTGACCCTTTGTAGTCTGTTCCCTTCTTTGGGGCAGCTAGTTGTTCGTAGGGATCTCATGCTTATCTTTTGTCTCTATTGTTAAAGGGTTTCGGGGCCCCTTCAAAACCTATTTTTACCGTAATCAAAAACTATTATCAAGGTGATTGTAGAATCAAAATAAGAACAAGAAAACCATTACACATGAAACACGAGATGTACATCGAGAAACCCTTTTGGGAGAAAACTCCACCACAAAAAGAGAGGCAAGTGTATTACTAATCCAATGAAAAATACAACAATAATACACTTCTTTGTAGACACCTATAAAATTTGACAACACTTTGTTACTCTGGAAATTGAACAAGATTGAATGAATGACTCTAGATTAAGGCATCAATTCATAGAATTTGTAAAAATGAATACCACTATCGTATCACCAAACAACGGGCTACAAAACAACCTAGAAAAAATTATGCCTACCTCCTTAGAATGAGTCAAATCCACCCAAAAGAACAACTTAAAAATGCTCTTAAGACTATCATTAGGCATCTCTCATGCATGTCCACCTATGGAAGGATTTTTTCATATATCACCATAGGTGTTGTCATAGAATCTTATGACATATGTCATAACCATCATAGATGCTCTTACAATCCCTTAAAAGTGTCCAAATATGTCAAAATAGAAGATTCCAAGAGGGGACACCTAGCTATTTTGTCATTTTCCTATAGGACAAATGGTAAAAGTAACTTTACCTTTACATGGTCTCTTTCACCACTATTAGTTAAATGGTATAACATCTTATGGGTAAATTACAAAGTACATTAGGAAAACAATAAATTAAAAGATTTACACAGTTGATGACACATAAATCCTAACAATCTCCTACTTCACATCATACATTGTAAATTACCTTATAAAGATACAAAATACAAATTAAGTATGATGATCATGGCCCATGGCCTTTTTACACTAAGAGAAGTTATCCATGGTCACTAGCTTCATCAGGTAAATTGCAACATTATTAAAAGCATCATTTTTTTTCAATTAAAACCTATCCACTCTCATCCATCTCTTACACAAAGTGATACTGAACATCAACATGTTTAGTATGAGAATCAAAGATGGGATTTTTGGCAAAACATATGGCACTTTAACTGACACATCCAATTCTCATTGTCTTGCAATCAAATCCAATATCATTACCAAGTCTTTGTAACCGAACCACCTCCTTGGAGGCATGTGTAGCATCCATATATTCTACTTTAGTGGTGGATGACGCAACTATAGGTTGTCTTTTATTCATCCAACTCACTAGACCTCCAAATAAAATAAATACCTAGCCACTAGTAGACCTTCGACTGTCCAAGTCACCAACCCAATATGCATCAACAAAACCCTATATGTCTAATGAATTGTCCACCTTATCAATACCATAATAAACTAAACAGTAATCATAATTACCTCACAAGTATCTTAATACTCTTTTAACAAAATTTCAATGCTCTTTACCTAGGTTATACATAAGTCTTCTTAGAACTCCCACTGCTTGGGCTATATCTAGTCTCATACAAACCATTACATATATTAAACTACCATTGGAAATGTCATAAGGAACGTTAGATGACTCTTCAATATCATCATCAGAATTACGACATGTGTCTAAACTCAACTTAGTATCAACTAGAAATGGAATACTTACTGGCTTACACTCCTCCATTTTAAATATCTGCAAAATGGTATCATCATACTTACTCTAACTTAACCAAATATTTTTGTGAACCCCATCCCCATTTATTTCCATTGTAAGGATATATCTAGAAACCCCAAATACTTCATATCAAATATGCCAGAAAGCTAATTTGTTAACTATCTAATCATTGCATCAGTTTTTCCAATGAACATGTCATCACCATACAAGACAATAATTTATAATTGATCATCAATAACCATAGTATAAACACTATGATCCTCTTCACTACCAACATAACCCAAATTTGATGCAAATGCATCAAACCTATGGTACCACATTTTGGGTGACTATTTCAAACCATACAACATGACCATTTTAACCTTCAAACCAGGTATTTTCCTTTCTCAATAAAATATTTAGGTTTTAGCATATAAATATCTTCTTCAATATCTCCATACAATAAAGTAGCTTTAACATCCATTTTCTCTATCTCAAGATTACAAGTAGAATCAACAGATAATGTGAATATAATAGAATTTAGCTTAGCATTAGAAGAGAATATTACACTGCAATTAGCTCCTATCTAGGAGTAGTCCGTGGCCACCATTCTAGCCTTTTACCTTCCTAATATGTCATATGCCTCAATGTATTTCTTAAATACCCACTTGCATCTAATGGAATTTCTTTCTTTGGGAAAATTAACAATATCTTAGGTGTCACAAGTATCCAAAGTTTTCATCTCCTCCTTCATGGCCTACATCCAACACTCACTTTCCTTGGAAGAGATTGCCTCCTTGTAAGTAAGATCTAGGTTCATTGTCAATCTTAAGTAAAGAAAATTTTTAATAGAAATTTGGTGGGACATGCATGTTAACTAGATTATGTTGTCTTGTGGACTTCTCAAAGGTATAATAAGAGGTTCTTCATCATGTTCTTCCTCGTTATGATCAACTTCTTCTATTACAACTATCTTTAGAATCTTCACTTGAACTCTCTTCTACTTCTCCATCTTCTTGTCCATCCCTTTATTCTTCCACCTGTGCATCTTCTTACTTAGTTTTAAAATGCATTATCTTTGACTTATCCTTTGGTTTTTCTTCACCAAGTAAACCATAAATTCCTTGAAAATCACATCTCTAGAAAAAAAATCATTTTCCAAGTTAGAGGATTCTAATCTTAAAAACCTTTTACATTCTCACCATATCCTACAGAGATGCATCTCTGAACATTTAGATCCAAAGTATATTGCTTCTCTTGAGGCATGTAAACAAAAGCTACTAAAGACCTTTAAATATGAAACTTAAGGCTTTTTACCCAACCACATTTCATAAGGTGTTTTATCAACAAGAGATTTACAAGGAGGTCTATTAATCAAATAAAAAGCAGTACCAAAAGCTTTTTTCCAGAAATATTTATCTAGCTTAGCACTACTTAATATGCTTCTAACTCTTTCCATTAATGATGATTCATTATTTCTACTAACCCATTTTGTTGTCGAGCATAAGGTGTAGCCTTTTTCTTAACAATTCCTACATATTTGCAAAACTCATCAAATTCCCTAAAGTAATATTCACCCCCATTTTTAGATCTCAATACTTTTATCTTATAATCTTATTGTTTTTCAATTAATGCCTTAAATTCCTTAAACTTAGTGAAAACTTTAGATTTTGAATACATAAAAAAATCCAAGAATTTCTTGAGACATCATCAATAAAGGAAACATAATACCAAGATATTTTCAAAGAGTCAACATCTACTGGACCATATAAATAATCTCTAAAAGACTCTTAACTTTATCAACTCCTTTATGAAATGAAGATCTTTTTTTTACGAAAGACATAATGCTCATAAAAATCACTCTCAGTAATAGATTAATTAGAGTTCCCTTCAACTATTTTATTAGCTATAATGACCTTAAAACCTTTTTCACCAATGTGGCCCAATCTATGATGTCACAACATACATACATTTTCCATGCTAGTTACAAAAGCTAATTTATAAATAGTAGAAGCATGCAACTTAAACAAATCCCTAACAAAGATCCTTTAGCAACTACCAAACTTCCCCTTACCAACCCACAACTAGACTTATCAAATGTTGCATGCATTCCAAAATCATTTAACTTGGAAACCAAAAGTAAACTTCTTGCACGATATAGAATATGTAATTATTAATGGAAACAATACCCTCATCCCTAAAACACAACTTTACCTTTCCTTTTCAACCAATCTTAATGAAGGTTCTATCAGCGAGAAAAGCTTATCCTCCATCATATTCCTTATATTCAAAAAACCACTCCTTGTGAGGATTCATATGGTAGGAAGCACATGAATCAACAATTCAAGTATCATAGTTAGCCGATATAAATAATGCACCATAATCACCATCATCTAAGGACTTATCCATGAAAGCATCATTTCTCTTTTTTCTATTTTTACACTTCTTCACATGTCCTCTTTTACCACAATTCCAACACTTCAATATTATCTTTACGGGGGTCTTAGAATGTCCTTTTAACTTATCCTTCTTATCCCCTTTAGGCCCTTTCTCCTTAGGCCTTTCTTGTGCATGCTAGGCATCCTAGGAGCCAGCATTCATGGTTTTTCTCCTCATCTTTTTTGAAGTAAAGGAGCCACACTGTCCATCTTAGACTTTGCAACACCAATACACATGATAACAACTAGATTTTCCTAGAATCGGGCAAAGAGAAAATTAGTAAGATACATTTATCTTCATCTTCTATCTTAACATCTATTGAGGCAAGATAACTTATAATCCAATCAAATGCATTTATATGTTTAGTAATAGAATCACTCTTTCATTTTCAAAGAATACAACGATCCTTTTAAATACAGCTTATTAGAGAAGCTCTTGGCTTGGTAGATTTCACCTATTTTCCTCCATAGCTTGTAGGTTGTGTCTTCTGTAGAGACATTTAGGAGGATAGAGTATGTGAGAAACAATCGAGTTATTCCCTGTGTCTTCTTGTCATTTTTCTTCCATTCTCTATTTGACAACTAAGAGTTAATTGGTTTATTTTCTTTACAAACATACAACCATTGATCTCTTTCTCTAGGGAGATATTCAACTTTCAACTTCTACATCTCCTAACCAATTATGTTGAACTTCTCAATATATTAACAAGAGGTGGAGATCATTGTATATAATCTTTCTCAAATCTTTAAAATAAAACCCAAAAAATAAAATATCGCATTGTAGCAAAACAAATCTTCAACACTTAAAGAGAAAGGCCTCCCTCAATAGAGTCGTTAGCTCTAATACCCAATGTAGTAAAACAAGGTGAAGAAAGCTTGCACTATGAACTTTAAAATTAATATTATTGCAAATATAAAACCAAGATTAACCCTTGTCAAATTGATTGTGGAATCAAAATAAGAGAAAGAAAAGAATTGTACATGAAACACCAAATTACTTGGAGAAACCCTTCGAGGAAAAAATCTACCAAAAAAAGAGAGGCAAGTAATAAAACAGCAATACACTTCTTTGTAGACACCTATAAAATCTAGTAGCACTTTGTTACTCTAGAAACTAAATAAAATTGAATGAATAACTTTGGCTTAAGGCACTAATTTATAGAAGTTTGTAAGGATGAATATCATTGTAGCATCACTAGAAAATAGGCTAGAAAATTACCTAGAAAAAATTCATGCCTACCTCCTTGAAAAGAGTCAAATCCACCCAAAATAGCAACTTAAAATGTCATTGCATATGTCCTAACGCATCTCTCATGCATGTACACTTATGAAAGGATTTTATCATAGATCTTCATAGGTGTTTCCATAGAATCTTATGACATCTATCATAATCATCATAATTGTAGGTTTTTACCAATTTTCCCTTTTTGTTGATTTTTTCACAAAATTGTGTCTTTCCCTCTTCAACAAGATGTTTTGACCTTTTTTTATAAAATCGTGATTTCTTGCAAGGTCTTTTGGGTTGCACCTAGGGTTTCTAGAGCAAACGATGTTCCTAAAAATAAACTAGAGTTTTTGCACAATTCTTTTACAAAATCGTGGGTGTTGCTCTCTATCTTAAGCAATGGAAGGTTTTTCTCCATTAATTCACAAAATCGTGAAACTTCACCATCACATCAAGGGTTTGACAGTTTTTCACAAAATCATGGTGTTGTTTTACCACAACTTATTTTGATGATATTTCCAAAAAGTCATGGTGTTGTTTGACAATAGATTCTTTTGATAATTTTTCACAAAATCATGGTGTTGTTTTGCAACAACTTCTTTTGATGGTTTCAGAGATTTTTGCCATTTTTTTATCAACAAAAATCAGAGTTTTATGAAAAGCTGATATTAGTTTTCTTGTTTCTAGAGGGATGTCTTGGTTACCCAACATCATGTTTGGAAGACACTTAACTTGTTTTTGTTCTTGGTTATATGAGGAAGTTTTGTAGAAAGTGGTTGGTTGATCAAAAGTCCAACCAAGGAGGGTCTTGTAATACCCCAAAAATGGGCTATAAGTTCATTAATCTCCTACATCTTCAATTCGAACGAAATCGACATCAAAGTCCTAACCTAAGGCACATCTAAACATCATCAAATCATAATTGATTATCTTAAATTCTGCATCGGAGAATATTCCTAGCAATATTCCTAATTATCATAATTATCTTTAATTTTATAATTTTTTTTGGCAATAAATCACATTTATCCTAAAGTTTGATTAATTGAATATTTTCATATTTAATTAATTAGATTTAATATCTTGCCACTTAAGTGTGTAATTAAATTTAATTCTATCTATTATTAATTGTATTATTTAATTTTGACAATAAATCAAAATTCCTATCTTTAATTGATTAAATTCTTATTTAATTAATTAAAGCATGTTGTCATTATTTAATAATATAATCTTTAATAAAAGTTTGAATAAATAGTTAATTAACCCATAAATTAATTATTTTATTTCAAAAAGCAGTTAAGTTGAGAATAAATTACTTTATTATTAAATTAATTCATAAATAAAACATGCACAATCATAAAAGCAGACAACTATCAATTATCAATTAAAGCTAAACTCTATTTTGAGTTAAAACTTAGCTTTTGCATATTTTTGTGAGTTAATTATCTTTTATTTAAAAATAACTCAAAAATCAAGTTGAGTTATTTGAGTGATTTATGGCTTTTTCCCATGCACCTCCAAAGCCCTGGATTTCTATAAATTAAAACTTTAGCTCTTCACAAATCATCTCATATTTTGCACAATCACGCTGGAGAATTGGAATTGAAGAATCAAAGCTCTTGCGAATCGACATCTTTGTGAGATCAATCTTCTTTTCTTTTTTTGCATTCATTTAGATTCATATTTCATATCATTTCTAGATTAGCATAGCATATCAGTTTTCAATAGCATAGATTCATATCAAGTTTTTATCATTCTTATTGCATAGAAAAATCCAAAAAAATAGAATAATTGCATTCAATCTCATATCTAGATCAATTGCATTCAAATCCTTCATTTAGGTGTCGTCTAGGTCACTGATCTCGATAATAATCTGAGAACATTAATCTCACACCTACTAGAAGGCAATAAATCGCTTGGTTAGATTAGATTTCAATTTTGCACGATTTTGATTTTTGCTAACTTCTAATGTTTTACTGAGTGTTGTGTCTACAGATCAGGTACAATTTTCACACACACAAAATCTTGCACAGAACAGTGAATAAAACAGGAAGAGACTGGCATCTGATGATCAATCCAGCTCTCTAGGCATACAGAACTAGTATCAGAACGCCTACAGGGGCTACACCTTTCGCTTTAGTTTATGGGTCTGAAGTGGTACTGCCTATTGAGGTTGAAATCCCATCACTCAGAATCAAAATGCATGGACTTGTCACTGATGAAGACTACAGAGTGTGTAGGTTACAAGAACTTGAATTACTAGATGAACGCAGGCAAGCAGTGTATGATCATCTCAGAGTGTATCAGAAAAGAATGTCTAGAGGCTACAACAAGAAAGTCAGACATAGCGAATTTCAGGTTGGCGATCTAGTGTTGAGAGAAAATCCTAAAAATCAATCACATCGAGAACGCAAGGGGAAGTTCGAACCCAACTGGCTGGGTCCCTTTGTAATCACTGCTACTTTTAGCTCTGGTGCCTATCAACTCTCAACAACTGAAGGAGAACAGCTCCGAGAACCAATCAACGTTCTCCATCTGAAGAAATTCTACGCTTAAGGCATTCAGTGCTTGGTAAATGTCCTGAAAAAAAAAATTTTAAAAATCAGAAAAAGTCCTGAAAAAATGAACATCTTGGTGAAAACCTAGCAATAGGCGCCTTGATGATTCACAAAAAAAAATTAAAAAATATCAAAAGTACAAAAAAATTGAAAAAATGAAAAATACAAAAAAATGAAAAAAGAAAGAAAAAGTGTCTTGGTGAAAACCTGGAAACAGGCGCCTTGGTAGCAAAAATAGAATCTCTACCAAGATGGTGAAAACCTGGCAAACAGGCGCCACTTGTTCCAAAATGCTCCATCTATCAGCACAATCTTGGTCTTTCCCAGCTTTCAGTCTTGCTTTAGTTTGTACATATCTCCCGGTTTATTTCTGCATATCCTGGTTTCAATAAGTCAGTCTGTACACCAATCAGCTCAAGCGTCTGTATCCTATCAATGTTCAAATTTGGGGGCAATCAATGTCATATCTTATAGTCTCCCATGTATCTTAGACGAATCATATCTAGTCAGAATCCTTTAAAGCTTCATGTGAGTCAGTCAGTCAGTCTTGTCTCCAGAAAGGATTTTACATCTATAACAACGCAATCAAACATCAAACTCAACTGAAAACAATCTGTGCTTTTCATGCTTTTATCTCCTTGTATGCTTACTGATTCGCATTGAGATTTTTGCATATTGTGTCCCTTCGAGCTCTTCGATGATGTCTTTTATAGGATTTAGAGAGTGATGACTGGGGGCATAATCTTTTCTTTGTCTTCTGCTTGTATGTGAAAATCTAACATCTTTGGAACTTCTGGATTGAAATGGTGTCCGACTGTAAGATCCTCTATCTCAAATTGGATGGCCATGCGTACCTCGACCATTGATACCCAAAAAAAAATTCAAGGACGTTTGATCTAACTATTATCTTTTTGAGTAAGTTCTTTCTCCTACTGTGGAACGCAATCTTGCCTAAGGATGTGAACGATAAAGGGTCACTACGGGTAATTCACATTGGATTTAGAATGATCTCTTGACTGTTTGATGTGTTTGTAACGCAAGGCGTACTCAGGTCATCACAATGTTTATGTTTTGATGCTTGTACAAATTGCTATATCAAAATGGACATGATATTCAAGTCATCCTAGCGCTTGTGCCTTGGTGCTTATATCTAATTTGACATTTCGAAAACAAAATCAATATTCATATATCCATGGTTGTTTGACCAGTGGGTGTTGTATTGATTCTTGCACATACAAATCGATATTCATATGTCTATGGTTTCATGGCTAGTGGGCATTGTATTGATTTATCCGGTTATCTAAAAGTTCAATGATGATAACAAATCGACATATGATCAGTGACTAGGTCCTCGGTCTTAAGTTGCATTTCATTTTGCATGTCTCATTTCATTTTGCATGTTGCATGATCTCACAATGATTAAACGAACTCCAATGCTTAAACGATTCTTCAAATCGCATCTTCCAATCTAACAAGAGCTGAATCTCACACGAAGGTTCCTCCAACGAAACAGCAAGTAGAATCCTTTTTCGGGATCAAAATTGAAATCTGAGATCATTCATATTATTAATTGCTTGCATAATCAACCTTCAATCATCACAGAAATTCAGTATTCAACTTAACTGATTATCTTACATCAAACTATCAAAATTTCAACTTGGTCAACCATGGTCAACTCATGGTCAAACCTAGTCAAACTTGGTCTTTTGGGACCTTCCAACGATGCAGAATGCATTCCCAGACGTGTTTTAACCACTTCTCAAATCAATTAACATGCTTCTGAACTCTCAACATTGACTTTTCTTGTCAGATTTTAATTTTCATCCCGAAGGGGGCATGGTATTGCACATCATTCAAAGTCTGTAAATCAAATTTATCAATATCTTTCATCAGTGATCAAGACAACAATCACGTCTAGTCGCTGATTCATCAAAAGTCCTCATCGCTTGGGGCAAATCTATCATCACTTGGGGCATATCAGATTCATCAAGATCCATATCAATCTGGTATTCTCCTAATCTTGTACACTGTATCAATTTTTGCAACCATCAGATCATAGTGTTCTTTCCTTGGTTCTTCGGCAACTAAAAGATTTGAATGTGATACCTGCTAGTTCTACTAAGACAATCGAGTCTAGAACGGGTCACTCACTTCTTATCAATCCTAAGGTTCAGAATCAGGGATTTTGACACTTTTTCGCAATCATAGGTTCATTTACTGCTACAGTGAACATTATCTTTGGTCATTCAGGACCTATTATCTCCATATCAATTCAATATCAATCAACTTCTATCTCATATCAATTATCAATTTCAAACATCAGTTTCATATCTCTATCAAACACAGACTATCTTTGAACCACTGCGCTTCACACAGTAATTCAAAGAGGGGCAAAATGTAACACCCCAAAAATAGGCTATAAGTTCATTAATCTCCTACATCTTCAATTCGAACGAAATCGACATCAAAGTCCTAACCTAAGGCACATCTAAACATCATCGAATCATAATTGATTATCTTAAATTCTGCATCGGGAAATATTCCTAGCAATATTCCTAATTATCATAATTATCTTTAATTTTATAAAAATTTTTGGCAATAAATCACATTTATCCTAAAGTTTGATTAATTGAATATTTTCATATTTAATTAATTAGATTTAATATCTTGCCACTTAAGTGTGTAATTAAATTTAATTCTATCTATTATTAATTGTATTATTTAATTTTGACAATAAATCAAAATTCCTATCTTTAATTGATTAAATTCTTATTTAATTAATTAAAGCATGTTGTCATTATTTAATAATATAATTTTTAATAAAAGTTTGAATAAATAGTTAATTAACCCATAAATTAATTATTTTATTTCAAAAAGCAGTTAAGTTGAGAATAAATCACTTTATTATTAAATTAATTCATAAATAAAACATGCACAATCATAAAAGCAGACAACTATCAATTATCAATTAAAGCTAAACTCTATTTTGAGTTAAAACTTAGCTTTTGCATGTTTTTGTGAGTTAATTATCTTTTATTTAAAAATAACTCAAAAATCAAGTTGAGTTATTTGAGTGATTTATGACTTTTTCCCATGCACCTCCAAAGCCCTAAATTTCTATAAATTAAGGCTTTAGTTCTTCACAAATCATCTCATATTTTGCACAATCACGCTGGAGAATTGGAATTGAAGAATCAAAGCTCTTGCGAATCGACATCTTTGTGAGATCAATCTTTTTTTTTTTTTACATTCATTTAGATTCATATTTCATATCATTTCTAGATTAGCATAGCATATCAGTTTTCAATAGCATAGATTCATATCAAGTTTTTATCATTCTTATTGCATAGAAAAATCCAAAAAAATAGAATAATTGCATTCAATCTCATATCTAGATCAATTGCATTCAAATTCTTCATTTAGGTGTCGTCTAGGTCACTGATCTCAATAATAATCTGAGAACATTAATCTCGCACCTACTAAAAGGCAGTAAATCGCTTGGTTAGATTAAATTTCAATTTTGCACGATTTTGATTTTTGCTAACCTCTAATGTTTTACTGAGTGTTGTGTCTACAGATCAAGTACAATTTTCACACACACAGGTCTCAACAGTAGGCTCATGTCACAAAGCATTCTAAAAAGGAGCCAAACTTTTTATGCAATGGCCAAATGACCTACAAATTATGTCAAGTACTCTAATTATGTCTTGGCTATGAGTATTAAAATAATATTGTAATATTTAGTATAATGGTCATGTAAGTAACTTTTTTTAAAATCAATTAGTTTTTAGTAACTTTGTGTTCTTTAAGTTGTTAAGTTAGTTTGGTAACTTTCTATTCTAACTTTAGTTCTCAATCATTTCCGTAATAGAAAGTTTTTGTAATTGCTTAATTAAAGATTATTCTTCTCCTTTGCTGAACATTGAATATCAATCCATTATCATTTTATCACATAGCTCCTCTGTTTTTAAAGCTGATTTATTTCTATTTGTCTTCTTATTATCTATCATATGTCTTGTAACCTTCCAACATCCACCTTAACTTTTCCAACTCAATCTCTAATTTGTACAAATCCTGTACAAATCCTTTTGTTGATCCTTGATTGTCTCTTGCCTTTGTCTTGGTCTTATTCTATATTCCAGTTTAGTTACCCTCTTTATTGCATTATGATAAAACTCAATCTTTACATCCACAAGCATAATTACAGCAGCCCATTAACTCATTAAAATTCTTTTCACAAATTCTTGATCCCTAGCCCTTCAAAATGCTTTGCATCTTTCATATTATTTGTAAACTCTCACTATTTGGTAGACTATTCTCTTATTTACTACACCAAGCTTCTAAATTTGACTACCCCTCAAATCAAAACAGTGCACTGAAAGCCATTAGCTACTCAACGCAAGTATCAAATTCATGCAAGCTTGTTGTCACACTAACATATGAGCTACATTTTCTGTTTTCCCCGTGCCTCTCTCTGACATTCTTTTAACTTTTGACTTCTTACCATAATGTGCCAACTAAATCTTTGTACACTGGCCTTCATCCATACTCCTGCTCAACTTATGAAAGTACCATCTGGATATATATGTGCTTGCATAGAAAATACCATTTCAATTTGCCTGTTAAAATGCTAAGCCAATACTCCATTCTAAAAGTTATTTTTTTATATATTAAGTTTATTTAAGCTCCCATTTCAGGAATCAAACTTGAGACCTTGCTATTAAAAAGAATAGCAGCAACCACCGCACTGCAGGCCAATGCCTTCATTCTAAAAGTTATTACTCAAGACTCTATAGAGTATAGAAAAACAAGATAAAAAAATACAATGAATGGTTTATGTGATAATTCATTTATTCAAATTTGCAACTTAATAAAAACAAAATAAAAGTTAGAGTTTGAGATCTCTCCCCCGACACAGAACATCTTGTTTCATATCATAAAAGATCTTTTGTTTTATCAAAAAAGAAGTCACAACCAAAACTATCTAACCCCTTGACTGATTGATACAATCCCATATGGCTGGAAGGGACCGTGATTTTCTTGCTCGTGTCATTCTACTTTGTCTTTGTTGGTTCATTTATGTTGCCTACCCAAATATTTCAAACATTGTCAACCTTCTAAATTGCACAAAAGCCTCTACTAAATGCCAAGACTGCCACTACCAAATCTTCACACTAGTTTATTCCTTACACAACCTTCATGTCAGCATTCTCTCTCATGGATCTTCTTGTTTTGATACAACTGATGCAAACACTTCTTTATGTCTGATTATTACTTGTTAAATTCTTTTAGACAAACACATGGATGCAACAAACAAAAGCCAATAAGATGGAGAGAACATAATACTCACAATAACTATTCATTGAAAAACAAAGTCACCGTATAAGATTTACATTACTTAACTATTTATATACAAATTTTTCATTTCACATGCATACATTGCTGAAATTACTTATAGACAAGTTCTCCATTCATTGAAGCCAAAAAACTTTTTATTTTGAAGTGTTTTGTCACATACCTCCATCGTGAGTGAGAGAATATGTTTTCCACAAGTAACTGGCACCCTAAATCATAGTAACAGCTAGTATAAATGGTGAGACAGTTGTCACCAAATGGCAAAAAATATTTGAAACTAAAGCAAATAACCACTAGCCCATGATCCAAATCTTCACCTGAAAACAATCTTTAACAAATGCTATGGAATCACTCATTTATTGTTGTAGTGGAGTTTTAAAAGTCCTTGTGCTAGAGTTTTGAATGTCATTTTGTAACTGTTCATCATTTCACTGTAGACTGCTCGTTAAATGAGTGTCACTTAATATTCAGTTAGCCTCTAATTCGGTAGTGAATCGTGAATGTTTCTTTGACAAAAGATGCTCTGCATCATATATTGGTGACTTTAACTATTTGGAAGTATGATTTAGTATTAGGAACCAATAAATATAGGCTTATCCTTGATCATTTTCAAAACAACAATTTATTACCTGCTATTTTCTATGCTTACAAATATGCATATCCCCTATCCCCGAGGGGATTTGCAAGGTTTGAACGGAGACAAGATGTATGTAAAGGCCTTCAAGATTCAAGAATAGGAGATCTACTAGAAAAGAATCGAAGTTATAGGAGGCCCCTTGTGTCGGTCACTACGGTTACTCCTGATCTGTAAACTCTCAAACTCCAGTTGAATAAACAAATCAAACTTATATTTTAATGTTCTACTTGATGTATTAAAAACAAGTTTCAAGGGGGATAAATGTTCTGAACAAGCTGGAAACGAAATAACTCAACAGAAAGCTCGGAAAATTTACCCTAAAAAAACCCCGAAGGATAAAAAACCAGCTTGGTAGTGGCAATAGTTCGTCTATCTGAATGTTAATAATCAAAGAACAATTATAAATAGTGAATACAACTCAAGTTGCTCCTTAACTACTCAGTTAAGCCTCTTACAGCCAATAAACAGCCAAATCCTCTTCTTCTAGATCAATACAATATTCCAATCTTCCCTTTCATGTGTAAAACATGCTCTCTCTCGCTCTCTTTCGGACCCCCCACCCCCATATATTGCCATCGGTAAAAAGAGCATCCTTCTCAACCCTTAGAACAATCTTCTCAGAAATGCCAGCAAAAAGGTGGCCTGTTTGTTTCAGCTTCTGGTCTTCACAAATTGGGGTGAAAACCACGATTTTAGGTTTTACCAAAATCAATTCCACACATGGCCTTCTTCTGGATTCATCTTTATGTTCATACTTAGCCTTTTCCTAAGCCTTATAGATCAACTCCACTTAATCATCTGTCCACAGGCGCTCAAACTTGAGGGAGATTGATGAGCCAACAAGTTCACCCAAGGTAATTTACTGTTTGCTATTCCTTTCATTTTGTAGGTTTCATTACATTGCATGCTAATTAAGCATTTACCCTGTTTTCTGCCTTCCATATTACACTACCCTTCTTTGTTCATCTTATAAACCTTACAATATATCCCGACTTATTGTCGCATCAACACATCGCCTTGCATAATTTCCTTGTGTACAGAGCCTTCTACTATATCTTAATGCATAAAGCATCCACTGTCATCCTTGCACAAAGGCCACCCTCCAATCACAAACTTCCGACTCAGCACTCATTTTAAGCCCAAGCCTTTCAAATGTAGACTTGCACCCAGCTGATGTGCAACTCTTGCAAAATAGACCATAAAATCAATAGCAATAGCAGATGTCAGTTAAACTATTTCAATTTGTCATCAAAAGATCTTATTGAAGGTAATTGTTTTATTATTTATCATGTTATGTGCACTACGATAACTTCTCCTTGTTTCTGGAGTTCTCTTTAATGAAATATAATTTTTATCAGTCATCTACTGTATGTCTCTTTCTTATATTCACTGAGTTATGAGTTATGCTATAATTGAACTTTCCACATTCTAAAGGTGTGAACTTGCTTCAGCAATCTCTCATGCTTTTGCCATGCCTATAACAAATTGAGGCTTGCATTATACACAAGATGGATCCGGCTCAATAAAAAAAAATGTGATGGATGCACAATTTCTACCAGTGGCAAGTTACAGTTTATTTCTGTAATGTCCTAACTTGCACCCCATACAATTCCACATCACATGGCACCTTCGCTTTAGCTGAATCAAAGTCTCCACCTAAAACTCTGCTTGTCTTGTCACCGCTTTTGTCTGAATTCCAACATGTGGACTGTTTTGACTAAGGACGCATGCGCGCAGCGCAGCGCACATTTGTCCCACGAATCTGCAATCTAAAGGAGGCACATTTGTCCCACAAATCTGCAGTCTAAAGTTGGCCATTGGAGCATTACACCTGTTGCTTCTGGCTGCGTAATGTCTCCACTTGTAGGCCACTGACATCAGGATTCTTTAGAATTGGTTTAAAGCTTCTCATTTGCTCCATTTTGGGTCTTCTTGGTCATTCTTGCAACTTTTGGGCTCCTCTTACACTCTCTCGGCACTTCACCTACTTCGTGATCATCCCCACTACCCATTTGCCGGATAACATCCATCAACTCACTGTTATCACCATTGTTGAAGCTCCATCTCTACAAAGCACTCATGCTTGCCTTCTTTCTAGTGAGCTCTGACTTTTGGCATTGAAGGGGAGTCCTTTCCCCCTTGCTCGCAATCTTTCTCATTATCTTTGTGAAAGCACCATCAATAGTGTTCTCGAATCTTTTTTAATCATTATCATTTTATCGATCATATCCATGGAGGTGGAAACACCGAAACGGGGAGCTGACTTAGGCAGGCCTCTAAACAAAAGACCCAACATTTTTCTTTGTCTGCCTTGTGTGCAAATTCGGAGAAAAGAACGGAGCAGCATGCTGGAAGTTTCTATCTATAGCAGTTTGTAAGAGTTTCATTTCCCTTCCCTTGTCTTTAACTTGTTACATTTTAGCTTGTCTACCTTCTTTTTTGTTCGCATTTAATATAGTTAGGATTTCGTTTGTTTATGTGGTCAGCCTTGTACCTTTTTGGTACAGCTTATGTACCCTCTCTGTACACATATGCGCACCACTCTAGCATCCCAAATCCATGTTGTCATCTGAGACTCGCGTGTGCATCCTGGATAGAGGGCTTGCAGAGCTTACTAACGAGTCTTGGTGACCTACCCTTTCAGTTCCTATACTTTGAATATTTTTATCATGTTGTGTTGTTTAGTTATTTGACATTCTTGGTTATGCATCTAGTTAATTGTTCTTTCATTTATAAATCTTCCTAACTCACTAGAGCACTAGTAAAGTGAGGTAGCGTTGGGCCATTTGCCCCTTGGGATTTCATCATCTCAAGGGCGGCGAATCCCCTTCTCTACAATTCCTACTTATCTATGCAAGAAATGGAATTTAAGCTTTATGAAAAGATCCAGTTTCTGTTCTTAATGATATCAGTTATGAGAAAGGATTCAGCATGACTGTGGTCTGGCTTTGTTTTAAGTTCACTCCTTGATTTATACTTTCTTAGAATTTTCTTTTGAATGAGTCCTCATGCTGAGATCCTTTTTAATGCAGCTCTGTTGCAGCTTTGCAGGCCAATTCAGAAGCTAAATTTATCTATATGAAACTGTAGTGTCCTAAATTGTAAGCACTTACAACTTTGGTCCTTAGGCCCAATTTTATTGTCCAAGGCTTCCATGCCTGTTATGCTTGATCTCACCTCGAATTGGCACACATTTTTGGCACCTCAATTTGTCATATCAAAATTGACCCCTGACTAAAATTTGAGCATTTTTTGCCTCATAAAGGGTGACCTGAGACGTACAGGTTGTAAAAAATCACCCCCTACATTGGAAGGCACCCTTTACATGCTAGCTTGGGCCCAAATTTGAATTGGAGGTCAGCCAGTGCACCCCGGGGACGCTTCCCCCCCCCTCAAATCCCCCAGCGTTCCTGGAATGGAGACGCACCAGGGACGAGGGGACAGCATTCCTACGTCTCCGGTGGTGCCACCGCAAACTCAGCCCGCCGCCAGAAACGGGAGGACATCCCCACGTTCCCTGAATGTTGAGGGGGACGCAACAGCGTCCCTAACACATTTTTAAATCCATCCATATGATCAGATTTTTAAAGTCATTGTAATCATCTTTATGATCAGATACTTTCAATATCATATGATATAATAGAACTCTCCCATTTTCTGATTCAACAATTTAAAATTTTATCATTATGTAGTATTGAGTATTCTAATTTCTAATTAGTAATTCGATATTGAAAACTTCAATGTTCAATGCAATGTTCAAGTATTTAATAATTTACTATTTTACATCTTTATGTCTTATACATGCTTTCATAACTAGCATTTTAAGTACCATATGTGTAGTATATAGTATATACACCCCCACCCCCTACCACCCACTGCCACTGTCCTGAAATTGAGGCCCCTTTGTCCCCCTGTTCCAAAGTCCCCCCGTCCCAGACGACAGTGTAATTATGAGGTCAGCATTTTCATTTTGAGCAGGATTTCAAATCTAGTAGGCCTTCTACGACTTTTGCGCCCCGAAATGGCTAGGAGAGGTATAAGTAGAAGGCTACCTCCCTCATTTTGGGATTCATCTTCAAGCATCCAATTCCATCAATCAAGAATCAAGTTCAATTCAAGCATCAAGCATGGAAGATATGGAGTACTGTCTAGATCCTAGCATGTGTGGAGGCATTCATGTTCTTCCTATCTACATCCAAGGTCAAGACTACATCAAGACAATTTTTTCAAGCATCTTCATGAGCCATGCAGTGTTTGTGAAGGTATAACATTTTGCCAGGCCTCTACTACTGACAGCACACTTTTTCCTTTATGCAGTTTCAAATTGATTTCAAAGATAATTCCTAAACAAGGGTTTGACTGAGGCAAACCCTTTTCTCCCAGCATTTTCCACACCAAACACACGTTTTCCTTTATGCAGTTTCAATTTGATTTCAAAGTTAATTCCTAAACAAGGGTTTGACTGAGGCAAACCCTTTTCTCCCAACATTTTCCCCATTTTCGGTGTGCAGGTAACAAGTGGCAGAGTTCCGGATCCGGATTCAAGAAGGCATAAGTCTGCTCCAGATCTTTGGTTTCTTCATCCACTTTTGACAAAGCAAGGGAAACCCCCACAAACAGGGGCAAGTCCAGTCACCCCCTACTACCCAGGTCGCCTCTGACAGACAAAATTGGGTTGAATCTTTCTGCGCAGCTCAATGGCTATGTCTGCTTCTCAGATCTGGTTCTGGAATTCGCATATCAATTTGTTTATTGTCTATATACACAGGTTACCTCCATTGCATCCTATTCCATCCTATTTACCTCATTTCTTCATTCCAAATTCAATCGATCAATCTACTTTTAGTGAAGGGTGAAGACCTTACACCGTTCAGCGCTTGTTAAGCCTAGTGGATATTTTCCCCTTCCTAATGTAATGAGTGAAAGATGGAATTTGGGATGTGATGTTTCCTAGCTTGTTTGATCATCCTAGTAAACACTCATTCCATCCACCCATTTTTCAACCTTACAGAAACTAACTCAAGAGATTCAAAAGCTGCTAAACATGACATCCAGGCATTTTATAAAAGTTACAAATCGCAGAAGTCAAAACATATTTGACTATTTAAAGTTAATCTAATTATGTTTTTATTTTGGCGGTTGAATTGAAACTTCTTAAACCCAATCTTGTCAACAAACACCTTTCAGGGTGTGTGCACGCTAGTTTTAAAACTTATAATTGTCAAAATCTCAGCAGCACAAATTTTGAAGCAGATTTGGGACTTAGCAAAAAGCACTGCAAAACTTGGGCAAACTAAAAATATATATAAATTCATAAAGGTAATCTAAATAGCATGTGAAATACTGGTAAAAGCGTCCAAAATTAATTTGAAAAATGGCTCAAATACAACACAAGGAAAAAAAATTAAAAAATCATGAAAAAAAACTTACAAGGAAAACAATTCTGGATGTTAAGTTTTTTTAAAACACAGTCACTGGTACTTGCCAAAAACTTGGTAAAATGGGCAAAACTCTGCGAGTGCTCACCAGAAACTTGGCCAAAAAGGTAAATTTGAATTGCATGCGAAATACTGTTAAAAGCCTCCAAAATTAATTAGAAAAATGGCTCAAATCCAAGGCAAGGAAAAAATTTGAAAAAAATTAAAAGAAAACATGAAAAAAAACCATACGAGGAAAAATATTCTGGATGGTAAGTTTTATAAACAGTCACTGATAATTGCCAAATCTTGGCAAAATGGGCCAAGCAGTGTGAGTACTCGCCAGAAACTTGGCCAAAATAGTAAATTTGAATAGCATGCAAAATACTGTTCAAAGCCTCTAAAATTAATTTGAAAAATGGCTCAAATCTAAGGGAGGAAAAAAATTGAAAAAAAAAAATTAAAGAAACATGAAGAAAAAAAAACTTACAAGAAAAAAAATCTGGCTGGAAGTTTTTTAAAACAGAGTCACTGGTGCTCACCAAATAATTGCCAAAAAGGGCAAAACTCTGCGAGTACTCGCCAGAAATTTGGCCGAAAAAGGCAAAATTCTGCAAGTACTTGCCAGAAGCTCCCCTGCAGTGTTTCTGGTAAGCTACTCAGCGGTCTCATCCCTCTTCGGAGTATTCGCAAGTTCTGCATGTCCCCCGGAGTCTGAATCACGGGTGCACTGTTAAGCCACGAATACCTTCAACTTAGAAGCTGAACCCTGTGAAGTTCGAATTAAGCAAAGAGCATGCATATAAGTATTTGAGCTTGGGTTGTCATCATTTCCCAATTTAAAAACAAGACCATGACCTGCTGAACAAAGTTAATATGATAATGTTATGATTATTCTGGCAGCTAGTTCATCAAATACGAACTAGCATTTTGAATCCTCTTATGGTCTCTGTCATCAATAATTTCTTACCATATCTTATCTCCATGATTTAGTTTTCTGACTTGCTTTTTTTTAAAATATATTTAACATCAAAATATTCTGCTAAACATGGTAAGAAAATAATTTGCTGTTGGCATAGACTGAACAGGAAATAATTGTTTCAATGACTTTCCTCTGTCAAAGGAACTTTTCTCAAGTAGGCATGTAGGGTTAAAAAAAGAAACAGACAAAAGAATAGGTGCATGTCAAATCTACAAATTAGAAAATAATCTGCTGTTGGAATTGATTGAAAAAGAAAGAGCACAGCACCAGAGGGGCTGTTTAAAATAATCATTTTTTTAAGCAAATACATGAGCACCTTCGAAGCACAAATATGATACTGGAGACCCCAACTCTCCAAAGGCTGGCAAATAATATAAATGCAATGTATCAGTGAAAAGAAAATGAAAAAAAAATGGGAACTTGCCCATCAGAATCATGTGATTATTCCTTCCTTGAGAAGGCTTTGGTAGGGAAGGTCCTGGAAATGCCTCCATAACTCCTGAAGCGGATGGTTTCATCTAATGGGCCCTCAACTGTGATATCCCCAACAGGAGCCCACACCAAGTACTCTTTGGCCTTGACACCTGACACGTTCTTAAGCTTCTTGTCTTCCACATATGCCCTCACTTCTTCATCAAAGCTCACCAGTCTACCAGCTCGTTTGAAATAGTGTTGGGTTTTCTCCTTCTGTTTGATCCACACCAACCCTGTGCTCTTATCAAACCCACATTCCTTAATGTCCTTGAGGGGCAGCAGCCCACCAGGCAATCCAAGGGACTCTAATAGGTCCGCTGATCTGGGTATACACACTTCGTCCCCTGTCATCACCACAGGTCCTTCTTCTTGTTGTTGCATCAGCCCATCAAAAAATGCCGAAACAGAAGAAGAGGAATTTGCCATTGGCTCCAAATAGCTATATTACAGAAGGGCTGAAACCAAAAAGCTTTCCAGGTGTCTGAATACTAGAAGGGAGCTCGAAAAATACAGCAAGCCTGAATTTTTTACTCTATATAGATGAAGTTGGTATCCTGGATCCAAATTCAGGGTTACATCAACGAAAGAATCATCGGCATATTAGGAGCCTTCTCAACACGCCATGAGACAAGGTCAAATAAGCCTATAATTGCAGAAATGGTTCACTTCCGTCGCAGACAACGCAAGATTACGAAATGGTCCTGATGCCTTCCTTGTGTCTAATCTATGAGAGAAACGTTGGCAATCATGCTTCCTTTGAGTGCAAGAAAGAGAGAACTGTAAAATGGGTAGTTGTGTTGAGTAAGACATGCAGAGTACAGTTATTTAGGCAGAAAAGGAGAAGCATGAGCGCGCCGGCGGTGGGTCATGCATTTATGACGGTGCGAGCGCTTTACACACTTCGCCAGACGTGTTTACTTGGATTGTTTCAAAATAATATTTTATTGAAAAACTACCCAACCGAAAAGACATCTTGATAGAGAGCTCGATTTGGATTTGCAAGGTTATGGGCAGAGAGCGGAGCCATAAGTTAAAGTCAAGGGCTAAGCTCCTAAAAATACGCACCCAAAAAAAAAATTAAAAAAATTAAAATGTTGAATTTTTTTTCCAATTTATGAAAATAGAGTGATTTTTTTATAATTTTTTTGTGGTTCTCTACCATAAAATATGCAGATTATGAAGAACATATGCTGAAAATTTTGTGTTGTGTTTTCTCGTTTTTGAAATTTGGTCAATAGTACATTTTGTAGGGAGCTTAGTCGCGTCCTAAATTAAATATCATTAATTTCTTTTTTTGAAAATTTATTTGATCTAATAAATTGTATAAAAATTATAGTAATTGTCTATAGATAGAAAGTAACATAAGGTATAAAATTATTATATTCACATTGAATTCAATTTAAATTTGAAGTATTTTTTGTGTGAAACATTTAATCAAATGAAAGATGGATTTGTGTGAATTATTATTCATGAGTTATAAATAAATAAAATTTGGCTCAAAAATTATATAATTGAGAGGGATCGGTAGTAAAATGGAGCGGCGAGAGGCGCAAAGGGAGCAATAAGGGAAGCGAAGGGAAGATGGCAAAAGCACTTGAACTGACTAGAGAAGAATCAGTAGAGTGGGTGAATGGGCGATCGATGCAAAAAATACTTTCTCAATGGAAGAACTCAATGCTAAACCAGGTCAGATATGGCCCAAGCATGGAGAAATCAATTCAGGAAACCAGTGGCAGTGGAACATAAGTGGCAAGGATGGGACAAGAAGCTACCATGATCATGGCAATTGATATGGTTTGGATAGGGATGTGAGGCCTAAAGGATTTGGTGGTCATGTTCCACAATGGGTCTTTCAAGGCAAACGATGGGTAGATATATGCTAGTCGAATTACCATCCCCGAGATCAGTACTCTAGGGTTTCTACAATTGAGATGGGAAATAATTGGGAGAGGCGTAGAGAACTGCCATGGTTGCAACCACACGACATAAAACAGTTAGGAAAATTCCCTCCCCTAGTCAACAATTGACATCAAGTCAGCATCAATGATGCGAAGAAAATCTTCTATTTTCTTAAAAATTACATGTACCAAAGACAAAGGAATGGTAGTTCTTGGTATAAAAGCTCCTCCAATGCCAACAATTTGGAAACGTGGAGAAAAAGCCCAACCCACAAGCAATACCATCTCCAACAGATCGGGAAGAAGAAATTAGGAAAGAAAAGGAGAAAGTGGCACCGAAGATAGGCACATCAAAATGATAGACTAAAAATCTAGGTATGGATTCTAGCCCACCCCCACTTAAAACAATGATTCCAATTGATCTAGGTAAACTGAAAAATGAAATAGGAAGATTGGGAGATAGGGGAGTATTCATCAAATGGGGGGGTTGGCTAAAAGAGGTTAGGTTTGTGGAAAATTGGTGCTACAAAAGTTGGGGGAGAAAATTTAGGTTTTTACCAATGTAAATGACTTATTTTTAGTCATTCTTCCCTTAATGCAAGAGAAATAGGGAGTGTTGAGAAATGATCCCCATTACTTGGAAAGTATAGGGGTTCATGTTATTGATTGGTACCCAAATTTCAATACCTGGAAGCATGAACTCAAAGAGGGACCATTCTAGATATGACTGTGAAATCTCATTAGAATATTGGGAAGAAACAATATTGAAATAAACTGGAGACAAACTAGGTGCATTCATAATGATGGATGAAATTGTAGTTGATAGAAGCTAGAGAGGTTAAATTAGATTGTGTTTAGGGTTTCAACCTAAAAAAATACTCCCACGAGAGATAAAGCTACTTGTAGAAAATGGGTACAAAACATTGAAGGTGGAAAGGGAAGACCAAATGTTGCTATGCCCTAATCAAATCAAAGGAGCATGGAAATCTAGACTGCATTGAAATAATTTATGTTAGTAGAACCAATGAGTATGAGCAAACCATGCAAAGGAAAAAAAAAGTAGAAGATAATTCTAGTGAACAAAAGAACTCAAGTCCTGAGATAGGTAAATGCCTAGAGGACACACATCGATGATTGTAATTTTAACGAATAGGGAAGTGAACCATGACAAGGAGGAGAAAAAGGGATTCATCCTCCTAGAATAGAAAATCTGTAGTAGCCAAGACATCATACAACAGGAAAAATTAAAGGTGGATGTTGAGCTCAGACCTTCTGAAATAGAAATAATTGAAGTTCCAAAGGGTCTACGGCTAGGAGTTCAAAATCCAACTACCATAGGAACCATGCAAAGGGATATGGAGAATCAAGAGATTTTGGTAGCATCAAAAGAGTCTAGGGAAACGAAGTGGATGAGATCGAGAACAATTGCAAATCGGAGAATGAAAAGGAATCGACTTTGGAAGAAGAAAGTGAAAGTGCAAAACTAGCTAAAAAAGAGGAAGAGTATATAATCAAAAATAATATAAAAAAATAGGACATAAGAGCTAATGCATAAGCACATAACCTAGCAGGGGAAGAGTGTAACAACAACCAAGGTCTAAAAATTAGATCAACATATGTCAAAAAAGAAAGGATGGATAAAGACAGTGAAATAGAAACACAAGGCACTCCTAAGAGGGGAATTAACAAGATAAATAACTTAGGTAACAAGGAATTAGATGGGCTTGTAGAGGAGATAATGACAGCAAGTTAAGATTCAGATTTAGATTCAAAATAAGATGATGGATTTGAGGAGGAACAAACATATATCTTGGAGGAATGAGGAATAGGACAAACCCAATCAAATTTGAAGAAGCCCTTTGTAGAACCAAAAAAGAAAAGAGGAGCCAAAATAAATAAGGCCAAGCTAGCATTGGAAGCTAATGCCAAAGGACAAATGAAATTAAGGAATAAGAAGGCGATTGTCCTTCCTAAGGAACCATGAGTATCATAACCTAGAATGCTAGGAGCATCAATGCCCCTAGCAAGCGGCACTTACTCGAGCATAAAATAGAGCTGAGTAAAGTAGATGTAGTTCTACTACAAGAGACCAAGTAGGATAAGGAAGAAGCTTAAAATAGAATGCAAAGTTAGAAGCAATGGAAAAAAAAATTATGGATTCAATAGGGACTTCAGGAGGGTTAGGAGTGATGTGGATTCTACTAATAATCAAATGTGTGTTGATTAGGAAGAATCAAAATTGGATGGTGCTCAATTGCTAGATTTTATGTCAAAATAGAGAGGTGCAAATGATGAATGTCTATGAGCCAATCTCAATAGTAGCCAAAATAATCCTATGGGGAGAAGTGATGCATTTGTTAGGATTACAAAATGGAACACTCAAGTGATTGGAGGAGATTTCAATGCAACATTAGACAATTCTAAAAAACAAGGTGGATATAAATGTCTATCAAGAGTGTAGCAAGATTTCCAAGCTTTTTTTAATGAAAGAAACTTGAGAGAAATTATAGAAAAGAATGGAAGATTCACCTAGACCGATAGGAGAAAGGGTTTCACAAGAATTACATGAAAACCAGACCATTTCTTTCTACATGGAAATTGGGATCATCATTTTGACACTTTTAAGACAACCATACTACCATACACTAGATTAGATCACTTCTTAGTCCAGTTAATTATTAATGCAAAAGCTTACAAAGGGGGCAGTCCATTCAGATTTGGAAATATGTGGTTAAGGGATAAGGAGCGTATTGGATAAGTTAAATTATGATGGAATGATCTCGAAGTTGGCCAAAAATCAAGGATGTGCCTATTTTGCCAAAAAATATGACACATCAATTGTAAACTGAAAATTTGGAATAAGGAACACTTCAAAAACATTTTCACTGAAAAAATATGAGTGGAGGAAGAATTAAGAAAACTAAATGAGAAAGTCATTGAAAGAGGTACAAAGCAAGAGGACTTTGAATTGGAGCAGGGGCTCAAATTAGAGGTCACTAAGATAATGGATAGGGAAGACATGTATTGGAGACAAAAGTTAAGAAAAGTTTGGCTAGAAGAGGGGGATAGAAACATAAAATATTTCCATAGAATGGCTACAAGTAATAGAGGTTGCAATCGAATCACAAAAGTAGAGTGTAAAGATGATACAAGAACTCAATCAATGGAAGAGGTCAATCAGGTAGTAGTTCAATATTTGCAAGAAATCTTGAACCGAGCAACAAAGAATCATGATAGAGAGAGAGAGACTTTTTTTTTAATCATATCCCTGAGTTAATCGGTGAAGAAGATAACAGAGATATGTTTAAACCAATCAATATGAAAGTGTAATCAGAGTAATCTAGTAATCGTAGGCCTATAATAACAATAAGATCTCAACCACAAGAAGATCATTAGTAGCAGTTAGTATTCCAAAACCAAAAGAGGAAAGGAAACAAGAGAAATGAATAAACAAATCAAGCTATTGAAATCAAATAACACAAAAGCATATGTAAACCCATAATTCCTCCTTTGTTGTTCCCCTTATTAATGCAATATTGGGCTCTTAGTTATAATCTCAAGATCATATTAGCATAATAATTTGAAGCATGTGGTCCTTTGAATAAGAGAATTAGCTCTCTATTTATAAGAATTTTGGGGGTTTCAATCAAGATTCCTTGATTGATGGGTTGATTAACTATGATTGATGAGTTGAACTCAGGGTGAGTGGGAGGTCAACACAATTGATTTCCTTGTTTAACATGATTGATTTGTGTCAGAAAAATAGACTAAGAGTTTATTGATTTTATTGAAGACTTAACTAATGAGGTGGAATAGAAGACTAAATAGATTGATTAGTTAGGAGAGAGATTGGTGGAGTTAGAAGATGTGATTGATTAGTCAGGAGAGAGATTTGTGGAGTTAGAAGATGTGATTGAAAAGTTAACTCAAAGTGGGTATGAATTAGAATTTAAGAGGATAAATATAATTTAAATAAATAAAATAAATTATTTACTTGCACATGTGGAGATACAAAAATAAATAAATAATTATTTATTTATTTATGAGAGAGGAATAATTAGTTTAATTAAATAAATATCATTTATTTAATTATGAGTGGGAAATTGATTTAATCATTACATAAATGAAATAATAGTAAGAAAAAGGAATATTAATTAAATAATATTATGATTTAATTAATTTCAATAATATAGGGAATAATAAAATGGTGATTAAGTATTTAATTACTTTATATATTAATAATTGATGAAATAATTAGGTAATTAATTAAAATCACTTAATTATGAAATTATAGATAAATGATGATTTTGAATTTAGATTATAGTAGGACACAAATTGGTTAAATAATAAAGATTACTTAACAATTTAAGACGAATGTTAGTAAACTTATTGCATTAAAGCAATTGGTCATTTTTAAGTGTCTACATTTTGCCCCTCTTTGAACAATTCTTTTTAGGTGTTGTTTCAAAGAAATTTTGATAAAAATAATACCCTGGTATGCCCCTATGGAAAAGCATCAATAACTAGGTATTATGGTGCCCCCTCAAGAGGATGAGAAAAAAATAAAATTAAGGGCTCATTTGGTTGACATTGTGATCGGGATCATAACACAACTCATGGTTTGGAAAATGGAGGTCATATGCAAAAGTTACGAACTCTGCAAGGTGAAAAGCATCATAGCCAATAGAAATGCAAAGGGTACACATTCATCGAGGTGGGATGGGGGGATATAAATAGGGATTGAAGGTTATTTTCATAGTCATTGTACATATTGAGCTTTCAGAGAACTAGGAGTGGAAGGAGTTGTTCCTGAGCGTTTGGAGAGAAACGGTGTCTTACAAGGATGGAGTTCACATCAATGAGTGAGTCAAAACCTATCACCGTCTAGTTGACGCCTCACCTTCGTTGATTTTTGTATTTTTTTATTTTTATTTTCCTTATTTTTTGTGTCATTTACTAGACTAGGTCAGACGAATTTTTGGTATAACACCACACATGTAGGGCACAATCACCGCAAAAGTAGGGTTCAAATGATGCACTTGAATGTGTTTGTTTTAGGGCTCAAAGTTTAATTGAGTCACACTTGTAGGTGTAGGATGATACAAATGTAGTGTGCAATCAAAACACATGAAAGAGTAGGTGAGTGCACATAAAGTACACAATCAACACACTTGGAGTGCACTATCAACACACTTGTATGTCGAAAATTGTTTTTTAATTTAATATATGCAAAAATTAATGTGTATTTATGTGAATTCTATATGTATGCAATTTTTTATTTAATGTATGCATTGTAGGTGGTAAAACAATATTGAATGAATGTGTTTTGTTTTATTTTTGTGTGTATGCAATATGTGATAGATAGATATATACGCATATATACATGTTGTTAGCGCAAATTCTTTTTGCATAGAGACTAAGTAGGGAATTGGACTAGTTTTTGCAGATAAGGGATGATGTACTAATTACTCAGGAGAATCATCCTCTTGTGCTAGCATATAGACATAGGTTATTTGATGATGAGCAAGAGCACCTAGGAGTATGGTATTATTGCATGTGACACTGATGCTCAAGATTAGGGCAAACAGGGGGTTAGTGACTGCATTATGTGAGTGGTGGTACTTAGAGATGCTTTCCTTCCACTTGCTTACGAGAGAGTGCATGATCACATTATAGGATGTATATAGGATTTTACAGATTCCTATCTAAGAGGAGAGGGTTGTGTACTTTGTCCTGACAAGCAGAGCAAGTCTTTTTGACTTTCTTTATTGTACTGTGGTAGACTTTGGGGTGAGGGGATATGATATTAGATGGGTAGATATGTTGGGTTATGATCCTTACTTCACGATGATTTGTGGGGTTGTAGCATATGTACTTGTACCAGATAGGAGAGGGTCTGGATTCTTGATTAGGCGGGGATAGATTGTGCTAGATATGTGGTTGAGGGAAACAATATTTGCATGTGTCTTGGCGATGACATATCATCAGCTACATGAGATTTCTTATCATAGTGGTCTTTGGGATGTGGGGTCAAACTTTTCTAGGTGTGGGCTTTTGAGCATATAGTTGTATTTCGTCAAATTTTTGATAGACTAGTGATTGTATAGCCAAGTCAATCATATGTCTATTACTATGATGTAGTAGTCCATAGGCATATGGATCATGTCAACTATTGGAGGCATTTTCTTGATACCTTGAGGGTATTTACTTAGAGAACTTATATTAGATGCCCCATTTGGGATGATGAGGATGAAAATTTCTCATATTGTAAATAGGAGAGATATTTAATTGGCCGGTCAACTCAATATGCTAGGATCATTGAGATTCATCTACTTGACATGGTACTAAGATAGTTTAGAGAGAGGCATGTGGTTCTGATTAGATCAAGTTAGTTTACCAAGTGTGTGAGGGATGTGAGAGGCTGGGGACCAGTGATCCCCATTATGAAAATAGTGGCAGAGTTTGGGGCCTTAGATCCTATGAGGTGGGATTGGTGGTTGAATACAATAGATGTTGGTACAATAGTAGGGAATGATGCATGATGGGCTAAATGCAATCCTACCACTTATATGGATCTTGGTGTACTAGTTCCTTTAGAGATAGGTTAACAAGACAGATTTCCCTAGAGGAGATATGGCAAATGAGGGCAAAGAGAAAGAGTGGTGGAGATAGTGAAGGGGATGGTAGAGACGGTGGAGATGGAGTTGGTGGGGGTGATAGAGGAGATAGTGGAGACATAGGTGATAGCAGGTGGGGGAGATGGAGGAGATGGATGTAGCGGAGGAGTTACTATTATAGTTGCCCCATTGATTCCTCTTGGTGGTGTACCAATATTTTTGAGGAGATGGATAACAATAGTAATTTTAGGATTATCTATAGTTCTATCTCTTCCAGTGGAGATGAGGAGATGGAGGAGGCAATAGGAGGAGATGATATTATTTTGATGGATGTGGTGATGAGAGGATTCGATGAGATAGCATAGGATATACATAGGAGGCTAGATGTTAGTTCAGGAGAATATAGTTTTGATATAGATATTATAGATATAGATAGTTTGTGACAACATTGCAGAGATCTATAAAGTAGGTTGGGTGGGGTATAGATGAGGATGACATGCATAGAGGCTAGATATTTGGAGGCAGATGGTAGGGTTACAATGGAAGATGCACATGTAGCCATTGGTATGTCAGGAGGGTGACTACTCTAGAGAGAAGGATAGAGAGGATGCAAAGTGATATGGATGAGTAAAGAGATCATGAGAGTAGAGATACAAGTCATTGAGGATAGGGCTCATGAAACAAAGACATAGGTCAGTTCCTTCATTGTTAGTGTACATGATGCTACCACATAGCACCTAATTGAAAAAATACTCCAGGTAGGTATAAATGTCATTAGACAAGCTTGGGACATGCAAAGAAAAATAGATTATCAGCGGGGGCATACGAGAAAGTTGTTCTCATTGCATAGAGGATTCCTAGTTACATTGCCTCTCATCGGGCTCAGCGAACACATAGATCTTAGAGCAATAGTGTAGTGATGCAGCTTGGTAGAGCATCACCATCAAAGAAAGGTACTCCTCCAGAACATACCAGAACAAGGACTTCAAATTTAGTACCACCTAGGCCTCATGGACCAAAGGGTGAAGTCAATACCAATTGATTCATATAGACACATTTTTGCATATATCTTGCAAGATTGCGAGCTCTCTTTATGAATTTATATCATGACACATTTTGGTATATATAAGATACATTTTTGACTTCTTTATATGATTCTTATGTGCTCATGTTTATGATGTTTACTTTCTATGGTGTTTATGAGATGCAAAATATTATGGTAAGCTTCTATCTTATGGATGTATGCATATTCTATATGATATGATGCCACACTTATGTACTTCCTTTTGCAATTTTCATATGCACTTTTTTATGATGTGACTAGATGTAATTAATTTATATGATCGATGGATGTGTTATGATTGTTACAAGTAGTGGTTGTCATTGCACCAAAATATTGACCTGTCAATGCCCGATACAACTACTAGACTTATAGAATTAATAGGATGTGGTTAATCCATGTCACGAATCCTGTAATGGATGTTGGTGTACTACCAATAATCCCCCTCCTAGTGTCATTTTTTGCGGACTACATAGATTCAAACCTATGGCCAAGATCTGATACCACTTGTTACAAGTAGTGGTTGTTGTTTCACCAAAAGATCGACCTATCAATGTTTGATATAACAAATACACTTATAGAATCTACAAGAGGTCATTAAGCCATGTCATGAATCCAATGAGGGATGTTGGTGTACTTCCAACAATGATATTTATTTATGATGCATGATTTAGGCTATATGTACTAATATGTTTATGTAGGATACAATAATTTTTTTGTATCATGATACTCTTCCATAAGGACTTGTTAGGACTGGCAGAGAGAATTATTAGTAATGAAACTTTTAGAAGATGAGAGTTAGGGGATGAAAGAATGAGAATGGATCCTTGATTAAAAACCATTAGATTATAGTAAACATAGATCCTCAAATTTTAATAACCATGCTTGAATTCCAACTGAATTGAGCTATTTGTTTTCATCATTGAGCCACTTTATTATAGCAAAAATGAATACCATCCTACCAAGATATGAATGATCTAGTTATGATTATCCTCTTGCATCTTAACTAACACTTTGAATAGACAAGCAATGTGGGCCAATCCATCTAGGTCGAACATTTGGTGTAAAGATATGTGCACTGTATCACAACTGAAGTATCCATTACAATTTTGCAATTGGACATTGTATATGGATGTGAAGGCTCTTATCATAAACACCCAGATTATTCTTTTAAAACTTCCTAACATTTCACAAATAGCGTACTAATAAAATAAGTCATGAACCATCATGACATCTCTAAATTGCTAGTGGACATCTCAAAGATGCATAAGAACATGACTTGTGAAAATTAAGACATAATAAGACTAACTTAACTCAACAACTTACAACCATATTAATTATTTGTCTATGTTTTTGTAGTGGTTTGGAAATTAATTTTTGACATTTTGCTAAAGCTATCTGGTATCAAGAATAAGGTACCCCATATAAGACTAACCTGTTTGGTTTTGAGTGTTCCTTCCCTTGTCTAAGACAACATGGTTGTTGACAAAAGACTTTGTTGCCGGACTTGGTTTTCATAGATAAGACAATTTTGTCAATGTAGCTAAGAACCTATTGACTAGTTTGATTATTTTGACTTGGTTCCAGTGAATCTTAGACTTGTTTTATGGTTTTGTTTAATGCATGATTTTGATGCAAAAGAATTGGTTTATGTTCAAAGGAGATTTGTTGAAAAAAAATCATGGTTTTTTATTTTTATTTTTTTTGTTTGTCTTTGACAATGTTTCTTGAGACTTTTGCAAATGTTTTGGGGTTTTTTTGTTTATTTTATTTTCCCTCGGCAGTGTTTCTCGGAACTTTTGCAAATATTTTTGGGTTTTTTTTTAAGAATGATTTTGTGATATTTTTCTTGTTATTTTAGAGTTATTTGTTGTATTTTTGGTATCATTTTAGGACTTAATTGGATCATGAAATTGGGGTGCCCCTAGCCAGATCAGAATGGGTACTTTATTATAGAGTGGCCTTGATGGACTGATTGTTGATTCTAAGATCAGATTACTGAGAGGGGAAGGGTGAATCAATAATCTATCAATTTTTAAATTGTTGGCAAGTTGACTTTACTAAGATTATATGACTAATTTTGTGTTGTCATTGTTAGAAAGTAAAGTCCACCAAGATAATTGAGAGGGGGGGGGGGGTGAATAAGTTATCTGATAATTATAACCTTTATCAACTTCAACAGTATTTAACCATATATAAGCAATGTAATTAAAAATCATAGAAAGATATTCATACACAATAACACAATGACACAAGATATGTTGACTAGGGAACCTCTTGATCAAAGAGTAAACCCTGGTGGGAATGATGCCCACAAAAGATGCACTAATATGAATATTCCTTGTGAAAGGATGGACTCTGTTAGGAGTCTTATGAAATACATTCAATACATATGAGTCCTTGTTAGGAGACTTTGAATCCTTGCTAAAAGATTCTAACTCTGTTAGGAGTTATGGAAGATAGAAGGACCCACTGCCCAAACAACTTCAATGGAAAGATCACTGAACACACTGTCCAACTGAATACTCAGGAACACTGCCTGAATACTGCTTCCACCAAAATGTTCATAACTTCCATGACCAAATGAATTACTATCTGCACTCTTAACCATGAACATATAACATAACAAAGAGTAAATCCTCAACATCGCATAGCTCTATCTTCAATATCCCACGTGCGCTAATCCAAACACTGTTTGCTCCTCTGTAAATCTTGGTAGATCACTGCGTTGACATCAATGACAATCTCAGTCATGAATGCAACAACAACTGCTACAAAATGGCTGCCAATACTCCCATAGGATATATTTAGCATTTGTTCCTAACAATCTCCCCCATTGGCATTGATGGAAACATAGATGAAAAACATCCAATGTTCCATAAATCCAACACTGCAACACTGCTGCTCTGAAAAATACTTCAAGTCCTCTTCATTAATAAATATTGCTTCATTTTCCTATTCAGTTCTCTCCAACAAATGGTACAAAAGGTTTTTCATGTACACTTCTCCCCCATTGACATCAATGACAAAAATTTCATCATTATGTCAAAAACAACTCCAATGTCAAAAGACATTGTTCAGAAAATACATTCACTAGAGTCCTCGTGACTCGGCTCATATACACATACTCCCCCATAGAGGAAGTACCAACATCTAGTCTAAAAGAAAGATAAGGCTCATATACCACTAGATGGATGCAACAATCTGCATCACTTCTCAAAGATAGGCTGGGGCATATCCCCAAGCATACCTCTCAGATACTCAAATGTATCCTTAGGCAAAGGTTTTATAAATATGTCTGCTATCTGCTCCTTTGTGCCTATGTATTCAAGTCTGACTTCTTTCTCAGCAACTTTCTCTCTTGCTACATGATACTTAATCTCTATATGCTTAGTCTTAGAATGTAATACAAGGTTCTTAGACATACTAACTGTGTTGGTGTTATCACAATGTATAACAATAGGTTCAACAAATTTTATTTCAATATCCTTTAGTATTTGCTTCATCCAAATTATCTGGTTACAATTGTTTGCTGCTGCTACATATTCTGCTTCTGTTGTACTCTGTGAAATACAATTCTGCTTCTTGCTTAGCCAAGAAACCAATCTTCCTCCAAGGAAAAATGCTCCACCACTGGTGCTCTTTTTATCATCAACACTACCTCCCCAATCAGTACATGTATATGCACATAGGGTAAAATCATCAGATTTTTCATACCACAATCCATACTCAATTGTGCCTCTTAAATATCTCAGTATTCTCTTTATTGTTGCATAATGTGATTCTCTAGATTCAACTTGAAATATTGCTATAATTCCAACTGAATGTGCTATGTCTGGTCTTGTATGTGTCAAGTACTGCAATCCTCCAATCATAGATTTTTACTTCTTCTGTTCAACTGTAGGAGTCTCATCTGTGCTAGATAACTTATGTCTAGTTACCATAGGTGTTCCAACTAGTTTACAGTTCTCCATTCCAAATCTTTTTAACAATTCATTCAAATACTTTATCTGACTAACAAAGATACCATCACTGTTCTGTGTTATCTGTAATCCCAAAAAGTATTTCATTTCACCAATCATACTCATTTCAAATTCATTCTTTATTTCATCAACAAATTTATCACTGGCTTCATCTTCTCCTCCAAAAATAATGTCATCAACAAAAATAACTACAACCAACAAACCATTTTCAATTTCTTTTGTGTATAGGTTGCTATCAGTTGTTCATTTTGTTACAAATCCCAATTTTATCAAATACTTATCCAATCATGCATACCAAGTTCTAGGTGCTTGCTTTAGTCCATATAAAGCTTTCTTCAGTTTACATACCATGTCTCCTTCTTGAGTTAAAGGAAAACCTTTAGGCTGCTCAATGTAGACTTCTTCTTCCAATTTTCCATTCAAAAATGCTGACTTAACATCCATCTGATATACGTTGAATTTCTTGTAAGCTGCATAGGCCAAAAACATTCTTACTGCTTCAATTCTTGCTACAGGTGCAAAAGTTTCTTCATAGTCAATTCCTTCTTGTTGTGAGTATCCTTTACATACCAATCTTGCTTTGTTTCTTACTACTTCTCCTTGTTCATTCATCTTGTTTTTGAATACCCATTTTGTTCCTATAACATTCTTATCTTTAGGTCTAGGGGACCAATTCCCATGTTTTGTTCTTTTCAATCTGATCTAGTTCTTCTTTCATAGCTTTAATCCAATGTTCATCTTCACAAGCTTCACTAGTAGATTTAGGTTCAATTTGAGAAATCAAACATAACTTTTCTTGTACCTTATTTCGAGTTAGAACTCCTCTATCTATGCTTCCAATAATCTACTCAACACTATGATTCCTTGATAAATTCTTGTTAGGTGTCATTGTCTCAGATCTCACTTCAGGTGTCAGTTCTTCAATGATCTCACTGTGGCTTTTATTCAACAAATCACTGTTAGTTTCATATAACACTTTAGTAGTCTCAATGTTAGGTCTAGGATGAGTTCCTTCATCTGATTCATAATCAAGCATTCTTTTCTGAATTTTAAACTTTTCATCAACTTTAACATTTGCGCTCTCAACAATAGTCTTAGTTCTCTTATTGTAACATCTATAAGCTTTTCTCTTCAAAGAATATCCAAGAAATATACCTTCATCACTTCTAGGATCAAACTTTCCAATATCATCATCTCTCTTTATATAACATTTGCTTCCAAAAATTCTAAAATACTTAACTGAGGGTGCATGTCCAAACCATAATTCATAGGGTGTCTTGTCTGTGTATGCTTTGATTTGTACTATGTTCATTGTATACACTGTTGTGTTCACTGCTTCTCTCCAAAATATCTTTGCTAAGTCATTCTCAAATAACATAGCTCTTGTTGCTTCAGTCACTGATTTGTTTCTTCTTTCTGCAATACCATTTTGTTCAAGTTTCCTAGGGGTTGAAAGCTGTCTCTTAATACCATTCACTTCACAAAAGGTGTTAAACTCTCTAGAAGTAAATTCACCACCTCTATCAAATCTCAAACATTTAATCTTCATTCCAAATTCATTCTCAACTTTATTCTTTATGATCTTAAACTTATCAAATGCTTCAGACTTTTCTTTAAGAAATGCAATCCACATCATTCTTGTAAAATCATCAACAATAATCATAAAATACATTTCTCCATAGAATCCTCTAGTCCTTGTAGGACCGCTCAAGTCTGTATGAACAATCTCCAACTTCTCTGCAGATGTGAACTTCTTACTGGGAAATGAACTTCTCTTCTATTTAGCCATCACACATTCCTTGTGAATCATGTTAGTAGGCTTCATAATTTTAGGCAAATCTCTTATTGCAAGTATAGTACTCACTTTCACAATGTTATCAAAATTTATATGACAAAATATTTTGTGTCATAACCAACTATCATCAATCTTAGTAATCAAACATGTCATCTCAGTAGGATTCAACTGAAATACATTACCTCTTGTTCTAGATCTAGTACCAATAAAATTTTCATCTTTGTCTTTTATCACACAAGTTTTCTCAATAAACCAAACTTGATATCCCTTATCAACTAACTCTCCAACACTCAAAAGATTATGTTTCAAACCATCCACAAAGTAAACATCATCAATATTAGTCTTTCCATCAAGAGTAATAGATTCTATACCTTTAATCAAACAAGGTGCATTGTTTCCAACTCTAACAACTCCTCCATCATAATTGTTAAACTTTATGAACTTTCTCATGTCTCCAGTCATATGATGTGAACAACCACTATCTATAATCCAATCAGCTTTCTTATCAACTTGAGAAACTAGGGCTTTTTCTTTCTTAACCTCTATTTTAGGATTTTCTTCTTTAATTGCTACAAATCCTATGTCATCAGTATTCTCAGTATCACTTTCACTTAAGGTTCTCTCTATACTAGCTTCAAGTTCTTCATCATTAGCATAATAGCATTCCTTAGATCTTCTAGGATTAAAATTGTTTCTGTACTTTTTAACTCTCTTAGGACATTTAGATGCAAAATTACCATATTCTTGACATGTCCAACATTTAAAAAAATTCTTATCGTCTGGTTCTCTCTTCACAAGAAAAGGCAATACCTTCTTCAATCTTCTTGTCTTCTTCATTTCTAGATCTACTGCTGCCAACATAATCTCGACTCACACTAATGCTTCTTAACAAAGTAGGGTGAACACTAAGAGCACTGAATGATGTCTCCATTCTAGGAAAGTCTCCTGATAACCTCAGGTTCATCTCTGTTGCTTCCAATCTTCCAAGAAGAGTCTCTCTAGTAAAGTTCAAAGTACAAGGTATAACTTGTTCAATCATCTGTGTTGTCTGCTTAAATGCAGGAGTCAATGTCCTCATAATTTTCCATATCACTTCATTCTCTATCGTTGTTCCTCCACAATATTTTATACCTGCAACAATTTTTGACATTCTACCATTATAGCTTCTAACATATTCATCTTCCATCATTCTTATATCTTCAAATGCACATATCCAATTATGTAATCTAACTTTCTTTGCATGTTCATCAACTTCAAAATTAGAGTGTAAAGCTTTCAAAATTTCATGAGATGTTTTCAAACATTTTACCTGACTGTACTCATTCTCTGAAAGGGCTGACAAAAGTGCTTCTCTGGCGAGTATGTTACACATGAATAGATCTCTCTCATCATTAGTACATGTTTCAATAATATCTTCATTAATGATAGTCTTCTCATTCTTAGTAATCAACCAATAACCTGGTCCTAAACATAGTAGATGTGTCTTCATCTTTTCTTTCCAGCTGTCAAAATTTCACTCCATCAAACTTAGGGCTTTCTTTTCTGAAATTCACCATGGATCTCCTTAAGCTGTTAAACTTTTCTTTCAAGGATCTGCTGCTCTAATACCAATTGTTAGAAAGTAAAGTCCACCAAGATAACTAAGAGGGGGGTGAATCAATTATCTAATAATTATGACCTTTATCAACTTCAACAACATTTAACCATATAAGTAATGTAATTAACAACCATAGAAAGATATTCATACACAATAACACAATGACACAAGATATGTTGACTAGGGAATCTCTTGATCAAAGAGTAAACCCTGGTGGGAATGATGCCCACAAAAGATGCACTAATATGAATATTCCTTGTGAAAGGATGGACTCTATTAGGAGTCTTATGAAATACATTCAGTACATATGAGTCCCTGTTAGGAGATGTTGAATCCCTGTTAAAATATTTTAACTCTGTTAGGAGTTATGGAAGACAGAAGGACCCACTGCCCAAACAACTTCAATGGCAAGATCATTGAACACATTGTCCAATTGATCTCTAGATTATTCAATAGAAAAATATCAAATAATTATTGATCTCAACAATATGTTACCTCTTCTTTGACTGTGCCAAACCACACTCACTGCTACACCAGATCTCAATTTCAGATCTATGTACCTCGCATGTCCTCTTTCACAAATTCATTCACTTCATCATTTCATTCATATCCACATTACAACAAGGAAAAACATTCCTTCCTTTATACCACACTCAAGTAATTACAAATGAGTCGACATCCAATTACAAAATAAAATTTTCCACAAGTTACATAAAAAATACACAAAATTGTCAGCTTCCAATTAGAATAACTCTTCACTTGTGTGACCTCGAAATTTGTGCTATCACCCACATCACTATCAACATTTCTTCAATTTCTCTCTAACTACACAAAACCAAATTCCATCTCGATTAGGAGATATTATCCAATTTCCACAAACCGCTACTCAGGAACACTGCCTGAATACTGCTTCCACCAAAATGCTCATAACTTCCATGAATAAATGAATTACTATCTGCACTCTTAACCATTAACATATAACATAACAAAGATTAAATCCTCAACATTACATATCTCTATCTTCAATATCCCATGTGCGCTAATCCAAACACTGTCTGCTCCTCTGGAAATCTCAATAGATCACTATGTTGACATCAATGACAATCTCAGTCATGAATGCAACAACTGCTACAGAATGGTTGCCAATACTCCCATAGGATATATTCAACATTCATTCCTAATAGTCATTATGGAAACAAAGTCATATGGAGTTTTGATAGTCAGTGCACAAGCTTTGAAGTTCATATTTTGGCTTAGTATGGAAGACAGTGCAGACAATGATGTACCTGATGATCAAAGCATCGACACATGTGTGTATGATTGAGTTATGGTATGCACTTTTGGATATAAGCTTTTGAACATGTTATTATGCTAAGTCTAAGAATGCATTGTTAGATATGACAGTATTGAGAAGTTACAGCAAGTCTAAGTAACACTACCAGTTCAGAAGCAAAGCAGAACAAAGCATGGAGTCGACATAATATTTTTGTTTAGCATGTATAATTTCATTTTTTAATGGTTATGCACTTATTGTAATAGTGATGTAAACTATTGGAAACTACAATTGAAGAAATTGTTGTATTGTCATTGATGTCAAACCTTAACTAGTAAGATTGTTTCTATTTAAGAAAGTACTATATCTATTTGATTTTTGTGAAGGGGAAAGGCAAGGTTGGTAACAATAGCACCTAAGGAAAGGTTGAGTTATCTTGATATTTCAATGAGTACTTAATTATTTGGCACAATGATAAAATAATGTATTATTTATCTAAGTATGAATGAAGACTAAACTGGTAGGCTTAACCGAGCAAAAATAAAGAAATCTAGTTTAATCCGAGTGATGTTAGTGTCAACCGAGCTAGTATATGCCGAGTAAATTCAGTGTTGACCAAACATCAGTTAATTGTCGAGGAAGACAATATTAGCCGAGGAAACAGTTTTTGAGGTGACCGAGATTTCTAATGAAGACTAAGGAGTTGAACACTGTATTGACCGAGCATCAGTAATTTACATTTGAGGAAGAATTTAGATTTCCAGCTGACATCGTTGAATTCTTGGATTATGTAAAACATGTTGACTTTATGTATTGATTATACAAAAGCATTTAATGCACTATAAAATATTTTATTATAAATCTATTAAGAGATTTGAGATATTTCTAGAAGGATAGCCGAAGAACATAAAGTAGGAAGGATTTGATGAATCTGACCTAACCCTAAGATCTACGAAGGAGATTAAGCGGCAAAAGATGTATTGACCTAATTGAGGAAGTATTAAGGAAACCTAAGCTTGAGGTTAATAGAAGAGAGGATGTTGGAAGTATTGTTGATGTTATTGACTATACAAGTGGAGAAGGCTGAAGGAGAAGTGTTGTGATTGCTTGAAGAGAGTTTCGAGCATATCAGTGATGGTGATGGTAAAGGTTCATAGTCAGTAAGCCAACATATGTGTACAGAATTGGATTTGATATTTGCAAAGTGAGTTGTATGTTTTTCAAATCAATACTACTGCTACTTTCTAACCATTGTATCAGTCAAAATCCTTTTAACAGAGGTTGACCTAATAGTCATTTGTATAAATCCTTTGAACAAGGTTGCATTCTAATGGAGTGTATGTAAGTCCTATAACAAGGCGCATTTTTAGTAGAGTGGTTTAAATCTTTTAACCGGGTCACACCTGACAGTGTGTTTGTAACCTTTGACAGGGTTGGCTTTTCACCAAGCTCACTTCAAAAGAGTGAATATAATAGTAACATGTTACAAAGTGGTTTTTCCCAAATTGGGTTTCCACTATAAATCCTAGTGTTGATACTTGTGTGAATGTTTTGGTTTGAATATTTCTGTGTTTTACAAGTTAGATACTATTGGATAAGTGGACTGCACTATTATATGTTTCTATTATGCAATCAGTAATGACTGGGTAGCTGTTGGTTATTGGATCTGATTTGTTAAAGAGTTTTAAAATTTGTTTTATACATCTGGACATGAGAACAACTAATTCACCCCCCCTCTTTGTTGTTCTAAATCATATTAACAATTGGTATTAGAGCTGTTGGTGCTTACAAAGAAAAAGTTTGAAGGTAGTTGAAGCAAATGATCAGGATGTATAAGAAGGAGATATCAAAGTTGAATAAGGAGAACTTCCCTACATGGCAAAGCTTGATGAAGCTGCATCTGGCCGGTATTGGTGATTCTACAAAATATTACATTGAGCATGATTATGTCACACCTGTTGCACCTTTGACTGTCGAGGAAATGAAAGCTAAACAAGAGCACAACCAAGCAATGTTGGAGATTGCGTCTGCCCTAAGTTATCCAGAATTTGAAGACATCAAAGATTGCAGTAATACAAAGCAAATGTGGGACACCCTTGCAAAAATTTATGGTGGTGACATAAATGTATTGAGAGCAAAAGCTGAGAGCCTAAGAGGTAAATTTGATGAAATGAGAATGCAAGAAGGTGAGAATATTGCACAATATTGTGGTAGAATAAAAGAAGTTGTAAATGCTATTAGAGGAAAAAATGGAACTATTGATGATGAAACTATAATTAGAAAAGTATTGAGAACTCTATGTCCTATCTATGCCATCAAAATTTCAGCAATTTAGGAATCTAGATGTAACCCTAATAATGCTCTTACTTTGGAAAGTTTGGTTGGTAAGCTTACTACTTTTGAAATTTCTAACTATGATAACTTCATTGTTGGAAATGTTGAATCTGCTTTTAAGTCACAAATGGTTCTGAGTAAGTCGAAAAAGGAAAAAGAAAGATGCATCAGTGAAAGTGAAAGTGAAAGTGACACATTTGATGAAGAACTTGAGGATCTAGAAGCTCTTATGGCTAGAAGAGTGAAAAGGGGAAAAGGAAAGTACAAAGGTAAACTCCCTATTATATGTTTTTCATGTAATAAAGTTGGTCATATAGCTGCTAGATGTCTTGACAGGGATGATAAGGATGAAGAAAGAGACCGCAAACATAAAGACAAAAGAGAAGATAGAGGTTACTGAAGATACAAGGACTACAAAGGAAAAGGTAAGAAATCCTACTATATTGCCGAAGAAGAGACTGACACTGATAGTGATGATTTTGAAATTGAGGTTGTTTATGTTGCAATGAAAGATGAATTTGATGAGGATGAGAAAATTGCATTGATATCTTATGTGAACAAAAATGATAAATGGATTATTGACAGTGGTTGTTCACATCACATGACTAGTGACAAGAGTAAGTTTGATACCTTAGATCATTATAAAGGTAGGAGTGTGAAATTTGGTAATGATGCACCATGTCCTGTTAGAGGAAAAGGATTGATTAAGTTGATTGATAAGATCACTTGTGAAAATGCTTATTGGGTTGAGGGTCTTAACTATAATCTGCTGAGTGTTGCACAACTTAATAACACATGCCATAGAGTGGAATTTCATCACAGGAAGGCCAAAATATTTGATGCCACTAGTGAATTGATTGGAAGTGGAGAAAAGACAAGAGGTAATTTGTTCTATCTAGACCTATCTAAAGAAACATGTATGATTGCACAACTTAATGATATTTGGCTATGGCATAAGTGGCTATGTCATGTTAACTTTGATAATATGGTAGAAATTAGTAAGAAAAAGAAAGTGAGAGGTCTACCTAGATTGAAAAAACCTAAGAATGTAATGTGCAAAAAATGTCAGTTGGGTAAGATGACAAAGTCTAGTTTCAAGAGAAAAACTTTTACTTCTGAGAATACCTTAGATTTGGTTCATATTGACCTTTGTGGACTGATGGGTGTACAAAGCTATTGTGGCGCTAGATATTTTATCATGTTTGTTTATGATTATACCATAATGATGCATGTAATATTCTTAAAGGAAAAATCTGATGCTTTTCAATTTTTTAAGTGGTATTTGGCTAAGGTTGAAAAGGAGACAGGTAGGAACTTGAAGTGTCTAAGATTTGACCAAGGTGGAGAATTTATATCCAATGAATTTAATCTATTTTGCAATGATAGAGGGATCAAAGGATAGATGTCTGCACCTAGAACTCCTCCACAAAATGGTATAGCAGAGAGAAGGAACATATATATCTTGGATTGTGCAAGGACATTAATGATTGAAAAGAATGTTGCACAAAAGTACTGGAAAGAAGTTGTAAGTACAGTTGTTTATACTCTTAACTGAGTATAGATCAAAAAGGTACAAATCTAACACCTTATGAGTTATGGCATGGGTATGCACCTAATGTAAAGTACTTTAGAATTTTTGGAAGTAAATGCTACATACTAAAGGACAATAGGAATGGAAAATTTGATGCTAAAAGTGATGAGGGTATATTCCTAGGTTATTCCACAAAAAGTAAAGCTTATAAGTGTTTGAACTCTAACACTAACAAAATTGTGGAAAGTGTGAATGTCAAAGTTGATGAGTATGTAGAGAAAAATGAAGCTGACAGTAAAAGAGAACCATAAGATTACAGATCTTTTGTGTATATAGAGGAAGGAGAGGCAAGTGACAGACTTGCACTTGATGCTGAGTCTCGGGTAAGTAATGTCGAGCATCAAGAAAACAATGTTGAGAGAGAAGAAGAACATGCTGACTGACAAGAAGAAGCTGCCGAGTATCAGGGAGAGGTTGCCAAGCATTCAGAAGCTGAATCTGACAATCTTGTTGGTGAACCTGAAGAGAAAAATGAAAGGAGAGCAGAACCTATTCTAGCACAATATGTAAGGAGACATCACAAGCCTGAACAAATTATTGGAGACAAAGATACTGGAGTTATGACCATAAGCAAGACAAGAGATCCAACATGTTTACTATGTGAATTCAAGCCTAAGACAACAAAGGAGGCATTAGAAAATGAAGACTGGATACAAGAAATGAATGAAGAGATAGACCAGATAGAGAAGAATGATACCTGGACTCTGGTGTCGAGACCAAAAAATAAAAATGTCATTGGGACAAAGTGCGTATTCTGAAATAAGCTGAATGAGCATGGTCAAATCACAAGAAACAAAGCTAGGCTAGTATGCAAAGGCTACACACAAGAAGAAGGAATAGATTATGGGGAGACATTTGCCCCTGTAGCTAGATTGGAAGGAGTAAGAACCCTACTTGCATATGTTGCCTATAAAGATTTCAAGGTATACCAAATGGATGTTAAGTCTGCATTTTTAAATGGTATATTAGAAGAAGAAGTGTATATTGAACAACCAGAAGGATTTGTTGATCCAAACAAAAGACACATAGTTTGCAAATTGAATAAAACACTATATGGACTAAAGCAAGCTCCCAGAGCATGGTAAGAGAGACCGCACAACTACCTAATACAGATTGGATTCTCAAGGACAAATGAAACAAACAATCTATACATGAAAGATGAAGAAGGTAAAGGAATCTTGTTAGCTAAGATCTTTGTAGATGATATTATATTTGGTGGACAAGATGCCTTGTGTAAGAAATTTTCAAATGAAATGCAAACTGAATTTGAAATGAGTATGTTTGGGGAGATCAAATTTTTTGTTGGTTTACAAGTATATCAGATGGAGAAAGAAATTTTCATCACTTAGTCTAAATATGTTCATGAGATACTGAAAACCTTTGGTATGGAAGATTCAAGGCCAGTAAGTATTCCCATGGCTACTGGACAAAAGTTGTCTAAAAATGATGATGCTACAGAAGTAAATCAGACTTTGTATAGATCTATGATTGGAAAGCTACAATATGTTGTACAAAATAGACCAGATATTGCTTTAGCTATTGGGATAGTGGCAAGATTCTCTGCCAATCCTAAGGAAACTCACATGATGGCTATCAAAAGAATAATGAGATATTTGAAAGGGACTGCTGACTATGGATTATACTACAAGAAGCATGAAAAGTTTGAATTGAGAGTGTATACTGATGCTGATTGGGTAGGAAATGTGGATGACAGAAAGAGTACTAGTGGTGGAGATTTCTTTCTTGGATAGAGATTAGTTTTCTGGACAAGCAAGAAATAAAATTGCATTTCCCAATCTACTGTTGAAGCCAAATATGTGGCTGCAACTGTGAACTGTTCAAACTTGGTATGGATAAAGCAATTGTTGGTAGGCATGAAAGAAGAAATCATTGAACCAGTTGTCATTTTCTGTCACAACACAAGTGCTATGAACATCTCTAAGAATCCAATGATGCACACAAAGACCAAACACATTACAATCAAGTATAATTACTTGAGAGAATTGGTACAAGATAAAGAGGTCCGCATGGAATATGTGAATACAAAGGAACAACTAGCAGACATATTCACTAAATCTTTACCTAAAGAAGCTCATGAATATCTGAGAGGTCAATTAGGGGTCCTTCCCCTAACTAAGGATGCCTAGTCAAGCTAGGAGCACTGCATCAAATGTGTTGCAAAGAGTATCTAACAAGTTGATGCAGAGACAGGTCACACTTTAGGAGCAGCCTAGAGTTGTGAAAAGTATAGCAAAGCTAAGAATCAATCATAAGCAAAGATGACAAAGGTAGAAATACTGTTACTGAACTAAAAAGATGATATCTACATCTGTAGGATGTATGTTTTAGTTGTTGCATTGGAATTTTTGTCAAAGAGGGAGATGATCACAGATGAATACACAGAATGAAATTTTCATGGAAGATCAAGTAAGAGGGAGAGATTCTGTGGACGGTCATACAAGCATGGCTAATTGATTCTATATCAGAATGAAGCTAAGGATATTATAAATATTTCTGATGGACAGATAAGTTTTGGATTGGTTGGTAATTCATGTGATATTCATATGGTGTTGCCATCAATGCTAAAGAGGGAGATTGTAGGAAACTGCAATTGAAGCAATTGTTTTATTGTCATTGATGTCAAACCTTAACTGGTAAGACTATTGCTATTTAAGAAAGTACTATATCTATTTGACTATTGTGAAGGGGAAAGGTAAGGTTGGTAACAATAGCACCTAAGGAAAGGTTGAGTTATCTTGATATTTCAATGAGTACCTAATTATGTGGCACAATGATAAGATAATGTATTGTTTATCTAAGTATGAATGAAGACTAAACTGGTAGGCTTAACTGAGCAAAAATAAAGAAATCTAGTTTAAGCCGAGTGATTTTAGTGTCGATCGAACTAGTATATGCTGAGTAAATTCAATGTTGACCGAACATTAGTTGATTGCCGAGGAAGACAGTATTAGCTAAGGAAATAGTTTTTGAGGTGACCGAGCTTTCTAATGAAGACCGAGGAGTTGAACACTGTATTGATCAAGTGTTAGTAATTTACATTTGAGGAAGAATTCAGATTTTCAGATGCCATCATTGAATTCTTGGATTATGCAAAATGTGTTGACTTTATTTATTGATTGTACAAAAGCATTTAACGCACTATAAAACATTTTATTATAAATCTATTAATAGATTTGAGATGTTTCTAGAAGGATAGCTAAAGAACATAAAGTAGGAAGGATTCGATGAATCTGACCTTGTACACACAAAATAGTGCACTTCTATGAATCATTACAATCAAGAACACTCAAGAATGAGGTCTCAAAAATTGATCCATAGCTCTCTATGTATGGAGTTGCAAGATTGTAAAATTGCTCTCAGCTAGAGCTATTAAGCTAACGACCTTGCTAGTCAACCACACAATGAGAGATTCAAATGAAGACAAGGGCAAGAATGCCAATATCCCCAAGAATCACTATGTACACACAAAATAGTGCACTTCTATGAATCATTACAATCAAGAACACTCAAGAATGAGGTCTCAAAAATCGATCCATAGCTCTCTATGTATGGAGTTGCAGGATTGTAAAATTGCTCTCAGCTAGAGCTATTAAGCTAATGACCTTGCTAGTCAACCACACAATGAGAGATTCAAATGAAGACAAGGGTAAGAATGCCAATATCCCCAAGAATCACTATGTACACACAAAATAGTGCACTTCTATGAATCATTACAATCAAGAACACTCAAGAATGAGGTCTCAAAAATCGATCCATAGCTCTCTATGTATGGAGTTGCAAGATTGTAAAATTGCTCTCAGCTAGAGCTATTAAGCTAATGACCTTGCTAGTCAACCACACAATGAGAGATTGAAATGAAGACAAGGGCAAGAATGCCAATATCCCCAAGAATCACTATGAAATGCAAATGCAACTAGATTAAGATGAATATGCAAGCTAGAAATGAGAGATGCAAGCTAAGCTATGGAAATGAAAGTGCAAACTAGGCTATGAAAGGAAAGAACAAGTATTACAAAGCCTTCCTAGTTAAGCTATGTGAATTACTCTAAAGCTTGAAAGGAAATCTAAACTATGAAAGCATACACATAAAGCTACTATGCATGAATGAAACTAAGAATGAAATGTAGATGCAAAAGCCAAGAGTGCTCCAAATCTTCAAAAGCTCCAAAGTGACCTAGAAAACCTACAACATAACATTAGTATTCAAAAATGCATATCAAAATGAGGAAGAGAGCTCTTCTTTTATAGGAAATGAGGAGAAATGGACCATGGAGATTAAGAGGCAAAAGATTTAATCAATGGTGGAGCATCAAAGAGAAGCAATCCATGTGCACAAATATCCTCCAATGAGAAAATAAGAGTTGACTTTTGTGTCCATATGAGATAAAAAGTGCTTTTCTCCCTTTTATAAAATAGGAATGATGCTTTATTTATGCAACCTAGGATAAGATGAAAAGTGGGGGCTTTTTATTTATTTAAAAGGGGACGAAATATTCTTTTTAAATAAATAGAGACTTAGGATAAAATGGTTAGCCCAAGGCAAATAATTGAAAATGATAAAATAGGACTTGATCAAGGAAATTGATATAATTGATAAAATGCTGATTTTTGAAAATATTGATTCGGGGATTTGATAAATTGCTGAATGGGGGCCCAAAGTCTAGGTGACCATTTTAGGGTGCATACAGACCTAACCCTAAGATCTACAAAGGAGATTAAGTGGCAAAAGATGTATTGACCTAATTGAGGAAGTATTAAGGAAACCTAAGCTTGAGGTTAACAGAAGAGAGGATGTTGGAAGTATTGTTGATGTTATTGACTGTACAAGCAGAGAAGGCTAAAGGAGAAGTGTTGTGATTGCTTGAAGAGAGTTTCAAGTAGATCAGTGATGGTGATGGTAAAGGTTCACAGTCAGTAAGCCAGCATGTGTGTACGAAATTGGATCTAATATTTGCAAAGTGAGTTGTATGTTTTTTAGATCAATACTACTGCTACTTTCTAACCATTGTATCAATCAAAATCATTTTAACAGAGGTTGACCTAATAGTCATTTGTATAAGTCCTTTGAACAAGGTTGATTCTAATGGATTTTATGTAAGTCCTATAACAAGGCGCACTTTTAATAGAGTGGTTTAAATCCTTTAACCGGGTCACACCTGACAGTGTGTTTGTAACTTTTGACAGGTTTGGCTTTTCACTGAGCTAACTTTAGAAGAGTGAGCATAATAGTAACATGTTACAAAGTGGCTTTTCCTAAATTGGGTTTCCACTATAAATCCTGGTGTTGATACTTGTGTGAATGTTTTGGTTTGAACATTTCTGTGTTTTACAAGTTAGATACTATTGGATAAGTGGACTACACTATTATATGTTTCTGTTATGCAATCAGTAATGACCGAGTAGCTGTTGGTTATTGGATCTGATTTGTTGAAGAGTTTTAAAGTTTGTTTTATACATCTGGACCTGAGAACAACTAATTCACCCCCCTCTCTATTGTTCTAAATCATATTAATAGTAAACATGTTATTATCATTGTATGTAAACACACTTGAGCCAATTATATTGGAATCATTGTGTGTTATGTTTTAGGTCGGCATAGTATTAAGTTTTGGTTGCGCCTATTCAACATGTATATATATGACATGTGCTTTTGTATTTGAGACATAGAGCGATAGATAGAAGAGAAGAAGTATGCAGAGTATATAGCAGAGCAGAACAAATGGAATAAATCTTTATAAGAGGTTAAAACATCAACACACAAAAGGAACTGATCAAACAACAGTGTCAAAGTAGTAGTTCACCCTTCCAAATATAGTGTGTATCTGATTATCAGGAGGTTGTAGCCTTCTTCATTGAGAAATATGCTCCGACAGTGTGCCACCCACCCCTAATAGGGTTTAATCTTCTAGACTCCTAACAGATTCATTATACTCAACATTGTAAAGATTGCTCCTAACAGGGCAAAGGAACTTTAACAAGTTCATAAGACTAGTGCAATTATTCGTGGGTACTAACTCCCACCGAGGTTTTCCTCTAGCCAAGGTTTCCTCGTAATCATATCTTGTGTTATGTGTTATGGTTGATTTTTTTATATGATTTTCTATTCATTTCAATATTAAAGTAAACTGGGCTAAGTTTCAAGAAGCAAAAAAAAATTAATTATAGAACACTGATTTACACCCCCCCCCTCTCAGTGTTCCCATTCTTAACAATTGGTATCAGAGATTTGTTAGGAATAAGGTGTCTCAACCTTGGATAATTCCTATTCTTATTATTTGTTTTGTAAATGTATTTTTTGCAAATAATGAAATTAAGTGTGAGTGTACATGTCTAGTTGGCATGTTGATGTGTCACTCCACTTGATGTGTCGGCATCTTGTGCGTAAGGAGATCATGACTGAAATGGTCATGAAGGATTCCTATGATGCGTAAGAACTATTTAAGGAATGTGCTATGACAGGTGTCAGAGCATCTTATGACTTGGGCCTATTTGGGTGCCCAAGAAGAAGTGGTTGGTGTGTGTAAGAGAATATGCCAAAAATAGGTTGTTATGATAGATTCTCTTACACTTCTCTTGTGACCGTTATTTTTGGCAGATTCTATGACAAGCTATCATAGTCTATTCTAGGGATGGACACCTATTCTTGGGATTGCATGTAACAACTGTGTACATGTCGCTTTGTGCATGGGTCTTGGTGGTTGGACGCCAAACTCCTTTTTTGGGTATTTGTTGGGTCTTGAGGAGTCTATATATATGATGCTGCTTCTAAGGGAGAGATATAAGTTTTATTAGTCTCTCATCTCCTGAAAGAACTTGCATTGCAAGTGTGTTGTAGTCTTTGTGTTGAAGATAATACATTGTGCAAGTTTTGGAGGGGTGGGGTTGTTTTATCGAAAGGTTTTTCCCCACCGGCATATCTTTGTGTTTATGTGTTTCAATCTTCTCTATCTATTTTCTGTATGCATGGTATATGGCTACAATATCTTTGTTAAAGTAGTTAACAAATTTGAAATTGTAAGGATTTAAAAAGAATTTGCACAATACTCTCCTTTAGAGATTAGTGTAGGAAGTTGTTTCCACACCTGAGTTTCCTTACAAGTGGTATCAGAGCCTGATCAAATTTTGATCCTAGTTGTTGGGTAGGATTTTTTGAGCTAATCTCAAGTTGAGTGGGAGTTTTGTGTAGAGCATTCTGAATCTTATTTGTAGATTGAGATGGCAAGTTCCTCATACAATAGAATGGAGGTGGAGAAATTTAATGGCACTAATTTTGAGTTGTGGAAACTCAAGATGGAAGACATGCTTGAAGACCACGATCTATGGGAGGCTACTTCACTTGATGTGAAACCTGCAATGATATCACAAGCGGATTGGGAGATCAAGGATCAGAAGGCTAAGGGTCTCATCAAACTCTATCTAGCAGATGTCGTTCTTCTGAATGTTCTTGATGAGACTACTGCAAATTCTTTGTGGCAACAACTTGGGTCTATGTATTAGGCCAAATCTCTGGTGAATAAGTTGTTCCTTAGAAAGAAGTTGTATTCTTTAAGAATGGAGGAAGGTGGATCCATAACTGATCATCTCAACGCATTCAATTTATTGATTGCACAGTTGGCATCATCCGGTGCCAAGATCGAGGAGGAGGATCATTGTATGACCCTACTTTGTTCCTTGCTAGATTCATGGGACCATCTTGTGATGGCTCTCGGAAGTACTATAGTCAAATTCTATATGGATGATGTGGTGTCTTTGCTGCTATCTAAGGAGATGCAAAGAAAGACTTCAGATTCATCTAAGGAAGCCCTTGCTGTTTGCAGGAGATCCAACAACAGAGGAAAGCAGAATGACAACAAGTCAAAGAAGGGTAGATCCAAATCCCGTGGGAGTTCTAAGACTCCTAGAAAGTCCAAGGTGAAATGTTGGAATTGTGATAAACCTGGGCACTTCCGGAGGGACTGCAAAGAACCGAAGAAGAAGAAGAAAGGCTTAGATTCAGCTTCCGAAAAATCTCAAGAAGATGGAGATGCTTTTATTGCAGCTTTGGCAGCCCATGCATCTGATGATGTGTGGTTGGTAGACTCAGGTGCTTCTTTTCACATGACCTCTCATCGAAACTGGTTCTCAAAATATGAAGAGTTCGATGGTGGAAAGGTGTACTTGGATGATGATTCTCACCTAAAGATAGTTGGACGCGGAAGGGTCACTATCAGATTTCCTAATGGACAAGTAAAGGGAATCAATAGAGTTATGCAAATTTTGGGTTTGGCACGAAACCTATTATCTGTAAGTATGTTGAATGATGTAGGTGTGCAAGTTGTCTTTTTGAAAGATGGATGCAAGATGATGAGAGGTTCTATGGTGCTCGCTAGAGGTACTAGGAGAGGTACTTTGTTTCAGCTTGAAGCATGCATTGCTCAGTGCAATAGTTCTTTTGTTTCAAAGAAGAGAGCATCTATCACTTTATCCCCACCATCTGAACAAGTAGTAAAGAAGACTGTGGCAATGGGTTCCGATGGCAGTGCAGTAAGTGTACCTAAGGGTGCAAACACTTTGGAAGGCAAGCTTCTTGTAGAAAAGATGATGTTGTGGCATATGAGATTTGGCCACATTGGTGAGAAGGGTCTTAGGACCCTGAAGAATAAAAACCTCGTTGAGGGGTTAAATGATTGCAATCTCGAGTTTGACTTTTGTGAACACTATGTCTATGGTTTACAAAATCATCTTCAATTTTACTCTAGTTCTCACAAATCTTCTGATGTTTTGGATCTTATTCATTCTGATGTATTTGGTCCTGTAAAAGTTCCTTCAATCTCCAAGTCTATATTTTTTGTATCTTTCATAGATGATTACAGTAGAAGGACTTGGATTTATTTCCTTAAAAGTAAGACACAAGTCTTTAGTCGGTTCAAGGAATTTAAAGCCCTTGTAGAGAATCAGACTAGTAAGAAGATTAAATGTGTGAGAACTGATAATGGTGGTGAGTTTTGCTCAGCAAAGTTTGAATAGTTCTGTAAAGAATGAGGTATCGAGAGGCATAAGACAACTCCTTATACCCCACAAAAAAATGGAGTTGCAGAGAGAATGAACAAGACACTGATGGAGAAGGCTAGGAGTATGCTTAGTGGAGCTGGTTTAGAACAAAGGCTTTGGGCTGAAGCTGTGGCCACTACTTGCTTTCTGGTTAACAGATCTCCTACATCAGCTCTTGTTGGTAAGACACCCATGGAGGTGTGGTCTGGTAAGAAGCCTTCAATTAAACATCTTCATGTTTTTGGTTGTGAAGCTTGTGCACATGTTCCAAAAGAGAAAATATCTAAGTTGGAAAACAAAGCTGTCAAATGTATTTTCATCGGATACAGTGTTGGTGTGAAAGGATACAAGCTTTGGGATCCTGTGACTAGTAAGGTGTTGTATAGTAGAAATGTTATTTTTAGAGAGCTAACATCTTCTCCTATTGTGCTACAACCAGATGAAAAAGAAAAGGAAAAAGATGTTGTTCAGTTGCCTCCTACCCCTGAGAAGATTGAACAAAGGGACCATGTTGGGTCTAATGATGAGGAGAGCTCTAGCAGCTCTGATAGTTTAGAAGAAGAGGAAGAACAACCTCAACCTTAGCCCTTGAGGAGATCCACAAGAGAAAGAAAACAACCAGAAAGGTTTGGTTATTCTATGTTAGATTCCAGTTGTGCTTTTTCTTTGATTACTAACACTGATGAGCCTAGATCTGTGAAAGAGGCTTTGGGCATGGAAGATGCAGGTTCCTGGATTGAGGCTATGGATGATGAGATGGCTTCATTGGAGAAAAACAAAACTTGGGACCTTGTACCTTTGCCTAAAGGGAGAAAATCTGTTGGCTGTAAATGGGTGTTCAAGAAGAAATTCTGTGTAGATGGCAATGTTGAAAGGTACAAAGCTAGATTGGTTGCAAAGGGGTATTCACAGGTAGAGGGAATAGATTATGGTGAAATATTCTCTCTTGTTGCAAAGTTGACATCCATTAGATTTATGTTATCTCTTACTGCATCATATGATTTAGAGATAGAACAGATGGATGTGAAGACAACTTTCCTTCATGGTGATTTGGAGGAAGAGATTTATATGTCACAGCCTGAGCACTACATTGTTAAAAGGTAAAGAATCCTTAGTTTGCAGATTAAAGAAATCTCTATATGGTTTGAAGCAATCTCCTAGGATGTGGTACCTTAAGTTTGATGTCTTTGTGTTGTCAATTGGATTTGTAAGATCGAAATCAGATCATTGTGTTTATTTCAGAGTTGAAAATGATCACCTTCTTATTGTTGCATTATATGTTGATGATATGTTGCTATTTGGGAAGGGTAAGGGTATGATTTCTGATTTTATATCTCAATTGTCAGCATAGTTTGAGATGAAAGATCTTGGGGCAGCTAGGTACATCTTGGGTATGGAAATCAGTAGAGAAAGGTCTAACAGAAAACTTTGGTTGAGTCAGAGTAAGTATGTGAAGTCCATGTTGGACAAGTTCAGCATGGTAGATTGTAGACCACTTTGTGTTCTTGTTTCTATGGGAACAAATTTATTTGTAGATGATTGTCCAAAATCTCCTAGTGAGGTGGAGGAAATGAGTAGAGTACCTTATGCTAGTGCAGTTGGTAGTCTTATGTATGCTATGGTCTGTACTAGACTAGACATTGCCCAAGCAGTGGGAGTCCTGAGTCGGCTTATGGCTAACTCTGGACGGGTACATTGGGATGTAGTTAAGTGAGTATTTAGATATTTGAGGGGTACATCAGATTACTCCATATGTTATCATGGTAACTCTTCTGGATCTCCACATTCAGTTTGTATTTGTGGGTTTGTGGATTCAAATTGGGCAAGTGATATTGATAGCAGGAGATCCACCAGTGCTTATGTGTTCACTATGTTTGGTGGTGCCATTAGTTGGATGAGTAAGTGACAACCTATGGTTGCTTTGTCCACTATAGAAGCTGAGTAGATGGCTGCTACTCATGCTTGTAAGGAAGCCATTTGGCTTAGGAGATTGTGTTCTAATGTTGGTGTTGATGCAGAACAAATTACTATTTGGTGTGACAGTTAGAGTGCTATTTGCCTTGCAAAAAATCCAACTTTCCATGCTAGAACGAAGCACATTGATGTGCAGTTTCACTTTGTGAGAGATATGGTGGAAGATGGAAAGGTAAATTTGGAGAAGGTAGATACTATGAAGAATGTTGCAGATGCATTAACAAAACCAGTGGGCACTGAGAAGTTTAGATGGTGTTCGGAGTCTATGGGCCTTTTGGCCTATAGTGATTAAAGTTCCTGTTATGTTCATGTTGCTCTTACAAGGTGTTCGACAAGTGGGAGAATGTTAGGAATAAGGTGTGTCAACCTTGGATAATTCCTATTCTTATTATTTATTTTGTAAATGTATTTTTTGAAAATAATAAAATTAAGTGTGAGTGTACATGTCTAGTTGGCATGTTGATGTGTCACTCCACTTGATGTGTCAGCATCTTGTGCGTAAGGAGATCATGACTGAAATGGTCATGACGGATTCCTATGACACATAAGAACTATTTAAGGAATGTGCTATGACAGGTGTAAGAGCATCTTATGACTTGGGCCTATTTGGGGGCCCAAGAAGAAGTGGTTGGTGTGTGTAAGAGAATATGCCAAAAATAGGTTGGTATGACAGATTCTCTTACACTTCTCTTGTGACCGTTATTTTTGGCAGATTCTATGACAAGCTGTCATAGTCTATTCTAGGGATGGACGCCTATTCTTGGGATTGCATGTAACAACTATGTACATGTGGCTTTGTGCATGGGTCTTGGTGGTTGGACACCAAACTCCTTTTTTGGGTATTTGTTGGGTCCTGAGGAGTCTATATATATGATGCTACTTCTATGGGAGAGATATAAGTTTTACTAGTCTCTCATCTCCTAAAAGAACTTGCATTGCAAGTGTGTTGTAGTCTTTGTGTTGAAGATAATACATTGTGTAGGTTTTGGAGGGGTGGGGTTGTTTTACCGAAAGGTTTTTCCCCACCGGCATATCTTTGTGTTTATGTGTTTCAATCTTCTCTATCTATTTTCTGTATGCATGGTATATGGCTGCAATATCTTTATTAAAGTAGTTAACGAATTTGAAATTGTAAGGATTTAAAAAGAATTTGCACAATACTTTCCTTTAGAGATTAGTGTAGGAAGCTGTTTCCACACTTGAGTTTCCTTAGAAGCTTTGGTCCTTAAAGAGAAGTTTAACCACTTGAGGAGATCGTGGGTTAAGAAGAAGCAAAACATCTAAAGAAAAATCTTGAAGTAGCTCTTGAAGATCTTTACAGATCTAAAAAATAAATTGAAGAACTAAAAATGAAGGTCAATGGCTAACAAGTATTCATCAATAAACTTAGAAAAGATCTAAAATATTGCTCAAAAAATGATTTGGGAAAAATGGTCAAAAAGCTAAATGAAGAAAACATGTCTCTGAAAGATCAGATTGAAGATTTGAATGAATAGTTAACTGATAGAAAATCAGGAAGATCAGATCAAAGAAATGAACAATTGGATAAATAAATTATGCAAGAAAACCTAAGAATCTTTTAGTTGGAGAACATCAAGATAAAGATGGAATATGAGTTGATAGAAGTTAAGAATCATATTGACAAATTGCATACAAGTATTGATCTATTAGATTCACAAATTTACGCACTGCAGATAAAATGAGATTCCAGTGGTATTGGATACAGTGAAGCACAAAATCAAATCAATGCAATGTAAGAAAAAATGAAAGCACCAAAAGAATCTACAGAAGCTAAGAAGACTAAAAATCAAACTGAAGCTAAAGCTGAACCACCTAAAGATGGACGCAAGCTAGTAAACTGAACTTATTATGCTTGTAACAAGCATGGACATATAGAAAGAGATTGTAAAGAGGTAAGACCTTTCAATGGTTATTGTTATTCATGAAATAAATTTGTTCATAGAGCTATGAATTGTAGATCAAATCAAAGAAGTTAGATACAACACAATTAGAGAAATCAACCACAACAAAGTGTCATAAGTCCTCTGAACATTACATGTCAGATATGCAATATCATTGGACACACAACTAAAGAATGCAGTATGGTAACTCACATCAATGTGCCTGGGAATATAAGGCCTCCAGTCTTTTGTTACTCTTGTAACAAGGTTGGACACATCTCAAAGTTTTTCAGATCACAAGTGCAAAGACAAGAAAGACTTGATAAGTCTCAAGGATCGATATTGGATGAATCTGGAGAAGTCAAGTTTGCGAAAGCTATAGAATATGCGAGCAAGATTTGGATGGAAGTAAAGAAAGATAATACTATTGAGAAAGTGGTAGATGCATCCACAATGGATGCACCTTCTACTTCTGGATAGATGACCATCATGGTCATAGGGGGAGCTAGATAAGCTCTAGACCCCTACGCAGCTGGTATATTCACCCTCTAAGTATGTGCCTATGGTTCTGGATGTTTGGTTGCTAGTTGATGCAGTATGTAAAAGTGCACAGTCTGAATGTCAGAAGTAAATGAGTTTTAAATACTCAGTTGTAGTCTATGTTATGAAGATGAGCATTAATTGTATAATTTTGATTTTTAAGTCATTAGAGATCTATTATCTTCACTTTTACATTCAAGATCAAGCCCTTAGAGAGCACAAGAGATTAATGCATCAAGTGTTGAAGGATTGAAGTCATTTCATCAGCAAAGTAAAGTTATAATTATTGGCAGAACCCTAGCTCAAATGGGTCATTTCAGAAACTCTTTTGGAACCTTATTTGAGTGTTGAATCAAGTAAGTAATGGAAACTCAAGTAGTCTTTGATTTCATTGAAAGGAAGAGATACATGTTTAAGAAGCACCCATTCAAGTCAGTATTAGATGATTTAGAAGGAGCATTTTCTAGAACTCTGATGGGAGTCATACATGTTGAAGATATTTGTGCTTACATTTATTGTAAGAAAGAGTCTGTAGGAGTAGACAAAATTAGGTTGCACATGGAAACTATGGTTAATCCTGACTATACCTTCAAGGATGAATTCTCTCACCTTACAGATAGCCCTATTATTGAGTATGCGACTGCGTATGAGTTTTATGAGTCAGAATGGATTAAGATCTTACTTAGCAGGATTCATGATGATTTGTTTTGGATTGGTGAAGTCCTTGTTCATATTACAACTGATCTCATTCATGAGATGAAAAGACTCTCTAGGGTTGGCACCCTTCTTCCAATAGGAAAAGATGTCAGAAAACAAGTTGATAAGGCATGTAAATCTAGGAGTGACAAGCGCGGCATGACTATTGAGCCCATAGAGGAGAAAGACATTAAAATCATGACTATGATCCTTGGATACAAATTTAAGCATGCAAATAGAGTAAACAGTGTATCTGTAGCAACAATTCTGGTAGCAATAAGGATAGTGAAAGAAAATGGATAGTTTAACCTTTGTGAGATCTTGCACGCACAATTGATAGACAACATTAGAGATATAAAACATGACAAAAGCAAAGTATTCAGGTTCAACTCACTAATCATATACATGTACTTTCACATTGTTGGTAAGACTTCTAATCTTTACCTAGACAGAAGTATACCTACCCTACTTCAAATTTCATTAAAGGCAACATCAAAAAGCAATCTGAAAGATTTCATGGATCTAGAGATCAAAACATTCAAAATCAAGATGCAAAGGAGGTTCAGAATACCTGAGAAGTTAGTGGAGAAATACAAGGACATTATATGTTTTATGGTAGACATAGATACTACATGCATGGAAGTAGTTGAGCCTAGAACAAAGTGGATTCATCCACTTGGTTATGAAGTTGATGAGCATATTTTGGAAGGCTATGCACAAGTCCTATCTATGCCAAAGGATCCCAATAAGCCTAGATGGGGCACATATGAAGAGAAGACAAAACAAGTTGATTATGTCTTGTACAGTGCAACAACTAAGAGGAAAGCATCTTGAATTACCTCTAATATTTTGAAAATTCATGGTGTCACCCAAGAAGACCTAGATAAAGCAAGGGAAGCCAAGATTTCTATGCAACTTGAGAGCGCACCCTCATCTGCAGAAGTTAAAGAAATAAAATCTAATGATAATATGAAGGAGAAGAAGAATAAGATAAGAGAGAGCACCTCTACGCCACCAGCTACAGTTGATCTAGAGTCATCTCCACCTTCTGAGCCAAGCAAGGTGTCTAGAAGAAAGAAAGAAACTGGAGCAAATCACCCATCCTCAAGGACAACCAGAAGCAAGGTGAAGAACACTCAAGCACCTCCTAAGGTAGGATTTAGACCAAGTTTGAAATTTTTGAAAACAAGAGTTGTTGATGAAGGCATGATAGATCAAATTGGAAAATTCTATGATAAATATGGAGAGATTGATAGATCATAAATTCATTCTATGATTATCCAACACATGATTAAGTTCAAAAAGTTAGTTTTGGAGCTTAAGACAGTCATCCCTGATAATGTATGGAATATACTTGATTCGTTCAAAAGACAAGCTATAGAGGAGGATATGATAATTAGAGAGAAAATATTGGATGATAATCTTCTAGTTTGTTCACTAGAAGAAAAGATGATGCTGCTAGATTTGGTGAAGCCTCATCTAAGATAAAAAAATTTGAACTTTGCACATAATGAACAAATATTGTGAGTTAATTGCAAAGGAGACAAAGAAACCATTTGAGAAAGTATTTCTAGACAGACACATGTACCCTCCTACTACACCTGCATCCCAAGTTACTCCACACCAAGAAAAAGAATCAAAGATTCCAAATGTACCTATTACAGGTCCACAAGATTATGCGCCCAAGGTTACAACACCCTCCAAAGTAGTTGAAGCTAAGGATGAAACTATTGTAATTGATAATGTTGAAATAACCATGGCAGCCACAAATAATGATCTGGATAAGTTTGAAGAAACTTTTGTAAGTATTGAAGAAGCTGAGATCCTATGTGGTGAAGAAGCACCTATGCAGCAAGAAGAAGTACTAGTTGAAGATATAATAGGATAGGAAGAGGAAAAAGAAGATGAACTTAAAGAACAACCCTCAGTTGAGATCCCAGTAAAGATGGAGAGTGAAAGTATGGATATAAGTCAAAGTGCGGACTTAATTCCTACTCCTAATTCCTCAATATCATTGTTGTCAAGATTGACTTCTGATACTGCAAGTTTAGATTCATGGGGAGAAGATGATCTAATAAAGATAAGTGTGATGGCTATGGAGAAACATAAAGAAAATCAAGTAATGAGAAACCCTCTCTTTGTAGAATCAATCAGCATACTGAATAAGCTACTGCCTACAAAAAAGAAATTGATTATGTTCACTCATTGGATGACATTAGCAGTATTTTGTCAAGTTTCAAAGAATTTTTTTCAAATCTAGAAGACTCAACGACAAATTGTTGAAGAGAAATACAACAAGAAAAGACTGAATGATTTGATAAAGAATTTCTCACTTGACCTAAACTCTCTAAAGATTGGTCAAGCAATGTTGAAAGAGATAGCATCAAAATGAATAAAGAAGATAGTTGATTGCATGAACAAAGACAAACTCACATAAGACCATTCAAAGAAGATTCAAGAAGTAGAGTCACTGATTATAGCAATAATAAAACTAGTTGAAGATCCCTCTCAAGACATAAATGTCTGTAATAATGTTTATCAAGGGAAAATAGATAAAATAGAGAAAATAGAAAAAGAGATTGCAAAGATAAGGGATATAAAAGCATGACTGAGAAATGCATTAGCACCCTCATTAGATGTACTAAATCAGAACATCAAGCATATAGATGCAAAAATTGTCACATATGATCAAGGCCCTTGCATGGTCTAGAAAAGATGGAGAAGCTTACATATTCATTATGCACCCATCTTCAGACTGTTGATGTTAGAATAATAAGCAGAAAAATGCAAATATTAACAAACATAAGATAACACAATAACACAAAATTCAATGTGGTTCACCCAATCCCTGGGCTACGTCCACCAATACCGAGTCCAATATCTTTATTATTATCCAGTGATTACAATCTGAAACCTGCAACTCAATACCACCATAGGAAGCTACAAAATCCCTCATACATGAATCTCAAACCATAAGCCCTTTTTACAAGTATTTTTGACATAACAAAATTAGGGAAAAAATACTTTGACTAATAGAAAATTGATGGCCGACCCTTTACAATATTATTAAGTCATTGTTGGTTGCCCCTTGACCTCGTAGATAAGTCAGGGGGAAACTGTGCTGAAAGAACCTGAGTTTGATTAGGCTCCACATACATAACAATCTCCCACTTGGAGACTGATCAAACTCCACAACAATATCCTCCCACTTAGAGACTGATCGACCAAACCTATAGCTCCCACTGGAATAAAGAAACCACCCTGGACTTAGCTGTTCTTTTATTTTGTTCAGTCTAGAAGACCAATCGAAGCTGAAGAGGAATTTAGCTTCTCCCTTGTCACTGCCTTTGTAAACACATCTACTGGATTATCATCTGTATGTATCTTCTCCAACTTTAATTGTCCATCATCCAAAACTGACCGAATGAAATGATATCACAATTATATGTGCTTTTTTTTTGTGTGCAAAGCAGAATTATTTGCAAGATGAATGGCACTCTGACTATCTGAATACAAGTAATTATATGCCTATGGATGTCCCAATTCTTCCATGAAGAATTGAAGCCATATCATCTCCTTGGCTGCCTCTGTAGCAGCAACATACTCTACCTTTTTAGTGGATAAAGCATTCACCGTTTGTAACCAAGAAATCCAACTCACTGATGTCCCACCAATAGTAAATACATAACTTTTAGTACTCCATCTGGTATCAATATCTCCTACCAAATCTAAATCAACATAGCCATGAATAGTAGTAGAAGATCCCCCAAATTGTAAACACTGATTGGATGTACCTCTCAAATATTTGAGAATCCACTTGACTGCATTCCAATGCTCAATCCCAGGGTGACTCATATACCGGCTAATGACTCCCACTGCATGTGCAATATCTGGCCTAGTACATACCATAGCATACATTAAGCTCCCTATAGCTGAAGCATAAGGTATCTTGGACATTTTTGCCTCTTCTTCTGGTGTCTTTGGACACATTTCTTTGGTCAATTTCAAATGACCAGGCAAAGGTGTAGTGACAGCTTTGACATCCTTCATGTAGAATCTCTGCAACACGTTTTCAACATAATTAGCCTGAGATAGAGTTAATTTTTTGTTCTTCCTATCTCTACAAATTTTCATGCCAAGGATTTGTTTTGCTGCCCCCAAATCCTTCATAGAAAAAGATTTTGCTAACTGTTGTTTCAACCCCTTAATATGATCCATGTTAGATCCAACTACAAGCATATCATCAACATATAAACATAGAATAATGTAGCTGTCATTATTTAACCTCTTGAAATAAACACAATGGTCAAAATTACATTGAGTGTATCCATTCTCATTCATAAAAGTATCAAATTTAATATACCATTGCTGAGGTGCTTGCTTTAGGCCATATAAACTTTTCTGCAATTTTCACACTAAACTCTCCTTACCCTTGATCTCAAATCCCTGTGGTTGTACCATATATATTTCTTCATTCAAATCACCATGAAGAAAGGCTATTTTAACATCAAGATGCTCTAAATGCAAATCTTCAGTAGCCACAACACTTAAAATAGTACGAATAGAAGTCATTTTAACAACTAGAGAAAAATCTCATCAAAATCAATACCATGTTTTTGTGCAAATCCTTTTACGACTAATCTGGCTTTAAATCTTTTCTTACCTCCATCTTCTTCTTTCAACTTGTAAACCCATTTATTCTGCAAAGCCTATTTACCTGTAGGTAACTTACATAAATCCCAAGTCTAATTTTTCAGCAAGGAGTCCATTTCATCTATCATTGTAGACTCCCACTAAAGTTTTTTATCCACCTACATAGCTTCATTATAACATTCAGGTTCACTAGCATCAATTAATAAGATAGAATACAAAGAAGGTGAAAATCTATCTGGAGGTCTACTTAGCCTTTTTTACCGTCTAACATTTACTAGGGTGTGTGGTATTTGTTGTTGTTGTTGTTGCAGAGCATAAGGAATTTTTGGAACATTATCATTTGGAATATCATCGAGCACTACATAATCATTTTCTTTCTTCTCATGCTGCTGCAACAAATCTTTGTACAACACTTTCTCATTGAATATGACATCCCTGCTTCTTACAATTTTATGATTTTCAAAATTCCAAAGCCTATAACCAAATTCATTAATGCCATATCCAACAAATATACATTTCTTAGATTTAGCTTCCATCTTGGTTCTATTTTCAGAATCTATATGTGCAAATGCTTCACAACCAAAGGTTCTGAGAAAAGAATATCTCACCTTCTTACCTTCCCATGCTTCCTCTGAAATACAACAATCCAAGGGAGTAGAGGGGCCTCTATTTATCAAATATAAATCAGTGTTTATAGCCTCTACCCACATGTTTAGGGGGAGCCCAGCATGCAACCTCATGCTCCTAGCATGTTCCATTATTGTCCTGTTCATGCGTTCAGCCACTCCATTTTCCCATGGAGTCCTTGGAACTATTTTCTGTCTACGAATACTAGTAGAGGCACAATAATCTTCAAATTTTTTGCTGCAATACTCACCACCATTATCAGATCTGAGACATTTTAATCTTTTTCCATTCTCATTTTCAACCAAGCTTTTCCATTTCTTAAAAGTTTCAAATACATCAGATTTCTGTCTAATGAAATATATCCATACTTTCCTAGTTTCATCATCAATGAATGTAACATAATACTAAGAGACACCAAGGGAAGATACCTGAGCTAGACCCCATACATCTATATGCACAAGCTCTAATTTTTCATATTTCTTTTCCTTCCCACTCTTTACAAAATTGACTCTCTTTTGCTTTCCATACACACAACTTTCACAGAAATCCATATTAACACATTTTAGACCTGGTAGAGCTTTCTTTGAATGAATTAATTTCATACCTTTTTCACTCATGTTCCCAAGTCTATTGTACCACACCATTGTTTCAGAATCTCTAGCTACTGTCTCTTGTTCTACCTGCTCAACTGCAACAACTGTTCTTGAACATTAATTTTTCTCTGAAACAATTAAAGTAGAGGGAACAATATGACCTGTACAAAGATATAAGGTGCCTACTTTCACACCTTTTTCTACTACTAAGGAACCTTTTGAAACCTTCCAATTTTTATCATTAAAAGTAACTGTGCAACCCTCATCAGCAAGTACTGTGCAAACCTCATCAGCGAGTTGCCCTGTTGAAATTAAATTTATACTCAGCCTTGGAACATGTCTTACCTTTTTTAGTAGCCAATGATTCCCATTGTGCAACTCAATCTTGATTTTCCCTTTTCCAACAATTTGACAGGGTTCATTGTCTCCCAAATAAACTAGCCCAAAATCCCCTTGGACATAATCAACAAAATAACCTCTATGGGGTGTAGCATGAAATGAAGCCCCCAAATCTAACACCCATGAATCATCAACATTTTCTAAAGACAAGAGCAAAGCATCCTCTTCGAATTTGTTACTTACCACATTTTCCTCCTTATTTCCATCGTGTTTGTCTCCTTGATCTTTCTTTCGAGACCAACAATCTTTCTTCTTATGTCCTAGTTTTCCACAGTACCAGCAGTCACTAGGTCCTCTTGATTGAAACCTCTTTCCCTTTGACTTCCCTCATGATTTTCCATGATTTCCAGAGTTGTTTCCTCTATCTCTTGTTCCACCTCTGCTTTCTGCATTCAATACACTACCTGATGTGGATGCTCCTGAGCTTTTCCTATGAATTTCCTCACTCAATATAACACCAATAACATCATCAAACTTTAGGGTATTAGAACTAGAAACAAAATTACTAACAACCATTACCAAGACATTCCATCTTTCTGGCAAAGAGCACAAAATCAAGAGAGCCCTAACCTCTTCATCAAAAGTAATTTTAACTGAGGCTAACTAACTTGTAACTATATTAAACTCATTCAAATGATCAATGAATGATCCACCTTCTACCATTTTCATATTAAATAAATGCTTCATAAGAAATACCTTGTTTGAAGATGAAGGCTTTTCATACAACTTCGCTAGGGTATCCATAAGATCTTTAGCTTTCATTGCTCCAGTAATATTGAATGCCACCAATTGTGCCAGGCTTAGACAAATACTCCCTATTGCCTTCCTATAAAAAATATCCCAATCATCTTGAGACATTGTTGCCTCTTTCTTGGCTATTCCCTCTAATGGCCACCATAGATCCTTCTGATAGAAATAGTCCTCCATTTGCATCTTCCATAACTGGAAGTTTTGCCCATTAAACTTATCAACCTTCAGCCTACCCTCATCTGCCATTTCTCCCACTTAACCAAGAGACTCTCCCACTAACTCGTGAGACCTGCTTCAAAGAATAGATGAAAGAACAAATGAAATAACCTCACTTTAATACCACTTGTTAGAATAATAAGCAGAAAAATACAAATATTAACAAACAAAAGAGAACACAATAACATAGAATTTAATGTGGTTCACCCAATCCCTGGGCTACATCCACCAACAGTGAGTCCAATATCTTTATTATTATCTAGTGATTACAATCTGAAACTTGCAACTCAATACTACTATAGGAAGCTACAAAATCCCTCATACATGAATCTCGAACCCTAAGCCCTTTTTACAAGTATTTTTGACATAACAAAATTAGGGCAAAAATACTCCTACTAATAGAAAATTGATGGCCGACCCTTTACAATATTATTAAGTCATTGTTGGTGTTGAGGGGCAGCCCCCACAAGGGGCACTACCCCTTGACCCTGTAGATAAGTCAGGGGGGAAACTGCACTGAAAGAACCTGAGTCTGATTAGGCTCCACATACATAACAGTTGATGCACTTAAGGTATTGTGGCAACAAGAAATTAAAAATCTTTAGATTGCATATTTGGATGTATACTCCATGTAAGCATTTAGAGATTCCTTTTTGGCACCTTTGTCATTAATGTAAAAGGGGGAGTAGTGTATATAGAAGAAGAAGATAGAATAGTTTAAGTGTATATGATAGCAAAGTTAAGTTTAACAACTTTGTCATATTCCTTTGTTTCCATTAATGACAAAGGGGGAGGTTGTTGGCAAGTTGACTTTACTAAGAATATATGACTAATTTTATGTTTTTATTATGGTAACAAAGTCATATGGAGTTTTGATAGTCAGTGCACAAGCTTTGAAGTTCATATTTTGGCTAAGTATGGAAGACAGTGTAGACATTGATGTACCTAATGCTTAGAGCATCGACACACGTGTGTATGATCGAGTTATGGTATGCACTTTTTGATATAAGCTTTTGCATATGTTATTATGCTAAGTCTAAGAATGCATGGTCAGATATGATAGTATCGAGAATTTACAACAAGTCTAAGTAACACTAGCAGTTCAAAAGCAGAGCAGAACAGAGCATGGAGCCAACATAATGTTTTTGTTTAACGTGCATCGTTTCATTTTGTAATAGTTATGCGCCTATTGTAATAGTTATGTAAACATGTTATTATCATTGTATGTAAACACACTTAAGCCAATTATATTGGAAATGTTGTGTGTGTTAGGTTTTAGGCTGAAACAGTATTAAGTTTTGGTTGTGCCTATTTAGCATGTATATATATGACATGCACTTTTGTATTTGAGACATAGAGCAATAGATAGAAAAGAAGAAGTATGTGAAGTATATAGCAGAGAAGAGCAAATGGAATAAAGCTTTACAAGAGGTTAAAGCATCAACACACAAAAGGAACTGATCAGACAACCGTGTCAAAGCAACAGTTCACCCTTCCAAATATAGTGTGTATCTAATTATCAGGAGGTTGTAGCCTTCTTCATTGAGCGGTGTGCTTCGACAATGTGCCATCCACCCCTAACAAGGTTTTTTCTTCTAGAATCCTAATAGAGTCATTGTACTCAACATTGTAAAGACTGCTCCTAATAGGGCAAAGGAACTTTAACAAGTTCATAAGTCTAGTGCAATTATTTGTGGGTACTAACTCCCACCGGTGTTTTCCTCTGGCCAAGGTTTCCCCATAATCATATCTTGTGTTATGTGTTATGGTTGATTATTTTATATGCTTTGCTATTAATTTTCAGTATTAAAGTAAATTGGGATAAGTTTCAAGAAGCAGAGAAACACTAATTATAGAAGACTGATTCACCCCCCCCCCCTCTCAGTGTTCCCATTCTTAACATAAATCTTTATCAATCACTTCTAACTTTATAACATCATTCACAAGATTCACTTTAATACAAGCAGATGAAAATCATAACCATAAGCACATCCACAAAATAATTAAAACATACAACACAAATGTTTATCTAATAGAAACCCAAATTAGGAAAAAAACCACGGTGGGGATTAGTACCCACTAAATGTTGTACTTTTCAAAAGTACACCCTGTGAAGAGCTTAACCTTGTTAGGAATTTACAAAATTACTATTAGGTGCTACCGGTTAAGGGATTTACCTTTAGGCCTATTAGAACCTTTACCCTATTAAGAGTATCCTTGTTAGAGGACTTCAAACACAATCTAATGTGCCATCTTGTTACAGGATTTACAATAGGGACCTGCTAGGATCCACCTAATTAAGGGATTTTGACTGTTGTAACTATCAGGAAACAACATGAACAATGATTTGTAGAATAGCAGTACCTCTACTTGTTCATATCCAATAAAGCACACAAACACTTTTTAACACACTTATCTCTACTCTGGCTTGATTGCAATTCGCACTTCACACCACACTTACCCAACACATAATCAATTACAAAAACTCTCAACTTCATTCAATATATAATATTCATCAAGCCTTTAATTTTTTCACCACTTTAGGATTTCCCTAAATGGATTACACTTTGAATTTTAATCTTTGCGCTCGAATCTAACTCATCAAACAACAAAATTTAATGTGCACCATAAATTTCCAACATTGTGTCAACCATTACAATGATTTTCATAGATTTTTTTGTCCAGGGTCAAACATGTTTCACCACACACAACCTTCATCTAGAATATTTTCCACATGCTAGCATCCAACAATGTGATGCTAGATCATCACCTTCAATCCTTAAGACAGGTTACCAGATCATGACTGACTTAACCGAAATTACTGCAACACCTTCACCAATCACCAATCAAAGATTTCACAATTATCGCTCATGAACATAAACACTTCAACCTATTAACAATTATGGCTCTACTCACCGATCATCTAACTTTCATTCTGGTAATTCAAATTTGTTGTGATTGCAACCAAGTGTATAGTATAAAAATGGAGTCCTAGAACAATGGTTTGCACATAAAAGAGACCCCAAAGCCAGTATTTTACACATACATTTGAATTGTAAGGGAAATACTTGAAATCAGATAAAATAAGATACATACCTCATGATGAAATTAATTTGGAAATACCCATTTTTTGGTGTTTGTGTACAGTTTCAAGCAATTCTGCAATTTGTCCCAGACTGGAAATGCTGAGACAGGGAAAACCCATAAACCTTTTATCTTTCTAACTATAGGTAGTCTTTGACCCCGATAAAAGGTCAAAGGCTACATTAATATTTTGAAGGTCGACCTTGAATTTGTTTGTGGATCTCAGAAGTTTGACGAAAAGGGTATCCAGATCTGCACTTTAATTCATTGTCCTGCACCTATACCTACAAGAAAAATGGTTTTGTTTGTTGAGGTAGGGGTTTACCTTAGTCAAATCCCAGTTTGGAATCAACCTTAATAATTGAATTGAAATAGAGAATGCTAGCAAGTAGTAGAAGTAGATCTAACAATGAAGCTATGATATTCAATAGATATGCAATTGTATTTAAAATGTAATCAAGTATGTTAATATGAAAGCTTGAACATAACATCAAAAAATGTAAATCAAACCTCTATGATTGTATGCTTGGAATCCACCTTGAGGGAAGAATGAATGGATCTTGAAGGTGAATAAAAGGATATTGAAGGAAGATCACACCACCATGATGGCTAGATCTAGAGTTTGAATGATGAATCTTGAATGCTTGAACCAAATCCCTTCAAAAGGCTTGAATGCTTGAATCCTAGATCTTCAATGGAGAACTTGAATGGAGAAGAGGATGATTGCTTGAATCCTTGAATAGAATATTTTTTGAATCAATGCTTTCTTGATCACCAATGTCTCCTTGAGAGTGCTTGAGCATGAAAACTTGATGTAGAGATCTTCTCACAAAACTTGATGGAGAAAATGAGAAAGGAAGGCTTCCTTTTATAGTGATCTAGGGCACAATCCTCTAGAGGGGCCACCTTGGGGAATTAAATTCCAATTAGGCCTCAACCCTTTAGGAATGGAACTAAATTAAATATAGTTTAAGAGTTTACCATTTCTGAGACCAAAACAACCGACCCGAAAGTGGTAAAATAATTCTTTCTAAAACCCGACATCCAGAGATCACGGGATGTTGAAACTTGAACCCAGTGTCAAAGATGAGGTCGACCCTAACCTAGGTTATGGAAGAGGTCATCCTTGACCCTCAAGGTTTTCCTTGACCCCTTAAGGTCATCATTGACCTTGAGGTCATAGATCTCAGGGTCTCAGTCAGAGTGAGAAATAGGAAGTCCCAGGGGTGCCTGGAGACCTAGAAATGATGTCAGAATAGGGTAGAGTGCTAGGAAGAGGCACAAAATCCTATGATGAACATGATGAAGGCTAGGAGGACCTATTTTAAAGTCCTAACTAGAAAATAGAGCCATAAAGAAGGGAAATTAAGGAGAATCCTCAGGATCCTAACCCTAATTTCACCTAGAATGAAGGAATCAAGTGCAGAAAAGAAGTGGAAAATGGGGAAAAAGCCAGATCCAAGAAAATATTAATTCAAGGAATTTGACATGACCCCAAACCACTTACTCAGAGGGATAAATGCTCTTAACATGGAAGTGCTTCCATTTTAAGACGATACATTAAGCCCCCACTTTAGCAAGAGTATGGACTCGATGCAAACTCTTGGTAAAGGAGAAGAAAGAGGAGATCCAAGTGGATTCACAATGAGATAAAATAACACTTAGCTAAGGACACAAGCCCCTAGACTGAGGATTCTAACTCAACATACACACATGAAGGTGTGAAAAGAGAAAACCAAAAGAACATGGGTTAGCACTAAATAATCCAAATCAATTAGCATAAGAAACCTCGCTAAGAAATATTTCTCATACTAATATCATATTTGGAAAGCTATCATAAAAGAATAAATGATTACATAAGAAAGACAAGAGAAACACTATAAATAACATAGCTTCATGATCCAGTCCTACTAGCATGAAAGTGAAAAGAGAGAAAGGAGAAAGTGATTACCTCGCCCAGTAAGATTCCCACCTTACCGTGAATCACCCAGGAGGGAGAGCTCAATAGGTTCACCCATAAACTATGCTTGCAATTGTAATGCATCTTCTGATGGCTTTTGGAATACCCATAGATCCACCTTCTTGTATCACTATGAATATGAAATGTGTGTCTCCTTAGGATTTAGCAACTTATGTGCGTTACCTTTAGAAGATTTAGAATATTGGAAATGCGTGTCCTTCAGGATTTAGCAACTTATGTGTGTTACCTTCCAAGATTTAGCATATTTGGAATTGGAAATACGTGTCCCTTCAGGATTTAGCAAGTTATGTGTGTTACCTTCAGAGGATTTCACATATTGGAAATGTGTGTCTCTTCAGGATTTAGCAACTTATGTGCATTATCTTTCGAGATTTAGCATGCTGCAAAACAAAAGGTTAGAACAAAAATACATAATATAGAGCGAGGGAGGCTGTATATATGCCCCCCTCCTTAAGATGGAAAAAACATACTATTTTTACATGTTAAGGAAAGAAAAGAACAAGGATAAATCCTTCTTCAACATCAAGACAATATCCATAGACAACACCCAGTCCAAGCCAAGAAGGTCACAGCTCCTATGAGGCCATGGAAGGGATGAATGCAAAGAGATGTCATACAAGAAGTGAAAAAGTAACCCTTGTGAGTGATAGCACACTGTTTAGTTTCCAAGGTGACAGATATATCAACCATGGAAACCCAATGTCAAACACGAAACAGGTTGTGATCAAGGACAAAGATCCTCAATGCAAATCAAAATTTTCATGTATGATTGGATATCACATAATATATAGATACTGCTTAACCAAGGAAATAGGTGAATCTCGAAAAGACAAAAAATAAGGAGATGACATCCTTGCACCCCAAGCATAGGAAAGAAGATGGAAGGGGATCTATTATATCACTCGCAACACTATGCAAGACACCGAGCCCCCAAAAATTAGGCTAATATTGTTTACATAATGTGGAGCTCCATAATAGGAACATAAATGTTATTTAGAGAAAACAGGATTGAAATACAACTCATTGCCACATGATATATAAATAACATTACTATCAATGAGCTGCCTAATCTTATAATGTAAAGCTTGACATTCATTAGTAGAGTGATCATGAAATCTATGATATAAACAAAAAGGAAGAATCTTCAAATATGGACTATGTTCTTTTTTTGTTTAGATCTAGTAATCATCTTAGCACAAAGGAGTTTAGGAAAAAGAACTTCTTGGTCAAATTCCTTCATAATTTCATCATATTTTGAAGTATCATTTGAGATGTTGTTAACATTGATTTATTGTTGAGGATTAAATCCCAATCCATAAGAATGCTCATGCCCCCCAGTATGTAAGGGCATTTGAGTTCCCTATTTATGTTTACCACATCCTTGACTATTAAATCCTTGTTTAACTAGGAAATGATAACCAAGACCATAAATAGAAGCCATATCAGAAGGAGTCAATGGGACTTTAGTAGTCACTATGTCATCATTAGTAGGTTTGACAGATTCATTATGGGTAGAAGTAGTGACAAAGTTACTACGAAGGGCTTTAGAAGTAAAAACTCATAGTTCAAACTCTCTTTGTTGCTTCATAAAATCAAGATCATTAACCTTATATTCTACAGTAAAGGTAGGATTAAAATACAAGGTTCCCTAATCATCGTCAGGAAGAGCATTAGAGGAAGAAGGATTACTATTAGGAATAGGAGTAGTGTGGGTTTGAATATTCAAAAAAGGATTAGGTGCATCATCCACATGAAGTGTATACTGTGTGCTATAAATGTGTCACACTTCTATGAATCATTACATGCAAGGAAACTCAAGAATGAGCCTCACAAATCGATCCATAGCTCCCTAGGCATGGAGTGCAAGGGTTTTTAAGAATGCTCTCAGCTAGAGCTATTTAGCCTATAACCTTGATAGTAAACCATGCAATGGGAGATTCAATGAAGACAAGGGCAAGAATACCAATATCCTCAAGAATCAAACCTGCAGCATAAAGTTAGCATAAAAAGTTGGGGATCTAGAATGAAGAAGAGAGCTCTTCTTTTATAGGAAATGAGGAGAAATGGACCATGGAGATTAAGAGGCAAAAGATTTAATCAATGGTGGAGCTTGAAAGAGGAGCAATCCATGTGCATAAGTATCCTCCAATGAGAAAATAGGAGTTGACTTTTGTGTCTATATGAGACAAAAAGTGCTTTTTCCCTTTTTATAAAATAAGAATAATGCTTTATTTGTACAACTTAGGATAAGAGGAAAAGTGGGGGCTTCTTATTTATTAAAAGGGGAGGGAATATTCCTTTTAATCAAATAAAGACTTAGGATAAGATGGTTAGCCCATAGAAAATAATCGAATAAATGATAGAGCTGGGATTTGATCAAGAATAAGCAATTAGTGATTTAGCAAAAGGGGCTAATAGTCTAGATGACCATTTTTAGGTGTATACATTTGCCCCTCTTTGACTAATGTGTGATCGATTTGGGAACACATGTAGTCAAAGAATGAAGTTGAAATGTGAGATCAATTTGGGATCACAAAGCAACTCAGATCAGCCAAGAAAGCAAGAGATAGCCAAGAAGGCAAGCAAATAGCGATCTGACTCCAAAGAATGAAGTTCCTACATGGTCAGCCTGGTAGTGATAGTACTGAACACTTAGGAAAGAGATAGCCAATAACATATGATGTGTCTGCCCCCTCAGGATCAAAAGCGAAATCCGGGTAGAGGGAATGCAGAAGCAAGAGAGACATGATCAAATCACTAGAAATCATAATTGAAGCTAAAGAGAATAGAACAACCATCAAGCAGTGAAGGTATGCCCCACACATGGGACACGGGGCACGAACCAAGTGGTCCCTCAACCCAAAAACACCACGGAGGGGAAGAATTTGAACTTGGGATTGAAAGTGAATGAAAGACTAGAAGTTTGAAAGAGATGGAGATGAAAAGGTGAAGAATGCCCCAGTGAAGATCGAAGGATCAGGCCTCAAAAGGTTAACCAACTACATGGAAGAAGGAAAAAAATGAGTTGGGTGATCAAGGTGAACTCAGATTTTAGTTTCGATCCCGAAATGAAAGGAAAATGATGGGATATGAAAGACAAGAAGTGAAAGACATGATTGGGAAGAAGCGAAAGGTGAACACAGTTGATTAACAAGTCCATGAAAGATAAAGGAGAGCTCTCTCCATGTGCAAGATGCAAAACTAACTAACATGAACTTAAGAATGCAAGCTACATGAAAAGTGGTTTACTTGCAAGGTCACAAAGCCAATAGACATCTAATATTCATCATTGAGTGTTATTGGTAGCGTCGCAAGATCATACAATACACACTAGCATAACTATGTGGATCTAAATATGATCTATATCAGATAGAAATGTGGAAATCCCACCTAGGCATCAAAGACATGTAGGTCAAGATGACTAGTGCAGTGAGATTACCTAAGTTTGATATAGCAAGATTATGCTCACATCGAGACACAAGAAAGTCAAGATGACTATAAGCATGCACTTGCAAAATAGTCAAGGATAATACCTTGTAGGTCCATAGTGGCAAGTAAGACCACCATAAATGCTCATGACAGTGAGGACCAACAAAATATACCCACAAGCAGATAAAGAAATAAAACATGTGCTCATTCCCTCAGTCTTCTAGCTATGCATCATCAAAAATGATCATAGGGGGAGAACACTCAGCAAAGAAAGCATCATAGATAGCACACAAAGAAATAAAGTCAAAAAAATCTCAGCGAGTCAAGTGCGTGTATGTAGGTCATAGAGTCAAACTTTGAGTATCGCATCTGCCAGTGGGAAATATTGCATCATCTAGACTACGAGTAGGACATCTGATAAGTGTTGAGAAACACTCGACGCTAGGGTAGTGTTGAAAAACACAATTGGGGTGGTGTTGAAAAACACTGTTTGTGAGGTGCCTAAGAAACCCAGACGCACAAAGAGACCCAAGATAAGCTTAAAACAACGTATGCCTCCTAGACTAAGACAAGAGTCAATTCCAGGCTAGGAGAGGCAAAGTGAGAAGTGGAGCAAAGGAGTGCCACGCAAGACTGATAGACATAGGTGTAGAGGGTCTCAAGCAACACCTATTTCTAGGTTTAGGGTCTCAAGCCACTTGATAGATTTATTGCAATTTTTTCAGGACTTTTTATAATTTTTTTGTATTTTTGCTACCAAGGAGCCTGTTTCCAGGTTTTCACCAAGGCACTTTTTCAAATTTTTTATTTATTTATTTTTTTATTTATTTTTTTTGATGTTTTGAATGTTTTGATTTTTTTTGGTGAGACATCAAAGTGCCTATTGCTAGGTTTTCACTAGGATGCTCAATTTTTTAGTACTTTTTATGATTTTTAGGATTTTTTCAGCATCATATATGAATTTTTTTGGTATTTTTTCAGGATCAATAAAATATGTACAAAGGATGCCCCAGATAGAAATGGGCATCAAGAATCTACTTCCTCTGATGTAGAGAACTGATAGGCCCCAGGCCCAAATGCTGCAACTATGACGATAGGAGGTCTCAACCAGTTCGACCAATAATAACCAGCCCTAAGCAATGTCTGAGCTAGCGAAGGATCATTAGAATGTGATCCACATATGCCATCGTGGATTTCAGTTAGCACTTTTTCTAACTCCTCTGTTTCTAGACACTTAAGGAGAGTTCTATCTAGACCCTTCCTATACAAGTCACCAGAGACAAAGGCAAAGTGTAAGGGATGGCGAAAGGAATGGCGTGGTGGATTTGCAAGAGGAAAATGAGGTGGAAGATATGAAAAGATGGTAGGATTGTAAGATTTATGAGCAGGATAGCGTAATTCATCCACCAGGAACTTGAAGCAAAATTTATGCTTTTTCATTTGTAAAATGGATGCCAAAGTAACCAAGGTATTAGCAAATTTATTCTCAGCTCTAGGAATGGGCTGAAGTATAACAGATATGAGATCATGCTTGAAGTAGTGCACCATTTTTTTGTAGAGAATCAGCTTGTCATCTTTTATTTGAGACTCATTATTTTTTAGCAAATTTTTATTTTTACTTTTCTTAGGTGCGGATACTACCACAATGTGGTTTTCACCATCCGACCATTGCTCGTTTCTTTTGACATGATGACTGTGATACTTGATTGTTGATTCAATCTTTTTTGGGGCTAGTTCGCTAGTGGAAGAAGTAATAGGTGTTGATGGGAGATGAAATGAAGTGACTGGTTCAATAGCATTAATTTGAGGGGTGTCATCTCTGGTGACAAGAGAGGTGGAGCCTATAGGGTAAGCTCCAAAAGTGTTAAGATCTAGACTTGTCATAGAAGGACCAGCGTGATCCACTAAAGCAATACGTGGAACAAACTCATCAGACCTAACACGAGACTCATCAACTATGTCGGGTGGGTTACAAGAGGTATGAACTACATCAACATCCATATCTGTCATGGAAGAACCTTCTGGAAGAGGCTTAAGATGTTGAGAAGTAGAGATACTCATGTCGTTATGTGATAGATCACCTTGTTGTAGTAATCATGCAATGTTGCGACGTTGTCTATCATAGTGCAATGATTCTTTAGGCACATAGGTTCTAGACATAGAGGCCTCAGCCATATCATTAGTAGATATACATTCTTCTCCCCAAAGAAATGAAGTAGAAGGAAGATCATCTCCCATTTGAGCCATAGTGTGTAGTGGTGAGTCATCTGTATCTGTGTCCGAATTACTAAGCATGGGAGTATTTCTCAAATCATCTCTATAGATCCACTCTTAGATAGCTTGTTCTTCTTGTTCCACCTCTGAAGGAATGGATGGAGGAACAAAAGTATCAAAGATCACCATAGCAGAAGTGGAAGGCTTCATCGGATCAAAAGGTTTCCCATATGACCTAGGAGAAACAGGTATAGAAGCAAAGGAACCTAGCATATACTCACCCATACCAAGGCTCATCATTTTAAGTGTTTTCTCAGTAGCAACTAGAGATGTACTAGCATCAACAGAAGGTTCATTGTGAGGAAAAAAAATTTTAGCAGCAGCAAGAGCATTAATAGCAATAGTATGGTCTCCAGGAATTACAACTTCAGTGCCATTATATGGAAATTTGACGCACTAATGATAAGTGGAAGGAATAGCCTGCATGTCATGGATCCAAGGATGACCCAAAAGAATGTTATATGCGAGTGGGATGTCCAACACTTGGAAGCTAATATCTTTCATGATAGGGCCCACTCAGACAGGTAGCGTGACAAGACCTTTGGACGATCTTTCCACTTCATCATAAGCTTTTATAGTAATCTTCTTCTTAGAATCCACAGCAAATTCTGACAAACCCAACTGTTGTATTACATTGAAAGAAACAATATTTAACCCTGCGCCATTTTCTATCAGGACTCGGCGGACTCGGGTGTGGTAAACTAGAACTTCAATGTGTAAAGCTAGATTATGAGGGTGAGCAATAGATATGTCATCTTCTGCAGAAAAAGAGAGAGATAGCGGAGATGAAATGTGGTTGACCATAGCCTGAAATTGATCTGGATCAATGTCATTTGGAACACATGTTGTACGTAAAGCCTCATCAAGAATCTCTCTATGTGAAGGGGATAACCGAAGCAACTCAAGGATAGATATCTGAGCTGGTGTCTTTTGCAAATGTTGGACAAGATCATAGCTAGGGGTGGTTGAAGGAGCCGCATGTTTGGAAGGCAAAGCTTGTTTGGGATCTTGCATAGTTTTAAGGACAATCTTGGCTTGCCCCCTAGTAACAGCATTCAGTGTCTCACTTCGGGAAGATGAACTACCACGTGTTTGCAAGACCAACTTTGGCTTACCATGATTGGCTTTATTATCATCTTGAGACCTCATCATTAGAACACTCTCAACGGGCTCTACCATGTTAATCACAAGCGTATTAGAAGGATACATGTAATTGATCTTTGCATCATGATTCTTCTTATGTGTTTGAGAGGTTTCCCCCTTATCATGCTTAGGTAGAGGATCTTTGAAAGCTGTGTGATTAGAATTTTTAGTTAAGCCATCAGTGGAGATTGTGTTGTTATCAATGAGGTCTTGAATATCATCCTTAAGCCTAAAACAATTATCTGTCAGATGTCCCTTGTTTCTATGATAATGGCAGTAATGATCCTCTCTCCACCAATCCGGCTTATTTATTGGATCCCAGTTACCAGGTTTATCAGGAAGCATAAGATATCCATTGTCAACCAAAGTCTTAAGGATCACATCGTAAGGTTCTGCCAACTTGGTATAGACTCACTTTCGAAATGACTTCTTAGGCTTATCTGCATATTGAGGTTTAGGAGCACTATGAACGTTGGCAGCTTCTTGTTGTTTTTCTGCATAGATAGCATTGGAGAGATTGAAAGCGGGCTCTTTAACTTTAGGAGCATCAACAACCCCATCATTAACAACATACTTGTTCTTATTCCAAGTTTTGTTCTTGTCCTTGCCATTTCCTTTAGCATCTTTATTAATAACAATATCCCCTTTTCTTATAGCTACATCCTCAATTTGATATGCACTTTCAACCATGTCATTGAAAGAGGAGAATAGTTGCTTCCTTAGATCATAAAATAGCTCAGGCACAAGTGTGTTGACGAAAATGTCAATCTTTTCTTTTTCAGGTAGCGAACGAGGATATCTAGAATACAATGACCTCCAACGTTGTAATTAAGTTGCAAATGGCTCACCTTGATGTTGTCTTAAATTACCGAGATCTATCATGGTGACAGGTTGTTGGATGTTGTAAGAATAATGTTGTGTGAAGCGCATAGCCAACTCATCAAAAGTCTTCAAAGGAGGTGTCAACTTTGCAAACCATTCTAAAGCTTGTCCTCTTAAGCTTCGAGGGAATAATCATAGCAAAAATGTGTCTTCATGAAGAAAGTCCATGCTAAGAGCATAAAAGTGACGCACATGGTCATGGGGATCACCATTTCCATCATACTTGTCATATTTGGGAACCTCAATATCCCTAGGAAATGGGACCATGTATAGACTTTTATCAAAAGGAAGAGCACAAATTGATTCTACGAAAGAGACCTTTGGAGGCTCTCTTGCTATTGCCATTTGGGTAAGGCATTGATTTGTCTGACGTAGTTCTTCCTGAAGGACTTCCAATTCAATTGGTACTCTTTGTTGGACAATTTGTCTGACATCATAGCCGGGAGGAAGCTTGTATCCTCTAGAAGTCATATATTGAAAATATTGATCGCCATTACGCTCTAAAAGCTTATGCATCATTCGTTGGAAATCCAAATCTTGTTCACATCTCATAAGATCCTCACTAGAAATCTCATCATTAGCCTTTGCCTCATGTTGAGAGGGAGGAGGTCTAGGAGGTGAAGAAGGCATAGAAAAAGTTGGCCTTGGAGGAGATCTTGGTGGCGTGTTGTTGCCATTGTTGCCATTATTAAAAAGAGGTCTATGCTCATGATTACTAGTCTCAGGTTGCTCATGAAATGTCCCTCTATAAGCCATGCACCTAGCAGCATCCATCCTTTGTTGATTGTGTTCTTTTTCTAAGCGTGCTTGGTTATCCTTACGCTCAAAGTGTTCTTGCAAGAGTTGAAATTTTTCTTGTTCAGTCAAAGTGAGTGAGACACTGTCTGTGTTTTTGGGAGTCTTGAACGCAGAAAAGAGGAAACCTCCTTTGTACCATGGTGTAGCCTTAGATTTCTCAGATTGGTCAGAACTAGAACTGTCTTTGCTAATGGGTGCTTTGGAACATCTAGTTGGAGAAGGTAACTGTGTATAATTGAATGGAGGGTGATTCTCCTGCTCAAACTGAGACCGAGTTGTAACCGGCATGAAAAGAGATGTTGGTCAACTAATGGAATGAGACAAAGTTTCTCAGATTTGAGATAAGCAAGGCTAATAAAGATCACTTGTTAAAGTAGAACAATAGAGAGATGGCTCGTCAAAAGTGCTCAAGTACTTACAACAATCAATTGACTAAAGCCGAGCAGCGAGCAAGAAGCTCAATAAGCAAGTAGCTAGAGAGGTAATCATGATGCGACAAGTGATCAAGAGTAGCATTTGTTAAGCTCAAATCCAATAGTTTTAGCTCATTTGTTTTAACAAACCAATTTCAAGTAAGAACAGAAAAGGACACTCTACAGCAGGTTAAAGTGCAAGTTTAGCAACTTCGAATTGTAGCAATGACAGGACAGTAGAAATGACTCAGGATTCTTGGTTGAGGGTATGCAAGGATACTTCAATATCATATGACTCTTGACCAGTGAACGTGAAAAACTTAGTTTTGAAGCGCTTGGACCAAATTTGTAGATTGAACAGTGCAATTTCTCAGTTTGACAAGCAGTAGCAATAGATAAAAGATAGGTTTGCAAACAGTATGGGATCAAACATGTCATAGAACACTTGAAACAAGGGCAAAAGCAACCTTTCCAAGACAAGCACTTGTGATATCAAAATAGGGAACCTTATGAATGCTACCGTTTGTTTGAATGTTGAGAACGTTTACATTGGTATAGCACAATCGAAGACAATTCAAGCAATTACTACCTAGAAGGACAAGGCTCATTACTTAACAACTTGGCCCACAACTTGATGCTCCCTTGCCTCACACCAAGTGGTTGCCCACAAGAGATATTGGTGTTGTCATGGAGGTGTTAAAAACACAACCAAAGGAGCACATATGGTGAGTATCTTGGGGTGATCTGGGTAAGTCCACTTGGATCAATCCTTGCACCAAGAAGCTAAGCGGCTAAAATAAGGTGGCCTCTATCTAATGGTTCGTAGTAAGGATTTCCATTCATAACACCCCTCTTGCTCCTCATAAAGGACTAGGACCTTGCGGCCTCAAGAGTACCTTAAGTATTCTTGCTCAATGCTTTCCCCATGGTCGCAATCCCATGAGCTACTCACATGAAGCGAAGACAAGTGTTATGTCTACCAAGGTTTTGTGTTCTTGATAGCCTTGAGATTATAGTGAGTTGGAATCACTCGCCACCAAGGAAAATGATGACAAGGTTGTCCCCACTTGGGTCGTTCCTCTTGATTGCTCAAGAGCAGGCCTGCTAAAGGATCCTATACTAAACAAAGAATGGATGATTTTTGCGGTTCAAGGTTTTTGGTTCATCACAAGGGTGAAGAGCATACTCCTCTATCTCAAAACTTCTCCCAAACACACCAAGAAAAGATTTAATTACCCCCTTGCTTTCAAAATCCCAAGATGGATCAAGATTTCTATTTCACCACAAGGGTGAAGAGCATACTCTCCTACCACCTCAAAATTTCTACAACAAGGTATTAAGTGCCTATGAAAGGAAACAACTAGTATATGCCACACTTAATAAACAAAGCAATTAAACAAGCACTTGATTTGGTTTTTATGCTTAGGGCAGCCCTGCAAAAACCATTAGTAGCCCTCTTTGACATGCGATTTTATCAAATTTCAAGCAAGAAGCACCTACAACCACAACTTGTTAGACCAACAAGAGTTAGGAGAATCAAAATCCAAAATCTAACAATGATTAGTACATGAAAAATTAGATAATGTGCAAAAATAACTGATCAAATGATAAAATCTAAAAATGAAACCATCATGGTTGGATTAGGCTCGGAAAGACCTTTCCAACGATATATCACACTTAAACTTTTGATACCATTTGCAAAATTTCAAAAAAAATGGGCGATATACCTCAGTCCAGGCGATATACTGCACAATAGGCGGGCGATACTTTACATGACACCAGGTGATATACCTCAAGACTGCCGTGTGATTCTTCTCTGGCACGAAGTGTCGCACATGTATAGTAAGGTATATCGTGCGATATACCTGAGAAGTATCACGCGATACTCTGAGACAGAGAATCAAAACTTGCAAAATTTCCAAAAAAAATCCAAAAAATGATGAAAATGCAAGAAACTAAAGGGCAAAGCCTATCTACTCTGCCCCACGGTGGGTGCCAAAAATGTGTGCTATAAATGTGTCACACTTCTATGAATCATTACATGCAAGGAAACTCAAGAATGAGCCCTCACAAATTGATCCATAGCTCCCCAGGCATGGAGTGCAAGGGTTTTTAAGAATGCTCTCAGCTAGAGCTATTTAGCCTATAACCTTGCTAGTAAACCATGCAATGGGAGATTCAATGAAGACACGGGCAAGAATGCCAATATCCTCAAGAATCAAACCTGCAGCATAAAGTTAGCATAAAAAGTTGGGGATCTAGAATGAAGAAGAGAACTCTTCTTTTATAGGAAATGAGGAGAAATGGACCATGGAGATTAAGAGGCAAAAGATTTAATCAATGGTGGAGCTTGAAAGAGGAGCAATCCATGTGCATAAGTATCCTCCAATGAGAAAATAGGAGTTGACTTTTGTATCCATATGAGACAAAAAGTGCTTTTTCCCTTTTTATAAAATAAGAATAATGCTTTATTTGTGCAACTTAGGATAAGAGGAAAAGTGGGGGCTTCTTATTTATTAAAAGGGGAGGGAATATTCTTTTTAATCAAATAAAGACTTAGGATAAGATGGTTAGCCCATAGAAAATAATCGAATAAATGATAGAGCTAGGATTTGATCAAGAATAAGCAATTAGTGATTTAGCAAAAGGGGCTAATAGTCTAGATGACCATTTTTAGGTGTATACATATGCATCCCATTGTTATGTATAAACTTGACTTTACAGTGAAGGGTGGAAGGAACAACATGCATCTCATGCAGCCAAGGTCTACCCAAAAGAAGATTATAATTGAGAGGTCCAAGCATAACATGAATAGGAGTATTCAGGATGACTGGTCCTACTTTGATAGGTAAGGTAATAATTCCCAAAGTGTTCTTAGCAATGTTATCAAAGCCATGTATAGGAACATTGTTAGGTTGAATAGTTGAAAGATTGGCGTTAATCGCTTTGAGCATGTCCATGCTACAAACATTAAGCCCAGATCCATTATCAATCAAGGTCCTATGAATGATACTTTTATTGATAGAAACATCAACCATAAGAGCATCATATTGACTCTGAACTTCTTTAGAAGGCAAATCCTTTTGAGTAAATACAATGTCAGGAGGACCCGGGGTAGCATGCATGCATTGTAAGAAGTTATTAATGTTCTCTTGATTAGGAGGTGGAGTGGGAAGAGTTGCTAGAGCTTTTTGCAAGGCTTCATAGTAGGTAGGTGAAGTTTGAAGAAGCTCCCATAAAGAAATCTTAGCAGGGGTATTTTGCAATTGGTTTATCAAATTATACTCCTTGCTAGGAAGACGAGGTGGAGGAGGAAGAATAGGTTGAGAAGGTGGCAAAGAAGTAGAAACCACCAGATTAGGTTGAGGATTATTCCTTGTACGATAAGTGTGAGCTATCAAATCTTGATCATTGAAAGACTCCATAGGTTTACCTTTGATAGTAATGCAAGGACAACCTTTGGCAGTCAACAAGGGTTTCAGAAAAACCATATTAGTTATCTCAACACTACAAATAGATTCACAAAAAGGAAGCAAAGAAGACACACTAGGAGGAGATGAGGTAAGATCTTGATTCTCCATAAGATCATCACTAATAGGGAGAGCATTAAGGGAATTCATATAATTCTCCGCTAATGCCTCATCACTAGAAGGAATCCCAAATTGAGGTAAAGGATCTATAATATCATCTTCTTTCACTAAAATGTCTACATGTGTTCTATAAAAAGAGTTATCATGTATGAATATGTCATCCATTAATAAATCACCCTCTTGTATCAAAGATTCTTCATGAGGAGGGGATAAATTAATGTCTTTATCCAAGGTTTTATTGCAAAAGCACATTGTAGGGTTTCCATAATTCACTAAAGCTTGATCCCTAGAGGGGGAAGAAGGTAAATTATATTCTAAAGTAGGCTCATAGAAAGGACATATATTAGGAGAAGAATTAACATCAATCCTCAACTCATCTCCATACATAGAAATATGATGGAGATATAGCCTAAGGTCATCTTCTTTCTCTAATATATCCTTATAAGGTAATTCAAAAGAGGACAAAGCAACATCACATGCACTAGATGAAGTCTTGCTAGGTGTAACGTTATGCAATGGTAAGGTAAGAGGAGAATGTTGTGTAATCCCAAAGGTTTTGGAAAACATTTGAAACAACTTGTTCAACATGATAACAAATAGATCTAGATATATCCCAATGCACTCAAATGAAAATCAAACACAATAGGGCATCTAATTCCACCAAAGATAAGAAATTTATATGCATGTAAGATCTAACATAAAATGTAAATCTAACACCACAAAAGAAAGAGTTGTCTATCGTGGGTTCACCAAAATGTATAGTATAAAATATGGATGGGGTCCTAGAACAATGGTTTGCACATAAAAGAGACCCCAAAGCCAATATTTTACACATACATTTGAATTGTAAGGGAAATACTTGAAATCAAATAAAATAAGATATAGACCTCATGATGAAATTAATTTGGAAATACCTATTTCTGGTGGCTATGTACAGTTTCAGGCAATTCTGCAACCTGTCCCAGACTGGAAGTGCCGAGACGGAGAAAACCTAGAAAATTTTTATCTTTTTGACAATAGCTAGTCTTTGACCCCAATAAAAGGTCAAAGGTTACATTAATATTTTGAAGGTCAACCTTCACTTTGTTCACGGATCTCGAAAGTTAGGTGAAAAGGGTATCCAAATCTGCACTTTAATTCACCATCCCACACCTGTACCTACAAGAAAAATGGTTTTGTTTGTTGGGGTAGGGGTTTGCCTTAGTCAAACCCCAGTTTGGAATCAACCTTGATAATGGAATTAAAATAGAGAATGCTAGCAAGTAGTAGAAGTATATCTAATAATGAAGCTATGATATTCAGTAGATATGCAATTGTATTTGAAATGTAATCAAGTATGTTAATATGAAAGCTTGAACATAACATCAACAAATGTAAATCAAACCTCCATGATTGTATGCTTGGAATCCACCTTGAGGGAAGAATGAATGGATCTTGAAGGTGAATAAAAGGATATTGAAGGAATATCACACCACCATGATGGCTAGATCTAGGGTTTGAATGATGAATCTTGAATGCTTGAACCAAATCCCTTCAAAAGGCTTGAATGCTTGAATCCTAGATCTTCAATGGAGAACTTGAATGGAGAAGAGGATGATTGCTTGAATGATTGAATAGAAGATTTCTTGAATAAATTATTTCTTGATCACCAATGTCTCCTTGAGAGTGCTTGAGCATGAAAACTTGATGTAGAGATCTTCTCACAAAACTTGATGGAGAAAATGAGAGAGGAAGGCTTCCTTTTATAGTGATCTAGGGCACAATCCTCTAGAGGGGCCACCTTGGGGAATTAAATTCCAATTAGGCCTCAAACCTTTAGGAATGGACCTAAATTAAATATAATTTAATATTTTACCATTTCGGAGACCAAAAGAGCCGACCTGGAAGCGGGAAAACAATTCTTTCTGAAACCTGACATCCGGAGATCACGAGACCTTGAAACTTGAACCCAAGGTCAAAGATGAGGTTGACCCTAACCTAGGTCAGGGAAGATGTCATCCTTAACCCTCAAGGTTTTCCTTGACCCCTTAAGGTCATCATTGACATTGAGGTCACAGATCTCAGGGTCTCAGTCAGAGTGAGAAATAGGAGGTCTTGGGGGTGCCCGGAGACCTAGAAATGATGTCAGAATAGGGTAGAGTGCCAGGGAGAGGAAAAAAATCCTATGATAAACATGATGAAGGATATAAGGACCTATTTTCAAGTCCTACCTAGAAAATAGAGCCATAGAAGAGGGAAATTAAGGACAATCCTCAGAATCCTAACCCTAATTTCACCTAGAATGAAGGAATCAAGTGCAGAAAAGAAGTGGAAAATGGGGAAAAAGACAGATCCAAGAAAAGATCAATTCAAGGCATTCAACATGACCCCAAACCACTTAATCAGAGGGATAAACTATCTTAACATGGAAGTGCTTCCATTTTAAGATGATACACCAAGTATCCAATCACTTTTAGAAACCATATCCTGTAATCGCATTACAAGAAACAAAAAAGATTTGACAAACCAATCAAATCACCTATCACCTGTCGCTAATTGTTCTTAGCAATTGCACTGTTATACTTCATCTCATCATAATGTTCTTACTATTCAACCTCAATAGTAGTGATCATGCATTTAACATTCTGATAAATCCCTGAGTCTCCCATACAAATTGCTACAACTAAAACTCACTGCAACAACTTTGATTATCATCCTTATACTCATCAATACTAACAACACTAGGTGAATACTTGACATCAATGACAACTCAATAACTGACCATTATGAAATCAAAGCTATACCATGACAACTTCATAAATTATTTACCATCACATCATAAGTTAGCATCAGTTATGCCAACAATCTCCGCCTTTGACATTGATGGAAACACTCTCTACACTTCATGGGAATCATTAGTTATGCCAATCAACACTAGGAACATAAAAATGATCCCACTTCTATCTTTCACTTGAACCAAAAATTACTTCCTAACTTACTCTCCCCCTTTGACAACAATGCCAAAGGTACCAAACACACATTATGTCTTATTTATTGTAAGTGTCTCAACTCAACACATCACTTCATGGATTGCTCCCCCTAAGGATTAGTCCCCCAACATCAATCCAAACATAAAATTATTTATTGGAATATACTTGGATTGATGCAATTGCATCTTCTATTAATGCAGGTCAGATAGGGGAGTAATCCATATCTTTCCTATTAGATACTCAAAAACATCCTTAGGTAATGCTTTTGTGAATATATCAGCAACCTGCTCCTTAGTTGGCACATATTCCAATTTTGCTTCCTTCTCCTATACTTGTTATCTAAGAAAATGATGTTTGATAGCTATGTGATTAGTCTTATAGTGCATCACTGAGTTTTTAGATATGTTAATGGAACTTGTATTGTGACAATAGATAACTACCAGTTCAGTTAAATTTTCCTGAATTCCTTCCAAAATTTGCTTAATCCACATAACTTGTGTACAATTTATCATACCAACAACATATTTCCCTTCAAATTTTGACTGTGATATATAATTATGCTTCTTTTTGTGTCCAGGATACAAGCGTATTTCCAAGAAAAAATGCACCTATTTACAATCAGTTACCATAGGGGTACCAACTAGTTTTGAGTCTTCTAACCCAAATGTTTTTAATAGCTCTTTCACATATTTGGACTGGCTGATGTAGATGCCTTCTTTTAGTTTTTGAACCTATAACCCAATAAATAATTTGATCTCATTGATCGTAGACATCTCCAATTATTTCCTCATTTCTTCTATAAATATTCTACTAATTTCTTCATTACCACCAAAAATGATATCATCAACAAATATTTCTACAATCAGTAACCGATCATTTTTCTCAGTCTTCAAATATACATTACTATTGTCACGTGTCCTTGTAAAACCAATCTGAGTCATATATGAGTGCAATATCTCATACCATGCCCTAGGTTCTTGCTTTAATCTATATATAGCCTTTTGTAATTTACACACCATGTTCTTACCTTCTTCTTTATTAAATCTTTCTGGTTGTTCAATCTATATTTCTTCTTTCAATACACCATCAAGAAAAGTTGAATTAACATCCATTTGATATACCTTGAATCCTTTGTAAGAAGCATATGAAAGAAATATCCTTAGACCTACAATTTAGGACATAGGTGCAAATGTTTTACCATAGTCTAGGCCTTCCTCTTGTGCATATCCTTTGCACACCAATATTTCTTTGTTTCTTATCACTTCAACTTTCTCATTCATCTTATTTCTTAAAATCCACTTAGTACCAATTACATTCTTGTCCACTAATCTGGGTACTAATGTCTAGGTTTTGTTTTTATCAAATTTCTCTAATTCTTCTTCCATAGCCTTCAACCAATCATCATCTTTCAATGCATATTTTATAGTTTTAGGTTCAAATTCAAATAGAAAACATGTAATTTCTCTTGCCTTTCTTCTTGTCAAGACACCAACATTTTTGTCACCAATAATTTGATCAGGTAAATGATTTAGTTTCACATACCTTGGTAACATTGATTTAGATCTTGGAGTACCTTCAACCACCTAAATCGGTCCTTGTTCATTAACCTATCCTCTACATCATTTGTGCTATAGTTTCATGCTCCATTGGTTGTACATATACAAACCCATAATAGTCATCAAGTTCCTTCTTGTTGGATTCATTATTTTTTTAGAAAATTCATCTACTCTCACATTATCACTTTCCACTATCTTGTTTTTTTTCTTGTTCATGCACTTGTAGGCTTTATTCTTAGTGGATTATCCTAAGAATATTCCTTCATCACTTCTTGGATCAAACTTTCCTGAATGTTCATCTTGTTTTATATAACTTCTACTTCCAAAAATTTTGAAATAACTTACACTAGGGGATTGACCATGCCACAACTCATAAGAAATTTTATTTATACCTTTCTTCAGTTGAAATTTGTTTAATGTGTAAACAATGGTGCTCACCACTGCTCTCCAAAATTTTTGAGCAACACCTCTCTGAATCATTAATGTTTTGGCACAATCAATGATAGATCGACCATTTCTTCTTTCAACAATGTCATTCTATTGAGGTGTTTTAGGAGTTGACATCTTCCTTTTAATTCCCTATTCCTCATAGTATGAAATAAATTCATGTGAAGTAAACTCACCTCCTATATCAGATCTGAGACATTTCAGGGTCTTATCGGTCTCCTTCTTCACTCTAGATTTGTAAATCTTGAACATGTGAAAAGTTTCTAGTTTGTCCTTAAGAAAAATAACCCACATCATTCTGGAATAGTCATGAAAAAGAAACATGAAATATTTATCACCATAGTAACTCCAAGTTCTCATTTGACCACATAGATCGGTATGAACCAGATCTAAGATACTTTTAGAAGAGTAATTTTTACTGATAAAACTTGAACTAGTTAACTTCCCAAGCTGACATTCCTTACACATCACATTGTCTAGTTTTACTAGGTTAGGCAAACCTCTCACTATATTCATTTTAATAACTTTGACCATGTTATCAACATTTACATGACAAAATATTTTGTGCCATAAAAAATAGCCTTCTACCTTAGCAATCAAACAATTCTTAATTCTGGAATTCAGATGGAACAAGCTACCTTTAGTTTATTCATCGATAGAAAGTAATTCTCATATCTCTCCAATGATCATGCATATACCTTCATTAAACTCTAATCTACATCCTTTATTGTTTGATTGAGCTACACTTAAAATGTTATAGTTTTAATTTTAGTATTTGCACTTGAATCCAACTCATCAAAAAACAAAATCTAATGTGCACCATAAATTTCCAACACTGTATTGACCATTACAATGATTTACATATAATTTTGTGTCCAGGGGTCAAACACATTTCACCACACATAACCTTCATTTAGAATATTTTCCACATGCTAGCATCAAACAATGTGATGTTAGATCATCACCTTCAATCTTTAAGACACATCACTAGATCATGACTGACTTAACTGAAATTACCACAACACATTCATCGATCATCGATCAAAGATTTAATAATTGTTGCTCACGAGCATAGACACTTCAACCTCTTAACAATAATAGCTCTTCTCACCAGTTATCTAACCTTCACTCCGGTCATTCAAATTTGTTGTGATTGCAACCATAGCATCCAATCACCATTAGAAATTATATGTTGTAACCGCATTACTAGAAACACTAGGTCAATACTTGACATCAATGACAACTCAATAATTGATCATCATACAATCAAAGATATACCGTGATGACTTCAATAATTACTTATCATCACATCAAAAATTATCATTAGTTATTCCAACGCTAAATTGGTGTGAAATGTGATGGGAAGTGTTAAGATAAAGGTAACTGACAAATCTCAAGCCATGATAGTAAATGATGACTTATTTTATTGTAGAAAAATGAGGTTTAATGAGATGTGATATCAAGTTGGAGAAATGATAGATGATGGAGCAATGATCTCTACACATGGCACTAGATTGTCTAGTTTTCACCATGGTACTTGCCCAAGGTGCCACCAAAGTGGTTTTCACCATAGGATGAATTTATTTCTCTTGTATTTCTATTATTGTGTCACTAAAGACACCCGATTGCCAAGTTTTTGCCAAGGTAAGCTTTTTTGCTTTTTTGCTTTTTTTGTATTTTTGATATTTTTTGAAATAGGTCTACTTTGAGAGTTATGAATAGTACTTGCACATATGCAAGTTTTTTATGGGATCAGATAAAGGCTGGCCCTATGATGTGGATATTTGATATGATCTTGATCTGTAGACTAATGTGATAATGTAAGGACCCAACCAATTTAGTTCAAATTTTCCTAGTTTTTCTCTTTCTATTAAATTTTTCTAATTTTCCATTAGTACCAAGTCACCAACTTCAAAAGACCATGTTATGCCCCTTTTTTATAACTCCTCCTAAGATGGTGTTGATATTCTTGTAAGTGTGCTTGTACATTTTTTCTCTTTTTAAAAAGATTTGAGAATACAAATCTTCACAACCCATGAATATTTGTAAACTAGAATAACCTGTTACAAGATAAGAATGGAGACAAACTGCAACAGCTCTCAAAAGTAAAATTGCATTAGAGAAATTAAAAAGAGAAATTACAAGATTCATCCTTAAATAGGAGAATGAGAAACCCTAAGTGAATCTTTAGAGAGGAATAAAAGGTAAAAACAACCTATTACTCTAACACCCCCCTTAAGATGAGCTTAGGAAAAAGTTGCAAACTAAAAGCTAAATAAGCTAAAGCAAAACAAGCTGAAGAGAAAATTTGGGTCCTGACAAAAATGCCTGATCAGGTACCCAATCACAACCAAATCTCTGTAAAGTGGAGAAATAGAGAAAACCACATGGGAAAAACTCTACTCCAAAAAGAGATGAAACAACACGCTAAAAAAGAAACATGAAGGAATGAAGGCCTTACAGAGACCCCCCAAGGACAACTTCCTTCACCCCAAGCATCGATTGTAACTGAAGGTAGCGCGGTGAGGTAAAATATTTAGTGAAGATTGATGAGACCAAAGTTGGTATATGTTTTATGATATTTTATTCTCTATTCTTAAAACATTCCTGAAACATTTGTGTGGCCTTTAAGTGTTTAAGCTTGTATACACTCCATAAGTACAGTTATATCCTTAAACTTTTGGGTAGGAAATAGTATACACACTTTGCCAATATTATATATATACATAATGCAATATCTCATTTAGCTATTTTAATCTATAACAACATTTGGATGAAATTGATTAAGTTGAATATATGAATGTGCATGCATATGCTACTAACTTGCCAAGAATAAAGGAGCAACTGGAAAAAAAATTGGTTACATCAATGAAGGAGTGAAGATGTTTCGGTCACAATCAAAAGACCCATCAAGACAGCCACGGGATAACCTACAGAATCGAAGGAATGAATGAATGCTTCAAGGAATATATGGGAGCATGATCATCCTAGATCTCCTCCACTATTAATGTTCTGTTAAGATGGTTGTTTGATCTTTATGATTTTTTGTTATTGATTGACATGTTCTCCTACTTTCATGGATGAATCAGTCAAGTGTATATGAATGTTTTGAATGTAATTCTCTATATATAGGGAGATGTTCGATGGAAATTTAGTTAGACAAAATAATGATGTTATTGTTATATTGAAGCAAGTTGTTCTTCAAGTCTATGTTCCGATTGTAATCCATGTTTCTAAATATATGAAATGAAGGAATAATTTGAGTTATCTTCTGTATTAGTAGTTAGTCGAAACCAACCAAGGAGGGCCCACTTGGGAGGTGGAGTAGATTAGAGTAGAGAGGAGTAGTTTAATTATTTTCAACATTTAAAGTAGTGTTCACTATTCATTCCTACAACATTGTAACTGTGTTAGTTCCTGTAGCATATGCAGAGATAGTCATAGTTCATGCATTATAATGGCAAAATGAGCTGGAGTTAGATTTATGGTTGATTATATTAGTTTATTTGTTTAGTTTTGTGTTTCACCTTTCCTGCAACAATAGTTTGGTTCTTTAAATGCATTTTCCTTTCCTGTAGCAGTTTAAAGTAAGATGACTCTATGTGAAACTTAGTGCAGAAACTATGCTATCACATTTCAAGTATACGTCCCTAGGTTGACAATCTAAATGCACTTTGTGATAGGAAAAATAATACCTAGTTTGAATATACCATTCCTAGGGAAGGCTTTGGCATAGTTATTATTACCTATTATGAGGTTGTTCATTTTTTGTGCCATTATTAGGGACGATGTCAAGCTGAGAATCCCATTGAGTCATTCTTGATAGTCTCTTTTTTTTAGGAGTAGTTTGTAAAGTCTGCACTTGCTTCACAAGTTCATCAAATCACTTGTATGCATCGAAGGGGAAGAAGAAGAGATGTTAATGGAATATTTCTCCCAAGAGAACCACCAACTTTGAATGAAGAGTATGTAGAAACTGAATTACCTTTTGTTGATGCGAGTCCAAAATTTCTTCTATCCACTTCATTAGTAGAGGGCCCATTTGATCCACCCGACCTTCGGCCTTTTGATGAAATATTGGCCAATTTTCTTGCACACACCACTCTGAGTGCACCAAATGCTAATAGTACACCACTAAGTATAAACATTCCTCAACAAAAAATTCAAGTGTAAGCACTAGTAGTAATGGCTTAGCCTACATTTCCATTTCCACTTCCTAGCCTTATCAACAATGCTAATCTTAAAAATATCCCCACTGCTGCGTTACCAAAGTTTTATGGCCTAATAACTGAAGACCCTGATACCTTCTTATTTTAGTTCAAAATTATTTGTCGAAGCTTTGACTATAACACTAACAGTCATAAACTCAAATTGTTTCCATCTACATTAAAGGAGTCAACATTAAGATGGTTTATGGGACTAGGGGAAAATGCATCAACTGATTGGGATGGGATGAGAGATCTATTTCTGCAAAAATATAAAGAATACTACAAAGGAGGTGATTTGAGAGGGGATGATATCTTTTGCATGTCACAAAAAGAAGATGAAACTCTGGAAGACTACATCTCATGCTTCTTATACAATTTGCAGAAGAATCCTCAATATGCATTGCAAGAGGATTCACAAAAACTCATCTTTTTGAGAGGAGTGTGATAACTGTCTGGAAGCACTAGACCTTATGGCTGGAGGATATGTATCCCAATCTTCTTGGGATGATATCAAGAAAATTTGTTTGAACTATTCAAGATCAGCAGTAAAGAAGGGCAGAGGAGTTCGTCCAACACTTGCAAAAGGAAGTAGCTTTGGCATATCAAAGATGGAAATCTCAAACTTGCTATCAGATTTCAAGAAGGACATAATCAATGATGTTGCAACCCACTTGGACAAAATGCAAGCCAAAAAGAAGCATGAAGAAGCTGAGTTAATGTTAGCATAGTACTTCCTACATCATCGATAACAAAAGAAGGACTGTAGATGCAAGTTGGTAGAAAATTTGGAGACACATCATGTTCCAACTAAGTTCAAGCAGATAGAGGGGGAAGATGAGAAAGTCTTTTTTGTTTCTCAATGTCATCCATGGGCTCCACCACAAGGTATGCCGTAGGACCCACTACAATCTTTCAATAATTATAATAGTCAATGGCAGACCCAAAATTTCCAATATCCTTCTTAGTCTTTCCAGCCTATGTGGAATAATGCATGGAAAAATACCCATTCAAACCAACTGTATAGCTCCCAACAACCCCAATGGCCATAGTCACAAACTCAAAATCAATGGCAACCACCACAGGGAAATTGGAAGCCATATAACCAATGGAGGGGACCTCAATAGTGGCCTAATCAGAATTATGGCTATTAGCAATTACCACCTCCCATTCCACAGCCAGCACTAATGCCACCTCCTGTAGCCATAAATTCTCCTCCACAACCAACATAATTGTTGGCTGAGCCACATCCAAATCCTAATAATAAGCAATAGAAACCAGTCTAGAACACTGAAGCCTAGCAGTACCCTGCTTATACATTGGACATCACTGATATCCACCTAAGGTCTGGTACTACTTTGTTAACACAAGAATTGCCTGTTATAACTGAAGTAATAGATACTCCAGGAGCATCAACACAACAACCAGATGTTACCTTGCCAAATCCAACCCTACCAACTAAGATGCCAGACCAGGATGATCCTAAAAGTCAAACTAGACCTCCATTCCCTTAGAGGCTTAAAATGGATAAACCTACACTCCAAGAAGAAGCACCATTTGATATCCTAGACCAGTTAAAGAACATGCACATCTAGATTCCACTATTTCAAGCCATTAAAGATGTTCCACTCTATGGAAAAGCCATCAAAGAAGCATGTCTTAGGAAACCTAGAAGGAAGAAAAAAGATCCCCAAATAGTGCATGTAATAGGTCAATTGGATGATATAATGTTGGGCAAGATTGTGGTTCCTAAGTACTATGATCCAAGAAGTCTATTTGTACATATAATAATTAATAGCCAGTCAACAAAGAATGCTCTGATAGACCTAGGTGCTGCTATAAATGTTATGACCAAGGAAACTATGCATAGGTTGAGTATAGGGGGACTAAGGACAACTCCAATAGTTTTACAACTTGTAGATAGTTCTATAGTTACTCCAGATGGTATGATTGAAGATATAGTAGTCACCCTTGACTCTTGGGAATACCCTGCTAATTTTATGATTCTATCACCTAAAGTAACCCTTGTTGGTTATCCAGTAATCCTTGGAAGGCCTTGGTTAGCAACAACATATGCTAATATCATTGTAGATCAAGAAATATGACCATCTCTGATGGCCAAACTATCAATAAATTAGCACTGTATCCTCCAACCCAACCACAAGCAGATCTAACAATCCTATATGGCCAAACTTGGGAGATGAGGAAGAGGAAATAAAATCTGCTCAGCTAATGATGCTGCATAGATAATATTTTCTAAAATTACAAGAGGATGATGATATACTCCAAAGTATCCTCACAAATGAATGTGTTATAGCAAGAGACATTTCTCAAAGCTCAATTTTGCAATTGACTACCTATGAAAATTGTGTCTTGCCAACAAAGCCTGAAATCATACAGTAATTGTTACCTTGTGAGATATCAACTAGCCCTATATCAGAAGCCTCCATGCTAGAGCTAACCACTCCTATGAAACTCTCACCTAACCATACCCTTCATGTTAACAATAAATGATCTCATCAACAATTAAAATTGTTAACACAACTCTTATGCAAACATGAAAAAGCTTTTGCTTGGGAATATGGGGACATGAAGGGATTAAGTCCAAAACTATGTACCCATATAATATACATCAATGAAGGGAGTCTACCTCTATGAAAACCATAGAGAAGGATAAACCCATCCCTCAAGGAGATTGTGAAGACCGAACTATATAAACTACTAAATGTTGGTTTCATATATCCAATCTTAGATAGTAAGTGGGTTTCACCTCTTGTGATAGTACCTAAGAAGGGGGGTAAGTGGAGAATATGTGTAGATTATAGAGAGATTAATAATGCAACAAAAAGGGACCATTTTCCACTACCATTCATTGATCAAGTGCTAGATACATTAGCAGGAAAAAAGTACTTCTCATTTCTTGATGGCTATAGTGGCTATAATTAGATTAGCATTGCACCTAAGGACCAAGAAAAGACAACATTCACATGTCCTTAGGGAATGTACACCTACTTTGTTCTACCATTTGGGTTATGTAATGCTCTTGCAACCTTTCAGAGGGTCGTGATCAACATCTTTTCTGACATCTCACATGATTGCTTGGAGATTTATATGGATGACTTCACTACATTCAGAGTCACATTTGAAGAAGCAGTGAAGAATTTGGAGAAAGTTCTAATCAGGTGTAAAGAGCATAACTTGTCACTTAACAGTGAGAAGTGTTTTATGATGATGCAGGAAAGAGTCATTTTGGGACACTTCATTTTAGAAGCCGACATACAAGTGGATCCAACAAAGATAGAGGTAATTCAGATATTGCCCACTCCTACTAAGAAAAAAGAGGTTAGATCATTTCTAGGACATGTTGGATACTATAGACATTTTATTCAAAACCTTAGTCAAATAGCAAGCCCATTATACACTTTGCTTACAAAAGAGGCCAAATTCCCATGGACCCTAGCTTGTGAAGAGTCATTCCTGCAACTTAAGCACCTTCTTGCAAAAGCACCGGTATTAAAAGGCCCTGATTGGAATTTTCCATTTCACATACATACTGATGCATCTGATTATGCACTAGGAGCTGTCTTAGGCCAGAAGTCTGGAAACCTTGAAAATTCTATTTACTACATTAGTAAAAGTCTACATGGCCCCGAGCTAAACTACACAGTGAAAGAAAAAGAACTATTAGTAGTAGTATATGCTCTAAAAGAGTCCTGGCACTATGTAACAAGATACCCCATATTTGTTCATACTAACCATGCTATGATAAAATATCTCATGAACAAACCTGCCATTTTAGGTAGATTAGCTAGATGGCTACTTTTGTTACAGGAATTTGATCTTACAATAATATATAAACCAGGAAGAGCCAATGTAGTAGCAGACTATTTGTCTAGACTACAACATGTAGACATAGATACTTCATTGATAGATGACACATTCCTAGATGAGCATCTATTTCACATTGGTATTAAAAATCCATGGTATGCTGATGTAGAAAATTATCTTGTAGCCAACAAGATGTCTAAACACTTCTCTCCAAAGGACAAGAAGTTGCTAGTGGAAAAGAGCTTTCAATACTAATGTATTGATAATACATTATTCTACACAGGTCCAAACTAGGTCATGAGAAGATGTGTTCGAGAAGATGAGACCTATGATATTTTGTATGCATGCCATAATGAACCTTATGGAGGACACTTTGCAGCAAAAAAAATAGCAATGAAGGTGCTAACAACATGTGACTATTGGCCAACACTTCACAAAGATGCAGCCAAGTACACCAGAAAATGTGACAAATGTCAAAGGATGGGCAGGCCAACCAAATTAGATGAAATGCTACTCAAACCACAAGTCATTGTCACACCATTTGATAAATGGGGAATGGATTTCATTGGTCCCATAGACCCTCCATAAAATGGAAAATCATATATCTTGGTATGCATGGATTAAGAAACAAAGTGGGTAGAAGTGAAAGCAATAAAGCATGCACGTGACAACAAAGTGGCGGCATTCCTGTATGAAGAAATATTTACTCGTTATGGGGTACCAAGAGAGCTAGTGATTGATCAAGGAGCACAATTTACATCAAATCTAATAACAAAAATCATGAATGAATACAAAATCAGACACAGAAAGTCCAATCCATACCACCCTCAAGCCAATGGTCAAGTGGAAGTCACAAATAGGGAAATTGAAGCAATACTTACCAAAATAGTTCAACTCAACAGAAGAGATTGGAGTAGATGGTTAGCAGAAGCAGTATGGGCATAAAGAATCACATGGAAAACCACAACTAGGTTGACTCCATTTGAGCTACTCTATGGAAAAACAACAATGCTACCAATTGAGTTTGAACACAAAACATTGAGGATTTCTCTAAACTTCAATATGGACCTTCCTGCAGCTTAGTGCGAACACTTACTGACTCTCAACTCCTTGGATGAGATGTGGAAATCTGCCCTTGAGCATACATAAATAGTACAAAAAAAAAGGAAGAAATGACATGAAACCCACATCAAGAGCAAACAATTCCAAGTAGGTGACTGGGCGCTACTGTTTGATTTCGGATATCAAGAGACACAAGGTAAGTTGCAAACAAGATGGCTAGGGCCATATGAAATAACACATGTTTTTGCAAATGGAGTGGTTCAAATGACAATAATTGATCCAGTGCAGTTCAAGTTGTTGGTTAATGGCCATACACTTTGTCTATACCAACAACCACAAACCAAGACAAAGTTCCTGCAAAAATTCACATACGATGAGCCAAAGGTAACATAGGTAATCACTCTTGCAGCAGAAGGTGACAACATTCTTCCTACAGCTTCACCCTAGCATACAAGAGCGTATGTCCATAATAAAACTTCATTTTCAATGAAGTCCCATTCCACATTCACTTTTCTACAATTCTCTTTCCAACTCACCTCATTTCTTTACCTTCTACTTGTACAAATTCCATGTCCCCCACTTTGCTCAATTTTCAAAGTTTTCAATAAAATCCATGTCAGCATAAATTCATTCAGGGACAATCAATTTTAAGGTAAATTGATTTTCATCTTTCAAATGCACACAGAAACATAATGACAAGTACATATATTCAATTAATTTCCACTTTTAAAACATAGATTTTGGTAATTATATTTAGTACTGCCTGTGTCTATATATTATGACATTACACCAGTTTTCTCTCCCTTGCGAAGGAGGACAAGTGTGGACACTTGTCATTCTTTTGTATGGGGGCATAAAGTGTATTAATTCTCAAGTTTCTATATCCTATACATATCATTTCAAACCAAATTGCACGTCAGCCAAATCAGTACTTATGTGATGTGTCATCAAGCTCTTGTATTTAATTGCTCAGATTATTCTCGATTCCTACCCTAGGTGACATAATTAAATTTGTGTAAGGCTTAATTACACTGAAATGAAATATAATTCCCCACCGTCAAGTGTCATTATCATTTGTATTGCCCAAATTTCAAAATAGTATGACACAAAGATTGAAGGGAGATGAAGTGAAGTGCAGTTATGAGCTAAATAAAAGGGGGTTTTCAAGGAATTTAGAATATTTGGGGTTTTAGAGCAAGCAGACATTGTGAAATTGCAGACTGAGGAAGAGCTTGAGAAAGAATTTGAGAAGGAATTTTGAAGGAAAAATCTAACATAATGGGTGGACAGTTGATGAGGCATGAACCTGTTGTTCATACTATCTTATTGACAGATGTTGAAGTTTTTTGTAGGTTCCATGTCTGTGGATGGTTGGGTTACTTCTTGAAATTAATGGAGTTTGATGAAGAAGTGGTAGCGGAGTTCATGAATACATTTGACAAGGGAGAAGCTACTGTGTGGGGAGTGACTATTCTAGCAATGGAGGAAAGAATTACGGAGGTGACAGGCTTACCTGCAATGGGAGAACATTACCCAAATGAGCACAATGTCAGGTCTGCACGAGCCCAATTTACCCAACCTATCAACCCTCCATTGGAAGTAAATAAGCAAGGATGCAAAAAAATGTCATTACCAATCCCATATAATGAGCTGGCTACACATATCATTAGGTATTTTACACGTGAAGGGATATTTTCCAACTTGCATGCTCATCATTTCAAGTTACTTAGTTGTATCATGAATAATCTTCAAATAAATATTCTGAACTTCCTGTACAACATGTTAATTATGAGTGCTGAGGAGACACAAAAGGGTAAATAAAATTCCATTTCCCATCATGCCCTAATCAAAATTTTAGTTGAGAGATCCCTTAGGGATGTCTCTCCTATGGAATGGAAAGAATTTGTTAAGAATAAAACCCTGTAGCCCTAGAATGAGCCTGTTGACCAGTCAATTCCTAAAAATGAAATACCCCCTGAACAAGTAGAAGTATCCCAAGAAAAGGAATCAGAGAGTCCAAAAGAAAAATCACCTTCTCCTATTCTAGTTGAAAATGTACCTACTGTATCCCAGAGGAAAGGGAAGCAAAAGGTTGATGAATAAACTTTGGTTTCGAAAGCAAAATCTCAAAACCCTACAGTTTCAGGAAGTCAAAAAAGAAAACTGGCTCCTATAGCAACTAATCCTGTAGCAAAGAGACCAAAGAAGGTTAGTAAAAGGAAAATTGTAGAAATAAAGTGAACTCCCTTAAGAAGAAGCTCAGATGAGAGGAAAAATTCCCAAGGATTCCCTAGAAAGTCAAAAAGTTCCACCAGAGAAATCTCCTACAGAGCCTCTTATTCATGATGTTGATTCTCCAGTTCCACCTAATGTTCTAGAACCCCCTCTCAATTTAGATAATTTATCTCCTAATGAGTCTCCATCATAACAAACAACTGGTGAGTTTGAGGAAAACACACAAATAATTCAAGAGGACCGATAGCTGCCTAGGTCACCTCTCTACTCCTACACCCAGAATGCCATAGTTCCTTTTAAAAGGACTTGGTATACAAATTATGTAGAACAAGATTGCATTACAAAGAGGAATCAGAGAACTCAATCAAAGGAGCCTGGTCCCCATACTTTGCAATCAATTATGTTTGGTCTATATACCTAGTTTATTTTCATGAACATCATGTGGGGAGAGGAGAAGAAAAGAATGAAGAAGGAAATTGGCGAGCAGAAGGAAGAGATTGAACACCTAAAGGAATAATTAGAAAAGAAAAAATAGAAAATGGATCATGCCCTCAAGATGACTAATCAGATTATATCCTGTAGGCCACCCCCAAGGGTATATGCTATTTGTTTAAAAGAATAGTTCCTTATGTTCCAACTCATGATGACCATTTAGAATAAGGATTCTGAGTTTAAAATAGCTGAAGGCTTCTATGGTCTTTATCAAACACTTCCTACTTGGCAACATAATCTACTCTGTGAATTATACATTTATAATTTCATTATTCCTAATGAAATTTATTGGAATCCTCTACTCTTTATAGGAGATGTACATTTAAAAAAATTGATATCCTGGATGCAAAATGAAGCTAACTATGACAGGCAGCTGAATAACTATAGAGATTAGGAAAAATATGAACCTTTACCTCTAAGAATTGAATCTAGCAAACCAGATGTCATTTTAAGAGATTGGTTAGCACTCACCTATGGAAATGAGATTGGCTAACAAATTATCTGGGTGATAGATTTCATCGCAGTAATTACCTTAGATAATTTGACCTTCTGTAATGCCACTTCTAGGCTGATTTTCTCGGCTTATTTGTTCTGAATCCTAGATTCTGCCCTTTCTTCAATCTTTTTGTCTGCTTCAATATCTGAGGCATTGACCTTCTTGGTGAGTGTGGAAAGTTGATCTATGATGGGAGTATTCTCATCAATGTTTACCTTAGGTACTACCTGTTGTAGAATATCCCTCACATCAGTTAATACTTCCTTGCGTTTGTGCTCTTGCTTCAAATTTTCTTGTGCCACCTTCCTTGAACATAACTCCCCATATTTACTTAGTTCCTTGAGGCTTAGGCTCCTCGGGTTATATTCAGGTATAACTATCACTTCATCTATGGTGACCGACCCTTTTCCTTTCTTCTTTTTTTTCGGTGCGAGAGGTGACTTCTTCTCAATAACAACAATAGTTTTATCTCCACTATTCGAAGTATCCTTCTCGGTTGACACATTTGCTTCCTTCTTCTACTCCTCAGTGACCGATGTCTCGGTTGAATGAGTGGGAGCCTCAGATGTAGTGTCAGGTGGGTTCACCTCGGTTGTCTTTGTTTCTTTTGTTTCCTTGGTTTCTATAGATGGTGCCTCTGTTTGGTTAGGCTCATTTGTATCTGTAGGTTGCTTAGGTTCTTGTGTCCTTGTTGTGTCCTTGTGTTTCTCAGGATGTGATTCATCAAGTTGTACTTGTGAAAGTATTTCAGCTACTTTTGCAAGTACAAGAAGCATACTTGATAGTGATGTGAATAGACATTCAATGTATAATGCTTTATCTTTATTAGGTGCAATATTCACATCCTCATCATCTTTATCATCAGGATCACCATTTGTGATGTCCTTAATGAGTACATCATCATCAATTTTCTTCTCCAGTTGAACTTCAACTTTATCCAGTGCATCTTGTGAAATACTTATTTCTTCCTTGTCTTCAGTGATATCAATTGCCTCAGTAACTGATATACCAGTGTCCTTAGACTTCTTTCCTTTGTCATCATCAATGTAAATACCTTTACCTTTGGAATTGTGTCTCTTCTTAGACAAGTTCAAGAATGCTTCTTGCTTAGCTTTTTCTTCGGCTTTCAGAATTGATGTCCATAAGGAATCACTTGTGATATCCATATCAGCCACATTTTCATCCATTATCATCATGGATTAGTTCTTGATTATAAATCTTGCTTGATATTTAGCCATGTATTCACTAACTTCTCTATAACTTAGGTGTGGGGCTGCACGAACTAATGATCTCTCTTTTTTCCTTTTCTCAGTATCTAGTACAATAGCCCATTTTTCATTTATTTTGTCATCCAATCCCTTCAGTAATGCACAGGAAAATTCCATTGGTACTTTCTTGAATTTTATCATCATCTAGATGATAGCATGTTCTAACTTTGTTTGGTCCTCAGTTGGCATTTTGTCAAGTCTGTCTATTCTTGGATCAGCAAGGTTTCCATTCTCAATTATGTCTTCAATTATTTCATCTATTGTGCTAACCTTGTTGTGAACCACCTTGAATTTACTAGTATCATCCTCAGTCTCAGTTTCCTCTAGATCTTCTTTATTTCTTATGAATTTTCTCCTTTTCTTTGGTGCCTCAGCTACAACCTTATTCTTTCTCTTGATATATTTCTTTATTGGTGTAGCTGCCCTCCTTTTTGTTACTTTCGTTGCTTCTTCCTTATTGGTTGGTGGTGCTGCAATTGATGACCTTGTTTTAATACCTTCTTGTATTGGTAACTACTTTTCCTATTCAACATTGGTAGGAGGAACCAGTGTGAGATCTTTTTCTTTTTCTGACTCGGTCTCCTCACTATCATAGGGCTTGTCAGCCAACTGTAACTGACCTTTAGTTGTAGCTTTAACTAGTGACTCCTTAGATGAGTTTGTTACATCTCCATATCTTGTTGTAAGATCTTTCTTCATTTTCTTTGCCCTTCTAGACATTTTCCCAATTTCTATGTCTGTAGTGATCCTTGATTTAGCCTCTTCATATGTGTCAAACCTAGTGGTAGTGATGTCTATAGGTGATGCAAGTGGTGCATTAATAGATTTCAAAGTGAAATCATAGTTCATTCCATATCCCATCGGTGCCAGCCATTTTGTTCTAGGTTCAATAGCCTTTATCATTGAATAATCTGTACTAACTACAAAACATATATCATCCTCAAATTTTTCCACTAATTCCCTTTGAATTCTACCCCTTTTATGCATTTTGGTCTGAAATTCTTTGAAGTATGCATCAAATTCCACATTCAGATTCTTTCCAAAACTGTTCATCATTTCACTAATTTGTGCAGTTATCGGTTTTCCTGTTTGCCAATTTACTTTACCGATACCAGGTACATACTTTAGTAGATAGAAAAATATACAGACAAGAAGTGATCTGTACTTACATGTATTAGACTTCTTTTTTATGATTGTCTTCATATTTTCTTGTAATTGATGTAGTAGAATTTTAGCAAGATCTACCTAGTGATCTTTTACCACAATTTTGTGCGCCATGTCTACTGCGCTGCAGGGTATGCTGTTGAGTCTGCTTGATTGAAATATTTTGTACCTGATTACATGTGCTACGAATTTGATCGTTGGGTCTTTGATTGTCAAAATTTTTAGTGCCCTTCTATCCCATTGAGCTCTAGTATTCTTTTTCACATCAGGACAAGATGAACTGCAAAAGGCTTTTGTCTTGTCGGTTGTAGGATACCCAGTAACCTTACTAATAATTTTCTTTGTGACCTCAATAGGTTTGTCCAACCAGAATTTTCCATCATGAAATTTTCTCAACACAATTCTTATCCAATCTGTACTAAATGATTGTGGGAAGTATGTGAAGCATGATAACCTTGATTCTGCAATCTTCTTGTATTTAGATTTTAATTTTCCATCCGGCCCACAAACTTGTTGAAATGCAGCAATAGTCTCAAAATCTCCTACTTCTCCAATTTTGCAATGTATATAGGCTCTTACATCTTCTGTTAATACAACCCTATCTGGTATGCTCGAAAAAGCACCCATATTATCCGTTTGTGCTACAACCTTGGGGTGTGGTTTGAATTTAGCTTCAACAAAATTTGCCCTAACAATTAGTTCTACTTCCTCCTCAATATTTTGCAATTTGCTTGCAGATGATGTTGATGCCATAAATTGATTCTAGGGTTTCAGTAAGCAGTAGGATAACAAGTGTTTAGTAGCAAATGAAATTACTTGGAGTCATCAAAGAATGTTATCGGTTCGATCTGCAATAGCTTTGAATCTTTCTAAAAAATCTTTAGTTCAAACTCTTCTTTGTGAAATCTCCATTCTTCAAAATCACAATGTAACAATAAAATCCATTCCCATGTATTTATAGACTTTTTGATATTCCCGCTCAAACTTTCATGCAATAAATGCGTGACCTAAATTTTGGTATGAAACAACTGTCAACTCGGTGATGTCTACAATTTTATCTGCTTGGTTAACATAGGATTTCTTTGTCGGTTTGCACTGTTGTCCAGTTAACCTTGTATAGTGATTACCGACGGGTAACCAACTCTCAGTCTTTCTTTTACCGACTATATAACATTGTTAGCTCATAACACATAAACCATAGTGCATCTTTATTCATGGAGATTTGGTATTTTCACATCATATATAAGGAACCATATGTAAAATATGATCATTTTAAAATGTCAGTTCCATACATACCTTTGTCACCTTAAGTGGAGGTACCGATGTCACCCAATCCAGTGGACGAGGTTTCACCAACAGTGTTACTTGACTTAGCATTCTCATTAGATGCCTTCTTCCACATAGTGTTCCTTAACTTCATGATATCTGCAATAGTATATCCACTCTCAAATATATGGTTTTCATCTGGTGCTTGGTCTCTGTAGTTCTTGCTTAAATGACCGACCTTATGATAGTGCATACAAGCCATCCCAGTACTTGTCCAACTTCTTGATTGTCTAATCCGACTCTTTCTGTAACAATTTTTTGCAATGTGCCCATACCAACCACATACAACACAATTAGTCCATGTAATATAATCCCAAACATAAGAGTTACCTTGTCTCTTCGGTTGATATGGCCTACGTTGTGGTTTCTCCTTAGGTGTCCAAACTTGTTTCATTTTCACCTTAAATTCTCATGCAGTTTGTCCATGCTTGTTTTTGGTATAGCATATTTTCTCCACAATAGTATTGTTAGCAATATCATTTTGTTTAGCTCTACACTCATAAGCTAGTTGTCCAAACTTTTCATAGGAGTAACAATATCCATTGAACTTAGGAGTGACAGGAGGTTTACCTTGAGCTTTGCTTCTACACACTTTAGATGTATGTCCCAATTTTCCACAATGATAACATGCCAACACTTTAGGTCTTTGGTTTTGATTATTGTTGACCTTTTCAGATTCTCCTTCACCAATGTAGCCTATTCCAACTCTACTCCCAAATCTTCTTTGATTAGTCAGAAAGTCATCAATCTTCTTAGAGATGTCCTCAACAAGTTTCTTCATTTCATTTTGCTACTGTTGATTTTTCACTTCATTTCTCAGCTTCTCATTCTCTTCTCTGAGTCTTGCAACATCTTCTAGTCTTCTTGACAATTTTGCATTCACCCAGTTTACCTCTTGATTCACAATCATCATATGATTAGTTACTTGGAAATGTCGGTCAATGAGTCTTTGTATCTCACTCTCTTTAGCTTGAAGTTGTTCAGTCATCTATCTTCGGTCATCAATTGCCAGATTCCTTTCTTGCTAGGCTTGTCTTGCATTATTCATTGTTTCTATCATTCTCACCATTTGAGATTCTTGACCGATTTGTAGTGCTTTCACTTGCTCAGTTAAATGTTGATTCTTTTCAGATAAATCAGTGATTATGCTTTCAGATCCATCAGAGATGCTTCTAGAACTAGATCCAATATGCTCAAATATATCATCAATAGGTTCTTCATGGTAATCGATCTCATTCTGTAGAATAGCTAGGTTCTTCCTCTCAACTAGTAATTTCTTCAATCCTTCCTTAGCTTGTTTATACTATTCCACAAACATCTGCATCTGTATCTTCTGATTCTTGATAGTCTTATCAAGCTTGTATCTCTCGATGACTTAGATCTTTTACCCTTTAGTGGTTAAACTGTTCAATAAGAGAACTATGCTCTGATACCAATTGCTGGAATTAGGAGAGATAGGTACTAAGAGGGGAGGGGTGAATCAATGCCTTCAAAAAATTCACTTGTAAACCTTTCAGATCTATAACTGTAAACAGTGATAACCAACCAAAATAACTTGAATCTAACTGCATGAATCAATCATCCATTTAACTTATGTAAGTAAACAGTATGAAATCAATATGACAATCACATAACATAAGTATTTTGGTAATGCATAAACCCTTGTTAGAAGGTAAAAATTACGGTGGGGATAACACCCACAAATTCTTCACTACTGCAGATAGAAAAGGTTTGCCTGTTAGGGCTACAAGTTTTGATCACTTCTAGTGATCTTACCCTGTTAGGAGTAATATGTTAGATCAGCTAGATCTACCTAGTTATAGGATTTTAGCAACACTAATGAAGTGTGCACTTGGTTAAGAGATTTACATAAGACTGTTAAGTCTACTCGGTTAAGAGATTTATCCAAAACTCTATTACAATTGTCAGAAAGTAATAGGAAATTATCTACTAGTTGACAACTCAATTGTCTAAAACAGATCTATAAGTGCTCATAAAATATCACCTTAACTATGATGAATCTCTACTCTGAATCTGCTCGGTAGCCTTCTCTGATTCTACTTAATGTGATAACCTCTGTACTCTATTATTCTCTATTAACTGATTGACTTGAAGTTAGGCAATAGCTTCAAGTGCTCAATGATTCATATATCAGATCACACCAAAAATGATGAGAACATACAAATATATACTATTCTATTTTTGCCTCTTTAACAAAATTAGGTTACAATACAAAATCATAACCCTAAGATCTACGGTGTAAAATATCCTAGATCAACTATTACAATAATATATACATTACATTTAATGAGTATCTTTTATAATAAATGTTCCTCGATCTTGGTAAACCATTTTTTGATCTGTTGTAACTGTTTGCATAGAAGAATGTGCCATTTCTAATTACTATGCCATTTTCTATGATCCTCAGTAAACACTGTGTAAACTACTCGATGTATACTACAACACTTAGTGTTTACTATCTGTCGGTGTCAGTGTCTGCTGGTGCTTCATAAACTGTATACTACTCGGTGTGTAAGCTTTACCAACTAGTCTGTCTTTCTTCTAGTTACCGACTAACTCAATGTAAGTGTTCGACCGATCTCTTTGATAGCCTTTGATACTAATGACAACCTTGAATGCTCAATAGACATTAACATATGGTACTGTTATATTGAAGCAAGTTGTTCTTCAAGTCTATGTTCTGATTGTAATCCATGTTTCTGAATATATGAAATGAAGGAATAATTTGATTTATCTTCTGTGTTAGTAGTTAGTCAAAACCAACCAAGGAGGGCCCACTTGGGAGGTGGAGTAGATTAGAGTAGAGAGGAGTAGTTTTATTGTTTTCAGCATTTAAAGTAGTATTCACTGTTCATTCCTGCAACATTGTAACTATGTTAGTTCTAACAACATATGTGGAGATAGTCATAGTTCATGCATTATAATGGAAGAATGACCTGGAGTTAGATTTATGGTTGATTATATTAGTTTATTTGTTCAATTGTGTGTTTCACCTTTCCTGCAACAATAGTTTGGTTCTTTAAATGCATTTTCCTTTCCTACACCAATTTAAGTAAGATGACTCTAAGTGAAACTTAGTGCACAAACTGTGTTGTTCCATTCCAAGTATACATCCTTGGGTTGACAATCTAAATGCACTTTGTGATAGGAAAAATAATTCCTAGTTTTAATATACCATTCCTAAGGAAGGCTTTGATGTAGGTATTATTACCTATTATGAGGATGTTCAAAGATGTCACCAACTTGCCCAGCTATAGGAATATACTCCAAGATGGGAACACCATCTTGGATCAACTTGTTGGTTCTTCAAAAGATTTTACACTCCATGAGATACCAATATGCTTATGACTGATGTTAAGGAGGGGTTAATTCCAAATGTGGGAAATCTATAAGAAACTGGACCAACTATAGGGACAAGACTACCCTCTTCACTTCTGGCTCTGCAAAACCAAGGCGGGTACACCTAATCCAATAGATTCAACTCTATTCTTTACTTAATACTAGATCTTACAACAGATAACAATGAGAAAGTACTAAATAACAACCTATTATTTATTGACTCTCCATCACTGGGGTGAAACAACTTATATAAAGTAAATAAAACTATAAAAGATTGGTATTGATCATATGTTTTAGGATTACAAGATTTTCATCATTCCCCGCAAAGAAAAGATAGGAAGATACAGGCCAGTACCCTATCCATTGGGCAAAATATCAGAAGACAAAATGACTACAAAGCTATTTTGAGGATAACTGGTCCTTAAACATAACCACAAACACCCCAACTCTTTCCTACTTATAGAAAATCCTCAAATAAATTCAGTAAACATGTATCCCACCCTGAGCAATATTTAATCCAACCCTAGATTAGAACTCAAAGCCAAAGACATACATATAAATCTCAGAAAGATTTAAAGATTCACAAAATAAACTCAAAGGAGAGACAAAGATTTGAGATTTTTATTAAGTATAACCTTGATCGTTTGTATACATCCTATTCTAAATAGTAAGCTTTGCAAAATAGTAGTAGCAACCTATACTTCTTCTCTATTTCTTGATGAAAAATAATACAAAATGTTAGAATCCTTGACTGAGGGCTAGGGTTTCAAAATTTCTACCTTTTCAACACCTAAACTCTCAATGCCTAGAATGATCATGGAAAATCCTTTATATACAAGGAAATGCAACAAGCTACCAACCATTCTAGGGTTTACAAAATTCCTAACCTAAAAACTTTACAACAACCCTATTGGGTTTACAATAAATACACTGATCAAAACTGGTGAGATATTTGTAGATAAGTCACCTTGCTTTATGTCTTCAATTCTATCCTTGACTTTTTCCAACAAATCTGATTGCAATATCTCCACTGTCAATCCTACAATAAATACCTTTCTACATCTCAACAACCTTGATGGCTCAAAAAGTAATTATTTTCACCTGTTTCAAGAGGTTGGTGGAGTATTTACTTTTTCTACATGAGGTATGTATTGATACCTCCACCTATTGTACACCTCTTCAGTTGGGAACTCAAAATTTGCAAATTCTGCATTTTTGCCAGACAATTGTTCCCACGTATCTTCCAATTGACTACTCTCTTGTTGAATGAAATCAAATTTAGACTTAGCAGAAATTAAAGTCTCAATAGTATGAATAAAGAATAAAGTATTCTCTAGAGTCAAAATGCTAGTCATCCTAGCAGAGAAATCATCATCTATTTGTGCTCTCCACTTGACCAGTTCTTTAAGTTCACCATTCTTCTTAAAAACTCCTAGGATCAAGTCACAGCTAGGGAGTGTCAATTCTTTCTTCATCAAATTTTATTTTCTCTCAAAATCACCCAAAAGTATGTCATGTTCTACAAGATCCTTCACATTCTAGTGCAGTGGCTTGATCAATGGGTCAAGATCATTTTGGGACTTAGACAACAATCTGAACAATCTCACATTTGGAGATCTCTCAATCCATTTCTTAAAGACTGGTTCAAACTCACTCTTATCCTTATCCAATGATGTAAGTAGTATCCTTAGCCTCCTAGCATGGTTAAAAAAGACTGTGGGATTCAAGTTTGTAGCAAACTGCATAACAACCTCTGTTACCTTGTCTTCATATTCCTACTTCAACAAGCTCTTATCTTTCAAATATTCTCCCCTTAACCTGTCCAATTCTTTCCTTTTCCTTTTGAAGTGATTGGTTTCCTCAAGTAACTGTTGCTTCTCCCAACTGATCCTTGCATCAAGGTGTGTCTCTAGGTAGGGCGATGGTGGAAACTCAATGATAGAGATGGATGATGAAGCCACTACAGGTTTGTCAGCTATCATTAGTTGTGGTGACCTGTGATCCTATGGTCCTGATAATTCAGCAATTAACTTGTCCTTTTGAATCAGCTCTATCTTAAGCTCATTATATGACTTGAGGATAGTTTCAAACTTGAGCCTCAACTCTTCCTTTTCTTGTGCATCTTTCTCTGCCACCTTGACATTAAATTCGACAGTCTCCAAAATTAGGTTTGATGCTTCCACACCAGAAGTCCCACCTACTCATTGTACCAATAAATTTCTTGCATATTCTGAAGAGAGAGCCTCTCTTTTTCCTTTGTCTTCCTCCCTCTTAAGGGACCACATTACCAAGGCAACATGATCATCTAAGAAAGCAATTCCCCTAGTAGCTTGTTGTGCCTATTCTATAGTAGCAAGAGTCTTTATCTTGCTCTTCCTGACTTGATCAAAAACTATTACATTGACAATATCCCATTCTGGTAAAATCAACACCCCTGCAGTATGGACCATAGCCCTTCCCTCCTTAGGAGTAATCTTTTCAAACTGCTTCATCATTTCTCCCTTGGTTTCAATTTCAATTTCTGTTATGTCCCTATCAGGGAACTCTTCTTTCTTCTTCTCACAGATCTCTTTAAATTGATTTATTTTCATTCTCCACAAAAATTGGAAGAATTCCCTAGTCTTTACAAATTTATCATCAGCAACAAAAGAGTCACTAGCTTGTTTCAAAATAGGGTCAATTTCCTTACCCTCAAATTCAGCAATAGTAAGATCCATTGCAACCTCCTTAGGTGCCTCTGGCATTCCTTCTTGTAACTCATCATTGGAAACAAAAATGTTCCCCTCATTCCTCATCTATACCAACTATTCTGCTAACCCATGTTCATCTAAATGTAAGGGGGATTGAGAAGGAGAGTAGACATTTTGTTTTGACCCTGACCCCTCTTATCTTTGCCTCTTTGGAGAAGGTCCTTGCATTGTTGGGTCATCCATAGGCCTCTTTCCTCTTGAAGTAGAAGGAATATCCTCACCTCTCTGCTGTGTTGGTAGGAGAAGAGTGTAACCACTTCTCTTTTGCATAGTATAGACTCCCCTTGGGGTCAAGATTATATATCCTGGCTGGCTCAAAATTTTCCTAGCTCTCTTAGGGTTTGTTTTTCTCATAAGATCCCTTTTCTCATTCACTGCATGCATGATGCCTTCAAAATGCTCCATAAGAGCCTCTACCTTTCTTGCCCATGGCTCAAAACCCTTCAATGGATCATAAGTTCTATCAAAATTTCTAATGAAATCTACAGTCTTTTTGTAGATCACCCACTTCTCCTTCTTAATTTCTTGAGTTTGGAGGTCAAACTCATTCCTTATGATATCCTTAGGAAAATTGAACTAGTGCTCCATAAGAGCACACCTTATCTTGTCCCTAAACATTCCTGAAAAGAAACCCTCATTATCTGCACATCTTGCTGCAGCTATAGGCATTCTGTAAGGTTGCAAAACCTAGTTCAAATATACCCATCCTCCCTTAGTGATAACATATTGATGGGCAATTGTAATATCAGGGAAGAAAGTCCCTCTTCCTTTACTAGTAAGGGTCATTTCCTGCAGGTCACCAATCTACCTTAATATTTTTGCATATTCTATCTTTAGTGGGACTTGGTAGGGAAAAATGTATGGTGCCTTCTTGTAGCCATATACTCTAAAAATTGTGGAAATGGGATATAATATAATATCACCAAAATTATGGACTATAGTAATGTCTTGACAATATTCCTTTGGTCTAATTAATCTTAGTAATTCCCTTGGGATTCTATGATTGTCAAAAAACAACAATGTCCTAAGTCTTGAAGCAAAATCCCTATCAAAAGTAATAAAACTAGCATCAGCTCTATCCCATGACAAAGTTGTGGTCCACAACTGAACTGGAAAAGTTTCTCCATTCCTTTCCTTAACAATGTTGACTGTTGACCTGAAAAACTGCTCACCCTTGTACAAGAACATATGCATGAGCATAGAGAACCACCCAAAGGGCCTACTAACCTTCATGTTCTTTATTCCCATCAATCCCTCATGGATTAGGTTAGCCAAGTGGGAGGCAAAATCAAAATTAATGCCAACTGGGGTTGTAAAGATTGCACCATCATGAACATATATGAAACTAGCATATGAGTGGCCTCATCATACCCCATGATTAAAGTTAAAGACTTATAAAAACCCTATGCTCTTTTACTGAACAAATCCATCCTAAAGGGCTCTGGTGTACTTGGGCTGATAACACACATGGATCCAATCTGGTGTAGAAAATCCCTCAGAGGCACTGTCCTCAAATAATCCTTTTGAGCTTCATATACCTCTATGAATTCAGTAAAATCTATTTTTTCTAACCCAACAGAAGGGTCATTCAATGAGAAGACCTACCTAATCTCATCCTCTGTGATACTAATTAGGTTATTTCCATTTACATCCTTGACACACTTTGTCACAAGATCATAACACTTAGCAATTTGGATTAACAATTTTGCATCTATAAAAACTCCAGGAACTACCAGCTTTCCTATATCAAATTGCCATATGTTGCTAAGGGGGGTACAAGAATTTCTCTGTGAGTATGCTGCCTTGAAAAAAATAAGACCATTATAATCCTCTCCCACCCTAGCATCTCTCATCCAGTTTCCTTTGTCATGGAGCCCACTGTTTACATAATCTCTAGGGTTCCTTGGGACCAATTCTTTCAATCTAGCTGCCCCATTATCTAAATGCGGGAGCAATTGCATTAAGTCTTAAAAAATGCCCCTATCCTTATACTCTGTCTTCCTAGACAGTCCCCTCTTTGGCAGCATTTTAACTAGGGATTTTTAGAACAACGTGTAAATACCAAAGAAAAACCCTAAAATATCAGCTAGCAACAGAATTCCCTTACAATTTCTTCACAGACTGAAACAATTCTTGAATTCAAAGATTATGACCTACCAAGCACCTGAAAAACTTTGCTTGATATCACTCCAGAGAACAATCCAGTTCACCAAAATGCTTATGAGAGAGGTAAAGAATACAACGATCAAATTTGGGTATATAATATATCACCAACCATTTGCAATTCATCTACACGTAGCTCATTAAGTCCCCCATTACTGAAAATTGGCGGCCTCAGCATTCACTGGACGCTAGCAATGTCACAGAGAAATTTTTTTAATTTGGATAGTTGATCCCATTTCCTTTTCAGTGCATCAGACGATCAAAAAAAATAGCCGCGCAACCTTCTTTTTATTTTCCCCAAACTAGTTCCCAGCCAATGAGAGCAACTCAATTTAACCATGTGGTAAAAAAAATAACATATCTTAATTTTGATCGAAGCGGATAGGTGTCACCTTGTCACTAAAGTGCAGGCATAGGACCCAAGCATCTTTCCTTAGCGGTGTAACAACAACCACAAGATCCTTTCCAACTCATCATGCTTTACCATTTCCCAAAGTGATGACCCCACCTTTCTCTTCAGATCCTTCATCGAATCAACAAATGCCACATTCGCAAGAATAGGTGGGTGGGCCCTTCTCCTTTTCTTTCTTAGTACCAAACACCCTACCGACTGCCACATCATACTTATTTCAACCAATCAAAAGTGAACATGTGAAAGTGACATGGCAATTTAGGGCTCACATTCTATCTTATTCATCATAGAGAATCGGACGATCGTCGCTATACCACGAAGCTTAAATACTTCACATCTTCCATCAATGGTATAATGATAGCTGTAAGATCAATCAGTGTTTTATCCCTTGAAAATTCCAACCCCACAACTACTACGTCACCTAAGACAGGTGTCAATCCGAAAGAAATGCCACTGAGACTGACATGCTAGAATCATGCTGCTGTCAGTAAAAACTTGATTGGATGCTTGTCGCTACACTGTGATGCTTAAAAAGAGATTAACTTGACCCAACGGTATAATGATAGTCATCGATGTGCTCCTCTATTTAATTGCCAATGCAACACTGAAGACAGGCCCATCTGGACAGATGTCATCTTGTCACCAAATCGCATGTAAGAAAATCTGACAACAGGGAGCCTTAAGATTTAACGAGGACCACTTATTTCAAAAGGTTAGTTATTTGAAAAAAATTATGGGAAACTTAGGCTTTAGAAGAAATATTAAAAGGGTATCCTATTAGACAACCTAATGATATAACTTGTAAAGTGGTCACTTAAAAGGGGTGGAAAATTACACATGCGTATTTGGAAAGAGAGTGAGCCAAAAAGTAACACGAAATTATAACAATGCTAAGACCAGCTAGGGCTTCCATCAAACTTAGGGTTTTAACCACAAAACCTCACAATTAGGTGTAAGAACTAGATTTTTCAAATTTTTTAGCATGAAGCTGAAATTTTTTAGGATAGTGATAACATAACTACTGAATGAAGTGCATGTGGATCTCAATATGTTTGTTCCACTGATGCTCTACTGGGTTGCGAGAAATGTGAATAGCACCCTAATTGTCACACCATAGAATAGTGGGACTATTTGGAGGAAACCCAAACTTTGTCATCATTTGTCGAAGCCATAAAACCTCTTGAATCACTAGCACAACTCCTCGGTACTCTACCTCTTTAGATGATAATGCATGAGCAGTTTTCTTCTTGCAAGACCATATGATAGGACCAAAACCAAGACAAAAAACAAAGCCAAAAGTAGACTTTCGATCAGCGGTATCATCGGCCCAATCAGAGTCAGTGAAGCCAACAATGTCAGGATCTCTTGATGTGTAGGTAATGCCATAGAAAGTAGTGCCCTGAATGTACCTCAAGATACATTTGGAAAATTTCCAATGACTCTCATGCGGATCTTGCGAGAATCAAGAGACAAGGCCAACCACAAAGGAAAGATCTGGACTTGTGTGTGTTAGGTACAACAAACTGCCAACCAACTATCTGTACAAAGTAGAGTCTACTGAAGGAGTAGGAAATGATGGTGACAAAACAACACTTGACTGAAAAGGTGTAGGGGAAGGTGTGCAATCAAGCATTACAAATCACTAGATTATATCAAGAGCATACTTCTCCTAGAGTATGGAGATCCCATCTGAAGATTGAATAACCTATAGGCCCAAAAAATAGTGTAGAAGACCAAGATCTATCACATCAAATCACTCCATGAATGCTCTTTGAACACTCTAAATCATAGAGGATGAGCTACTTATGAGAAGAAGATCATCAACATATAGCACAAGAATCAAAAGATCACCCTCATGACACTGAATGTACATTGTAGGATTGGAATGACAATGAGTGAAATGTGAACAAAGAAAAAAAGAGTCCATCTTCTCATACCAATCCCTATGGGCTTGTTTGAGACCATATAATGGCCGTCGAAGTTTTCAAACCAAAGAGAAATCATGCACAAAACCTGGAGGCTTCTCCATATAGATCTCCTCCTGTAGGTCTCCATGCAAGAATACACTCTTCACATCCATCTGAAATAATGTCCATCCTTGTGAAGCTGCAAGAGATAGTACAAGGTGAATAGATTTCATCTTGACAACCGGAGAAAAGGTCTTAGAGTAATCAATACCCTCCACCTATGAAAACCTATTCACAATAAGATGTGCCTTGTACTTCTCAATCGAACCATCTATAGCATATTTGGTATGATACACCCACTTGCATTGAACCAAATTTCTCCCTTTTGAAAGAGAACATAATTTTAGGAATGAATGCTAAATGTTTGGCAGCCATTCTGTAGCAGTTGTTGTTGCATTCATGACTATGATTGTCATTGATGTCAACACAGTGATTTACCAGAGACTTGCAGAGAAGCAAACAGAGTTTGGATTAGTGCACGTGGGATATTGTAGTTGGAGCTATGTGATGTTGTAGATATACTCTTTGATATTTTATATGTCTATGGTTAAGAGCACAGATAGTAATTAATTTATTCATGGAAGTTATGAGCATTTTGGTGGAAGCAGTATTCAAGCAGTGTTCTTGAGTAGCGGTTTGTGGAAATTGGATGATATCTCCTAATCGGGATGGAATCTGGTTTTGTAAAGTTAAAGGGAAGTTGAAGACACATTGATAATCATGTGGATGATAGTGCAAACTTTGAGGTCACATGAGTGAAGAATTATTGTGTTTGGAAGTTGACAATTTTGTGTAATTTTGATGTAGCGTGTGGAAACTTTTATTTTGTAATTGTATGCCAACTCATTTGTAATTATTTGAATGTGGTATAAAGGAAGGAATTTTTTTTCTTGTTGTAGAGAAGAGGAGGAATATGAGGTGAAGAAAAGAGCTAAATGTGAAAGTGAATTTGTGGAGGAAGACATGCGAAGTACAAAGATATGAAATTGAGATCTGGTGTAACAGTGAGTGTGGTTTGGCACAATCAGAGAAGAGGTAACATATCATTCTATTAAGTAATAAAAATATTATTTGGACAGTGTGTTCAGTGATCTTACCCTGAAGCTATTTGGGTAGTGGGTCCTTCTGTCTTCCATAACTCTTAACAAGGTTAGAATCTTTTAACAGGGATTCAAAATATCCTAACAGGGATTAATATGTACTGAATGTATTTCATAAGACTCCTAATGGAGTCCATCCTTTCACAAGGAATATTCATATTAGTGCATCTTCTATGGGTATCATTCCCACTGGGGTTTACTCTTTGATCAAGAGGTTCCCTAGTCAACATATGTTGTGTTATTGTGTATGAATATCTTTCTATGGTCAGTAATTATATTGCTTACATGGTTTAATGCTGTCGAAGATGATAAAAGTTATAATTATCTAATAACTAATTCACCCCCCCTATCAGTTATCTTAGTGGACTTTACTTTCTAACAATTGGTATCAGAGTGGCAGGTCCTTGAAAAAGAAGTTTAACAGTTTAAGGAGATCCATGTCAAATTTCAGGAAAGAAAGCCCTAAGTTTGATGGAGTAAATTTTGACAGCTGGAAAGACAAGATGAAGACACACCCACTATGTTTAGGACCAGGTTATTGGTTGATTAAAAAGAATAATAAGAATATCATTGAAGAGGACAATCTTGAAACATCTCCTACTGATGAGAGAGATCTATTCATGTGTAACATACTTGCAAGAGAAGCACTTTTGACAGCCCTGCCAGAGAATGAGTATAGTCAGGTAAAATGTTTAAAAAAATCTCATGAAATTTGGAATGTGTTGCACTCTACTTTTGAAGGTGATGAACATGCAAAAAGAGTTAGATTACATAATTGGATATGTGCATTTGAAGATATAAGAATGTTGGAAGATGAATATGTTAGAAGCTATATTGGTAGAATGTCAGAAATTATTACAGGCATAAAATCTTGTGGAGGAACAAAGATAGAGAATGAAGTGATATGGAAAATTCTGAGGACATTGACTCCTATATTTAAGTAGACAATACAGATGATTGAAAAATTTAAACCTTGTACTACAAACTTTACAAGAGAGACTCTTCTTGGAAGATTGGAAGCAACAAAAATGAACCTGAGGTTATTAGGAGACTTACCTAGAATGGAGACAGCATTCAGTGCTCTTAATGTTCACCCTAGTTTGTCAAGAAGCATCAGTGTGAGCAGAGATTATGCTGGTAGAAGAAAATCTAGAAATGAAGAAGACAAGAAGATTGAAGAAGGTATTGTCTTGCTTGTGAAGAGAGAACCAGACGGTAAGAAAATTTTTAAATGTTAGACTTGTCAAGAATATGGTCATTTTGCATCTAAATATCCTAAGAGAGTTAAAAAGTACAGAAAAAATTTCAAACCTAGAAGATTTAAGGAATGTTATTACGCTAATGATGAAGATCTTGAAGCTAGTATAGAGAGAACTCTAAGTGAAAGTGATACTGAGAATAATGATGACATAGGATTTGTAGCAATTAAAGAACATAATCCTGAAACTGATGTTAAGGAAGAAAAAGCCTTAGTTTCTCAAGTTGAAAAAAAATCTGATTAGATTATAGATAGTGGTTGTTCACATCATATGACTGGAGACATGAAAAAGTTCATAAAGTTTAACGAATATGATGGAGGAGTTGTTAAAGTTGGAAACAATGCACCTTGCTTGATTAAAGGTATAAGATCTATTAATCTTGATGGAAAGACTAATACTGATGATGTTTATTTTTTGGATGGTTTGAAACATAATCTTTTGAGTGTTGGACAGTTAGTTGATAAGGGATATCAAGTTTGGTTTACTGAGAAAACTTGTGTGATAAAGGATAAAGATGGAAATCTGATTGGAACTGGATCTAGGATCAGAGGTAATGTATTTTAGTTGAATCCAACTGAGATGACATGTTTGATTACTAAAATTGATGACATTTGGTTATGGCATAGAAGGTTTTGTCATATAAACTTTGACAATATTGTAAAAGTAAGTACAACACTTATAGTAAGAGATTTGCCTAAAATTATGAAGCCTACTAACATGATTTGCAAAGAATGTGTGATGGCTAAATAGAAGAGAAGTTATTTTCCCAGTAAGAAGTTTACATCTACAGAAAAGCTGGAAATTGTTCATACAAACTTGAGCGGTCCTACCAGGACTAGAGGATTCTATGGAGACAAGTATTTTATGATTTTTGTTGATGATCTTACAAGAATGATGTGGATTGCATTTCTTAAAGAAAAGTCTGAAGCATTTGATAAGTTTAAGATCATTAAGAATAAAGTTGAGAATGAATCTAGAATGAAGATTAAATGTTTGAGATCTGATAGAGGTGGATAATTTACTTCTAGAGAGTTTAACACCTTTTGTGAAGAAAATGGCATTAAGAGACAGTTCTCAGCCCCTAGAACACCTGAACAAAATGGTATTGCAGAAAGAAGGAACAAATCAGTGACTGAAGCAGCAAGAGCTATGTTATTTGAGAATGATTTGGTGAAGATATTCTAGATAGAAGCAGTGAACATAGTAGTGTATACAATGAATAGAGTACAAATCAAAGCAAACACAGACAAGACACCCTATGAATTATAGTTTGGACATGCACCCTCAGTTAAGTATTGTAGAATTTTTGGAAGCAAATGTTATATCAAGAGAGATGATGATATTGGAAAGTTTGATCCTAGAAGTGATGAAGGTATATTTCTTGGATATTCTTTGAAAAGCAAAGCCTATAGATGTTACAATAAAAGAACTAAGAGTATTGTTGAAAGCGCAAATGTTAAAGTTGATGAAAAGTTCAAAATTCAGGAAAGAATGCTTGATTATGAATTAGATGAAGAAGCTCATCCTAAACCTAACACTGGATCTATTGAATTATTTTATGAGACTGATAGTGATTTGTTGAATGAAAGCCACAGTGAATTCATTGAAGAATCTACACCTGAAGTGAGATTTGAGACAACGACACCTAACAAGAGTTTATCAAGAAATCATCCTATTGGGAAAATTATTGGAAGCATCAAAAGAGGAGTTCTAACTCAGAATAAGGTACAAGAATAGTTATGTTTGATTTCTCAAATTGAACCTAAAACTACTAGCGAAGCTTGTGAAGATGAAAGTTGGACTAATGCTATGAAAGAAGAACTAGATCAGATTGAAAGGAACAAAACATGGGAATTGGTCCCTAGACCTAAAGACAAGAATCTTATTGGAACTAAATGGGTATTCAGAAACAAGATGAATGAACAAGGAGAAGTAGTAAGAAAAAAAGCAAGATTGGTATGTAAGGGATACTCACAGCAGGAAGGAATTGACTATGAAGAAACCTTTACACCTATTGCAAGAATTGAAGCAGTGAGAATGTTTTTGGCTTATGCAGCTTACAAGAAATTCAAAGTCTATCAGATGGATGTGAAGTCAACATTTCTGAATGGAGATTTGGAAGAAGAAGTCTACATTGAGCAGCCTGAAGGTTTTCCTTTGACTTAAGAAGGAGACATGGTATGTAAACTAAAGAAAGCTTTATATGGAATAAAACAAGCACCTAGAACTTGGTATGCAAGATTGGACAAGTATTTGTTAAAGTTGGGATTTACAAAAGGAACAGTTGATAGCAATCTGTACACAAAATAAATTGAAAATGGTTTGTTGGCTATAGTTATTTTTGTTGATGACATTATTTTTTGAGGAGTAGATGAAGCTAGTGATAAATTTTCTGATGAAATGAAGACTGAATTTGAAATGAGTATGATTGGTGAAATGAAATACTTTTTGGGATTACAGATAACACAGAACAATGATGGTATCTTTGTAAGTCAGACAAAGTACCTGAATGACTTGTTGAAAAGATTTGGAATGGAGAATTGTAAACCAGTTGGAACACCTATGGTAACTAGACATAAATTATCTAGCACAGATGAAACACTGACAGTTGAATAGAAGAAATACAGATCTCTGATTGGAGGATTTCAGTATTTGACTCATACAAGACCTGATATAGCACATTCAGTTGGAATTGTAGCGAGATTTCAAGCTAAAACTAGAGAATCACATTATGCAGTAGTAAAGAGGATCCTGAGATATTTAAGAGGCACAATGGACTATGGATTGTGGTATGAAAAATCTGACGATTTTACCCTATGTGCATATACAGATGTTGATTGGGGAGGCAATGTTGATGATAAGAAAAGCACCAACGGTGGAGCATTTTTCCTTGGAGGAAGATTGGTTTCTTGGCTAAGCAAGAAGTAGAATTGTATCTCACAGAGCATAGCAGAAGTAGAATATGTAGCAACAACAAACAATTGTAACTAGATAATTTGGATGAAGCAAATGCTGAAGGATATTGGAATAAAGTTTGTTGAACCTGTTGTCATACATTGCGACAACACCAGCATAGTTAGTATGTCTAAGAACCCTGTATTACATTCTAAGACAAAGCATATAGAGATTAAGTATCATGTTTCTAATAGAGAAATTTGTTGAGAAGGAAGTTAGACTTGAGTACATAAGAACTAAGCACAAAGGTGCAGATAGAAAATATATTTACAAAGCCTTTGCCTAAGGATATATTTGAGTATCTAAGAGGTATGCTTGGGGTTATGCCCCAACCTAATTTTCAGAAGTGATGTAGTTGGTTGCATTCGTCCAGTGGTATATGAGCCTTATCTTTCTTTTGGACTGGATGTTGGTACTTCTTCTATGGGGGAGTATGTGTATCTGAGCTGAGTCATGAGAACTCTAGTGAATGTATTTTCTGAATAGTGTCTTTTGACATTGGAGTTGTTGTTGACATAATGATGAGATTTATGTCATTGATGTCAATGGGGGAGAAGTTTACATGAAAAAAACTATTTGTCATATCTGAACAGGAAAATGAAGCAAGATTTGATTGATGAAGAGGATTTGAAGTAGCAGTGTTGCAGTATTGGATTTTTGGAACATTGGATGTTTTTTCATCTATGTTTCCATCAATGCCAATGGGGTAGATTGTTAGGAATGAATGCTAAATGTTTGGTAGCCATTTTGTAGCAGTTGTTGTTGCATTCATGACTATGATTGTCATTGATCTCAACACAATAATTTACCAGAGACTTGCAAAGAAGCAGACAAAGTTTGGATTAGCGCACATGGGATATTGTAGTTAGAGAAATGTGATGTTGAGGATATACTCTTTGATATGTTATATGTCTATGGTTAAGAGCGCATACAATAATTCATTTCTTCATGGAAGTTATGAGCATTTTGGTGCAAGCAGTATTCAGGTAGTGTTCCTGAGTAGCGGTTTGTGGAAATTGGATGATATCTCCTAATCAGGATGGAATCTGGTTTTGCATAGTTAAAGGGAAGTTGAAGACACATTGATAGTGATGTGGATGATAGCACAAACTTTGAGTTCACATGAGTGAAGAATTATTGTATTTGGAAGCTGACATTTTTGTGTAATTTTGATGTAGTGTGTGGAAAATTTTATTTTGTAATTGTATGCTGACTCATTTGTAATTATTTGAGTGTGGTATAAAGGAAGGAATGTTTTTCCTTGTTGTAGAGAAGAGGAGGAATATGAAGTGAAGAAAAGAGATAAATGTGAAAGAAAATTTGTTAAGGAAGACATGCGAAGTACAAAGATCTGAAATTGAGATCTGGTGTAATAATGAGTGCGGTTTGGTACAGTCAGAGAAGAGGTAACATATTATTCTATTAAGTAATACAAATATTATTTGGATAGTGTGTTCAGTGATCTTACCCTGAAGCTATTTGGGTAGTGGGTCCTTCTGTCTTCCATAACTCTTAACAAGGTTAGAATCTTTTAACAGGGATTCAAAATCTCCTAACAAGGATTCATATGTACTGAATGTATTTCATAAGACTCCTAATAGAGTCCATCCTTTCACAAGGAATATTCATATTACTATATCTTTTGTGGGCATCATTCCCTCCGGGGTTTACTCTTTGATCAAGAGGTTCCCTAGTCAACATATCTTGTGTCATTGTGTATGAATATATTTCTATGGTCAGTATTTATATTGCTTACATGCTTTAATGCTGTTGAAGATGATAAAAGTTATAATTATCTAATAATGGATTCACCCCCCCCCCCCCCTCTCAGTTATCTTGGTGGACTTTACTTTCTAACACATAAATCTCAAGTATGATTCTTCATCAAAGAAGAATAATCCTCATCCACAGCCCTATCCCACTCCAGGTATCCTATTTCCTATGAAAAACTCTGAGCATCAATACAAATGGCCTAAATCAGAAGACTAGAACCCAATGTTTGTGCACGAGTGTGATGGGTATCTAAAGGATCACCTGTCAAAGGTCATGCTACATCAACAGTATCACGAGCCCACTTGGGCACTTGTGGAACATCTAGTGGTGGTGGGAAAGCTAGATCACCTTCTGAATCTTCCTCAAAGGATATAGAATTCTGTAGAGGTGAAGAGGAAGTACTAGTTAGTGAGGTAAAAACTAAAAAAGGAGGATCCATATGAGGATAGTGCTCATCAAACTGAACATCTCACTGGAAAAAGACCTCTCTAGAATCAAGATCAAATAACCTTAACACCTTCACATCCTCATAGTAGCCAACAAATATGAGGGGTTGACTCTTCCTCTCCATGGATTTCCTCTAAGCATCTAGAATAAATGCCCAGGCCTCACTACCAAAAACTCTGAATGTAGAAATATCAAGCTTCACATGAGTCCAAGCCTCCTCAGGAGTCATATGTCATAACGCATTGTAAGGCATCTGATTCTGAATATAGGTGGCATAATTGATAGCCTCAACCCAAAAAGAATCACTCATAGCTTGAGACTATAGCATACAATTGGCCATCTCCCGTGATGTCCTATTCCTTCTCTCAGCAATCCTATTCTATTGTGGAGTATGTGGAACTATGAACTGATATTGTAAACCATGCTTAATGTAGAAATATCTGAAAGACTGATTCATGTATTCCCCCCATTATCAGGGTGTATATGCTTGATAGAAATACCAGATTTTTTATCCACAAATGTCTTATAGATTTGAAAGGAATCAAAGACATCAGACTTGTACTTCAAGAAGTACACCAATGTGCATCTGGAGAAATCATCTGTGAAGGTGAGTACATATTGAGCACCAAAAAAAGATAGAGTGGTAAATTACATAAGATCACTATGTATCAAATCCAAAGGTACAATAGCACATGAGGCTCTACCTATCATAAAAGGATCTCTGTGATGTTTTCCAAGGGCACAACTGTGACAAACAACATCAGTATAAGAAATATGAGGTAGCACAATCACTAGCTCTTGTGTATTTTCCTGCTATAGATATCTATAGTTGACATGGCCAAAATGCCCATGCCAAAGATTTCTCACTATGTCTACATGAGAAATAAGAGAAACATCTATAGAATGAGAGCTATCAAAGCCATCAAACCTGTATAAGTGAGACTCATAATCAAAACTCCCAGTAGCAACAACCAAATTAGTATCATGGAGGTCTCAAATAACCACATCATATGGTGAGAAATCAACTATTTTACCAGATCCAGAATGACATATTTGATAAACATATGGGAGGTTCGTAGAGATGGATGAAACTAAAAAAACATCCTGTAGAGAACCACCATCCAATGAAACAGTTCTAAAACCAATAACTAAAAGTTGTGCTAAATCACCAATTGCAATCTATGTAATAGTACTATGAGCAAGTGAGGTAACCAATCCAAGTGAGTGTGATGTACATATGGTGTGAAGCACCTGAATCAATGATCCAAGGAGAATCTGTAGGTATAGCTCATGCAGAAAGAGCATGACCTTTTCCGCTGGAAGAGGAAGGAGGATGAGGAGAGGTGATATTATGCTACTGCATGGATGCCTCTAAAGCCTCTAGTCATGTCCAACACTTGGAAACTGGATGTCCTTCCTTGCCACAAAAGCTACAAGATTCTTCTAATTTCTTCTTTGCCTTGGAGGAAGACTCACCATACTTTGAAGAATTTCCTTGTTTGAAATTGGGATTTTTTTTGGAATCTTATTTCTGAGATGGCTTGGAGGGACTCTCACTGCTAGCTGAATCTTTCTTGGGCTTCAATTTGGGCTTCTTATTGTCCATAGGTGGTTGAGAAACCAATTCTTGGTTCTTTGATCATGAGAGAGAATCTAACTGTATAAGCTTATATTTCTCTCAAGTCAAACGATCACAGAATACCTCAAAAGAGGGCATAACAAATCTGGGTCCCAAAGCATCCATGGTGGAATGGAAAGTAGAAGATAAAATCTAAAATTTTCCTCAAAGCTTAGAAAGAATCAGGTAAATACATTTTGTATCAGTCTTGATCTTGCCACAACCCTGTAAAATAGATTTGATGGATTTGAATTTCACCAAGTAATCCTTAATAGAGGGAAAGGAATCGAGTACCATGGAGGTCAATTCTACATCAATCTAATGTCCCCTTAACTCATTAACTATGCCAAAGAGATTTTGAAACCGTGTCCACATAGGCCTCAAAGTAAGACACTTATCAAGATAGAAAAGAAGGATGTCTAAAACATGCAGAGACAACACACCCATAGCCTCATCCATTTTATTCCCATGCAACATAATCTCATAGGGGTGAGTTAGATGAGGTTGTTCCTCATCTAGACAAGACCATAATCCATGTGATCTGAGAAGCCTCATCATGCGAGTTTTCTAGATGTGATAATTGTGTAGAGTGAGAAGCTCAACTGAAGCTGAATTTGCCATGCTGATAATTGATCTGATCACCTGTTTGTTTTTTATTATTATTTTTTTTCTTTTAGAACTAGACAAAAGTTGCAAAAGGGTTTGTGTTTTTGGTGTTTTGGTTTTCTGAAATAAATGATAGAAAGTAAGAGAAAAAAACACCCCCCCCCCACAAATAGAGAACCCAAACCCTAGTATAATCTGAATGTGAGAAAGAAATAAAATTATTTCAGAAAATTTTCTTTTTACCTGAGAAATTTTTTGAAAATAAATGCCAGATCTGAAAAGAGCTCTGAAATATCTTTTTGACAATATTTCATTTTTTGAAAATGGAGTATGGATGTAAAATTTATGTCTCCTAGAGTGCACAGAGGTACCTTAGCCTTGGATAGAATAAATGAGCATCAAAATCATGAAAAAACAATTTCAAACCTTCAAATCTAGATCAAGCTCTGAACAAGATTTTTGATGATATCTTGTTTGTCGAAAATGGAGCCCGAATGCAAGAGGTATTGATCTCAGAGTGCAGGAGGTCTGAAACCCAAGAGAATAGAGAAACCTTTGTCTTTGATAGAAAAAAAATACATCAAAATGGAAAAATCAAGAAACCACACCAAAAAATTTAGATCAGGCTCAGAATGAGATTTCCATTAGTATATCATATGCCCAATTTCGATCTCGTACACCCAAGATATGGGCAAAAAACCAATTGTATGCCAAAAATTATGCAAGAGGAAGAGATCACAAAGTCATTTACGATGATGATGTCATCATCATACAAGAATGATGCTAGTGATGACCTCACTATCCGGTGGACCCCATGGTGAATGCATGTCAATTGCGGGTCAACCGTGTGTCAACTGATGGTGACACTGACGGTTAATCATGCAGTGACACCGATGGTGACACTGCAGGGAGACCACGTGATGATGACTGTGTGGCAGAGCTGTTGCATGGGCTGTTGTGGTTGGTGGGGCCACCCTTAGTGGTGACCACTGGGTGGTGCACCCCCCAATGTAAACAAATATTTTTAAATTTTTTTTTTTGAATTGTGTGTCAGGTCATATGACCTAGAGGCAAAATTTTTTTGCCTGAGAGGTTAACGTTGGCCAAAATTGACATGCTTTATATGGAAATGGGGGTTTTTGGATGCTACAAACTCAACAAAAAGGTTTGTTTGAGCCCAAGGTGCATGAAAAAACTAGTGATCACCTCAGGATCCGTGTTAGGGTTGATTGTAAATTTATTTCCATAGATTCCAACTTTGTCCAAATTGGACAAATTTTATATGGATCTAGGGGTTCTTGGATGCTTTGAATGTAGTCGTGAGGTCATTTTGAGCCCAAGATGACTAGAAAGAGAGGTCACCCCCATATTTAACAAAAAAACCCTAAAGCTTCATAAAACTTCAATAACTCAAGAACAAGCAGCAGCAAATCTGAGCTCTAATACCATGAAATATTTGAGAATACAAATCTTCACAACCCATGAATATATGCAAACTGGAATAACCTATTACAAGATAAGAATGGAGACAAACTACAATAGCTCTCAAAAGTAAAATTGCATTAGAGAAATTAAAAAGAGCAATTACAAGTTTCATCCTTAAATAGGAGAATGAGAAACCCTAAGTGAATCTTTATAGAGGAATAAAAGGTAAAAATAACCTATTACTCTAACATTTTCATCTAGCATCTCTAGTTCCTATAGTTGAGATACTCATTATTCCTCATCTGAAATGATGTGCTAAAGGGATACTCATAGTGATTGGATCTCAACCTCTATTGGAAAGATAGCTTTGGTACCATATACCAATAAATAAGGAGTGTATACCAGTAAATAAGGAGGGCTCCTATAGGGGTACAAAAACTATGTGGTATGCCTATAAGGCAGGGTTGAGTTGGAGGTGTCAATACTGACCAACTTCATTGACCTTATTTTTAAAGATTTTTATGATGGTTTTATCTATAGCCTTATCTTGGTCATTACCTTGGGAGAAGTATCATGAAGAAAATCTATGATGGATGTGGAATTTTGCACAAATTTCTTCCATCTATTTATTTTTTAAAGGGATCCATTATCAAAGATAATGGTTTGTGGGACTCCATACCAAATTATGATATAGTTCAAAAGGAACTTGAAAATATGTTTGTCAATAATATAGGTCATTGGAATTTCTTCGACCCACTTTGTGAAATACTTAGTGGCCATGATGATGTACTTATGGTTGTCAAAGGATAATAGGTGGATGTTTTCAACAAAATCAAACCCCCATTGTCAGAATGGATACAGTGAAGTAAGTGCTTGTAGCACTTACGCTGATGTGTGGATGAGGTTCCCACAAATTTGACATTTTTTGCATTTTTGGACGAATAAGGAATCATTTATTTCCATAGTGGGCCAATAATACCCAAATATTAGAAGCTTCTTAGCTAAGGTCATGTCACTAGAGTAGGCACCACAAATATCCTCATATACTTCTAATATTGATGTTTGTGCTTCCTCTAAGTTGAGACATCTTAAGAGTGTACCATCCAGACTTTGTCTATAGAGTGGATTGGCAATAATAGTGTAACAAATGACTTGACTTATCAAGGACTTATTTTGGTTGTGGGAGAGTTTTGGGAGGATGATTTAGCTAGTAAGGTAGGCGTAGATGTCTTGGTACCAAGGGGAATTGGGACCAACAATTTAGCACATAACTTGTGATTTTGGGACTACAAAAGTAGGGACCATGAGCTATTCAACCATAAACTCACAATGTGTCACATCAAGTGGCATGTTGAGAAAAGATCCTACAATGGCCATGGGATATGTTTTCTTATTTATGGTCTTAAGGATTTTTTTAAAAGATATCTATTCAAAGTGCATCTTGATATCTTCTACCATGGCTTTACATGGAATCAATTTTTCGTCTTTGTTGTCATAGTTTCCATTGACTTGGTTGATAATCAGTTGAGAATCACCATATAGCTGTAACTGTTAGATCTTCCATTAGATAGTTGTTTTGAGACCTATGAGCACTACTTCATACTCAGCTATGTTATTCGTGTAATCAAACTTCAATCTGTAAGATCTAGGAATTGTGTCTCCTTGTGGGGTGATAAAGACTATGCCAGTGCCTGATCCTTTATGCATGTGAGATTCATCAAAGCATATTTTCCACTGTTTCATCTCTTCTATAGAAAATATTCCTTCATCAAGAAATTCTATCAGCATTGGATTACTAGAAGGTAAGGGCACATCCACCAATTGGTTGGTAATTGCTTGACCTTTTATTGCTTTTATGTCCACATAGTCTATGTCAAACTCACTTACTATCATGAGCCATTTGGCTAAGCATCCCATTAATATTGTTTTTCTCAATAGATACTTCAATGGGTCTATTTTAGCAATTAGGATCATCTTGTGGCTCAACATGTAGTGACCAAGTTTTTATGAAGTAAAAACTACAACTAAACACACCCTTTCAATGATAGTATAATTTAGTTCATATGTTGCTAGTGTTTGGCTGACATAGTATATGGCTGTTTCTATTCCTTTTGAGTCATTTTGTGCCAGTAATGCCCATAGCAATTATTATTTAGCTTCGATGTATAATAGTAAGGGCTAATTTGGAATGAGCGCTACTAGGATTAGTGCTAATAGAAGATAGTCTTTCACTATTTGGAAGGCCTTTTGACAATATTTTGTCCATTCAAAATTTATGTCTTTGTGTAATAAGTACTGGAATAGGTGGCACTTGTTTTCCAGTTGTGAGATATTCTTTTTACTATCTGTAATTTGCCCTATCAGCTTCTTAAGTTATTCAGAGTTGTTGGGGGAGGCATTACAATTATGGATTGAGCCTTTTCAAGGTCGATCTATATTCCTCTATGGGAGACAATAAATCCAAAAATATTTGTTGACCTGACTCCAAAAACACATTTCTTTGAGTTTAATCAGACCTTGTATTCTTGAAGCCTATCAAATATTGGCTCTAATACTGATAAATGTGGATTTCTTTCTAGGGATTTTGCCAATATGTCGTGAACATAATCTTATATGGTTGTATGCATCATGTCTTGAAAAATGGTTGGCATTTCTCTATGATACCTAAAACCACTATTTTTTAGTCCAAAGGGCATGACACATCAACAATAAGTTCCCTAGGAACAAGTGAAAGTAGTTTTGTGTTGATCCTCTGGTGTAATCTTGATATGATTATATCTGGAGAAACCATCCATGAGCATTAACATCTTGCATCTAGAAGTGAGGTCAATGATCATGTCAATGTTTGGTAAGGAAAAATCATTCTTCGGACATGCCAAATCCAGGTCCCAGAAGTTAGTATAGATTCTTATAGCTCTACTAGCTTTGGATACTAGTATCATATTGGAGATCTAGTTAGAATAGTCTATAGTTTTTATAATACCTACATCAAATCACTTCTTTAATTTCCCTTTGACCAATAATGGAATTTTTGGATGCATCTTGAGGAATTTTTTCTTATATGGCTTTGCCCCTTACTTTAGTGGAAAATGGTGAACCAATAGCTTTGGATATAACCCATACATGTCAAAGTATGACCAAGAAAAGTTGATTTTTCTATCTTTGAATAACTAAATGAATTGTTCTCTTTCCTCTGGCGTTAGTGACTATGCCAAGTGGATCAATCTTTGTGTTTCTACAGTGCCAATGTTGATTGTTTGAGTTTTCTCTGCCAATAATGGTGACGTCTCCTCAGTAATGGGGAGTATATCAATATCTCCATCCTTGGGAACCTCAAAGATGTTTTCTCCCTCGAATACATCTTTTCTTTTTACTACTTTGTAGCTAGGGTTTCCTTTCAGTTTTCACCCAAAAGCCTTATGTTTCTTTTTCAATTTTAGGACTAGAGAATTGATATAGCTCACCAAAGTATGTTTTTTTATCTAACTCAATGTTGACACTTTCTTTGTGGTCTCCCATAGGCATGTCTTTTATTAGTCCGAAGAATTCAAAAATAACTTCATCATTCTCAAAAACATCTATGGTTGGTGGATTTTATTGTTTCAAATCGATAAGGTCAGGATAAACCAAGGCTATGATATCCTTGGTTTGGAAGGATGAAATAGGTAGTTCAGATAATGTACTAATATATGAATTAGTTGTTGATTTGTGGGTCTCAAATGGGGATGAGGATGAGGATGAAAATTCATATCTATTCCAAAATTGTAAAATCCATGTGTTGTGATATGTGGGTTTGTCTTGTAAAGATAGTCGGGTGATGGTAGTGTTAAGATGTATGGTATCTATTGTTCATGGGGTATCCCACTCATAATAATTCAAGTCTATGTCTAAATGGGACTCTTCAAATGTCTCAACTTCATTGTAAATACAAGTGTTAATATCAGTAGGTGACTACATATTCATAATTTCCTTTGTGGGTGGTCTATAACCTAAACAATGACACTTTGGGTTTCAGGTAGGAGAAATTGGCTCCACAATTCCTTGTTCCTTTTTTCCTAGGCTAGAGAGTCCATTATACCCTTGCTTATAAATAATGGTGTACCCATGTCCATATTCATGTACTATAATTTTGATCTCAGGGGGTTCTTTATCTGTATACAACCAAGAATATAAGTTATCGTCAATGATTTCTTCATGTATGTCAACCTATCTTATGAAAATCATTGGCAGATAGAAATTTTTAGTTGTTTCTTCCTCTCCAAAGGTTGCCTTGGTTTTCCATATGACATGGGTGGGATAGGAATGTAATGCCCCTCAAAAAGTTTAATTTTCAAGTTAATTAGCCAGACTATTTTAGGCCACTTTTCATGTGTGTATAGATCCTCAAATGGATTTGATGTTATGTATATTATGCTTAAAATTTTACTTACCCCATACTTCCATGTGTATGGTTAGTGATGAGGCATATTAATGCCACACTATAAACAGCCTAGGATGATATTTGCTAGGTCTTTTTCCTGTTATAATACATTTTCCTCAAGACTTTTTATGCTCTTTCTTGTTATTATGTGGCATGCCACCATTAGACTGCTATCATGGTTTAAATTTACTTAAATATGCTATACTTGGATAGATTATTATGTTACTTGTTTTGAAGTTATGGTTATGTTTTTTAATAAGTAAAGTAGTCATTTGAATATGAATGATTATACATATTTTGGTATTTATCACCATGAATGTCTCATCTTAACCTTTGAAGTGCAACACATCAAAATAGAAAATGTTGTTTTGACTAGGTAAAGCGTATTCATTCACTGAGTGCTCAATTCAGTCTTCCAGCAAGTTCCAGTGGAGAAATATTAAGCACAACACCAGTTGAGGGTTTCTAGAAGAGCAAGGTGGTAGTCATCCAATGAAGACTGAGGTGGCGTGATGAATTCCCTGAGGAAATCTAGGTGAGAGTGGGAAGTTAGATTTTTTGTCACGATAACTCTTTCCTCTTTTCTAGATCTAATATGTTTTAGCTTTAAATAGCTTTCCTTCTTTTCAGTTAGTAATGTTGTAATAAAGATCTGCCTATTTCTATGGCATAGCTAGATAAGTTGTTAAAAGTTTTCCTTTAAATAAAGCCTCACTCCTGTGTGAGAAAGGAGGGCATTATCAATTTATTGGTAATATAGTTTTCTATTGTTTTCTGGTTTATAAATCTCTGTACTCAATTATTCAATCAATGATAAAATGAAGTGTTGAGATTTAACTTTGTATAATTTTGATTGGAATACTCATCCAAGGGGGCCCACTTGGTGAGAAATCCATAGTTAGATAGATTCATGCTAGTTATAATTACTTTCCTGCATTTTCTCTATTTCAGTGTCAAGTGTTAAACTATTCCTACAGCTAAAGCCACAGGCTAGTTGATGCTTCCTGCAGCCAAAGCAGTGGAATAACATAAGTATTATGGCATATTTTGCATGAGTCTTCATGTTTTTTTAGCATCTACATTTCTATAATTTCTATTCCAGTACTTAATTTTCTGCATCTTTAGTTTAAGTACCATTCTAGTATTTATTTCCTACAATCATAAGATAGTTTCCTTCCAACATTTCTTTCCTACAACAAGTATAGAATGCATAGCTAAGTGACACTTATTGCATATAATTTTCTAGCCTATTTCAAGTAACATGTCCCTAGGTTAATATACTAAATGAGTTCTTATGAAGAGGATAAACTACTTGGTTGGATGTCCAATCCCCAAGTTTGAAATTATTCCTAGTTTCTGAGCCTTTATAAAAAGTGATCATTTTTGGCATCGTTGCTAGGGACAGTGCCAAACCTAGTCCTCACTAAGCCATTCCTAGGATTTTATTTTATTTCCAGCTTTAAGTAGAATACATTTTGTTTAGAGAAACAATGTAATTTGCATTACTTCCTACTAGTTGCATGCATAATAGAAGAAGAGTTGCTAGAGGAAGGTACTTGTCAAATCAATCCAATCATCCATTTGAAGAGGAGAGCCCATTTTGTTGATGCTACCATTGAACTTCTTGAGACTACATCCTCATCCTCATCCTCATCCTCTGAAGAAGAATACCTTATTTCCTTTGAAGAGAAACCTAAAATTAATGCATTTGTTGAAGCCTTCTCTCATCTAAGAGATTGATTCCCTAAAAATCCTATTCAATAGGAAAAATCTTTACAACTGGTCATCTATCAACCACATCATCCACCACCTCTACATCCTAGAAATCCTCCAAGGATGGTGAATCCCACCACATTTCCATTTCCTATCATTGACCAGCGAGACAATAACAACCTTAATAATATACTTTCCTCTTCCCTTCCAAAATTCTATCGTCTTGTGACAGAAGATCTAGATACCTTTCTCTTTGAGTTTGATATTCTCTGTAGGATTTATGACTACACCACTAATGACTAGAAGCTCAAACTCTTTCCTACGACTCTTAAGGAGTCTTCTTTGCATTGGTTTATGGGCTTGGAGTAGGATGTTGTCCGTGGTTGGGCACAAATGTAGGCTACACTCTTATTTAAATATAAGAAATATTATCGAGGAACTGATATGCAAGGCGAAGACATCTTTAAAATGACACAAAAAGAGGATGAGACACTCAAGGACTATGTGTCACAGTTCATGTTTAGCCTACAAAGGAACACAAAGCATGCGCTTAATGAAGAATCTCAAAAGTTTCTCTTTCTGAGAGGCATACAAGATGGATACACTGAAGCACTAGACTTGATGGAAGGAGGTGATATAACCCAATCTACATGGGATGATATAAAAAGATATGCCTCAAGTACTCCAGAGCCGCCAGTAAGAGAGGAAGGGGATATAGGTCCATGACGGGAAAGACAAATGGTGTAGGCACTTCCAGAACAAAGATAATGCATCTCTTGTCCAATTTTAAGAAAGATATCATCAACAACATGGCCACACATCTGGATACCTTGTAGGAAAAGAAGAAGCACAAGGAAGTAGAGACCATGCTGGCTGAATTTTGTCCCCATTGTAGATAGAAGAAGAGAGATTGTTGGTGTAAACTGGTTGCTAATGTGGAGACTACCTAGATGCCAACTAACTACAAACAAATTGAACCAATAGACAAGAAGTTAATCTTCATCGCTCAGTGATGACCATGGGTGCAAAGACAAGGTATGCCTCATGACCCACTTACATTCAGTAATTCATTTTATAAAAATCAATGTCAATCTTCTGTGAATTATCAAAATCCTCTTTCGAACAACTTTTAGAATCACTGGAAAAATTACCCTAATATGTAGTGGAAAAACCCTAAGGGGAATCGACAACAACCCCAAGGGGCATGACAGCCACCATAGGGTAACTTGTAGTAGAACCCTCAATGGCAAGGAGGTCAGTAATGGAAAAATCAATCTCAAGGATATCTGTCTCCACCTCTTTAGCCTCCATAGAAACAAACACTCTTGCCACCACCAATAACCAACAATCTACCTCTAAAGCCTACACAACTACCTATGCAACCACAACAAAACCCCAAAACTAGGCCTCCTACACCTCAAAAAAGTGTGTATGCCACTAACCAAATGCAGTACCCCATGCAATCACACTTGATGATATACACTTACAGTCTAGAACTACTCTCCCTACTCCTGAGCATCCAATTATAATTGAAATAACCCAAGAAGAGCCTATCCAATTTGAACACACTCCTTTACCAGTACCACAACCTATACCTAATAAAATCCAGTACATTGGACCTCCTTTTCCACAAAGACTGCAGCACAACAATCGAAAGCCTACTGAAGAAACAACCTTTAACATTCTTGATCAGTTAAAGAACATTAATGTTTAAATACCTTTATTTAAAGAAATTAAGGATGTTCCTACATATGATAAAGCCATCAAAGAAGCCTACTTGAAGAATCCTAACTGCAAGAAAAAGGATCCCCAGACTATCCATGTATTTGGAAAACTAGCTGACATCATGTTAGGAAAGCTTACCATCCCAAAATATTCTGACCTAGGCAACCCTATTGTCGAAGTCATTATTAATGAGACATCCATTAAAAATGCATTAATAGATCTTGGAGCCACTATAAATGTCATGAATAGGGATATAATGCAACAACTTGGCATAACTAACCTCCGAACCACACCCACTATCCTGCAGCTTACAGACATTTCTACTATAAAACTTGACGGGATGGTAGAGGATATAGTTGTTGACCTTGGATCTTGGTCTTACCTAGCTGATTTCATGATACTATCACCCAAAGCTACACTAGGGGGATACCCAATTATACTTACCAGGCCTTGGTTAGAAACTGTGGATGCTTACATTGGATGTCATTCAGGGGATATGACCATCTCTGATGGTCAACATACAAAGATTCTAGTCTTGTATCCACTAGACCAACCCCAAATGGAATTAGCCTCACCAATATGGCTTGACATAGGAGAAGAAGATGAGGTTATAAACCTAGTGTCTTAGTTAATGATGTTAAAAAGAGATCCTTTCCTGTAGCTCTAGGAAGAAGACAAAGTGATCACCAATATCCTGCATAATCAGTATGGATCACACCCAGATTCTTTGGAGTGTTCCTCTAATAACTACTCTCTACAAATTTTAAACCCCAATTACCAATGGGCTTCTCCTATAGCCAAAAAAATCTACCACTAATTGCTTCCCCATGAGATACAAGTGCCCTCATTAAAGGATGCATCTATGATAGAGTTGACTAAGCAAATAGAAGTGTCTTCTAGCCACTACTTGAATATCAATAGCCAGCTAACTCCTCAACAACAAACATCACTGACTAAAATGCTGACGAACCATACTATAACATTTGCATGATATTAATCTGACATGAAAGGATTGGACCCAAAACTGTGTACCCATAGGATATATGTAAAAGAGGAAAAACCCCCCGTGAGGAAATTTCAAAGATGAGTAAACCCAACACTAAGAGAAATAGTCAAAATAGAACTGCAAAAACTCCTCAATGCTAGATTTATATATCCAATATTAGATGGCCAGTGAGTTTCTCCATTAGTAATTATACCAAAAAAGGAGGAAAATGGTGTTTGTGTGTGGACTATAGAGAGCCCAATAATACAACTAAAAAGGATCACTTCCCCCTTCCGTTCATTGACCAGGTATTGGACTCCTTGGCAGGAAAAAAGTAGTTTTCCTTCCTAAATGGGTACAGGGGGTACAACCAAACACAAATATTTCTTGAGGATCAGGAAAAGACTACATTCACTTGCCCTTGGGGAACTTTTGCCTATTCAGTTTTGTATTTTGGTCTCTGTAATGCCCCAACAACATTCCAAAGAGTGGTTATCAACATTTTTGCTGATATCTCTCATGACTGTATGGAGATTTATATGGATGAATTCACAACATATGGTGAAACTTATGAGGAAGCCCTAAAAAACCTAGATAAAGTCCTAAAAGGGTGTGAAGAACACAACCTGTCTCTAAACAGTGAAAAATGCTTCATGATGATGCAAGAAGGGATAGTGCTTGGTCACTATATATTTGCTACTAGAATCCAAGTGGACCTGGCCAAAATTGAAGTTATTTGAAACCTTCCAACACTAACCAAGAAAAAAGATGTCTGAAGTTTCTTGGATAGGCTGGTTATAGAAGATTCATCAAAGACTTCAACAAAATGGTCAGTCCCCTTCATTCTTTATTCACCAAAGATTTAGAATTTACATGGACCCCCAGTTGTGATCAAGCCTTCCTACAGCTGAAGTCAATTCTTATTCAAGCTCCTATTTTATGAGGGCCTAATTGGGAACTTCCATTCCACTTTCATACCGATGCCTCAGATCATGCAATATTATCTGTACTAGGACAGAAAGAAGATATGGTATAACATGTCATATATTTCATTAACAAAAATTTGCAAGGAGCGGAACTGAATTATACAGTTATAGAGAAGGAGCTTTTGGCCATTATTTATGCTCTAAACAAATTCTACCACTACATCACAGGCTACCATATATTTGTGCATACTAACCATGCAGTCATTAAATATCTTGCTAATAAGCCCGCAATCATAGAAAGATTAGCTAGATGGCTTCTATTGTTACATGAATTTGATATCACTATAGTGGATAAGCCAAGCAAGTCAAATGTGGTTGCTAACTTCCTCTCACAATTGTAGAATGAAAATGAATTACAAATAATTGATGATAGCTTTCCTAATGATCACCTATTCTCCATTTCAGCCAAAACTCCCTAGTATGAAGATATTGCAAACTACTTAGTTTCTGAAAAGGTACCTCCCTATTTCTCACCAAAAGAAAAGAGACTCCTCATAGAAAAAACTTTTAACTTTTCATGGATTGCTGATTGTCTATTCTATAATGGGCTTGATCAAATGTTGAGGTGTGTTAAGGAGGATGAAACCCATGACATCCTCCATGCATTTCATGATGAGCCTTGTGGGAGGCATTTTGTAGCCAAAAGAATAACAATGAAGATACTGAACACAAGATACTACTGGCCAACCCTCCATAAATATGTTGTCAACTACACAAGAAAATGTGACCGATGCCAAAGGATGTGGTGACCAACAAAGTCTGATGAAATGCTTCTCTTTCCTCAAGTGGTAGTCACTCCATTTGATAAATGGGAGTTAGATTTTGCTAGACCCATCAACCCTTCATCAAATGACAATTCCTACATTCTTGTGTGTACTGACTATGTAATGAAATGGGTGGAGGTATGTGTCATGAAAAATGCTCGAGATAATAAGGTGGCTGAGTTTTTATATGAAGAAATCTTCACACGATATGGTGTACCAAGAGAATTGGTTATTGATCAGGGCGCTCAATTCACATCAACACTGATCACTACCCTAATGAATGAATATAATATTTGTCACAAGAAATCAGGTCCATATCACCCACAGGAAAATGGGAAAGCATAAATTACATATAGGGAGATAGAGACCATTCTGACCAAAATAGTGCAGTTACCCAAAAAGGATTAGAGCACAAGGTTACAAGAAGCAGTCTGGACATACAAGACAACATGGAAGATGATGATAGGTTTCACACTTTTTGAACTAGTTTATGGAAAGCATGTTTTCATACCTATAGAATTTGAGCATAACACCTTAAGAATAGCATTACATCTAAAAATTGATCTTCCAACAACGCAATGCAACAGGATCCTGCAACTTAACCAACTAGATGAAACATGAAAGATATCCCTGAAACACATTGAAATGATCCAGATACAGTGAAAAAAGTGGCATGACTCACATATCCTCAACAAATAGTTTACTTCTTATGATTGAGCTCTCTTGTATGAATCTCATTATCAAGAGACACAAGGTAAGCTTAGTACAAGATGGCTTGGTCCTTATGAAATTAAAAATGTATATGCTAATGGTGCGGTTCAGTTATCAACCATCGACCCCGTGCATTTCAAGTTGTTGGTAAATGGGCACCGACTCCATTGGTACCATAAACCAAAAACAAAGGTCAAATTTATGTGGCAGTTTGAGATTTCTCCTACCATAGTTAAACCCCCTACAGTCAATAAAGCTCCTACAACCATTGAACTCTCTAAAGATGATGGACCTCCTCCAGCTGAAGACTTCTCTATAGCTGACGGACCTCCTCCAGCTGAAGATTATCCTATAGCCAACAACTCCCTCTAGTCATTGCTTTAATTTTGCATGAATGGAGTCATAATAAAGTTTTTGTTTCCCATGAAAACATTTCTTGTCATAATAAAGCACCCATCTCATCACCTTTATCTCTCATAATCATCCATCCATCACATCATCATCATGCAATGTGTTTCTTTTTGTTTGGTACACGTCACTCAATCTTTTCAGATTTTGGAATTTACAACTATTATATTCTAGGTACGCATTCATTTATTATTTCAAATGCTCTTTACTTGCTTTAACATTATTATAACTAATGCTTCAATTAATTTCGTAACTTTCCAAGTACTGTTGTACTTTTGAGTCATGCATGTGAGGACTCCTGCATATTTTTCATAGGGGGTAGTTAGTTTAAGTGTGTGATGTAATAAATATCTTTGCTTAAGATTACCATTATTAATTTGCAAGCTTGTACTATGCAGCCATTGATTTAACAGCCTTTGTATCCAAAATTTTTAGCTTTAAGTTTGTTTTTTAATTCCAAAATTCCAACTTCAATTTTACTTTTCTTTCCAAATTCCTCTACCATTTTGCCTAAGATACCCACTAAGAGAGGTAGGATATTCTTTGTTCGATAATTACCAAAACCTGGTGTAGTTGAATACTCGAAAGAACGGAGAATAAGAGAAGTTGTTAAGGAAGCCATTGGAATTAGAAGAGTCAAGGTTGCAGAGTCTCTCAAGCAAGCAAGATGGGTGGACAACCTATACGCTCTGAGTCTGCTAGTCATGCATTTTTATTGCAAGACCAGGCCGGTGTTCATAAATTTAACCATATAGGATGGCTTACATATTTTGTACGGTTGAATGGTCATGATGAGGCTGTGGCATTGGAATTCTTGTGAACATATAGTAATGGGGTCAGATATGTAAAAGGATTAAGAGTAGAAACTTCAAAGGCACGAATTGCAGAATTTTTCGGACTTCCTACCATAGGCAAAGCATTTCCACATAGTCATGATGCTCACACAACTCGACAAGAATTTTCTTTTCCAGTAGACATCACAATAGAATATAGCAAACAAGGTGCTAGATGAACATCTCTTCCTGGTGAGTATCCTCAGTTAGCAATGCACATTATAAGGTACATTACTTGCGAAGGTCAGTTCTCTTTCTTGCATGCCATTTACTTCAATTGAGTCATTTACGACATGGCCATTTAGTAAATGTTCCCAATGTCCTATATTCATTGTTAAATTTGAGTTCTGAAGAGGTTAGGAAGGGAAGGAAAAATGTCATCACTCATCATGGTCTAATAAAAATTCTGGTAGAGAGAGCCCTACATGATACCTCTCCCATGACTTGGGAAGAATTTCTTGTAACACCTCATGTGCAGTTAAATGGAGACAGACCACAGGCCGCAGAGCCACAACCTAAACATCAAGAAGAATAGGAAAATCTTCCTGACAAGGTTATTCTTGATAATGAGGAGCCTATTATTCCAGAGAAGGCTCAGGAAAACCCTCCTATCTTAGAAATCCACCAAGAAAATGTGGCAACAAATGTTCCAAACCCTTATTTGGAGGGTGAAAAAATTGAGGTTCCTAAAGAATTCCATAGCCCATAGGAAGTCCTGAAAAAGGAGAAAGGGAAAGGAAAAATGGTTGAATATGATGTCGGTGACACCCATGTTCCTCCTGCAGCCACATCTTCTACCAAAAGAAAGACTCCATAGAAATGTCCTGGAACATCAGCTGACACACCACTGTGACGCAGTGTTTATTTGAATACAAAGAAAATGGAGGACTCTCCTATAATGACTGGTTCTACTCATGATGTTCCTATTGAGGAACCCATGGATGAAGAACCACAAGTAGGCAGTTTGTTCGTAAGGAGTCATGACATGATGGGAGAAGAACCTGCAACCACTATATCATGCCAGACAACAAAATGGAAAAAAACAAAGAGAATGGATATCTCTGATGTATCTTCTTCCCATCTAGGAAATGTACAAACAAATGACATTTTGGACACATCAGCACCAGTTCCAATGGATAATTAAGAGGCAATTCCAGAATGCCTAGTTCCACTAAAGAATCAAGGAAAGGTAACAATACACTCCTTGTCCATTGATTATTTTAAGCAAGTTTAATATGAAAAGTCCATGTGGGAATTAGAAAGGGACAAGTTGAAAAAGGAAATAGTACTACAAAAATAGGAAATTCAACTACTTCAAGGAAAGTTGGATTCGGTTACAGAATTGGTCCCTAAAATTATTGAATGTAGACCACCACCTAGGGTTTATGCCCTATGTTTGAGGGAACAATTTTTAATGTTTAAATTGATGAGAATTCTTAAAGATTTGAGCACTAACATAGACACTCCTCAAACCTTTGTGGCTACATATGATACGTCACCTAATTTTATCAAGAATCTTCTTTGTGAATTGTACATGCACAATCATGTTGTTCCATCAAATAGCGACTGGAATCCCCTGTTATTTGTGGGTTATATTCACTTATCCTCTTTACTTTCCTGGGTAAGAAATGAAATCAATTATGGAGAGAAATTAAATAGGTATAGGGAAATTAAACGCACTATTACACTTCCCCTACGTCCTGAGATTAAAACACCCAAAAGACTCTATTGTGATTGGTTGGAAATTATATATGGTTTCAATGATTCTACACATAGGAGAAGGATACTGAAACAAAGAGAACATGTGCACATAGAATTTGAAAGGTTGTCATTGGCAGAAGGACACAAAGTTGCAGAAGGGATACAACAAAGGTGGGTTAGGTTGACTATGGACCTGAAAAAGGCAAAACCACACAGTCTTATCAACTTTCAAGCTGCCATGCAGAGGGTCCAGTAGTATATAGAATTGGGATGACAGCCACAGCCAGAGAGGTGGTTACCTCTCACCTTCCAGCCTCCTCTTCTTATATGTCCATTATACGGTTGTGTGGATAATAAGGTCGATGAAGACTTGGAGATAAGTCAGTGCATCACGATTGAAAGAACAAACGATTTCTACTAGTGAGTGGGAAGTTTGATGATTGGAGAGACACAAGGAGAGCTTAGAATGCTTGCAAAATTTAGAAATACTTCAATGCCCGAGGGTCGGAACTAGTCTTCGTAGGGGGAAATGATGAGACATATTAATGCCACACTATAAATACCCTAGGATGATATTTGCTAGGTCTTTTTCTTGTTATGATACATTTGCCTCAAGAATTTTTATGCTCTTTCCTATTATTATGTGGCATGCTACCATTAGACTTCTATCATGGTTTAAACATACTTAAATATGCTATACTTGGACATATTACTATGTTACTTGTTTTGAAGTTATGGTTATGTTTTTTAATAAGTAAAGTAGTCATTTGAATATAAATGATTATGCATATTTTGGTATTTATCACCATGAATGTCTCATCTTAACCTTTGAAGTGCAGCACATCAAAATATAAAATGTTGTTTTGACCAGGTAAAGCATTTTCATTCACCGAGTGCTCAACCCAGTCTTCCAACAAGTTCCAATGGAGAAGTATTAAGTGAAAAACCAGTTGAGGGTTTCTAGAAGAGCAAGGTGGCAGTCATCTAGTGAAAACTGAGGCAGCGTGATGAATTCCCTGAGGAAATCTAGGCAAGAGTGGGAAGTTAGATTTGCTATCATGGCAACTCTTTCCTCTTTTCTAGATCTAATATGTTTCATCTTTAAATAACTTTCCTTATTTTCAATTAGTAGTGTTGTAATAAAGATCTGCCTATTTATATGGAATAGTTAGATAAGTTGTTAGAAGCTTTCCTTTAAATAAAGCCCCACTCCTGCATGAGAAAGGAGGGCATTATCAATTTATTGGCAATATAGTTTTTTGTTGTTTTCTGGTTTATAAATCTTTGTACTCAATTATTCAATCAATGAGAAAATAAAGTGTTGAGATTTAACTTTGCATAATTGTGATTGGAATACTCATCCAAGGGGGCCCACTTGGTGATAAATCCATAGTTAGATAGATTCATGCTAGTTAGAATTACTTTCCTGCATTTCCTCTATTTTAGTGTCATGTGTTAAAACTGTTCCTGTAGCCAAAGCCATAGGCTAGCTGACACTTCCTACAGCCAAAGTAGTGGAACATCAAGAAGTATTATGGCATAGTTTGCAAGAGTCTTCATGTTTTGTTAGCATCTACATTTCCATAATTTCTATTCCAATACTTACTTTTCTGTAGCTTTAGTTTAAGTACCATTATAGTATTTATTTCCTGCAATCACAAGATAGTTTCCTTCCAACATTTCTTTCCTGCAACAACTATAGAATGCATGGCTGAGTGACACTTGGTGCATATACTTTTCTGGCTCGTTTCAAGTAACACATCCCTGGGTTGACATACCAAATGAGTTCTTATGAAGAGGATAAACTACTTGGTAGGATGTCCAATCCCTGAGTTCGGAATTATACCTAGTTTCTGAGCCTTTATAAGAAGTGATCAGTTAGCGTGCTTGTTTTACCTTTCTATTTGACGTGCCTGATGTGGTTGAGGGATGAAGTCATAGTTACTTACATGTGATATCCACATGATCAATCGATCCTCGTCATTGCTTGTTTATATTTATACATGCATGTACATGCTCATCTTTTATGCAGGTTTGCAGGTACCCAACATCGACTTCCCTGAATTGCCAGGATAAGCGTGCCCTATTATAATATCTCAATGGTTAGAGAGGGGAGATAACATACAAATGCATCCCAACCCAAGCCATTGATTGTCCTAAATAATGGGAAACTATTTGTTTCTACCCATCTAAATTCGTCAAGGTGACGTGAATTTGTGAGCCCTTCCTTAGTGTTTGTTTAATATGGAGTTAGTTAATTTTTGGGTTTTGGGAGTCAAGTGGATTTACTTGTGTGAATTATTTAATTTAAATAATTAAATTAGGAGTAATTATGAGATTAGAATAGGTATATTTTATGAATGAGCAAATATAAAATATATAAAATATTTAATTATTAAGGTTAATTAAATACCTTTAATAATTTAAAGATTGAATTAAAAGTTTAAATTTAGATTAAAAGGGTTTAATTATTTATTAAATCCAAATATGAAATTAAAGGCATAGTTGATTTATTTAATATTTAATTTATCATTTTGCATAGTTATTTATGTGCTAAAGTATTTATTGATTAATTAATTATTTATATGCAATTTAAGTTGCACATTCGGTTTAGTGAAAATTGAATTGGAATTTAAGTTAAAGGTTGAGTTAGGAATCATAATTTAAAAGTGCATTATTTTATTATTGAGTTATTTTTCTTACAAAGTGAATTGATGAAAACTAGGTGGAGAGAGTTGAATTCTATTTTTGAAGGTTTGCATGTTTTAGAAACCCTAGGAGGAATAGGTCTTCTTTATGAGGGGTTTCTGGTATTATTTGCAATTACATCTATCAGGTTTTGGAGGAGCTTTCTTGGATGGATTTGGAATATTTTTGGAAATCTTGGATTTTGTAGGCGTTGTTAGAGATTGTTAGAAAGCTAAGATTTTGAAGGGTGAATTAGATCTTTCTTGGTTTTGAATTTTTAGGCATTGTTGGAGGTAGGGTTTGAAACCTTCTTATTATAAAATTCTTTTCTTTGAAAATATTATTTTTTTCATGTCTAGAATTATTTATGTGAATAAATTAGCATTGGGTTTATGTTTAAATCAGGTTTGGTTTTGTGAAATTTTAAATTAGTTTGATATTAAATTAGATCTGGTATTCTATTTGGATGGTTTGAAACCTAGGAAGAAATTTTAGAAATTTGTTTGAGTTTTTTTCCTGTTAGGGTATTTACCCAGAAACGATAAAAAATTTGTCTTAATGTTTTGCATAGAAATTTAAATGTGAAATTGCATGTGAAATCATATTCAAAAGAAATTAGTTTTGCCTAAAACCCTAGTTTTCCATTAAAGAAATCAATTGAGAAAATATATGTGTTTTAAAAAAAATAGGCGGGGGGGGGGGGGGGGGGGTTTGTTATTTGAAATTTTTATTATTATTTTTCAGATTTAAAATTTGATTAAAAAATTATTATTATTATTTATTAATTTTTAGGCATTGTTGGAGGTAGGGTTTGAAACCTTCTTATTATAAAATTCTTTTCTTTGAAAATATTTTTTTTTTCATGTCTAGAATTATTTATGTGAATAAATTAGCATTGGGTTTATGTTTAAATCAGGTTTGGTTTTGTGAAATTTTAAATTAGTTTGATATTAAATTAGATCTGGTATTCTGTTTGGATGGTTTGAAACCTAGGAAGAAATTTTAGAAATTTGTTTGAGTTTTTTTCCTGTTAGGGTATTTACCCAGAAACGATAAAAAAATTGTCTTAATGTTTTGCATAGAAATTTAAATGTGAAATTGCATGTGAAATCATATTCAAAAGAAATTAGTTTTGCCTAAAACCCTAGTTTTCCATTAAAGAAATCAATTGAGAAAATATATGTGTTTTAAAAAAAATAGCCGGGGGGGGGGGTTTGTTATTTGAAATTTTTATTATTATTTTTTATTAATTTTCAGATTTAAAATTTGATTAAAAAATTATTATTATTATTTATTAATTTTTAGGCATTGTTGGAGGTAGGGTTTGAAACCTTCTTATTATAAAATTCTTTTCTTTGAAAATATTTTTTTTTTCATGTCTAGAATTATTTATGTGAATAAATTAGCATTGGGTTTATGTTTAAATCAGGTTTGGTTTTGTGAAATTTTAAATTAGTTTGATATTAAATTAGATCTGGTATTCTGTTTGGATGGTTTGAAACCTAGGAAGAAATTTTAGAAATTTGTTTGAGTTTTTTTCCTGTTAGGGTATTTACCCAGAAACGATAAAAAATTTGTCTTAATGTTTTGCATAGAAATTTAAATGTGAAATTGCATGTGAAATCATATTCAAAAGAAATTAGTTTTGCCTAAAACCCTAGTTTTCCATTAAAGAAATCAATTGAGAAAATATATGTGTTTTAAAAAAAAAAGGCGGGGGGGGGGGGGGTTTGTTATTTGAAATTTTTATTATTATTTTTTATTAATTTTCAGATTTAAAATTTGATTAAAAAATTATTATTATTATTTATTAATTTTCAGATTTAAAATTATTATTTTTAAAGCTAATTAATAAATAAATATTAATTTATTTTTTTACATGCGGGTTTTAATATTAATATTAATATTTATATTTATATTTAAAAATTTAATAATATTATTTTATTATTAAATACACAGTGTTTGGATATGCATGGAGATTTTAGTTAAATACTTATTTAAAAAGTATATATTCATGAGATTTTATTTTTAAATAGATAGTATATATGAGACATTTATATGAATTTTTTTGTAGCCAAATGAATTTTAGTCAACAAGATGATTGCTTTAGTCAATTGGAATTTATAATTATATATGTTTACTTGCATGGTTATACAGACATGCAAATATAGTCGAATTAGTTATGTTTTAAAATTAATTGGATTTCTTTAAGGGAACTGTGTTTTCTTATAAGTGTTTGAAGTTTTGATTTGAAGAATTTTTGTTGGACCTTGTTATATCCTTATTGATTATTGGGGGTTTTAAGTTGACTTGGGAGTTAGTTGGCCAGAGGCTTGGGGGTTATTTTTTATGGTTGTATATGTATTATTATGTTATGAATTATGATGTTATATTATTTCGATCATTTCTACCCAACCTTATTGAGACCTAAGCTCATGTTATGTGGATTCTTTGAGAGAGTGGTTATGATGTTTCAGTTTGAGGACTAGTGTGTGTAACTGATATCTTAATTTTGTGGATTGGAATTTGATCAGTATACTTTTTTGAGACTTATTTGATTATTGGTGACTTATGAGCCTAGGGGAGGTTAAATAGGTGCATCTTAGGGGAGTGGCTTACAATAGGGGTCTAGGACCCAAAGTGGTCAGTACTAAGGTAACCTATCGTAAGTTTTGTTAATAAGTGATAACATAGTAATTAAAATTTGGAGAGTTCATTAAAAAGATAATTTAGAGATTATGTCTCGCATATGTCTTGAGCACTTGTTTAGGCTAAGGATAGAAATGTGATGATACCTAGAGAGTAGGTATGATTAGAATTCCTCAGGTTCTTGAGAGGGTATTCTAGTTTTGTGTGGGTTGTATTGAGGGTCCGGGGTCCAGAGTGGCTAGCCCAAGGTAACTTAATGCTTGAGGGTCAGAGGTCCAGTGTGACCAGCCTAGGGTAACTCATGTAGATGGCCATGTGATGACACTCCCATAGTATTTAGCCTAAGTCTCCTTCGTAGTTTTCTATTTTTTCCTTTGGTGGTGTGTCTTTTCTATTTTAGTATTACCTGGTGGAATGTATTTGGTATTTTGGTACTTGTTGGTATTTTGATATTTGGCATCTTTTCTTTATCCCTAGTTGGTGGTACCTTTGAGATAGAAAGCCTTTAGGACCCTTTTCTTTGTTATTTTTTATTGAGTTTGTTATTCGAGTGGGGTTTGTTGTTATGTCCTCAGCACGGTGGGAGTGGACCTTTGGTTCCATGAGGTCATGTGGTAGTGTTTTCTTTTACCATTTCAGATTCTTACGTTCCTATAGTAGTACTAAAGGATTCTTGTTGTTGTTACCTTCTTCTTGTTCTTCATTTGAGGCTTGCTTGTGCCTATCTTATGATGCTCATAATTATATCTTGTATCAGTACCTTAGAGATGAATTCTTTCAAATATTGTAATATACTTTGTATTTGGTTATTGTGACATACCCCATAACTTGTGCAGAGGATTTTGTTTCATTGTAATTATACCTTATGGTATTGGATGTATTTATCATTCATTTGTAAATGATATATTTGTAATTATTCTTAATCTAAAATATTAAATTAGTAATACGTAATTCTACGTCATGGGACCCTCAAGGATTGTTAACTGTAATTGAGTTGTACTTATGTACTTGTGTTTTATCTTATGATTGTTTTGTTTCTGCATTGTTATCATTATTATTTGTAAACACTTAAGAAAAAAAATATTTTTAAAACTTAGTGGCATGTTTTAGATTAAATTATCCTGGGTTCCTGGGTGAGGCATTATAAGTAACTTCCCTACATAGAATAAGTCTACATAGGTATATTCTCCACATCCATTTTCTTGTACCTGGATGTTTAGCTTTGATGTGGGATCTTCTATTGATTTTTTATGACTTGTGGGATTTTTGTTTTTATAAGAGGAAATAGTTTATGCTTCATGATTGTTGGGTACCTAATTAGAAATAGCTCCTCTAATATGTGTGCATCATAGAAATGGATCCCTATCACCAAGCATGGTGATTTCAACTCCATCGTGAGTAAACTTAAGGCACTGATAATAAGCAAATGGTATAACTTGGATGGAATAGATCCATGGTCTCCCTAAGAGCATGTTATAACCTAGCTACAGATCTAGTACTTGGAATGCAATATCTTGTGTTACAAGAACCAATCTGATTGGAAGGCTTATGAGGCCCTTGGAAGGACATTCTTCATCATCATAGGCTCTTATTGTGGGATGGTTTATGTTCTAGAATATTTTTTTTAGTGAAGGAAACATGATGTGGTGTGGATAGATATCCTACCATGGCTTGAAAATCATCAACTGCTGGGTCTTTTGGGATGAACGATTATTGTTGGGTTGTCTAAGACCTCTTTATGGTTAGGTGAAATTTAGAGAAGTTCATAGATGGAGATTTGTGTTGGGGTCTTCTTTAGATGGTCTAGAAAATTATATTGACCTGATGGTGGATTGGACGACTTACTCAGTATAGCATTTTTTGACGTGACTCCTTATACTATTATTTTGAAAAAGCGGGTGGTAACAACATAATTGGTATCTAGACCTTGGATGGTGATGGTGCTTATGGTCAAATTAGGGTCCATTTTGGTGCATGTAAGGTTTTCCTGCTTATTCATTCTTGAGGTAGAGGCATTACCTTTTTGATGATCCATCAATAATTTTAAGAAGATTTTATGGTATTGACTAGTTGTACCATAATTTGAAACAATTTCTATCTCATTGTGGTCAATGAAGTCTTGGACAAGGTATTTTAGTTGCATATAACCAATCATTTTGTATCCCTTCGTTCTATCACAATCATAGTAAGTGTTGTCGCTCCACCATGCTAGTTTACTAGAACCTTCATAATGTATTATCTTGTGTAAGGTGATTTAGTGGAATTGTGCCATGTATATACTCAAGAGGTTCTACAAGATTTATAAAATTTCTATGTGGAGGTAAGTTCCTTCTTTCAAAACTTTGTTGAAACCCTTGGTTAAATGCCTAGACTACCTCAAGACTGGCCCTAGGACCGGTTTTGTTAACTTTTTGTGATGTTTGGGTTTATTGGAAATGTTTTGGGGCTTGTACCTATAGGACAAGTTGTTCCATTTTAGCATCAACAACACCATCATTTGTCACATTCTTATTTTTGGACCTGTAAAGTGGAAAATGGTAGTCAATGGTAGACAATCATTTCACCACTATACATTGGAAAAGAGGTAAGTGGATCCCCAAATGTAGCTCTATTTTAGGTCAAAATCATATTAGCACAACCCAAATAGATATAGGGGTGTTAATGCAAGATCTACACCTACGAGAAAGTGTTAATTATAGAATCCCTTTGTGGGGACTTTTTTGTCTAATGTATAGAAATGTAATGTAAATGTATATGCAAGGAAAGTAAATATCCACTCATGGAATAATAAAAAAACAAGATATCATATATAGTTTATCAAAGTAAGTGTCATGGAAGAAGGGGAAAGAACATAAACTTACCTTGAGGGCTAGTAGAGGATTAAAGTTGAGATCTATAAAAGTCCTATGAGATTGTGTCAAAATCGAGACCAGGTTTGGATCTGAAACCCTGAAGGTTGAATATGTAATCTATGAAAATTTGGAGGCTACAGGAACATGTAAAACTTGAATCAACATATAATTATATAGATCTAACTTGAGGCAACCTATACTTATAAAGGTAAATTCCTTAAGTCTCAAGACTATGGTGAATAATGTATCTTTAGATCTACTTTTCCACATCCGAAACTTTGTGAATTTGCTCTTGCACACAAGAAAAGGGGAAATTGTTGGGCGAAAGGGGATTACCTTAGTCAAACCCCCGTTGAGGAATTAACCTTGAAATGAAGTAAGTAGAGTATGTAAAACAAGATAAATGTAAATATAAATTTCTTGTCAAACCCTTATGGATGGATTCAAATCCTCTATATCCACAAATATGTATAAGAGAGACACTACTGACAAGAGAGAGAGGTGATTACTTAGTCTCAGTAAGATTACCTATTTTATTATGAATCACATAAATAAAGTGCTAAAAAATATGGCATTGAAAGTTATAGAAAAAGGGGTTTGTGTGTCATGCTAGTACAACCATCAATGATTTGTCCTTAAAGATTGTGTGTCAATAAGGGATCCAACAAGAATGATCTATCCTTAAGGATTGTATGTCTAAAAGGGATTGAAAGAAAAAGAGGGATCAATCCTTAAGGATTGTGTGTCCATAATGGATCCAAGTGCAATGCATCATTAAATGATTGTGTGTGTGTGTGTGTGTGTGTGTGCAAAATGTGAGCAGAGTGCATGCCCCCATGTTAAAGCTATTGAAAATGCCTTAATGGAGAAATGGATTTAATAAAGTGTACATGCATCCACTAGGTACAATTTTACTATGACATGCCCTCAAGAAAGGACAAATCAAGGGAAATGAGCATATGACAAAAGAGAGCACAAAAGATATCTAACAACTCTAGGGTCAATATGATCATATGATAATATATAAAATATTATGTCAAAGTGAAATGTCATCATTCCCCAAAGGAAGTATAAATACAACACAATGTAATAAAGACACGTAAGAGTTACGAAGAAGAGCCTTTCTGGGTTGACATCAAGGAGACCAAAAAGAATAGGTGCTATTGTTTTGCATCATCCCAAGTGGATAACACAAAGGCACATTTATGAATAATGACACATATACAACATAACATATAACAACATATAGAATAAGTGAGATACAAATAGAATAATCAGTACAACATTGCAATTCCTTTATCACCTTGTGCCAACAGAGAAACAATTGTCGTTTAAAGAAATCTAAAGAAAAATATAACAAATAACACATCACAGGGGAAGTACATTACAACAAGTAAACACATAAAATCCACCATACAAGAGGAGATAATCAAGAATTTTGCTTTCCCCCTATCTCAGTCCAAAATATTTAGGGAAGGTGGGAAACTCACAAGAGGAGCAATGTCAAACACTACATAAGGAATAATAGCCAATTCCAAACAAGGACCATGCTATGAAGATAGGTCACTATATTTGCTACTAGGAGTGATAGATAATTTTTGTGAAAGCATAGTTGGTAAATCATTATTAAGATCAATATTCTCATACATATCATCAAAATCACTAGCATGCATATCATTGTTAGTATCATGAACATTATCGTCAAGAGTATCTTATTCATCAAGATTAATTGTAATAGAACCAAATATATGAATAGCATTGTCATGTTTATTATTTTTAACCTTGTTCAGATTCTCTTCCTCCATAGGCTCAAGCATGGACTGGTCAAAGAAAAGTGAAGTATGAGGAGGTGTATGTGGTGAGGAAAGGTTTTGAGGCACACGTTCATGGGCTCTAGCATGATACTTGCAATGATGATCATAAGAATGATGGTTATGGTTGGTCTTGCTATATATTTGGGTTGGGGTAGGATCAATCAACATTGGGTCCTTTTCTTCTTTAGGAGGAATAACTAAAGAAACCATACTAGGTTAAGAGATGGTAGGAAGAAATTGGGTATAAGAAATAGGAGGAATAGGTTGTGTAGGAAGAAGGCCATGAGTAGGATCGTCCTTAGGTTTTCTACGTTCATAAATCTTTTCAAGCTTGAAAGATTGGTTTGAATAGAAAAGATAATCAAGATGAACCTTAGTGGATTGAGACATATAAGGCCAAAATAAATCAAGGTCAACAGAGTTTCGAGGCACAACATGATGATAAAAACTATGGTTAACAATCATGATCTCTCCATTACGAGGAAATTTAACACTTATGAATAGGAGAAGCTATGAAATTCATGGAGGTAAGCTAAGGAAGACCAAGTTTGACTTGAAACTGATTGGAAGTAGGAATGATAGTGAAATTAGTATCCAAAGTTTTACCACCAACTTCCATAGGAAAGGAAATGGAACCAGGGGAAGGATAAAGGAAACCATTTCAAGCTTCAATTAAAACATCAGATTTATCATGTAGAAATATTATCTTCATCTTTCACATTCACCATGCAAGTAGGATCAACAAAGATACCACAGGAAGGAATACCATAAACCCTAGCGACAATGTAAGGAGAACTATTAGGTGCCTTAATTATTTCAGCAAGATAAAAGTTAATGCAATATTTAGATGGAGGTTTAGGTTTAGGTTGAGGTTGAACATGTTCAATTTGGTTGACAATATGAGTGGATTTGTCAACTTTCTCATCATAATCAATGTGCATGGACGATGAAGGTTGCTCGAGGATTAATGTTGCTCAATAGTATTAGTTGAATGAGATGAAAAAGGATTAGTGTAAATTTGTAAATTATGATTAGGAGCTGAAATTTATTTATTTCTATGATTAATATCAGCATATACAAATATAGCATTAGAATCAATAAGCTCTTGAACTGTATTTTTCAAGGAATAACATTTTTCGGTGTCATGATCAAGTTGACGATAGAATTGACAAAAATATTTAGGATCAAAGGATTTGGATTGAGGTTTGGATGGGTCTATTGGTTTGATAGGAAGAAGTTTAATCATGTTAGAATTCATTTACTTCATCATCACATTATGAAAAGACTTGGAAAGAAGAGTAAAAGAATGAGAAGGTCTAAAAACAAATGACAAAGGAGTCACACCTTTAGATGTTGTTGCCACTTGTTCATCAATTGTGCTAGATGATTTTTTGATTTTGATGTAGTTGTTAGGCTTATGAAACTTGTTTAAATTGGTTGTGATGTTACTCTTATCAATGGGAACCAAAGCCATTGGAGTGTTTCTCTCAAATTACCTCACTTGAAGTTGATAATGATGAAGCACTGTACGTAATTGTGAAAAGAGAGAAAACTCAGTAAGGAGAATCTTATCTCTAATTTTTTTTTTATAATTAGAAACAAGAATGCATTGTATATCAACACCAAGTACAATATAATAAATCTAAGCATGCAAATTCTTAAATCTCTTAAACTCGGTAACTTTTTGTTTAACACCTTGTTAAAAATCCATCAAATCAATCAAATAAATCTGAGGACCAATATTATTTTGAAATTGTTGAATGAAAGCAATAGCAAGATTATGGAAATAATAAATGGAATAAGGAGGCAAAAAATAATACCATAGTAAAGCCTTGTCACAAAAGGTCCTAATGGACAACATATTCATGAATCTATAGTCATGAGAAAAATCACTACACAAGGTTTGGAAAGTCTTAACATGAGTCATAGGATCACCCTTACCATTATAAGTCTCAAGATGAGGAATCTCAATAATTTGTGTGACAACCACTCAGATAATATCCATGGACAAAGGACTGAAAATATCACATGTAGGTATATTGAAATTGGATTGAGTCAAAGAAGAAAGTTGTTACAAATAGGACATGGTCTGATCTAAGCTATTAATGGTAGAATACGTGGAAGAAATGATAGGAGGAGAAATATTGGAAATATTAGGCATGTAGTTTGAAATAGAGGGAATGTTGGAAGAAGCATGAATCATGTTAGGGTGATTTTTGGAAATAGGATTAGAATATGAAAAAGGAAAACTATGATAAGAAGTCATAGATGAAGGCAATGAAACACATGGAACACTAGTAGGAAGAGAAGGAATAATAGGATTATGGAGAATCACATGTGTAGGATTGGAAGGTTGGATTGAATTTTTGACAAGAGGTGGCACATAAGTGGAAATTAGAGGAATACAAGTGGGGATAGGCAAAGAAGTTTCAACACTTGTAGAAGGTGGAACTTAGCCTAATTCTTGAGCACATTGCATCATGGATTTAACATTAGAATCAATAAGATGATAAATTCCACGCAAGAGGATAATACAATGTTCATCATTATGAATGATTTTCTTTAAGCCTTATATAGTGGAAAGGGATTCATGATTATAATTCTCTTGAGCTAACCAATGTTCAAACTTTTCCAATTCATGAGTAATATTTTGGACTTAGGAAGGAGGAACTCTTAATGCTTCATCTTCATCATAAGAAGAATGAGAAGAGTTATTCTCCATGATAGGATTAGGATCATTATAATTCATATTTGTTTCATCAATATTCCTAGGAAAGAAAGGAGGTTCGGGATCACAATAACCCATGAATCTATAACTTCTTCTAACTGAAATACTATAGGTTGGACTCAAAGTGATAAATCTCATACACAAAGGGATGAAAGGAAAGAAGATGAAATGTATAAAATATGTAAATGGAGAATATATAAGTGCATACAATGTAACCAAAAAAATATGGGAACAAAGTAGATCTAAATATGAAGGTGTAAGGAACAATGCATAGATAAGATCTAAATACCAAATAAAGAGGCATGCAAGATTAAAAAGAAGATCTAACTTCCTAATCAAGAAGGTATAGATGTAATGAAAAAAATACCTAACACCAAGATAAAAAGAGGAAACGTAACTAGTCGGGTCCACCAAAATGTATGATGAAGGTGACCCTACACACACAATGATGTAAAGATAACGCAATGGAAATCTAACTACCCAATCAAAAGAATTAAGCATAAAAGCATTGGGTTCATCAAAATGTAAACTGGAAAATGGTAGTCAATGGTAGACAACCATTTCACCACTATACATTGGAAAAATGGCATGGGGATCCCAAAAATTTAGCCCCCTTTTAGGTGAAAAATATATTAGTACAACCCAAGTAGATGTAGGAGTGATAATGCAAGATCTACACCTAAGAGAAAGTGTTAATTCTAGGATCCCTTTGTGGGAACTTTTCCATCTAATGTATAGAAATGTAATATAACTGTATATGAAAGGAAAGTAAAATATAAACTCATGTAATAATAAAAAAAACAAGATATCAAATCTAGTATATCAAAGCAAGTACTATGGAAGAAGGGGAAAGAACATAAACTAACCTTTAGGGATAGTAGAGGATGCAAGTTCAAATCTATAAAAGCCCCATCAGACTGTGTCAAAACCTGGAACAAGTCTAGATCTGAAACCCTAAAGGATAAATTTATAATCTATTAAAATTTAGAGGCTAAATTAACATGTGAAACTTGACTCAACATATCATAGTATAGGTCAAACTTGAGGTGACCTATACCCATTAAGTCAAATTCCAGAGATCTCGGGACTGTGGTCAATACTTTATCTTCAGATATGCTTTTTTGAATCTAAAACTTTGTGAATCTGCTCCTGCACACAAGAAACAGGAAACTTATTGGGGGAAATGGGCTTGCCTTAATCAAGCCCCTGTTTAGGAATTAACCTTGAAATGAAGTAAGTAAAGTATGTAAAATAAGATAAATGTGAATATACCTTGCTTGTCGAACCCTTGTGGATGGATATGGATTCACTATATCCACAAAGATGTATACTTGTTTACTTGAATGTATAATGTTTAAATATAGGATGTGTTCTCTTATGTAATAGATCAATACTTACCCAAATCATAGATTATAGATGTAAGCATTCTTGAATGGAGAAGGAGAGAAACGAAGGATGTGGATCTTATTTCTTAATTGATAAATCCTCTACTAATCCATCATGGGGAAGGAATTCACACAATCAATAGAAGATATACCTTGGAACAGAAGAAAATAAGTCTTCAAATCTTGGAGCCAAAACCTTGCCTTGAATGCACCTAGGGTTTGAAAACTTGTAATTGGAAAGCTTTCACAACAATGGATGTGAAAATAAGAGGAAGAATCCTCCTTTTATAGTGATTTTGAGGTTAAAAAATGCAAGGTCTAACTACACAAGGCGGGAAAAAGAAAGCACTTTTCATCGGGCCCCTAAATTCACCATAATTAGACCCATGGGTTATAGGTCACCTCAAGTGCAACCTATACCGGTATAGGTAACCCCAAGTGTGACCTATACTAGTATAGGTCACCCCAAGTGCAACCTATACCTAAAAGGTCTAGTTTCAAGGTAAAATGTGCAAGCGTTGATATGCATTTGGAATTTCAAAGAAAACATGTACAGAGAAGTGGGAAAATTAAGCATGAATGCATCCATAATCAAGGAGAACACTAAAATGGGGTCCAATTTGTCCTAGAGCTTCAAAATTAATGGGTTCTAACTTTTTAGGACTATACAGGACCAATATTTGGTTTTTTTGTAGGGTGTTGTAGTGCTAGTCTCTTTCTTTATGATTCCCTTCAATGTGAGGGATCTCCCTAATTTTAGCCCTTTTTCGACCAATTTTTTGAAAGACTCAATGTTCTAGGAGTTTAGTTCACACATTATGTCTAGTTGAAAATTTTCAATGAACATATGGATCTTTTCTTTTATGGGTATGTGGAAATATTCCTTGGAAGAAACATTACTCCAAAATTGTATAAATGAGGCAAAGCTCTCACCACTTTTCTATTTTGTAGTACAAAGATCCATTAACTTTATCTCCATGACAATGTTGTGTGAATAATGTTATATGAACTTCTTAGCTAGTTCATTCCATGATCGTATGTCGAAAGGGAGTCTAGAAAACCATTCCATGGCTGACCCACCAAGACTTCATGGAAAAATTCTCATCAGGTAGGTCTTGTTATATGCCACTTCTATGCATCTCTTATATGTGATCACGAGGATCACCCTTTTCCTTGTATTTTTCAAATTTAGGCATCTCAAAGTTGTGTGGAAAAGGTGGCATATGTAGCATCTTATAAAATGGATAAGGACTATGGTAAGATAATGTGTAAGATCATTTAGGAGCACTTGTTTGTATATTTATGACCCATTGTTGGAGTTTTAACAACTAGTGAGAAAGGACTTCAGTGGGTGTTAGTGTAGGTGACACTACGTTAGGATCAACAAATGGTATCCCATTGTTATAGGATGATACTTGATTGTAGGGGTTGTTTACCTCATGTTTGTATGTGTTATAGGTACATGAGGTGGTGAAGCATACTGGGGTGGTACCATAGGATGGGAAGTTTTGGACCTAGTTTCTTCATGTTGGTTGAAAAAGATAGACAAAAATGTTGAATAGTGAGGGCATCCTTGAGGTTATTGTGGAGGTGCCTCTTGATTGATTCAGGAGAGTCCTCAATTGGAAGGTACCCCTCACTGAAGAACACTAGGAGGTTGTTGTTGAGGTTTCCCCAACAACAACGATCCTTGATGAGGTGGGGCACTTGGTTGAAGAGTTCCAAGGTTGTGACCTTGGGGATCCATACTAGATGAACTTGTTTCTATTGTTCAAGGAGTACCTATTAGATGAGTAAGGGTAAACATATAATGTATTTTTGTGGTGATAAGCATACTAGGTATGGACAAAAACTGGGTGAATAGTGGATTATGGTGCTAGATCACTAAGGTGGTGGAATATGGTGACTTGGGTTGCATTCTGAGTGGTACCACTAGATGGTAGGAAATAAGTGAGCTAAGGGGGTGTAGTTATAGTAGCCCAAGATGATTTCATGCATATGTAATCTACTATAGTGGAAGTGTTAAATCCATTGGGTAACTTTGTCTCATTTTGAGCAAGCATGTGAAAGTATAGATTTGGGTCTCTTGCCAATATGGATCCCACAACAGTCATTACCTTCAGGTCATTTACACCATCATCAACCTCTTTAATTTTGCATCCATACCTAATGTTTTCAAGTGAGATCTCATCTTTTGGGGGAGGGATTTATGGAACCTCAACTTTTGTTTTCTTTTGTCATGGTATTGTCTCAGGAATCTTGAAATCTAGTCTCAAAGTTCTCAAGGTGATTTCAAAGTTGCTGGTAGAAACATCATTGGGATATTTTTTTTTTCCAATGTGTCCTTCCATTTCATGGATCATGTGAATGACCTATAAAAAATCTAAGACAACTAGGTAAACTAAGGTTTCTAATTTTTTGGATTTTCTAATTTTGGGATGTAAATGCAAACTAGGAATGAACAACTAGAATGATGCCTATGGTGTAGGTAATGTACCCTAAGAGAGATTATAGAAAATTTGAAGGTAAACCCTCTAAGGAAAGACCTGAATGATTTTGAGGACTATCATGACTCTAACAAGGTAGGACAAAGGTGAAAAGTTCTGATAATAATATCTATCTAAGATCAATGTTAACGAGAATGATAAGTTCCTAAGACAAGGCAAGTAGATAAAGTTGTGGATCAAAATTTTCGTAAAGTCAAGATAATGCGCAAGACTACTACAGGAATGTCCTAAGAAAATGTACCCTTTAATTTAGAAAATGACTCTAGGAAGTGCAATACTTGAACCTAAGATATGCAAGCTATGTTTTTGGATTTTTTGGACTAATATGATGACTATGCAAAAAAGAAAGATTCTAAGGATGATACTAAAATGAAATATATGGACTAAATATGAAAGAGTATGTCGTTCACTATATTTCAAGATAAAAGACCAGTGGTATGTTGTAGGACCCATTTTGATTCTCTTTGCTCTGTGAAGGACAATGTTGTAGGACAACTAGTGCTAATTTATTTCGCTCTATTGTAGGGAAAAACTTTGAGATGTGTAAAAACTCAAAAATCACACACCCAATATATAGCTATAGGTTTGACTAAAGAAAAGGAAAAGATCAATGTATGTTCAACAACTTTTTCAAGCTGCAAGTTTTCACAAGGTCCGCCACAAAAAAAATAGAGACAAGAAGTCTAACTTCAAGTCAATGGATTCAATTGTAATATTATAGGCCCATTTCTTGGATACTTGTAAGCTCACATAGACATTTCACACAACTAGATCTTAAAATCCCTCCTTAAGGTGCACCTGTTTTTGCCCTTTTCCATGTATTATTTTTGTGTTCACGAAGATCTCTTTCATAACACAATATTTTGGGACACATATGATGGGAATCTTGGATGGACATTCTTCCCTTCCCTTTCACTATAATAAGACAATGACTCAGAGGTGAATTAGGTGGCCTCTAATTAACAGGGTTTTAGTCAGATATGTGGGATCTACCCAATCAATTTGTATGTGTGTGAGACACTTAAGTCTCTAGTTGACCATGCTAGTTGCTTAGGGATATTCACTTGATCTCGACTATTATCAACACACTCCACCTGAGCTTGGTTAGATAAGACCAAATTTTTATAAGTGTCTTGTTTCTATACTAACTAGAGGGATTTTCCAATTTGAGGTCATCCTCTGTTGGGTTAAGTGCACACCCCAGACATGACTCTAAAAAAATAAAAAATGGTTTGTTTCATCTAATAGAATGTGAAAGCGCACCAAGAACACAAGACATCATGTTAATCAAATTAAGCACCAAAAATACAAATGTTAGATAATCTAAATCATCTATACAAGCTCACGGGTTCATTTTTAAGCACCAAAGGAGATGAGATTTGCCTTGTTCAATTTTAGATGCACCAATCTCAAATGTACTTTGCCTTGTTCAATTTTTAACCACACATTAATTTTAACACCAAAATAAAATATATATTGTGATGTTTGAGCATGCATTGTTTGTTTTAAAGCACCAAAGGAAGGATGAATTGATTTTAGTTTAAAAAATATTAACCTTGCTTCCAAGCCACAAGCTGCAAAGAAAAAGTTAGTACCGTAAACCTAGCAATTAGTCTTGGTAGTTCCTGAGTGCACTAAGGTTAATATCACGACAATAAATTTTTTTAGAGATTTTGAATAGCTTGTCCAAATATGTCTTAAAAAATCCTTCTCCAATTTTTTTCTTCCAAGGCATTGATTCGTTATACGCGAGCTAGTCCCTTGTTTTGTTTTTATCTCTCTCTCTCTCTCTCTTCTTTGTTGCTCAATGGGCTCTTGAATTTTAACTTTTTTATGTTTTGGTGGCCCACTACATTTTTTCATTACATCAAGTGCATCATTCCAATACAATAAGTGTGTTAAAATATAATAAAGAATCAAATTTTAGACATAAGAAAAAAAATTATGCCAATCAAATGTGTCATTCTAATTCTGCAAGTGCATCGATACAAAGGTGCATTTGTGACTTTCTGATTGAGTGAGTGTGGTGATTGTGTTTGAAAAGTACAATGATCTATTCTATAAAGTGCAATGATTGAGTCTGTCAAATATCGCGATCTATTCTATTATTTGTAAAAAAACATAAAAAAAAAGCTAGACAGACAAATAACAGTACGATTCAATTGAAAAATAATAGAGCGTCAATATTTTAGGATGAAAAATAATCGGTCGTCAGAATAATAAAAATAAAAATTGACAAATATAATAACCCAGACAACAAAATGATAGATAATAAAACAATAATAAATAATAGAGGTTTGTGTTGCAGTAGGGTTTCAAGTGTGTCGTTTTATCTTGTTGAGTGCATCGATTATAATGGACATGTACATTACTACTTTCTATCGACTGTGGTGATTGAACTATACAAGTGCCTCAATTGGAGATAATGTGTGCATTGTTTGAACCTATATCTACATCAAAAGAAAACTGCATATGCGCCTAAATGGAGAAATGGTTAAATTTTAAAAGGCTAGGGTATTCACATCGGGTTCACCATTTGTAATCAAGGCAAATATGGTAATCGTAGGACCACAATAACATTAAAATCTCAACCACAAGAATATTGTTAATAAAAGTTAGTATCCCAATACCAAAAGAGCAAAGGAAACAAGAGAATTAATGCATACAAAAATCAAGATATTAAAATTAAATAACACAAAATCATATGGAAACCCATAATTCCTCCTTTGTTGTTCTCCTTCTCAATGCAATGTTGGTCTCTCAATAATAAGATCAAGATCATGCCAGCATAAGAATTTAAAGTGTGTGGTCCTTTCAATAAGATAATTAGCTCTTTATTTATAAGAAATTTGGGGGTTTCAATTAGGATTCCTTGATTGATGGGTTGATTGACTGTGATTGAGGAGTTGAACTTAGAGTGATTGGGAGTTCAACTCAATTGATTACCTTGTTTAACAAGATTGATTAATTTGTCAATAAAATAGATCAAAAGTTGATTGATTTGATAGAAGACTTAACTGATGAGTTGAAATAAAAGACTGAAAAGATTAATTAGTTAGGAGAGATATTCGTGGAATTAGAAGATGTGATTGATTGGTCAGGAGAGAGATTTTTGGAGTTAGAAGATGTGATTGAGAAGTTAACTCAAACTGAGTATGAGTTAGAATTTAGGAGGATAAATATGATTTAAATAAACAAACTAAATGATTTACTTACACATGTGGAGATATGGAAATAAATAAATAATTGTTTATTTATTTATGAGAGAGGAATAATTAGTTTAGTTAAATAAATATCATTTATTTAATTTTTTATTAGTAAGAGGTTGAAGCCATAAGAAATTTTATTAATTAATTTAATTTTGAATTACACCCCCATTCAAAGGCTACCGGCAAGAAAGAATGGAGGGAAGAAAACCTCTAGTCCACCAAAAGAAAATAGTGTAAGTTTCTAATTAGTTCATTATTAAGGAGCTTGAGGAACCATTACTGTTCATTCTCATTACAGATACAAAATAACAAGTACAATTATCTAGATTTATCCTACACTCATCCATAGCCCTATGTTACATTCATCTAGGATGGCATACAATATCACCATGAGGAAAAACTATCTCTCTCCTTTATGATAGACTATGCCCTTCCTTTAAACGAATCTGTCTCCCATATACCCTTGCTAGCTTTGACAAAGATCATTGTTAGTATATCTTAAGTATTAATCATAAATTAGTGCCTAATGGAACCATGATGAGAAGTCATACTATACTGATACAAATCCTATAAGCCCTCATGTAGTATACTTTCAGCCATATAATTATACTAGGGATCTGTCTACAACAACAACTACCATTCTTACCTTCATCAAATTGTTATCTTTTAAACCATCAAGGGAATCTAGTCCACATTAGTCACAAGATATTGATGCAGGAGCATCCTGGGTGTAAGAGTAATCTTACATCACCCAAAAATATTTATGTTTGCTTTTCAATAAGGGCTATCTTGTGCAGAGCTGCTATTTATGGAAACTTACTATTTTTAGTAAGTTGGTCATATGATCTTAGAATGTTTTGATTTCACAGTTGGAGGTTCATCCTAGTCATTTCAGCCTACCAATTGAGTTTCATTGCCACATCATCAGAATTGGTGAAGTTATTGAGATTTTTGGGTACAAAATCTTTCAGGTCAATTTTGAAGGCCTTAGAGGCTCCGGATCGCGATCGACCCCCGATTGACTGATGCTAATGTGTGTCAGGTGCTCTAGATCTCATCATGGCATTTCTGAAAAGTGGTTACAATAGAAAAATAGAGCTATGGTTAAAAAGTTATGGCCTCCGAAAGTTGGGTTACCTAAAATCATATTTTGTATTTCTTTTGAGCTGACCCTATTGTAATAATTGTGAAAAATAAATAATTCTATGTCTAGTCGGCCTAAAGGGCTAAATTTCTAGAACCTTCTCGGGCGATGGAAATTGCCCATATAAAAAATGTATGTAGTGTTGTCTTAGGCAGTTCGGGATAGTTCTGGGTGGTAGTTTTGGGTAATAATTCAAGGCTTTGTCCTACAAAATATTGTAAGGGAATGCCCATGTGGCTTTGTATATTATAATTCTAAAAGTTTGTAATTCCACATTTGTGGAGATAATAAGAAGCCAATTTTTTGTTCTTGCATATTGTTGTTGTTTCTCTGTTTCTGTTATGTGTTTGTGGTATTAAGGGGAGTACCCTTCATCAAGTGGTATCAGAGCAGGAGTTCCTAAGTGTGTAAACAGATCACTGATTGTGAGGCAGTTTGCACTAGGACCGTGGGTTAGGGTTTCTGTGTAAACAGATTGCCAACTGTGAGGCAATTTGCACCAGGACCGTGGTTAGGGTTTCAACGAGAAGCACAAAAATGCCTCCATGAAGGGAACGTGGTGGAAGAGCTGGTGTTGTAACACCTAAGGTTAGGGAACTGTAGAGACAAGTGCGAGCATTGAAAGAAGAGATTCACAAAGGAATGAATCTTAATGTCAGAGATGAAAGTGAGGATGAAGCCGAAGAAGAAGATCAAGAAGGAGAAGTCAAAGTTGTAAACCAGGAGGAAGAAAGACTTTTTCGGGCCATTTCCAAGATCGGAAAAAGACCTAAGATTGAGGTTCTTGCATTTTCAGGAAATCTTAACCTAGAAGAATTGATCGACTGGATCAATGAGTGTGAAGAACATTTTGAGTATGAACATATTGAGGATCCTGATCGAGTCAAGTTTGCGAAGGCCAGACTGATGGGTCATGCGAAGATCTGGTGGCAAGAGATTCAGTTGGAGCAAAATTGAAGAGCAAAGGATAAAATCACAAGATGGGGGCAGATGGTGGATAAATTGAAGCGATAGTTCATCCTTGTTGATTATGAACTTGACCTACTGAAGAAGATGCAAAGTTTGAAGTAGGCAAGAAGATCTGTTTAGGAGTATATAAAGGAGTTCTATCAAATCCTCATCAGAACAAGCCATGCAAAAGCTGACAAGGAGAAAGTTGTCTGTTACCTTAATGGGTTAAGGCCAAGCATTCAGGAGGAGCTGAATCTAGTTCGAATGAATAGTATTGAAGAGGCATACCAATTTGCCCTAAAAGTAGAGGAAAAGTTGAACAAGAAGTTCGAGAGCAGACAAAATGGAAGGGGTTGCGATGGACGATCTGGTAGACGGTCATATGGAGGCCGAAATGAAGATTTGAAAAAGAAGGATGAGGCCAGTAGTAGTCAAAATTAGAGAGGAAACAATTCCAATCATTTCCAAGATTAGAACGATAGAGATCAGAGAGGAAGAGGAAGAGGACAAGGTTCAGGAAGAGGAGGCTTCTGTGGAACATGCTTTCACTGTGGAGAAGAAGGTCATAGGGCATTTGAATGTCCTCAACACCAAGGAAGGATGGATAGGAGGAATGAAGGCCAGGCCAGAGTTGCATATGTAGATGAAGATGCCAGATCATCACATTCTGAAGATGTTGAAAGAGGAGAAACGTTGATTAACATAAGAGTCTTGTTGAGTGGTGAAAATGAACCTGAGCAAAGAAGGAGTTTGTTTCGCACCAGGTGCAAGTGTGAGGGTAAGTGTTATGATGTGATTATTGATAGTAGCAATATTGATAATTTGGTGTCAGAAGAGATGGTGACAAAGTTGAAGCTCAAGAGGCAGAAACATCCACATCCATATTGGGTTGCCTGGGTGCAGGATGACCACAAGGTCATGGTCAGTGAACAGTGCCTAGTAAAGTTCAAGATTGGCAGTTACCAAGATGAGGTACTATGTGATATCATATCTATGAATGCATGTCACATGTTGTTGGGTAGACCTTGGCAGTTTGACAGATGTGTTGTAAATGATGGTCGTGTGAATACCTATTCCCTAACAAAGGATGGAGTGCGACATAAGCTAAAACCATTGAAGGAAATAGAAGAAAAGGTATGTGGTAATGCAATAATAACTTTTGTTGATAGAGGAAATTTCTTAGATGGTATGTGGCATGAGCATATGTGTTTTACCTTAATTTCAAAGGCTAGGAAAGAGGAAGTAGAGGATGTGCCTGTAGAGGTTGCAGATTTATTGAATGAGTTTTAGGATATTGTATCTGATAATGTACCTGATGGATTACCACCAGTAAGGAAGATCAGTCATCAGATAGATTTGATTCCAAGAACCAATTTGCCAAATAAGGTAGCACACAGAATAGGGCTAGCAAAAAGTGAAGAGTTGAAGATAGATTTGAAGTTTAGTTCATCACATCATCCACAGATTGTATATGGAAGTAGTCCCAGAAATGCATATGTGTTGAGGAAGATAGATAAAGGAGAAATAAGTAGTGCTGAAGCTAAAGATTTTGTAGGACATTTGAAGAACATCCATGAGGAGGTGAGGAAACATATTACCAAGATGAATGTGTAGTATAAGGCTAAGGCTGATGAGAAAAGGAGGCATAAGGAATTTCAGGTTGGAGATGAAGTCATGGTTCATTTGTGGAAGGAAAGATTTTCAGTTGGTACATATAACAAGTTGAAAATGAAGAAGTTTGGGCCATGTAGGATATTGAAGAAGCATGATTCAAGAAATGCATATGAGGTTGAGTTGCCTACTGAGCTGAATATTTCACCAGTATTTAATGTTTTAGATCTGACAGAGTATCATGAAGGAGGTGTTGAAGATGAGGTTACAGCAGCACAGTGGAGTATTACAGCAACCAGTTCAGATATCAAGGAGATTGAAGACATATTGGATAGTCATGTTGGTAGAAGCACAAGGAACACGACATATGAAGAGTATTTGGTCAAATGGAAAGGATGACCTATTGAAGATTCATCATGGCTAGCAAAGGAGGAGGTTAACCGTCTTGGTTTTCCTTTGCACACCTGAGTCGTGACAAGGTCACTTCTCAAATTACCCTGAGTGTCTGATGCAGGAGCATCCTGGGTGTAAGAGCAATCTTGCATCACCCAAAAATATTTATGTTTTCTTTTCAATAAGGGCTATCTTGTGCAGAGCTGCTATTTATGGAAACTTACTATTTTTAGTAAGTTGGTCATATGATCTTAGAATGTTTTGATTTCACAATTGGAGGTTCATCCTAGTCATTTCAGCCTACCAGTTGAGTTTCATTGCCACATCATTAGTATTGGTGAAGTTATTGAGATTTTTGAGTACGAAATCTTTCAGGTCAATTTTGAAGGCCTTAGAGGCTCTGGATCGTGATCGACCCTTGGCTGACTGGCGCTAGCGCGTGTCAGGCACTGTAGATCTTGTCATGACATTTCTGAAAAGTGGTTACAATAGAAAAACAGAGTTACGGTTAAAAAGTTATGGCCTCTGGAAGTTGGGTTACCTAAAATCATATTTTGTATTTCTTTTGAGCCGACCCTATTGTAATAATTGTGAAAAATAAATAATTCTATGTCTAGTCGGCCTAAAGGGCTAAATTTCTGGAACCTTCTCAGGTGGTGGAAATTACCTATATAAAAAAGGTCTGTAGTGTTGTCTTAGGCAATTTAGGACAGTTCTGGGTGGTAGTTCTGGGTAATAATTCGAGGCTTTGTCCTACAGAATATTGTAAGGGAATGCCCATGTGGCTTTGCATATTGTAATTCTGAAAGTTTGTAATTCCACATTTGTGGAGATAATAAGAAGCCAATTTTTTGTTCTTTCATATTGTTGTTGTGTCTCTGTTTTTGTTATGTGTTTGTGGTATTAAGGGGAGCACCCTTCATCAGATATATTCTAATCTTACTAACATAGAACATTGTATATATTTCTCAAGAATAAAACCAAAAGATTAGGCCAATTGAATCTGTTAGTCCATAAAGAATAGTTGACTAATATTAATCCACTATAAGATTTTCATCATAATAAAGAATTGATCATTAAGAGAATCATCGATGACAAGGCTTCAAAAAGTACTCCTCCAAAAGCATTCATATATACATTAGAAAAAGATCAAGGCAAAAACTAGTCTCTGATGCATTGAAAGATAAAACCAAATTAAGGAAAGATGCCATCGTATATATCTGTGTACACACACACATATTAATATAAATATATATAAATAGAATGACATCCTGGAAACCTGAAGGTCAGGAATGCCAGAATAATCCATCATTTGCTTAAATTCCCAAACCTGAAAAAGATGGAGACCATAAGAAAATGATAACAAAACCATAACTTAAAGAATAACCAGAAACATGACTTGCTAAAGGGCACCAAGACAAGTGAATGAGATGAACACTCAAGATTTACCTTAATAACCATAGAATAACAATAACCAATGGTTATTGTTAAAGTCTCTATAAGGTATATATAAAAAATGATAGAATATGACTATGCTACTAAAAGTACTCCTCTAGATCCAATTAACAATTCATCAGAAAAGATCCAAGCTAAAGATGATCTCTAATGCATAGAAAGGTAAGTCCACATTAAGGAAAAATGTCATTGTACCAATAACAATAATATATATATATATATATATATATATATATATATATATATATATATATATATATATATATATATTATTGTTATATATATATATATATATATATATATATATAACAATAATATATAATATATATATATTATTATTGCCTAAAAAAAGTATATATATATATATATATATATATATATATATATATTATATATTATTGTTATATATATGTGTGTGTGTGTGTGTACCAAAAACCTAAAAATGTCAGATACTAAAAGGTTATGAAAACATGATGTTACCCTAAACACATATCCACGAACAAACATGATAGCAAACCAAGAAACATGTCATGCTAAAATACATCAAGACAGATGAATGAGATAGAGAATTCAATAATTTCCTTAGTAACTTTAGAATGTCAATAACCATAATGGATATAGTTAAAGTCTCTTAAAGGCTCCAAAAAACCCATCCATCCATTAAATAATGCAGACTTAATCTAGGGTTTTATCCTCCAACAAAATTTCCTTACAAAGTTCCGAATAGTGAAAAGATTCTACATCAAACCATTAAACCTCCTACCAACCATATTCACAAATATTATATTGAAATATATATCTATAGAGAGTGCTTACTCTATTTAGAATGTATTATACTCAAAGGTATATCCAAAAGACATAAAATAATGTTGGCATCCTTGATTTCCATTACATAAGTATCCTATAAAAGAGTCTATATTAAAACTATAACCTATGCCTACTAGGTCTAGCTATATATCTTGTCTACTAAAAACATTCAAGTTTATTTTTCCTTATTTTTTCCTTTAGAATTTAACTTAGCTTTCTTTCCAATTTCTTCCTCAAAATCCTCGTCGTTGTGGTCCACTTTCTACCTCCAGAAACCACTCCAACCCTTTCCAATCTTTACAAATTTGAATATGCATAATGCTTAATAGAACATCCAGTTTGTTCTAATGGTGGGGAACCAATTCTTAAATGCCTTGTGATTCTTAATAAATAGAATTAGAAAAACATCTATCAAAAGGTCCCAGATGTCATAGTCACTCCTCTTTGGGATACTGAGGTTTTCATCTATATTTTCCAGAACTAAATACAATTCTTCCAACATAAATTTTTTGAATAGGCTCCTGCATATCTCACTAATCTTCACCTTATCCCTATCAACAAGTAAGATTGTTGTTGTAAACATTGCTATAATTTTCATGTTGTTCTTCGAATGATCTGCTAACAAGGAAAATTCCTCCCCCACTATTTTAAGAATTGCCCTAAAGATCAAACTATGGGATACCTTCATCATTTTTTCCTATCTCAACTCTGTAATTTCTCCCCAAAACAACATCTCCCTCTTCCCTTGCTTCATGTGGATATTATCATTTATTTAATTATGAGAGGGAATTTAATTTAATTATTACATAAATGTAATAATAGTAAGAAAGAAGGAATATTAATTAAATAATATAATTATAATGAATTTTAATAACATAGGGAATAATTAAATAATTAATCATTATTTAATTAATTTATAGATGAATACTTAATAAAATAATTAGGTAATTAATTAAAATCACTTAATTATGAAATTATAGGGAAATGATGGTTTTGAATTTAGATGATAGTAGGACATAGATCGGTTAAATAATAAAGATTATTTAACAATTTTAGATGAATGTTAGTAAGATTATTGTGTTAAAGCAATTGGTCATTTTTAAGTGTCTACAGGAAGAAGTGAAAAAGGGTAGATAAAGCCTAGGTCATGATGGCTTCCCTACAAAATTTTATCATATTTTTTGGGACGTCATTAGTGATGACCTACACAAAGTTGTAGAGGAACCCAACAGGAGAAAGGAAATGTTTCACATCTTCAACCACACATTTATTGCCATTCTCCCCCAAAAGAAGGAAGCTCAAACCATGACAGATTTTAGACTCATTAACCTTTGCAACACAATTTACAAAATTGTTACCAAGATAATAGTCAATTGCTTGAAGGCAATATTGAAGAAAATCATATTATATGAACATAATAGTTTTTTACCAATAAGATCGATTGTAGAAGGAATCATAATATCACATGAATCCATTCAAACCACTAGAAAGACAAGGACTCCTAATATGGTGATCAAACTAGATATACTAAAGGCATGTGACTTGGTGGATAGATAGTTCTTGTTGAGGGTTATGCAAAACTTTGGTTTGAAGGAGAATTTGATTGATTGGATTTGTAGTTGCATCACTTCTCTAATATTTTTGGTATTAGTCAATGGGGTGGCTCAGGGATTCTTTGAATCATCAAGAGGAATTTTATAGGGTGACCCACTATCCCCATTCTTATTCATAATGATGCCATAAGCTTTGGGAAGGAACATTCAACACTATAGAATGGCTGGATAGTGGAGAGGTATTGAAATCACTCTAGAACTAGATGTTGTGACACATCAACAATTTGTTGATGATATAATCCTCTTTGGGAAGGCTACAAGGGTGGAATATAGAACTATCAAGGAATTTCTTGATGACTACAATAAGGCATCAGGGAAATTGATCAATTGGACGAAGTTGAAGTTATATGTCTTGAATGTACAACCAAGTTTGCATTTAGGGATATAGAAGGAATTCTAGAATTAAGAATTGCAAACTTTCTTAGGAGACTCCTTGGGATGCCACTATTTGGTGGTCACAAAAAAAGTGTTAATGGGAAAATCTAATAAATAAATTTAAGAGAAAAATGGAATTATGGAAAGGAAAATAGTTATCATCAACTACTAGACTAATGGTGTTGAAAGCAGTACTTACAGTCAATCCTATCTACTCCATGTCATGCATGAAAATTCTAAAGGAGGTGGAAGAGATGATAATACAACCAATGAGGAATTTTTCCTAGAATGGACTAGATGATAATCATAAGATCCCTCTTCTCTGATGGGATAAGATTTGCAAGCCACGTGGGGCCAAAGGTGCAGGCTCTAAACAACTTCAAATCATAAACTTAGCTATGGGGGCAAAGCTAGTTTAGAGAATGTATCACAAATGGGGAACAAATATGGGTAAAAATAATTAGATGCAAATATTTATATTTAGATGACTTGATCAGAATAATCAACACTTTGAATTTACCAACTAGATTGGAAATATGGAATTTCGTGCTAGATTGCAAGAAAATTATCACCAAACATGTCACCTCATAAGTTAACAATGGTTAGAGCACTAATTTTTGGGGAGAATCATGGGAAGGGAACACAACCCTTTTCTCCCTCCCACATTTTGAAATACTTCAGGAGGAGACAACAAGACGATGGGGGAAGAAACTAGGTGATTATGGGTCTATAGAAAATATCGATAGACAACATAAATAGCACTAAAAATTACTAGACACCATTAATGCCCCTAAGGACCAAAAATAATTATTGAGTAGAATGCTAGCAAAAAAGTGTATTATATTGACCAGTTAGAGGGATGAAATTCATTTGTGTGAATCCAAGGATAGGGAATACAAAGTCAAAACTAGATAAAAAATCATGTAGGTAATGCTAGAAGATCAACAATGGCCAAAATAATTACTATGGGGTAAATTTTGCCTACCCAAGGCAATATCATTCTCATAGTTGGTAATTTTGAGTTGTATCCTCACAAATGATAGATTGAAAAGAATTGATATAATAGGCTAGATAGATGCCCTCTATGCAAAAATCATGAAGAATATGCAAATCACCTACTACTATTGTACCCATATGTAAATATTTGTTGGAAACATTTTCTACAAAAACTCAATCTGCAAACACTAATACCTAAGAGTCTAAAAGACTAGTTTTGTACATGGCCCTTTCAATCTAAAAAATATGTGTTTGGAAGTCTATGGTAGGTCATACCTTCAATAATTGTGTGGGGGATATGGGAAGAAACAAACAAAAGAATCTTCAAGGAACAAGTGATGTCTAGGGATAAATTTATGAAGAAAATTGAGGACTTAATCATTGAGTTAGTCAATATAGTTACAAGATCTAGAATGACCAAAATAATTTCCTCTCAATGGGCCAACAATGTGTCCATGGCCTTCAACAGATTAACAATAGCTACAATAGTTGGCAATTGGGATGATATATAATTATTATTTTTAATTAAGAAATGAAGTACACTAGTGTGTCCTTGAAGTTGGATGGGTAAAAGTGAATTTTAATGAAGCGGCTAGTGGAAACCCAAGCCCTAGTGGTATTGTATGTATAGTGCAAGATGAGACATAGGAAATCATGGTAGAGAGACTAGAATATATTGGAATCTCTACCAACAATGTAGCATAATTTAGGGTTGCACTCAAAGGACTAGCATCAAGGAAAAAAATTAGGCAAACAAAATACACCTTGAAGGAGATTCACTAATAACAATTAATGTGATTCGATAAAACTTCACAACAGATTAAAAAATTAATAGATGGATTGTGCAAATCAAGAATCTAATTGAGGAATTGGAAAACTTCAAAATAGGCCACATTTTCCACAAAGGAAACACGGTTGTAGATGAATTGGTGAAAAAAGGTAATTACTAATGGGTGTGATAGGTGGAGTATATAATGTCTAAGCACATGAGCACAATGCAAAAACAAATTGTGAGATTGGTAACTTGAGAAGCCAAGGTACAAAGTGATAGTAGGTATCAATGAGGACAAAAATTTAAACATTTATTCGATAATTTGGTGAGATGTGGTGTACTCTCATTGGGGCTTAGGAAAATATGATTTCTCCAATATAAAATAGATGGAATATTTTTCAAATCTCAAGAACTTATTTCATCACTAAAGGAAACTCATTATAGAGGCTTACACGCTCAAGATAATAATGGTGGTGCGTGTATTTGATGTGGCAAAGTAATAATTTTCCTATAAATGGAGCATTGAGGTGGCTCCACTTCAACAAAGAAATATAGAAACGTGAGCAAGGAGAGATGGACAAACAAATAATTCTCGAGTCAACGAATCCATAGGTGGAATTTATGGGGGAAGTCAAATAAAAGGCTTAAGGTTGTCTTGGCTAATAACCACCCATACATAATGCATGTGGTAAAAATGGTGTTGGGTCTAGAGTTTTCATTGGCATACCATGCATACAAGGTGAGTTCAGATATCCTAGATTCCTTTTTGGCCATGATATTATATATGGGGGTTCCCAAGAATTGGGTAAAAAATCTCACCTAGATGGTCTTTGAGCATGTGTACTTGACCAAAATTAATGCCACCATTGACAATGTGGATGCGAACCTTCTCATTCCCTTGCCACAAAAATGTTGCATTCAGGGAAATGAGGTGCCAATTATGAAAACACAAAATGTAGAACTATTATAGGTGAGGTGGAGGTTTATAGATAGGAGTATCAACTTCCTTCTATATGTGGCTAAAGATCAAGGATTTAGATATAGAGGATTGACACTGGGACTACCTGACTATTGAAGACTTGGTTGATAAAGAGGATACAATAGAAAAGGTCAAGAAGTTGGAGTTAGGGTGGGGAAGGAATGGATAGTTGATGATGGGTGGTATGTGGAAGACATAACACATGGGGATGATCATGCGATTTGTGGCATAGAACGTCCAATCATTAGAAAAGCCATGAAGGTCAAATAGGCCAGGATGGAAGAGGGATGAGAGGTTTTTGTCAAGGTAAGGCGAGCTCGTAATACGACCTAAACAAATGGCACCAACATATGTTATTTTTTTTTTTTTCCTAGATTACTATTAATGGATTCCTCTATCTTTTTAGTTGTTAGATAGATATTAGATGTAGGGATGGGGATTGTGTCAAAGCATACAAGTGATGTTTTGTTGGATAAACAATACTGTTATGGATATTTTAGGCTATAGGCCAAAATATGATGTATAAAATTTACTTTTATTTTAACACAATGGGTGTTGGCCCTACCCAAATATTAACTTATTAAAAAAAATATATACAATTTAATCTACAAAAATATTTCATACTTATTGATTGATGAAATAAAGGACCTATATAAAGAATGGTGCATAAAGAATTACACTTGTTGAAGGTTTTGCAAATGGGATAACAATATTAGTAGATATGCTTGTGTATGAATTTTCATTGAATTCTCCTTTCATCCTGATGATGGATCATGGAGTGTAATCCACATTGATGGAAAAAAAAAAACATGCACAATCATATCCAAAAATATATCAACTATGTTGTTATGGATTATGGAAATTTGCTATCATTAATAGGATAATAAGCTAAGTGTGGAGGATACGAAGGACAAAAATTACAAGGAATTGTATAAGTTCCTTACAAAGGACTAGGCGATGACAATGTTGACCAACCCATTCTAGATGAAGGATACCTAGGGACTCAGTCCCTCTTTCTTTTGTGCATTACTGTTAGTGGCCCTTGTGGCCTTGCTTTAAACTCTCTCATTTTCACTAGTACTATTATTTTTTGCAATGGTAGTTTTTTATGGTACAACCCTGAGTGGCCCATTTAAATAATTTTATTACTATTTTGATTAGTACTATTGATGATGTTAGTATTAGTAGTGGTCATAATGGACACAAATAATGGTATTGTTTTAACTGATTTTGATGTTAGGTTCATTGTTTTTTATGTTTGGTTATAGTGTTGTAATTGTTAATCTGTTGTTAGTTGCCCGTTGGGTTGTTGTATAGAAGAGACAATACTCTAGTTTTGTTGCTTTATATATAAATAACAAGCTAAGTGAAATTGATCTTAAGAAAACTCTATGTTAAAGTATGTTTGAATTAAAGTAGTATTAAAAAATGAATTTGAATCGAAAACTATGCTATTAAATCTTGATATTAATATCATATCTTTGATTATCATGATTTATAGATATCAATATCATAATTTGACATACTATAATTATCATACTTATCAATTAACATATATTTTAAAATGTATATTCTAAATTAAATGTATTTCACTACAGATTTTTCTTTATTTTTTTTAAAACAAAAATACTCCAAATACAAGTATAAGACCATCCAATTTGACCCAATATTCAGCCCCTCCTAGAAATATGACATACTTTTATTTTATTAGTCCCTGCTGTTAAGGCAGGAGACTAAAGTTTTCACTTCCAATTTCAGCATTAGTTTGATTCTCGAAAATGGTGCAACATCCGTTTAACCTATAGTCTTCGAAAATTTTGGTATAAAAATGGCATTTGTTTCTTTTTACCCATTGGCTATCGGCATTTTTTCTGGTTTTTCTTTTTTGATTGAAATTTTTTTGAAGAAAATCAAGCAGGGTGCTGAATCTAATTAATAACAATTTATGTTGTGACAGTTAACAACTATCTTTTACACAATCTATTTTGTTATTTTTGTGCAGACAGGTGGTTTGCATGAAGAAATAGTTGGAATTCTGCAACCAGTTCACGTGGTATGCCTATGTTGCCACATTTTGCATACATGCCTATGTTGTCACTTTTCTTGAAACTGTGGTTTGCTGGGTAATGGAAAGGAACATTGGATATTGGAGTGATGAGCGGGGTCGTTCTATTCATTCGTAAGGATCTGCACATACATGACCTGGAAGTGGAGATTCTGATCGGTTCACTGACCATTATATATCTGTTGGGGAAGCTCTAGCTGGGAAAACCTTGGATGCAGTGGGGCGAAGATGGCCAATAGCTCTAGTAGCAGTCATATTTTTTGTGGGCGCAGTTGTGATGTCGTTAGCCCCTTCTTTCGCGTGGCTCATGGTGGGCAGACTGGTGGCCGACATGTGAGTTGGGTATGCGCTGGTTATTTATCCCGTCTACACGGTCGAGTTGTCTCTCCAATCATGGAATGCTTACCTACTTTCCTGAGATCTTCATTAACTTGGGAATTCTTCTCGGCTATGTCACCAACTATGCATTTCAGGGCTTACTGGCCCATTACAGCTGGCTGTGATGCTAGGAATGGGTGTCATTCCTCCCTTTTACATCGACGTCTTTCTTGTTGTTCTTGCCCGAGTCTCCGCGGTGGCCGATCATGAAGAAGCGCAATGAGGACGCCATGAAAGTGCTGCTCCGAACCTCGGACAACGAAGCCGAGGCAGAGGAGAGACTGGTGCAGATCATGGAAGGAATTCAGTATGCACAGAAGAATCTGAGGAAGGGCGTTCAGAAGTGGGATGTGGATTCGTTGAAAAGTGAGGGAGAAGGAACATGGGGAGAGCTGATTTTCAAGACAATGCCGACAATTAGGTGTATGTTGGTCGTGGGATTGGGAGTGCAGCTTTTTCAGCAGGCATGGGGAATTCTTCAGTTGACTACTCTTCCACAAGCCAATGTTAAGAACGTGTCTTCATATTCCATTTTTCTCTGCCTATCGTGGTCATTCTTTTTCTTCCAAATTGGAATTAGGGCAATACTGAATAATGGTGTTTATTCCAAATTTCTCTGTTCTGGTCATTCCGAGATATGTCATTGCCTTAGTATTTACCTTGCCCTACATAAAAAAATGTTCTACGATTATTATTCTCTCGCCTTGCGCTCACTGAGTCTCAAAGCATTTTAGGGCGAAATTCTCCAGAAATATTTTGTTCATGATCTGGTTTGTTAGCTATTTGTCGTAATTCAGAAGCACTGAATTCAAGCAGCTCCTTAGAACAAGCCTTTCTTTATGCTCTCGCAGTGGAACACAAATTACACAATCACCCTTGCTTAATTCCCTTTCATAATACTCACCCTAGCAATAGTATACTTGAGGGCCTTATAAAAATCCCTGTTTCCCATAGAATAGTCAGGCACAACACACCGTGATAACCCCAACAATCTTGACCCCTCCTCCTCTCTTCCCACACGTTGGTGCTACTACCATAAGACTCCCACCCACGCTATTGTAGATTGTGTATTCTTAAAGCATCAAGCCTCATCTAGAACATTATACACAGATGAAGGCACCCTTGATAACTCTAATGCACCTCTGTCTCCTGACCCTTCTCCCCAACCTCAAATCATTCCTCTTGCCTCACTGCACCAGACCCTTCATTACTCTTTATGACTAAGGAGACTTCTTTCCCCTCTCCCACACTCTTTTTAACTTATTGTAAGGAAAAAGATCAGCTGGCCATGATAATTCTTGTTAAGGACAGCCAAAAGAATCTCATCTCCCATACCTTTGTCGATCACCTTCACTTCCCACCTTGCCCCACCCATATCCTTATCATCTCAGTTGGGTGCAACAGAATGGCCCTCATTTGTTGGTTAATAAATGTTGTTCTATCACATTTTCTATTGGACCATTTTATGACACTAACGACTGTGAGGTCTCGCCCCTTGACTACTCTGATTTTCTCTTGGGCATTCCATATCAATAGCACTATAATGCGCTTTATATGATGCCAACCGCAACACCTATAAGCTCCGTAAATATGACCAAACATATGAACTCACCTCTACTGTAATACCTCTTCCACGTACTGCGACAACCCAATAGGTCATCTTGGACAAATTCCTTTCTCTCTTAGTTATACCTTGCAGCATGCCGGTTCACCTATTTACTCCTTCCTCATTCCACATTGCTCGTTCTTATCCTCCTCCTACTCCAATGAACCTGCCTACATCTCCCCGACTAGATAGTAGGGGCCCTCACACCCAGGCTCTCCTTTTCCTATATCTCCTTCCCTATACCTCATGCCCCCCTACCCCTACTATTATAAGGGGACTACTAGAATTTAATTCCCCTAATGCTTTCATCTACTATAGCAACGGAATCTACAACATCTCTACTAGTTTCTACTGTGCACCATCCTCTTGTATCAGCTTTTGGGATTCACAAACACCAGTATCCGATCGAACACTACATTGTTGCAGACAACAATGGTTCTTCAACTATTTTTCCTCATCATTTATGTCTCACATCCCACTTTTCTTCTTTTGACCAGTCAGGCCTACAGGCATATGAACCGCAGGCCAACTCTTCTTTCTGTATCACCAACATTTAAATTCCTGTCTGTATTATCCAGTAATGAATGTAAATTGAATTTAGGTTTTTCTATAGATCATTAAACATGCTTGCCTTTATGAAGATCTTGAAGAAGTTTGATAAGGTACAAAACAACTTTTCATCAACTTATTTTACTTAAAAATGCTTTCTTGAATTCTTTAGGGGAGAGCAATGGTGGAAAGAAATCCAACCATTTGCACTCTTGTATACAATGTTAAGAACAAAAGAGTTTTCTATTTCTATTTTATTTCTTGTATACAATGTTAAGAACAAAAGATTTTTCTATTTCTATTTTATTTTGTATGCGTATGTTGCCACATAGTTGCAGTTGCATGAGAAAAAAGTAAATAATGATAATAGAAAATAAACAAAGGGAAACCAGTGGAGTTGCAACTAGCACTGCCTAAGATATCTTCATTTCTGAAACAACAAACTAAGAGCAAGTTTGTTGTTGCTCACCCAGCTAGAGTGGCAGAGAAGTTATTCAATTAACGTATTAAACCTACTCTTGCATATCTCTGTTTTGTTTAACATGATAAACTTTGAAGCTCTTGCCATGTTATCATACTATATCATAATAACCCAGGCTATTTTCCATGTAGCTACATTTCACCTGAGTACGTGCCAGTGCAGTATGGAGGTCTGAGCAGGGAAAATGATGTCGAATTCTGTGGAGCAGATGGTGGAGTTTCTGAGTTGTTCATCAAACCGGCAGCCAAGTAGATTATTGAGATTTCTATAAAAGAGGTAGAATGAAATTTTATGTTCAACGAATGAATAAAAGAAATTAACTAATGTAACAATTGAATCACTGAAAGGCTGAAGTGTTAAATGTCAGTTTGGAGTAGTATAGATAAAGAAAGGATCTCTTTAGTATTGATAGTATTTTTATCATGTATAAATTGTTTCCTAAATCCTCTCATTTCTGGCACATAATTAACAAGTTTGTGCTTTTTTTTTTTCAGTTTTCATATTTCTTTGTTCACCGAATCTGCAGGTTGGATCTTCACTTGTTTGGGATATAATAGTGGTGGGATAGGAGGTGACCTGTAGCAAAGAGTTTGTGCCAAATGTTAAAGGTGGTTACACTATTATACAGAAGGCAAAGAAAATGGCCATCGAAAATTCAATCCCTAAAGTACGGACTCCAGATGCGTGCAACTCTTGTTTTATTAAGTCCATAAAACTACCCTAACCATTTTTTAAAAAAATGTCGACATTGGGTAGGAAACTTGGCTTTAGCATGTCACATCCTCGTGCTTGTACTTTTTTTAAAAAGTCCTTAACAAATTCTCAGTTGTACATTATGTTCATTTTTCACATTTTCTAGCCGCTCTTCGTGAAGACACTTTATGCTAAGAATACATCTACTTGAATCTCATTGTTATTATTTCAAGCAAAACAACTTTATCTTGAAAGTGTGTCATGAGATGAGCTTTTATTTTAAATTGGAAATACAAAATCAAAAAGAGTAGTCGTAAATCTGCAAAATAAAAACACAAATGTTGAAAGTTAGAATGACTCAAGACATAAAGGTGACTGAATTATCAAAGCTATTACATAATGTAGTAGTCAAACTAACATATGAAAATTAAAGACAATTATTTAAAAGTTCATGGGTATTTTCAAATGAAAATATTTGTAATTAAGTTCTTTGAATAAGGTTGTAGTTGAGACAGTAACTTGTCTTACATCATAGTTAATCTGTGTGTGTGTGCGTGTACGCGCATGCATATATACATAGATACTTGTACTACATGTACATATGTATCACATAAAGAAATAACTTATCCCCTGTATAAGGTGGAAAAGTGAAAGTTTCACATGCCCACTAAAGGTGGATCACCCTCCAAGGTGCAAAGGAGTTTGTGTAACATGTCCACTAAAAGTGGATTACCCTCCAAATGTAAAAAGGTGATAATGTGGTAACACCATCAAAAGTGGGAATATTCCTATGTGGTAACTAAGTAAACTTAAGTAAAATGTGTGTTTAGAACATAGTAGAATGACTTACTAAGTGCAACAATCAAACACACCAACACCCTCCTTAAGTGAAACTTAGGGAGAATGTGTGCGCATAATGCAAGATGGGTCATGGCTACTAGGCCATGTTAAGTACCCATCTACAAATGTAATATAATCTCTCACAAACGAAGTATATGAGAAAACCCAATGGGATAAAGCTCTTGTCCAAAAGATGAAAATACAAAATGCTCTCAATAATGAATGAGATGGATAAAACCCCATGTAAGGAAAAATTCCCCCGATAAGAGAGACGAAGAGAAATCATGAAATCTTCCCTTAATGAAGAATATCCAACAAAGATGCTCTAATGATCTCAAATAACATTCCTCCCCTTAGGAAGAATTAGAACTAATGTTGCACCAAGAATATCAAAGTATGACAAAACTAGATACCATTATTGATGAAGAACTAATGATGAATCTCTCATTGTAATATCATAGAGATTAAGTATGAAGATGGACATATGAACATCAATTGGATACTCAAACTTTATACATTCTTGATCAGATGCATGTACCGAGCCTCACAAGATAGGTCCTAACCTACCAAATACATAAAGATTACATTAAATCAAACATCAATGAAAAAGTACAATGAAGTTATGTGACACTTTATTTAGTACTTTTGCAAAATATCTCATACAAATGATTACAACAATAGTGATGATGCAAACCTAGAAATATGAAGAAGTCATGCAAAAGGTTGCCTTGAAGTAGATGACTGTTGAAGACACCTCAAATTGGGATGTTGCCAAGAAAATGGGATCAATTGGTCACTGATGGTTATTGCATGAAAGAAATGACAATTACCTAGTGTGGGATTGATAAGTGGACATAAAAGTGTGTTTTAAATTTTCTTACTGAAAGGAATTTATATTTTAAATAACTAAAAAAATTCAAAAATATCTTATTATTAAAAGCTATTGTAATATTTGGCTATAAAGGTACTCACTCAAGATCTCGAGGCCTAATGGGGAGCACAATAATATGAAAAAATCAATAAATGACAAGCATAAATTGTATTCTTATTAATAATGAATAGAATGGATCAAATGAATTAAATTCAATTGGAATGATATTACAAAGTAGACTCTTTGGTTAAATATACCAAGGCGAGACATAGGAATGCACAAGGTTATGACAAGTGTCTTACTTTTATGACATGATCTATAAAGTGATAAGCATACAAAAGGTGGATGTCCCACTTAAGGTGAAAATGCGATAATGTGGTAATGCCACTGAAAGTATAAATATTCATATGTGTTTCCTAAGTAAACTTAAGTAATCCTTGATTCCAAATACCTTAACAAGTTTTCTCTGATTAACTTAGTAGCAACTCGGTTAAACACAGTTCACTATTTACCGACAATAGTAAATAAACTATAACAATCAATAAATCATTCACATAAATAATTCATAACATGTAACACCAATATTTAATGTGGAATCCCAGCTTTGGGAAAAATCATTGTGGGAATTGTCACCCACTAAGAAAATAATCTTCTGAAGTACGCTTGCTTAAGAGATAATTTGGTTAAATATTATAATACACACTATTAGGTGTGACCCGATCAAGGGATTTACCTTAGATATTTTAGGATCTTCACCCTATTAGGAGTGGCCTTGTTAGAGGGCTTCAAACACTCTTTAGAATGTTACCTTTTCAAGGATTTTACAATAAGACTGTTAAGTCCACTATGTTAAGAGATTTCTCTGTTACAAATGCTAGTAAACAACAGTAAACAAATTGACCTATAGATTTGTAACTATCTTTTCTCAATCAGGTCCTTTGTGCACTCTTCAATCTTCACTTCAATTCTTCATTATCCACTAGCTTCAACACTTCATCAGATCCTTCTTTCACACTTAGAATATCTCTGTTCCTTCTTCAGTGCAAAAGTCGGTGACCCTTCAAATATTCAGTTTACCATCCATTTGTCCATACAAGATCATCCTTTATATCTAGACAAATTTTTCCTCTTAATCTCCTTTATTACATTTTTCTTTGATCAATCTTAAACGTACAATTCATTATACCTTGAATCTGGATCTCAGTAACATTTTTTCTTTTCACCTAGGTACTTGAACTTTTCTAGGAACTTGTTCCATCTCTTTTTCTGATTAGATCTTGTTGTAGATCTTCACCTTGAATTTTCCTATCTGTAGATCTCTTGTAGCTAACTTTCCTCATCATCATGATCATCTAGCTCATCATATCTAATCATTAAATGTCAATCCAATCCTTATTTAATATATGTTCCTTGCTCGGTGTCCTCTATTTGAATTTTGGTTAACTTCACTCAATGCCTTGAGTTCCTTTTTCTTTACCAAGTGACTTCCTTTTGGCTTTACCTTACTGAGTGACTTTTCCTTCTCAGTAGCCAAAACAACTTAACTTACCAACTTGTCAAATCTTCATCACCATGTTTTACCGACTTAACATTATCATATGTTAGGTAGAAAATAATTATATCAACATAATCTAATCATTGTCCGATCTATATCACTTGCCTAATTAAGTCTTCAACTTCTCAACATCTCATTTCTTTTTCTCCTTAACTCATTCACCTTATATCATTATCGAATGATATGACAACATAATATAAACCATAAATAAATTACTTGACATCAATGATAAAATAATTACTGATCTAACCTTTCTACTATCATCATGTATTCTTCTGAGCTTGTTCAGTCTTCATCATCAACTCCATTAGATAATCAGTCTTCAACATTACTATCAGTTATAGTAACAATCTCCCTCTTTGGCATTAATGGAAACACTAACAAATTCAATTTTCAATTGATGATGGTATCCTTCACTCTCATTCATTTACTGTACTCCCTCTGATTAGTAACTTATCCTTTTCTATTCTTGAACTTCCATCTATAATTTGTCTCTTCCTGACAATCGTAGTCTTCTATATTATATATTCTCCTTCTTTGTATTCAACAATCATTAATGATATTCTCATTCTTTTTTATTTAGCAATCATTAATTATATTCTCCCTCTTTTTATAAGATTTTTCTTACATCAATTGACTTATTCATCTCCCTACAATTATATATTCTCCCTCTTTGACAACAATGCCAGAGAAACATAAAAACTCAAATCATACCTCAAATGTATAGGTTTCTCATTGTAGTCATACACTTCTTTTTCATAACTTCAGGCTTCACCTAAAGAGTGAACACTAGCATCAACTCACAAAATAGATATTCTAATGAGTACTTGAATTGATGCAACATGCATCTTTCCTTAGTGCACATTGGATAGGGGAAGAACCCCTAACTTACCTTGGAGATACTCAAAATCATCCTTCGGTAATGGTTTAGTAAATATGTCAACTATCGATCATTTAGAATTCACATACTCCAATGTCACATGCTTATCTTGTACTTTCTCTCTCAACTAGTGATACTTAATAGATATACACTTTATATTTGAATGCATCACATGATTCTTTGATATGTTAATGGCACTAGTATTATCACAATAAATTGTAATTGGATCAGTAATCTCTTCATGCATACCTTCCAGTAGTTGTTTGATCCATACAATGTTAGAACAATTCATAGCTGCAGCAACATATTCAGCTTCAGCACTAGATTGTGAAATACAACTCTGTTTCTTGCTTAACCATGCCACTAGTCTTTCTCCTGAAAAAGAAAGCTCTGCCTTTAGTGCTTTTTTTTATCATCAATGTTTCCAACTTAGTCAGCATCAGTATATACCTTGAGATCAAAATCTCCTCCTTTTGTGTATAAAAAAACAAAATCTTAAGTTCCTTTTAGATATCTAAATATCATTTTTACTACAGACAAATGTGTCTCCTTTGGGTTTGCAGAAAACCTTACAACTATACCAATTGAATGTGCAATATCTGATCTACTATGTACAACATATTGTAGTTTACCAATCATGGATTGGTAAAGTGTCTTTCACTTCCGTAGTGTCATCTTCCTTTGACAATTTACAACTAGAAGCCATCAAGCTAGTGTTCAAACTGGTTTTGAGTCTTCCATATTGAAGGTCTTTAGGATCTCCTTGATATATTTAGATTGAGTTATGTAGATCCCATCCTTTACTTGTTGAATTTAAAGTCCAATAAAGAATTTAATCTCTCCAATCATAGACATCAAAAATTCATTTCTCATTTCTTCAATAAATGATTTAGATATTATCTCATTACCACCAAATATAATGTCATCAACAAATATCTCAGCAATCAAAATTTCATCAGTACTATCACATTTCAAGTATAAATTACGGTTATCACTAGTCCTTTCAAATCCAATTTTAACTAAGTAAGAGTGTAATATTTCATACCATGCTTGGGGTGCCTTCTACAATCTATATAAATCTTTATGCAGTTTTCATACCATATCCTTATTTCTTTTGTCAACAAATCCATCAGGTTGTTCTATGTAAACTTCTTCTTCAAGAATTCCATTTAGAAATGCAGACTTAACATCTATTTAATAAAATTTGAATCCTTTATAAGCAGCATATGCAAGCAATATTCTTACACCTTCTAATTTAGCAATAGGGGAAATGTCTCACCATAGTCACTACCTTCTTGTGCATATCTTTTGCAGACTAATCTTGCTTTGTTTCTAATCACATCTTCTTTCACATTGAGTTTATTTCAAAAAATCCACTTTGCTCCAATCACATTCTTGTCCTTAGGTCTCGGTACCAGTGACCAAGTGTTATTCTTTTCAATCTGATTAATTTCTTCTTTCATTCCATTCATCCAATCTTCATTCTCTAGTGGATCATTCACTAATCTTGGCTCAAATTAAAAAATCAAACATGTGTTATTTTTCAACTTACTTCTTGTCTCGACTCTTGCATTCTTATCTTAAATAATTCTTCTCAGTGAGTGGCGTCTTCTCACATATTTTGCTAATATAGGCTCGATAGACTGTTCATCAATATTTTCATCTCTTGGTGGAGGCTCATCTTGTTCATCGATTTGTCCTTGATATAGCTCTGTTGCTTCAACTGAATAATTACCTTCTTGAAAATAGATAAATCTTTTGTAATCCTCAGGTTCCCTTTTCCTACCATCTTCATTCCTTTCTGCAAATTTATCAATCCTCACATTTTCACTTTCAACAATTTTTTTAGTAACTTTTATCAAACATTTATATTCTTTTCTCTTTGATGAATAACCAAGAAATATACCTTCATCACCTTTAGAGTCAAACTTTCCATTTCTAGCATCTTTCAGTATGTAACACCTACTTCCAAATTTTTTAAAGTAACTTACATTCAGTATGTGACCAAACAAGAGTTCATAGGGTTTCTTGTTTGTACCTTTCTTCAACTGTACTCAGTTGAGAGTATAAACTGCAGTACTTATGGCTTCTCTCCAAAATGTTTGTGCAACCTTTTTTATCAATCAAGAAAGTTCCAGCACAGTCAACAATAGATCTACTACTCCTTCTCTCAGCTATCCTATTTTTTAGTAGATTCCTCGGTGCAGATACTTGTCTTTTGATTCCATGCTCATTGTAGAAGATAGTAAATTCATCAAAGATAAATTTACCTCCTTTATCAGATCTCATAAACTTCAGTTATTTTCATGTTGTCTTCTCAACTCTTTCCTTATATCACTTAAACATTTGAAATGCATCAGATTTGTCTTTTAGAAACATAATAGACATCATTATTGAATAATCATCAACAAACAAAATAAAATAATGATCTCCATAATAGCTTTGAACTCTCATAGGACCACAAAGGTCAGTGTGAACCAATTCAAAAATAACATTGGTAGAGTAAGATTTGCTTGAAAAACTTGACTTGGTCATCTTACCAATCTGACATTCCTTGCACATCACTTTATCAGGTTTGTATAATTTTAGTAGTCCTCTAACTCTACTCTTATTACTTACTTTGATCAAGTTATCAAAATTCACATGACACAGTCTCTTATGCCATAGCCATACATCTTTAGTTTTAACAAACAAGTAACTCTTTACATCAATATCAAGATAAAATAGATTACCTCTTGATTTTCTACATGTTCCAATCAGATCTCCATTAGCACCACAGATCTTCACCTTTATGTTTTGAATTCCATTCGATGGCCAATATTGTTTATTTGTACAACACTCAATAGATTATAGTTCAGTCCTTTAACCCAATATGTATCATTATATTTCATCTTCTCATTTAATGCAATGGATCCCTTACCTTTCATTGGACATGGAGCATCATTTCCAAATTTGACAAATCCTCCATCATATTATTCTATGTTATAAAAATTATCAACATCATCAGTCATATGATGTGAAAATCCACTATCAATAATCCATGGGTATGGTTTACTTACATGAGAAATAAGTGCTTTTTCATCTTCATACTTTTCTTCATCTAAGTCTTCCTTTACTACAACATAGACAAATTCATATCCTTCTTTGGTATCATCAAATTCATCATCAGTTACACCTTCCTCAGCTAGGTAGCAAGATTTCTTACCTTTGTCCTTAAAATCTTTGAATCTTCAGTTTCGGTTGTCTCTTTTGTCATTCTTATCATTCCTATCATTGTTAAGACATCTAGATGCAATATGCCCAATCTTATTACAACTAAAACATTTTAATGGTAACTTTCCTTTGCACTTTCCTTTACCTCTAGGTAGTATGTTGGCCAGTAGTGCTTCCAATTCTTCCTACTCTTTTTCGTCGGTTAGGATACTTTCATACTTATTTCCATATTTAAATTACTGTAATTTTTCCTTTGTCTTCTTGATGGTCCAATGCTCACAGATGACTTGAAGGTAGTTTCAATGGTCGGTAGATTATTATCATAATTTCTAAGCTCAAATACAGTTAGCTTACCAATTAGGGCTTCAAGAGTAACAACATTGTTTACTATAGATCTCAATTCCTAAATTACAGATACTCTAATAGCATATTTGGAAGAAAGAGTTCTCAAGATTTTACTTACCACTTCTTCATTGGTTAAGGTTCCACCAGAACCTCTGATGGAACTCACTACTTCCTTGATTTTTTTGCTATATTGTGTGATGCTTTCTTCATCCTTCATTCTTATTTTATAAAAATTTCCTCTTAGAATATCAACCTTAGCTTTGTGTACATGATGATCTCCTCCATATATCAGTGTAAGCTTGTCTCACATCTCTCTTGAATTAGCACAATCCTTAACATCATTGAATTCAACATCGAAGAGGGAAGAATCAATCTCTATCATAATCAAGTTTTATTCCTTCTTTTCTCTCATCTGATCAACTGTCATAGGTCTGGTAGGTGGTGGAGTGTAGTCATTATCTAATAGATGCAGTGCAGATTCTCTACTCCTAGATAGATAAAATCTCATTCTGCTTTTCCATGTAGAGAAACTTTCTTTGTTTAGCTTAGGTACTTCTCTCCTATACATTTTTGAATCTTTTACTCAAGTATTTTAAACTTATCTCTTTAGAGTACTTAGCTCTGATACCAATTGGTAGATTATAGAGAGGGGGGTGAATCATTAATCCCTAATTCCAAATACCTTAACAACTTTTCTCTGATTAACTCGAGAGCAACTCGGTTGAACACAGTTCACTATTTACTAACAATAATAAATAAACTATAACAGTTAGTAAATCATTCACACAAAGCATTCACGGCATGTAACACCAATATTTAACATGGAAACCCAGCTTTGGGAAAAACCACTGTGAGAATTGTCACCCACTAAGAAAATACTCTTCTAAAGTACGCTTGGTTAAGAGCCAATCTGGTTAAATTTTACAATGCACAGTCTTAGGTGTGACCCGATCAAGGGATTTACCTCATATCTGTTAGGATCTTCACCCTATTAGGAGTGGCCTTGTTAGAGGGATTCAAACACTCTTTATAATGTTATCTTTTTCAAGGATTTTACAATAAGACTGTTAAGTCCACTATGTTAAGAGATTTCTCTGTTACAAATGCTAGTAAGCAACAATAAATAAATTGACCTGTAGATTTACAACTATCTTTTTCTCAATCAGATCCTTTGTGCACTCTTCAATCTTCACTTCAATTCTTCATTATCCACTAGCTTCAACACTTCATCGGATCCTTCTTTTACACTCAGAATCTCTCTGTTCCTTCTTCAATACAACAGTTGGTGACCCTTCAACTATTTAGTTTTTCATCCATTTCTCCATACAAGATCATCCTTTATATAGACAAATTTTTCCTCTTAATCTCCTCTATTACGTTTTTCTTTGATTAATCTTAACCATCTAATTTATTATACCTTGAATCTGGTTCTCGGTAACACATTTTATTTTCACCTAGGAAACTGAAATTTTCTAGGAACTTGTTCCATCTCTTTTTTCACTTAGATCTTTCCATAGATCTTCACCTTGAATTTTCATGTCCGTAGATCTCTTATAACTAACTTTCCTCATCATCATGATCAACCAACTCATCGTAGCTAATCATTAAATATTGATTCAATCCTTATTTAATATATATTCCTTGCTCGGTGTCGTCTATTTGAATTTTGGTTAACTTCACTTAGTGCCTTGAGTTCCTTTTTCTTTATCAAGTGACTTCCTTTTGTCTTTACCTTACCAAGTGACTTTTCCTTCTTGGTAGCCAAAACAACTTAACTTACTGACTTGTCAAATCTTCATCACCATGTTTTACCGACTTAACATAATCATATGCTAGGTAGGAAATAATTATATCAACATAATCTAATTATTGTCTGATCTGTATCACTTGCCTAATTAAGTTCTTCAACTTTTCAACATCTCATTTATTTTTCTCCTTAACTCCATTACCTTATATCATTACCGAATGATATGGAAACATAATATAAACTAGAAATTAATTGATTAACATCAATGACAAGATAGTAAATGATCTAACCTCTCTACTATCATCATGTATTCTTCTAAGCTTGGTCGGTCTCCATTAGATAATCAGTCTTCAACATTACTATCAATTATAGTAACAATGTGTGTGTTTAGAACCTTAAGAAATGACTTACTAGGTACAACAATTAAACACACCAACAAATAACCTACAAATAATAAGTTTTTTTCCTTCTTTGGAATTTAGACATTTTCTCAAGGTATTTCTCTACCCCGTTCTGAGCTCACTAGCATAATTTAGGTAGGCGAAACTCAAGGGGCCAAATAAATTTTATTTAATATAAAAATTTATTAAATAATAAAGAAAAAATAATGGTTTTTTCTTTCTTTATTTTTGTCTTTCCATTTATGTGATCACAATTATCACAATCAAACTACAAGAGACTTAGATCACTATGGAAAAAGACAAAATTAAGATCTATACATTACAATTGAAAAAATAAGTCAAATAAGACCATGTTCTAAAAGTATAATTTATGATCATAGTAGCTACAAACATATAGAACCACTTTGAAGTATAGAAAAAAATTTACACTTTCAAAAAAATTGCACCCAAAAAGTAGCTTGTATGGGCTTGTACATAACCCCAAAAGTTACAAAAATAGCAATTACTCAATCTTCTAAATTTTTTGGGAACTAAAATCATAAAATCACCTACAACATTGTGTAAAACACAAAAATTTACCCCAAATAAAAAAAAGGATCCCAAATGATTGAGATATTTTTGTTTGAAAATTATTTGTGAAATAATGATGCTTGAATCCTTGTCGCACCTCCAAACTTCAAATACATATAGATTTTCCCTCATGTCTAATTTAGACAAACTATTTATACTGGAGTTTTGAGACATCCTAAAAACAATAGTGAGCTTTGATTTTCACCATCAAGCTCCAATTTTGACTAGTAATATAATGCTACAAAGAGGACCACCTCCCCCTTCCTTGCCCCCCAAAATTGATAAAAAATATCTCCTTAAAAATCTAACCAATGACACTCTAAAAGATATAATACCATGTAATATTTGGTTATGAAGGTAGTCACCCAAGATCTATAGACCTAATGGAAAGAAAAATAACAAAAGACAATGACTATGAAAACCCGAAGGAAGAAAATACATGTATCTTAAAGCTGAGGGATTAGATTCAAAAGTTCAAAGCAAGACACAAGGAATTAAATAAGGAATTGAAGGAATCAAAAGAAAAAGTGCTGGAGTTGCAAAAGACGTTGAATGAAAAGAAACATACACATGAATTTATCAAAGATGAGTTAAAGCATAAAATGGAAGGCGAGAAGACGATTGAAGAAGAAATAAATATCATCATAGAGGAATGGAAGAAATTTGAAGAGAATCTCAAAGGTATCATCAAGATGAAGTCATATGAAAATGATAAGCTAGGTTAGGAATTAATGAAGCTAAGATTTGAAGTTAAGGTTTGTGAGAGCAATACCATTTTGGACCAGTTATTAGCTCTATAGAAGAGTCACAAAGACAAAGAAGGATTAGGGTTCATTGGTGAATGTTCAAATCTGAAGGAAAAAGGCAAAGAAGAAGAAGTGAAATATGAGACAACAAGCAAGATAATGAATTCAAAGACATTACAAGAAGGCCTTTGGTAAGGCAACCAAATTCTCAAAGGTACTTATCTTTTAATGATTATTGTTACATGTGTAAGAATTTTTGTCATAAGGTTGTTGAATGTAAGATGAGGAAAGAAAAAAAGGTTCAATGCTTTAATTATCATAAGGCTGGTAAGAAAGAAAATCAATGCAGAAGTCAAGTTTCTAATCTAGTTAAGAAGAGTGACATGAATAATATCTTTCGTTGAAATTTCTATGTGTGTCATAATTATGTCACATGGCTAATCAATGCAAATCTAGAGTTCAGTCAGTGAGATCAGGTCAGAAGAATGTCAATTATTTCAAATATGGTTAGATTGGTCATTATGCTAACACATTCAAATTTGACAGTGCTTCAATAAATATTGAATATGTTAATAATGTTACGATTTCAACTGAATCCTAGAAGACTAACTTTACATGGAAGAAGAAAGATGTTGCTAGTGAACATAACTTTATGGTACTAGATCTCAGTACTAGCTCATCTGGTAACTAATCTGAATGCTTTGGCTCAAGGGGGGTTTTAAAATACTATATCAATCACTTCCCCTACTTTGAGTTGGTGTCGTTTGTAGCTAGCTTGTCTTTGGTATGATGGTTGGAAAAATAATAATTGTAGATACATCAGTTGATTGATGTGTGTAGTGCGATTAGGTAATTGCCTCAATGATAATTAATTTTCAATGGGAAAAGAGAAATTATGATGGATTGTGGCTATAAGGGCAAATATTTGAAATCATTTGGTACTATTGTAAGAAGAAATTTTTGAGTTTTAGAAGAGATTGAGAGAAAGTTTGAAGAAGATTACTTGAGTGCAATTATGGAATCTTAATTGATGATTCATGGTACCAATGTGATTATATCAAGGATTTTTAAGAAGACGGAGCTGAAAGGATTTGATCATAACATGATCAAGAAATTGGAGACTGGTTTATTTTCTAATGAAATGTAGAGGATATATAATTTTAGTTTGGATATATGGGGAGAAATCCTCTAGTACAATGAAAAGGAATTCATTATGTTTTTGTTGAGTCAATTTCAAGATGTAAACCTAGTGTTGGATAAACCTTATAGGGTGACTAAAGAGTTAATTGAAGACATCACAAGATTATGTAGTATTGATGATTTACCTAGAAAGAGGATGGTCAATTACAAAGAAGATGAAGAGTTAACTAGTATTGACCGAGATCAATGTGCACTGCTAATAATGCCCTTGAAGATATAGTGGTAAGAATTATACTTCATGAGATCATTACCTGGTAGAGAAAACATTAAGTGGATGACCGACATCTCTATCAGTAAAAAAATTTATAGATACCTAGGAAATTTGGAGAAAAGTGCAGATGCTTGTAAAGTGTGTTTCACTTCATTAAAGATGAATATTTGTTCTAGCTTTTTCATCATGCCAGTGTGTCATGGTGAGGAGGGTTCCTCCTTTGGCTAGAAAAAGTACAGATGTTGTTGGTGGTGGTTCCCCTCTGGAACCAAAAAGAAGAAAGACTTATGTTAAAGGAGAGGAAATTGTTACTATATTAGAGAATGAAGAAGAACCTATGGAAAAGAAAGTAGAAGAGAAAAAGGAAGAAGAATAAGAGATTGAGAAAGATGGGATTTCTCCATTAGAATGTGGCTTTGTGGATTCTAATGTGGGTAAGTCTTTATTATAAAATGGTGAGTATGAAAAAGGTGATTAATTATGGTCATGTTTCTCTATGGTGAACATAACAAAGATAGAGGAATTATTGAGTGATCACTTGATCAATAAGAAGATCATTGTTTCTAGTGTGTTTGGTATGCTACTAGCTGAGTTACTTAGAGATATTGAGAGAAGATTGTTGCAGAGTGGAGTTGATTGTAGAAAGATCAAGGAATCTATTGAGAAGAAGTGTACATATGAAAAATAGAGGTTATCCAGGTTAATCGGTGAGACCAAGGATTGTATAAAGGAAATTTTAGATTTGTATAGGTATTGTCTTTGGTGACTTGCTGCTATTGAAAATTTTAAATGCATAATTGAAGCTATTGAAACATAATTGAATGAGCTGGCAAAGATATATGATTACTTCAAGGATAGAGAAGGAAAATAGAGGACAAGATTTGGTCAATTACAAGGTGAAATGTTGTAGTTATAGAGACAAAGAGAAGATTTGGTGAGGACATTTTGGTTATTAAAGGACATCGTTGAGGTTTGGTTGGAACATGTTTCTGATATTGTTGCTAATGCAAAAAGTTGTGAACGTTGATTTCAGTCTCTGGATTGGATTTCATCTTTTGATATGTTAGTAGAGCATGATATACTGTGTGTCCAGATGGGTGTTTTTGTTGTTGAGTGGAAAAGGAAGCTTCTAATCATTAAAGAAAGGTACAAGAAGGTTTTTACTATGTAGGTTTTTGTATTTGTTTAAATTTTTTGAGTTTTGGTTTTTGGCCCTTTTCCATTGTAGCAATAAGGGGGAGAGAAAGTGGAAAAACAAAAACATTAATAAAGTATCTACTCAAGGGGAGTTTTTGGATTTGGGGGTTTAGTGCTTTTGTTATTTTGTCACCAATGCTAAAGGTGGAGAATGTTAGACATATTGAGATGTTGTTTGCATTGTTGTCCTTGATGTCAAAACCTCCATACCAGTTGCTTGGAGGCATCGGTTATTTGTTGGAAGTATTGCTAGCATGTTTGTGTTGTCAGTATAGTATCAGTATGATATCAAGGTTTTGGTTTTGCATGTTGAATAATTTTAATACGTGTAGTTTTTATGTATGGTGTTAGGTGTACCTATTTCTAAGAATAGATTACATCTTCTAGTATATTTGTATATTTCAATGAGTGCAATTGGTTGGAGTTTATGTCAGTTTTTATTAATTATTGTGCTTACAGTATTTCTCTAGGTGTTCTTGCTACCTAGACATTCTTGAAGTTCATCAGATATTTTTTGGTATCTTGTTCTAGATATATTTTTATCTAGTCTCATCCATCGGCCAATTTAGATATTTAGTTGATCAAGTCATGGACTTAGTTGTGGTATTCCAATAGTTCAATAATGTTTCAGTAAATGTGGTATGAGGTGTATGTATCTTAAGTGTGACCTATATTTAGGTCATGTGGTAATGTGTTGTAAATATTTATTAAGTATGAATTAGATTTAGGTTTGGTGGTAGTGTGTTAAAAGTAATTGTAATATCTTTTTTTGTGTGGCCGACATGTATTTTGGCTAGGTACACACATTTTCCTACTTTATTGGGTGTATATATAAACAAATATATCTTGTGTATTTGAGTGTTAGAGAGTATGTGTGTGTGAGAGAGAGAGAGTGAGAAAGACAAGTGTATGTGATATAGTACAAGTTTGTTTTGGTATATTACAAAGAGGTTGATAAGTAAAAAGAAGTTGAGTGAAGTATTATTGTGGTATAGAGAGAAGGCCTTACATATTGTGTTGTATAAGTTTGGAGTGTGTTGATAGAAGGTCTGTATTAGATATCTATTGTTGGTGATCAATGTGCTATCAACTAGAATTGTTTCATACATAATCAAATGGAAATCTATTAGTTAAAATTTTGTCAGTAAAACATTTTTTAATACATATTTGTATAATGGTATTTAGCCCAATTAACAATGAGCCAAATAATAGTGAGAAACCTGGTAGTGAGCCATTATAAAAATCACCTTAATTGGTGTCACCTTAACCAATGTTTATTTCATGAGAATTAGATTCTTTGCAGTTTTCCCAATTTGGATTTTCACATAAATTCTAGTGTTCAATGTGTTGATGGTTGTGTGCTTTTATTTTTTATCAATCTTAACTATTTGAATAGTTTATGTACTTATTGATTACGTAAAAGTTTTATAAGTTTGTAAATAATTGATTTATGCCCCCTTTTGGTCTTCAACCTATTCAACAATTATTGAGATAATTCCTTTCCTTTACTAGATTCCAATACCTCCCTGACCAAAATTTTCAAAATAATATCATCCTTAAAACCCTAAAATCAAGACCCCAAGAGAAACCTAGAGATTTAATAAGCCCTACAAAGATTGAATATATTAAAAAGTCCCTTGTTCCTGTACAACATCCAGGCCCATGACAATAGCGCTTGAAGTACCATCAACTAGAATCCCTTCTTCCAAGGCCAAATTTTCTAGTAACTCAAAAATCTTGAAGCCATCATCATCCTTCCTATCCCTTTAAGTCCTCTTCTCCCCCCTACGCCTAGTACAAGGCTTAGTAGGCATAAAACCATCCTTATCTAAATTGCCATCTATCATATGGACTTTTCCTTTATCAACTTTTGGAGTTCTGGAGGAAAGATAATTGTTAACACTAACCACTTTATTTACCATAGGATATTTCCATTGAAGGTGCTCATACTTATGACAAACCTAACACTAAAAAGAAAGAGTCTCATAATCTAATTGTTGAACCCAAGATAAAGAGTCTAGATAAATTTCTAATCAATCCAATAAGGAATTGTTCAAATCTATTTCCACACAAATATGAGAAAATTTAATTACATTTTTATCTACATTTTGTTGATCTATTGCACCAAACTTCCCATGTAGAACAACAATCCTTTATAGAATATCCTCTCTCCAAAAATACAACAAAAGCCATAGGAGATGAACCCATACAAAGCCCTCAAGGGAAGTTCTTTAGACAAATTGAAACCAACATGCTAGGGTTTAATGAATAAGTCTACTTGATTGTAAAGTAGGTCCCTCCCTTAAAAATATGATACTTATCAACCATGAAATAACTATTTGCAACCAACATAATCTGTGTATCACCCTCAACTTTCCATGAATGGAAAATTAAGGAGTCCAATACTAGACTAAACTATGAGTTCCAATAAATTTATAGATAAAAGAATAGCTTCTAATATAAGTGACATCCTTCATGAGTGATTATGGTCAAATGACCAAAACCAGATGATCCTGGTTATGGTCAAATGATCAAAACTAGAGAAGGGAGGAAGCTAATAAGAAATTGCATAGCTGTCATTTTTCATTGAATATGCATGACTTCTCAATATATTTATTGGGTTTCCTTAGTTTCAATTGATCTATTATATCTTCTTTCTCCCTTCTCTTGTTTGTACTTGTTTCTCACCTTTGAGAATCTTCAATTATACTATTTCATTATTTTCCTTCTATTTGTACTTGCTTTTCTTTAGTTTCAAATACAACCTTATGGCTATGAAGATACCTCTTTTATTATATGTTGATGATTACTTCCTAAAACATATTAATATTAGGTTTTATTTTATATGGACAACCACATTAAGTTTAATATAATCTAAGTTATTTAATTATATATACATATTATTCATAAATTTAATCATTAACTAAAATATACATTATTTCTATTATTATAAATGATATTAAATCAATAAATAAATAATTACAAAATAACATTAAGCTAAGTTATTATTTGATACAATATTAAATACAATATGAATAATATATATAATTAATTAATAATGTAAATATGTATAGCGATGTTGATTCTATTAAATAATGTCATATACTTTATAAATTATTACATAATGTAAATGATATATTTTATCAAATATTATTGATTAATAATTTAAATATAATATAATTATTTAAATTCATTTAATGTCCTTAAAACAATGGTGTCGGGAAAGGTAATAGATGAAGGGTGTGGTAACCAACATTTATGTGCCAAGCATAAGAGAGGATGTAAGGTACCATGTGCTAGGTAGCAATTAGGTCTCATGACAACAAATATAGCATGATATCTCTTTTAGTTTTCATGGGCTTTAATTGTCTTGAATAGTAGGTATGTAAAACATAACCATGTCAACTACTTCAAAGAGATAGATATATAGACATGTTACATATAAGTTTTTGTGTATACAAATTATTATAGGCTTGACCTTTTTTATAAACTTTAAAATGTTCTTGATATTAAAAGCAAAAAAACTAAGGCATCATCCCATTACAACCGACCCATAAGGCTAACACTCAAAGGAAACCATGAGCACATTAACAACATAGTAACAACACCCTAACAATATCAAACCACATTTGATAAAAATAGTGAAATAAATAATATCTAAGCTACTGGAACCATTACCAATCTTGTAAATAATACCATCTAAGCTAGCTATTGGTGAATAGATTTGTCTTCTCTTTCTAAATGAACTTTATGTGTACTCTATGCCTTGGAAGACAAACAATCCATCAACAGTTGGGTAAGCATCAAAGATTGCTTCCCTCTGAATTTTTCAAAGGTTCAAATTCTTAAGTATTCAATGAATTTTTAACATAAAAGAAAATACATACACTTTTGACAGGAAAGTGTTGAAGGATCACTTAGGTACTCTTTGGTACTGAGGTATTTTTGAGAAAATAAAGATACTAGATAAAAACTTACAAGGAAGCAAAGTTCCGCTAATCTTCTAAAAAGAAACAGAATTACAGTAAAAAGATGAGAAAAAAGGGTTATGTGGAAAGTTAAATAATAGCAGTGCATACACATTTCATGTGAAGCATAAGGTATACTAATTCTCAAAGTAATCAATACACCACAAGTTTCAATTCAAAGATTCAAACCAAACTTTGCATTTATATATTCACACTGAATCCGATCAAAGTCAAAATCCAAAAAAAAGACAATTACTGTTCTTCCAGACAAATCTTTGCTACTTCATCAAAATAAACTAAAAGTATCTAAAAGCTACTCCTATCAGAAATTTCTAACCCTTTAAAGTTTAATTCTCCAGCATTTATAGTTTGAGATCTGAGAGAGCCTCCAAAAAAACCTGGCCTCTCGGAGACATAGAAAAAATAGTTAAAAACCAGTTATACATTTAGACTAAAGTTTTATAATGCATGTCCTTAAATTAGAAAAAGATAGAAAATCACCCAGAAATATGCCATCTTTGCTCATTGATCCTCTGACGTGGCAGTTTTAACCAACTTCCAAGTTTTGAAAGCATTTACTAACTCTTGCATTGGCTGTAAGTGCAAATTCTTTAATCCAATTAACTTTTCCCGAACTACATTCTTTTTCCATTTCAATTCCCAGATTTTCTGTAACTATTTAGGCAGTTGTCCTCTGTTCAACAATAACATAGATTCCACATTAGCTATCTTGGTGAAATCTTGAACCGTTGGCTATTCATTCTCCTTCAAAGCACCCATGGTATCCACAAAGACTTTAATCATGGCGTCAGCATCTCAATTTCCCTCATCAATTTGCAAGATGCCCGATGGGCTTACTATCTTGATGTCCTTCAGAGCATTAGCGTGCATGTCCTTAACCTCCTCTCCTATTGCCCAAACTTGTGAAATTGCAGCTTTGAATAATGACCCTTTCCAACCAAGATTCTATTTCAAAATAAATATCATACAGGGATCAACTAGTTTCATGGGATTCTCTGCTAGGAATTGGGCTACCCCATAAATTTCTATCTCCTGGATTTGAGTATAGATAGTCGAGAACTTTTCTTCTTCCAATTCCCAAGTAGGAATGAGAGTTTGTATTTTTCCAAGAAAAGCTTGACCATCCATACAAGTAGATAAAAACTCTTGAATTGAAGGTGCTTCCTTCATCAATGATACCATCTATCCAGGTCTTCATAACCTCCATCAGAACTTTTCCCTATTGCATCTGCCTTACTAAATTTTTACTTTCAGCTAAATTCAGATCAAAATCCTGTGGGGACTAGGCTAGTGGTAGTGCTCCAACATCAGTAAGAGATGAGATGAACTTAGCCATGGTAATCACTAGTTGTTTTAGTTCCCATTTTTCCCTTCCATCCTTCTGTGACTATCCTAGCATATGGTTGGTCAAAAATTTAAAAAGATGATCCCTGGAATCCCTAGATAAAACACCAAGTTCCATTTTGGTAACCTCGAAGTCCTCCGCCTCAGGTTCCTAGGCTCCTTCCTTAGGTTTAAAGGTAGCTATTTCTACAATTACCTTTCTGGTAGAGGGATCAGTGGACAGTCTTGCATTACTTTTCATCTTTTTAGCCTTACGAGTTCAGATGGCATACTTTATGATGATTTCCTTTACTGGTAGTGAAACAGGCTTGAAACTCCTTTCCTTATTCACTCAATTAGTTAGCCAGGGGGGATTTGAACTAGTAACCATCTGGTTGTTAGGTGTTTTAGTTGGAGTATCCTCAGCTTGGAGAACCTCAGGATTGCTGGTAGGTATTCCCTGATTCTTCTCCTGCTATTCTGGTGAAAAAGAAATCTCCTCATCATTGATTTCAATGTCAATGTAATCACACATGGGGGATGCCATCTGAGAGTGACTTTCTGATCTTATTCTGGCCCTCATCCTTTGTGCATTAGGATGTCCACTGGGGATCACTCTTTTCTTAGGAGATGAAATCTTACCTGCATTAGGAATCAAAGGAGACACATTAGGCAAATCATGATTCAAATTCATTAACGAAGAGTCTGCATTTCATTTCTTAAGAGGGGGGTTCTTTGTTCCTTTCTATTTTTTCTTTGTCAACCAGGCCTCTGTAATCCCAAAAATAGTTCTAGCCCTTAGCTTTATGTTATCTTCTTCCTTTCTTGCCCAATCTATGACCAAGGAACTTTCTATTTCTAGAATATCAACATCTGAACTTGTGATCTCAGAACCATCCTCATCTATCATGTTTGTATCAAATTTCAACTGCACTAACTCGATCTGTGGAACTAGGAGTCTAGAGTGGTCCCTTTTCTTTACTACTTTTTCATCACTGAGGTCTTCCCATAGATCCTCAATGTGTGAACTCAGTGATGGGTAACTACTTAGACTCACAACCTATCTAGAAAATCCTTTATTATCAAAGCCTCTCCTCGGTTCATAGAACTACATGTGAAAGCTTACCAAATTACTACCTATCACCGAGGAATCCATCATATTATTGCAAACCAAGGTTCCCAACTTAATCACAAACATTGAGGCCCATTTTTCTTCTGGTAAACTATTCTTAATCACCATGAACAACTGCCTACAGACTTCAACCAATATGAAGTAGTCAAAGGAAAATCTAGGGAACCTAAGAGGTAGCTCATCAAAACCTCCAATCCGGATATAAGTAAAAAATGGAAATTGAATATAAAAACTCCCACAAGTTTGAACTAACTTCTAGGTTGCCAATGATATTCTTTGATTTGAAATTGCCACCAACTGTTGACACAGTCTTCCGAGGAAGACATCATGGACTCTTTTGTAATCTCTCAAGACTCTATCTTTTCTCAACAAGGGACATTATTCATAAATGTTTAGGTCTTCACTCCATGGGGCATATGGAATAGCTCTTAGATCTTGTGTGCATGCAACATAGTATATTAAATAAGAAGACATGAAAAATTCTTTCTTAATTGCTTGAGCCTGTTTGAGTTGGTCTCTCAAAGAACTAGCAATGATTTCCACCCAATCAAGATGTTGTCTCCCTTCCAAAATTATCTCTATGAAATGGTACATCCATTCTTCAAAAAGAAGAACTTTCTCAAAACCTTTCACTCAATGAAGTAAAACCATTATATCATGAATATGTGGCTTCATATGGTCTTTGGTCAAGACTTTGGGTAGATAGGACCCTTCCTCATAATTAGTTTGGGTCCATTTTCGGGCCATGTAACTACGATTTTTATCTATATTCTCCTGGAACTGAGCAAGTGATTGGGTGGGGGTAAAGCTGGCGAAGGATTCATCTGGGATTTTGAAAACGGACATAATAGTTTCTTTGTACATAGGCATCAAGGTCTGACCTTCAGCATTCACTATGCATTTAGACTTGACATCATATCTATTGATGCATTGTTGAATTAACTCCAAACTTACAACTAATGGAGGGAAAGTCACAGCTTCTAACAACCCACTTGACAAAAACTCTAGACTATACTCTTCTGCTACACGCTCTACGAGACAAACATCCATCTCTTCAACCTCAACCCCTAATAGGTCTGTGTCCATGATAACAGGGGCATGACACTCCATGTTCTTGAGATTCCCAAATAAATGCATACTAGACCTCATCTTTTCTATAGGGAAACTAACCAAAGCAACCCCCTCCTTGAACAAAGATTACCAAATAGGAGCAGGAAATAAAAGAGAGCTTTTAGCGGCTACCTATTTTCTACAGACTCAAGAAAATAATTCCCTCTTCCACAGATGAGACTCCACAGGACTATAACAGAAAGGAGAGAGTTTACGAGAATACTTATATTTTGAGAAATCATGCCATAAAGGATCAACTTAAGGGGTATTAAATGGAAGCATTAATTAGAATGAAGTGGGCAATGATGATTTAACAATGGGTTGTCCTTGAAATCTGCATCCCTTATAAATATCATTAATCTTTCTTTAAGTAATATCCCTCGCTCGTGTTAAGGATTTCTTTTACCGCGACCCAAATCTCCATTCCGGATTTACCCCATGGCTCCCGTCTTTTCAAGACTGTCTGCATTTAGAACTTAACAATTACTTCACTGCTAACTTACATCATCCATCCTTTCAACTATCACATCACTCCTCAATTTTTCCACCATCTCTTCTTGAACTCCTTTGAACTGCTTCGAACCCAGGTTCAAACAGGTTCGAAGTGGTTCACTGCAAAAGGGTGACATAGACTAGGGCCCACCTACATAAACCAATCGTTAGAAAAATAGTCTTTGATTGAACTACTTTGAACTGAAGTTCAAAGAGGTTTGAAGTGGTTCACGAGAAGCATAAGTCTTGGGAAAGATTTAACCAAGGAAAGCCAACTTTGAAACAAACAATCTTGGAGGCTATAACTTGACGATTAGATGGCTTAGCAAACTTGGAGGACTGCTGGAGAAAGACCAACAAGGGAACAACACCGGACAAGACTTTAAATGAACAAACAAAGAAGGCTCAAAGACACTTTTACATGGCAACTCTAATTGACCCTAACATCAGCTCTGGCTGGGGACTGCATATTACCAAATGTGCAGAGAACTCTAAAAAATTGGTTTCACTGAAAAAGAAAACAAAAGGGAAAGAAACCTGAACACAACGACACACCAAAAAGGAAAGTGAGGAAAGCAACCTACTATGTATAAGGGCGCTAACTGGCTGCAATATCAGAGCTTGCACAACTTAAGATCCTACCCATTATAGGTAAAGGACAGATTTACACCATCCAGGTAGGACAACTGAAAAGCATTTGAACCAAGAGCTTCTAAAATGATGAAAGGGCCTTTCCACAAAGACTCGAATTTCCTATGAGATCCCTTGGGTGCCCACCTTTTATCCCATAATAACACCTCATCTCCCTCCATGAAATTACAAGGACAAGCCCACATGTCAAATATATGTTTCACCTTAAGTTGATGCCTTGTAATATGTTCCACCAAGTCATCTCTCTCTTCTTCTAGTTTATTCAGATACATAATACGTTTCTCCAAAGGATCCTTGAAATACTATTCTTCAATTACAGTCAGGAGCTTAGCTGTGGAAAGTTCCAAAGGCAAGGACACCTGAGCACCTATCACATAGACCAATTCAAAGGGGCCATCCAGATTGCTCTTTTCAAAGTATTTCTTTCAGCCCATAAAGCTTCATGCAACTTCTTATGCCACTCACGAGGGTTATCATCCATAAACTTTTTGATTATTTCCACCAAGTTCTTATTACTGGACTCAGCCTGACCATTCCCTTGTGGGAAATAATCAGATGAATGAGCTAAAGATATGCCATGTTCATAATAGAACACTGATATCTCTTCAGAAGAGAAATACGTAGCATTGTCTACCACTATCTTGACTGGTATCCCAAATCTAACAAAAATGTAATTTAAAAGGAACTCACATACAACCTGGGAGTTTGCTTTCTTAGTGGGGACTGCTTCCACCCACTTGGTGAAATAATCGGTGGCAATTAGAATTTAAATATGTCTAGCACTAGACAGGGGATTCAAACGTCCCACAAAGTCTATTCTCCACTACTTAAAAGGTTCATCAACAATCACAGGCTTAAGAGGAAGAGCAGCAAGTTGAGGTCGTCCAGTGAATAATTGGCATTTTTCACAATTTCAAACATAATGATACACATCCTTGAACATTCTGGGCTAGTAAAAATGATTCTGAAGAATCTTGAATGCCATCATGGTGGAGGAGAAGTGTCCTCCACAAGCTTCGTCATGAAAAGTCTTCAATAACTCTTTATGTTGCACAACATCTACACATCTGAGAAAGGTCCCATCTACACCCCTCTTATACAGTATATCCTGGGAAATTACATATTTGGACACTTTCAGTTTCAAATTGCACCTTTCTTTAGGAGTCAGATGTCAGGGGCACTCACCATAGGTAAGGAAATATGTCATATCGGAGAACCAAGGGTCTGTAAAACTAACTAGTAATGCCATGGATACTTCATCAATTTCTTTGGATGCCTTACGATTCTCTGCTATTAATTTACATAATCCCTTCCCCCTTACCAAATTAGTTGGCTTAATAATCAAGTCGTATTCTTGAATTTTTTCTATCCATACTACTCTATTATTCATACCGATTTCCTTTTGGGTCAAAATGCTCTTTACCACAGTTTTAGGAACATATACTGTGCAATGGGAATGAAGGATATAGTATCTGAATTGTTTTACTACTTTTACCATAGAAAAGGTGTGCTTCTCAATTTGGGAATACTTGAGCTCATGTTTCTTTAAAGGTGTGCTCATAAAAGCAATGGGTGCCTTGTGTCCTTTTTCATCCTTTTGAGTTAAGATGCCAGATAATGTATGCTCTGAAGCATAACAATAAATGATGAAATCCTTCTTAAAGTTAGGGCTTGTTAATACAGGTGCTTGAGATATTGCTAACTTAATCTCATTAAAGGCCGTGAGCCCTTCTTCATTCCATTTGAAAGGAACCTTTTCACTTAACATATCCACCATGTGCCTGATAATCTCTGAAAATTCTAGGATAAAAGCTCATAAGAAATTCACTTGGCCGAAAAAGGATTTTAAACCACTTCTGCTTGACGATAGATTGAGTTACTGAATTGCCTTGACCCTTTTAGGATCGATCCTAACACCATCCTTTGAAATAATATGGCCCAATAACTTGCCTTCCTCAATAAAGAAGGTTGATTTTTTAGGGTTCAAGGATATGCCATGGCTTCTACATCTTTGGAGCACTGTTTCAAGATCCTTTAAATGGTGATTTCTATTTTTTGAAAAGACGGGGAGATCATCCAAGTAAACCACTATGATTTTATTTTGAATATCCTCAAAAGAAGAGTTCATCTCCCTTTGGAAGGTTGCACCAACATTAATCATCCCAAATGACATCTAGTGCTAGACATAAGTCCCCCAGGGAGTTATAAAAGTTGTCTTGTGTTGATCACTCTCTGCCACACTAATTTGGTTGTACCTAGAATAGCCATCCAAAATAGACATCACTTCAGACCCTGATACAACTTGGAGAACATGTTCCATCACAAGTAATGCATAATTGTCCTTTAAACTAGCTTGGTTCAAGTTGTAGAAATCCACACATATTCTAATTTCACCATTCTTTTTTCTCATAGGAACTATATTAGCGATCCAAGTTGAATGATGTATGGGATATATGATTCTGGCTTGCAACATTTTCTCCACTTCCTTCAATATTGCCTCAGATATTTTTGGATTATAGTTCCTTAATTTTTTACGGAAAGGGGTAACACCTAGTTTCAATGGAATTTGGTGTCTAAATTGGCCTCCTCTGAAATTCTTAAGATCCTCATACCCCCAAGAAAAAACATGTCTATATTCTAGAAGTAACCTTTTTAGATCCTCCTTTTCAGATGAAGTGCATGTCTGACCAATAGAAATCCATTTAGGATCACCATCATCTTCTATATCAATTTTGTCATATTCCTTAGAATTATGCACATGGGATACCTTTTCTTTAATACTACTATCATCTTTTCTCCTGAACAGATGTTCCAAGGAAATAAGGCCTTTGGGAATTTTATTTCCTTTGAGATGAATGATTCCATCATTACCTACAACATCTTGATAAACTTCCTTGCACTCGTTGCTAGATCCCTTAAAATATATATCAAAAAAACCTGCAGCACATTCTAGAAAATATCTAAGATAAGAATCATTATCAAATACTTGCCAATGCTCCACATTATCTAGTATTCTTGGCTTATAGATCATTTTAATTTGATACTTCTAAATTTTAAAGTCAGGATGGGGTAATAATAATGAGGTCGATACTGCCAAGGAATCTGCTTTGGTGTTCTGAGTCCTGGGTACAAATTCTATCGAGAAAGCATCAAAGAAATCAAGCTTATCCCATACCAAGTTCCTATAGTGTTTTAATTTTTCATTCTTAACAGAGAATTGTCCCCTCACCTGCTTCATGATCAATTTGGCATCTCCTTTCACAACTAATTTCTTAACTACCCTCAGCTTTGCCTCTTCCAATCATAGCAAAAAGGCTTCATATTCTGCAGTATTATTAGTATTCTTGAAATCTAATTTGAAAGAGAAGGAAATACATTCTTCATTAGGAGGAAAAAGAACTACTCCTGCGCCCAATCCTCTATTTGAGCAGCTTCCATCAAACTCCATCTTCCAAATGTCTTCTTCCTTAAGAATAAAGGCTACACAATCTTTTTCCACATATGTCAGAATGACATAGTTACCAAAGTGACACTCCTCATATAGAATGACATATGTCAAAATGACATAGTTACCAATCCATCTTTACATCTCCTCCCAAATCCTTACAAAAGGTTCTGCTGAGCAGCATACCGTAACTAGCTAGAATGTCTGCTACCAAGATTGTTAACTTCAAATGTTTATCAAGACATGCAGCAAGAACATCTTGGGAATCTTTAACCTGACCCATCAATGGTACTTGTTTCCCATCCATAGAATAAAAGTGGCCAAAAATTTTAGTTAGGGTGAGACCTAAGGCTCTCACGACTAGGGCAGGCATGATATTATTCGATGCACCAAAATCAATAATGCAATAGCTAAGTTTTTGTCCATTCAATAATAGGGAAATGTAAAAAGGATTAGGCTTCCTTTTTTCAATTTCAGTTTCGATAGAATTGACAAAGGGACAATCCTCCGGTGTCTGTGGAGTGTCTTTGGGCACAAAAACAAGAGGCTCTTCAATTGTAGTCATTTCACCTATGAGGGATTTATCTGATTGGGAATTTGAACTAGACTCTTCTTTCACATACTTTACTAGTTTATCTAGTTCTTTGGGGTTCATTTTCAGATATTCAGTAGGAGAAATAGAAATAGTTGTCTTCTTGCAAAATTAGACAAAGTCAAAAGGAGGAGTAACTGGATTAACTCTTGGTAAGATCTTTACTTCTGGACTTTTTGGATATGCAGAAGTCTCTCCACTTCCAGTTTCTTTTCATTTAGGATCAACATTAGCAGCAATAGAACTAGGGACAAACTTTTGTGCCTTTTGATTTCTTGTTAGGATGGTGCAAGAAGGATCTTGCAGAGTTGCTAAAACACTTCCCCCTCTATCAGAGTCTGGTTCATATTCCATATAAAAAGAACTAGATAAACCAATATTAGGTGAACTTTTCTCCTCGTGTAGCTCTTCTATACCAATGGTGTCCTTTGTTGCATTTATTTGAAGACATCTTAACCAGTCAGGACAAGTTTCTCCATCATGATCGGTTGTTAGGTGAAATGAGCACATCATTTCCTTCAGAGTGGATTCTATCTGCAACCTAGGCTGTGAGCTTGTCAAGAGAGGATTTTTTCCATGAGGTTGATTATATTGCCTTCGACTAACATCCTGATAAGGAGATTGGTATAGGCAACTGACTTTATTCTGTTGTCTCTTGAGCATGGCCATATCATTCATCAACCTCTACATTAAAGGATCTATTTTGGTAGATGAGGAGCTTCCTAAGGCCTGAATTTCTCTTTTCTATTTACCAACTGTTATAAATGTATCTTCAAGCTAAATATCTTGTCTTTGTGCAACAACCAAATCAGCCACTCCATCTTTTAATAGGTGAAAACTTATATCAGGCGAGATTGCATTTAAGAAGAAGATCTTCTTATTCTCATCACTTGGTGCAGAATTTGCAAGTGTCCTTTGCAAAATTGTGTTAAACTTAGCCACAAATTCCCGCATAGGTTCATGAATTTCTTTCTTGAGTTGACTAAGTTGGAGCAATAATGAAATCTCATTATCAGGAGTTTTAAATCTTGCTTCAAAGGTGACTCTCATGTCATTCCAATTAGTGATTGAACCATTAGGTAAATGACTGAACCAGTCAGCTGCAGTATCTACTAAAGCTCTAACAAAAAGCCTAACTACTACCTCTTGAGTAGGGACACTGATAATACCACATGCCATATGGAAAGCACTAAGATGATCATCAGTAGTTGTCTTTCCATCTCTACTAAACTTAGGCAAGACTTGATTAGCACCTTTGGGCAGATCACTAGGAGGGTTAGCTCCTAAATTCAATGGGCTGATATTCTAACCCCAAGATTGATTGGCGGCCATGTTGGGAAGCTGGAAGTTCAAAGGTTGGATATTAAGAATAGTTGGTACCACAGTGCCTAGGGATATGATAGCTTGAAAGGTAGGTGGAATAGTAGGGCTAGATGGAGGTGAGGAGGGTCTGCTAAAGGTTTGAGTTTTCTTCTTCTTGGGGGTATTACGATCAGGTGAAAAACTTAGATTTCTTAAGGCTTCAAAGTCTTCATCAACTAATCCCCTACTCTGATCACCTCTGGTGTATCTTTTTTCTGCCAGCTTCAGTATCAAGTTTAACCTCAATTTCTTACAGGAGCACGTGCAAGTCTATTTACTACAACCACCTCTTGAGTAACTGGTATACCCCTCAAGTGTTTAGCTATTTATTCTTCTTTTTCAAGCACCTCTAATACTTTATGAAACTGTTGATTACTTCATCTAAATTTCCATGCTGTTGCAGCTAGACTTGAAATTAAGTCTTATTGTGTGTCTTCAAATCCTAGGTTAGGTTGAAGCACAGGAAACACATCATTGTGTGGTAACACCATCTTGTGGCATTATAAAAATGGAGAACCTGGTGTTTTATACTGGAATCTCCCAAGTAGAGTCACCAAAATCTGTTGGCAAATAGATTTGTCTTCTCTTTCTAAATGAACTTTATGTGTACTCTATGCCTCAGAAGAAAAACAATCCATCAACAGTTGGGTAAGCATCAAAGATTGCTTCCCTTTGAATTTTTCAAAGATTCAACTTCCTTCTTAAGTATTCAATGAATTTTTAACATAAAAGCAAATACATACACTTTTGACCAGAAAGTGTTGAAGGATCACTCAGGTACTCTTTTGTACTGAGGTATTTTCAAGAAAATAAAGATACTAGATAAAAACTTACAAGGAAGCAAAGTTCCACTAATCTTCTAAAAAGAAATAGAATTACAGTAAAAAGCTGAGAAAAAGAGTTATCTGGAAAGTTGAATAATAGCAGTGCATAAACATTTCATGCAAAGCATAAGGTATACTAATTCTCAAAGTAATCAATACACCACAGGTTTCAATTCAAAGATTCAAACCAAACTTTGCATTTATATATTCACGCTGAATCCGATCAAAGTCAAAATCCAAAAAAAAGTCAATTACTGTTCTTCCAGACAAATCTTTGCTACTTCGTCAAAATAAACTAAAAGTATCTAAAAGCTACTCCTATCAAAAATTTCTAACCCTTTAAAGTTTAATACTCCAACATTTATAGTTTGAGATCCGAGAGAGCCTCCAGAAAAACTCGGCCTCTCGAACACATAGCAAAAATAGTTAAAAACCAGTTATACATTTAGACTAAAGTTTTATAACGCATGTCCTTAAATTAGAAAAAGCTAGAAAACCACCCAAAAATATGTCATCTTTTCTCATTGATCCTCTACCATTGCAGTTTTAACCAACTTCCAAGTTCTGAAAGCATTTACTAACTCTTGAGCCGACTGTAAGTGCAAATTCTTTAATCCAATTAACTTTGCCCGAACTGCATTCTTTTCCCATTTTAATTCCCAAATTTTCTGTAACTATTTAGAAAGTTGTCCTCTATTTAACAATAGCATAGATTCCACATTAGATATCTTGATGAAATCTTGAACCGTTGGCTCTTCATTCTCCTTCAAAGAGCCCATGGTATCCACAAAGACTTTAATCATGGCATTAGCATCTCAATTTCCCTCATCAATTTGCAACATGCCTGATGGGATTACTATCTTGATGTCCTTCAGAGCATTAGCGTGCATGTCCTTAACCTCCTCTCCTATTGCCCGAAATCATGAAATTGCAGCTTTGAATAATGACACTTTCCAACCAAGATTCTGTTTCAAAATAAATAGCATACAAGGGTCAACTAGTTTCATGGGACTCTCTGCTAGGAATTGGGCTACCCCGTAAGTTTCTATCTCCTAGATTTGAGTACAGATAGTCACACACTTTTCTTCTTCCAATTCCTAGGTAGGAACGAGAGTTTGTGTTTTGCCAAGCAAAGCTTCACCATCCATACAAGTAGATACAAACTCTCAACTGAAGGTGCTTCCTTCATCAATGATACCATCTATCTAGGTCTTCATAACCTCCATCAAAACTTTGCCATGTTGCATATGCCTATGTGTTGGAATTTTGTACCTAGCTATAGACACAACACTTCAGTAAAACATTAGAGGTTAGCAAAAACCGAAATTTGCAAGTAATTGAGACTAGGCTAACCAGGCGATTTATTGCCTTCTAGTAGGTGCGAGTATGATGTTCTCAAATTAGAATCGAAATCAATGACAATGCAACACCTAAACGAAGGATTTGAATGAAAAAGAATGAAAGATTATATGAATGCAAATTATTCTATATTTTTGTATTTTCTATGCAATAATGTGAAAAACTGTATGAATCTAAGCTATATGAATGAAATTGAATGCAGATTTAATCTAAGAATTCTATGAATGAATATGAAATCTATGATGTGAAACTATGCAAAAACTATGGTCAACTATGAAAGATTTCACAAATTGCCTGTCGCAAGTGCTTAATCCTTCAATCGCCAATTTGCTAGAGTAATTGTGCAAATTCGAGTGTTGATAATTATGAAGAGATGAGCCTTGATTTTATAGAAATCCAGGGCTTTCAGGATGCGAGAGAAAAACCATAAATCACTCTTGATAAACTCAGGTTGATTTTTGAGTTAACAAGAAATTAGAGGTAATTAACTCACAAAAATCATGCAAAAGTGGAGTTTTACTCAAAATAGAGTTTTAGATCTCTTTTCAACTCATCATCAGATGTTGAGTTTCAATTTTAAAATTGATTGTTAATTTCTAGTTGCCTGCTTTTCTGATTGTGCATGATTTATTTTGAATTAATTTTAAAAATAAAGTGATTTATTCTCAACTTAATTAATTTTTGAATTAAAACAATTGATTTATGGGTTAATCAATTATTAAATCAAACTTTTATTCTAAAACTATATTATTAAAAATTGACAATTGACATTAATTAATTAAATAAGAATTTAATCAATTAGTCATGAGATTTTAGATTTATTGTCAAAATTAAATAATACAATTTAGGAATAAATAGAATTAAATATAATTAAATAATTAAGTGGCAGTATTAAATATAATTAATTAAATATTCAAAATATTCAATTAATCAAACTTTAGGATAAATAAGATTTATCGCCAAATAATTATTAAATTAAAGATAATTAGGATAAATAAGAATATTGCTAGGAATATTCTCTGATGCGGAATTAGGATAAAATCAATTAGGATTTGATAATGTGCAGATGTGCCTTAGGTTAGGACTTTGATGTCTATTTCATTCGAATTGAAGATGTAGGAGGTTAATGAACCTATAGCCCATTTTTGGGGTATTACATTTTGCCCCTCTTTGAATCACTTTGCAAAGCATAGTGGTTCAAAGAATAATTTGTGTATGATAAAGATGTTTGAGATTGATTTGAAAGATTAACCGATTTTGAGATAGAAACCGATTGAAAGATTTAAAGATGTAAGATTTAGGTCATGATTGACCAAAGATAATGTTAACTATAGCAACAATGAACCGGTGATTAAGAAAAAGTGCCAAAATGCCTGATTCTGAACGTTATGATTGCGAAGAAGTGAGTGACCGATTCTAGACCTGATTGTCACAAGAGAATCATATTGGTATCACATCTTAAACCCATCAGTTACAAAGAACCAAGGAAATAACGCTAATGAACCGATGGTTATGAAAAGCTGATACAGTTTACAAGATAGATTTAGGATACCAGATTGATATGGATCTCGCTGAATCTGATATGCCCTAAGAGATAATAGATTTTCCCCAAGCGATGAGGACTTTTAGATGAATCAGTAACTAGATGTGGTTGTTGTCTTGATTACTGAGGAAAGATTTGATTACAGATTTAGATTTATAGACTTGAATGATATGCAATACTAGTCCCCCTTCGGGATTAAAATTGAAATCTGACAAGAAAAATCAGTGTTGAATGGTTTAGAAGCATGTTAATTGATTTGAGAATTGGTTGTACACGTCCAAGAACATGTTCTACATCATTTATAAGTCCCGAAGACCAAGTTTGACTAGGTTTGACCATGAGTTGACCATGGTTGACCAAGTTGAAATTTTGATAGTTTGATGTGAGATAATCAATTAAGTTGAAAAATGGATTTCTTTGATGTTTAGAAGGTTGATTATGCAAGCAATTTACAATATAAATGATCTTAGATTTTGATTTTGATCCTGAAAAAGGATTCTACTTGTTGTTTCATTGAGGAACCTTCATACAATGCTCAATCCTTGTGTCATGTTTAGCATTTTTGGTTTTGAAGAATTGTTTAAGTGTTCAAGCAATTTGTGAGATCATGTAAAGTGCAAAATGAAATGCAAACCTAGGACCTAGGACCTAGTCACTGATCATGTGTCGATTCATTCTCATCATTGAACTTTTTAGGTAACCGAATAAATCAATACAATGTCCACTAGTTATAAAACTATAGACATATGAATATTGATTTGTATGCACAAGAATCAATACAACACCCACTAGCTAGGAAACCATGGACATATGAATATCAATTTTGTTTTCAGAATGTCGGATTAGATATAAGCACCAAGGCACAAACACCCAGATGACCTGAATATCATGTCCATTTTGATATAGAAATTTGTATAAGAATCAAAACACAAATGTCATGATGACCAAAATATGCCTTGCATAAAAAACACATCAAATAGTCAAGAGATCCTTCTAAATCTAGTGTGAATTACCCGTAGTGACCCTTTATCATTCACATCCTTAGGTAAGATCGCATTTCATAGTAGGAGTAAGAATTCACTAAAAAGACAATAGTTAGATCAAACTTCCTTGAATTTTCCAGGTATCAATGGTCGAGGTACTCATGGCCATCCAATTCAAGATAGAGGCTCTTACAAACAGATACCATTTTAATCCAGAATTTCCAAAGTTAGATTTTCACATACAAGCAAAAGACAAAGAAAAGATTATGCCCCTAGTCATCACTCTCTAAATCCTGTAAAGGACATCATCGAAGAAATCAAAAGGATAGAATATGCAAAAATCTCAATGTGAATCAGTAAGCATACAAGGAGATAAAATCATGAAGAAGCATAGATTGTTTTCAATTTGTGTTGATGTTTGATTGCATTGTTGTAGATGCAAAATCCCTTTCTGGAAAGGAGACTGGCTAACTGACTCGGATGAAGTTTCAAAGTACTCTAACTAGACATGACTCATCTGAAGTATACTGGAGACCATAGGATATGACATTGATTGCCCCCAAGTTTGAACATTGATAGGATACAGACGCTTGAGCCGATTGGTGTACAGACCGACTTATTGAAAATAGGAATGCAGAAACAAACTAGGAGATATGTACAAACTAAAGCAAGACTGAAAGCATGAAAGACCAAGATTGTGATGATAGATGGAGCATTTTGAAACAAGTGGCACCCATTTTTTGAGTTTTCACCATCTTGGCAGAGATTGTATTTTTGCTACCAAGGCGCCTGTTTCTAGGTTTTCACCAAGGCACTTTTTATTTTTCTTATTTTTTTGTATTTTTCACTTTTTTAATTTTTTTTGTACTTTTGATATTTTTCAATTTTTTTGTGAATCATCAAGGCACCCATTGCTAGGTTTTCACCAAGATGTTCATTTTTTTCAAGAATTTTTCTAGATTTTTATGATTTTTTCAGGACATTTTACCATACACTGAATGCCTTAGGTGTAGAATTTCTTCAAATGGAGAACGTTGATTGGTTCTCAGAGCTATTATCCTTCAGTTGTTGAGAGTTGATAGGCACTAGAGCCAAAAGTAGCAATGAAAACAAAGGGACCCAGCCAGTTGGGTTTAAACTTCCCCTTACGTTCTCTATGTGATTGATTTTTAGGATTCTCTCTCAAGACTAGATCGCCAACCTGAAATTCTTTGTGTCTGACTTTCTTATTGTAGCCTCTAGACATTCTCTTCTGGTATACTCTGAGATGATCATATGCTACTTGTTTGCAGTCATCTAGTAGTTCAAGTTCTTGCAACCTAGACACCGTGTAGTCATCATCAGTTACTAGACCATGCATTATGATTCTTAGTGACGGGATTTCAACCTCAATAGGCAATACCACTTTAGACCCATAAACTAAAGTGAAAGGTGTAGCCCCAGTGGGCGTTTTGATACTTTTTTTATAGGCCCAGAGAACTAGATTGATCACGAGGTGCCAGTCTCTTCCTATTTTATTAACTGTATGGTGCAAGATTTTTAATAGATTCTTGTTTGAAGCCTCTGCTTGTCCATTCCCTTGAGGATAGTAGATACATGACCAATGTTGTGTAATCTTGAATTTTGCACATAAATCATCTAAGTCTCTATTCTTGAATTGACCACCATTACCTGTGACTATAGAGTGTAGAATACCATACCGATATATGATGTAGTTCAAGATGAACATTGAAATTTGATTTCTAGTTTCTTGAGTCAAAGGAACTGCTTCTACCCATTTTGTAAAATAATCTGTAGTTGTGATTAAATGGGTATGTCCATTAGAAGAATGAGGATGTATGGCTCCTATAAGATCAAATGCCCATTGGTGAAAGGCCATTGTGTAGTGAAGGGAATTAGATCTCTCCCTAGTGCATGAATTAAGTTACCATGTACTTGGCACTTTTGACAGTTATTAGCAAACTTGATAGCCTCTTTTTCCATTTCAGGCCAATAGTGCCCAACCCTAATAAGTTTTTGAGCTAGTGTTAAACCATTTGAATGTGACCCACATACACCTTCATGGACTTCCTCGAGTGTACATTGAGACTCTTCCCATTCTAAACATCTAAGTAGTGTACCATCTAGACCTCGTTTGTGTAGATCATTACCAATGATGACATACCGGGATGCATTGCGGATAAGGTATCATTTCTCATGGTGATTGAGGGTATCGGGAATGATTTGGTCTTGGAGATAGGAGAAAAGGTTTTTGTATCAAGATGAATCATGACCAACAATAGTGCAGATCATATGGGTTTCAGGAGAATCATATGCAGGACAAGATAGTGCTTCCACCAGGAACTCGTAGCGTAGCTCATGTTCAGGCTGCTATAATAAAGTAGATAGTGTTTCCATTACATCGGTAGCCTTATTCTCTATTCTAGGTATTTTCTCAAAGGTGATAGATATGAAATATTTCTTTAGATCATCTACCATTCTCTTATATGGAATGAGCTTTTCATCTTTCATTTGATACACATCATTGACCTGGTGAATTACAAGTTGTGAGTCTCCATGAATGTGTAATTTTGTCACTCTCCACTCAATTGCTATTTTCATACCATTAAGAAGGGCCTCATATTCAACAATATTGTTTTTACAAGGAAATTTGATTCTGAATGCTTTATGAATGGAGTATCCTTGAGGAGTGATAAACAATATGCTTGCTCCAAATCCATTCTGTGTATAGGAGCCATCAAAGAACAATTACCATTCTCTAAAAGAAAGATTCATGATAGAGGAATCTAGGAATTCCATTTTCATTGGAGTATCATAAAACAAAGGTGCATCTGCTAGTTGATCTGCAATAACCTGCCCTTTGATAGCTTTTCTTTCAACATATTCAATGTCAAATTCATTTAAGAGCATGACCCATTTGGCTAATCTACCTGTGAGGGAAGCTTTTCTTAGTAGGTACTTTAATGGATCAATTTTAGCTACCAACTACGTGGTATGAACTAACATGTAGTGTCTCAGTTTCTATGATGCAAAGATCACAGCTAGACAAGCTTTTTCAATCATTGAATATTTCTTCTCTTATGCTACCAATGTTCTACTGATATAGTATATAGCTCTTTCCTTTTTATTCTCATCATGTTGTGCTAGTAATGCCCCCAGTGATGTATCTATTGCGGAGACATATAAGATCAATGGCTTCCCTTGAATAGAAGGCATCAAAATAGGAGGATTTGATATATATTTCTTGATATGATTAAAATTATTTTCACATTCCTCATTCCATGCAAAGGTCGCACCTTTATGTAATGTCTTTGTGAAAGGTTGTGATATGTCTGTTAGTTGAGATATGAAGTGTCTAATAGATTATCCTCTCCCTTGTAATGTTCTCATTTGACTGATATTCTTGGGAGGTTGCATCTCCATGATAGCTTTAACTTTAGCTGGATCAACTTCAATGCCTTTCTTTGAAACAATGTAGCCTAAGAGCTTTCCACAAGCGACACCAAAGGCACACTTCTTAGGGTTCAGTCGTAGAGTAATCTTCTCCATTCTATCCAAAATTTTACTCAAGTCATTAAGATGTTCAGATATCATCATAGATTTTTCCAAAGTATCATCAACATAATCCTCCATAGTTTGATGCATCATGTCATGAAAGATAGATGTCATAGCTCTCTGATATGTAGCACCAACATTTTTAAGCCCAAATGGCATGACATTCTAATAGAAGGTACCCCATGCACATGTGAAAGGAGTTTTCTCTTGATCTTCTAGAGAAATTTTGATTTGATTATATCTAGAAAAACCATCCATCAAAGAATACATCTCAAAGCCTGCAGTCATGTCCACTATCATATCAATATTAGGTAGTGGAAAATCATCCTTAGGGCATGCTTTGTTCACATCTCTGAAATCTATGCATACTCTTATATATTTGTCTAGTTTTGAAATAGGTACAATACTAGAGATCCATTCAGCATAGTCAATAACATGGATGTATCCAGCTTTTAGTAGCTTCTCTAATTCAGCTTTTACCAAGAGTGCAACATATGGATGCATCTTTCTCAATTTTTGCTTAACAGGTTTGATGTTTGGAGCTATAGATAAATGGTGCATTATAAGATCAGGATCCAACCCTGGCATATCTGAGTATTTCTATGAGAAGTTGATCTTCTTTTCTGTTAAGAATGTTGTAAATTTTTTCTTTTCTTCTTCTGATAAGGATTGTGCTACATGGATCAACTGTGGTTCTTGTGTTCTTCCCAAGTTGATAGATTGAGTGGGCTCAATTAGACCTAGAGATCTATCCTATAAATGACTCAGAAGGACATCAAATATCTCATCTTTAGGTGCCTCAGAGAGGTTTTCACCTTCGGATACATCTTTTATTTTTACTTTTGTAGGTTCTGAGACTGCCACAAAGTGGTTTTCACCCTCAAAACTCCTTTTCTTTTTTTTTTTACTTTTATTATTTTGACTAAGATACTTGATGTCTGACTTTGTCATGATAACGCTTGGTTAACTGATGGAAGTCATCATAGGCTCAACTGCATTGAGGTAGCAAGCAAGGGCATAGTCATTAGGAAAGGTATAAATACCTTGGCTCAATTTCGTAGAGGTTTGGTCAAGAAGTTCAGGATGTTGGATAGTCAAAGTGGTGAAAGATTGGGAAAGAGTGTTTATAGATATGGATCTTTAATCATTGGTCCTAACCCGATGCTTGAGTTCAAAGGTGATATTACAACTTAAGATGGTCAATTTGTGAATAGGATCAATGTCATTGTGGGAGTCCACTTCAGCCATCGGTGGATCAGACTCATTAAGTTCATCATTTCTCTCTAGACTTATGTTGGGTTTAGGTGCATATTGGTCAATAACATCAACATGTTTCTCTGTAATAAGCTCATCTTCCTCTGGAATGGCTCCCCATCCATAGTCATTAGATTCTTCATCTATGCCTCTAGGAAATTTAAGAACATGAGTAAAGTCAAGATGAATACCCCAAGAAGGGTTACCCTCAAATTCTGATTTGAATTCACACTCATGGGAATCTATCTTATAATAACTACCACCTTCCTCTTTGTCTATTTGATCATCTTCGAGATTAGCTGGTTCTTGTGGTGCAACTATCTCTTGCTCTGTAGTAGGTTCTTATGTTTCTACTACATTGATTCTTTTTATTGGATCATCTTCAGCTTCAAGGAGGTCTTTGATTTCTTTAGGAAAATTCTCATAAGGAATGAGCTCATCAGTGGTGTCTGAATCATCACTGTCAAATTGTTCAGTTGTTTCTCCCTTTAATTGATTTGTTGTGGAGGGCTCAATCTATTCTAAGACATGTGGGCAATTCTTGCTAAGACAGAAAGGCTTATTCTTATATCCTAGACCTGTTGTATTCTTGTTTTCTCATCCATGATGGTTAAGAGGTGATAGAAGACCTTTACCCTATAATCCTAGAGGTCCTTTTCCTTTAAATCCCATTTTTGTGATCAATTTGTCCCCTGGGCCATATGAATTAGAAGGGATCTTTGGTGTTTTAGATTCACATGTTTGAACAACTTGAGATTCAGGTTCATCCTTGTATAGCCATGCAAGCACAGCTTCATCTTCTTCAAACTCTTGTTTGGACACTTGTTCTGCAACAAAATTTCATTTATATGCCTCAAGAGGTTCTTTAGACTCCTTTTTAGACTATTTCAGAGTTTGTCCACAGGACTTAGGCAAGATAGGGAGAGATGTCAAAGACAAAACTAGTTCTATAGTATATTCTCCCATACCATTTTCTTTGATTTTAACCTCTTTAGCAATGTCTTGCATCTTAGATGTTGAAGCAATGTCTAGCTGCTTAGTGGAAGATTCTCTGTTATTAGGAACAAGTTTATTAGCACTTTCCTTCAATGTGTTGCAGGTTGTATATAGATTTGTTGGAATTGTCACTTCTACTCCTTCATAAGGAAATTTCAAACACTGATGGTATGTAGAAGGAATAGCTTTCATTTCATGTATCTAGGTTCTCCCCAAAAGGATTTTATAAGCCAAAGGTAGATCAAGAACTTGACATATAGTATCTTTGATGACTAGACCTACTCTGATAGGTAAGACAATTGTTCCCTTGGAAGATCTTTCTTGCTCATCATATGCTTTGATAGTTATCTTCTTTATAGGATCAATGGCCATTTCTAAAAATCCCAATTGCGTAATCAAGCTAAAGGAACAAATATTTAGACCAGTGCCCCCATCTATCAACACACGTTTGACATGATGATTTTGGATCAAGATTTCAATGTACAAGGGCTGGTTATGTGGATGACTCAAGGAGTTATCATCTTCCTCTGAAAATAAAATATACTATGGAGACGTAAGATGACCAACCATAGCCTAGAATCTATCTAAATAAAGGTTATCAAGAACATTGGATCTGAGCAAAGCTTTGTCTAGAATGGCTCTATGAGTTGGAGATATCTGAAGCAACTCAAACATGGAGATCTTTGCATTTGTATGTTCAAGTTGTTGGACAATACTGTATGAGGTAGGCCTTGTGTCTTTAGGATTTGAAGATTTAGATGTAGCCTTCTATTTAGAAGTAGATGAAAGATTAAAAGGTACCTTAGGGACATTGGATGAATCTGGTATTTTTCCTTGTAGATGTGCCTGAGCTTGTGATCGAGTAACTGCATTAGCTGATTTGTTTTCTCTATCTTTTCTTACAATTGTGATGACATTTCAATGCTCAGATAGACCTGGTTCAACCATATTGATAACGACATTCTTTCCAGAGTAGGCATAATTGACTTTAGCACCCATATTAGGTTGGGAAGAAGAATATTCTTTACCATGTTTCAGAAATGGTTCTATGAATGTTGTATGATCATTATTGCTCTTATGATTGTCAATCATGATTTCTCCATTATCAATTTTGTCTTGTATGATGTGTTTCAAGTGAATGCAGTTATTAGTCTTATGACCCTTATTGCAATGGAATTCATAGAAATCATTCTCTCTCCACCATTTTGGTTTAGGTTCAAGATCAAAGACTTATCTCAGGCAAGTAGATGATTTTGTTAGCCAATAGAGTTTTCATGGCATATTCCAAGGATTCTCCAAGAGGAGTGAATTTTTTATTAGGATCTGTAGCCCAAGGTTTATAATTAGATGACTTCTTGTTAGGCTCTGTGGTTTTAGCTTCGGAAGCTTTGATGGCTTGGGTGCCAACAGTGAGATTGAAAGTAGGTGCCTTAGATGGGGCATGAACTTTATCAACAACTCCATCTATGATGATGCCTTTATTCTTATTCCAATTTTTGTTCTTGTCCTTAGAACTAGATCCAGATTCATACTTGTCCTTTTGAAGTGTGATGTCTCCTTTTTTCACAAGTACTTTCTCAATTTTGATCGCATTATCTACCATCTTATCAAAGGATGTATGATTTTGCATTTGTAAAGGATAGTTGATTTTTGGAACAAGATTATTAATGAAGATTTCTAGTTTCTCAGTTTCTGGAATGGGTCTAGCATATAGAGAAAATTTCTTCCTCCATCTCTTGAGAAATGTTAGGAATAGTTCTCTTGGATATTTTATTCAGATTGTAGATGTCGATCATGGTGACCAGATGTTGGATATTGTAGGAGTATTATTGATAGAACAGTTTGATTAACTCCTCAAAATTTTTGATAGTTGGAGGCATTCTAGAGAACCAATGAATGGCTGCTCCTCCTAGAGATTGAAGGAAGAGATGCATTAAGTAGGTTGGTTCATGCATGAACTCCATAGATTGAGTAAAAAATTCTCTAACATGATCTTGAGGATCAGAGTTTCCATCATACTTATCATACTTAGGCATTTCCACTCTTTTAGGGAATGGTGGCTTGTACAAGTCTTTATCAAATGGAAAAGGGCGTAGAGCTTCCATGGAGAATTCCTTAGGTTCCTTTTCCTTTTCAATTTTGTTAAGTTTGACTTGCATGGCATGCATCTATTTCATCATAGCCATGATAGGGGTTTCTTCCTCATGCATGATGATATTTTCAACATTAAAGTTTGGAGGAAGTTTAGCTCCTTGATGAGCTAAATCTAGAAAGTATGCCTCTCTATCTTCTTTTAAGAAATGCCTCATCATTCTCTTGAAGTCATCATCATTTTAATATCAAGCAATTTTAGAAGGTGTGGGTTCTTGATCCATACCATGTTGAGAGTGATGTCCTTGAGACCTGTGATGTGTCCCTCTGTGAGACATTTTAGGAGTTTTAGGACTCCTTGGGATAGATTGATGTGGAGATTGTTGATTACCTTCGTGAGTTGATGGAGGGGTTATGTAAAGACCTAAATTGTAGAGTTGCTCGAGAGTTGGACCTATGTGAGTAGACAAAGGTAAAGTATGAGATGCTTCTCCAGATTTCTTGTGTGATGAAGCTCTCGTTTCCACCATTAACCTTGGGTGAAGCAAAAGAATAAGATGAAGACAACTGAAGAATGAATTGATTCAAGAAGATCGAATGACACAACCTTGTCAAGATTGAATTGATTAAAGATTAGATCAGATGTAAATGAAGGATACTATGCCACAGTAGTGTGGGTAGATGCCCAATAGATGGCGGGCATGAGCTCACAACACTTAGTCGTTTAGAAAAGAAGGCTGAATTTGAAGATAATTTTGACAAAGTTTTGACACAAGATGAAAAAGACTCAAATCGATAAATCAGAAGGCTAAATTAGACTCAAGAGACCACTTTAGGAAAATGATCGAATTAGTTCTAGTTTTTTATTTGTTCCTGATATAGTGAATGTTTTGACAGAATCTAGAAATAGGCTATAAAAACTAGATTCCTGACAAATTTGACCAATCTCTGACAACTTTTTGAAAATTTTCAAACAAGTTTCTGAAGACTCGTACAACACTGGGTATGCTCTGAAATGACAATTGCAAAACTCGTACAAAAATTACTATCAGGTATAATGTTCTTTTTATTTCTAGTGACAACACTCGTACGACACAGTATTGGATACCGTATGACAATACAAGGATTATGAAATGACTTTTTCTGAAAACTCATACGACAATTTGACCCTATGGGATGACTTTTGACTCCAGAAAGGTATTTCACTTCAGATTTTACAAATTTTAGGTTTTCAGTTTCAGATTGTTTGCAAATTTTTTTGTCCAGGTTTGAAGATTATTCTGGGATCATTCATTTTCAATAACAAAATAGATAAAAAGCACACAGAACATCAAGCAAGTGATTTCAAGAATGTCTGAAAATAATGAACAGGGGACAAAGCAACCCCGTGCATGAACAATCAAGTGACTAAATGTACTAATCCCTAGAAGTGCTAATTGTGTATGTTCCAAAAGGTTTTTTTCAATGCCTCACTAGGGTTTGTAGTAATGGTCTGACTCTACAACTTTTATGATCTCAAGAGGGAAAACTCCAATCCAAGCGCATCGGGGTTTTTGACACAATCCGAGAATTTAATCAATCAGGAGCTGCTAGGGAGATCTGGTAGCCCAACAAGAGACCACACCTATGAAGATTTCCTCCACAAGGACATTTATATAGCGGCTGCTGCTACCATGGCAAAAATGGCTATTACTGCTTGAGGTTCTGTCCACATGGTTGACCCAATTAAGGGAATGTTTACTACGGTTAACCCTCTCTAAAGGTGACTTACAAAAGATACCACATGGGGACTGGTTCCAGATTCAAGGATCTAAGTTTTTGATACTACCCAAAAAGGGAGTAGAGCATAGTCCTCTAGCCTTTTCACTTTTAACCAAAACAAAGTAGACAGATTAATCCGACATGCTAAGACTAAAATTATCTCACAAAGATCTATGATGTCAAGCGCTTATGATCTATCAACCTCTCTAGAGAGAGAATGTATCAATCAAAAGTTGAAGATGCACAAATCTAGTAGAACGTGAGACTCTCTCAATAACCTCCCTACCTACAAGGGGAACTTTCATCAAGAAGAGCTTTGCATGTGTGAACAAGAAAAAGAAGCCCACTCTCTCGAGATCATCCATAAGTAGTGTTCATAGGGCCTATTTACTATATGTAACAGATATGCAGAAAGAAAATCTATGTTCATTTTATAGTCCAAAATGAAGTCTATGATATGAAAGCAAGAAAAGTCACACAAGCCTAACGCGTGAGGATTCATTTTTATGTCCAAATCAAAGTTTTATTAGATTGTAGTAGAATACCTGAATTCCTCACAATGCGCTTAGTAGTTTTTACCTATTTTAGTAAATTAGTTGCACTTTTTCCAATCAAATTCAGTAGATATCAATAAAAAATAGAAGATTTCAATTGTTAGGGTTAGCTATTAGTCCAAATCTAAAAATCAAATCTGAAAAACTACCAAAAATTATGAAATGACAATTGAATCCTGGAGTCAAAACTTGTGCGATAGTGGGTTACCTTCCAAATGACAGTCAGGAAACTCGTATGACAGTCGGGAAACTCGTACGATAGTGGGTATCTCACCAAACGATAATCAAGTTCCCAAACAATAATGTATACCTTCTGATACGAGCCTCGATAGAATCAACTGTCATACAAAAGTGGGGTCTTCCTGGTACGACTTTCTGAAAAAGGCCTACGAAAAATGTACAAACAAAAAATAAAATATCACAATTTTAATCAGAAAATGATAAGAAATTGATAGAAATTGATAGAAGTCAAATGGAAACCTATTTCAGGGCCCCACAGTGGGCACCAAAAATGTGTGTGTGAATTTTGTACCTAGCTATAGATACAACACTTCAGTAAAACATTAGAGGTTAGCAAAAACCAAAATCGGCAAGTAATTGAGACTAGGCTAACCAAGCGATTTACTGCCTTCTAGCAGGTGCGAGTATGATGTTCTCAGATTAGAATCAAAATCAGTAACAATGCAACACCTAAACGAAGGATTTGAATGCAAAATAATGAAAGATTAAATGAATGCAGATTATTCTATATTTTTGTATTTTTTATGCAATAATGTGAAAAATTGTATGAATCTAAGCTATATGAATGAAATTGAATGCAGATTTAATCTAAGAATGCTATAAATGAATATGAAATCTATGATGTGAAACTATGCAAAAACTATGATCAACTATGAAAGATCTCACAAATTGCCTATCGCAAGTGCTTAATCCTTCAATCGCCAATTCGCCAGAGTAATTGTGCAAATTTGAGTGTTGATAATTATGAAGAGCTAACCCTTGATTTTATAGAAATCTAGGGCTTTGAGGATGTGAGAGAAAATCCATAAATCACTCTTGATAAACTCAAGTTGATTTTTGAGTTAACAAGAAATTAGAGGTAATTAACTCACAAAAATCATGCAAAAGTAGAGTTTTACTCAAAATAGAGTTTTAGATCTCTTTTTCAACTCATCATCAAATGTTGAGTTTCAATTTTAAAATTGATTGTTAATTTCTAGTTGCCTGCTTTTCTGATTGTGCATGATTTATTTTGAATTAATTTTAAAAATAAAGTGATTTATTCTCAACTTAATTGATTTTTGAATTAAAACAATTGATTTATGGGTTAATCAATTATTAAATCAAACTTTTATTCTAAAACTATATTATTAAAAATTGACAATTGACATTAATTAATTAAATAAAAATTTAATCAATTAGTCATGAGATTTTAGATTTATTGTCAAAATTAAATAATACAATTTAGGAATAAATAGAATTAAATTTAATTAAATAATTAAGTGGCAGTATTAAATCTAATTAATTAAATATTCAAAATATTCAATTAATCAAACTTTAGGATAAATAAGATTTATCACCAAATAATTATTAAATTAAAGATAATTAGGATAAATAAGAATATTGCTAGGAATATTCTCTAATGCAGAATTAGGATAAAATCAATTAGGATTCGATAATGTGCAAATGTGCCTTAGGTTAGGACTTTGATGTTGATTTCGTTGAAGAAGTAGGAGGTTAATGAACCTATAGCTCATTTTTGGGGCATTACACTGCCTTACTAACTTTTTACTTCCAGCTGAATTCATATCAAAATCCTGTGGGGACTAGGCTAGTGGTAGTGCTCCAACATCAGTGACAAATGAGATGAACTCAACCATGGTAATCACTAGTTGTTTTAGTTCCCTGTTTTCCCTTCCATCTTTCTGTGACTGTCCCAGCATATGGTCGGCTAAAAATTTAAAAAGATGATCCCTGGAATCCCTAGTTAATGTAATACCCCAAAAATGGGCTATAGGTTCATTAACCTCTTACATCTTCAAATCGAATGAAATCGACATCAAAGTCCTAACCTAAGGCACATCTACACATCAATTCATCGAAACCTTAATTGATTATCTAAATTCTGCATCAAGGAATATTCCTTAAAATATTCTTTATTTATCCTAATTATCTTTGATTTAATAATTAATTGGCGATAAATCATATTTATCCTAAAGTTTGATTAATTGAATATTCTGAATATTTAATTAATTAGATTTAATTATGCCACTTGATTATTTAATTAAATTTAATTACATTTATTCCTTAATTGTATTATTTAATTTTGACAATAAATCAAAAATCTTATGACTAGTTGATTAAATTATTATTTAATTAATTAATGCTAGTTGTCAATATTTAATGATATAGTTTTTGAATAAAAGTTTGATTTAATAATTGATTAACCCATAAATCAATTGATTTAATTCAACTATTAGTTAAGTTGAAGATAAATCACTTTATTTATTTAATTAATTCATAATTATGTATGCACATTTGAAGGAGCAATTAAACTTTAAATCAAAAAATCAATTCAAGTTGTTATCTTTTGGAAACTCAACATCTATTTTGAGTTGAATATTGATCTAAACTTTTGATTTAAGTTAAAAAGTTGTTTTTGCATGATTTGCATGATTTTGTGAGTTGATTTGTTTCTAATTTCTTGTTAACTCAAAAATCAACCTAAGTTTATCAAGAGTGATTTATGGCTTTTCTCAATACATCCTCAAGCCTTGGATTTCTATAAAATCAAGGCTCGACTCTTCACAAAAATATCTCTCAAATTTGCACAATTACTTTGGCAAAATTACATATGAAGAATCAAACTCTTGCGACAGGTGACTTTGTGAGATCATTCATAGTTTTTCATAGCTTTGTATAGCATTCATATCAATTCATATCATTCTAGAATAATTTTCATATCATTTCAATTCAATCCTAGCTTAGATTCATATCCAATTTTTCATCTTATTGCACAAAAAATACAAAAATATAAATTAATCTGCATTCATACAGTCATTCATCTTTTGCATTCAAATCATTTGTTTAGGTGTTGCATTATCACTGATCTCAGTCTAATCTGAGAATACCATACTTGCACCTACTAGAAGGCAGTAAATCATCTGGTTAGCTTATTTTCCTTTATCTATAGATTTTGATTTCGCTAACCTCTAATGTTTTACTGAAGTGTTGTGTCCACAGCTAGGTACAATTTTCACACACACATTTCTGGCGCCCACCGTGGGGCCTTGAAATGGGTTTCCATTTCTATTCTAATATTTTCTATCGTCTTCTGGCCAAAACTATGATCTTTATTTTCTGTTCCTACATTTTTCGTACGAATTTTGTCAGAAATTCATACCGGGACCCCCTGACTGTCGTACAATAGTAGATATTTTCAAGACTCATACCAGAACTTACACATTGTCATTTGGGAGCTACTCTATCCATATGGGCAGACATCCATTGTCGTATGAGTTTCCAGATTGTCATACTGGAGGTAACTGGTTGTCGTACGAGATTTACCATCAGAATTCAATTATTGTTTCAAAATTTCAGCCAATTTTTCCTGATTTGATTTTTGGATTTGGACTAACAGCTAACCCTAACAATTGAGATCTTATGTTTCTTATTGGTATTTGTTGATTCTGATTGGAAAAGCACAACAAAATTGTTAAAATAGGTAAAATCTACTAAGAGCATTGTGAGGAACTCAGGTACCCTGTTCAATCTAATAACACTTCAATTTTGGATATAAAATGAACTCTCACGTGTCAAGCTTGTGTGTCTTTCCATCTTTCATAATTCACACTTCAGTTTTGGGCTATAAAATGAACATAGATTTGCTTTTTGCATATCTGTTACACATAGTAAATAGGCCCTATGAACACTATTTGCGGATGATCTAGAGAGAGTGGGCTTCATTCGCTTGTTCATGCATGTGAAGCTCTTCTTGATGATAGATCCCCTTGTAGGTAGGGAGGTTATTGAGATTATTTCATGTTCTACTTGGTTTGGCCCTCAGCTTGTGATCAATACATTCTCTCTCTGGAGAGATCGATAGACATAGTTGTTGACATCACAAATCTTGGTGAGATAATTTTAGTCTTAGCATGTCGGATTAATCTGTCTATTGTGTTTGGGTAAAAGTGATAAGGCTAGAGGATTATGCTCTACTCCCTTTTTGGGTAGTATCAAAAACTTAAATCCTTGGATCTGAACCAAGTCCCCATGTGGTATTTTTTGTGAGTCACCTTTAGAGAGGGTTAACTGTAGTGGACATTCCCTTTATTGGGTCAACCACATGGATGAAACCTCAAGTGGTAACAGTCATTTTTGTCGTGGTAGCAACAATTTCTATATAAATGTCTTTGTGGAAGAAATCTTCAAAGTGTGGTCTCTTGTTGGGCCATCAGATCTCCCTAGCAGCTCCTGATTGATTAAATTATCAGACTGTGTCAAAACCCTGGTGAACCTAGATTGGAGTTCACCCTCTTGAGATCACAAAAGTTGTAGAGTCAAACCATTACTACAAACCCTAGTGAGGGGAAATTTTTCATTTTCTAGGACTATGTGCATTATTGAAAAACTTTTGAGAACATACACAAGTAGCATTCCTAGGAATTAGCAAAATAAGTCACTTTATTGTTCATGTGCAGGGTTGCTTTGTCCCCTATTCATTATTTTTAGACATGCTTGAAATCACTTGCCTGCTATTTTGCATGCTTGTTTATCTACTTGGTTATTGAAAATGAACAATCCTGAAATGAACTTAAAATCTAGATAGAAAACCTTGCAAACAAACTGATTCTGAAAACTGAGAAATTGCAAATCTAACACAAAATTCCTTTCTGGAGTCAAAATTCATCCCACAGGATCATAATCTCATATGAGTTTTGTCCCTTTGTCATATCAAAACCCCTAGATTGTCGTATGAGAGCTTGTATATTGTCGCACGAGTTTTGTCATAAATCACAAGCAAAAATAAAAAAACATGCTATCAACTATCGTATGAGCATTGCAATTGTCATACGAGTCTTGTCAATTGTCATATCAGAGCCTACCCAAACTCATATGAGCCTGGAGAAATTCGTATGAGAATTTTTGAAAAATTTCTAGAAACTTGCCAAAATTACCAGGAATCTAGTTTTTACAGCCTATTTCCAGATTCTGTCAAAAAAATCATTGAGTCAGGAACAAAGTAGTAACTAGAAATAATCCAATCATTTTCCTAAAGTGGTCTCTTGAGTCTGATCTAGCCTTCTAATCTATCGATTTGAGTCTTTTTCATCTTGTGTCAAAACCTTGTCAGCATTCTCTTCAATTCAATCTTCATCAAAATGGCTAAGTGTTGCGAGCTTGTGTTTGCCATCTTTTGGGTGCCTACCCATACTACTAGGGCACATTATCCTTCATTTATGTCCAATCTAATCTTCAATCAATCCAATCTTGACAAGGTTGCGTCATTCGATCTTCTTGAATCAAGTCATTCTTCAATTGTCTTCATCTTGCTCTTTTGCTTCACCCAAGTTTAATGGTGGAAACTAGAGCTTCATCACAATGAAAAAAAGGAGAAAAATTTAGATTCTCTTTAGCTAAATCTTCTATGAGTGCTGAGACATTTCATCAACCTTTCGACACAAATAAATTTGTAGAAGATGCTCTTGGAAATCTTTACTTGATAGGTGGTTACGTCACTCCTCCTGCATCAATCCACGTAGGTCATCAAGTAACTCCCCCTGCATCAATCCGCACAGGTCATCAAACAACTTCTCATCGATCAATCCCTAGTAGTTCTCTTAACAACACTATATCTCAAGGAGGAGGCATGAGCCAAGGTTCCCAAGGACATCAATCCCAACATGGTGCAGATCAAGAACTCACACCTTCTGAAATTGATCAATATCAAAATGATGATGACTTCAAGAAAATGATGAGGCATTTCTTGAAAGAAGATAGAGAAACATACTTCCTAGAGTTGGCTTGTCAAGGGGCTAAAATTCCTCCCAACTTTAATGTTGAAGATATCATTACGCATGAGGAAGAGACTCCTATCACAGCCATGATGAAACAAATGCATGCCATGCAAGTCAAGCTCAAGAAACTAGAGAAAGAAAAGGAACCTAAGGAGTTCTCCATGGAGGCTCTATGCCATTTTCCATTTGATAAGGACTTGTACAAGCCACCATTCCCAAAAAGAGTGGAGATGCCTAAATATGACAAATACGATGGAAACTCTGATCCTCAAGATCATGTCAAAGAATTTTGTACTCAATCTATGGAGTTCATGCACAAACCAACCTACCTAATGCATCTTTTCCCTCGATCTCTGGGAGGGTCATCTATTCATTGGTTCTCAAAAATGCCTCCCACAATCAAAACTTTTGAGGAGTTAATCAAACTATTCTATCAACAATACTCCTACAACATCCAGCATTCTGTCACTATGATCGACATTTGCAATCTAAAACAGAACTCAGAGAACCATTCTTGACTTTTCTCAAATGATGGAGGAAAAATTTTCCTCTATATGTTAGACCTATTCCAGAAATTGAGAAGCTGGAAATTTTCATCAACAATCTTGTTCCAGAACTCAACTACCATTTGCAAATGCAAAATCATACATCCTTTGATAAAATGGTAGAAAATGCAATCAAAATTGAGAAAGTACTTGTACAAAAAGGAGACATATCACTTCAAAAGGACAAGTATGAATCTGGATCTAATTCTAAAGACAAAGGCAAAAAATGGAACAAGAATAAAGGCATCATCACAGATGGTGTTGTTGATAATATATGTGCCCCATCTAAGGCACCTACTTTCAATCTCACTGTTGGCACCCAAGCTATCAAAGCCTCAGAGGAAAAAGCAACAGAGTCGAAGAAGAAACCATTTGACTATAAACCTTTGGCTATAGATCCTAAATGCAAGTTTACTCCTCTTAGAGAGTCCTTGGAATCAGCCATGAAAACTCTATTGGACAAAAATATCATCACCTTGCCTGAGATAAAGGTATTTGATCCTAAACCTAAACCAAAATGGTGGAGAGAGAATGATTTCTATGACTTCCATCACAATAAGGGTCATAAGACCAATAATTGCATACGCTTGAAACACATCATACAAGACAAAATTGATAATGGAGAAATCATAATTGAAAATCATAAAACTAATAATGATCATACAACATTCATGGAACCATTTCTAAAGCATGGTCAAGGAGATTCATCTTCTCAGCCTAATATGGGTGCTAAAGTCAATTATGCCTACTCTGGAAATAATGTTGTCATAAATATGGTTGAACCATGCCTATCTGAGTGTTGCAATGTCATCACAATTATAAGAAAGGATAGAGATAATCAATCAACAAATGTAGTTACTTGAGTCATCCGCATAACCAACCCTTTCACATTGAACTCTTAATCCAAAACCATCATGTCAAACACGTGTTGATAGATGGAGGCGTTGGTCTCAACATTTGTTCTTACAGCTTAATTACACAACTGGGATTATCAAAAGCTTCCATGGATCCTAAAAAGAAGATAACCATCAAGGCATATGATGAACAAGAAAGATCTTCCAAGGGAACAATTGTCTTACCTATCAGAATAGATCCAGATATCAGAGATATCACATGTCAAGTTCTTGATCTACCTTTGGCTTACAACATCCTTCTAGGGAGACCTTGGATACATGAAATGTGAGCTATTCCTTCCACATATCATCAATGTGTGAAATTTTATTATGAAGGAGCAGAGGTGACAATTCCAGCTGACCTATCTACAACTTGCAATGCATTGAAAGAAAGTGTCGATAAACTTGTTCCTAATAACATAGAATCTTCCACTAAGCAGCTAGACATTGCCTCAAAATCCAAGATAGAAGAAATTGCTAAAGAGGTCAAAATCAAAGACAATGGCATCGGAGAATACACAATGGAACCCATTTTATCTCTCACATCTCTCCCATTGTCCCCAAAATATTATGGACAACCTTCTGACAAAGTGAAACCTGCAACTAAAGAATCCCAGGTCATATTCAATGGAAGCTTTGTCACAGAGCAAGTATCTAAACAAGAGTTTGAGGAAGAAGAAGTCATGCTTGCATGGTTATACAAGGATGAGTCTCAATCCCAATCCGTCCAGAAATGTGACTCCACTTCCAGCAAAATTCCTCAGAAGTCATATGGACCAGGAGACAAATTGATCACAAAAATGGGATATACTGGAAAAGGACCTCTCGGAATACAAGGTAAAGGTCTTCTACCACCTCTTGACCATCATGGCTAAAAAAACAAGAATACAATAGGTTTAGGATATAAGAAGAAGCCTTTCTATCTTAGCAAGAACTCTCCACATGTTTTAGAATAGATTGAACCATCAACAACAATTTAGCTAAAGGAAGAAACACAATAATCTGACAGTGAAGATTCAGACACTACTGATGAGCTCATTCCTTATGAGCATTTTCCTAAAGAAATAAAAGACCTCCTTGAAGCTGAAGATGACCCAATAAAAAGAATCAATGTAGTAGAAATGCAAGAACCTACTATGGAACAAAAGACAATTGCACCACAAGAACCAGCTGATCCTGAAGAAAACCACATAGACAAGTAGGAAGGTGGTAGCTATTCTAAAATAGATTCGCTTGAGTATGAATTCAAATCAGACTCAAAAGGAAATCCTGCTTGGGGTATTCACCCTAACCTTATGCATATTCTTGATGTTCCAAAAGGCCTAGATGAGGAATCAAATGACTATGAATGGGGAGTCATTCCAGAGGAAGATGAGCTTATCATAGAAAAAGATATTGATGTTGTTCACCGATATGCACCTAAACCCAACATGAGTCTAGAGAAAAATGATGAACTTAACGAGTCTGATCCACCTATGGCTGAAATTGATTCCCATAATGACGTTGAGCCTATTCACGAATTAAACATTTTGAGTTGTAATATCTCCTTCGAACTCGAGAGTCGGGGTAGGACCAATGATGAAAGATCCATATCTCTAAACACTATTTCCCAATCCTTCCCCATTTTGACTATCCAACATCTTGAACTTCTTGACCAAACCTCCACAAATCTGAGCCAAGGTATCTATACCTTTCCAAATGACTATGCCCTTGTTTGCTACCTCAATGCAGTTGAGCCTATGATGACTTACATCAGTGAACTGAGTGTTAGCATGACGGAGTCGGACATCAAGTATTTTAGTCAAAAGAATAAGAGTAAAAAGAAAAAGAAAAGGAGTTCTGAGGGTGAAAACCACTTTGTGGCAGTCTCATAACCTACAAAAGTAAAAATAAAAGATGTATCTAAAGGTGAAAACCTCTCTGAGGAACCTAAGGATGAGATATTTGATGTCCTTCTGAGTCATTTACAGGATAGATCTCTAGTACTAATTGATCCTACTCAATCTATCAACTTGGGAACAGCAGAAGAACCACAATTGATCCATGTAGCACAATCCTTATCAGAAGAATAAAAGCACAAATTTACCACATTCCTAATAGAAAAGAAGATCAAATTTGCATGGAAATATTCAGATATGCCAGGGTTGGATCCTGATCTTATAATGCTCCATTTATCTATAGCTCCAGGAGTCAAACCTGTTAAGAAAAAATTGAGAAAGATGCATCCACATGTTGCACTCGAGGTCAAAGCTGAATTAGAGAAACTACTAAAAGCCGGATTCATCCATGTTATTGATTATGCTGAATGGATCTCAAATATTGTACATGTATCAAAACCAGACAAATCTATAAGAGTATGCATAGATTTTAGAGATGTAAACAAAGCATGCCCTAAGGATGATTTTCCACTACCTAACATTGATATGATAGTGGACATGACTGCGGGCTTCGACATGTATTCTTTAATGGATGGTTTTTTTGGATACAACCAAAAAAAAAAATTTCCCGAGGATCAAGAGAAAACTACTTTCACATGTGCGTGGGGTACCTTCTGTTGGAATGTCATGCCATTTGGGCTTAAGAATGTTGGTGCTACATATAAAAGAGCTATGACATCTATCTTTCATGACATGATGCATCGAACTATGGATGATTATGTTGATGATACTTCCGGCAAAATCTATGATAAGATCTGAACATCTAAATGATTTGAGAAAAATACTAGATCGAATGGAGAAGTTTAGTCTCAGACTGAACCCTAAGAAGTGTGCTTTTGGTGTCACTTCTGGAAAGCTCTTAGGTTACATTGTTTCAAAGAAAGGAATTGAAGTAGATCTGGAAAAGGTTAAAGCTATCATGGAGATGGAAACCTCCCAAAAATATCAGTCAAATGAGAACATTACAAGGGAGAGTACAATCTATTAGACATTTCATATCTCAGCTAGCAGACATATCACAACCTTTGACAAAGACATTACACAAAGGTGTGACTTTTGCATGGAATGAGGAATGTGAAAAGAACTTTAATCATATCAAGAAATATCTATCAAATCCTCCTATTTTGATGCCTCCTATTCAAGGGAATCCATTGATCTTATATGTCTCCACCAGAGATACATCATTGGGGGCACTGCTAGCACAACATGATGAGAGAAAGAAGGAAAGAGCTATATACGATATTAGTAGAAAATTGGTAGCATATGAGAAGAACTATTCAATGATTGAGAAAGCTTATCTAGCTATGATCTTTGTATCACAAAAACTGAGACATTACATGTTATCTCATACCACACATTTGGTAGCTAAGATTGATCCACTAAAGTACCTACTAAGCAAACCTGCCCTCACGGGAAGATTAGCTAAATGGGTGATTCTATTAAGTGAATTTGACATTGAATATGTTGAAAGAAAAGTTATCAAAGGCCAAGTTATTGCTGATCAGTTGGCTGACGCACCATTGTTTGATGATACACCAATGTAAATGGAATTCCTAGATTCCTCTATCATGAATCTTTCTTCTAGAGCATGGAAGTTATTTGTTGATAGCTCCTATACATGGAATGGATTTGGAGTAGGCATATTATTCATTACACCTCAAGGATACTCAATACCTAAAGAATTCAGAATCAAGTTTCCTTGCACAAACAATATTGTTGAATATGAAGCTCTTCTTAATGGCATGAAGATAGAAATTTAATGGAGGATAACATAACTACACATCCATGGAGACTCACAACTTGTAATACACCAAGTCAATGATGTGTATCAAATGAAAGATGGAAAGCTAATTCCATAAAAGAGAATGGTAGATGATCTAAAGAAATATTTCATATCTATCACCTTTGAACAAATTCCTAGAATAGAGAATAAAGTTGTTGATGCTATGGCAACACTATCTACTTTATTACAGCAGCCCGAACATGAGCTATGCTATGAGTTCTTGGTGGAAGCACTATCTTATCCTACATATGATTCCCCCGAAACCCACATGATCTGCACTATTGTTGGTCATGATTCATCTTGATACAAAAACCTTTTCTCCTATCTCCAAGACAAAATCATTCTCGATACCTTCAACCACTATGAGAAATGATACCTTATCTACAATGCATCCCAGTATGTCATCATTGGTAATGATCTGTACAAATGAGATCTAGATGGTACACTCCTTAAATGTTTAGAATGGGAAGAGTCTCAACGTGCATTAGAGGAAGTCCATGATGGTATTTGTGGATCACATTCCAATGGTTTAACACTAGCTTGAAAACTTATTAGGGCTAGGTACTATTGGCCTGAAATGGAAAAAGAGGCTATCAAGTTTGCAAAAAATTGTCAAAAGTGCCAAGTACATGGTAACTTAATTCATGCACTAGGGAGAGATCTAATTCCCTTTACTACACAATGGCCTTTTCACCAATGGGCATTTGATCTTATAGGAGCCATACATCCTCATTATTCTAATGGGAATACTCATATTATTATAGCTACTAACTATTTCACAAAATGGGTAGAAGAAGTCCCTTTGACTCAAGCAACTGGCAAGAAAATATCAATGTTCATCCTTAACTACATCATATGTCGGTATGGTATTCCACATTCTATAGTCACCGATAATGGTGGTTAATTCAAGAACATAGACTTAGATGATCTATGTGCCAAATTCAAGATTACACAACATTGGTCATCAATCTACTATCCTCAAGGGAATGGACAAGCAAAGGCTTCAAACAAGAATTTATTGAGAATCTTGCATCATATAGTTAATAAAATAGGAAGAGACTTGCATCTCATGATCAATCTAGCTCTTTGGGCCTACAAAACAAGTATCAAAACACCCACTAGGGCTACATCATTTGCTTTAGTTTATGGGTCTGAAGTGGTACTGCCTATTGAGGTTGAAATCCCATCACTAAGAATTAGAATGCATGGTCTGGTAACTAATGATGACTATAGAGTGTCTAGGTTGCAAGAACTTGAACTACTAGATGAGCATAGACAAGCAACATATGATCATCTTAGAGTATATCAGAAAATAATGTCTAGAGGTTACAACAAGAAAGTCAGACACAGAGAATTTTAGGTTGGCAATCTAGTCTTGAGAGAGAATCCTAAAAATTAATCACATAGAGAGCGCAAGGGGAAGTTTGAACCCAAATGGTTGGGTCCATTTGTTGTCGCTACTAATTTTGGCTTTGAGGCCTATCAACTCTCAAATACTGAAGGAGAACAGCATTGAGAACCAATCAACATTCTCCATCTGAAGAAATTCTATGCCTAAGACATTCAGTATTAAAAAATGTCTTGAAAAAAAATCATAAAATTTTTGAAAAAGTCCTGAAAAAATGAACATCTTAGTGAAAACCTAGCAATAGGCACCTTGATGTATCACAAAAATATCAAAAGTACAAAAAAATTGAAAAAAAAGAAAAAATGCAAAAAAATGAGAAAAAGAAAAAGTGCCTTGGTGAAAACTTGGAAATAGGTGCCTTGGTAGAAAAAATAGAATCTCTTCCAAGATGGTGAGAACCCAGAAAATGAGCACCACTTGTTTCAAAATGCTCCATCTATCAGTGCAATCTTGGTCTTTTCCCAGATTTCATTCTTTCTTTAGTTTGTACATACCTCCCGGTTTATTTTTACATTCCTATTTTCAATAAAGTCTGTCTGTGCACCAATCAGCTCAAGCGTCCGTCTCCTATCAATGTTTGAACTTGGGGGCAATCAATGTCATATCCTATGGTCTCAAGTATACTATAGACGAGTCATATCTAGTCAAGGTGCTTTCAAGCTACATCTGAGTCAGTCAGTCAGTCTCCTCTCTAGAAAGGATTTTGCATCTACAACAACGCAATCAAACATCAACACAAACTAAAAACAATCTATGCTTTACATGCTTTTATCTCATTGTATGCTTACTGATTTGCATTGAGATTTTTTCCTATTGTGTCCCTTTGAGCTCTTCGATGATGTCCTTTACAAGATTTAGAGAGTGATGACTGGGGGTATAATCTTTTCTTTGTCTTCTACTTTGAGTGAAAATCTAACAACTTTGGAAATTCTGGATTGAAATGGTGTCCATTTGTAAGAACCTCCATCATGTGTTGGATGGCCATGAGTACCTTGACCATTGATACCTAGAAAATTTAAGGAAGTTTGATCTAACTATTGTCTTTTTGAGTGAGTTCTTACTCCTATTGTGAACAACTATTATCCAAGGATGTGAATGATAAAGGATCACTGCGGGTAATTCACATTGGAGACAAGAATTAATTCTGCAAACTGTTTGGCATGTTTGTTTTTCATGGCATATTCAGGTCATCACAACGTTTGTGTTTTGATGCTTATACCAATTGCTATATCAAAATGGATATGATATTCAGGTCATCTTGGAATTTGTGCCTTGGTGCTTATATCTAATCTGACATTATGAAAACAAAATCAATATTCATATGTCCATGGTTGTCTAACCAGTGGGCATTGTATTGATTCTTGCGCATACAAATCAATATTCATATGTTCATAGTTTCCTAAATAGTGGGCATTGTATTGATTTATCCGGTTACCTAAAAATTCAATGATGAAAATGACTGACACATGATCAGTGACTAGGTCCTAGGTCTTAGGTTTGCATTTCATTCTGCAAGTCATTTTGTACTTTGCATGATTGCATGATCTCACAATTGTTGAACACACTTGAATGCTTAAATGATTCTTCAAAACTAATGCTTAAACTTGACATGAAGAGCTGAATCTCACATGAAGGTTTCTTCACATAATCGCAAGCAGTCACCATCCTGGGTTAGACATCCTTTTTGACAAATGACCGAGTACTTGTCTTCATCAATACCTGCAAAACATATCATGTGTATCGTTGCATTTATATTGCATATCATAATTCATCCCATCTATTACATTTCATTACATACATGTACATTTACCATTGCATAGCATAATCAAAATCATACATTGACATACATATTTCATCTATCAATTACATTTGCATAAATCCATACATTTGAAAGAAATCATTGCATTAGATATTACATACATTCTACACTACCCATAGCATTTACATCACATGATATCATCATAACTCAAATTGACAAGTACAAATGAAGTCATAACCAAAATCTCGATCTCATATATATCATATAACTTGAACTAGTCAAGGATGCACTACTGGCACAAGGTACAAAAGAATGAGCTCGTGTGAGCTATCAAGAGTTAGATCAGTGTATATGAACAAAATGACAAAAATAGAATATCAAGATAGATCAGCTGTCTGCCTGATCCTCTACATCTGGTGGTGGTGGTGGTGGTGCATATGGCACTGCCTCAACTCGTGGTGCTCTGGATCCCTCTAAAGAAATCATATACTGTGAATATGTCAGAACCCTCTGAGCAACTAGAATAATAGAATAGTATGCCACCACATAGTAAGAGGACCGTGCAGCCTGATGTGTCACCTCTGCCTGCAATCACTTAACCTTGGCCTCTCAAAACAAAATCTTCCTCTCCAACTCCTTCTGTTGTATCTCACAGGTGGCACTCTATAATCTGAGGTCTTTGACCTGTATCCTAAGCTATCTAATGGTCTCATGGGGAGTCAGTGCCCATCCAAGATCTACATCTATAGTAGGCATCTCAATATCCTCAACAGGCTGATCAGTAGCCTCTTCCCTACGTGCCTTGTGGCATCTCACCTCAACTCCAAGATTAAAATCTACATCACCCTATGTAGGATCAGGACAAACACCTACATCCTACTAAGCATCAAGTACCTCATCAGCACTTCCTATACTGCCTAATGTACCACCCTCTCCTCTAGTGAATATCCTATGTGCATCTACAGGCCTACCTATTGTAGAACTAGTAGGACGAGGTGGTCTCATATGACCCAATGGTCTTAGTGGTGTCACAACTTCTCTTGGCCTCAGAGGTGTAGGCTGGGGCATAGGAATCTGAACATCGTGTCATCTCTGTCCTTGGCCCATCGGTGCACCTGTAATATCCATGGCCTCCTCCATACTGGGAATCAGCTCTATCAGGTCATAAAAATGGTGCATAGTATACTCCGCCAACCAAGCAATGAATCCATCTATAACTCCAGCATCTACAACATCTGGTCAGTAATCCTAGTCTCTCACAACATATCCATTGTACTCCTATGTACAAAGATCGTAAGACAACCGTGTTGTCCATCCTAAGCCAATCTCTCAGACTATCTATGCATATGTGGCATAGTCCTGTGGGGCATCCTGAATGATACCATACTGCCGCCACACTCTACTAATGATAAATCTCTCAAGCACTGTGGTAGACTGCCCTATCAGCACTCAACTCTGGAAGAAATATACAAACTATGCCCGTGCAGTAGGCCAAGCCTCTATCTATAAATATGGATGCCAAATCACATAAGTCATATCATCGAGGACACGCCTCCAATACTCAGTGATCCCCATGTGCACCTGTGTAATATATCCTAAATAAATATAGATAATCGGCTCCTATGGCTAGCACTGAGGCTGACATACTAGTTTGCATACTCAAATGTGCTCTTAGGCCCAAATCTGAAGCACTAGAGCACCTAAAGCAAATGACTTTCCCTCCTGATATACTATCTCATGCATCTCAAAGAACATATGGGCTAGCATACACTGTCCCCAACCCAACTCAGAAGGAGTGGCCATCAAACGAGCAACCATAGGGGCCTAGCCCATCAAAAGACCATTCTGCTGATGGTCAGACATGATGATCCCTCTAATTATCCCAGCTAATATACACTCTAATCTATGGGTTTGCCCATATCGCTAAACTAAGGACTCCCATGATATGGACTAGGTCAGTTGTGTATCATCTCCAAATAATCTCCTAAAAGCATGTAAACCAAAGTTCCCCGACTCACATAGTCAAGGTGAGGACCATGAAATGGAATGTAGAGTATCTGATAGAGATCCTCTGGAGTAACTGTAATCTCTCCGGTAGGGAGGTGGAGGGTATGTGTCTTTGAGTGGAAGTGCTCAATCAACACAGTCAGTAGCTTGTGGTTTACCTGAATCTTAGGTAAACGGGTCAGGTACTCAAACCCACACATAGCAAGATGAACTCTCATAGGATCTAGAAGCAACACATAGAGTCTCTGAGTGGCCGGATGAGAAATATGAACATGTACATCAGGGTAGATGACCTACACAGCATAGAAACAGGGAATCCTATTAGTCACTTGGTTGAAAAATAGGCTAAAAGTACAAAAATTCAAAAGTTGAACACTTCAGAAGGTACATTAAATGCTATGGAATTGGCCTAAGAAATCAGAAAATCCAAAAATTTGACCTAAAAGGGTGAAATAAGTTCAATGTTTTCCATACGAAAATACAGTCTGGTATCAAAACTCGTACGAGTTCCAGCAGGTTCCCATATGATAATTGATGGTTACACGACAAAGCATATACTGTCATACGACAATTGAGGGACCCGATGAAATGTTGTACGACACTTGGGTCCCTCTCATATGAGTTTCCTATAGACCTGGGGTGACACTCTACAGAAAATTCAAATGTCATTCGAGTCCCAATGGATTGTCGTACGAGTTTCTATGCTAACGAAATTCAAAAAAATCAAAATGTATGAAAAATATTTTAAAATGCTAGAAACATCTAAAAATGGAATCTACAGAGGCACAGAGGTCCACTTATTGGATGTTTGTACTGCAGAGGTCACTGGTGTCGCTGGCTATGCTCAAAATGGTGTGAAGAGACTGGAACCTTCATCTCGGCCTTTTTCTCTTAGAGGTCTCCACGGAAGTTTCTAAAGTCAACGGTGAATAACGATTTGAAAATGACCCTTTTGGCCCTTATATAGGTTTTGACCTAATTTTCCAAAGTGCTCCGTTTTCCATGAAAATTGCACCCCTGGCTAATTTCGACGTTCTGAACCCATTTTTGGGATCAAAATCAAAATTTGAGATCGTTTATATTGTCAAAATCATAATTTAAAATTTTTGGACCTAGGACGACTGACTACTTGCATAATCAACCTTCAATCATCACAGAAATCTAGAATTCAACTTAACTGATTATCTTCCATCAAACTATCAAAAGTTCAACTTGGTCAACCATGGTTAATCTCAAATCAATTAACATGCTTCTAAACCATTCAATGCTGACTTTTCTTGTCAGATTTCAATTTTAATCCTGAAGGGGGCATGGTATTGCACATCATTCAAGTCTGTAAAACACATTTATTATTTTGTCAATCAAATCTTTCCTCAGTAATCAAAACAACAACCACGTCTAGTTGTTGATTCATCAAAAGACCTCGTCGCTAGGGGCATATTGCTTGGTGCATATCAGATTCATCAAGATCCATATCAATCTAGTATCCTAATCTATCTTGTAAACTGTATCAACTTTTCGTAACGATCGGTTCATTAGTGTCATTTCCTTGGTTCTTTGCAACTGAAGGGTTCAGATGTGATACCGTTTTGATTCCTTTGGACAATCAAGTCTGGAATCAAGTCACTCACTTCTTCGTAATCATAAGGTTTAGAATCAGGAATTTTGATACTTTTTCGTAATCACTGGTTCATTGTTGCTATAGTTAACATCAAACTTGGTCAATCAGGACCTAACATCTTCAAATCTTTCAATCAATTTATGTCTCAGAATCGGTTCATCTTTCAAATCAGTTTCATACATCAAAAATAGACTAATCTTTGAACCACTGTGCTTCGTACAGTAGTTCAAAGAGGGGCAAAATGTAATACCCCAAAAATGGGCTATAGGTTCATTAACCTCTTACATCTTCAAATCGAATGAAATCGACATCAAAGTCCTAACCTAAGGCACATCTACACATCAATTCATCGAAACCTTAATTGATTATCTAAATTTTGCATCAAGGAATATTCCTTGAAATATTCTTTATTTATCCTAATTATCTTTGATTTAATAAGTATTTGGCGATAAATCATATTTATCCTAAAGTTTGATTAATTGAATATTCTGAATATTTAATTAATTAGATTTAATTTTGCCACTTGATTATTTAATTATATTTAATTACATTTATTCCTAAATTGTATTATTTAATTTTGACAATAAATCAAAAATCTTATGACTAGTTGATTAAATTCTTATTCAATTAATTAATGTCAATTGTCAATATTTAATGATATAGTTTTTGAATAAAAGTTTGATTTAATAATTGATTAATCCATAAATCAATTGTTTTAATTCAAAAATCAGTTAAGTTGAAGATAAATCACTTTATTTATTTAATTAATTCATAATTATCTATGCACATTTGAAGGAGTAGTTAAACTTTAAATCAAAAAATCAATTCAAGGTGTTATCTTTTGGAAACTCAACATCTATTTTGAGTTGAAAATTGATCTAAACTTCTGATTTAAGTTAAAAAGTTGTTTTTGCACGATTTTGTGAGTTGATCTGTTTCTAATTTCTTGTTAACTCAAAAATCAACCTGAGTTTATCAAGAGTGATTTATGGCTTTTCTCAATGCATCCTCAAGCCCTAGATTTCTATAAAATCAAGGCTCAACTCTTCACAAAAACATCTCTCGAATTTGCACAATTACTCAAGCAAAATTACATACTAAGAATCAAGCTCTTGCGACATGCGACTTTGTGAGATCATTCATAGTTTTTCATAGCTTTGCATAGAATTCATATCAATTCATATCATTCTAGAATAATCTACATATCATTTCAATTCAATCCTAGCTTAGATTCATATCCAGTTTTTCATCTTATTGCACAGAAAATACAAAAATATAGATTAATCTGCATTCTTACAGTCATTCATCTTTTGCATTCAAATCCTTCATTTAGGTGTTGCATTGTCACTGATCTCGGTCTAATCTGAGAATACCATACTCGCACCTACTAGAAGGCAATAAATCGCATAGTTAGCTTAGTTTCCTTTATCTACAGATTTCAATTTTGCTAACCTCTAATGTTTTACTGAAGTGTTGTGTCCACAGCTAGGTAAAATTTTCACACACAGTTAAAACACCAAGTTCCATTTTGGTAACCTTGAAGTCCTCCACCTTAGGTTCCTGGGCTCCTTCCTTAGGTTTAAAGGTAGCTATTTCTACAGTTACCTTTCTAGTAGAGGGATCAATGGATAGGCTTGCATTACTTTTCATCTTTTTATCCTTACGATTTCAGATGGCATACTTTGTGATGGTTTCCTTTACTGGCAGTGAAACAAGCTTGAAACTCCTCTTCTTATTCACTCAATCAGTTAGCCAAGGGGGAATTGAACTAGTAACCATCCAGTTGTCAAGTGTTTTAGCTGGAGTATCCTCAACTTGGAGAACCTCAGGATTGCTGGTAGGTATTCCCTGATTCTTCTCCTATTGTTCTGCTGAAAAATAAATCTCCTCATCATTGATTTTAATGTCAATGTAATCACACATAGGGGACGCCATCTGAGAGTGACTTTCTGATCTTGTTTTGGCCCTCATCCTTGGTCTAGTAGGATGTCCACTAGGTGTCACTCTTTTCTTAGTAGATGAAATCTTACCTGCATTAGGAATCAAAGGAGACACATTAGGCAAAGCATGATTCACATTCATTGAAGCAGAGTCTGCATTTCATTTCTTAAGAGGGGGGTTCTTTGTTCCTTTCTATTTTTTCTTTGTCAACTAGGCCTTTGTAATCCCAAAAATAGTTCTAGCCCTTAGCTTTATGTTATCTTCTTCCTTTCTTTCCCAATCTATGACCAGGGAACTTTCTATTTCTAGAATATCAACATTTAAACTTGTGATCTCAGAACTATCCTCATCTATCCCGCTTGTATCAAATTTCAACTGTAGTAATTCAATCTGTGGAACTAGGAGTCTAGAGTGGTCCCATTTCCTTATTGCTTTTCCATCGCTGAGGTCTTCCCATATATCCTCAATGTGTGAACTTGGTGATGGGTGACTTCTTAGACTCAGAACCTGTCTAGCAAAGCCCTTATTATCAAAGCCTCTCCTCGATTCATAGAACTACATGTGAAAGCTTACCAAATTACTACCTATCACCAAGGCATCCATCATATTATTGCAAACCAAGGTTCCCAACTTAATTGGTCACATTGAAGCCCATTTTTCTTCTGGTAAATTGTTCTTAATCACTATGAACAACTGCCTACAGACTTCAGCCAATATGAAGCAGTCAAAGGCAAATCTAGGGATCCTAAGAGGTTCCTCATCAAAACCTCCAATCCGGATATAAGTAAAACATGGAAATTGAATATAAAAACTCCCATAAGTTTGAACTAACTTATAGGCTGCCAATGATTTCTTTGATTTGAAATTCTAGCAAACTGTTGACATAGTCTTCCAAGGAAGACATCATGGACTCTTATGTAATCTCCCAAGACTCTATCTTTTCTCAATAAGGGATAGTATTCATAAATTTTTAGGTCTTCACTCCATGGGGTGTGTGGAATAGCTCTTAGATCTTGTGTGCATGCAACACAGTATATTAAATAAAAAGACATGAAGAATTCTTTCTTAATTTCTTGAGCCTGTTTGAGCTGGTCTCTCAAAGAACTGGCAATGATTTCCACCCAATCAAGATGTTGTATCCCTTCCAAAATTATCTCTATGTAATGGTACATCCATTCTTCAAAAAGGAGAACTTGCTCAGAACCTTTCACTCAATGAAGCAAAACCATTATATCGTGAATATGCGGCGTCATAAGGTCTTTGGTCAAGACTTTGGGTAGACGAGACCCTCCCTTATAATTAGTTTGGGTCCATTTCTAGGCCATGTATCTATGATTTTTATTTTTATTCTCCCGGAACTGAGTGAGTGACTGGGTGGGGGTAAAGCTGGTGAAGGATTCATCTAGGATTTTGAAAATGGACATAATAGTTTCTCTGTTCACAGGTATCAAGGGCTAACCTTCAGCATTCACTATGCATTTAGACTTGACATCATATCTATTTATGCATTGTTGAATTAACTCCAGACTTACAATTGACGGAGGGAAAGTCGTAGCTTCTAAAAACCCACTTGACAAAAACTCTAGACTATACTCTTCTGCTACACGCTTTGTTAGATGAATAGCCATCTCTTCAACCTCAACCCCTAACAGGTCTGTGTCCATGATAATAGGAGCACGACACTCCATGTTCTTGAGATTACCAAAGAAATGCATACTAGACCTCATCTTTTCTACTGGGAAACTAACCAAATCAACCCCCCTTCTTGAACAAATATTACCAAATAGGAATAGGAAATAAAAGAGAGCTTTTAGTGGCTACCTATTTTCTGTAGACTCAAGAAAATAATTCCCTCTTCCACAACTGAGACTCCACAGGATTATAACAAAAAGGAGAGAGTTTACAAGAATACTTATATTTTGAGAAATCATGCCATAAAGGATCAACTTAAGGGGTATTAAATGGAAGCATTAATTAGAATGAAGTGGGCAATGATGATTTGACAATGGGGCATCCTTGAAATCCAAATCCCTCATAAATATCATTAATCTTTCTTTAAGTAATATCCCCCACTCGTGTTAAGGATTTCTTTTACCACGACCCAAATCTCCATTCCAGATTTACCCCGTGACTCCCATATTTTCAAGACTATCCACATTTAGAACTTAAAAATTACTTATCCGCCAACTTACATCATCTATCCTTTCAACTGTCACATCACTCCTTGATTTTTCCACCATATCTTCTTGAACTCCTTCGAACTACTTCGAACCAAGGTTCAAACAGGTTTGAAGTGGTTCACTACAAAAGGGTGACGTAGACCAGGGCCCACCTACACAAACCAATTGTTAGAAAAATAGTCTTTGATTGAACTACTTTGAAATACTTTGATCTAAAGTTCAAAGAGGTTCAAAATGGTTCACGGGAAGCATAGGTCTTGGGAAAGACTTAACCAAGGAAAGCTGAATTTGAAACAAACAATCTTGGAGGCTATAACTTAATGATTAGATGGCTCAACAAACTTGGAGGACTGCTGGAGAAAGACCAACAAGGGAACGACGTCGGACCAGACTTTAAATGAATGAACAAAGCAGGGTCAAAGACACTTTTACATGGAAACTCTAACTGACCCTAACACTAGCCAAGCTATAATTAGTTTTATGATTAGCCCATATAGGGATATACCTAACCAGCATCAAATTGTTTCTAATAGTCTTAAAAATAAACATAAAGAGATTAAACAATATGGAATTACAATCATTAATAGTAGGAAAACAAAAAACACATAGGAAATTGCACTTGTCCAACTCATTTGATCTTGCAATGGCTTTGCTATAGAACATTGGACCAATCATCAGTTAGGAACTCAAAAATTTCCTTGTAGTTTCCTTCATGATTCAATCTGAGAATCTTCTTTTGTAATAGGCACGCCGAAGTGGTCAAACTTTTAATCTAGGAAAGATGATGCCAAACATCATTTTCCATGTACTTGACCTTGATCACATGGCAACAACAAGAATTATGCCACCCCAACATGCCACTATGTTGATGACCATGTAGATCACCATCTTGGTGACAATGAAAAAATGAGCACCAAATTTTAAAATAATGACTTCCATAAACCTTCTCAAACTATACCCCACTCTAAAACATCTTTTCATATAAGGAATTAAACTATAACAAAAAGATCTTCAACACCGACTAACATCCATGGAAAAATCATCATTTTCTTTCTCTTTCAAGGAAAAACTTCACAATGGTAGGAAGCACCCCTTGGTCTCTTCAACATCTTAAACATGCAAGCCTTAAACCTGAGGTAGACAAAGAATAAACCATAATATTACCTTCTTTATAGGTATGTTGTATAATAAAATAATCTAGGCCAAGAAGAAGTATTTTGATATCTTTCAATAGCATCAACAAAGGACTAGTTAATCTTGGTTAGTCCTTTGGCAGTGGACAACCCCATAATAGGTAATAATAATCATGTCAAAGCTTCTCCTAGGAATAGTTTATTCAAACTAATTATTATTTTCCCTATCATGAAGTGCATTTAAATTGTCAACCTAGGGACATATACTTAAAATGGGACAACATAGTTTGTGCACTAAGTCTCTCATGGGGTCATTTTACTTAAGCTGCAGGAAGGAAAATACATGAAAGAAACTTACACTATTGCTGCAGGAAAGTAAACACACATAATTACCTAATGGAAATGATGTTGAAAACTATAAGTTCAACCTTAACCTATTCTACCAGCCCAAAACATTCACTATGATTATCTCTACAGATGTTGCAGGAAAATACATAGTGTATAGTTCTACAAGAAAGAACGGTGAATTCTACTTGAAATATTGTAAATGCTTAAACTACTTACTCTATTCTACTCTAATCCACCTCCCAAGTGGGCCCCCTTGGTTGGCTTCTGCTAGCTATCAACATAGAATATAACTCAAAATCACTCCTTCATTGTATTTCTAGAAAAACTGATTACATCATCATAAAACAATATAGGGAACTAAAAGAGTAACTTTACTTCAAGTTATAACAATGATACAATCATCTGACTAACTTGATTTCTAACAATCATATCCCTTTATATAGAGGATTGATACTTATTTGAACATAAAGAAAAGGTTTAACTAATTTGTGCCATAAAGAAAGGAGAATGTAACAGTCCATGACATAATATCATAAAGACTGAATAACCGCTTCAACTGAATATTGACCATAGAGGAAATATAGCATAAGCATGTTTGTTTATTTCCCAAAATGATCATTTTTTCAATTCATCAGACATGTTCCATGGTATCATAATGGTTCTCCTCATCGTTACTGAGTCTTCTTCGCTTCTTTATCAATGTTTATCGATCCACTCTCTAGTCGCTCCTCTTTCCCTAGCAAGTTAGTAGCACATGCATACACATTCAAGTATTCAACCATTCAACTTAATCCAAATATTAGGACATACATTCAAACAATTATATGAAATACTACATCATATATATAATATTTAGCAAGGTATGTCAACTACAATCTACCCATAGGTTTTGTGGACTTGAATGCACTTATATCATGTACATAAGTTCAAGTACTTAAAATACACAACAAGTGTTTTGGAAATATCTAGAACATATCATAAAAGTAGTATAAAACAAAGACAAATTATTGCCCCATCATCTGCCCCCTACAAGAATAATGATTGTCCTTAAGCATTGCACTTCTTAGAAATCCCCCTGAACTCTCCAACTTCAGTCTCTCCTCTCTGTTTTCTCTTGAAAGTGTAATAAAACCCCCTAGTTCTTTCCCAATAGTCAATCTTGTAGTCTTCCTGTAGCTGGTCCAATTTTGTAGCATTAATATCATACAAAGGCCACAGAAGCATTGGTGGTTGGAATGTTAAGGGACACTAGAGCTCATGCCTAATTTTCCTTCCCAACTACATGTACTTGGGTGCCCGGTTAATTGTTTCTTCTAGGTTGAGAGGACTATGTGGTTCTAACTTCTTAAAAGCCTCTAGCAACCTATTCCATCTATTCCTGACACTGGCTAGGTCTCTTTGAAATGTGAAATAGGGCATCCCCTAATACTCTTTATAAACTTTTCCTTGGACAAGAAAATTTTTGTCCCTGGTTTCTCTTTTTGTATTCACATAAGTGAGACTGAACTAGTCCCTCGGTAGAACATCAGGCTTACTACATTCACCCCTCAAGGGTAACTATTCTAATCTCTCTTGATCCCTATAATTATCTAATTTCTTGTCATAGTTAGTTTCATTGTGTATCCATGACATTAAGGCTTTTAGATGTATGTCTCCAATGTAAAGCAAGGGATTCTAATCAGTTTCTTCAGGGATGATAAAGTTATGGAGATACAATTCACAAAGAAAGTTTTGTTACCAAATAGGAAGGGTTTGGTACAAACCATAAAATTCTTGACATGTCCTAAACTCAAACTCTTTATCTTTGATGGTCATCATCAATTGGAACAAGAGAAATTTCTCTTTTAATCAAATAGCATATACTCTAGGAGGAGGCTTGTAGGCTATGATTTGGTCGACCAGCTTTAAAGCATTGTCCATCTTCTATTTTTGCCTTTGCATTTGTTCTTTTAAATCTTCTATTTTCTCTTTTTGGTCATCAATTTCTTTTTGCATCGTATTTCTCTCTTCTTTCCATAGAATCTTCTTAAAAACACATTGAAAAGAATGGATTGTAGAGTAGGTGGGCCAAACTCTTTCGGGTGAGTCTTTTGCCTTTTCTTTTCACTATAGGACTGCTCTAGGTAATTAGTGAGCCAAGTTCTCCTATAGGTCACAATAGCATCCTGGGAACAAGAGTGAGTTGATGATTGAGACAACTAAGGTTCTTTCTTTTTCTAAATTTCCTTACGATCACTCTGTTGCTAAGGTGGCTCTTGAAAAGAACTATCAAGTTGATTACCAAATGATTCATTCAAATTCTGAACATCATCTGGAACATTCATTTGAACTGGGAACTATCAGAAACATAACCAGTGTGGGGTTATCTGGTAGGTTTTTCTAAGAGAATAGATTGGATATCTAGAGGAACATGTGGAATTTTCCCTCTCATTTGAGAACTTCTCCACAAGGGATTCTCCCTAACCTCTATTGTTTTCTTTTTAATAGTTTTCTTTAGTATCTCTATTGTAGGAGTAGTTGCCACAAAGGCCGACTTTATTTTCTTACTTCTCAAAACTGTAGGGTTTTGGGGTTCATTCTCAGGAACTAAAGTTCCTTCACCAATTTCTCTTTTCCCTTTCTTTTGGGAAGAGGTAGGTACATTTTCCTCTGGAGTAGGGGAAGTTTCATTTTCCTTAAGATTTACAGTTTCTTCTCCTTGCTTGGTTGTTTCAGCAGCTGGCTCAGAAGGAATTTTATTCTCATTAACAGGTTGTTCAATAGTTTCATTTTTAGGATGCAAAGTCTTGACCTGAAAAAATTCATCCCATGCCAAGGGAGACACATCTCTAAGATATTTTTCAACTGGTAATTTAATCAGGGCATGGTGGGTAACAAATTTTTTTTTTCCTTTCTAGGTTTCTTTAGCACTAATGCTCAGCATATTATACAAAAAATTTAGAACGTTTACTGGAAAATTATGCCTGATATAAATAAGCAATTTAACATGGTGTGCATGAAAATGGGAACACCTCCCTTCATAGGTGAGGTACCTTATAATATGCTTCACTAGCTCCTCAAATGGGGAAGGAAGGGACACACACCTGCAACCCTATTTGTTCACCTCTAGCGGAGGGTCTGAAGGAAGGGTGAATTGAGCTCAAGCTGACCTAACATCATGTTCATTAGGATAATGCTCCCCAATTGTGGGTAACCCATTCACTTCTACAATGTGTTCCTCTGTTGCCAAAACTATTAAACCCCACACATTTGTCTCTTCTTCCTCGAAGGTGTTCATAAATTCAGTGGCCCTCATCAAATTATGTCAACTTTAAGAAATACCCAAGCCATCCACATGCATGGAATCTCCAGACTACTTCTACATCTATGAGAAAAATGGTGTGGACCACTGGCTCATGGTGCATCAATTGCCCTCCCATTGTTCCAAATGTTTTCTCTGAATTCCTTTTATAATTTGCCAATTTACAAAAAAAAAATTGCTCTAAAATTCTCCAATTCCTTAATTTCTTCTAAAATACCCTGAAATTAAGCTCCTAACTGCACTTTAAACTACAAATTTCCTTGCAATCTCTATGTTACATTTTTTTTAAATGAGCAATAATGGCACTTTACGACAAGGAATTATAGCTTTAAATACGATTAACTTTTGCATAACTTGATTATGTCATCTCAGGGTTACATCAAGTGAGAAATCAAGGATAATTTGGGAGTTGAGGTATGACACTTGTGAAAAAAATAAAAGGACTTAATAAAATAGAACATAAGTACAGATTTGAACTAACATAAAATCTCACTAAGAATGATGGGTAAAACAATAGTGACTTGGAGAAATTAATACACTTCCTTTCTCTCTACAAAATAAAGATAAGTGTCCACACTTGTCATACTTGGCATGAGGTAGGAAACTGGTGTAATAATAAATTATAGATATATGTAGTATTGTATATAATAATTGAAATGTACATACTAAAAGTGGAAAATATTGAAGATTTGTACACATCATTATGTTGTCAAATGAACTAGAAGGTGATGAGAATGGAACTCATCATCAAAGGAATGAATGTTGTGGATGTCTACATTTGCTAATGTGGAAATTATTGAAAACATAGAAATATAGAGAATGTGATGACATGGAGGATGTGTGGATGGAAGGTAGAGAAGTGGAGTGGAATGGAAAGAAGAATTTAGAAAGTGAATGGATAAAGGAACTTCATTGGAAATGAAGTGTTTATTATGAGCATACCCAAAGGAAATTAGGGTCAAGCTGCAAGAAGAAGGTTTGCACCTTCTGCTACAGGAAGTATTAGTTGTTGTACTTGTGGAATAGTGTCTTTGAATTACTGCATGAAATCATTCTTGGTCTGGGGCTGATGGTATAGATGAATTCTATGACCATTGACCAGTAGTTTCAAATGAACTGGATCAATTGTTGTCATTTGGACTGCTCCATTGTCGAAGACATGATCTATCTCATAGGGTCCTAACCATCGTGTTTGACACTTTCTTGAATTTTAGTGATACCGTGAATCAAATAGTAGTGCCCAATCACCTACTATGAATTATTTTTTATTTATGTGGGATTCATGTCACTTCTTCCTCTGTTTCTAGACTATCTATGTTTTCTCTAATGTAGATTTTCTCATCTCATCCAAAGAGTTGAGATGTAGTAGATGGTCTTGTTGTGCTACAGGAAGATTAATGTTTAGCTTCAGGGAAGTACACAATATTTTATGCTCAAATTAAATGGGAAACATAGTTTTTTTCCCATAAAGTAGCTCAAATGGAGTAAATCATATAGTTGTCTTCCATGTTGTTCTGTATGCCTAGATTGCTTCTAGAAGGTGATTGCTCCAGTCTCAACACTTTAGTTGAACTTTTTTTGTGAGAATTGCTTCAATTTCTCTGTTGGTGACTTCCGTCTAACCATTTTCTTGTGGATGGTAGGGACTAGAATTTTTGTGTTTGATTTTGTACTCATTCATTAGTTATGTGCTCAGGGTGGATGTGAATTTTGCTCCTTGGTCTGTTACTAGTTCTCTCAGCACACTATAGCGGATAAATATTTCTTCATACAGGAACTCTTCCACTTTGGTGTCACGTGCATGTTTCATGGCTTTTACCTCGACCCATTTGGTGACATAGTTAGTGAAAACTAAAATGTATGATTTTAAATTAGATGGTGGGTCTATAGGACCAACAAAGTCCATGCCCCATTTATCAATTGGCGTGACCACCACTTATGGATGTAGAGGCATTTCATCTAATTTTGTAAGATGACCCATCCATTGACATTTATCACATTTCCTACTGTATTTTGCTACATCCTTATGGAGTGTAGGCTAGTAGTATCTAGTTATCAATATTTTCATAGATTTCCTTTTAGCTACAAAGTGTCCTCCATAGGGATTATCATGACAAGCATGGAGGATGTCATAAGTTTCATCTTCATGTGCACACCTCCTCATGACTTGGTTTGGACCAGTATAGAACAATTTAGTGTCAATCCAAGAGAATTGAAAACTTTTCTCAACGAGGAGTTTTCTTTCCTTAGGAGAGAAATCTGTAGGCATTTTGTCAGCTGCAAGGTAATTTTCTATATCAGTATACCATAGGATTTTGACAGTAATATGAAACAAATGTTCATCAAGGAATGTATTATCTATTACAGAGGTAACAGTGTCATCATTCTAGAGTCTTGATTAATAATCAGCCACAACATTTTCTTTACCTGGCTTGCCAATGATGGTTAGATCAAATTCTTGTAAGAGAAAAAATCATCTTGCTAACATACCTGAAATAGAAGGTTTGTTCATAAGATATGTTATGGTTGCATGGTCAGTATGAATAAAGATTCGATATCATGTTACATAATGATGAAATTTATTCAATGCATAGACAACTGCTAGTAATTCTTTTTCTGTGACTGTATAATTTAGCTCTGGTCCATGTAAACTTTTGCTAATATAGTAAATGGCAATTTCAACGTTATTGGATTTTTGGCCTAAGAAGGCTCCTATTTCATAATCAGAAGCATCCATATGGATATGGAATGGAAAATACCAATCAGGTCCTCTAAGCATTGGGCTGTTGTAAGAAGAGACTTGAGCTGCAGGAAATATTCTTCACGGGCTAGTGTCCATGTGAACTCAAACTCTTTTATAAGCAATGTGTATAATGGACTGGCTATTTGAATGAAAATTTTAATGAAACGTCTATAATAACTGGCATGTCCTAAAAAGGATCTAACATATTTTTTCTTAGTAGGTGTATGCAATGTAAGAATTACCTCAATTTTTGCAGGGTCCACTTGTATGCCAACTTCTGAGATGAAGTGTCCTAACACAACTCCTTGCATCATCATGAAACATTTTTTTCATTGTTCGGGGATAGATTGTGCTCTTTAAATTTGATCAACACTTTTTCCAAATTTTCCAAAGCTTCTTCAAAAGTAACAACAAATGTGGTGAAATCATGCATATAGATTTCCATACAGTCATGTGAGATATCAGCAAAAATATTGATTACAACTATTTGAAAAGTAGCTAGAGCATTACATAAACCAAAAGGTAACACAAAAAATGCATTTTTTCCCCAAGGACATGTAAATTTTTTCTTTTCTTGATCCTCTGGAGTAGTGCTAATCTGATTATATCCACTATATCCATCAAGAAAATAGAAGTACTTTTTACCAGCTAAGGTATCTAGAACTTAGTCAATGAATGGGAAGGGAAAATGATATTTCTTTGTAGCATTGTTCAGCTCTCTATAATCTACACATATTCTCCATTTACCCCCTTTTTAGGGACTATTACCAAAGGAGAAACCCATTTACTGTTTGAGATTGGATAAATAAAACTAGCATTCAACAATTTTTGCAGCTCGATCTTTACAATTTCTCTTAAGGCTGGGTTAATTCTTCTTTGAGGTTGGTGAAGTGGTAGACTTCCTTCATTGATGTAAATTTTGTGTATATATTTTTGGGCTCAGTCCTTTCATATCTCCATAGTCCCAAGCAAAATATTTTTCATGTTTACAAAGGAGTTGGGTTAACAATGTTAATTATTGTGGTGGCAATTTATTGTTAACATGAAGATTGTGGCTAGGTGATAGCTCCACATTAGTTGTCATTTCAAGAATTGATACCTCAGATATAGGACTTGTGGATATATCATAGGGTAGTAATTGATGGATAATATCAAGTGCAACTGGAAGAACATAGTCTTCATAAGTAGACAACTACAAAACAAAGCTTTTAGAGATATATTTTACTGTGACACAATCATTAGTAAGGATGCTTTAAATCACATCATCATCTTGTTGAAGTTTTAGGAAGGATTTTTTGTGTAACATCATCAGTTTAGAAACAGAGTTAAGCTCTTTTGCCTCATCTCTTAAATCTGTCCAAATATGAGTACTTAAATATGGTTGTGGTTGGGTTGGAGGATATAATGCTAACTTCTTAATTGTTTGGCCATCTAAGATTGTCATGTTTCCTAATCTGTAACTGATATTAGCATCAACTATGGCTAACCAAGGCCATTCAAGGAAAACTAGATAGCCATCAAGAGTTACCTTGGGTGATAATATCATGAAGTCAACGAGATATTCCCAGGAATATAATGTAACTACTATATCTTATATTATGCCATTTGGGGTGACAGTGGAACTATTTGCAAGTTGTAAGACTATTGGAGTGATCCTTAATCCCTTTATACTTAACCTATGCATGGTATCCTTAGTCATAACATTAATAGCAGTACCCAAATCTATTAGAGTATTCTTCACAGATTGGCCATTAATTATAATATCAATAACTGGGCTTCCAGGATCAGAGTACTTTGGAATTACTATCTTTCCCAGCATAATATCTGCAAGTTGACCAATAACATGTACTTTTTGGGGATCCTTTTTCTTGTTTCCAAGCTTCTTGAGACATGCCTCTTTAATGGCTTTTCTGTAGAGAGGAACATCTTTAATAGCTTGAAAGCATGGAATCTGTATATGCATATTTTTCAATTGATTAAGGATATCAAATGGTGTTTCTTCCTAGTGTATAGGTTTGTCCATCCTAAGCCTTTCAGGAAAAGAAGGATTAACTATGGTATGAACATCAGCTTGACTTGATGTATTAGTTGGTGGGACTATATATCAAAAATTAGTTTCTGGAAGTGGTGTCGAGGTTGCATGAAGGTCTGGAACTTCCTTTATAATAGGAGGTTCTGGTGCAGGTAGAGTAGTGCCAAATCTTAAGTGAATATTAGTTATTTCAAATGCATAGGAAGGGTATTATTGAGCATCAGTAGCATACATTAGTTTTTGGTTGTTATTAGGATTGGGTTGTGGCTGAGAAGGTAATTATGTTGTCCTTGGAGGAGGACTTTGTTGGAAACTGAATTGAAACAATTGTTGTATTGTCATTGATGTCAAACCTTAATTGGTAAGATTGTTGCTACTTAGGAAAGTACTATATCTATTTGAGTGTTGCTAAGGGGCTAAGCAAGGTTGGTAACTGTTATACACTAAATTTGTGCCTCTGATCTCAAGCTCTCATAGTCTTGATAATCCAGTATAACATGGGAATCATCTCAAGGTTGTGGGACCTTTTGCTAATCGAGATGAGACCTCCAGATTCTAGGCTGGTTCCTCTTGGATAATCACCTTGATTTGCTTTTAACAGGAAAGTAAACTTTGAGGGAAAGGGATAGAAGGAGTGCATGGAAAGGGAAAAGACTGAAAGCAAATCTACCTACCAGGTGATGCACTGAAACTGGGGTTTGGATCTCAGTATAGAGGGATGAAACCAATGAAGGAATCAGGTCCAATAAGTTACAACTCACTAGATAGGCTTGCATAAGTATTTCATAGGAGGGTCTGAAAAAGGCTTAACCTATGACCTGCAAACAACCATCCTTTTCTGCAACTAGGTGTAGGAATGAGACAAAGCTACTAGGGGCTATAGTATACCCACAAAACACCTAAATCAGATCAGACACAGGAAACACACAAAATTGCAGAAAGCAAGAGGAATAAGGAAACCTGAGATATCATTGAAATCATGCATACACTTTGATCCAATAAGAGAGAATCCAGACAAGCAAGCATAAGGACAACAAGAATATCATAGAATACTTGCAATATTTGAATTCATCAATGAAAACTTACAAGATGTGGGAAACCAGGGAGCAGGAAGAAATGCTACAGATAGTTTTCCAAGAAAAGAGTCTTTCTTTTTACAAAATGTCAATTTTGAGCACTACAGGCTCCCAAAAAGAATATATACACCACTCGCTGCACGCAGGCAGGAATCAAAAAATCTCTGAATTAGGGCTACATAGATATGCATTATAATAATCACCCCTAAAATCGGTCACTTTTGATCATAAATGTGCTCTGAAAATATCTCAACCGATCAGATATTTCTTTGCATGTCCATCCCTGAATTGATCAACTTGCAGACAAAAGACCTCATCCATCTACCTCTCTGCAAGCTAGACTATATCATGACTGTTCAAATCCAATCTCAGATCCCCGCAAAGACCCCAAAATGATATTCTAGATAACTCTGCACATTCCTCCAACTGCAACCACCCTGGCGACATCAATTCTAGCTACACACAAAAATCTCCCTCAGAAGAAAGCTCATGAAAAACAAGTCACGCCGCTTAAAAATATCATCGGTCGCATGATCACATGAGGCTAGGAAGCCACATGCAATCATGTGACTACCCTTGAAAACTGCCACCGCTTGACAAAGCAATGGTCACATGATCGCATGAGGCTAAAAGGCTTCATGCAATCATGCGACAACCTTTGAAAACCTACCTCCACCTTGCCACATAAGACACTTGGGACCCGCAAAAACCACAATGTAGGATTTAACCCTGGTCTACCTCAGGTTCATTTCTCCTTCAATCACCAAGTTGCGTGAACTTTTCTTAACCCTGGGTCACATTTAGCGACCACGTGAAATATGTTCCACTTGCGCAACCGTGCAGAGCCTACCAACCTCGGGCCCACACTGAGTAGTTGCACCACTTTGAAAAGTTCAGAAGTCGCATGATCGCATGAGCCCAAAAGGCTTTATGCGATCATGTGACAACCCTTAGAATTTGTCACTCTTCACCACAAATGACACTTCAGGCCCGTAAAAAATAGCCACCTACCGAACCTTTCCATGCGGCCCAACAAGAGCTAACCACATCGGCTCGACCCACAGCAACACCACCTGAAAGCATGCTAACCGCTAATGGTTTGTCGCATGGTTGCATGGGCTTGGAAGAGCCCATGCGATCATGCAACCAACCGCATGATGCTACCCAATAATCGCTAGTGGCATTATCCACTGAACCCCTGCTGACCGCCACCTTGCTAAGAAAACTGGACCCACCGAAACCACTAACGGCTTGTTGCATGGTCGCATGGGCTTGAAAAAGCCCATGCGATCATGCGACCAACTGTAGAAGGTTAGCCACTGACCGCCACTAAAGATTGACTGTCGATCGCCGATACCGCATCAATGGTTGTCGCATGATCTCATGGGATTAGAAGATCCCATGTGATCATGCTATAGTCATCGAATCTTCCACACTGGCACGGCCTTAGGCACCGGGACCCACCTGATTGGAGTTGCGCGCTTAGGGTCAGAAACACAAAAGGTGCTGAAAACACAAAGGGTTTTCGAGCAAAGGTCGAAAACACATCAAATTTTTAGAGCAGAGAGGTCGAAAACAAACTGAACTTTCAGACCAAAAGGCAGAAACATCCCGAGCCTGCAGAGAGGAGGTCGAAAACACACTGGGTTTTTGACATTTGAGCATTTCACTTGGAAAATAGGGTTGTGGCTGAAAATGAACAAGAGGGAAATTTTGGGCAATAGTAACAATAGCACCTAGGGAAAGGTTGAGTTATCTTGATACTTCAAAGTGTACTTGACTATGTTTCACTATGATGAGATAATGTATTGTTTATCTTAGTAAGACTGAAGACTAAACTAGTAGGCTTAACCGAGCAAAGAATGGAAAAATCATGTTTAAGCCGAGTGATGTTAGTGTTGACCGAGTTAGTATATGCCAAGAAAAATTATAGTGTTGACCGTGCATCAGTAAATTGCCCAGGAAGACAGTGCAAGTCGAGGAGACAGTTTTAGTATTGACTGAGCGTTCTACATGGAGATCGAGTGAACAATCACAGTATTGACCGAGCATCAGCAATTTTATATTTGAAGAGAATTTAATTTTGGAGCTGACATTGTTGAATTCTTGGATTATGTAAAATGTGTTGACTTTATTTATTGATTGTTTGGAAGCATTAAATGCATTTTAAAATGTTTTATTGTAAATCTTTAAGAGATTTGAGATGATTCTAGAAAAGGAGCCGAAGAACATAAAGCGGGTAGATTTAATGAATCTGACCTAACCCTAAGATCTACGAATGAGATTGAGCGGAAAATGATGAGTTAACCTAATTGAGGAAAATATAATGGAACCTAAACATTGAGATATGTATGTACATGGTGAACAGAGAATGTTGCAAGAGGAAAAGTTTTATTGACTGAATAAGCAAAAAAGGCTCAAGGAGAAGTGTGGTGATTGCTTGAAGAAAATTTTTGAGCAGATTAGAGATGGAAATGGGAAAGTTTCAAAGTCAGTAAACCAGCATTAGTGTATGGAATCAAATTTGATATTTGCAAAGTGAGTTGTATATTTTTCAGATAATACTGTTGCTACTTTCTAACCATTGTAACAGTCAAGATCCTTTGAACAAGGTTGCATTCTAATGGAGTGTATGTAAGTCCTATGACTAGGCTAACTTTTAATAGGGTGATTGAAATCCTTTAACCGGGTCACATTTGATAGTGTGTATTATAACCTTTGATAGGGCTGGCTTTTTACCGAGCTCACTTCAGAAGAGTGAAAATAATAGTAGCATGTTACAAAGTGTTTTTTCCCAAATTGGGTTTCCACTATAAAACCTGGTGTTTATACTTGTGTGAATGTTTAGATCTAAACATTGCTATGTTTTACAAGTTAAGTTACAGCTAGGTAGTGGACTGCATTGTTAGATGTTTCTATTATTGAATCAGTGATGACCAAGTTTGTTTTGGTTTTGGATCTGATTTAAGGATAAGTTTATGAGATTGTTTTATACATTAGGACTTGAGAACAACTAATTCACCCCCCCCCCTCTTTGTTGTTCTAAATCATATTAATAGACTTGTGGCTGTAGGAGGTGGCATAAGTGCTGATTGAGACACTAGAGGTGGCAATGATTGATAACCAAGATTTTAATTAGGCCATTGTTGGGGTCCTTTCCATTGGTTTCCCTTGTGGTGGCTGCCATTGATTTTGAGGTTGTGACCATTGGGTTTGTTGTGAATTAAACCATTGGTTCTATTGAGTATTAGGCCAGAAATTGTTATAAGAAGGTTGAGAATACTGAGAAGGATATTGAAAATTCTAGTTCTGTCATTGGTTATTATAAGAATTAAAAGATTGCAAAGGGTCTTGAGGCATACCTTATCTTGGGGCCCATGGATGACGTTGAGCAATAAAGAATACTTTCTCATCCTCTCCTATTTTTCTGAACTCAGCAGGAAGGTGTTAGGTCTCCAAATTTTCCACCAGCTTACACCGACAATCCTTCTTTTATTGCCAATAGTGAGGGAAATATTCAACTATCTTTTCCTAAGCATCTTCGTGCTTCTTTTTGGCCTGCATTGTGTCCAGGCGTGTAGCAACATCATTGATAATGTCTTGTTTTAAATTTGATAGTAGGTTTGAGATTTCCATCTTAGAGATGTTGGAGCTATTTCCTTTAGCAAGTGTGGGTCGAAATCCTCTTCCCTTCTTCATTGTTGAGCTTGAATAGTTAAGGCATATTTTTTTTAAGATCATCCCAAGAAAATTAAGATATGTCTCCTCCAGCCATAAGGTCCAGTGCTTCAAGACAGTTGTCATTTACTCCCCTCAAGAAAATGAGTTTTTGTGAATCCTCCTACAACGCATGCTAAAGATTCTTTTGCAGATTATACAAGAAGTATGAAATGTATTCTTCCATAGTTTCATCTTCCTTCTATGACATATGAAAAAATGGCATCCCCTCTCAATTCACCCCCTTTACAATACTATTTATACTTCTGCAAAAATAGAGTTTGCATCTCATTCCAATCAGTTGTTGCATTAGCCCCTAATCCCACAAACCATCTTAGAGCCGACTCCTTCAATGTCGTTAGAAACAACTTGAGTATGTGGCTTTCAATGTTGTAATCAAAGCTTCAACAAAGAATTTCAAACTCAAATAGAAAGGTGTCAAGGTCTTTAGTGATTAGGCCATAGAACTTTGGAAGTGCAACAGTGGGTATTTTTTTCTATTAGCATTATTTATCAGGCTAGGAAGAGGAAAGGTAGGTTGTGCCATCACTAATGGTACTTGGGAGTGAAGTTACGGTTGGGAAATGACAATAGCCAAAGGATTATTAGAAACAGGTACACTTGGGGTGGAATTATCAAGAAAGTTGGTCAAAATTTCAGCAAAAGGTCGAAGGTCAAATGGATCAAAAGGGTCTTCTACAAATGAAGATTCTAAAGGAAATTCAAGACTTGCATCAATAAAAGGTAATTCAACTTCTCTAGATTCTTCATTCAGATTAATAGGTTCTCTTGGAAGGAATCTACCATAGACATCTTTTCTTCTTCCTCTTCGATGCATGCAAGTAATTGGATAGACTTGTGAAGCAAGTTTAGGACTACAAACTACTATCTAGAAAACATGAAACTATCTAAAATGACTCAATAAGGTTCTCAGCTTGACACCATCCCCAACAATGATGCCAAAAATGGACATCCCCATAATAGGTAATAATAATCATGCCAAAACTTCTCCTAGGAATATTGTATTCAAACTAAGTATTATTTTCCCTATCATGAAGTGCATTTAAATTTTCAACTCATGGATGTATACTTGAAATGGGACAGCACGGTTTGTGCACTAAGTCTCTCATGGAGTCATTTTACTTAAGCTGCAAGAAGGAAAATACATGAAATAAACTTACACTATTGCTGCAGGAAATTAAACACACACAGTTGCTTAATGGAAATGATGTTGAAAACTATAAGTTCAACCTTAACCTATTCTACCAACCCAAAGCATTCACTATGATTATCTTTGCAGATGTTGCAGGAACATACACAGTGTACAGTGCTATAGGAAAGAACATTGAATTCTACCTGAAATGTTGTAAATGCTTAAACTACTTACTCTATTCTACTCTAATCCACCTCCCAAGTGGGCCCCCTTGGTCAATTTCTACTAGCTATCAACACAGAATATAACTCAAAATCACTCCATTATATTTCCAAAAAAATGATTACATCATCATAAAACAATACACGAAACTAAAAGAGTAACTTTACTTTAAGTTATAACAACGATGCAATCATCTGACTAACTTGATTTCTAACAATCATATTCCTCTATATAGAGGATTGATACTTATTTGAACATTAAGATAAGGTCTGACTAATTCATGTCATAAAGATAGGAGAATGCAACAATCCACGATAGAATCTCATAAAGACTAAATAACCACTTCAACATAATATTGACCACAAAGGAAATATAGCATAAGTGTGTTCCTATATTCCCTAATAAGATCATTCCTTCAATTCATAAGGCATGTTATGCGGTATCATAATGGTTCTCCTCATCATGACTGAGTCTTCTTCTCTTCTTTTTCAATGTTTGTCGATCCACTCTCTAGTCACTCCTCTTTCCCTAGCAGGTTAGTAGCACATACATACATATTCAAGTATTCAACCATTCAACTTGATCCAAATATTAGGACATACATTCAAACAATTATATGAAACACTACATCATATATATAATATTTAGCAAGGTATGTCAACTACTATCTATCCATAGGTTTTGTAGATTTGACTACACTTATAACATGTACATAAGTTCAAGTACTTAAAAGACACAACAAGAGTTTTGGAAATGTCTAGAATAGATCATAAAAGTAGTATAAAAAAAGACAAATTATTGCCCCATTAGGCAATATCGATGATCAGTTTCAATTCTCCATTTGAAACAAGAGACTTTATACCAATAAACATAATAAATTTTAGCCCTATAATAGTGCCATACATTTAGCCTGATTATTAGTCAACCCATCAAGATTGCCTGAGTAATTTGCCACAAGGGCACCACAAGAGGAATAAATCACTCCCCCTCAACCACTAAACCCTCTCTTTCCACACCATCAAAGTTTAACTTGCACCACCCCTCATTAAGAGGTTTCCACCTGGTATTATTTCTAGCCATCCTTTTAGAAGTATCTAATTTATCATATGCACTGGGTAAATCCCAATTTCTATCCATTTTGTGATCAAAGGGAGTAGGTGGAAACCTAGTGCACCTACACTTAGTGACTAATAAGTTATCATATAATAGGTGGAAGAAGGATTTGAACACTACTTCCCTAGATTCTCGACCTCCTAAAAAACCCTTTTATTCCTTTCTTTCCAAAGACTCTGACAAACATGAGGTGGGATTAGTCCCCATAATTGCTTAATGAATGGGTTACAACTAGGCCCCTCCCATCATTCAATAAATTACTCCAAACCACTATTAAAAACCCAATTGAGATCAAACTTAGTCAATGCCAATTTCCATATATATTTGAAAAACTAGCAATGTAGTAAAACATGGGGAGTAGACTCATCATCCTACTTACAAGAATTCATACTTGGGGAGTTGGAAACCCATTTGAATGAGTTTATCCTAAGTTAAAATTCTATTGTGCAGAGCTATCCACCAAAAAATAATAATTTTAGGGATCAAAAGGGGTTCCAAACCTTCTATCAAGAGTTTGAGGAGGAATCCTCCTTGGACAATAGACTGTAAGCTGACTTCACAGTAAAATCTCCCTTCAGTCCTTTCACCAAATAAATTTATATTCCCTAGAAAATAGAGGGATTCTGATTTTGCTAAGAGTCCCCATAAGATCCCTGGCTTTCTGAAGATTACACTAATACGATGAGCTCACTATTATAAAAATATTAAATGAAATTGATTAAAATCTTTAAAAATTCTATAATTACCAAGTAAATAAAAAAATCAAGATACCCTATTATAAAGACATCTCCTACCTCAACATTATAAATTTTTTAAATAAACTAAAAAATGTTAAAATGTTAAATCATGCCAATGTAAGGTGAGTATTCATGTTTTCCATCAAAGTAAAATTAGGTGAAAAGGGAGAGTGAGATAAAAATCATAATATAATTTGAGATTGTCTTTTACACGTAATTGTGTCTAAATTTCTAGACATTAGTCAAATTCACTAAAAACAACAAATATCATAGTAATTATATATAACCAATATAAATATAATTAATAATAATATATATTATATCTATTACAAAATTATATAATATTAATATAATAATTTTTAATATATTTTTTAATTATCAATGAAAAAGTATATAATTTAATTTTATTATATTATAATGATTTGTAATAAATATATTATATAGTATATATAATATGATTTTTTTTATCAATGACATGGATTCAAAAAAGATGATTACAAAGCCACTTAATTTTATAGATTATACTTTCCCAACCCCCAAAATCCATTGAATTTGAACAAGGATTTCAAAATACAACCTGAATACATCCCAGAAAGGTACATAGTATTATTAAGAAGCAATACAAAAAGAAGAGAACATTACAACTCGAGAACCATTAAGCCATACTAGAAAAAATGGGCATGCCGAGGAACATGAACCAAACACTAAACATCAAAGGAACCAGCCCATTGCCTTCTCGCTTGAGAAGTTTAGAACAAATGAGCCACCATGAGCATCCCAAACTTCACCAGCATCACCACTCACACTGCCAACCACTTGGACACCACCACGAATAGACTATTTGGAAAGAATATTTCATCGAGGAATAGGATTACCTTCATTCCCTATAGGGGCCATCGACTTTGCTGGGGTGTGTTTCATCTTTCTCCTCCTCTCATCTTGTATTTCCAACCTCTCCATTTCCATTTTTTGTAGAAAAACTAAAATAGCCTAACACCCTTTCCAAATATCCACCATTTGCATCAGCATTGGACGGGAGGAAATCCAAATGACCATGGGTTGCAATTCCTTGTCACCACCACCAAATATCTTCCACGGGCCTTGGTTCATGTGCAGGCCCACACCCACCTATGCCCTTCCTAAAATCTCTGCAAGCCCACTGGCCCATTTAGGTTCCAAGCATGCACAAAACAGTTGCAACACCTCTTCTCTTAATAAACCATCCATCAAAGACAAAGACAAGAACAATGAGGAGATATCCAAGTTGGTCCTAGGTCATAGATCATAGTTGAGAAACTCATCCCCCATCATCAAATACATATCCTCCCAAAACTTTACATGATTAATTTTGAACACGTTCCTCACCCGCTTCATTGAAATAGCACCCCTAAATATCGACAACTGACTCGATGAATCAAAAAAAAAAATTGTGTCCATGAAAAACCAGCACTTAATCTCCAACAAACCCCAATTCTTGAAAATAATTGGTGAGAAAAAAACTCCACAAAGCCCCACACTTAGCCTTTAAAGGTTGGTGAAGCCTTTGAAAATAATCCCCATCACCATACATTATGTTAAGGCATCACATCACCCGATGGCTTATTAAATGTGAACCAAAGAAAATCTTGCACTATACCTATCGCACGCTACCACCTCATCCTTAAATATCCTCACCACCTACAAAGGCCAATTAAAAAATACTTCCTCCACCTCCAAATTATAAACCAACCAACATCACAACAATGAGATGTGAGAATAATGATTTTAAAAATCATGTCCTTCCACTACAAAATCTTTGAACCCCGAAAACCTAAAGTCCTCAAAATTTTCAAATTTGTCCCCCAATGACCCATTCACCCCAACATTAGATAATTTTTTTGCAGTTGTGTTGGCCTCCCGAAGAACATGGGACACTTGAAAGTCAAAAAATTCCCCCAAAAGATCTTGAATCCTTTGAATATTCTTATTGAGATACCATGTATCCATCTCCGCTTTCATGATACCATTCACAACAAGTTGTGAATATCCTTCTATATGAAGTCTCTGAATTCCCAATTTTTTTGCCATCAGGATAGCCCCAACCACCACCAAACATTCAACTTCAATATTAGTAACATCTACCAACCTTTTGACACCTAGAGAAAGGATACTCCCATGCTCATCGCAAGCCACAAAACCAAACCCTAAAGGTCCAGGGTTTCCCTTTGAGGTACCATCAAAATTAATCTTAATCCACCCCTTCTTAGGTGGGTGCCACCTAAATGTATACACTCCTACCTGCAGAGATTTAACCCTTTGAGGTGATGACCTACAATTGATTGAATATCTTGATGAATTGAAGGAATAGTGATTAGAGATCATCGAGCTATAAAAGTGATATGTAAGATGATTAAATCAATCAATATGTTATCATTGATGTCAACTAGTCTTGACTATACTTATCATGATAGTTACAAATATCTAAATATCTATAGAAGAAAGAAATGGTGAAGAAATGATATATCTACATAAGGAAAAGATGGATATGACAGATAAGGAAAAGGTATACATTGGGTAACTTATTGATGAGTCTATGGCTTTATATTGTTGACTTGAGCATGTTACATTATTCCATTATGAAGAAGAGATCGGAATTGAACAAGTTAATGTGGTTGGTAATTGAAGAATTATGTATAAACAGAGCCAATGTAGTCTATACCGAGTGACACTAATAATCGAGTTAGTTGTCACTGACGAATTTCAATTTTAATCAAGTATGGATGAAAACATTTAATGGTAAGAACAGCGGACTGAAATTGATGAGCTAGAAATTGTTATGATTTCGAGGTTACAGATGAAGTTAGTTATAAGATCCATGGCTGACATAATTCAAAGATGATCTAAAGGATGAGATTGAAATGTGTTATTGACATATTTGTCGAGGAAGGTTTAAGTGGCAAAATGGATGAAGGATATTAAGAGGCAAAATCTGATGGATGATATGAAAACAGTTTACTTGTCTATTTAAGAGACATGAGTTTCATTGTTGAAACATGCCAGATGAATAGAGACTATAAAAGATTTTGCGTGAAGACATTATTCATACATTCCTAATCAAACTGGTTACTATGTGCTATAAATGTGTCACACTTCTATGGATCATTCCATGCAAGGAAACTCAAGAATGAGCCCTCACAAATCGATCCATAGCTCCCTAGGCATGGAGTGCAAGGGATTTTAAGAATGCTCTCAGCTAGAGCTATTTAGCCTATAACCTTGCTAGTAAACCATGCAATGGGAGATTCAATGAAGACAAGGGCAAGAATGCCAATATCCTCAAGAATCAAGAATGAAAATGCAATGCAATGCTATGCTAGAAATGGAAATGCAAGCTAAGCTATGAAAGGAAATATGCAAGTGTTACAACCCAAGCTAATTAATCTATGTGAGCTAATCTAGAGCATAGAAATGAAGCTAATCTAAGAAAGCATAAATACGAAGCTAAGCTAAGAATGCAAGGAATGAGATGTAGAATGCAAGAATGAGATGTAGAATGCAAGAATGCTCCAAATCTTCAAAAGCTCCAAAGTGTACCTAGAAAACCTGCAGCATAATATTAGCATAAAAAGTTGGGGATCCAGAATGAAGAAGAGAGCTCTTCTTTTAAAGGAAATGAGAAGGAATGGACTATGGAGATTAAGAGGCAAAAGATTTAATCAAGGGTGGAGCTTGAAAGAGGAGCAATCCATGTGCACAAATATCCTCCAATGAGAAAATAGGAATTGACTTTTGTGTCCATATGAGACAAAAAGTGCTTTTCCCTTTTTTATAAAATAAGAATAATGCTTTATTTGTGCAACTTAGGATAAGAGGAAAAGTGGGGGCTTTTTATTTATTAAAAGGGGAGGGAATATTCCTTTTAATAAATAAAGACTTAGGATAAGATGGTTAGCCCATAGAAAATAATCAAATAAATGATAGAACTAGGATTTGATCAGAATAAACAATTGATGATTTAGCAAATGGGGGCTAATAGTCTAGGTGACCATTTTTAGGTGTATACAGTTACAAACAGAACTGAGCTACAGACATTACCGAGCGTCAAAGAACTATTCACTGAGTGAAGTAAGTTGGGGAAATATTGAGGAAGTGAATTGATTAATGATCAGATGAGTTTTATGAGCTTAGCATAGATCTAAATATTTTCAATTGACTTTTATTTGAATCAAATCAGAACTGTATGAGTTTAACCATTGATTCAACAAAATCTCTTAACCGAGTGGACTTAACAATCTTATGTATTTCCATATGACATTCCTTGAATGTTAATTGTTATCTTGTTGACCCCATAGTGAATGCTGGTCAAAAGTTAACTGTTAGTGATAAATCCTCTAACTAGGTCACACCTAACAGTGTGCATTGTAACCTTTAACAAGGTTGGCTCCTAACTGAGCTCACTTCAGAAGAGTGAAATATTTTGGGGTTACCCATCCTAGGTGGTTTTTCTCTTAGCAGGGTTTCCATGTTAAATCATTGTGTTATGTGTTATGTATTATATGTTATGATTGTTTTTCTATCATACTTTACATACTACATAGTTGATTTAATTGGTAATCACAATTTGGATAATTACTGGTATTTGGTAAATGAACAGACAGATTGATATTTCATCTTACCGAGTTGCATAAATTGTTGAAAAAGTTTTTAAAAGTACATATGAGAGTTTGGGACTATAGGATAATTGATTCACCCCCCTCTCAGCTATTCTAACTATTGGTATCAAAACATATTGGTTGCTTGGAGGAAAGTTTCAAGGACTTGAGCAAAAGATCACAAGATGTATAAGAGGGAAGTGTATAAGCTGAAAAAAGATAACTTCTCAACATGGAAAAGTAGGATAAGGCTTCACATATCTAGAATTGGAGAATTTTCTATCACACTACTAGACAACAACTACATACAACCGACTATTAGACCTTTGACAGTAGATCAGTTAACAGATAGACATGAGCACAACACAACTATGATAGAGATTGTTGTTGCTCTATCTGATGCTGAATTTGAAGATATCAAAGGATGCACTACAGCAAAAGAAATGTGGGACAAACTTGCACTAGGTTCATAGTGGTGATGTAAATGTAATGAGAGCCACAGCTGAAAGCTTATAAATGTTTGAACAAGGCTACTAATAAAATGGTTGAAAGTGTTAATGTAAAAGTTGATGAGTTTGTTGAAAAGAATGATGAAAGTAGAAAGGAACCAGAAGACTATGGTAGATTTACATATGTTGAGCATCAAGACTATCTACCAAAGCCATAGACTGAAACTATCAATCAACAGGAAAATGCTATCGAGAATTAGCTAATACAAACTGAGAACTAGGAATAAGCTACCGAGGAACAAAATGAACCTAAACCGAATGATGAGCAAAGAAGAGAATAAGTGTTAGCAAGATTTGTTAGAAGACACCATCCACAGAACTAAATCATTGGAGATAAGAAAGATGGAATATGACCTAAAGTAAGTTAAGATGAAACACATCTTAGTTTATGAATTTGAGCCTAAGAATGTTAGAGATGCACTTGAAAATGAGGAATGGATTAAGGCTATGAATGAAGAAATTGAATAGATTAAGAAAAATAAGACATGGACATTGGTACTAAGACCAAATGATAAAAATGTAATTATTACTAAGTGGATTTTCATAAACAAGTTAAATGAGAATGGTGAGGTTACTAGGAATAAGGCAAGACTTGTGTGAAAGGGATATGCACAAGAAGAAGTTATAGACTGGTGAAAATTTTGCACCAGTACAAGACTTGAAGGAGTTTGTATATTACTTGTATATGTTACACATAAGGGATTCAAAGTATCTCAAATGGATGTGAAATCAGCATTTCTGAATGGAATTCTTGAGGAGGAGGTCTACATTGAACAATTGGAAGGTTTTGTTGACCCGAATCAGAAGAACATGGTATGTAGACTGCACAAAGCTCTGTATGGACTGAAGCAAGCAGCAAGAGCATGGTATGAAAGACTACATGCTTATCTTATCAGTATTGGATTTGTAAGGACAAGTGATAACAGTAATTTGTACATGAAAGGAGAATATGATATCATCAATAATATTTTGATTGCTGAAATTTTTGTTGATGACATAATCTTTGGAGGACATGATTTGATTTGAAAATATTTTACTGATGAAATGAGAAAGGAATTTGAGATGTCAATGTTTGGAGAGATTAAATTATTTCTAGGTTTGCAGATTATACAATAGAAAGATGGGATTTTCATCACTCAGTCAAAATACATAAAGGAAGTGTTAAAGACTTTTGGCATGGAAGATTCAAAATCAGTAGGAACACTGATGGTGACAAGATATAGTTGACAAAGGATGATGAATCAACTGAGGTAAATCTGACACTATATAGATAAATGATTGGAAAATTGATGTATGTGGTACACAGTAGGCTAGATATAGCACACAGTTGGGATTGTAGCAAGATTTTCTGCTAATCCTAAAGATTCACATATGGTTGTTGTTAAAAGGATTCTGAGATATTTGAAGAAGACTAAAGACTATGGTTTATGGTACACAGAGGAAGGCAAATTTGAAATCTGAGTTTACACTGATGCAGATTGGGCTGGAAACATTGATGATTGGAAGAGCACAACTGGTGGAGAATTCTTTTTAGGAGAAAGGATTGTGACTTGGATAAGCAAGAAACAAGCATGCATTTCTCAGTCTACTACTGAAGTAGAGTATGTTGTTGTTGCTACAAATTGTTCAAATATTTCATTGATAAAAAAAAGTGTTGGAAGGAATGAATTAAGTGATCACTAACCCAGTGATTATATATTGTGACAACATAAGTGCTATAAACATTTCCAAGAATCTGGTGATGCATTCAAAAACAAATCACATATCTATTAAGTATCACTATTTGAGGGAACAAGTATAAGAGAAGTAGGTGAAACTAGAATTTGTGAAATCTAAAGAACAACTTGCTAATATTTTTACCAAGCCCTTACCAAAGGACACTTTTGAGTATTTGAGGACTAGACTAGGGGTCCCTCCCCTGTCTATCGGTCACTAAGGTGATCAGGAGGTTGCATCAACCTATACTTTATCAAAAAATCATTCATATTGATGCACATAGCTCACACTTTAGGATTCCTAAGGTTTTGAAAGATTGTAGAAGCTGGATCAAAGAATTGTATATCAGTACATGAAGGTACTTGATCTGGACCGAATAACAGAGAATTACTTGGTTGTTGAAGAGCTGCTTATTTTATTTGGCATTATTGTCAAGGGAGAGAAGGACTTCATATGAAATATCTGTTGATGAGAACATGAGAAAGAATTAGAGAGATGAAAAGATCAAATCCGTAGGGAGAGTCTGCATGGAATGTTGTTTGTAGTGATTAAACATATTAAATATCAAGCTAGGGAGAGCTTACCAAGCTACAACATTTACCTATATAGTTGTAGAATACATGTTTGGTATGTGTATGACATATTTCATATTGTTTATGTTGCCATCAATGCCAAAGGGAGAGATTGATGACCTACAACTGATTGAATATCTTGATGAACTGAAGGAATAGTGATTAGAGATCACTGAGTTACAAAAGCGATATGTAAGATGATTAAATTAGTCAATATGTTGTCATTGATGTCAACTAGTCTTGACTATACTTATCATGATAGTTACAAACATCTGAATATCTATAGAAGAAAGAAATGGTGAAGAAGTGAGATATCTACATAAGGAAAAGATGGATATGACAGATAAGAATAAGGTATACATTGGGTAACTTATTGATGAGTTTATGGCTTTATATTGTTGACTTGAGCATGTTACATTATTCCATTATGAAGGAGAGATCAGAATTGAACAATTTAATGTGGTTAGTAATTGAAGAATTATGTCTACACTGAGCCAGTGCAGCGTATACCGAGTGATAGTAATAACCAAGTTAGTTATCACCGATGCATTTCAATTTTAACCAAGTATGGATGAAAACATTTAATGCGAAGAACAGTCGACTGAAATTGATGAGCTAGAAATTGTTATCATTTCGAGGTTACAGATGAATTTTTTTATAAGATCCATGACTGACATAATTCAAAGATTATCTAAAGGATGAGATTGAAATGTTTTATTAACACATCTTCCGAGGAAGGTTTAAGTGACAAAATGGATGAAGGAGATTAAGAGGCAAAATTCGATGGTTGATATGAAAATGGTTTACTTGTTTATTTAAGAGACATGAGTTTCAATGTTGAAACATGTTGGATGAATAGAGACTACAAAAGATTTTGTGTGAAGATATTATTCATGCATTCTTGATCAAACTAGTTATAGACAGAACTGAGTTGCAGACATTATTGAGCATCAGAGAACCATTCACTAAGTGAAGTAAGTTGGGGAAATATTGAGGAAGTAAATTTATTAATGATCAAATGAGTTTTATGAGCTTAGCATAGATCTGAATATTTGCAATTGAGTTAAATTTGAATCAGATTAGAACTATATCAATTTAACCATTGATTCAACAAAATCTCTTAACCGAGTGGACTTAACAGTCTTATGTATTTCCATATGACATTCCTTGAATATTAATTGTTATCTTGTTGACCCCATAGTGAATTCTCGTCAAAAGTTAACTGTTAGTGATAAATCCTCTAACCAAGTCACACCTAATAGTGTGCATTTTAACCTTTAACAGGGTTGGCTCCTAACTGAGCTCACTTCAGAAGAGTGAAATATTTTTGGGTTACTGGTCCCAGGTGGGTTTTCCCTTAGCAATGTTTCCACATTAAATCATTGTGTTAGGTGTTATCTGTTATGATTTTTTTTCTATCATACTTTACATACTGCATAGTTGATTTAATCGGTAATCACAGTTTGGATAATTACTAGTATTCGGTAAATGAACAGAAAGATTGATATTTTATCTTATCGAGTCGTATAAATTGTTAAAAAAGTTTTGAAAAGTACATCTGAGAGTTTGGGACTGTAGGATAATTGATTTAACTGATTCACCCCCCCCCCCCCTCAATTATTCTAACATGAGGCCCATTAACGAACATATATAATATGATTATTAGTGATACATACTTTTAATTTATATAAATTAATAATACTAAATATTATGAACTTAGATCATATATAATATTATTTATATTTTTTTTATAATTTTAATAACTAATTATATTATAATTACTTGATAACATAGGTATTTATATTAATATTATTTTATTATTATAATATAAAAATATATTATCATATATAATTTTATTATATTATTTATAATTTTACTACACATATACATTATATTTTTCTTACCAAAATTTAAAACATATCAAAGTTAAAGTTATGATATAATTTTTCTTAAGCACTATCATTTTTATGTCAAAGACGTTTCCTTATTTGAGAAAGGTCACTTGGTTTTTGAAATCAATGGTAGAAAATGTATTCCATCAATACTATTATCACCTTTAAGATTGACCCAAACGATCCATTACCTCTCATCTATCCTAAACTTCTAGATTGCAATTCTCCTCATGTACTCAAACTTGATACTTTCCATTAAGATAATGAAATCATGGACTATATTCAAATCAAGGATCATCTACCTGTTAGAATAACTAAGAGGGAGGGTGAATCAGTTAGATCATTTCTCCTATAGTCCCAAATCTTAAGATGTAACTTTCAAAACAATTTCAACAAATTCTGCAGCTCGGTAACATAAACTCTTAAACTGTCTGTGCCTTTACCGATTACCATTTAATTAACTCACAGTGATTACCGACCAAATAAAATATGCAATATGTAAAGTATGACAATAAAACAATCATCACATAAACACATAACACAATGATTTAATGTGGAAACCCTGTTAAGGGAAAAACCACCTGGGACCGGTAACCCAAAATCATTTTCACTCTTTTGAAGTGAGCTCCGTGAAGAGCCAACCATGTTAAAGGTTACAAACACTCTGTTAGGTGTGACCTTGTTAGAGGATTTAAGACTAACATTTATCATTCAACTAGCATTCACTATGGGGTCACTAGGATAACAATGTACATTCATTGAATGACATAGGGGTATAACATAAGACGGTTAAGTCCACTTGGTTAAGAGATTTTTTTGTATCAATGGTTAAACTGAAATAGTAGTTGATCTTATTACAATACAACTTAACTTGCAGATGTTTAGATCTATTCTAAGCCCATACAAATCCTCTGATCAATATATCAATTTACTTCCTCAACTTACTTTCACTCGATAATAGCTCTTTGATGCTCGGTACTATTCTGCAGTTCGATTCTCCTTCAACCAATCTGATCAGGCATGCATGAAACTTTATTCATGAAAAATCTTTGCAATCTTCTTTCTTTCGGCATGTTTCAACAATGAAACTCATGTCTCTTATATAGACAAATAAACCATTTTCATATCAACCATAAGATTTTGCCGCTTAATCTCCTTCATAGATTTTGCCTCTTAAACCTTCCTCAACGATTGTGCCAGTAACACGTTTCAATTCCATCCTTTAGATCTTCTCTGAATTTTGTCAGTCATGGATCTTATAACAAACTTTATCCTCAATAACAATTTCCAGCTCATCAATTTCTGTCGGCTAAACTTAAGCATTTAATACTTTTATCCATACTCGGTTAACAAATAAATACATCGGCGAACACAAGATCAGTTAATATTATCGCTTGGTATACACTATACTGGCTCGGTGTATATTGAAGTGCTTCATTTATTGACCACATTACCTTGTACATTTTGCTTCCTCCTTCATAATAGATTAATGCAACATAATCAAGTCAACAATATGAAGTCATAGACTCATCAATAAGTTACCCAAAGTATTCCTTATCCTCATCTATCATATTCATCTTTCTCTATGTAGATATCTTAGTTCTTCATCTCTTCTCTCCTCTTTACAGATGTTTAGATGTTTGTAACTAACATGATAAGTATTGTCAAACTAGTTCACATCAATGACAACATAATGACTAATTTAATTATCTTACATATCATTTCAGTACTCGGTGATCTTTAATCACTGATCTTCAAGTCATTCAGGTATTCAATCAATTGTAGTTCATCAATCTCTCCCTTTGGCATTGATGGCAACACAAGCAATATGAGATATGTCATACACATACCAAACATGTATTCTACAACTATGTAATTAAATGTTGTAGCTTGGTAAGCTCTCCCTAGCTTGATATTTAATATGTAATATGTTTAATCACTACGTTACATGATAGCATTACAAGTGCAAACTTTCCTCTATAGATTTGATCTTTTCAGCTCTCAGATTCCTTCTGTTCTCAACAACAAATCTTCAAAACTCTCCCTGACTTCCTCAAATTATCTCTCCCTTAGATAGATATGATCTCTTTATTTATCATATTGTTTATCTCTCCCTTTGACAACAATGCTAAAGAAAAACATAAAACATACAGCTTTGCAATAGCCAAGTGACTCTTTGTTGTTCGGTGCAGAGAATGTATCTTGGTATACTGATATGCCAATTCTTTGTTCTAGTTCCTCAAATCTTTCACAACCTTAGACATAATCTGAAGTGTGAGCTATGTTGCATCAACATGAATGATCTTCTGATAAGATGAGGTTGATGCAACCTCCAGATCACATTAGTGACTGGTAGACAGGGGACGGACCCTGAGTCTAGACCTCAAGTATTCAAAAGTGTCCTTTGGTAGAGGCTTGGTAAAAATATCAGCAAGTTGCTCTTTTGATGTAACATATTCCAGTTTGACTTTCTTATCTTGTACTTGTTCTCTTAAGTAGTGATACTTAATAGAAATATGCTTTGTCTTTGAATGCATTATAGGATTCTTAGAAATATTTATTGCACTAGTGTTGTCACAATATATAATCACTGGCTCAGTGATTACCTCATTCATCCCTTCCAACACTTGTTTGATATAAGCAATGTTTGAATAGTTTGTAGCAGTAGCAACATACTCTACTTTAGCAGTAGACTGAGAAATACAAGGTTGTTTCTTACTTGTCCAAGTAACAAGTCTTTCACCAAATAAAAATGCTCCTCTGGTTGTGCTCTTTCTATCATCTATATTTCCAACCCAATCCACATCGGTTTAGACTCTTAGTTCAAATTTGCCTTCCTTAGGATACCATAAGCCATATTCCTCTATTTTCTTCAGGTATCTCAAGATTTTTTTCACTGTAACCATATGTGAATCCTTTGGATTGGCATAAAATCTAGCAACAATCCCCACTACATGTACAATATCTGGCCTACTATGTACTATATACATCAGTTTACCAATCATAGATAGGTACAATGTCTGGTTTACCTATGTAGATTCATCATCTTTAGTTAGTTTGCAGCCTATGACCATCGGTGTTCCAATTGGTTTATCATCTTCCATGCCAAATGTTCTCAATACTTCCTTTATGTACTTTGATTGTGTGATAAAAATTCCATCATTTTGTTGAATAACCTGCAAGCCTAGAAAGAATTTAATATCTCCAAACATAGACATTTCAAATTATTTTCTCATCTCATCAGCAAATGATTTACAAATATGATCTTTTCCTCCAAAGATTATATCATCCACAAATATTTCAGCAATCTAAATAGTATCATCAAATCCTCCTTTCATATATAAATTGTTGGTTTCACTAGTTCTTACCAAAACCAATACTTAAAAGATAAGTATGCAACCTTTCATACCAGGCTCTTGGTGCTTGCTTTAAACCATATAAAGCTTTGTGTAGTCTACATACCATGTCTTTCTAATTTGGATCAACAAACCATTCTGGTTGTTCTATGTAGACCTCCTCTTTTAGTATTCCATTCAGAAAAGAAGACTTAACATCCATTTGATAGACTTTAAATTTCTTATGTGCAGCATATGCAAGTAACATGTAGAATCCTTCCAGTCTAGCAACAGGTGCAAAAGTTTCACCATAATCAATGCCTTCTTCCTATGCATATCCCTTGCAAACAATTCTAGCTTTGTTTCTTGTAACCTCTCCATTCTCATTCAACTTATTTCTAAAAATCCATTTAGTACTGATAACATTCTTATCTTTTGGCCTAGGTACTAAAGTCCATGTCTTGTTTTTCTCAATTTGTTCTATTTCTTCATTCATTTCATTTATCCATTAATCATTCTCAAGTGCAACCTTAACATTCTTCGATTCAAAATCACAATTAAGCATGTGTTTTGTCTTAACTTACTTCTTGTCAGCATGCTAGCTTGCTTGTCTCCAATGATTTGGTTCTTAGGATGATGCCTTCTAACAAATCTTGTTAGCACTTGATCTCTCCTTTATTCTTCATTCTTTTTAGGTTCATTTCCTTGCTCGATAGCTTCTTCATGTTCCTCGGTTTCCCTTTGTTGTTCCTCGGTGTTATTTTCCTGATGCTTGGTCAACTCAGCATGTGGCTTTGGTAGGTACTCTGGATGCTCAACATAAGTAAATCTACCATATTCTTTCAGCTCCTTATTGCTTTCTTCATCATTTTTATCATCAAATTCATCAACTCTAACATTAGCAATTTCAATCATTATTAGTAACCTTATTCAAACACTTGTAGGCTTTACTTTTAGTAGAATATCCAAGAAATATTCCCTCATCCCCTTTAGACTCAAATTTCCCATTCCTATCATCTTTCATAACAAAACATTTGCTACCAAAAATTCTGAAGTAACTTACACTTAGTGTGTAATCAAACCATAACTCGTAGGGTGTTTTATTTGCGTCTGTCTTCAATTGTACTTGGTTAAGAACATATACAGTTGTGCTAACTACCTCTCTCTAGTATACTTGTGCATCATTCTTTTCTAACATCATTTTCCTCACGCAATCAACAATTGATATGTTTCTCCTTTCAGTGCCCCATTCTGCTACGGTGTTCTCGGTGCAGAAACCTATCTTTTTATGCCATGGTCATTACAATAGTTAGTGAATTCATCAAAAAGAAACTCACCACCTCTGTCAGACCTTAAGCATTTTAGTTCTTTCCCCATTTCTTTTTCTACTTTTGCTTTGTACCATTTAAACATTTTAAATGCCTCATATTTCTCCTTTAAAAACATTACAATCATCAATCTAGTGTAATCATCAACAAACCTAATAAAATATCTATCTCCATAGTAGCTTTGAGTTCTCATGGGACCACATAGGTCAGTGTGAACTAACTCCAACATTCTTTTTGTTGAATAGTCTTTACTCTTAAAACTAGATTTTGTCATTTTCCCCTTTTGACATTCATGACACATAATATGATTAGGCTTTGTTAGGCTAGGCAGACTTCTAACCATTTTCTTTCTACTAATCTTAATCATGTTATCAAAATTTACATGACATAACCTTTTATGCCATAACCATGCATCCTCATTTTTCATTAGTAAACAAGAAGTCTCGACATTGTCAAGATAAAATAAGTTACCTTTAGATTATGCTCCTATTCTGACAAGCTTTCCATTTTCATCAAATATCTTTACCTTCTTGATTTCAAAAGCTACTTGGTGACCTGAGTTGTTAAGCTATGCCACACTTAGCAAATTTTAATTCAATCCTTTTACCCAATAAGCATTTTCACATTTTTTTATATCATTTATCAATAAAGATCCTTTTCCTCTGACCATACATGGTGTATCATTACCCATTCTTACTGATCCTCCATTATAATGCTCAAGATGATCAAACTTTTCTTCATCACCAGTTATGTGATGTGTATAGTCACTATCAATGATCCAAGTATCATTTTTACTAACTTTATAAATGAGTGGTGTTTCTACATACCTTTCTTCTTCCTTAGAATCATCCTTCATCACAACAACTACTACTTCAACATCATCATCTGTGTCGGTATCAGTATCATTCTCTTTAGCAAAGTAACATACAATTTTTGCCCTTATCTCTATGATCTTGGTTGTCTCTGTTGTAGTTTCAATAACTTCTATTATTTCTCCTTCCATATCTTCCTTCACCAAATCAATCTTTGTTTCTATCTTCTTCTTTCCTGTTCGAGCATCTAGCAGCAATATGGCCAAATTCTTTACAATTAAAACATGCCAAAGGTAATTTACCCTTATATCTACCTTTACCTTTAGGTAATCTCTAGGTCATAAGAGCTTCAAGTTCATTAAGCTCATCATCAGTATTACTATCACTATCATTCTTTATATTAGGTCTACTACTAGACTTACCGATCCTCAGAGAAGACATGAAAGTAAACTCAACGGATGGTACAACACTATTATCAAAATTGTTCAACTCAAAAGTTGTTAGCTTACTAATCAGACTATCAAGAGTAAGATCATTGCCAGGGGTGGACCTCATTTCATGTATAGCAGATATTCTGATTGCATAAGTAGGTAGAAAGGTTCTTAGAATTTTACTTACCATTGTATCTTCATCAATGATACCACCAGATCCTATGATAGCATTGACTACCTCCTTTATTTAGTTTTTATATTGTACTATGTTTTCTCCTTCCTTCATTTTCATATCATTAAACCTACCTCTTAGGCTTTCAGCTCTGGCTCTCTTGACATTAACATCACCACCATAGACTTGAGCAAGTTTATCCCACATTTCCTTTACAGTAGTGCAATCTTTGACATCCTCGAATTCAACATCAGATAGAGCAGCAACAATCTCTATCATAGTAATGTTGTATTCATGTTGATCTTTCAGTTGGTCAAGGGTCAATGGTCCAATTGTCAGTTGTAAGTAGCCATTTTCAAGTAGATGTAAGGTAGAATCTCTGATTCTGGATATATGAAGTTTCATTCGACTTTGTCATATAGTAAAGTTCTCCTTGTTTAGCTTCGGCACCTCCCTCTTATACATCTTGTGATCTTTCTATTGAAGTCCTTAAAACTTTGTTCCAAGAAACCAAGGCTCTGATACCAATTGTTAGAATAACTGAGAGGGGGGGTGAATCAGTTAGATCAATTCTCCTACAGTCCCAAATCTTAAGATGTAACTTTCAAAACAATTTTAACAAATTCTGCAACTCGGTAACATAAACTCTTAAACTGTCTGTGCCTTTACTGATTACCAGTTAATTAACTCAAAGTGATTACTGACCAAATCAAATATGTAGTATGTAAAGTATGACAATAAAGCAATCATCATAGAAACACATAACACAATTATTTAACGTGGAAACCCTGTTAAGGGAAAAACCACCTGGGACTGGTAACCCAAAATAATTTTCACTCTTATGAAGTGAGCTCCGTGAAGAGCCAACCTTGTTAAAGGTTACAAACACACTATTAGGTGTGACCTTGTTAGAGGATTTAAGACTAACAGTTATCGTTCAACCAACATTCACTATGGGGTTGATAAAATAACAATGTACATTCATTGAATGACATAGGGGCATAACATAAGACGGTTAAGTCCACTTGGTTAAGAGATTTTTCTGTATCAATGGTTAAATTGAAATAGTCGTTGATCTTATTACAATACAACTTAACTTGCAGATGTTTAGATCTATTCTAAGCCCATAGAAATCCTTTGATCAATATATCAATTTACTTCCTCAACTTACTTTCACTCGGTAATAGCTCTCTAATGCTCGATACTGTTCTACAGTTCGGTTCTCCTTCAACCATTCTGATCATGCATGCATGAAATTGTATTCACATGAAATATCTGCATTCTTCTTTCTTCTGGCATGTTTCAACAATGAAACTCATGTCTCTTATATAGACAAATAAAACATTTTCATATCAACCATCAAATTTTTTCGTTTAATCTCCTTCATAGATTTTGCTTCTTAAACCTTCCTCGACAGTTGTGTCAGTAACATGTTTCAATTCCATCCTTCAGATCTTCTTTGAATTTTGTCAGCAGTGGATCTTATAAAAAACTATATCCTCAATAACAATTTCTAGCTCATCAATTTCTATTGGCTAAACTTAAGCGTTTAATACTTTCATCCATACTCAGTTAACAAAAAAATACGTTGGCGAACACAAGCTCAGTTAATATTGTTGCTCAGTATACACTATACTGGCTCAATGTATACTAAAGTGCTTCATTTACCAACCACATTACCTTGTACATTTTGCTTCCTCCTTCATAATAGATTAATGCAACATAATCAAGTCAACAATATGAAGTCATAGACTCATCAATAAGTTAGCCAAAGTATTCCTTATCCTCATCTATCATATTCATCTTTCTCTATGTAGATATCTCAGTTCTTCATCTCTTCTCTCCTCTTTATGGATGTTTAGATGTTTGTAACTAACATAATAAGTATTGTCAAACTAGTTGACATCAATGACAACATAATGACTAATTTAATTATCTTACATATCATTTCAGTACTCGATGATCTTTAATCACTGATCTTCAAGTCATTCAGGTATTCAATTAGTTGTAGTTCACCACTACCACCTATGGATCATAAGGAAGGTTTCCCTATCAAACTTAATGACATGACTTATTTTGGAGAGGGTGGCAATCCTTTCAGTCATAAAAATGTTAAAATAATAAATTGATCTAATGGTGAAAACCACTTTGTGACAGTATTGGATCTAGAAGAAGTAAAAAGAAAAGAGGCATCCAAAGGTGAAAACTTCTCTAAGGTACCTAAGGATAGAAGGATTGACACTCTCTCAAACTATTTTTATTGATAATAATTAACAATTCTCATTTAACCAACAATGCCCCTTAACATTGGAACCAAGGAATCTAAGTGCATTCTCCAAGTAGTTGCATCCTTAACAAAATCATAAAGGGAAGAGTTTCTACAAATATTCAAAGAAACAAATAAATTTTTTTTGTCTTATTTTGACATGTCAGGTTTAGATCCTAATATCATCATGCATCATCTATCTATAGCATGAGGGATCAAACCAATAAAGAAAAAACTTAGAAAGATGCATCCACATATTGCACTCCTAGTTAAGGCAGAAATGAAGAAACTTTTGGATGTTGGAATCATAAGAGCCATTGGCTATGCTAAGTGGATTTCAAATATTGTACCAGAAACAAAACCTAATAATTCTATCAAAGTATGCATGGATTTCTAGGATCTTAACAGGTCTTGTCCTAAGGATGATTTTCCTTTGCCTAATATTGGTATCATAGTTTATTTGGCAGTTGGTCATGAACTGTTATCCTTGATGGATGGATTTATTTATCTATAACCAAATCAATATTGCACCCAAAGACCAAGAAAAGATTTCTTTTACATGTCCTTGGGGAACATACTGGTGGAATTCCATGCCTTTTGGACTCAAAAATGCAGGAGCAACTTATTAGAGAGAAAGACAATCTATCTTCCATGCTATGATGCATACTATAATGGAGCATTATGTAGATGATATCCTTGGAAAATCCAAAACAAGAGAAGGTCATTTGAGAGTGTTAGACAATATCTTCACCAGGATGGAAAAGTATAATATCGGGCTTAATCCAAAGAAATGTGCATTTGGAGTTACATTTGGAAAAGTGTTGGGATATATAGTTTCAACTAAAGGAATAGAGGTTGATCCTGAGAAAGTCCAATAAATCATGGAAATGTCACCTCCTAGAAATATCAGTCAGTTAAGATCACTACAAGGATGATTACAATCAATTAGAAGATTTATTTCTCAACTAGCTAACATAAGTCATCCTTTTATGCATTTACTACATAAAAATGTACCATTTCAATGGGATGATAAATGCGAAGAGGCCTTTAACACAATCAAGAAATATATCACAAATCCACCTACTCTTATGTCACCAATACTGAGAAAACCACTTTTTCTCTATATATCAAAAATTGAAGTCTCTTTGGGTGCTATCCCAGTACAACATGATCAAGAAGGGAAAAAAAGGATATCTATTATATCAATCATACTCTAGTAGGATATGAACTCAACTACTCACTGATTGGGTGTGCATCTATTGGCATAGTCTTTTCTTCACAAAAATTGTGACACTATATGTTATCTCATTTTGTTAAGCTTATAGAAAAAATAGATCCTTTGAAGTACCTTTTGAGAAAATCAATATTAATAGGTAGATTGTCAAAATGGGTCATGATTCTTAGTGAATTCAACATCGAGCATGTGGATATAAAGGCCATCAAATCACAAGTAATCACATATCAACTAGTTAAACCACCATTGTCTGATGATCATCCTATACAAATTAAATTTCCAAATGGAGAAATTTTAAGATTATATACACAAGAATGGAAGCTACATTTTGATGGATCATATACCTAACATGGTTCTAGGGCTATAATTTTATGTGTTACACCACAGGGATGCACCATACCAAAGTCTTACAAGTTACTATTTCCCTAAAAAACAAATATGGCAGAGTACGAAGTATTGTTGATGGGCCTCAAGATGACCTTGCAATGGAGGATCACAAAATTAAATGTCTATGGGGATTCCTAGTTGATTATCAACTAAGTGAATAATGATTATCAGACCAAAGATGATAAGTTATTACCATATAAATGTATGGTGGATGACTTTAAATAATATTTTGCTATGATCACCTTTGAACAAATTTTGAGACTAGACAACAAAGATACGAATGCCATGGCTAAAATTGCTTTGCTCCTTGACATGGAAGATGCACAAGCCCATTTTGAGTTCCTGGTGGAACCTTTGACTTACCTGACGTATGATGATACCGATACAAGTATAATATGGCATATCATTGGCCAAGATTCCCTGACTTATGGAAATATATATACTTATCTCAAGGAACATACTCTTCCTCTTGATCTATCTAGAAACCAATAGCACACCTTTCTTTGCTAAGATTGTCATTATATTCTAATTGTCGACACCCTGTATCAAGGAAGTCTTGACAATACTCTTTTACAATGTCTTGAACATGATGAAGCTAAAACTACCTTGCAAGATGTACATGAAAGTATTTATGGGACACATTTGAGTGCTTTCTTGGCTAAAATGGTCATGCGTATGGGTTACTATTGGCCTATGATAGTGATGTAGGAGCATCTCGGGTCCTTGGCAATCCTGTGTCACCAAAAACAATTTGGATTTTATTTGTGTTGCTCAGTTCCTATTTTGACCGAGTTGGTCGGTAGTTGGTCAGTTTCCTTTGGTTACCGAGTGTGGTCAGTTATCTCTTGGGTGGTCGGTTGTTTCACTGGCGCTCGACGTTGCTTGTCTACTTCTTGGTTATCCTACTCACTAACGGGTTTAGTTTTAGTTTATGTTGTGGCTGACTTGTGCATTTATATTGGATCATGGATTTAATGTTGGTATCCATCATTGGGAAGTGTGTGGTCCCAAATCTAACTATTCCTTCCATTGATTGTGGATCTAAAGGCCGACTCAGTTCGGTAGACTCTTGTATAAATGTAGTTGTTTGGTTATAGCTTAGGAGGTAGTTGGGGATAGGAGTTTGGTAGAAGATAGAATTAGAGATTTTGATAGATTCTCGCATGTTTTGAGGCTTCTATATTTCATTGTAATAGCTGGCCCTAACTAGGAAGACCTTACAGCCTGACATGTATGGTTCTATAAGATGAAGATATAAGAAAGTTTCTGCATTCTCTCTCTCATTGTTGTGTTTTTTTTCTTTTGCATGTGTTGAGTAGGCTTGGATCATTAGGGTGCACCATTGTTTGGCCCCTCTTGCTCCCTGCCTTGCATCAGGTGGTATCAAAGCAAGGTGAGCTCTTGATCTAGGTCTATGGATCTAGGTTTGTAGGTTCCTCTTGAAGCTCTGATCGATTGTTGTGGGGTACCAAATTTTGATCTAACCTACAATTGTAGAGGGTTGTCAACATGGTTCATGGGAGGTGAGATGAAAATACAAGATTAGCAGATATGCTAAGGTAGATTGCTGCTAGATTAGAAGCTTTTGAAATAGCCCAGAGAAGAGGTAGACATCTTGAAGATGTTAGTGATGATGAAGTTGAGGAAGAACAAATGAATGCAAAACCTGCACCTGTTATGTATCAAGGTGAAGAAAGATTTTTGAAGGCTTTGACAAGTTTGAAGTCAACACCACATTTCAATCCTCCTGAGTATGGTGGAAAGCTAGATTCTGATGAATTGGTGGATTGGATCATCGAGATGGAAAATTATTTTGAGTGTGAAAACATTCCTGAAGACAAGAAGGTGAAGATTGCAAGCACAAAGTTGAAAAGTCATGCATCCTTATGGTGGGAACATCTGTAGTTGGATAGGAAGATGAAAGGCAAAGACAAAATCAAGGTATGGAGTAAAATGGTAAACAAATTGAAAGGAAAGTTCTTACCTTGTGATTATCAGATTAACCTAGTTTGGCAGATGCAAAGTTTGAGACAGAAGGATAGCTCGGTAAAGGAATATACTGAGGAATTTTATAGATTAGATATCAGATCTGGACATGATGGAGATGATGTGGAAAGAATCGGTAGATACCTGAATGGTTTGAGAGTTTCCATCCAAGAGGAAATTAGTATGGTCAAGTTGGAGAACATTGAAGAGGCTTATCAATTTGCTTTGAAGGCCGAGGAGAAATTGAACAAGAGACATGAGCAAAGAAAAAGAGCTCAAGGTGGTAAATTCCCTAGAGGAAGAGGTAGATCCAATGGTGAAAACGGTAGATCTGAACCAGAAAAGACAAATCTAGACAAAGGCAAGACTGAGTGGAAAGGTGAAAGTTCATTTAGAGGTAGAGGCAGTAACTACCAAGGTGGTTATAGAAGAGGAAGTTTCTGAGGAACTTGTTACAATTGTGGAGAAGAAGGGCATAGATCTTTTGAATGTACACAGGCCAGTAAGAAGGCTATTAACTATAGAAATGCTTTGGTGCAAGAAGAGTCACCGAATGAACCTGAGAAAGAAAATAACTTGATGGTAAGGAGAGCACTGTGGAATAAAAGTAAGAAGCAAGATCTGATAAGGAAAAGTTTTTTCAAGACCAGATGTAGAGTTTCTGATAAATTTTGGAAGGTAATCATTGACAATGGTAGCTCAAAGAATCTGGCATCTGAAGAGATGGTCACAAAATTGCAGTTGGAAAGGTTGGTACATCTGAAGCTCTATCAGATTTCATGGATCAAAGATGAGCATACACTCTTGGTAAGTGAACAATGTTATGTGAATTTGAAGATTGGAAAGTACTATGATAAAGTGTTGTGTGATATCATGCCTATGGATTGTTGTCATATTTTGTTGGGTAGACCTTGGCAATATGATAAACATGCTATATATGATGGGAGATTGCATAAGTATACTATTGTGGCTGATGGAAAGAAAAAAATCTTGTTACCATTGATGGAAGAACCTGTAAGTAATGTTTGCACATCTGTGAAAGTTTGTTTGATGGAGGGAAGAAAGTTTGTTAACTCTTTGAAAAAGAATGATGTATGTTTTGTTGTGATCCCTAACAAACCGAGTAAGAAAAAAGAGGATAATGTCCCTGAGGAGATTGATAAGTTACTCATCGAGTATAGTGATATCATTTCTGATAATGTACCTGATGGTTTTCCACTGAAAAGAAGCATTGATCATTGTATGGATCTAATCCCTGGAGCTAGTTTACCGAACAAGGCACCTCATTGGTTGACACCTACTGAGAATCAGGAATTGAACCGACAGATTCAAGAGTTGCTGGAGAAAGGTTTGATCAGAGAAAGTTTGAGCCCTTGTGTAGTACCTATTGTATTAGCACCGAAGAAGAATGGAGAATGGAGAATGTGTACTGATTCTAGAGCAATCAATAAGATAACAGTGAAGTATAGGTTTCCTATATTGAGAATCGATGATATAACAGACAGTTTGACTGGAGCAAACTATTTCACAAATATTGATTTGAAAAGTGGGTATTATCAAATCAGAATCATAGAAGGTGATGAATGGAAGACTGCTTTCAAGACAAAAGAAGGTTTGTATGAGTGGTTGGTTATGCCTTTTGGTTTAACTAATGCACCAAGTACTTTTATGAGGTTGATGAATGAAGTTTTAAAGAAATTCTTGGGTAAGTTTGTGATTGTATATCTTGATGACATTCTTATATTTAGTAAGACCAAAGAAGAAAATTTTTTGCATGTTAGACAAGTTTTGTAGAGATTGAAAGAGGAAAAGTTGCTGATAAATCTGAAAAAGTGTTCATTCATGAAAGAGGAGATTGTGTATTTGGGATTTGTTATTTCAGCTGATGATTTGAAGATGGATCCTGAAAAGGTTGAAGCTATTTTGAATTGGCCTACACCTATGAATGCTAGTGAGGTAAGATCATTTCATGGTTTGGCAAGTTTTTACCGAAATTTCATAAAGAATTTCAGTTCAATTTGTAATGCTATGACTGAAACTATGGGAGGAGACAAAAGAGAATTCAAGTGGACACATGGAGTTGACAAAAGTTTTGAGAATCTGAAGCAGAAGGTTGTTGAATTACCTATTTTGGCATTGCCTGATTTCAATAAGGTATTTCAAGTGGAATGTGATACAAGTGGAAGTGCAATTGGAGCTGTGTTGAGTCAAGAAGTTAAACCTGTTGCTTTCTTTAGTGAAAATTTGAATGATGCTAGAAGGAAATATTTTGTGTATGATCAAGAATTCTATGCTATTGTTCAAGCACTGAAGAAATGGTGACATTATTTGATACTGAGTGAATTTGTGTTGTATATTGATCATAAGGCTTTATAGTATTTGGGTAGTCAGAATAAGTTGAATTAGAGACATATGAAATGGGTTGAGTATTTGCAGAGTTACACATTTGTGATAAAGCATAAGAGTGGAGTCACTAACTGAGTTACTGATGCATTCAGTAGAAGAAGATCTTTGATGTCCGAGATGAAAATTGAAGTTCTTGGTTTTGATGAGATGAGAGATTCTTATGAGTTTGACCCTGATTCTTCTAGGCCATGGAGAAAGTGTAGAGCACCTATTCAAGATCAACAAGACACTAAATGGGATGAATATTTTATTCAGGAAGGTATGTTGTTTAAAGGTATTTAGTTGTGTATACCAAGAGGAATAATGAGAACTAATTTGATAAAGGAGAAGCATAGTAGTGGTTTGGCTTGACATTTTGGTATTGATAAAACATGGAATTTTCTTAGAGAGAAGTACTTTTGGCTGCAGTTGTATAAAGATGTTTAGAAATTTGTGAAAAGTGGTGGAATTTATCAAGTTGAAAAAGGAGTAATTCAGAATACTAGATTGTATGTACCGATTGTTGTTCCTGAGAAACCTTGGATTGACATCAGTATGGATTTTGTTCTTGGCTTACCGAAGACAGTAAGGTAATGATTCTATATTTGTTGTTGTGGATAGGTTTTCTAAAATGGCACATTTTATACCTTGTAGAAAGACATGAGATGCAGTACATATAGTAGATCTTTTCTTTAAGGAAATTTTCAGATTGCATGGATTACCGAGGAGTATTATCTCTGACAAAGACAGTAAATTTGTTGGATACTTTTGGAAAACCCTTTGGAAGATTTGGCACTAAGTTGAAATTTAGTTCTACATTTCACCCACAAACCGATGGACAGACTGAAGTTGTGAACAAAAGTTTGGGAAATCTTTTGAGATGTTTAGTTGGAGACACACCGAGTAATTGGGATTCTATGTTGGCACAAGCAGAGTTTGCATACAATAATTCAATGAATAGGAGTACTGGAAAAACACCATTTGAGATTGTAAATAGCACACAACCGAGAGGTATATCTGATTTAAGAGACATTGCTGATGAGAATAAGAAAAGTGTTGAAGGAGTAGAATTTTCTGAATACATGAAGACATTGCATGAAGATGTGAAGCTAAAGTTGGAAGACAGTAATCAGAAATACAAAGACAGAACTGATATATCAAGTAGATAGAAAAACTTTTGATGTTTGTGATGAAGTAATGGTTCATTTGAAGAAAGGCTGATTTCTTGTTGGAACATATGGGAAGCTGAAGATGAAGAAGTTTGGACCTTGCAAGATTTTGAAGAAGTTTGATAGTAGAAATGCATATGAGATTGAGTTACCTGATGACATGGACATATCACCAATTTTCAACATTGCTAATTTGTATGAGTATCATGAACCTAATAAAGAAGTGACAGTACTGACAGAATATCCTAAGAAGTAGAATGAAGAAATAGAACAGATTTTGAAGGAAAGAGTTGGCAAGAGTACAAGAGGAAAACAATATATGGAATATCTGGTAAAGTGGAAGAATAGACCGATGGAAGATAGTTCATGGATATCACAGTCTAATTTGGATGCAACTCGGACCAGACCTACCCAATAATTCAGAGAATCATTTCAAAATAAACCCAAGTGTCTGATGCAGGAGCATCTCGGGTCCTTGGCAATCCTGTGTCACCAAAAACAATTTGGAGTTTATCTGTGTTGCTCGATTCCTACTTTAACTAATTTGGTTGGTAGTTGGTCAATTTCCTTTGGTTACCGAGTGTGGTCAGTTATCTCTTGGGTGATCAGTTGTTTCACTAGCACTCGGCGTTGCTTCTCTACTTCTTGGTTATCCTGCTCACCGACGGGTTTAGTTTTAGTTTCTGTTGTGGCTGAATTGTGCATTTATATTGGATCATAGATTTAATGTTGGTATCCATCATTGGGAAGCATGTAGTCCCAGATTTGATCATTCCTTCTATTGATTATGGATCTGAAGGCTGACTCATGTCGGTAGACTCTTGTATAAATGTAGTTGTTTGGTTATAGTTTAGGAGGTAGTTGGGGATAGGAGTTTGGTAGAAGATAGAATTAGATATTTTGATAGATCCTCGCATGTTTTGAGGCTTCTATATTTCATTGTAATATCTAGCCCTAACCAGGAAGGCCTTACAGCCCGGTATGTATCGTTCTATAAGATGAAGATATATGAAAGTTTCTGCATTCTCTCTCTCATTGTTGTGTTTGTTTGATTCTGCATGTGTTGAGCAGGCTTGGATCATTAGGGTGCACTATTGTTTGGCCCCTCTTGCTCCCTACCTTGCATCAAAGAGAGATAGATTCATTTCAATATAATAGAAAATATTAAAAGTGTCATATCCATGTGAATCTTATTCATGCACCAGCACATGAGCTCCATCCTTTTACCACTACATTGCACTTTATTCTATGGGGACTCAATCTTGTGGGATAAATTATCCCTCCATAATATAATAGCCATAAGTACATTATTACCACAACTAAGTATTTTACTAAATGGATTGAGGTTGTTACATTGATCACTACCACCAATAAACAAATATCTATATTCATCCTCATTTATATCATTTGCAGATATGGTATCCCTATGCATATTATCACTGATCATGGTAAACAATTCCAAAATTGAGATATGGATGAATTATGTGAAAAATTCCATATCACCCATCATTATTCCACCATCTATTACCCCCATGGAAATGGTCAAGCTGAGGCATCTAATATAACCATTGTTAAAATCCTTAAGAAGACTGTCAATAACGCTAGCTCTTACTGACATATCCAATTA